>CM053029.1:122683369-124040869 GCA_028564925.1 Lithobates sylvaticus | reverse complement strand
ATGTCAAAATATTAGACTATAGATTGCACATAGAGGTAAGTGGTCACATATTCCCATTATAAATGTTTTCAACACAGTATCAATAGTACCAAGAAATAGCCAATAGGTACAAAGCCAATGTATTAAATGGGTACACAATCCCCTCAAGTATAGAGGCCGATGGCATTTCTGAATATGTAAATAATGCACTTATCTCACAGGGGGAGACCATTTGTTAGGGCTCAAAACAGTGTTTCCACACAAGCAGGGGAAAATGTGCCCCCTTCCACACTGCACCAGTGTGTGCGGCTTTACTCCACACACAGAGAGGAAAGCCGCACACACTGGTGCAGTGTCGAAGGGGGCACATTTTCCCCTGCTTTTCCGGCTGCTCCGGTACAACCTATGTTGCAGGCCGTCCCTGCTGCTACTCCAGTCTCTGTGCAGGCACCTGCCTCGAGTATTACCTCTATAAGAGGTATGTCCGGTTCCGCCCTGCTTCCCCAGCGATTTGCGGGCGATCCAGTCCAATGGAGAGAGTCTCTCAACCAGGTTGAGATATACTTTTAGATGCTGCCCCAGGCATTTCCCATGGACAGAAGCAAAGTAGATTTTGTGATATCTTTGCTTTCTGAGAGAGCCTTGGCCTGGGCAAACCCTCTATGGGAGCGCAAAAAAACTGTTGTCTTGAGTTACCCTGAGTTTGTGGCTACCTTTTAAAAGGGTAATTGATGTTCCTGCATGCTCCACTTCTGCTACCAAGTGCCTCATGTCCATCAAACAGAGAATGAGAACTGTTGCCGATTACGCCATTGAATTCTGTACTCTGGAAGCAGAGGTTGCTTGGAACAATGAGGCCCTCGTGGCTGATTTTTCTCATGGTCTCTTGGATACCATCAAGGATGAGATAGCAGCCCGAGATATACCCACTGATCTGGAGAAGTTGATCATGTTTGCCATCCTCATTGACTCCAGACTCAGAGAAAGACTCTCTTTTAAGGAGCGCTTGCGGAAGCCTCCTGTATATTTGTCTCCAAGCTTAGCAGTCCCACCCTTGCCTCCCTCACCTTCCATGTCTCCTGGAACCGAGTTGGTCAGTGAAGATGAACCTTTGCACTTGGGCTTTACGTGCTTTACATGTCTCTTTGCAGATGGGAGAACCCTTAGGAGGAGGGAGAGATTGTGCCTTTATTGTGGCAAGGCAGGACACTTTTTGAAGTCTTGTCCTACCCGTCCAGGGAACGCCCGAAGCTTGAGGTCCTGTCACGGACATACCTTGGGTGGCGTTGTTTAGTCCCCAGTTATCCAGAAGGATAAGCCCCTGTATTTGGTTACCCTTTCTTGGGCTGAGTCGTCCATCGAGATACAGGCTCTAATCAACTCTGGGGCAGCAGGTCTGTTCATTGATGCTGCCTTTGTATCAAAGCACTCGATTCCGCTGCAGCTGCGTGACACTCCACTTGCCATTAAGATGCTTGACAAGAGACCTCTACAGCCTGCCCGTGTGACTCATGAGACTGTTCCATTATCCATGGCCGTAGGGGCTCTTCACCATGAGATAATCCAATTCCAAGTTATTTCCTCACCTAAGTTTCCGCTGGTTATTGGTTATCCTTGGTTACAGAAGCACTTTTTTGATTGGCTCCATGCTGAGGTTCTCTCCTGGTCGACACAATGCAGTAAGACATGCTTCCAGAAGGTAGCCAAGGTCCTGTGCACTTCTTCTCTCTCCTCCCTGCTGGAGGAGTACCGCAATTTTAGCGATGTCTTTGACACAAGGTCAAGCCGGTAGTTTGCCTCCAAACCAGTCGTATGATTGCACACAGTGCACAGTGTCTCTTTCATGTAATTTAGGGATGGAGGTTTCATGTTAAGGGTCAGTTTTCATTTCACTTTTTCTTCTTTTCCTTTTTCTTTTTATGATTGCACAATTGACCTTTAACCCGGTGCCATACCCCCTCGTGGCCGGGTTTACCCTTTGTCGGTCTTGGAGGATAAGGCCATGGAGGAGTATGTTGCAGACGCACTTTCTCAGGGTTTCATCCGCAATTCCTTGTCTCCTGTTGGTGCTAGTTTCTTCTTTGTGAAGAAGAGTGGTGAACTGAGACCTTGTATTGATTATAGGGGTCTCAATCATTTCACGATTAAGAATGCCTATCCGATTCCATTGATTACGTTGTTATTTGACCACCTCAATGGAGCAACAGTTTTCACGAAGCTTGATTTGAGAGGAGCATACAATCTCGTGAGGATTGAGGAGGGCGACAAGTGGAAAACTGTGTTTAATACCAGAACAGGCCATTAGGAGTATCATGTAATGCCTTTTGGCCTTTGTAACGCCCCAGAAATTTTCCAGGAATTTCTTAACAATGTCCTCTGAGATTTGTTGCAGTTATGTGTGGTAGTTTATCTCAACGATATCCTCATATTTTCCAAGTTCCTGGAGAGCCACCACACAGATAAGCGAAAGAAAGGACAATTGTAGAGCTGTGCCAATACACTATTAAATTATTAAAATATAAAAAATAACAATAACAATGAGAAAATAATTGAACAGTTCAATCATATATGGAGACCACATCAGTTAGTCGTCAATTAATCATCAACTGCTGATAATAGCTGTCCATTAGAGATTTAACACTGGCAGAAGTTGTAGATGGGAAAGTCCAAATAAGCAGATCTTGATTAAAACACTTCGCATATGCATGGTAAAGTGAAGAAAGTGCCCGACCACCAAAATATTAATGCACTTACCAGATGGCGAAGCGTAAGGAGCATTTAATCTGACCCATCAACAGCCTGAAGTATATGCCTAGGGAACTTATAGCACACTGGAACGGGACCTTGCACTGTAACCGTCACTTATACAATCCACAGGGTACTTTCTCCAATGATGGCTCAAAAAGAAAAAACAAAAGATGTCACTCGTGTGCTTCAGAAACTAAGAGAGAACAATCTCTATTGTAAATGGCAAAAGTGCGAATTCCATCATGAACAGGTTAAATTCCTGGGTTATGTAATTTCCACTACTGGTTTTTCGATGGACCCAGAGAAACTTTCAGCAGTCCTACAGTGGCCCCGACCCATGGGTTTACATCCTCTGCAGCATTTTCTTGGCTTTGCCAACTATTATTGGAAGTTTATTCGTAACTTCTCGTCTCCTGATATGACCAGAAAGGACAGTAACCCCCAGAGTTGGACTCCGGAGTCCATTAAGGCCTTTGACAGTCTCAAGGCTGCCTTTGTTTCTGCTCCTGTGTTGGCACATTCTCGCTCAGCCCTTCCTTCTCTGAGCTGGCTGCTCAGCTATCGGCTAATTGCCAGCTCCTATCTCTCCACAGTGACTCACCTGTTAATATCGTGCTCGTCAGTCCTGCCTACTTAAGCTGCCCAGCCCAGATCCTGCTCCCTGACGTTTTGACTTGTCTGACTATCCATTCCGGTTCCTGAACTTTGGCTAAGTTTTGACTATGTTTACCTTTTTTTAATTATTATTAAACAAGTGGGGTTTAACTGTACTTCTGTCTCAGCCTGATTCATGGTTTCTGACAGTCTGTTAGTTTTGTGAGGTTCTCCCATTCCCTGAGCCACAAGTTCACCAGCACCTACCCAGTATCTGTCCTGAGGAAGCTAATCTTAAACTAATCTAAGCTAAGCTATTTTAGTGAAACACTTCAACAAGCACGTTTTTGGAGGCATTACTGGATCAGAAATTCTTCTCTCACTTTGATACATTATCAAATCTATTTTTGTACCTTAGATCCAGCCCTCTGCAACTGCATTATTGGGTAACTGGTAATTGTGTAATTTTGTCTATACAGGGTGTTGTTTATATGTTTTTTAATTATGCTGTAATAAAATGTGTATCTTTATTTTTCTGTTTACAAAAACGTTTTTATTATATTTTGAACAGTGAACATACAGAGTGTACAGGTGATTCAAGAACAGTTATCATATCATCATTTAACATTTTGGGTATCATTACAAAGTATAGCAGCATATCTTTGTACATCTCTAAACAGTGAACATTAAACTATTGAAATCACAGTGCGTCTAATAGGTCAGCAGAACAACTTGGTCCATAGGCAGACCGTTTGACTTCAACTTTGAGAATAAAATGAAATAATAGACAGGAATACCAAGTATAGATAGAGAAATAACGTATCTTGATATCTGTGCAGTGTACTATATCCAGTCCGTAGCGAAGTTGAGAACCAGAAACTCAGGTCTGGAGAGTGAGACGTGTACCTCTCTTCCTGGGAGATTTCGAAAGCCCCGTAGGGCCCACCGAAGTATTGAGCTGATAAAGTTAGTGGTCTTGAGCCACCAACTAAGTTGGTGGGCAGTCCACGTACTCCATTTTCCATCAAATATATGCATGGTGTCCATAAGGGTATGATGGATTGTTTCCATCAGTCTGATGGATTCCATCCGGAGAAGCACTTGTGACCATGGTACAGAAGGGCTTTTCAAGTTCAATGCAATCGCCACTGAATGGCGCTAAAGAGGGTGTGTATCAGCTTCTGTTGTGGGGGATGGCACCAGGAATATCCGCATAAAGAATGCACATTTGATAGGTAAGGGTTACTGAGACATCAGTGATCTTAGGGACCAGGTCAGTGGCTGTAGATGTGCGAATGAGCAGAAAGAGGCGTCACGCAGAAATGATTCCAATGAGGTAAGGCCTCGATCTGCCCATTCAGTGAAGGCAGAATGTAGGCGAAATGCTGGGGGGGAAGAGGGGCTCCCCCATATACGTAAAAATTATTTGGTCTGTGTGAAAGTTATAGTGTCTACAAGCTATGGTGCCAATCACTGCAAATTTACCTCACCTGGTCACACCTGAGGTACTGATGGCCTATCTCATTTCTTGAGGCACTAACAAACCAGAAAAGTACAAATACCCCCCAAATGACCTGTTTTTGGAAAGTAGACAATCCAAGGTATTTAGTAAGAGGCATTGTGAGTTTTTTGAAGTTGTATTATTTCCCACAATTCTTTGCAACATGAAGAATTTTTTTCCTTTTTCCCACATAATTGTCATATTAATGGGTTATTTCTCTCACACAGCATATGCATACCACAAATTATACCCCAAAACACATTCTACTACTCCTCCTGAGTATGGCGATACCACACGTGTGAGACTTTTACACAGCCTGGCCACATACAGAGGCCCAACATGCAGGGAGCAATGTCAGGCGTTCTAGGGACACAAATTACACATTTCATTTTTTGACTACCTCTTACAGGTTTGAAGGCCCTGGAGCACCAGTACAATGGAAACGTCCACAAAATGACCCCATTTTAGAAAGTAAACACCCAAACGTATATTCTATGAGGCATAATGAGTCTTTTAAACATGTCAATTTTTTCAACAATTTTTTGGAATACGTGAAAAGAAAATGAAAACACATTTTTTTTTTTTACAGAAAGTTGTTCGTTTATAAGATATTTCTAACCCATAGCATGTACATAGCAAAAATGACACCCCAAAATATATTCTGCTACTCCTTCTGAGTATGGCATTATACCACATGTGGGAGATAGACATGTGCAATTTGTTTTGTTTTTTTTCGTTATTTTCGTTCGTTCGTTTTCGTACGAATGAACAAATCGTTCAAATCGTCCGAATCCGAATAACGAATCGTTCGAATCCGATTAACGAATCATTCGAATCGAACGAATCCGAAAAACAACAAAAATCCGAAAAAAACAAATTAGAAACAACGAATGTACTAATGAAGAAAATCCGAAAAAACGAAAACGAACGAAAAAATTCGTACATTCGTAACTTTTTTTTTTTGTTGAATTGGTAATTTTCCGTGTCCCTTACAATGGTGCTGCTAAACGTGCTTCGAATGGATTGAACAAAAAAAATTCGTACATTCGTAAAAAAAAAAAAATTGATTCGTAACTTTTTCTTTCGATTCGTAACTTTTTTTTTTTTTTTTTTCCGATTTGTAATTTTCCGTGTCTCTATTGAACAAAAAAAAATCGTACATTCGTAACTTTTTTTTCAATTTGTAACTTTTTTTTTTTTTGATTCGTAACTTTTTTTCGATTCGTAAATTATTAAAATGTAATAATAGCATACACATTACATAAAATTATGAATTATGGTCTGATTACGAATCTACGAATGTTACGAATGTTACGAATGTTACGAATGTACGAATAAATACGAATGCGTCTGAAAATTAAACTAACGAAAAAAACGAATCAACGAAAAAAATAACTCTTACAAATGTACGAATCGTTACGAATCCGAACACCGACGACTTACGAATGTACGAATCGTTACGAATCAACGGAAATGAAAAAAACTAAACGAAAAAAAAAACGATTTTTTTTTTTTCGGAAACGAAAAAAACGAAACGAAAAAAAAAAATATTTTTGTTGTGCACATGTCTAGTGGGAGACTTTTACAGCCTGGCCACATACAGAGGCCCAACATGCAGGGAGCACCACCAAGGACATACATTTCAAATCTAATTTGACTACCTATTACACTTTTGTGAGACACTGATGGTCCCTGTAGTAGCAAGGATGCGGCATGGATGAGAACTGATGTGGCACGGATGAGCACTGATGTGACATGGCTGTGGCAAGGCTGTGTGTGCATGAACGAGCATGGATGAGCACGGATGGAGCATGGATGAGCCAGGGATGGATGAGCATGGATGGATGGAGCATGGATGAGCACGGATGGATGGAGCACAGATGAGCTAGGTATGGATGGAGCATGGATGAACCAGGGATGGATGGAGCATAGATGAGCATGGATGGATGAAGCACGGATGAGCCAGGGATGGATGGAGCACAGATGAGCCAGGGATGGATGGAGCACGGATGAGCCAGGGATGGATGAGCATGGATTAAGCATGAATGAGCACAGATGGATGGAGCACGGATTGAGCATGGATGAGCCAGGGATGGATGGAGCATGGATGAGCACGGATGGATGGAGCATGGATGAGACAGGGATGGATGGAGCATGTATGGGCACATGGGAGGCATGGATGGGCACCTGTGAAGCATGGATGAGTATGAATGGGAACATGTGAGGCATGGATGAGCATGCATGGGGACATGTGAGGCATGGATGAGCATGTATGGGGACATGTGAGGCATGGATGAGCACGTATGAAGACATGTGAGGCATGGATGAGCATGTATGGGGACACATGAGGCATGGATGGGCACATGTGAGGCGTGGATGAGCCAGGGATGAATGAATGGATGGGCACAAATCAGCACTGTGGGCACTCCAGAAACAGCCCACAGTGGTGATGCACCTGGCTACCTCCTCTACTCACACACCTTCCAGAGACAGGGCAGCTCCCAGTACAGGTTGATGAATTGTGGTAAAAAATCAGGCGCGGGGGGCGTGGCTTGCCTTGAGAGAAGATGGCAGCTTAACTCCTCAGCTCCGTTAAACCTTAGCCAAACTTTAACCCTCTGCGGACATTATACCCTCTGATTCCTCACCGAATGATGGGCACAGCTTCCAGAGGCTCTTCCACCTCTAGATCGCGATCCCCGAGGGGAGAAACTACCAGGGGACCTCAGAACATTCCGGAGCTCTTCAGAACACACAGAGCAAACATGGCGACATCCCCCTCGCCTCCCTCACAGACACAAGATGGGATCATCTTACTGCCGACATCCTCTCCTCTCTCGGTACAGGGTACCCAAGCATCACAGCATCAGCATCCCAGCCTGGCAGATCTCCGTACAGTGGCAGCTGACATTAAGGATACCCTCTTCGCAGCTATCACTGACTTGAGACATGAAATTCAAGCGATAGCAGGAAGAGTTCATGAGGTAGAAAAGACGGCAGCCATTCAACAGACATCTATCGCGTCCATACACCGTACTGTAGATTCTCATGCTATACACCTCAGAGAATTCCACCGACACCTCGAGGAATTAGACAACAGGGGAAGAAGGCACAATCTCAGGGTGAGGGGACTCCCCGAAACAGTTCCATCCGACCGTTTACTCCCTGTTGTGACAGCCTTGTTCAATCAATTACTGGACCGGCCTGAACTGACACCTATAGATATGGAGCGTATTCATAGAGCACTCAGGCCGCGCGGGAAAGACTCTGACCCTCCGAGAGATATTGTCTGTTGCCTAACAGACTACAGGCTAAAAGAAGACATCCTTAAGCAGGCTAGAATCAAGCGACATGCTACATATGACGATCGTATCATCCATATCTATCAGGACCTATCTGCCATTACCCTTCGCAATAGGAGAAACCTACGTCCTCTGCTTGACATCTTGAAAAACAAAGGAATAACCTATCGCTGGAAGTTTCCATTCGGGCTCTCTGCTACCAACCAGGGACGCTCAGCCTTGCTTAGAGTACCAGAAGAATTGGATGCCTTTTGTCACACCCTGGACATCCCCCTCATAGCACTTCCAGATTGGTATGCTGATTTCAACAGATCCATCCCTATTTCTGACTACCGCCAAGCTGACAAGATGGACACCCAGAGCGCCCATTTTAGAAGACGCCGCTCCCCATCACTAACAAGAACACCTACTCCTGGTTCACAGCCATTGCTCCACAGCCCATCAGCTGCTCCGCTACCTCGTAGAGCTCGCCGAGACCACTAAACCGGACTTTCTCAGCACAGAACCTCACCGATCCACCTGTCCCACGTTTGGAACTGGCACCCTAGAGACTATGATAAACGCTCCTCACCACCTGACAATGCATCCAGGAACTATACCATCCCGACCCGTCGACTCCCGATCGCCTACACAACAACACCGGACTGCTCTCCCTTTCCATCTGCCTACACCTGCTAGCACATCGCCGCGCCAGCCTTTCAGTCGGATACGAACGATATCCCTCTGACCGACCGGCTTCCGCTTGCCTATGCACTATTCACCGGCTGCTCTACATCTTCACTCACCGACACGGAATGACAGTGTTCTAATCCAACTCCCAAAGCAGCATCTCAACTGGACCAACGACATCCGAGAAATCCCTCAAACAATCCCCGATGTGCTCCCCCCCGCTGGACATTCAGGTGACATCAAAGACTACCTTCCCACTTTCCTGACAGGTTTGAATAATCATATATTTGTTGAGACTCTGATGTCTAATCTTTTACAGGTTTTACTTAGGTTAACCCGTGTAATGACTGCTTCACTTACTTCCAGCTTTGTTTTCATTTTATTTTAGTTTATTTTATTTTATTTCACTATATAACTGTCAGTTTGGGACGATATTCTACTCCTGTGACCACTCTTGCTGATCCGTCACCCCTTAGCTGATCGCATATATGCAACACACCTTCACTCCAGTTTACACTCCCTGGGACATTTCAGTACCCTGGTATAAGTGAAATACTGCAAAACGATCTCGAGATATATCAGGTGTCGACCCTATTCCTACAATGACACCTATGAGTAATTACATTTACAATCACTAACAATCACATAGCTCTGACCCCTTTATTCGCCACCTAGTGATGACATACTCTATGATGAAGCTGGGAAAGATCCTGCTAAACTCATTTACAATCTAATCCTCTCACTGTTACATCCATATATGGTGTTCGTTTTATGGCACTATACTTTATTGTTACCGTTTTTGGAAAGTTCCTATTTTATTATCTCAGACGAATTAGATATACAATCCATGTTGTCCTTTATCTAATGCCCAAGATTCCACCCAGCAGTATCTCACGACTCGCAAATCCCCTTAGGTTATGGGATCTTATGTATTCTCACCGTTATTCATTGATGAACTTCCCCTTTCTCTTTTGTTTGTAATTATCAAATGGTTGCGGTGAGCTACACTTACATACAATGTATCCACTATCGCCAATACACATACAAAGCATTTTGCCCCTACCTTCAAAATATCCCTAGCAGACCTGACCTTACTTTCCAAACCACCTTGAAATCCCCATATGTGTAGCTACTATATATCCCTCTCACCCAGATTGCCCATAACCACATAAACATACGGCTGAATTTATATTATTCTTTACTTTTATTGTTGTCCACAGACAAGACTGCCTTCAATTATATAGGCTACAGGTTTAACGAGTACTTTATGTTTCTTCTTCTCATCCGAACCACATCCCACAAAGTGGCTCTAGCTCAGACCTTACCTCAATCAAGCAATACACATACCAATTGCCACTAATCCTTTCCGACTCACAACCAACCTCCTGAAACAGGTGAGCAGGCTCTCGTCTGTTGTCGGATCTCCCCTGACCTTTCGAGTTCTAGGCCTAACCTTTGTAACTACCCGACTTCTCTACCCCACGTCCTCATAGACTTCCCTTTCAACGTATACGTCCACCGCTGTTGCTTATCGTTCAACCTAACTACCGAAACTACAGCTTCGTCTCACCACAGCTCCCAGAACCTCTAAATCCTTATACACCCCATCTACCGATTCACCACCCTCAAAATGACTTCAAGCTCCTCGTCATCACACCTTGACCAGCTTAAAATTGTCTCCCTGAACGTTAAGGGATTGAACATCCCGGAAAAAAGATCCCAATTACTACTCTCCATGCAAAAATGTAAAGCGGATATTATATTTCTTCAAGAAACTCATTTTCGATCCGACTCAATCCCAAAACTTCACAATCACTATTACCCTACAGTCTTTCACTCCACAACTTCGGACTCAAAATCTAAAGGGGTTTCCATTTTAATCTCGAGACACTGCCCCCTTCTGGTGACCACCACAATAAGTGACGAGACAGGCAGATTCATTTTTTTGAAGGGTTCGTACAATGGGAAACTGCTTACCTTAGCAAATCTCTATGCACCGAACAAGCTCCAAGTACCTTTCTTTAGAAACACTATACAAAAACTGACTGATTTCCATGAAGGCACCTTGATTCTTGGTGGTGACTTCAATGTCCCACTAAACCCTTCACTTGATACATCTACTGGCACGTCTTCACTCCCATACACTGCCCTTAGGGCAATAAAATCCCAACTCCAATCACTCCTCCTTCACGACTCCTGGCGCACCTTATACCCAGACACGAAAGACTACACCTTCTACTCGCCACCACATAATAAATATTCTAGAATAGATTACCTCTTCATATCGCAGAACGACCTTCCGGCCCTTCACCAAGCATCTATAGACCCAATGATTATTTCTGACCACCACCCAATCTCCCTAACACTCTCCTCCCTATCCTCTCACACTCCCTCGAATTCGTGGAAATTAGATCCATCCCTCCTCACTGATCCAGCGATAGCCCTGGAAATCGAACACGGTATCACGCATTATTTTACAGAAAACAAAGCGGCTGATACATCTCCGCTTACTAACTGGGAAGCACACAAATGTGTAATACGAGGACTTTTCATTTCAGCTGCTGCAAAACGTAAAAAGGCTGCTCGTAAACATTTTAATGACCTTTCCAACAAAATTAGACAATTAGAAGCAACACATAAAAGGACCCAGGCTCTATCTACATTAAATACCCTGATCCAAGCCAGGAAAGAAATGTTAGAATTACTGGGTAAACAAATTAAACGGAAATACATACTCACCCAAAAGACCTTCTATGAATTCGGTAACAAGGCAGGCAAATTATTAGCGAGAGCCCTACAATCCAAAAAAGCTAAGAATACAATACACGCCCTAACGGACTCGAGAGGCCGTAAAATTACCTCCTCACCCGCTATTGCTGAGCAATTTGTGACCTATTACTCCCAATTATATAATCTGAATGACCCTCTGCAGACCCAACAACCCTCGCAACGGAAACAACTCATAGCAGACTTCTTACATCAATACTGCCCCACTCCGATCTCGGACTCTTCGTTTCGCGCTCTAGACACACCTCTAACTAGAGAGGAAGCTGATAGTGCTCTCAAACTTATGAAAACGGGCAAAAGCCCCGGACCTGATGGTCTAACTGTAGGATACTACAAAACCTACGCACATATACTAACCCCTTTCTTTTTATCTTCCTTTGACACATGTGACTCATCTATTGTTCCCCCTCGGGACTTATTATCTGCCCACATCACGGTGATTCCCAAACCAGGTAAAGACCCTACACTAGTGTCTAACTATAGACCTATTTCACTCCTCAATGTCGACCTTAAATGGTATGCCAAGATATTAGCCAACCGACTTCTCCCTTTACTCCCTGATCTTATTCACCCGGATCAAGTAGGGTTTATCCCGGGTAGAGAAGCAAGAGATAATACCCTCAAGGCAATCAATATTCACCATTGGCTTACATCTCAAAACAGCAAAGGCTTTCTACTCTCCCTAGACGCTGAGAAGGCGTTCGATAGAGTGGCCTGGGACTTCATGTCAGCGACGTTAACCTCAATAGGCCTTCCCGAGCGCATGCTGAATTTCATCCTTATGCTCTATTCAACCCCCACGGCGAGAGTTCGAGTCAACGGCCACCTATCGAATGCCTTTTCCATCACGAATGGAACCCGTCAGGGGTGCCCTTTATCCCCTTTGATCTTTGTGCTCACCCTTGAACCACTTCTACGTAGTATCCGTGCCAACCCCGATATCAAAGGCATAGACATAAAAGGACGCACCTTTAAAACTGCCGCGTTTGCGGATGATATATTGCTATTTCTCTCGGAACCCCTGACGTCTATTCCTAACTTGCTTAAAACTCTCGACCACTTTAAAACACTATCTAACCTACAAATAAACTTCGCAAAATCTTGCGCCTTGAATGTTTCTCTACCCAAAACACAATTTACACAATGCCAAAATAACTTCCCATTCACCTGGAGCACTAATGCGATAACATACCTTGGTATTCAACTTCCCACTTCCCTTACGAACCTATATTCAGTAAATTACCTACCCCTTCTTCGCACCATAACCCAAGACCTCAAACAATGGTCGACAGGAGTCTTTTCCTGGTTTGGCAAAGCTGCTATAATTAAAATGAATATTTTACCAAGAATATTGTACCTATTCCAAACCGTACCGATCAAACTCCCGAATGCATTTTTCACACAATATCGCAAACTATGCACAAACTTTATTTGGGGCGAACTAAAACCCAGATTGAGTTACGAGCGACTAACCGCCCCCAAACTTTCAGGAGGTCTGGGCTTACCTGATATCAAAAAATATTACCTGGCTTGCCACCTAACACGTACTATCGATTGGAATATACACTCCTCCACCAAAGATTGGGTTAGATTAGAAAACTCTTTAGCACACATACCGGTAGCCCAGACCCCTTGGCTCGATCCGAAACACATACAGCCCATCTATACATCCCATCCTTTGATTTCCTCGACAATACATGCTTTTAGACATGCGTGTTCCAAATATCATATTTCCACACACCTGGGACCTATGACTCCTCTCAAACTAAACCCAGACTTTGCACCCGGACTACGTTCCTCCTTCCTTTCTGACCTTTGGCCACACGACAATGTTACAGCCAGACACTTCTATGCGAACAACCACATAATTGCTTATTCCGACCTTACTTCTGACTCAGATACTGCCTATCTCCCGTTTTGGACATATGTTCAGATTAGACATTTTCTCACATCTACAGCTACAACGTCTACATGGTCCAGACGAATGACTCCTTTTGAGGATATGTGTACTAAACGGGAAGCACAAAGACACCTTATATCCTTTACATACAATTTACTATTTTCAGAACGACAGTCAAGTACACACTGGACCCTAGATAAATGGAATACAGACCTCTCCATGACAATATCAGATACAGATTGGGAAAACATTTTTAAGGTTGTCCACAAAGGTTCCTTAAACGTCTATGCTCAGGAAAATGCCTTTAAATTAATATCACGCTGGTATAAAACTCCTCTCCTTCTACATCGTGTTTTCCCGACAATATCCACTCTATGCTGGAGATGTGACAAAGATAACGGCTCATTACTACACATATGGTGGTCCTGCCCCAAACTCCAACCATTCTGGACAGGAGTACACAGGCTTACACAACAAATTACCACTTTCACCCTTGAATTCTCCCCCGCACAACTTTTACTACACCATTCTGATACCCCTACCAACTCCTACCTTAGATCTCTGCCTATGCACATGCTAATGGCAGCCAACATGTGTATACCCGCAAAATGGAAATCTAAGGAGCCACCCTCCTTAAAGGACTGGGTCAGGCGGATCAATAGAACTGCGGAAATGGAAGAAATAATCCACCAAGCTAAAGACACCCCCTCTAAATTTACTCACATCTGGTCATGTTGGCTACACTTCCGAACGACTGACGAATATTCTCATATCCTCACTTAATTTCACAGTAGGAGCTGTGGTGATGCGATCCTTCCCCAAGTTCTTAACCTTCACACTGACATACATCCATCCCTCAATACCCCTATTCACGCTACACTTAGTTACCATTGGAACCCTCTCTTGATACGTAAACTGCTATTGGACGATACCATAGTATTCTCCCTTAACAACCGAAGACGTCCATGTTCCTTTACCCTTATCTTGAACCATTTCTACGAATACATCGGCGAGCAGGTTCTCAGCCGACCCTGTTTATGCTACCCAAGTTCTCACTAAACTTATTGAATGTGCATCTATAACTGATCATACTGCACCATACACATGTTTAACTCACCTTGACTATCTAGCGTACTGATTGTGATACATAGATTACCTTTGTCTATTTCTGTTACTTTGATGTTTCTTAATTGACATTTTTATTATACTATTGTTAATTGCAGTTTGCGGCTGCGTCCGCTCTTTCGTTAACTTTTTTCTGTATTGTAATATCTGAATAAAAAGATTATAACAAAAAAAAAAACGGCCGTTCCATCGACCATGCATTATGGCTTTATATACACTGCGCATGTGTCAAACTCCGCTCTAAGTGCGTCATGACGCTGGGGCGTGACCATCTCTCTTTTGCATGCGACACACACGGCGGAACATTCGGGAGGGACAAAATGGCGGAATTGGCAGATTACAGGCATCCCCGTGGTGGTGGAGCTCATAGGAGGCACAAAGCAACCTCCATGAGCAAGGGTGAGATGGTGGAGATGGTGTGCAGCTTAGAAAAGCACGACTATGACTGCAAGCTGCGCAATTATGAAATGCCCAACAGCTGAAAGGACAGCATTTTGGATAAGGTCATCGCTGTTTTGCAGGGCAATTTTTGGTGCAACGAACAAAGGACCAAACCAGAAAACGATGGTCTGATCTCAAACATCATGAGCAAGACCAGATGGAGTCCTTACATAAGATCATCAAAAAAAGTAAGCAATATTTGTATCTAGCCAATATGTATATGTGTAAATTAGCTGTCTGTATATATTTCTCCAAGTAGATTGAGAGAATTATATATAATATTTTCTATAATCTTTGTCTGAATTGTTATTTTAAAGATGGAGTAAAATAGAAAGCAGATATGAATATTCTTATTTGGTTCTGTTTTTTGACATGTCTTTATTTTTGGACCTAATTTTTTTCGCTTCTTTCAACAGGGAGCCACCAAAAAATGAAACACTGCCCTAAGTAACGTGAATTGTAATCTTTCTGTGTTTTTAGGAATAGCAAAGCCAAAATTTGAAGATACCCACAAATTGTGCCTTAACATTCTAATTTCCCTCATGATCCCATGCCTAAAATGTGTGTCTTTCCCTACATATAATTTGCTAAAGCCCCAAGACACACCGTGTGTCAACATGTGCTAGCTCCCATCGTGGGGTATCAATGGACGTGTTTCGGGGGTGCAACCCCTTCCTCTGACCTACTTTAGGTATGAGGAAGGGGTTGCACCCCCAAAATGCGTCTATTGATACCCTGTGATGGAAGATATCACATGTTGACACATGTTGTGTGTTTTGGGGGTTTCTAAAATAACATGTTTGGAACTACACACATTTTTGGCAGGGGATCATAAGGGACATTTATAGTTTGGCCTTTACATGTAAGTGGCTTCAAATTTTGGCTTTGAGAGGGGTGAGATCACCCCATCTGAGTAAGGCAACATCCATTCAGTCTTGGGATACTAGTGCCTCATTTGGCCTTCACATTACCAAACTCGAACTTTGTAAGTTCCTGAGTTGGGGATGTGTATCTTATGTTTTCAAACATGCCTGTTTAGCCACAAAAAAGGCAAACTAATGGCAAACATACATGTTATACACAAAGATGTTAGTTTGTTTTAAAACCTCAAAATGCACATGTGAATGTGCTTTGAGTAAAATGTTTTTTCACTAAACAATGTGTGGCTTATTATGTCAATGCTCCATACCAGTGTATTTGTTAAGTTGTTGTAGTTACAGTGACAATGTGCTCTTACATGTGGCCAACTCTGGCAATTTTTTGGCCTCCAAAAAATTCAAGGAGTTGAAAAGGCATAATGTTTTTAAAATTCATGCATTAGATCCATTAAGAACAAAAACATTGTGTGTGTGTGTAGCAGACCCACAGCACACCACAGCACACCATAATGAAGGGGCGCATGTTTCCCGTGATGAAGAAATTGTCACCTCATGTAGCAAATAAGGGATGTTTGCACTATTGTAGTAAGTGGCCAAAATAAAGGCCATTTGAAAACATATTATACAGATAAGAAACCGAGACAACAATAGTTCAAATGAAATATGAGTTTATGATTAAAAAAAAAAATTATATTCAGGATAAGCTCCAGTTTGCTGCCAAGACACTGTCCCTCTACCCACAAAATAATCAAGGTATTTTTGACATATATCTCTAGCATTTTTGGAAGGCAATCCAGCACGGCCAGTTTTAAGAGCCATCATCACGCCCATAGACGGCCAAGCTGCAGCCTCTTCAGCTGGGTCTGCCACTGCAGGGTCAGCATCAGTTGGCACTAAGGCAAAGGTAGCTGCTAGCATTCCTCTGTAAAAAATGATGGAGTATACAGCAGCACAATACCACATGGTTGATTTTGTATAGTGCCAGGTTAATTTGTGTCAAAAACAGCCTGAATACACTGGAGAGGATGCCAAAGGCATTTTCAACCACCCTTCAGGTACGAGAGAGCCTGTAATTACATATTCTCTGCTCTGGGGTGAGGTTCCTCATAGGTAATGGCTTCATAATATTTCCCCCCAGAGAAAAGGCATCATCTGCAACAAAAACAAAATTGAGGTCCTCAACATTCTCCTCAGCAGGTGGCAAGTTTTAGGTGCCATTCTGGAGCCGCTTGTAGAGCTCGGTTTGCATAATGACTCCTCCATCAGAGTTGCAGCAGTTCTTACCAACAGTTGGGTGGTGGGACAATTCGGACATGTTTTCAATCAATAGCACCACCACAGTTGGGAAAATCCCACTGATGATGGAACTGGGCTGCAATGTTCTGCCATTGCTGTGGGTTGGAAGGAAACGGTGGATTAAAATAAGGAAAAATAAATTACTACTTATGCACATAACATTGCAAGCAGATTTGACACAAACATGCTTGGCCAACATAATTATAAAACTTAAATGAATATTTAAAGACAAAAGTGGTCAACTTATCTGATTCCTCAACCCCTATGGTGGCCCATTCCAAAAATGTTATGGTAAGGGGGTAATGGTTAGATGTTTTGGACAGGTAACCCACTTCCATGAGAGCTGTTTGCATAAATAATCTGGGATACTTTGGCCAGCCCCTCCTTACTTAGACTACTGGCAGCCCAGTGGACAGGTAAGAAGTTGCATAATAAAAAAAACATGGATACACACTGCCCAGATTGCAGCACATTTTGACATTCAGAAATTACCTATCAAGATAATAGGAGACAAAAACTTTCTATGTTACAATTTGAAGGTAATCAGGCAGGCCCTTGCATTACATGCTTTAGTGAATTCATCCAGAAATATGACCACAAAAGAGGGATAGTGTGTATGGGTTTTGCAAAGTCAGCAGATAGAGTATTTGTATGTGTTGACTTAGCATTTGGCACTCTGCCTGAATTGGAGGACAACAATAACATTTGGACACATTTTAGGGGGTGTTTAGGGTAAGCACAAAAATTTAGCTGACAAAAGACATTGTTACGTTACTAGGCTAGGTGTGTATGGGCCCAGGATAGCATGCTGGGAGGTTAGTGAAGGAAAATATGCATGTAGACCAAACACGGAGCAGGAAAACCTTACAGCATGCATGAGGACAATAGTGTTAATTATAGAATTGGTGTTAATTATGGCCTACAATTAATTATGGAATCAAGAAATTAATACAATACATTAGCAAACATTAAATACATAGAATGTGATGTTAAAGAAAAAAACTTACCCAAATGTAGTATTTCTCCAGGATTTGAATAATGGCTGAGCAGGTCTCTGGAAAAATGAGTCCACTCATGGTAAAGTGGTAAACTTGAGGTCCTGGAGAATTCTCCCTGTCCCCAAGTACCGCAAGGTGGCTATGAACCTTTGCTCATCAGTAATGGCAAGCCTCATGCATGTGTCCTGCTTCTTAATATAGGGGGTCAACAATGCCAAGAATTGGTGAAAACAGGGGTCTGTCATCCAGAGATAATTCTGAAAATTATCCGGATAATTGGTCACGATTAAGCAACCGATTTTTGGTCCAAGAAGACCTCCTCCTCCTGTTCCTGGACTGGGCTTGGGTCAAAGCAATAACTCCAAGGCCAATAATAGCACGTTCTCTCCTCCGATTCCGCAACATGGCTGGTTAACGATTGGCCATTCAGAAACTGAAAAGCACGAACTGAAAAGCACAAATCAACACTCACCAAACTTCTACTAGCACGAAATTAGCAGAAGGAGCCCAAAGGGTGGCGCCTGACAATTGATTTTCCTCTTTATCGGCTCATAGTATGTCTAGTAAATCACTACATTCGTGTTTGTTGGCCGACAATTGTGTACCGTTTGTATGCAAGACAAGTTCATGGCACACGCCCTTCGGACAAAAGTCTGATGCTTTGCGGAAAATCCGATTATGTCCAGGCTTAAGCCCATGGGCATTTTTTTTATTTTGACTGATTTGGTTCCCATTGATTGTAATGGGGTTAGAGTTCTGCATTCAAACTTCTTTGAAATTTGCAGAATTTTTGGGGTTCCCATAATGTTGTGGCATTTTTAGTTGTTATATTTTATACCATAAAGTAATGGAAACTGTTATGCTTTCAAAAGTTTTGGTCTTTTTCCTATTGTAAAACATAACAAACACACTTTTGGTTATTAACGAGAAGTATGGCTTTAAAAATTAAAAATAAAAATTATATTAGCCTAGTTGGCTGCAGCACCGACCTCAGCCACAGCTGTCCCCTGCCGCCTCTAAGACCGGGAACTGATTGATCAAACACCATTGATCAGTTATGGTCTGTCACCGGCTCTCTGCTTTGCCCCCTCCCCCTCCCTACTCACTGGAGCACTGGGCTGTGGAGGGAGTGGGAGCAGCTGCCGCCCAAGCTTCTGGGTGGATCCTGTCCACATGGTCAAGATATTTTCAGAGCCTAGCCCAGGTCTGTGACATCAGATGGCTAAAGCCTTCTGTCGGCCAAAAATGGGTCACAGGAGTGCAGAACTAGCTGCACTTTTTAGGCAAAAAATGCTATACTTCTATTTTAAATAACACCAAGAGAAAGCTCTACCTGTCTCGAAAAAATAATCTAAAATAAATTTGGGTCCAGTATTACAACTGTCGCTCGAACCATCACAGCACTAAAAATTGTAAAATGGCTTTGTAATGAATATATACAGGCTGGTGAATAAATGTATTGATAAATGTTTTAACAAGCAGTAAATGAGCTTGAAAACAACCATTTACTGAATCTGACTGCAGGAATGGTGGAGTAATTCATCCTACATTTAACAGCAGAAGCATTTCCACTTTAACTTTTAACAGCTCTCTGTGTCCTTGTGGCCCCTGTGTCTTTGTTGGAGATAGAAAGTGAGTTAACATTTCCCCCAACAGGGACAAAGAAAGGAATAAAAACCTGACAGAGCCTCTTCCATGTTCTTATACGATCTGTCAAAAACTGAATTATATGTTTTGGCTGCACATGGGCTTTAAGCACTATTCTGCACGTCTTAAGTGCTATCACAGCTTGATAAATCACCACCAAGGTCATTAATTTCATAGTAGTACAGTGGCATCAATTTGACTTCAAAGCATGCATGCACACGCACACACATACCACTGCTATTTTGTATCTTGGAATGCTCATTAAAGCGGAGTTCCACTGACATGTTATTATTTTCTTTTTCATTTGATAAGTTCAAAACATTTACATATAACACTCACGTCTTTTTAAAATGTCGTCCCCCAATGTCCGGTTTAATATAAAAAAAAAACTAATATCATTGTTTCCTGGCCGTTCCCATATTGCTTGTGGGTATGTGAAGCCCACAAGCATAATGTTCCGGGATACGGTGCAGGTGAGTGACCAGCATACACTGCCCATTCTCGCACATGCGCAGTATGACCAAATCAAATCGCCGTAAACTTCTCAGGTTGCCATCACAACGAGCGTCGTCGGAAGTGCCCCCCTGTTGTGATGCCATTGAAGCTATCGGCGCTGCCCACTGACTCCTGGAAAATGATGACACACATCTCACAGGAGCACGAGCGAGCACGGGCGCCAAGGGAAATGACGTCAGGCACCAGGGAGAGGAAGAAGGAAGATTACAAGGCACCCCTTAGCAACAGACAGGAAAGAGTAAGTAAAAAAAAAAATGTTTCCAAATGTTTTTGCTTAGGTTTATTGCTGATGAATACTGCAAAGTAAATTTTATGGGTGGAACTCCGCTTTAAATGACAACGTATGTCTGAAATTACCTGTGATACTTTCTAATTCTGTAACTTTAGTGATTTTCTCTATACATGTCGTTCTCCATCTGTGGTTCCATCATACTCTAAACTCTTTGATCCTTCTCTGCACTGATGGACTGTGTGATTTCTCCTTGTCACATCTGCAGTTTCAGACAATATGGTGCTCAGTGAGCTGGGCAGCGGCCAAACTTTTGTTGGCTGGGAAAGGCAGAAAGTTAGATTTCGGTATAGGCAGCAATTAAAGTACATACGTTTTCTGACTGGCATTTCTCTTTGCTATCATTGTGATACTTAGCACTGCTCGATTTGTGTTACTGTTACATTTGTTTTCTCACACTCTGTTTCTGTTTAGTTTCAATTACTGATATCAGACCAGTGGCGTCTCCAGCTTTCATATTTAGGGGGGGCACATGGGGGGACAGGGACGAAAGTAGGGGGGCCGAGTAAAAAAACGCAATTTATATATATATTTTTTTTTATTTCAAGAATAGAATGCACTCCAGAGGTCTTGTTAGAATGAGAGATGTTAGCCCAAGATTGCAGCTGCAGGCGGCCACTTAGATTTAAAGAGTGTAATTTGTTCTTTTAATGTTGGGCTAACATACATGCTCATCAATGCTGCCTACCAGTGCAGCTTATCAGTGCCCATCGATGCTGCCTATTAGTGCTCAATGCCCATCAGTGCTGCCTATCAGTGCTCATCAATGCAGCCTATCAGTGCCGCCTATCAGTGCTCACCAATGCAGCCTATCAGTGCTCATCAATGCCACCTATCAGTGCTCACCAATGCAGCCCATCAGTGCTCATCAATGCCACCTATCAGTGCCTCCCATCAGTGAATATTAGTGCCTCCTATCTGTGCATATTAGTGTCTCCTATCAGTGCCCATTAGTGCCCCCTATCAGTGCCCATTAGGGCATGCAGAGATAACACTCGACAGTGGGAGTGGCCTAAGAGAAATAGGTTAAGAAACGTGCATATAAACTAAAGTGCTTGGTGTTAATTCACTAAAAGATTTTAAAAAAATTATAACAACTTACAGCACAGCACACTGCATTAAGTGTGAATGAACAAACACTTAGAGAAATACCTAAATATTAAATAGATGTGCTAATTTTGTTATGATTTCATGCTGTGCAAAATGAATTAAAGTGCTGAGTGCAAACAAAGTGATACATTCATAACTAGAATAAGTGAATAAAGTTGAAACCATCAGATTAAATTCATTTATGTATTACGAACAAAAGCGGATCTCCTGATGGCTATTCGCCACCATTTCATTGTTCCTCCACCAAAAATAAAGTGAAGTGCAACAAAACAAAAGTTCATCTGGATATTTGAGATTTTTACACCCACTTTGGTGAGCCACCACCACTACTGTGAGCATACAGGGGGCTACCAGAGGCTGCAGCCACAATACATAGGCCCAAACACACTTAATTGTAATCTGGCAGCACAATTCCACTCTGATTGGCTCCAAATGAATACGCTGGATTGCAATTTTCAAAGGCTTGCCAACTGACATCATCACATGGTAGCTGCAGTCATAATATATGCATGACAAATAAAATCTACCCTAGTGCATAAACCCTTTCAAAGATTATTTATTTCAAAGTGCAAGTATTGCACTTTCAAATTTCAGTACAAACAAATGGCCACTGCCCTCACCTATAACTGGCCTTTGCAGCAAGGAGCACATGGAAGGGCAACGCATGCAAAACAAAACCAAAGACATTCCCAGATCAAATTACTGACCAGCCTGCAACCAACCAAATTATTCTGTCTAACAGTGTGCGTTAAAAGCCGGGGTTTAGTCAGCATACATTTGCAAATACATGCGTAAGCTACAGAGCCCCATCAAGGCACCCCATTTTCTGTAGTCCTAACTCTAAATTTTGAGAGCCTGGTAGGAACCTTTGTCTTTTGACAGGTTCTACCGCCCACTGAACACAACCCATTCAAGTGAATAGGGCTGCTCTGCAATGCACATAGTTGTGGTGCACTAATATGGGGTTCAAGGAGATAAATCAGGCGGGGAAGAGGTGATACAACACCTTCTCACCACCTGTCTAATGTTTTCTAAAGAGCAATTTAAATGTTGATTGCTCTTCAGAGGACAAAACTAGTGTGCATGAGCCAAAAGGGTTAAAGATGGAGATAGCAGAGACAGGAAAGGGACAGAACACACAGATCTCATGGATTCTTTTCTCCCTGTCACAGAAGTCTCTGCAATGAACATGATTTTTGCTGATATAAATCAATGTATGAGGTCTGTGTGTTCTGTCTTCTGATGCTGAGGATATAACAGCCTGATAAATACAACATACATAACCTATAAGAGCGTGTTTTCCCCTTGTCCTGACCCCCTCTGGAGAACACTGTCTGCACTAAAGCACACACCTATCACTCTGCAAACTGCTTCACATCCTTCTTCTTCCCTCCATGAAGTATACATATAAAGAGACTCGCATGGGAGTTGGAGAGCTCAGGGGTGTGGCTGCTTCTTCCTCTGGAGCTGCCTAAAATCAAAACACGGCGGAAGGCGAAGTGGGAGGAGTTGTAGCACAGGCACAGCATGATTGGATAATACTGAGCAGGTGCTTCCAGGACCCCTCCCTCCTTATGCTGCACGGGGCACAGGAATGAGAGATCCTCTAGCCAAGCAACTAACATGCTGTTTGTGATCTCCATACACACAGGGGCGGGCCGAGGGGCGGGCTGAGGGGCGGGAGTGTCACTGGTAGCAGCACACCCAGGCTACAGTAAATATCTTCCCAAGGCAGCTGCTGATGGGGGTGCTATATGTGAAATTATGGGGGGGGGGGCTAAAGCACCTACCTGGCGCTGCCCCTGTATCAGTATTCCCAACAGCTCAGAGCCAACATTGATAGCTCTCTCTCACACGGAATGATGAGAGAGGAGACACAGCCGATCTGCTCCTTCTCCCCTCCCCTGTGTGTGTGTATAGTGGGAAGTGTGAGCTCGTTAGCTTCACACTTGACTTCCCTTGACACAAAAGAGGGGATAAGGAGCAGATTGGCTGTGTCTCCTCTCTCATCATTCCCTGCAAGAGAGGAGGAAGGGGAGAGAACTATCAATGCCGGCTCTGACGTCACTGGTTGCTAGATGCGAGGTGGCTCTAGTAACCAGTGGCCGGGAGTAGACTCAGGAGGTGGAGGAGGAGCCGGAGCCAGCAATACGGCGGCTCAGTCAATATCTGTCCCCTGCATTCCCAGTGTCTGTTTTTTTTTCATTGGGGGGCACATAGGGGGACACAGTATAATGTTGGGGGGGCATGGCCCCCTCTGCCCCCCCCCCCCCCCCCCCTAGTGACGCCACTGTATCAGGCCTAAGCATTTGGAGCTATTGGACCTATATGCCATTTAAATCCAAAAACTGAGACGCACACATACTTACAGTATACAGAAACACACATTTATACATTCATGCTACGTTGGGTATTAACATTGTAAGAACGTTGGGTATAAAAGGTAAATCATACAGAAACAAGAGATTACTTAGCTTACCCTAAGGTATACAGTTTCATCATTATGATAATCAGATTCCACTAAGATGTGACACTTGGCAGGTAAACAAAGATTAGACCTATAAAAATTCAGATTAAGATAGTGTGGTCTTTATGAATCTAATACATTTGCAATGTTTAGCATTAAACTCAGTGATCATTTTGTATCTTGCCTGTCTCTTTCCCTTTCCTGACACTTCTTGTTGTAATAAAGCCATGAAGAGTGGTTATGCCTCCTGTGGACTATGTTGGAGGCAATCAAACGTCATGCCAAATATTTTACTTTTTTCACTATTTGACTTTTTAACAGGTTGTATAATAAACAGTATCATTTTTAATAGGATATATGAGCCTTCATATTTGCAGCACCATGAAAATTGTGTCATTATAGTGATTTCTAAAGCTTGCCATAGTAGTAATTATTTAACCTTAACTGGGATTACTGTAAAGTTAAAGTAGCTTTCTCAGCTATAATTATTGTTAGGAACATACCCCAGCATTTAAAGATACATACTTGGATAACTTGGTCACTTTAGCCAAACCACCCTGGATTGATTGTGTCAAGGACCAAGGCCAATGTTGATTGTCAAAGAACATGATAGGAGTGGTAACGAGTTCTGAAAACACCCTATTCTAATTGCATAATTCAATTACATGATGTCACGTAGGACAGTTCATAATTGTTCAAGATACATGATAGATAATGTTGAAGACCCTAACCCTGTTTAGGAAGGGTTGTTCCTGTTTGACGTAGATGACCTCCTTCATGGTTCTTCCTAACCAGTTGTCCTCTCTGTCCAAATTGTGGTCCTTGGTGTCATCCAAACAATGTTTCTGTTCTTTAAAGTGATTGTAAAATCAATTTTTTTTTCGAAAAATAACAAGCATGTTATACTTACCTGCTCTGTGCAGTGGTTTTGCACAGAGCAGCCCAGATCCTCCTCTTCTACGGTCCCTCTTCGGCCCTCCTGGACCCTCCCTCCTGTTGAGTGCCCCCCACAGCAAGCAGCTTGCTATGGGGGTACCTGAGCCGAGTCAGAGCTCCCTGTGTTTATTCAGACATGGACCCCCCTTCAGTTCGGTCTCACACCCTCTCTCTCCTGATTGACTAACTGACTTTGATTGACAGCAGCGGGAGCCAGGAGGAGGAGATTGCTGGAAGGCCAAGGCACTCATTGACATCGCTGGACCTAGATGGGACTCAGGTAAGTGTAAGGGGGGCTGAGGGGGGCAGCTGCACACAGAAGGCTTTTTTTCTTAACCCATAGAATGCATTTAGATAAAAAAAATAAAACTTCTGAGTTTACTACTTTACTACTTTAATGTGCTGGAAGACTGCTGAGTTCTGACCTACACATAAAATGTATTGATTTTTTACAGGTACTTATATGGTGCTGACAGCATTTTACATATATATTCACATCAGTCCCTGCCCTCAAGGAGCTTACAATCTAAGGCCCCTAACCTACATTCATACATATGCATACTAGGGCCAATATAGACAGGCACTAATTAACCTACCAGCATGTCTTTGGAGTAGGGGAGGAAACCCGAGTACCCAGAGAAAACCCACACAGGCACTAGAAGAACATGCAAACTCCACACAGGTAGTGCTATGGTAGGAATTCAAAATAATGACCCTAGTGCTGCCAGATAGAAGTGTTAATCACTTAGCCACTGTGCTGCCCCTTGTTTTAACATCTGTAACTCAACAATGTGACAACAATTTACACCGTTTGCCTCTATTTTAAACAGTTGACTAGCACAAGATTTTTTGATGATTTACAGTGTGGAGTACATATACAACATTGACATGGAACTTTAAGAATACATTTAAGTTTCTTATCTAAAACTCTTTCTACATGGTAGTGATTGCTCTACTATCAAAAACACACCCAACATGTTTTTTTTAGCCACCTCAATACAGGGCATTTTCACCCCCTTCCTGCCCAGGCCATTTTTCAGCTTTCAGCACTGTCACATGACGCCCTCCCGCCGGGCCATCAATTGACAGCCGGCGGTCGGTAAGCAGTTAAACAATCAGTTACAATGCTTTATTGTTTTTTTGCCTACCTCTGGATCAGCTGTGGGTAAAGGATTTTATATATATATATAAGATATATATATATATATTCATTTATTTATATACTATTTATATATATATATATATTGATATATATATATATTTATATATTTATATATATTTATTTATAGTATATATTTATATAATATACTATATAATTTTATATATATATATATATGTTGGCTTTCTAATAGCTAGTTTGATTATCCATTGGTTGAACTCAATGGACTTTTGTGTTTTTCCAACCTGACTAAAAGGCTTAACATGGGCTGAATATCAGGGGGCATCAACCTGTTCAATAGAAATATATGGCAGCTGGCTTCTGTCGAAGGAACATGACTGAAAAATGTTTGCCGATCGAAAACCTGGTCAGTGCTCTCAGCCAATGGCTGAGAGCACTGACTGGTGTGTTCTGGCGGGGGAGCCATCCCCATGTCAGAACACAATAGCACAGCAGGGGAGATTGCTGTACTAACCTCTGATTGCTAGTACAGCGGATTCTCCTAAGTTCCTCCTTTTTTTTTCAGCCTGCTGGGCATGTAACATGATTAAATAAATCTATCAGTGTCTAACAAATGTCCGTGTCCTAGCAAAAAATGACAAAATGTGCATCTAATTTAACATTAGGTTAAAATACCAGCTGGCCTCCAGGAAGCCTTAAATTATTCCCAGGTGAGTTTAGCCATATAGTCAATCTTAAGAAGAACTTTTAATGAGATGCTGTTTTTAAGAAAATAGAAATGCAAGACTATAGATTGAGAAGGAAAAAAATAGAGTAACAAAAGAAAATTACTTTCTCACCATGTAACTTAAACAATTAACACCCGTCTCAGACTTCATGGCACCATGGTGATTAAAGTATGTAATTAGAACCTGATGATTTTGTCATTTTTTTTCCCCATCTTGTTCTGGGGCAATTACTGTCTCCCTTGGCACTTTCCATGATAATTGGATTAAGGTTAATAACCATGTGGCTATATAATGCTGGGTATGTTCCTGATTGTCATTGGAATTGAGATAGGTACTTGTATTATTTTCAACACAACAGTCTATTTGAATGTGACCAAGTCTAATTATACCATGGGTTGGACAAATAAGAACCTTCACAGACATATATAACTCACAAGTATTCCTGTAATCAAATGGTAACCATTAAAATGGTGAGAACCCTGTCCGGTGTGAAAATCAGACCACAGTTGTGTTGTCCATAGGCAGCCAACACCCTAAGCTGATTATTTCTAGGTAAACTAGAAACTGATTAAATGCTATTGCTTTGTCTAGGTACACCCCCTCATCTATAGGCATTAAACCTGAACTTTTTACATACAAAGTTAATAAAGAAAGATATAGTTTACATAGCTCTGCCATGTCTCTCAAAGTCTCCAGTGAAAAGATGTTTGCATCTGTTTTCTGAGCTCCACCTGCGTCTTCATGATTTACACTTTACAGAAAACAGAAATAGAAATTAAATTCTATTGTAGACTGATCTACATACAAACAAGCATGACCTAAAAGATGCCCAACGTAGGCTCAACAAATCAATCTAAAAGTTCTTTCCTACTGCCACAATTTTTTCTTGTTGTATATATATATTTTTTTGGGATGCATTGGTATGGCTGTTGTTAGGACACACTGCAACTTTATACATCAGCGCATGCTGACAGATTTGTACCAGTGACACTTTTCTTACCCCACACCCCTGACTATTTACACTATGCTTTCTCTATATACTTATTGAATGTGTGGGGTAAGAAAAGTGTCACTGGTACAAATCTGTCAGCATGCTCATAGAAGTGTGGCCCATTTCCTGGTTATAAGAATACTCTGTTGTAACTTTGTCTCTGTCTTTGTTAAGAGCCAACATGCACCTGTCACCTACCCAGGTAGGGAGTCCGAGATAATGAGGGTGACCTCTCTTACTGTTGCAGTCCAAACACCTCCAGATAGGGAGACAAGGAGTCTTGGGACAACAGAGCAGCTTAAGTGCCAGCTGGTGATGATAGCATCACAGGAACTTTGAGAGCATAGTCATCAGAGGGTTTCAAGTGAAGAGGAAAAGTAGTACACTGGTGAGACGAGCTCAGGCAAAAGTCAGCAACAGGCAGGTTGTGCAGTGCCAAGTCAATGAGAAGAGACAAGGTTAGGAACAGGTCAGGTCAGTAACTTGCAGACACTGAGGTACCAGAGGGTTAGGCAGGAAACCAGGTTGGTGAAACACGCCAGGGTCAGTACAGGAACAGTTGAACAGAGAAGTTACAGAAGGATCAAGGAATAAGCCAGGTCAGTAACAGGAATCAGAGTCAGGATGCAGGAATGGAAGGTCCTAGAAGTACATTAAGACCGTCCAGCACTGAGACCTGGCACGACTCAGTTGAAATAGCCTGGCCAAGGTTCTTAAACAAAATTCCAGCTATACAGAATGGCACAATTTCCCTGAAAATGTCTACTGAAAACAGGACACTGTTTTATTTACATTACAGTAGTGGAATTTTTACACTAAAGATGAGTTCCACCAATATTTTTTTTTGTAGCTAACACAAAGCCTAAAAATAACAATGAAGCAGTGAATTCTGGAAAGCAATGTATAAGGTCAGGGCTTGGTATCCCTTTTCTCACACTTTCTTAATAGTTCCCTGTCATTAATGACAATAAAAAGACAATGTACATATTCATAATGTATTTGCATTTGAATGACATTAATCACTAGAACAGAAAATTTGCCAGGATTATTGGGGATTTCTGAAGAAACCTACAATAATGCATTTCTCAAGCAGTTCAAAGCAAGCTTTTTAAGATTAACACACTTCCCAGCATTATCTCTCTCTTGCATTTTTATAGATGCAAAAATATATAGCTGGTGACTTTGGCATGCTCTCCTAAAAACATTACTTTTTTATTAGGTAATTCAGCAATTGTGGAAACTGCTGGATTTAAACTACAGTACCATATGTGGCTGGACAATATTTTGCGACAGGAATAAAACTTGACTTTTTTCTGCTACTTGCATAAAAAGCTTTGTACTCATGACTTCAAAGCACAGATCAGATTAATTTCCTGAAATTGCAGAGTAATAAGAACTCTGTGAGCTACTTCTATTAAACACAGATACTGTTAAGGCAGCAAGACCCTTCAACTGATATTGTATGTTGTGGAAGAATTTTTTTTTCTAAAGGAAAATGCATAGGTGTTCAAATTCTTTTCAAGAAGGTCTCCACTAAGAACTGTAATCCTAGGAATGTAGTAGAGTTTTGTTTTCAGAGCTGGTGTGAAGATGAGTATCAGTGCTTCCAGAGCATGAGTATCAGTGCTTCCAGAGCTGCATAAATTAAGTAGGCCTGTGAAAAAATATTGGAGATTGGCAGATTTCCTAAGGTGTACGTATTTGACTGTGCTGACACTGTAATGCCCCGTACACATGGTCGGAAAATCCGACGGATTTTGTCCGACACTGGTGTTGCATACACACGGTAGGACAAAGTTGTCGGAAAATCCGATCATTCTGAACTTGGTGACGTTTGTTGCCTACGACGGGACTACGTAGAGGCTAGTAGCCAATAGCTTTGGTCTTGTAATGTGATCTGAGCATGCGTGGCACTTTGTCCGTCGGAATTCGCTACACACGATCGGAAAAAGTCCGATAGGATTTTGTTGTCGGAAAATTTGAGAGCAGGAGATAAAACTTTGTCCGTCGGAAAATCTGACGGAAAAAGTCCGATGGAGCCTACACACGGTCGGAATTTCCGACAACATTGTCCGATAGGACATTTTCCGTCAAAAAATCCTACCGTGTGTACGGGGCATTAGAGTTTTATGCCAAGTCCTTGTGGTGAGATGTCTTTTTATTTCCTTTATGGTCCCTTTATTTAGGAATAGCCCCTTGATTCTGTTTGTGACTGCTGCCATCAGGACAAGGAGTAAAAGAAAATCTTTCTAGTAGGGAGTCAGAAAAAAATACAGTAAAAAACCCTAAAAGATGTTCTAACCCCTCTCTACCCTAGGCTATAACCACTGTATAGCATATTTGTTCTGTATACATCGACCTCAACAGCTTTAACACCATTGAACCATAACTATATTTTTCCATATTTTTGTTCATTTGTCAACCTATAATTAAAAAATATATTAAAATGACCCGCACTAAAACCATAGTCCAAGAACAAAATAGCTGCTAACACAATATTGCTGGCTGCAAATACATTAAAAACAGGGAAGTAGAGCGTTTAATATATGCAGATTCAATCCAAGTGGATATAAATTCCATGCCTAATCCAGGTGAAATAAGCAATAAAAAATGAGTGTGACCAAAAGAGAAGATCTTCCACCAGTGACACACACAGCCTTTTACCAAATATGATTGACCCATTATAGGCAGTCAAACAGTGCAGATGGTTGACCAGATAGGAAAAACAGCAATTGAATGTCAGGCTCAGCTAGATCTCCTACCGGCAACAGCAGCCTCATGCATTCATCAATATGTACAGCTCAAACAGAAAGGACACTCTCATGGTGAGTAAATCATTACACAGAAGATTTATTAAGATGAAAAATCCACTTGCATGTTTTTTAATTCAAAGTAGCGTGACAATGGGAAAGCATAGATAGATGGCCTCACTCCGCTCCACTCTGTTTCTTGGTGACGTCACATACCGAGGCTCCAACCAACGCATTTCCTCATCGAAAAGACATTACCAGACAATATCTTTTTGATGATGAAATGCGTTGGTTGGAGCCTCGGTATGTGATGTCACCGCATAATATAGCAGAGTGAAGCACGCCCATGTTTCCGATTGGAAACCTATGCTTTCCCATTGACATGTTACTTTGAATTGGAAGTCATGTGAGTGGATTTTTAATCTTATTAAACCTTCTGTGTAATGATTTACTGTGCCATGAGAGTGTCTCTCTTTGAGCTGTATATATTGATGAATGCATAAGGCCGCTGTTGCTGGGAGGAGATCCATCTGAGCCTGACATTTGATTGCTGCTTTGCCTATCTGTGCAGCCATCTGAGCTGTTTGACTGCCTGTAATAGGGGTAAATCACATTCAGTAAGAGGCTGTCTGTGTCACTGGCCTTATATGTTCCTAAAGTACATACAAACCCTAACACAACACCTGACATTTAGTGCGCCATAAACATTTGCTCTTTTATTAGATGATACTATATATATTAATATATTAAATATAATAATATAATACAATTTAATATAAAACAAAATATTTATTATAGTATATATTAAATAAAACACTTGTTTTTATGCCTTTTTCATCCTTTGTTGTACTTCAGTGCTATGGATCTTTTGCAAGACTTCCTATCTGCATACATGCACAATAATGAAGACTACATGATATTTCTCAGGACAGTCTATCAAATGGTAACAATAGTGGACCATATCTGTGTAAACTGTTTTGAAAGGCGACCTGTAGTCTTCATTGGAAGCCCATGTGACATTATAACAAGGCAGAAGCACAAATGGGTGACAGCAGTGCATTGTCATCCTATAACGGGAGATGCCTGTACAAGGACCTTCATTGCAGTGTCATCAGATATTATTTTATTAAAAACTTCCCATTTAAAAATGCTGTAAAAAATGTTGACATTACATCAAAGGCTAAATGTACCTTAAAAAAATGAACAGGTGAACTGGCTCACAGCACCCTCTCACGGTCCCCTCTGCACTGATTGATTATAATCACCTTCTCTTGCCACCATCCCCAATAGTGTAACTTGAAAACTCTATTAAACAGCCTTAGAGGCTGTGTCTGATCATATTGCATGCAATTTGGAGCTGTCCTTGGCCATGCTGACCAATGAGACAATGAACAATGAAGATTTTCTATTTTTTCTTTCCAGTGTCTTTCCAGAAGAAAAGGCTCAGAAGAGATACCTATTGGTCAGAAATGTAATATGAAAGCTCCCCATTGCATGCATTGTTGTGTTACTCAGTTTCCAGGTCTGTTTAGTAAAATGCTCATGTGTGCAGACCATTACACATGCTGTGATGGGCAGGGGTAAAAAAGTGATCATAATAGATAAATTCACTGGGAACTGAGGGGATTCGGGAAGGCGCTGTGATCGTTTTAATTTTTTATAAAAAGGTGAACTTAGCCTTTAACATGATAAAACATATATAAGATGTTAGTGCCTGGGTTTACATATATTTAACAACAAAATAATATTATTTAGATAATAGCTATTTAAGTAAACGTTATTTATGTATTTAATAATTTAGGGGGCTGAGCGAGATCTCTGAGACAACAGAACCTATACAGCTACATACAGCAGCGGCTCCGGCGGCTCACACTCCCCAAATGGATTCTACACAAGCAGGAACAGTGGAGACCCGAATGGTCATGATGGGCAAAAGAAAAACCAGAGAGGGGTCGAAGAAACTCACCGAAGTTCTTCACTCCTGGAGTGGGCAAGTGTAGCCAAGATGGTGCAGGAGCCGGTGTTCTGTTGAAAAGTGCCCACTATCGAGAAGTGCCCATGAAGGACGGCGCATGCACTACGCATGCTCCCTACGGAACAGCACAACAATTTGTGGCGGCGAGACAGCGCAGGCGCACAATAGCTGACAGAAGATATTTTTCTGTCAGGTTGTGCCCCACGCTCCCATGGCGAGTTCATGTTGGTGAGGGGTGGATTTTTACATGTTGTGGGCAGATTTATAAATGATGGGCAGTTGGGGGTGGAATTAGAAGGCCAGTGCGCAAAACAAAACTTTTTATGCTATTCTTCCTGGAACGCTTGAGCAGCCTGACACACGGAGCCTCTGCTTACACAAATCTGTCTGTGCACAGCTCTGCAAAATACATATACATTATCTCACAAAAGTGAGTACACCCCTCACATTTTTGTAAATATTTTTATTATACCTCCTCCCGTGACCCCCATCCTGGCAGCATTCTCACTCCTGAATCCTCTCCAGACCCCCCCTCAGAGATTGCAGGCATGAGAAAAGACAAGAGATAGTCAGAGATTGCAGACATGATACAAGAGATGGTTAGAGGCTGCGGACAGGATATAGGAGGTGGTCAGAACATGCGCACAGGATACAGGAGGTGGTCAGAGTATGCAGACATGTAGGGGGAGCATTAAAGCATGTCTGGGATGACAGACTGGTCCCCTGTGTAGGGGAAGCACACAGAGGGGTCAGTCATGTAGGAGGAGCACACAGAGGGGTCAGTCATGTAGTGCTAGCACATCCATGTATCCATGTAGGAGGAGCACACAGTGGGGTGAAGTCCTAATAAGATCTGCCACAGGAGGGCCCTCACACAGGACACATGGCAGGCAGGGTGGTGAGGTTGGCCCACTCAGGGTGATCATGTTCCTGTTCTTAGGGGAGGTGGGGTCCTGGTCCCCAGGGAAGATGGGGTCCCTAGGTGAGATGGAGTCCCCGTTGCCAGAGAAGATGGGGTTCCTGTCCATAGGCAAGATGGGTTCCCCATCCCTAGGGGAGCTAGTGGACGCACAATTTGACATGGAGGAGAAGCTTCTTCTGTGAAATTAAAAATGGTGAATCTGGAGGATAGATCCCATAGAAACAATGTCAAGTTCTGAGGGATCCCAGAATCCGTTAAGGCAGCAGACCTGCGTCCTTTTCTGCAAAAAATTATGACAACTGTTCTCCCATCTCTGTCCCCTACCGATGTCATCATAGACAGGACCCACAGATTACCTAAACTGACTCATCTGCCAGACAGGATCCCAAGAAATGTTATAGCGAGTTTTAATTTTTACCATGTTAAAGATCAGCTGATGCGTTTCTCATGGCAACAGACCTCCCTGCCTGATCCTTACGTGGGAATCTCTCTATACGCAGATCTGTCACAGGCCACTATGATGGCAAGGAATAAACCTTGTCCCCATCACAAAAATCTTGCAGAATCACAAAGTAATATACAAATGGGGGTTCACTTCCCAGTCAAATAAATAGTGGAATGGAACAACAAACCTTTCACTGTGACATCCCTACAAAAGGGGTTGGAGCTTCTTCGAAATTGGGGCCTTCTACCAAATGATGAGTCGGGCATTCTCAACGTTGCCCAGTCATCCAAGAACCCCAAGCAGGGGCAAAAAAATTGTGGCTAAGATATTAACCATGGTATAAAAGTCCTGCAATAAATATTTTCAAGGTCTGCACCCGAGTCTTCCTTTCTCCTATGGGCAGAAAGCCGCCACCTTAATTTGGCATTTGATACCTTTAGTTCCCGTTGTTCAGCTGAACAAAAAGTCTATATTCCCCACGTTAATGTACGGGGAGTTCCTGTACCCAATTTATGGATGGCAGTCCACCAACACAGGTTGCAACTCAGACTGTTCTTGTTCTGTATACACTTTTGTGAATGTTCCTTTGATCAAGCTTCCAAACTCTAAGCTTCTAATGTGGTTATTGAATCAAACACCAACACATGTTTTCACCTCTAGTTGGCCAAACAATGACACTTTAACATCTATGTCACTTAAAATCCTATCCTTCAATGTATGAGGTTTGAATAGCCCCTATAAACATTGAGCACTCTGGAAAGAAACATTAACTCAGCACACCGGTATTCTTTGTGTTCAACAGACTAATTTTGAACTTCTTAAAGCCCCTAATTGTTCTCATGTAAAATTTCCTCACATATATGCACTCAATGCTCCTACCAAGCATAATGGTGTACTCATAGCTATAAAGGACTCTATTGCATATACTTTACTGGACAAATACATTGACAAACTGGGTAACTACATAATTCTGGTAGCAGAACTAAACAATACAGAGTATACTTTGATGAACATATATGCCCCTAACAAGCACCCCTTAAAGTTTCAACGCAAGGTATTGAAACAAGTGAAACAAATGCAAAAGGGTAATCTTGTCCTATCTGGTGACCTATAACATAATGAATTATAATGGTAATGAATGCACATATGGATTCCTGTTCTGGGACTATTAGGAGGCGGCAGGACTTGGGTAAATTCTGTTCTCAGGAGGACCTTCATGATCCCTGGCACTGCCTACATACATACTACAGAAAAGGACTTTACTTACTACTCTAATGTCCATAACAGTTACTCAATGATTATTTATTCCTTGTGGATATATACAGTACTTATTGCAGAAGGTGACCAGGGTGAAAATTCACAATATCACGTGGTTGGACCATATAACCCTTGATATTGAGGATTCACAAAAGGGTCCAAATAATGTTTTATGGCGAAAGAACACCTTTCTTCTTTCACATCCCCAACATAAGATAGGCTTAGAGGGGAACATTAATCAGTTCTTGGAGCTTAATAAGGATGCCTCCAGCTCTTCATCTTTGGTATGGTGCGCCCATAAAGCCTTTATGAGGGGTATCCTTATTCAGCTGGCATCCCGAGAAAGGCAAAGAAAACTGCAGGTCATCTCACAACTTCAAAAAGAGATTGCGGAATCGGAGACCCAACACAAAAAACACATTCCCCCTCTACAACTACCCCACCAAGACGTACTGCATGGAGTTGAAACAAGCTTTCATTTTGGACCATGACAAATATCTTAAATGGTTAAAACGGCCATACTACTCCCGGAGTAATAAGACAGGTACATTTTTGACACATCAACTAAAACAAAGGCAGATGAAAAAGACTCACACTCTCCCTCAGACGCTATAAAAAAACATTATATTTTCTATAACCTACAAGAGATAGCAAATGTCTTTGGAGAATATTATAAGTCTTTGTACAATCTCCATAGGGATCCAGAAACTACCCAACCCAGGGCAGTCGATATAAAGGAATTTCTTAACCACTTCGCATCCGGCCATAGCCGAATGACGGCCTCAGCACGGATGCCAAATCCCAGGAGGCCGTCATATGACGGCCTCCCCTCTCCTCGCTCCCCAAGCGCGCTCACGAATGCGCATCGGGGAAATTCTGTGTTGGCCGTGTCCCTTGGACACAGCCAATCACAGATCGCTGTAAACGGCCAATCACAGCGGCCGTATACAGCGCGATCGCCCTGGCCAATGAGCGATGATCTCAAATGTAAACATATGAGATCATCTCTCATTGCCGGCTCTCTCTCCTCACACAGAGACAGCGTGTGATTGTAAGTACACGCCCCTGTTAAACAGGGGCTGAAAAATTGTGCCTTAGGCACTGGTGCTGGTGCCACAACACTGCAACACGGCCCTCACAGAGACTGTACTTGGAGCACAGCAGTCACACGTGTTGCGAAGCATTTTTTTAAAAAATTGTAAGTACACGCCCCTGTTAAACAGGGGCTGAAAAATTGTGCCTTAGGCACTGGTGCTGGTGCCACAACACTGCAACACGGCCCTCACAGAGACTGTACTTGGAGCACAGCAGTCACACGTGTTGCGAAGCATTTTTTTAAAAAATTGTAAGTACACGCCCCTGTTAAACAGGGGCTGAAAAATTGTGCCTTAGGCACTGGTGCTGGTGCCACAACACTGCAACACGGCCCTCACAGAGACTGTACTTGGAGCACAGCAGTCACACGTGTTGCGAAGCATTTTTTTAAAAAAATTGTAAGTACACGCCCCTGTTAAACAGGGGCTGAAAAAATTGTGCCTTAGGCACTGGTGCTGTGGCATGGATCATTGAGGAGGAGGAAGAGGATAGTCAGTGAACATAAGAGGACAGTCACTCAGCATCAGCATAGGCAGTCTTGAAGGGATGTGACATTAAAAATTATTCGGTTATATCCGCCTCAGGTGCCTGGTAGCTGGTGGTGATCCAAGACTGATTCATTTTGATGAATGTCAGTCGATCAACCGAGGCGGTGGACAGGCGCACCCTATGATCAGTCACAAATCCTCCAGCAGCACTGAATGTGCGTTCGGAAAGAACGCTGGAGGCAGGACAGGCCAGTAGCTCAATTGCATACTGTGCAAGCTCTGGCCAGTGATCCATCCTCAGGACCCAGTAAGCCAGAGGATTTTCGGTGGGAAAGGTGTCCAAGTCTGACCTTGCCCCAAGGTATTCCTGCACCATGTATATCAGACGCTGGCGATGGTTGCTGGAACCGATCATACCTTGGGGCTGCGGACTAAAAAATTGTCTGAACGCATCGGTCAGACGTCCACCTTCCCCACCGCTCCTTCTGCCACTGACCGAAGCCTCAGCAACTCGTCGCCCAGGACCAGGAGTTTGTAGCCTCCCAGTTTCTGGGAACGCGTTGCACAGACCTTTCTGCAAGGCCTCCCTGAGATGTCTCATCCTCTGCTCCCTCTGCGACGGCAAGATAAGGTCCGCAACCTTACCCTTGTACCGCGGATCAAGGAGAGTGGCCAGCCAGTAATGGTCCCTCTCCTTGATCCGAAGAACACGAGGATCCTTCCGCAGGCTTTGCAGGATCAGGGAGGCCATGCAGCGTAGGTTAGCTGAGGCATTCGGTCCGGAGTCTTCTGGGTCACTGAGGATGACATGATCGCCAGCCACCTCCTCCCAGCCACGTACAAGTCCACTGGCTTGTTGGGACTGTACATCATCCCTAAAAGACTGCTGCTGCTGATGCTGAGTGCCAGGCTCCACCTCCATGCTCACACAATCCTCCTCCTCCTCCTCCTCCTCCTCCTCCTCATCCTCTTCCTGTGTGATGGGTGGGACAGAAGGAACACTGTCCGGATAAAGGGGGCCTTGAGAGGCAAGGAAGTCCTCCTCCTCTTCCTGCCTCTGTTCTGCCTCAAGTGCCCTGTCCATTATCCCACGCAGCGTATGCTCCAACAGGTGGACAAGAGGGACAGTGTCACTGATGCATGCACTGTCACTGCTCACCATCCTCGTGGCCTCCTCAAATGGTGAGAGGACAGTGCATGCATCCCTGATCATGCTCCACTGACGTGGGGAAAAAAACCCAAGCTCCCCTGACCCTGTCCTGGTGCCGTAGTCGCAAAGGTACTCATTGATGGCCCTCTGCTGCGTGTGCAGTCGCTGCAGCATGGCCAACGTTGAGTTCCACCTGGTGGGCATGTCAGATATTAGGCGGTTCTTGGGCAGGTTCAGCTCCTTTTGCAGCTCAGTCAGCCGAGCACTGGCATTATAAGATCGGCGGAAATGCACACAGACTTTCCTGGCCTGCCTCAGGACATCCTGTAAGCCTGGGAACCTGCCCAAGAACCGCTGCACCACCAGGTTGAGGACGTGAGCCATGCAGGGCACATGGGTGAGCTGCCCCTGTCGCAGGGCGGAGAGGAGGTTGGTGCCATTGTCAGAAACGACCATTCCTGGCTTAAGCTGACGTGGCGTCAACCACCTCTCGGCCTGCCCCTGCAGAGCTGCCAGAACCTCTGGCCCAGTGTGGCTCCTGTCCCCCAAACACACCAGCGCAAGCACGGCATGGCATCTTTTTGCCTGCGTACTTGCGTAGCCCCTTGTACGCCTACGGAGCACCGCTGGTTCCAAGGACAGAGCACTGGAGGAAGAAGAAGAGGAGGGGGTGGAGGAGAGAGGTGTGTCACAACCAGTAGCAGTAGTCGCGTTTTGGAGGCGTGGTGGCGGAACAACCTCCAACACTACTGCACCTTGTCCTGCATCCCTCCCAGCTGCCAATAGAGTGACCCAATGGGCCGTGAAAGAAAGGTACCGTCCCTGTCCATGCCTGCTGGACCATGATCAGCGGTAATATGCACCTTACCGCTGACCGCCCTGTCCAGCGAGGCATGGACATTGCCCTCCACATGCCGGTAGAGAGACGGAATCGCCTTCCGCGAGAAAAAGTGGCGTTTGGGAACCTGCCACTGAGGAACCGCACATTGAACAAACTCACGGAAGGGGGCCGAGTCTACCAACTGAAAAGGCAGCAGTTGAAGTGCTAGCAATTTAGCAAGGCTAGCATTCAACCGCTGGGCATGTGGATGGCTGGGAGTGTACTTCTTTCTACGGTCCAGCAGCTGGGGCAGGGAAATTTGCCTGCTGCATTCGGACGTCGGTGTACTGCAAGTACTTGGTTGTGACACACCGAATTCTACACCTTCAGTCCTCTCAGAGCAGCTTTCAGAGAGGACTGAAGGTGTAGTGGGGATGGAGATCCCAGCTGAGGAGGAGCAAGGAGAGGTCCGCTTAGTTCTTTGGTGTGGGTCTTTTATGTGTGCCTGCCAACGAGCTGCATGGCAGGTCGCCATATGTCTGGTCATGCTTGTCGTGCCCAAGCGGCTGATGTTTTGGCCACGCGAGATACGCTTGAGACAAATATTGCAAATAGCAGTGGTGCGATCTGCTGCACTCGTCTCAAAAAAGGCCCACACCAAAGAACTTTTCTGATAACGTGCAGAGGCAGCGCCCTGCACAGGCGGAGCTCTGCGGTGTTGTACAGTTGCTGTGCTGGCCTCTACCTGGCCTCCAGGGGGCATCCTGCCTCGTTGGACATGTGACGCCGCATCCTCCTCCTCCTCGTCCTCCTCCTCATCCTCTCTCCCTTGAGGCACCCACGTGGAGTCAGTGACCTCATCATCCCCTCCCTCTTCACCACTAGAGCAAACCTGGCAGTAAGCTGCAGCTGGTGGAACTGTACTGCCAGATTCCTCAAGCTGGGTATCGTCATCCGAGCCTTCGAATCGTTGGGCATCCTCCTGGAGCATGTACCCAACACTGTGCTCAAAGAGTTCGGGGGACTCCTCAGGAGGACATGGTGGGTCTAGGGAAGGGGTGGCTGATGATGCTCTGTCAGTACCCTGAGCCTGGGTGAGAGAGGATGAGGAGGATGAGGAGGGCTTGGTCATCCATTCTACCAAGCCTTCAGCATGATGCGGCTCCACATGTCCAGCTGCCGAAAACAAAGACGCGCGTGTCCCATGGCCACGTGCTGATGACGATGCACGACCACGTCCACGTCCACGGCCACGTCCACTAGAAACAGAGACTGTCTGCCCTGTGTTCTTGGCTCTGCACGCTCTGCCTCCCCTTGGCGGTCTTCCAGCCATTGTAGTCGGTAGTCCTGTGGGTGCTGCTGAGAAGAAAATATAGGAGCTCTGTGTGATGCCACTAACACACTAGAAGTCCTATAGGTGCTTCTGCAAAGAAAATATAGGAGCTCTGTGTGATGCCACTAACACACTAGAAGTCCTGTGGGTGCTGCTGAGAAGAAAATATAGGAGCTCTGTGTGATGCCACTAACACACTAGAAGTCCTATGTGTGCTTCTGCAAAGAAAATATAGGAGCTCTGTGTGATGCCACTAACACACTAGAAGTCCTGTGGGTGATGCTGAGAAGAATATATAGGAGCTCTGTGTGATGCCACTAACACACTAGAAGTCCTGTGGGTGCTGCTGAGAAGAAAATATAGGAGCTCTGTGTGATGCCACTAACACACTAGAAGTCCTATGGGTGCTTCTGCAAAGAAAATATAGGAGCTCTGTGTGATGCCACTAACACACTAGAAGTCCTGTGGGTGCTGCTGAGAAGAAAATATAGGAGCTCTGTGTGATGCCACTAACACACTAGAAGTCCTATGGGTGCTTCTGCAAAGAAAATATAGGAGCTCTGTGTGATGCCACTAACACACTAGAAGTCCTGTGGGTGCTGCTGAGAAGAATATATAGGAGCTCTGTGTGATGCCACTAACACACTAGAAGTCCTATGGGTGCTTCTGCAAAGAAAAATATAGGAGCTCTGTGTGATGCCACTAACACACTAGAAGTCCTGTGGGTGCTGCTGAGAAGAATATATAGGAGCTCTGTGTGATGCCACTAACACACTAGAAGTCCTGTGGGTGCTGCTGAGAAGAAAATATAGGAGCTCTGTGTGATGCCACTAACACACTAGAAGTCCTATGGGTGCTTCTGCAAAGAAAATATAGGAGCTCTGTGTGATGCCACTAACACACTAGAAGTCCTGTGGGTGCTGCTGAGAAGAAAATATAGGAGCTCTGTGTGATGCCACTAACACACTAGAAGTCCTATAGGTGCTTCTGCAAAGAAAATATAGGAGCTCTGTGTGATGCCACTAACACACTAGAAGTCCTGTGGGTGCTGCTGAGAAGAAAATATAGGAGCTCTGTGTGATGCCACTAACACACTAGAAGTCCTGTGGGTGCTTCTGCAAAGAAAATAGAGGAGCTCTGTGTGATGCCACTAACACACTAGAAGTCCTATAGGTGCTTCTGCAAAGAAAATATAGGAGCTCTGTGTGATGCCACTAACACACTAGAAGTCCTGTGGGTGCTGCTGAGAAGAATATATAGGAGCTCTGTGTGATGCCACTAACACACTAGAAGTCCTATGGGTGCTTCTGCAAAGAAAATAGAGGAGCTCTGTGTGATGCCACTAACACACTAGAAGTCCTGTGGGTGCTTCTGCAAAGAAAATAGAGGAGCTCTGTGTGATGCCACTAACACACTAGAAGTCCTATAGGTGCTTCTGCAAAGAAAATATAGGAGCTCTGTGTGATGCCACTAACACACTAGAAGTCCTGTGGGTGCTGCTGAGAAGAAAATATAGGAGCTCTGTGTGATGCCACTAACACACTAGAAGTCCTATGGGTGCTTCTGCAAAGAAAATAGAGGAGCTCTGTGTGATGCCACTAACACACTAGAAGTCCTGTGGGTGCTTCTGCAAAGAATATAGAGGAGCTCTGTGTGATGCCACTAACACACTAGAAGTCCTATAGGTGCTTCTGCAAAGAAAATATAGGAGCTCTGTGTGATGCCACTAACACACTAGAAGTCCTGTGGGTGCTTCTGAGAAGAAAATATAGGAGCTCTGTGTGATGCCACTAACACACTAGAAGTCCTATGGGTGCTTCTGCAAAGAAAATATAGGAGCTCTGTGTGATGCCACTAACACACTAGAAGTCCTGTGGGTGCTTCTGCAAAGAAAATAGAGGAGCTCTGTGTGATGCCACTAACACACTAGAAGTCCTATAGGTGCTTCTGCAAAGAAAATATAGGAGCTCTGTGTGATGCCACTAACACACTAGAAGTCCTGTGGGTGCTGCTGAGAAGAATATATAGGAGCTCTGTGTGATGCCACTAACACACTAGAAGTCCTATGGGTGCTTCTGCAAAGAAAATAGAGGAGCTCTGTGTGATGCCACTAACACACTAGAAGTCCTGTGGGTGCTTCTGCAAAGAAAATAGAGGAGCTCTGTGTGATGCCACTAACACACTAGAAGTCCTATAGGTGCTTCTGCAAAGAAAATATAGGAGCTCTGTGTGATGCCACTAACACACTAGAAGTCCTGTGGGTGCTGCTGAGAAGAAAATATAGGAGCTCTGTGTGATGCCACTAACACACTAGAAGTCCTATGGGTGCTTCTGCAAAGAAAATAGAGGAGCTCTGTGTGATGCCACTAACACACTAGAAGTCCTGTGGGTGCTTCTGCAAAGAAAATAGAGGAGCTCTGTGTGATGCCACTAACACACTAGAAGTCCTATAGGTGCTTCTGCAAAGAAAATATAGGAGCTCTGTGTGATGCCACTAACACACTAGAAGTCCTGTGGGTGCTGCTGAGAAGAAAATATAGGAGCTCTGTGTGATGCCACTAACACACTAGAAGTCCTATGGGTGCTTCTGCAAAGAAAATATAGGAGCTCTGTGTGATGCCACTAACACACTAGAAGTCCTGTGGGTGCTGCTGAGAAGAATATATAGGAGCTCTGTGTGATGCCACTAACACACTAGAAGTCCTGTGGGTGCTGCTGAGAAGAAAATATAGGAGCTCTGTGTGATGCCACTAACACACTAGAAGTCCTATGGGTGCTTCTGCAAAGAAAATAGAGGAGCTCTGTGTGATGCCACTAACACACTAGAAGTCCTGTGGGTGCTTCTGCAAAGAAAATAGAGGAGCTCTGTGTGATGCCACTAACAACACTAGAAGTCCTGTGGGTGCTGCTGAGAAGAAAATATAGGAGCTCTGTGTGATGCCACTAACACACTAGAAGTCCTATGGGTGCTTCTGCAAAGAAAATATAGGAGCTCTGTGTGATGCCACTAACACACTAGAAGTCCTGTGGGTGCTGCTGAGAAGAATATATAGGAGCTCTGTGTGATGCCACTAACACACTAGAAGTCCTGTGGGTGCTTCTGCAAAGAAAATAGAGGAGCTCTGTGTGATGCCACTAACACACTAGAAGTCCTGTGGGTGCTGCTGAGAAGAAAATATAGGAGCTCTGTGTGATGCCACTAACACACTAGAAGTCCTATGGGTGCTTCTGCAAAGAAAATATAGGAGCTCTGTGTGATGCCACTAACACACTAGAAGTCCTGTGGGTGCTGCTGAGAAGAATATATAGGAGCTCTGTGTGATGCCACTAACACACTAGAAGTCCTGTGGGTGCTTATGCAAAGAAAATAGAGGAGCTCTGTGTGATGGGACTAACACACTTCAAGTCCTATAGGTGCTTCTGGGAAGAAAATATTGCTCTGTGTGTGTAATGGGACTAACACACTTCAAGTCCTATAGGTGCTTCTGGGAAGAAAATATAGCTCTGTGTGTGTAATGGGACTAACACACTTCAAGTCCTATAGGTGCCTCTGGGAACAAAATATAGGAGCTCTGCCTGCCTGCCACGAACACACTACAAGTCCTATAGGTGCTTCTGGTAACAAAATATAGGAGCTCTGCCTGCCTGCCACTAACACACTACAAGTCCTATAGGTGCTTCTGGGAAGAAAATATAGCTCTGTGTGTGTAATGGGACTAACACACTTCAAGTCCTATAAGTGCTTCTGGGAACAAAATATAGGAGCTCTGCCTGCCTGCCACGAACACACTACAAGTCCTATAGGTGCTTCTGGGAAGAAAAGCTATGGGACTAACACACTTCAAGTCTCTGTGTGTGTGTAACTAACACACTTCAAGGGGTGCTTCTGGGACTCTGTGTGTGTGAACACACCTATAGGTGCTTCTGGGAAGGAGCTCTGCTGCCTGCCACGAACACACTACAAGGGTGCTTCTGGGAAGAAATTATAGCTCTGTGTGTGTAATGGGACTAACACACTTCAAGTCCTATAGGTGCTTCTGGGAACAAAGCTCTTTGTGTGTAATGGGACTAACACACTTCAAGCCTATAGGTGCTGGGAAGAAAATATAGCTCTGTGTGTGTGATGGGACTAAACACGTCCTAACACACTACAAGTCCTATAGGTGCTTCTGGGAACAAAATATAGCTCTGTGTGTGTGAACAAAACTAAGTATAGGAGCTCTGCCACACTGCCTGCCACTATAGCTCTGTGTGTGTGACAACACACTTCTAGTCAAGTCCTATAGGTGCTTCTGGTGCTTCTGGGAAGAAAATATAGCTCTGCCTGTGTGGGACTAACACACTTCAAGTCCTATAGGTGCTTCTGGGAACAAAGTAATGGGAGCTCTTCTGGGAACAAAGTATAGCCTGTGTGTGTGTGAGAGAGTCCTAAGGTGCTGGGAAGAAAATATAGCTCTGTGTGTGTAATGGGACTAAAACTTCAAGTCCTATAGGTGCTTCTGGGAGCTCTGCTAACACACTTCAAGTCCTATAGGTGCTTCTGGAAGAAAATATAGCTCTGTGTGTGTAACTAACACACTTCAAGTCCACTTCTGGGACAATGTAAACTGTGATACGTAAGAAAGCTCTGCCTGCCTGTCACTAACACACTACAAGTCCTATAGGTGCTTCTGGTAACAAAATATAGGAGCTCTGCCTGCCTGCCACTAACACACTACAAGTCCTATAGGTGCTTCTGGTAACAAAATATAGGAGCTCTGCCTGCCTGCCACGAACACACTACAAGTCCTATAGGTGCTTCTGGTAACAAAATATAGGAGCTCTGCCTGCCTGCCACGAGCACACTACAAGCCCCTCTTTGTCAATCAATCTTTGTAACTGAATCTATCTAACTCATCAGTTACACCGGGGCCGCTCGCATCACACGAGTGATGCGAGCAGTGCCCCCATCCTTAGTGAGGAGAGAGAGTAACTGTGATACGTAAGAAACATCAGTTACACCAGTACAGTGCCCCATCATTACAGTGCCCCACCAGTGCCGATCAGTGCCCAACCAGTGCCGATCAGTGCCCCACCTGTGCCGATCAGTGCCCCACCTGTGCCGATCAGTGCCGATCAGTGCCCACATGTGCCGATCAGTGCCCACCTGTGCCGATCAGTGTCCACCTGTGCCAATAAGTGCCGATCAGTGCCCACCTGTGCCGATCAGTGCCCACATGTGCCTATCAGTGCCCACCTTTGCCGATCAGTGCCCACCTTTGCCGATCAGTGCCCACCTGTGCCGATCAGTGCCCACCTGTGCCGATCAGTGTCCATCTGCACATCTTCACAATCAGTGCCCGCCTGTGCCACCTCATCAGTGCCCACCTGTGCCACCTCATCAGTGCCCGCCTGTGCCACCTCATCAGTGCCTGCCTGTGCAATCTCATCAGTGCCCGCCTGTGCCACCTCATCAGTGTCCGCCTGTGACGCCTCATCAGTGCGCATTTGTTCCACTTCATTAGTGCACATCTGTGCCACCTCAGTGCCCATCTGTGCCACCTCAGTGCCCATCTGTGCCACCTCAGTAACCCATCTGCGCCACCTCAGTAACCCATCTGCGCCACCTCAGTAACCAATCTGTGCCACCTCAGTGCCCATCTGTGCTCATCAGTGCTGCCTCATCAGTGTCCAAGTGTCCATCAGTGCAGGCTTAGTACACACCTGTGTAGTCGCACCAGCAACCAGCAGCATGTCCAAAAGAGTATTTTCCGCAGAGGAGGCGTTCCAAATTCTTTCCCAGGCCGACGAGAGCAACGGGGAGCTCTCTTCAGATTCCTCTTCATACATCGATTCTGAGACTGACATAACTTACGAGCCAGTCCTCAGTAGCGAAACATCGAGTGACTCGGAGGAGGAAGAGATTCGGCCGGCCAAACGAAGGCCTTCTGGTGAGGAAGCAGTGCCTTCCACCAGCACCGCAGTGCCATCCACCAGCACCGCAGTACCTCGGCAAGAAAGGCCAAGGACCCATGCCAGCCTTCCCTATGCCCTTCAAAACCCCTTGTGGCTTCCTCCTAATTCAGGAGAAGCCAACATTCCCCCTTTCGCTGCCCAGCCAGGAATCCAGGTGGACACACAGAATTTTACCCCAATAGATTTTTTTAATTTAATTTTTACGGAGGACATGTTAGGATCAATTGTGGCCCAGTGCAATCTTTATGCCCAGCAATTTATTTTGCAAAACCCAACCTCATATTATGCCCGTCCCTATGAATGGAGAGACCTAACGGTGGAGGAGATCAAGGTTTTTTTAGGCCTCACATTCAACATGGGACTCACCAAAAAAAACACTTTGACGTCCTATTGGTCAACCAGCCCCTCCAACACATGCCAGTCTTCTCCAAGGTTATGTCCCGAAACAGGTACCTCATGATACAGAGGTTCCTTCATTACAACGACAATTCCCAGTGCCCTCCCCAAAATGACCCAAATTATGACAGGCTTTTCAAAATTCGCCCACTTTTAAATTATTTTTCTCAAGTATTTCCCCAGCTGTTTACCCCGGACCAACACATATGTGTGGATGAGTCCCTTATTAAATTTAGTGGCAGGCTCAAAATAAAACAATTCATTCCCAGCAAAAGGGCCCGCTATGGAGTGAAGGTGTACAAATTATGTGACCGAGTCACAGGGTACATGTATGCCTTCAAAGTCTACGAAGGAAGGACACCCAGCTGCAGCCCCCTAATTGCCCGGACTACTTGGGATCAAGCGGGAAAATTGTTTGGGACCTCATATATCCCCTACTGGAAAAAGGCTACAATTTATATGTAGATAACTTCTACACATCCCTGCCCCTGTTCCACAACCTCCACCGGATGAAGACACCAGCATGTGGCACCGTTAAAAAAAAAACGGAAGGGCTTTCCTCAAAGTCTCGTGAATCAAAAATTGAAAAAAGGAGAAACGGCAAGCCTGAGAAACAAAGAGATTTTGGCAGTGAAGTGGAGGGACAAAAGGGATGTCTACATGCTGTCTTCAATCCACAATAATACCTTTGTAGAAATCCCCAGAAGAAATGGCACCATAAACAAACCCAAATGTATTTACTGTCCTTGTATTCCCGAGCGGCCCACCAGAAAATATCCAATCAGATGTTGTTAGTCGACTCTCCCACTGCCACTTTCCTGATAAAATCCCTCCCAAACCAACAGGCCAACGCCGTCAAAAAAAATGTAAGGTGTGTACCAAAGCAGGAATCAGAAGAGACACATCTTATCATTGTGCAGATTGTCCTTCCCAACCAGGCCTCTGGTGACTGCATATGTGACTGTTTTCGCCGTTACCATACTTCAATAAATTATTAGTGAAGTATGGTAAACGTAATCTTCAGTTCCTGCCCTTACACACCTTCACACCCCTTATGCCACTGCCTGCTCTGTAACTGACCCTGGCTTGTTATATGACCATGCTTCTGCCTAACGATTCTGTACCTACCTCTGCCTGATCTGGAACTGACCCTGGCTTGTTATACGACCATGCTTCTGCCTAACGATTCTGTACCTACCTCTGCCTGATCTGGAACTGACCCTGGACTGTTATTCGACCATGCTTCTGCCTAACGATTCTGTAAATACCTCTGCATGATCTGGAACTGACCTTGGACTGTTTGACCGTGATATTTGCCTGCCTCTTGGACTGATCTTGTACCCTGCTACTGGACTAGAGGGATTCAACACAGGGGTCTCACATATGTGAGGGGCTCCAGAAATGTTTTTCTGGATGAAGAAAACAATTTTTTTGTTTTCTCAATCCTAGATTAGGGTCTGGAGGCTCGGAGGCTTCAAAGAGATTTGGGTGGGAGAAGCCTCTACCCCTGTCCCCATTCTGTCCTGAACGAGGCCCTACTTCTGCCTGCTGCCTGTAGGACTTCCTGCCGTCATGCCTCTGCCTGTCGCACTGACCACACCACATGTCCTGCCTACTACCAGGACCAATATTTTTGGCACTGCTGACAATATCTCTGCCTGCACTGACCCTGGACTTTATATGGACAATATCCCTGCCTGGGCAATTGTGTTCGCCGTTGCTGACCAAGTCCCTGCCTGCTGCCTGGACCAGTGCTATCCTCCTGTGTACAACTGCGCTACTACAACCACAGGTAAGCTTTTGTTTACGCTTTGCTCAGCATAATGTATTTTGGGGTGTAATTCTTGGTATGTGCATGCTATGTGTCCCTGGAATACCTGATGGTGTTCCTTGCATTTTGGATCTTTGTATGTGGCCAGACTGTGTCTCATACGCATGGTATCGCTATACTCAGGAGGAGTAGCAGAATGTATTTTGGGGTGTCATTTGTGCTATCTAATAGCTACCTGTTGGAAATATCCTATAAACTGATAACTTTGTGTAAAAAAAATGCGTTTTCATTTTTTTTCCACATTTTCCAAAAACTTCTGGAAAAAAATTAACCATTTAAAAGACTCATTATGCCTCATAGATTATACGTTGGGTGTTAGCTTTCCAAAATGGGGTCATTTTGTGGGTGTTTCCATTGTCCTAATGCTCCAGGGCCTTCAAAATTGTAATAGGTGGTTGAGAAATGTGATGTGTAATTTATGCTCCTAGAACACCTGATGGTGCTCCCTGAATGTTGGGCCACTGTATGTGGCCAGGCAGTAAAAAAGTCCCACACATGTGGTATTGCTATACTCAGGAGGAGTAGCAGAATGTATTTTGGGGTGTCATTTGTGCTATCTAAATGATACGTGTTGGAAATATCTTATAAACGGACAACTTTGTGTAAAAAAAATGCGTTTTCATTTATTTTCCACATTTTCCAAAAACTTCTGGAAAAAAATGAACCATTCAAAAGACTCATTATGCCTCATAGATTATACGTTGGGGTGTTAGCTTTCCAAAATGGGGTCATTTTGTGGGCGTTTCCATTGTCCTAGTGCTCCAAGGCCTTCAAAAGTGTAATAGGTGGTTGAGAAATGTGATGTGTAATTTATGCTCCTAGAACACCTAATGGTGCTCCCTGCATGTTGGGCCACTGTATGTGGCCAGGCAGTAAAAAAGTCCCACACATGTGGTATTGCTATACTCATGAGGAATAGCAGAATGTATTTTGGGGTGTCATTTGTGCTATCTAAATGCTATGTGTTGGAAATATCTTATAAACGGACAACTTTGTGTAAAAAAAATGCGTTTTCATTTTTTTTCCACATTTTCCAAAAACTTCTGGAAAAAAATTAACCATTCAAAAGATTAATTATGCCTCATAGATTATACGTTGGGGTGTTAGCTTTCCAAAATGGGGTCATTTTGTGGGCGTTTCCATTGTCCTGGTGCTCCAGGGCCTTCAAATTGTAATAGGTGGTTGAGAAATGTGATGTGTAATTTATGCTCCTAGAACACCTGATGGTGCTCCCTGCATGTTGGGCCACTGTATGTGGCCAGGCAGTGAAAAAGTCCCACACATGTGGTATCGCTATACTCAGGAGGAGTAGCAGAATGTATTTTGGGGTGTCATTTGTGCTATCTAAATGCTACGTGTTGGAAATATCTTATAAATGGACAACTTTGTGTAAAAAAAATGCGTTTTAATTTTTTTTCCACATTTTCCAAAAACTTCTGGAAAAAAATTAACCATTCAAAAGACTCATTATGCCTCATAGATGGCCAGGCAGTGAAAAAGTCCGACACATGTGGTATCGCTATACTCAGGAGGGGTAGCAGAATGTATTTTGGGGTGTCATTTGTGGTATACATATGCTATGTGAGAGAAATAAGCTATTACAATGACAATTTTGTGAAAAAAAAAATATATCTTAATTTTGCAAAGAATTGTGGGAAAAAATTACAACTTCAAATAACTCACCATGCCTCTTACTAAATACCTTGAAATGTCTACTTTCCAAAAAGGGGTCATTTGGGGGGTATTTGTACTTTCCTGGCTTGTTAGGGTCTCAAGAAATGAGATAGGCCTCAGTACATCAGATGTGATAATTTTTTTATGGGGGGGGGGGGGGGGGGGGGGGGGGGGGGGGGGGGGGGGGGGGGGGGGGGGGGGGGGGGGGGGGGGGGGGGGGGGGGGGGGGGGGGGGGGGGGGGGGGGGGGGGGGGGGGGGGGGGGGGGGGGGGGGGGGGGGGGGGGGGGGGGGGGGGGGGGGGGGGGGGGGGGGGGGGGGGGGGGGGGGGGGGGGGGGGGGGGGGGGGGGGGGGGGGGGGGGGGGGGGGGGGGGGGGGGGGGGGGGGGGGGGGGGGGGGGGGGGGGGGGGGGGGGGGGGGGGGGGGGGGGGGGGGGGGGGGGGGGGGGGGGGGGGGGGGGGGGGGGGGGGGGGGGGGGGGGGGGGGGGGGGGGGGGGGGGGGGGGGGGGGGGGGGGGGGGGGGGGGGGGGGGGGGGGGGGGGGGGGGGGGGGGGGGGGGGGGGGGGGGGGGGGGGGGGGGGGGGGGGGGGGGGGGGGGGGGGGGAGGGGGGGGGGGGGGGGGGGGGGGGGGGGGGGGGGGGGGGGGGGGGGGGGGGGGGGGGGGGGGGGGGGGGGGGGGGGGGGGGGGGGGGGGGGGGGGGGGGGGGGGGGGGGGGGGGGGGGGGGGGGGGGGGGGGGGGGGGGGGGGGGGGGGGGGGGGGGGGGGGGGGGGGGGGGGGGGGGGGGGGGGGGGGGGGGGGGGGGGGGGGGGGGGGGGGGGGGGGGGGGGGGGGGGGGGGGGGGGGGGGGGGGGGGGGGGGGGGGGGGGGGGGGGGGGGGGGGGGGGGGGGGGGGGGGGGGGGGGGGGGGGGGGGGGGGGGGGGGGGGGGGGGGGGGGGGGGGGGGGGGGGGGGGGGGGGGGGGGGGGGGGGGGGGGGGGGGGGGGGGGGGGGGGGGGGGGGGGGGGGGGGGGGGGGGGGGGGGGGGGGGGGGGGGGGGGGGGGGGGGGGGGGGGGGGGGGGGGGGGGGGGGGGGGGGGGGGGGGGGGGGGGGGGGGGGGGGGGGGGGGGGGGGGGGGGGGGGGGGGGGGGGGGGGGGGGGGGGGGGGGGGGGGGGGGGGGGGGGGGGGGGGGGGGGGGGGGGGGGGGGGGGGGGGGGGGGGGGGGGGGGGGGGGGGGGGGGGGGGGGGGGGGGGGGGGGGGGGGGGGGGGGGGGGGGGGGGGGGGGGGGGGGGGGGGGGGGGGGGGGGGGGGGGGGGGGGGGGGGGGGGGGGGGGGGGGGGGGGGGGGGGGGGGGGGGGGGGGGGGGGGGGGGGGGGGGGGGGGGGGGGGGGGGGGGGGGGGGGGGGGGGGGGGGGGGGGGGGGGGGGGGGGGGGGGGGGGGGGGGGGGGGGGGGGGGGGGGGGGGGGGGGGGGGGGGGGGGGGGGGGGGGGGGGGGGGGGGGGGGGGGGGGGGGGGGGGGGGGGGGGGGGGGGGGGGGGGGGGGGGGGGGGGGGGGGGGGGGGGGGGGGGGGGGGGGGGGGGGGGGGGGGGGGGGGGGGGGGGGGGGGGGGGGGGGGGGGGGGGGGGGGGGGGGGGGGGGGGGGGGGGGGGGGGGGGGGGGGGGGGGGGGGGGGGGGGGGGGGGGGGGGGGGGGGGGGGGGGGGGGGGGGGGGGGGGGGGGGGTTTGCACCACAGCTTGTAGACTCTAAAACTTTCACACAGATCAAATAATTTCCACACATTTTTGGTTATTTGTAGCAGTATAGATATGTAGCAGTATAAATTGTGGCCAAAATTTATGAAGAAACAGAAACCAAGAAAAATTTGTTTTTTTTCAAAATTTTCAGTCTTTTTTCATTTATAGCGCAAAAAATAAAAAACCCAGAGGTGATCAAATACCACCAAAAGAAAGCTCTATTTGTGGGAAAAAAAAGGACAAAAAATTATTTGGATACAGTGTTGCATGACTGAGTTATTGTCATTAAAAGTGTGAGAGCACCAAAAGCTGAAAATTGGTCTGGATGGGAGGGGGGTTTAAGTGCCCGGTAAGCAAGTGGTTAAACATTCACATCTCGCTAGAGTAGATGCAGAAACTCTTCAGATACTTAACAATCTCATTACGGACACGGAAGTAATGTCAGTGATTAAATCACTACCATTACATAAATCCCCGGGGGCCGATAGCTTCTCATCTGAGTATTACAAAGCCTTTGCTCAAACCCGTGTCCCAAATCTCACAGAAATTTTTAACAAAGCATTGACTTTAGGTTCCTTTCCCTTCAAGATGCTTCAAGCTATCATAGTAACCCTCCTAAAACCAGGAAAAGACCTCTCTATCCCTCAAAATGTCCACCCCAGCTCCCTATTAAATTCGGACCTCAAGATCTATGCCAAAATACTTGCGAATAGGCTAATGGATGTTACACCATTCCTCCTAGGTTTAGATCAAGTAGGTTTTGTCAAAGGCTGCCAAGTGCCTGATGGGACTAGAAAAATTATTAACCTAATACGATTTGCAGAATCAACTAAAAAACCCTGTGTGTTCCTAGAATTAGATGCCGAAAAGGCATTCGATAGGGTGCACTGGGGTTACTTATTCCAGACCCTGTTGAAATTTGGGCTTTAAGGATCTATTCATTCTGCCATTATTTCTCTATATACTACACCTACGGCTAAAGTATATACCTCAAGTATGCTATCTACTAGCTTTCCGTTGACAAATGGCACCCGGAAAGGTTGCTGTCAGGAAGGGCATGCCAGCACCCAAGATTGCTGCCGAAGAAGACGACCTGTTACCTCTGCCTGTCGGGAAGGGCATGCCAACACCAAGATGCCACACACCATGTGACAGCTTTTGCTGCCCAAACAGGCTATTTAAACTCAGCCAGTTTCCAGACTCAGTGCTGTTTGCTCTACAGCGTTCCCTGTGTAACCTGCAATTACTTACCTGCCTTCTGTTCCTGTTGTGACCCGGCTTGCTTCTTGACGTTCCTGTTTCCTGCCTGCATGCGACCCCGGCTTGTTCCCCACTCCACACCTGCCTGCTCCTGCCTTCTCCACTCCTGCACTTCTGCCTGTGGGGACCGGTTGTCTACTCACTCCAGCTACCTGTCTACCACTGCTCTGGGATTCCTACAGGCACCTCTACAGCCCGGCCAAGTGCTCCGATCCAGCTTCAGATTCAGAGATCCCGCCAGGCACTCGTGTGACTCTGCATCCCAGTGTTTCCTGTCAGCTCTATCAGGGGCTCCAAGTCAGAGTTGTAAGAGAGGCCATCCTCTGCATATCAGGCTCCATCACCAGGTATGTGACAGTAGCAGACCGTCATGTCTGAGCCTGTGCGAGGACCCTCGCCTGGGCCCACCGGCTACTTGAACAAAAGGCCACATCTCTGACTTAGCCTCTTTTTTTGGAGCCATGGCTCAGTTATATGAAGACCCCCAGCAAGGCTCTACTGCGGAAGCTGCTCTTCACATGCTTCAGCAGGGTCGCAAGGCCGTGGAGGACTATGTTTCTGAATTTAGGCGCTGGATTTCCGACACCAGCTTGAATGATGCTGCCCTGCGTTACCAGTTCCGCATGGGCCTTTCTGATCATCTCAAGGAAGAGCTAGCATGAACAGGTGTCCCTTCCACCTTGGAGACACTTATAAATTTGTCAATCCAGATTGACCGTCAGGTTCTTGGTCACCTCCCTGACTAAGGCCCTTCTCCCCCGATCGTTCAGTTTGGCCAGGAAGCCCACTCTGAGAAAAAGTCCTGGTGGTTTCAAACTTATTCCATTTACAGATGATGGAGGACACTGTGCTCATTGGGACCTTCAACTCTGCAGAAATTTTTCTGTACTCTTCCCTAGATCTGTTCTTTCGATACAATCCTGTCTCAGAGGTCTACAGACATCTCCTTGGCTTGGTTTGTGCTCTGACATGCACTGTTAATTGTGGGACCTTATATAGACAGGTGTGTGCCTTTCCAAATCATGTCCAATCAACTGAATTTACCACAGGAGGACTCCAATCAAGTTGTAGAAACATCTCAAGGATGATCAGTGGTATTTATTTATTTATTTATTTAGTTATTTTTTACTATATAGTTGCAAAGATTTTAAACAAACTTCTTTCACACTGTCATTATGGGATGTTGTTTGTAGAATTTTGAGGAAAATAATGAATTTAATCCATTTTGTAATAATGTTGTATCATAACAAAATGTGGGAAGAGTGAAGCGCTGTGAATACTTTCCGGATGCACTGTATACTGAAAATACTGATTGTACTATCTTTTCAAACCTTCAATAAAAATTTGTGGTTAAAAAAAAAAATAATAATTTAGATAAGGTTATTTAACCACATGCCGACCGGCGCACGACGATATACGTCGACAGAATGGCACGTACAGGCAGGAGGGCGTATATATACGTCCCTCCTTTCGCCTGTCCGTGCCATCGGGAGCGCGCCGGGAGCGGCGCGCTCCCGCGCCGGTCGGGACCCCCGTGAGTCCGGCCGCGGTCCCCGCGGACTCGATCGCCGCGGGGACTCCCGCGATCGTCTCACGGAGCGGCTGAACGGGGAGATGCCGAGATAAACAGCATCTCCCTGTTCTGCCTAGCAACTAGTGACGCCGATCTCTGCTCCCTGTGATTGGAGCAGAGATCAGCATTCACTAGCTGACAGCCACGCCCCCCCACAGTAAAAAACACACCCCTAGGCCTACTTAACCCCTACACTGCCACCTTGTGGTTAACCCCTAAACTGCTAGTGTCATTTATACAGAAATCAATGCATTTAAATGCATTAATTGCTGTAAAAATGACAATGGTCCCAAAAATGTGTCAAAAATGTCCGATGTGTCCGCCATAATGTCGCAGTCACAAAAAAAAATCGCAGATCTCCGCCATTAATAATAAAAAAAAAATTATTAATAAAAATGCTATAAAACTATCCCCTATCTTGTAAACGCTATAACTTCTGCGCAAACCGATCAATAATCGCTTATTGCGATTTTTTTTACCAAAAATATGTAGAAGAATACGTATCGGCCTAAACTGAGGAAAAAAAATGTTTTTATATATATTTTTTGGGGATATTTATTATAGCAAAAAATAAAAAATAATGCATTTTTTTCAAAATTGTCGCTCTATTTTTGTTTATAGCGCAAAAAATAAAAACCGCAGGGGCGATCAAATACCACCAAAAGAAAGCTCTATTTGTGGGAAAAAAAGGACGTCAATTTTGTTTGGGAGCCACGTCGCACGACCGCGCAATTGTCAGTTAAAGCGACGCAGTGCCGAATCGCAAAAAGGGGCCTGGTCCTTTGGCTGCAAATTGGTCCGGTCTGAAAGTGGTTAAAGTAGATGTAAACCACATTCATAAAATTAGACCTAAATATATCTGTAGTGTTTAATTATCTCTCTCCAAAGCTCTAAGTGCCGTGTCTTTCTGCTGCTCTGTTCACTTCTGACAAGTTCTCCGACACATGAGATAACAGCAGCTGAACATTTGTGTCGGAAACGGAACTTAGAGGTAGATAAGCAGAGAGCTTGTCTATTCAGACCTTAGCTCTGCATGTTTCTTCATTCCTCTACCTATGTGGAGTGGGGGTGTGTGCCTTTCCTCTAAACACCTCTCACACAGTGTAAGCTCAAAATCCACACCCACTGTTGAAACATGAAGAAAGATTTATAACATGATCTACACTTTCCAAAGAGCGTGGAAAGGGAAAGACAGCACATATACAAGTGAAACTTATGTAGGATGATTTTTTATCTCTGTGTATCATCTGAGGCTATTCACTTCACTGGGTATAGGAGAGGGTTTTTACAGCAAGTAAATCACATAGTTATTATCAAGTTAACATACACATGCCGACGTTGATGAATTTGGTCTGGGCACACCTCAATGAACTCTACAGATGATTAGGTGGCTAGGTATGTGGACATCTTCTTGCACTAATTAATGTAATAATGCCACAGGATGTCTGCATGTGACTAAGCATTTAAATTCATCCTACAAAGTCCTAACTTCTACTTCAACCCATTTTATATGCCTTGCAAATCTTGCACAAATTGTAGTGATTATGCTCTCACCGCAAACACTCTGACTGGTTAATCTACAGGCTAAGTAGTTGTAATTCTGTTTACCAAAGCCCCCTTCACTTGTAAGGATGCAATCAACGCAAACGCATGTCAGCGTTTCATGAACGTCAACCAGTAAACTCTGTGGCTGAGAACAGTTAAACCCGTCATAAATATTCACAGTGAAATCTTTGATTGGAAATTCACAGCTTCCCTGACTTGTCAGCTATTATCTGCTAAGCATCCAGTGCACCATATAGAAATTGAAAGATTTTCAGGGAGCCTTCGGTGAAGGTTACTTAAAGCGGGACTGTACCTGAAAAAAAAAAATTAAAAGCCAGCATCTACAAATACTGCAGCTGCTGACTTTTAATAAATAGACACTTACCTGTTCCAGGGTCCAGCGATGTGGGCAGCAGAGGCCGATCAATCGATGGGCTCTCTGCTGCTGCCGGCGCCATTCTCAGTGAGGGAATCAGGAAGTGGCTTCACTTCCCGGTTCCCTACTGCGCATGCGCGAGTCGCGCAGCGCAATGAGAATCGTCAGCGCTGTCTGCTGGGACACGTGTGTGTCCCGGCAGACAGCACGCCAGGACAGGAAGTGGCATAAACTCCCGTGGGAGTTTATGCCCGGAAGTGGGTGCAGATACCTGTCTTAGACAGGTATCTGCACCCCCCTCCCCCTGAAAGGTGCCAAATGTGACGCCGGAGGGGGGGAGGGTTCCGAAAAGGGGAAGTTCCACTTTAGGGTGGAATCCCGCTTTAACTTGCTAAAGGAGAAGCTTTCAGTTTGCACGAATGTCACTTTCAAGCACAGCACGGGAACAAAGCATCCTGTACATTTTACAGAATGCAAAATGTGATTCTTGGGCAGGTGGAAATAGGCTTCTGTTTGCGGTTTTATAGGGGTCATCGAAGAATATACGGGCAACGCCGAGTCACTGATAACAATCTGATATGTTTTACCAGGACTCAGAGATGCTGCACTGCTTCTGTATTCAATGAATAGTTTATTTTCATGGTATTCCCTGTTAACTCTTGGAAGTAAAAATTAAGTTAAATGTCATTGCTTATACATCACCTACTGTACATTTCCTAAACAGAAATAATGTTATTTAAAGAGTAATTTAAATTTAAAAAAATACACGTTTCAAGTATTACTTCTCAATTGTTTGATCCTATTTCTTTAAAATTCTGTGTACATTTACTCTCTTTATATACCTTAGAATCTTTCCAGAGAACCCCATCTGCTTCTATTTCCTTTATGTCTGTATCTACAATTTCACTCTATCAATATCTTCTTTTGTAGTTGCACATTCAAATGCAGTGAGAGCATCAAGTTTAAGTGATGAGGAGTGATGAGCCTAAGTGAAATAACACATCCTCAGCAAATCCAGCCCAACTGTTGGGCAGACTGCATAGTCAAAGCCTACACATGCAGCATCCAGCACCCTGCCTGGAACATACACATCTAAAGGGTGCCATGGGATGTGTTCTTTTACTTTTGCAATAAACAGAAGAGATGCTACCTTGCCCAGGACTTTATTCTGCGTTAATCCTTGTGTGAACTAAAAACTGGAGTTGTGAGCTGTGAGGGGACTATTCTGTGTTACTGAATAAAGAGTAAAGATAAACTAATTGATTTATGAATCACATGTTTCCAATCTCATGTAAGGCAGGTATCAATAGGTGCATGCAGGTCAGGAAAAAATCAAATTTTGACTGTCCTATCATCCTGGACCACAAACCTTTCTCACTGTGCTATATGTTTTCTGCTGCACCATTGGCATGGTTATATCTTCTTAGTCCTCTCCATAAAATTATCAGAAATTTGTGCTTAAAGTAGAACTATAGGCAACATTTTTTTTTTTTTTGGAAAGAGTAAGGGAGGGTTATAGCCCATGTCAGTTTATTTTTACCACCCCTGTCCTATTGCAGAGATTTCCCTTCAGGGGGTCTTAAACAGCAAGGGGTGTGGCCTTGACAGGAAGGGGTGGGTCATATTTAAATTAAGGAGTGCATGAGTTTAGTCAGGCCTAGGGCAGCACAAAACCTAAATACACTACTGGGTGTATTAATATATATATATATATATATATATATATATATATATATATATATATATATATATATATATATATATATATATATTGTAGCAGAGCGTCCCAGAGAGAGCCAGGAGAAGTCCTGTTCGGGGTTTATACATCTCCCAGGCTCCTCTCATATACATTCAGAGGTCTCTGAGACATGATCCAGTTCGGATCTTAGTCCTCCTCTCCAGGCTAATTTAAGCTCACCTGAGCAAACAGCCTTTGCTCTCTGACTGGGACACACAAACAGGGATGGTTTGTGAGGAGCCAAAAGGTTGGTAAAACCCTTTAAAAACTCTTTACAGAAACTGACAAGCGGTAGGCTTGCTCAGCCTGATAGTTAGAGATGGTGTATGGTATAGTTAGAGCCGAGACACGGCTAGGACTTTTGTTTGTTTATTTCTGTTTTGATATGTTTTCTGGAAGACTGTGCAGCACCTGTGTATGGACTTGTATTTAAATCAAATAAACCCAGCACTGTTTTCACTACCTCAAGTGGATTTGGTATCTGTGCCTTACTAAACAGCTCATCCCAGGAAGCTTTGTACCTGCTACCTGTCCCCCAGGTTACATATGGTGGATTTCAGCGGGCAGCTGTAGTAAGTTACTACTTAAAAGGCCAGTACCTAGAGTAGCTAAACATGGAGGAAATCCTAAAACAGCGGATGATATCCAACGCTGCGCAACAGCAAACAAACGCTGCACTTCAAGCTGCACAACAGCAAGCAACCGCTGAACAGCAGAAAACAAATGCTGCACTACAGCAAGCAAACGCTGCACAGCAGAAAACAAACGCTGCACTCCACGCTGCACAACAGCAAGCTAATGCTGCAATCCACGCTGAACAGCAGAAAACAAACGCTGCACTCCACGCGGCACAACAGCAAGCAAACGCTGCACAACAGCAAGCTAATGCTATCGCACAGGAACAAACGCAGAGGCTGTTTGAACAGCTAGCCACTGATGCAAAAGCAGATAGGAAAACCTTGTCTGAGGTTGTGGAGACAATAGCACAGTGGTCACCTGCTAACGTTGATAATGTTGGAGACAAGCCCTCAGCCATCCATGTGGCTCGCTTTTTGTCTAAGATGACTACAGATGATGATCCAGAGGCCTTTCTGCTAACGTTTGAACGGACCGCTGAGAGGGAAGGTTGGCCTAAAACCCAGTGGGCAGGACTGGTCGCCCCGTTGCTTACTGGGGAATCGCAGAAGGCCTACTATGATTTGGAGTCAGCAGAAGCAGCAGACTATGAAAAGGTCAAACAGGAAATACTGGCACGACTTGGTGTCACTTTGGCAGTTCGAGCACAGCGGGTCCACAGCTGATCCTTCCAAGACGAGAAGCCTCCAAGATCGCAGATGTTCGACCTAATTCACCTAGTGAGGAAATGGCTACAGCCAGAGTCCCTGTCTGGGCCACAAATAGTGGAGCGTGTGGTCATGGACCAGTTTCTGAGGTCCTACCCATTTCCCTGCAGGAGTGGGTGAGTCAAGGAGACCCCAATTCGGCAAACCACCTGGTGGAACTTGTTGAAAGGTATTTTGCTGCAAAGAACCTGGTCACCACCCCTACAGCTGCACGGACTTTCCGCCCAAAGCCACGGTCTCCCCAGGCAACCGGTAAGACTGTTCCAGGGGAAGTGGGTGGTAAGCATGGCAAGGAAATAGGGGGGAGGATTTTTGGTGCCAGGACTGAAGCTTGGCATCCCAAACAAGGGAAGCCAGTGCCTGTCAGCAAACCAAACTGGGGAAACGTCAGGTGTTGCCAAGAAATGGGACATGTTGCGGCAAATTGTCCATTGACAGATGAACCAATGCAGTGTGATTTATCTATTAGAAGGCAGTCTATGTTTGCAGCGGTTTCATGTACTGCAACCCCAAATATGAGAAAACCAATGTGCCAAATGACTGTGAATGATAAGCCTATTACAGCCTTGCTGGACTCTGGAAGTCTAGTGACTGGTTACAGCTGAAATGATTGAACCTGTGAATTATCATGCTAAAAATATTGCTGTGATCTGTATACATGGGAATACCCGGGAGTATCCTGTAACCACTGTTCAGTTTAAAACTGGTTTAGGTACAGTGACCCATCCGGTTGGACTTGTTCCCCACTTAGTGCATGAGGCCATCATTGGTAGGGACTTCCCTAAGTTTTGGGAACTGTGGGATCATCCCAACTCGGTCGCAGTACCTGACTCAGTCGCAGAGCCAGAATTCCTGGCCACTACTGACAATGTGGGTTCAGGGGACTCTTCTCAGGGCTTTTCCTCTATCGGTTATGGCAGGAGAGCTGGAGGACCCTGAGGAGGTCCCCACTACCAGTAGATCCGGACAGCCGTCTGCTGACACCGAGCCTATGTTAGAGTTTGATGACCTTAATGTGCATAAGGAAAATTTTGGTACTGAGCAGAGAAAAGACCATACCCTTTCCAGGGCCTGGGAAAATGTAATAGTGATTAATGATGTACCTGTCGAACCCGGGGACAGGCCCTGTTTTCCTTATTTTAGCAGCAATGAGGATTTACTGTATCGTGTATGTAAAATGAATGATGAAGTGGTTGAGCAGTTGGTGGTCCCTAAGCCATACAGACGGCTGGTGTTAGAACTTGCCCATGGGCACTTGCTAGGAGGCCATTTAGGGGTTGAAAAAACTACTGAAAGGGTGTTGCGCAGGTTTTACTGGCCCGGGATACAGAAAGATGTTAAGAATTACTGTCAATCCTGTCCTGTGTGTCAGATGTCAGCCCCACTATCCCACTTCCGAAGTCCTTTAGTGCCCTTGCCTATCATTGAAATGCCCTTTGAGAGGATTGCCATGGACCTTGTGGGCCCACTTCCCAAGTCTGCCCGGGGTCATCAGCATATCCTCGTAATCATGGATTATGCTACCCGTTACCCTGAAGCAGTTCCCTTACGTGCCGCGTCTGCTAAAAACATTGCCAAAGAACTTTTTATGGTGTTCAGTCGGGTTGGCATCCCGAAAGAAATCCTTACAGACCAGGGCACCCCGTTTATGTCGCGAATAACTAGGGAGCTCTGCAAGTTATTTAAAGTGACGCAGCTGCGAACCTCAGTGTATCATCCTCAAACGGATGGCTTAGTGGAACGCTTCAATAAGACGTTAAAAAGCATGTTAAAAAAGGTTGTGGACAAGGATGGGAAAAACTGGGACTTCCTGATACCATACTTGATGTTTGCCATCAGGGAGGTTCCCCAGTCCTCTACGGGGTACTCCCCATTTGAGTTGCTTTATGGGAGACACCCTCGGGGACTCTTAGACATAGCCAAAGAAACTTGGGAGGGAGAACAAACACCCCATAAAAGTGTCATTGAGCATATTGCCCAAATGCAGGAGAGGATTGCAGCAATCATGCCAGTGGTAAAAGAACACTTACTGCAGGCCCAGGCAGCCCAACAGAGAATATACAACAGGGGGGCCCAACTCCGTGTTTTCTCACCTGGTGACAGGGTCCTGGTGTTAGTTCCCACTGTTGAGAGCAAGTTCCTGGCTAAGTGGCAGGGTCCCTTTGAAGTAATTGAGAGAGTTGGGGAGGTCAACTACAAGGTTTATCAACCAGGAAAAAGGAAGCCCGAACAGGTTTACCATATAAACCTGTTAAAACCCTGGAAGGATAGAATGGCGTTAACTGCGAGGCCTCTCCCAGTAACGCCTACGGGTAATGAGTCCCCTCTTATCCCTGAGGTCATGATTCCAGACACCCTCTCATATTCCCAAAAACAGGACACTAGAGAATTCCTGATAAGGAATAGAGAGAAGTTTTCAGAGTTACCTGGCACGACTTCAGCAGTTCAGCATGATATTGTTACTGAACCTGGGGTACGTGTCAAGCTCAAACCTTACCGAATTCCTGAAGCGAGGAGAAAGGACATCAGCAAGGAAGTTAAAAAAATGTTGGAACTGGATGTCATTGAGGAATCCAATAGTGACTGGTCTAGCCCCATCGTGTTAGTCCCAAAACCGGATGGCACGTGGAGGTTCTGTAACGACTTCAGGAAACTTAATGCGGTGACAAAGTTTGACACATACCCAATGCCCAGAGTAGACGAACTTATAGACCGACTTGGCAAGGCTCGCTATCTTACCACTTTGGACTTGACAAAAGGGTATTGGCAAATACCCCTAACTGGTAGCGCCAAAGAGAAGACTGCGTTTGTGACCCCAGACGGTTCCTTTCAATATAAAAAAATGCCTTTTGGGTTGCAAAATGCCCCCGCGACATTTCAGAGGGCCATGGACAGGACCCTAAAACCCCACCGACGATATGCAGCAGCCTATCTAGATGACATAGTGGTACATAGTACTGATTGGGAGTCTCACTTGCCTCGTGTCCAGGCTGTTCTTGATTCCCTCTTCAAAGAAGGTTTTACAGCAAATCCAAAAAAATGTGCCATTGGTCTAGAGGAAGCCAAGTATTTGGGCTACACTATTGGCTGTGGTGTCATAAAACCACAAGTGAGTAAAATAGCAGCCATCCAGGAATGGCCACGCCCTGCAAACAAAAAACAGGTCAGGGCCTTTCTTGGTATTGCGGGGTATTATAGAAGATTTATCCCAAATTTTGCAACTATAGCTGCCCCTCTGACAGACCTTACGAAAGGGAAAGACTCTGTAATGGTTAAATGGTCCCCAGTAGCAGAGGAGTCTTTCCAGGTCCTGAAGAAGGCTCTGTGTGCACAGCCAGTACTGTACTCTCCCGATTTCTTCAGAGAGTTTTTAGTTCAGACGGATGCGTCTGATGTTGGTATCGGGCGGTACTGTCACAGGTATACAATGGGGAAGAACACCCTGTCGTGTACCTAAGCAGAAAGCTCAATGACCATGAGAAAAAGTATGCGGTCATTTAAAAAGAATGTTTAGCCATAAAATGGGCCGTGGACGCACTCAGATACTATTTGTTAGGGCGCCAGTTTGACTTAATAACTGACCATGCTCCCCTGAAATGGATGGCCCAAAAGAAGGAGACTAATAGACGAGTGAACCGGTGGTTTTTGGCTCTACAGGATTACTCCTTCACCGTAAAACACAGGCCAGGTGTGGAGATGGGGAATGTAGATGCCCTGTCCCGTGTTCACTCCTGTTGGGCCACAGGTGTTCCAACCCTGGGGTTGAAACAAGGGGGGAGGATAAGTAGCAGAGAGCCAGGAGAAGTCCTGCTCGGGGTTTATACATCTCCCAGGCTCCTCTCATATACATTCAGAGGTCTCTGAGACATGATCCAGTTCGGATCTTAGTCCTCCTCTCCAGGCTAATTTAAGCTCACCTGAGCAAACAGCCTTTGCTCTCTGACTGGGACACACAAACAGGGATGGTTTGTGAGGAGCCAAAAGGTTGGTAAAACCCTTTAAAAACTCTTTACAGAAACTGACAAGCGGTAGGCTTGCTCAGCCTGATAGTTAGAGACAGTGTATGGTATAGTTAGAGCCGAGACACGGCTAGGACTTTTGTTTGTTTATTTCTGTTTTGATATGTTTTCTGGAAGACTGTACAGCACCTGTGTATGGACTTGTAGTTAAATCAAATAAACCCAGCACTGTTTTCACTACCTCAAGTGGATTTGGTATCTGTGCCTTACTAAACAGCTCATCCCAGGAAGCTTTGTACCTGCTACCTGTCCCCCAGGTTAAAATATATATATATATATATATATATATATATATATATATATATATATATATATATATATATACACTCTGCATCCAGTGTAGCCTATATCTACAGTGCACTCCGGGGTCTACAGTTTCTACTACACTTCTGTGGTGTACACAGTACACAATACAGTGCAGCCGTAGTACAGTTGCTAATACAGTGTGTACAGTTTCTACTACACAGTGCAGTGTGGTGTTACAAAATATACATCCTGGCCACCAAGGAGATGCAAATGCTCACAGGCCACTAAAAGAGGGCAAGCAGCCTCTGTGTCTACAGTCAACAGTGCTGGTCGTGGACATGGTGCATCCTCTGCAGGTGGCCGTGGGGCACGCTTTTCCTTTTTTTCGGCTGCTGGCCATGTTATTGGGCCAGAACATGTAGAAGAGTTTGTGGAGTGGATAACAATGCCGTCCTCATCTTCCTCATCCTCTGTCACCCAGGCTCAGAGTAGTTTGCCTTCCAACGCAGCGGCCAAAGCGGCCTATTCCACGGCTCCTGGTCCACAATCACTCCTTCCGTAGCCCCTACATAATGCATGGAGGAGTCCCCAGAATTATTTGACCAAAGTGTGGGGTACATGCTGCTGGAGAATGCGCAGTGATTTGAAAGCTCTAATGTTGGTTCCTAGGTTGAGGAAGGGAGTAACGTGAGCCTAGAGAGAGGACAAGAAACTGGCAGTCATGTTCCCCCAGCTGCAGCATACTGCCAAGTTTACTCCAGTGATGAGGAGGGAGGGGATGATGAGGCCATTGACTGTACTCGGGTGCCTGAGAGAAGAGAGGGGGAGGCACAACTCCAACAAGGCAGTATGTCCTCTAGGGGGAGCTTAAGTGCAGCCACCCTAATGCATCACACCGCAGAGCTCCGCAGGTGCAGGGCGCTGCTGACTCCCTGCTGAATTTTAAAAGTTCCTTGGTGTGGGCCTTTTTTGACACGTGGGCAGCAGATCACGCCGTTGCTGTTTGCAACCTATGTCTGAAGCGGATCAAGCATGGCCAGGACAGCAGCAGCTTGGGCACCACATGCTTGACCAGACATACGACGACCTGCCATGCAGTCCATTGGCAACAGCACTTGAAAGACCCACATCAAAGAAAAAGACAGACTTCTCCTTGCGCCTCATCTGAGATCTCCAACCCTACTATACCTCCAGTCCTCTCAAAAACATGAACTGAGAGGAATGAAGGTATAGCAATAGCTATCCCAGGCACTTGCAGCCAATCTGCTAGCAGTACACCACCATCTGATTTTAGCAGGCAAATTTCCCTACCACAGTTGCTGAACCGTGAAAAGAAATTCGGTCCCAGCCATCCACATGCTCAGCGTCTAAATGCTAGTTGGCCAAATTGCTAGCACTGCAACTGCTGCCTTTTCAGCTGGTAGACTCTGCCCCCTTTCGTGAATTTGTGAAATGTGCTGTACCTTTTCGGCATGTTTCAAAATGCCATTTCTTTTCACTGAAGGCCATTCTGGCTCTCTACCGGCATGTGGAAGGCAATGTTTTGGCCTTGTTAGACAGGGCGGTCAGCAGTAAGGTTCATATTACCGCTGACTCATGGTCCAGCAGATATGGGCAGTGTCAGACTGTTTACCTTGATGGACACCGTGCTGGCCACTCTGGTGCGTGCTGGTGTACACCGGTGCGTGCGCCCCTGTGGGCACTGGGGCGCGTGCCAGTGTTCAGGGGCGTGCGCGCGGGTGTGCACATGCGTGCCGTTTGGCGCCAATCGCCCTATTTAGGTTGCCTGTGCACTCTGCTCAGTGCTGCCTGATCATCAGCTCCCAGTGTCCTTGCTCCTGTTACCTGTACTCGTGTTCCTGATCTCCTGACGACCCGGCTTGCTACTCGGATACCCCTGACTTCTGCCTGCACCTTGGCTTGTCTTGACTCTGCTACTGCCTGCTCCTCTGTACCTCGCTGCCCATTTGTTGCCCGAACCCTGCTTGTGTCCAGACCTGCCTGTTTTGCTCCTGCTCAGCACCTGTTGCCTGTGTTTCAGCCTGCCTACCTGCTGCTTGAAGATTATCTACCTTCCTGCATCTGGATCCTTACTGCCAGGCTCCATACCATTCAGCACTCCTGGGCCTCCTGTTTATTCTACCAGGGGCCGTGAGTCGGACACGTAAGTGAGACCACCCTCTGCCCAAGCAGACTCACCGGTCAGGTACATAGAAGTCTGACAGGCAGGGACGTTACCTTTCCTTCACAGTGCACTGGGTAACTCTACTGGCAGCTGGGAAGGATGCAGGATAGTGTTCAGTGTTGTTGGAGCTTGTTCTGCCACCACGCCTCCAAAATGCTAGTGGTGACTCTGCCACAGCTATCTCCTCCACCCCCTCCACTTATTCTTCCTCTATGGCCTCTTCTGCAGAATTAAATGCCTCAGAAAACTTACGCTGCATGGCCTCCCTGATTCTGCAAAGCCTGTGAAAGAACCCTGCTTTAACCCCTAAAATCCCATAATGCTGTGTGCGCCACTATTAACTCCATCCTCTCCTCCAATCGATTTAATAAAGGGTCTTGGTTAGATCAAGGGGTCACAAGAAAATTGGCATATTGCACTATGCCAGATTGCCATCTGGGTTGCACGGGTCAACTTTCAGAGAGCCATGGCCAAGGGGCCAAAGTCCTGAGACTTTGTAGGCATAATTAAAAACTTTTTATAATTATTATAGCAAAACTGTTAGGTACCTGGATGGAGAGCCTGACTTTGCTGGGAGGAGGCCTCTCTTACAGCCGTGGTTCAGGGACCACTGGAGTGGAGACAGTGGACCCGTGAGCGCAGCGGAGTAGGAGTGCCTGAACTGGATGCTGCGGCAGATGCTGGAGGCAGGCAGGAACCCTCTGATGGAAATCATTTAAAAAAAAAAGTTCATGCAGTCCTGGATGCCAAACACAAGGTGGGGATCATGCGGAGAGTCGTCAGGCAGGCCGGGTCTGGAACCAGATAAAGGCACGACTGGACTTAAGGAAGAAATGAAGGTATAAATAGGGAATGGACTTTGTAGGCATAATTAAAAACTTTTTATGCAAAATCTTTATTATAGCAAAACAATATATAGCAACATGGGCAAATATAAAAAACACATATACCATAAATTGTGAGCTAAAAGTTTTTTCACTGCACAACTAGTTTTAGCTCACAATATATGTGTCATATGTGTTTTTTATGTTTGTCCATGTTAATAAATATTGTTTTGCTATAATAAAGATTTTCTATAAAATGTTATTAATTATGCCTACAAAGTCCATTCCTTCTTTATTCCTTAATTTCTTTGCCAAATATTAGGACGTTGCATAGTGTATTTGTTTGTTGTCCACAGTACCACCCTGTGAGGATATCATTTTTCTTGTCCATCAATGGACTGAAGGAAGCCCACTATTTGGGATACGTGGTAGGCAGGGGCATCATCAAAACCCAACTAGACAATGTAGAAGCCATTTTAAAAGTATCCCCTTCCCCTCAAGAAAATTTATCCCTAACTTTGCCAGTTTGACTATGCTTTTAACAGACCTTGCAAAGTAAAAGACTCCACTGTTGTCCACTGGAGTCCTGATGCAGAAGCTGCATTCTGCCATTTGAAACTGGCTTTGTGCCAAGAGCCCTTTCTTGTAGCCCTCTTGCAGTCGTGACCCAGATAGTTGAGGCAGAAAAGCAACCTGCCATGTACTTGAGCTCGAAGTTTTGTCCGGATGCAAAAAAACTATTCAATGATAACAAGGGAATGTCTTTAGAGACATTGGGGGAGATTTACTAAAACTGGTGCACTCAGAATCTGATGCAGCTGTCCAATGAGCTTCTAACTTTAGCTTGTTCAGTTAAGCTTTGGCAATAAAACCTGGAAGCTGATTGGTTTCTATGCAGAGTTGCACCAGATTTTGCACTTTTCAGTTTTAGTAAATAAACCCCATTGTAAATTGGACAGTGGAGCACAATGGACACTACAGTGCACCGCAATGCACAGTATATGTGCTTAAAAAATAGGGGTCATGCACCTTTTTTCATCTGTTGTCATGCATATTAATCAAGCTCATGCTGCCTTAAGTCAACGCATGTGAACGCTTGCCATATAGTTAATGCGTGTGCATTAATACATTAATGTGCCCAAACGGGATGCTTTAGTGTGAATGAGCCCTCATTGATATCCCCAGATGAATGTGCAATTTTTTTTTACTCCCTATGTATAACCAATTCTCTTTTGAGATGAGCATGTGATGTAGTGGGATCTTTCCAAGCTCTCATCCCACCCGAGCTGACTATTAAAGAACTTGATGCTTGGGGTTGACACAAAATTTCAGATGGTATTCAATACTGTATACTATTTTCATTTTGATGTTCTCTTAACTACAAGTAAGGTAGACAAAAGTGTTAATTGGTCTCATTTTCTTTTATTAGCTCCTTTTCCACCATGTTCTACAACATTCAGTTTTTTTTCTTAGAACAAGCTCTTATTTAAAAGAGAGGCAGAGTAGTTCAAATGTACACATTCTTATAGTCATCTGTTATTGTTTATAGAAATGCTGGTCTTGTTCTGCTCGATTAATACATTCCCTTTTTATTATTTGTCTTAGCCTCTTCATACTTCACAAAGTACGGAATTGCTTCGCGTATTGTAGGTTATTTATCAGCAAAAAGAATCTGCTGCAATAAAGGTATTGTTATTTAATATCATCACTGTCTCAATAATATTACTGCAGGGAGGCTGTGCTACAGTGCCTGCCGTGCGCACCATCACTCTGCAATACTGCATTTCTTTCCAGACCAATAAAAACATAGATAATTAGGTGTCATATCCAGATATAACTAGCTGAGTAACAGAGTGCGGAGAAGGTGTCCTGTAGCTTATACACAGCACACAGCTCAACTTGACAGTATGGTAGAGAATGCTGCTGCAGGTTTAGCTCTAAAGAGTAACCATAAAGTGTGGATTCCATTCCGTGATTTGTAGGATACCTTCCCGAAAAGGTCCTTAACCCCTTCATGACCGGGCCATTTCCCACATACCTTTGTGACATCAGCAAGTTTTTACCTTTTTTGCCATGTGTAGATTCAACTGCCACTTCCTTTATAACATCTTTATGTATTAGCATATACAGTATGTATTTCTTGTTTCACTACATTTTAGTAAAAAAAAAAAGTAAGGCAGAGAGACAAAAGCAGTATATTGTACACTTTTTTTGTGATCTCCCCAACAAATCAGACTTTTCTGTCACTGGTAACTTTTGATCGGCTCCTAGAACTGCTTTCATCTTGAAACTTTTGAAGTGTTAATAAACACAAAAACAAAAATGTATTATATAGCAGCTTATCAATCCTTAACCGCTTCAATACAGGGCATTTTCATCCCCTTTCTGCCCTGACCAATTTTTAGTTTTCAGCGCTGTCACAATTTGAATGACAATTGCGCGGCCATGCAACACTGTACCCAAATTATCTTTATATTTTTTTTCCCCACAAATAGAGCTTTTGTTTGGTGGTATTTGATCACCTCTGCGGTTTTAATTTTTTGCGCTAGAAACAAAAGAAGAGTGACAATTTTGAAAAAAAAACACAATATTTTTTACTTTTTGCTATAATAAATATCCCAATTTAAAAAAAAAAAAAAATGTTTTCCTCAGTTTAGGCCGATATGTATTCTTCTACATATTTTTGGTAAAAAAAAAATCGCAATAAGCGTATATTGATTGGTTTCCGCAAAAGTTATAGCGTCTACAAAAAACAGGGTAGATTTATGGCATTTTTATTTATTTTTTATTTTTTCGTAGTAATGGCGGCGTTCTGCAATTTTTTTTGTGACTGTGACATTGCAACATATCGGACACTTTTGACCCATTTTTGGGACCATTCACATTTATGCAGTGATCAGTGCTATAAAAAATGCACTGATTAATGTGTAAATGTCACTGGCAGGGAAGGGGTTAACACTAGGGGGTTAATTATGTTTCCTATGGAGTTATTCTAACTTCAGGGAGCGGGGACTCACAAGGGAAGGAGACTGATCAGTGTTTCTCTGTACTGGGAACATACCATCGGTCTCCTCTCACCTGACAGGACATGGATCTGTGTGTTTACACATACAGATCCCTGGTCCTGCTGTGTTCATGGGCAATCGCGGGACATCCTATGTGGCCAGGGAGCCCAGGATGTCATATGACACCCGCCCAGGATGGGCGATCCTTCCTGCGGCCGTCATATTACTATAGCTGGGTAATGAAGTGGTTAAGCCCTATACACAATCAGAATAATCGTACAAAAAATATCACTTTCAAAGCGATTGTACAATAATCTGATCGTTAGTACACAGCTGTTGTCCAAAATTTTCCGAAGGGACAAATTACATTTTTTTTGTATGATACCAGATTATATGATTTTCATTTAATCAGTATAGTTTTCGACCAAAAATACAATACAAATACATTACATCACTTTCGAATTTGTATTCTGTCATACAAGAATTTTCGTATTTTAGTAACCTATCTGTTTTTCATATGGAGACTAGCATCCAAAAAAAAAAGGGACGATCATTCCTCTGATAATCTCATCGTGGGTACCAGGCTTTAATATGGTGGCTACATTAGTTTTATTTTTTCTCTTTTTTGTGTTTATTTTCATCTGGTGATCTGGTGTTCTTAGGGTATCTCCACTCCACTGAAGGATTAATGGAGACCCCTTTGGACAGCAGCATTGTCAGCCTGGCGGGTCATGTTAGATACACTAACAGATTTAGAGTAACAAATTAAAGCCAAACATCAGCTAACTTTTTTTTTAAGCAGTTACAGCAACATTGTTTTTCCTTTTAGGATAAAGTTCTTATATAAATGAATACAGGCTGACAACTTCTCACTCTCAACCCTCCAATGCCACTTTTTCTGGACAGTCTGGTCTGTTAAAGTGAGTTGTAAAAAGGCAACATGTCTGTGCACTTTGCAAAGTGCAGTTGCCCTCTACAATTGCAGGTAAGGTAAGGCTGAGGTCATGCTTCACTTTGCAAAGAATACCCGATCACATGCAAGGAAAAAAAGAGTGTAACTGCAATTTGCAAAGTGCACAGTCATTTTGCCTTTAGTAAATTAACCCCTTAGTGTCTGGATTACCAAGTGAAAAGAAATAGAAAAGCCTATAAAAAACATGAATAAGTAATTTGCAATATAACACATTTATAGTTTTATGGTGTAGAAACAATTTAGTACTCTCAATGATACTTTTTTTATTTGCACTAACATATAATATTTCAGGAAAGCTTTCAGGGTGTGTCCCCTTGTGTGCATTTGTTTGTGTTTTTTTTTCTTTTTTTTTCTTAGAAATTGTTTTGTTAACACTCTGCTAAAACTTTGTCCATTAGTACTTTTGGGACCTTGATGAAGGCCCCCCCCCCCCCCCGAAAAGCTTGTCCTGAAAAATTGGATGTTAGTGCAAATAAAAAAAGTATTATGGTGGTACCGGCAGGGCAGCCATCAGAAATGTTGGGGTCCCTTATACAGCTTTAGGCCTGGGCCCCCCGGGGCCTGATCAACAACATTCCCCAGGGCCGGCCCACTGGCTGTCCCACCAAACCCGTGCACATTGTGGAGACTGGAGGAATGGATGGATGATGTTGGGCGTGGATGTGAATACATTGTGGAGACTGGAGGAATAGATGGATGATGCTGGGCGTGGATGTGGATACATTGTGGAGACTGGAGGAATGGATGGATTATGCTGGGCGTGAATGTGGAGACTGGAGGGATGGATGATGCTGGGCGTGGATGTGGATACATTGCGGAGACTGGAGGGATGGTTGGAAGATGCCGGGAGTGGATGTGGATACATTGTGGAGAATATAGTGATGGATGGATGATGCTGGGCGTGGATGTGGAGACTGGAGGGATGGATGGATGGTGCTGGGTGTGGACGTGGAGACTGGAAGGAGGGATGGATGGATGGATGATGCTGGACGTGGATGTGCATACATTGTGGAGACTGGAGGGATGGATGATGCTGGGCGTGGAGACTGGAGGGAGGGATGTATGGATGGATGGATGATGCTGGGCGTGAATGTGGATACATTGTGGAGACTGGAGGGGTGGATGGATGGATGATGCTGGGAGTGAATGTGGATGCATTCTGGAGACTGGAGGGATGGATGGATGATCCTGGGTATGGATGTGGATACATTGTGGAGACTGGAGGGATGGATGGAAGATGCTGGGCGTGGATGCTGATACATTGTGGAGACTGGCGGGTTGGATGGATGATGCTGGGCATGGATGTGGAGACTGGAGGGATAGATGGAAGATGCTGGGCGTGGATGTGGTTTCATTGTGGAGACTGAATGGATGGATCGATGATGCTGGGTGTGGATACATTGTGGAGACTTGAGGGATGGATGATGCTGGGTGTGGATGTGGAGACTGGAGGGATGGATGGAAGATGCTGGGCGTAGATACATTGTGGAGACTGGAAGGATGGTTGAATGGATGATTCTGGGCATGGATGTGGATACATTGTGGAGACTGGAGGGATGGATGATGCTGGGTGTGGATGTGGATACATTGTGGAGACTGGAGGAATGGATGGATGGATGATGCTGGGCGTGGATTTGGATACATTGTGGAGACTGGAGGGATGGATGATGCTGGACCTGGTTGATGAGACTGGAGGGATGGATGGATGATGCTGGGCGTGGAGACTGGATTGATGAATGGATGATGCTGGGCGTGGATGTGGATACATTGCGGAGACTGGATGGATGGATGATGCTGGGTGTGGATGTGGATACATTGTGGAGACTGGAGGAATGGATGGATGATGCTAGACATGGATTGGAGACTGAAGGGAGGGATGGATGATGCTGGATGTGGACGTGGCGACTGGAGGGAGGGATGGATGGATAGATGGATGATGCTGGGCATGAATGTGGATACATTGTGGGGACTGGAGGGATGGAAAGATGATGCTGGGCATGGATACATTCTGGAGACTGGAGGGATGGATGAATGGTGCTGGGCATGGATGTGGAGACTGGAGGGATGAATGAATGATGCTGGGCGTGGACGTGGAGACTGGAGGGATGGATGATGCTGGGCGTGGGTGTGGATACATTGTGGAGACTGGAGGGATGGGGGGATGGATGATGCTGGGCATGGATTTGGATACATTGTGGAGACTAGGGGGATGGATGGATCTATGATGCTGGGTGTGGATGTGGATACATTGTGGAGACTGGAGGGGTGGATGGATGATGCTGGGCGTGGATGAAGATGATTGAGTTGCATTGTGAAAATGGATGAGTATGACTCTGGGTGGGGATGAGAGTTACATTGTGAAGAGGCTCTCCACAATGTAACTCAAATCTCCACCCAGAGTCATCCTCATCCATTTTCACAATGAAACTCAATGATGCCAGCTTGTCAGCCTCAGGTGTCCCATCCAAGGAGAAGGAGATTAACCACTTAAAGACCAGGCCTCTTTTTCAGACTCAGTGTTTACAAGTTAAAAACAAGTTTTTTTGCTAGAAAATTACTTAAAACCCCCAAACATTATAATTTTTTTTCCAACACCCTAGAGAATAAAATGGCGGTCATTGCAATACTTTTTGTCACACCGTATTTGTGCAGCGATCTTACAAGCGCACTTTTTTTTTGCAAAAAAAAATCACTTTTTTGAATAAAAAAATAAGACAACAGTAAAGTTAACAAATTTTTTTTATATTGTGAAAGATATTGTTACACTGAGTAAAATGATACTCAACATGTCGCGCTTAAAAATTGCACCCGCTCTTAGAATGGCGTCAAACATTTACCCTTAAAAATCTCCATAGGGGACGTTTAAAAAATTCTACAGGTTGCATGTTTTGACAGAGGAGGTCTAGGGCTAGAATTATTGCTCTCGATCTAACGATCGCGGCGATACCTCACATGTGTGGTTTGACCACCATTTTCATATGCGGGCGCTACTCACGTATGCGTTCGCTTCTGAATGCGAGCTCGTAGTTTTTTTTTTGTTATTTGTTTTATTCTATTTTATTTATTTTTACACTGTTTTTTAAAAAAAAAAATGGTTTACTTTTATACTGTAAACATCCCTTGTAATAGAAAAAAGCATGACAGGTCCTCTTAAATATAATATCTGGTATCAAAAAGTCCTCCACTTTTCGGCCAACAAATTTTGGATGACAGGCTAGTAAATTTTTGTCAAACGACAAATCCACGTCAGATTTTCGGATGGTCAGTACACAAATTCGTCACACAAAAGTCGAAAGTGCAAACACACATGCTCGGAATCAATGCTCACCAAACACAAAATTAGCAGAAGGAGCCCAAATGGTGGCGCTCAAGAGCTGAAATTCCTCGTAGTACGTCACTACATTCGTGTTTGTGGCACGATAATTTGTGTAACGTTAGTATGCAAGACAAGATCCTGGCACATGCCCTTTTGACAAAAATGAGACGCTCCATGTGTATGAGGCTTGACTCTCCCACGCCGCTCTCTCCTATCTGCATGCACCTGATAGGGCTGGGTCTACATTCACTGCTGGCAAACTGACCGCACCCCCTGCCCAAGTCCCAGCCATTTAGAACTAACCTAGCTGCCATCAGGCTCAGACTCAGCAGGGAATGAAGCAGAGCGAGTGGCCTTGATCACCTGTGGGTGGCTCAGACTTGTAAGCTCCCTCCCTTCTTTTTCTCTATAGCGGGCGCTGGGGGGGGGGGGGTTCTAGTGAAAGACAGGCGGCGGCTCATCAGACTTGTGTAGGCTCCCTTCTCCTCTATAGAGAATGCTGGAGGAGAGGAGGGCCCAGCCAGGCGGGCCCCTTGGGACACTGGGGCCCCTTACAGGAGTACTGCCTGTACCCCTCTGATGGCGGCCCTTGGTGCACTAATTTGGCTACAATCACACAAAATGCTTTTTGGGTTTAATACTGTTTTAAAGCCAAGAAGTTCAGTTATAAGGTTCAGTTCAGTCATAGGCCAAAAATGTTTGTGTTGGGTTGGATACCACCCTGAAATATTAGAGAAATCCATATTAGTTTCACCCTAAAAACGGGTGGAACATGTAACATGTTCCCAAAGGTGAACTTATCCTTTAACTATAGGCAGCTGGCTGTGACTCCTCTTGGCTTTACAATAGGCTGCCCACTGTGCATGTGCTTTGTGAAAGGTTCCACAGCATTCTGGGACCTGTGAAGTGTCCTAGAATGTTATGGGCAGGAAAAATAATTATTCCAAATGTAGAAGAGGAGGAGAGGAAGAGCACAACTTCTACTTTTGGGTGAAGTTCTGCTTTAACCTCCTCCTGAAAACGTCAGTTGCCTTGCGGTATTGCTGATTATGGATTTAATGCTTCCTGTGTCATTGACCTAAAACAAACATTAAACATAGAAAGCAGATTACAAACCAGATGTCAGCAACCAATACACTCTATTTAATATAATATAAGCATCCAATTACATCAAGATAGGGAATTTCAGCATCATGATGAAGGAAAGCCAACAGCTCTTCAGGAATCACATGAAGACAGAAAAAATGGAAGAGGTCCAGGATTCAGGCACAGCTCCACAGTGCAGCCTCACACAGTAAGAGCTCACACAGAAGATGATGTGTGCATGCATATTTTATACCAAATAAAGCATATTGGTTTTTGACATCTGGTTCCTGCTCTGCTTTCTAGGTTTATTGCTTCTGGATTTTCCCAAGATGTCTTGCTGTGGATGTTGCATCCTGATGTACAGCTCTCTCCAGTTTTGGAGGAAAAAGAGGACTTTACATCACCAATATCCCCTTTCCATTGTACTAATGTAAGAATTTACTAGTTTACGTTTAGCGCTATAGTTGTATTTGTTCTCTGTTTACCTGAAACAAACATGCTGATCGGGTTCTCTGACTTTAGTTGCTGCATACTAGTTCCAGATCAGTGACCTAGAAAGTACTGAGTCCACAAACATCCAGCTTTTTCCAAAGTAGGTCAGCAATGGCAGCCAATATATTTTTTCATGACAGGTGTCCAATAACACAAAAAAGAATTGCAGGTACTTTCACTTACAGGATTTTTATAAACAGCATTGGCATTTTTGTTGAAGATATATTACTAAATACGGGTCATAAGTCTAAGTTTAGAATTGCACAGTGAGCGTTTCCTGCCTTCACTTTTTGCTTTCTTTTTTTGTTTTGCTTCTCTGCCACTTACAGTAATTAACATGCATATTGTATTTAAAATAGCCATAAGCTAAAATGTGGGGTGACCTCAGCCTGTGTTTTTTTGTTTTGGGCTTCTCTGCAAACACTTAGGAATAAAATTAACAAATGCACATTTTTTCAATTTCGCACTGCACTGCTTTAACTGGTAATTGCGCTGTCATGCAATGTTGTAACCCAACGAAATGTGCGTCCTTTTCTTCCCTCAAATAGAGCTTTCTTTTTATGGTATTTGATTGCCTCTGCGATTTTTTTTTTGGACTTGAAAAAAAGAACCGAAAATTTTGAAAAAAAAAAAACACAGTTCTAGGAATAAAACTTGACAGCGTTTCCTGCCTTCACTTTTTGCTTTCTTTTTTTGTTTTGCTTCTCTGCCACTTACAGTAATTAACATGCATATTGTATTTTAAAAAAAATTTAACATGCATATTGTATTTAAAATAGCCATAAGCTAAAATGTGGGGTGACCTCAGCCTGTGTATTATGGATCAAGGGCTTTTGTTGGACTTGTCAACCTCTCTGAGGATCAAACACAGTTCTAGGAATAAAACTTGACAGCTGCAAATAGAAAACCACTGAGTACATTTCATTTACATAAAACACCATGTGCTAATTCACAACCATGATTATTGTTGTTTTTAGTATTATTTATTTATTCGTTTTAAATAATCCACCCAAATGTGAAAGGTTATACTCTTAAAATTCACTTCATTTAACTGAGGCTTTGGTCTATTTATCCATCAGGGTTTCCAGTGATAAAAATATGAGATTTTATAGTGTTGAAGATCCTTTTCTCATATGTATAGGAAGGAAGGTCTTGTGTTTCAGCGATAACAAGGCTTGATACTTTCCACAAAAGATAATTCTGAAAGTGTGTGTAATGGTTTTGGTAAGGATTTAACAAACCCAGTTGTTGAGTTGTTGATATTTCCATTGATCCATAAAATAGAACGTGGTTGATGGTAACAGCTTGGATAGTGGGAGTATTCCGCTGGCAGAGGTGACATGGTGGAGAAGGACAGATGACGAGGCAATCCAAGAATGATCCAGGTTCCCTGGGAGGAAATAATTATGACCTGTCAAGTGCATCATATGTGAAAGAGGCTCCTCTATGAAATCCAATGGCTACACCCTTCGCCTTACTCACATCCGAGAGACTGTAATACCCAGTTTGAAAAAGACGGGGAAAAAAGCTTAACTGTAGTTGTATGGGTAAGATGGGTTTCCTGCAAAAATATTATATCTTCTTGTAGTCATTTGAGTTCACTTAACAGATCATGCCTTTTCCCGGAAGTGTGCAGCCCCCTGACATTGAGGGAGATCACATTAACCGCAGCCATGGGAGCCGTAAAGGAACATCATCCAAAACACAAATAGTCAAACAGGAATATCGAGGCAGGATTAGTGCAGGGGAGGCAGGGACAGTGAAAGAAAGGGTTAAAAAGGGATAGAAAAGAAAAAGGAAAAAGACAGTGAAAGAGCTTACGGAAGACAAGGCAGGTTGTACATTTACAACCTAAGCAAGCACGAAAATCCTTGCAGTACACAAACAGGGTAATGGCGTGATCCTCTACCCCACCGCACAACACTCAATAAAGGACAGCGCCACAGGGAGACAGGGACACGTGAGGACCTATAAGGGAGGGGGGGTAGCTTCGAGGACCAGATAACGCATCCATGATAAAGATGGACACCATCTAGGTGCTCCAAGGCAGGTACAGTTTAAACATAACTACAAATTACTAATGGTGCAAAAAGTAACATACTGTCCAAATGACGGACATCACTATATGAACAGGTAGGCTATGAACGAGCCAGACGGCCATATTTGTGTGAAGCAAGTGCAAGTACCAGGCAAATTTCCCTGCCCCAGCTGCTGGACCGTCGAAATAAGTTCACTCCCAGCCATCCACATGCCCAGCGGTTGAATGCCAGCTTGGCTAAATTGCTAGCACTTCAGCTGCTGTGAGTTTGTGCAATGTGCGGTTCCTCAGTGGCAGGTTCCCAAATGCCACTTTTTCTCACGGAAGGCGATTCCGAGTCTCTACCGGCATGTGGAAGGCAATGTCCATGCCTCGCTGGACAGGGCGGTCAGCGGTAAGGTGCATATTACCGCTGACTCATGGTCCAGCAGGCATGGACAGGGACGTTACCTATCTTTCACGGCCCATTGGGTCACTCTTTTGGCAGCTGGGAAGGATGCAGGACAAGGTGCAGTAGTGTTAGAGGTTGTTCTGCCACCACGCCTCCAAAATGCTACTACTGGTTGTGACACACCTCTCTCCTCCACCCCCTCCTCTTCTTCTTCCTCCATGGCCTCTTTGAGTGCTCTGTCCTTGGAACCAGTGGTGCTCTGTAGGCGCTCAAGGGGCTACGCAAGTACGCAGGCAAAAAGATGCCATGCAGTGCTTGCGCTGGTGTGTTTGGGGGACAGGAGTCACACTGGGGCAGAGGTTATGTCAGCTCTGCAGGGGCAGGCCGAGAGGTGGTTGACGCCACACCAGCTTAAGCCAGGAATGGTGGTTTGTGACAATGGCACCAACCTCCTCTCTGCCCTGCGACAGGGACAACTGACCCATGTGCCCTGTATGGCTCACGTCCTTAACCTGGTGGTGCAGCGGTTCTTGGGCAGATACCCAGGCTTACAGGATGTCCTGAGGCAGGCCAGGAAAGTCTGTGTGCATTTCCGCCGATCATATAATGCCAGTGCTCGGCTGGCTGAGCTGCAAAAGGAGTTGATCCTGCCCAAGAACCGCCTTATATGTGATATGCCCACCAGGTGGAACTCAACGGTGGCCATGCTGCAGCGACTGCACATGCAGCAGAGGGCCATCAATGAGTACCTGTGCGATTACGGCACCAGGACAGGGTCAGGGGAACTCAGATTTTTTTCACCACACCAGTGGAGCATGATCAGGGATGCATGCACTGTCCTGTCACCATTTGAGGAGGCCACGAGGATGGTGACCAGTGACAGTGCATGCATCAGTGACACTGTATCCCTTGTCCACCTATTGGAGCATACACTGCGTGGAATAATGGACAGGGCACTTGAGGCAGAACAGAGGCAGGAAGAGGAGGACTTTCTTGCCTCTCAAGGCCCCCTTTATCCAGACAGTGTTCCTTCTCTCCCACCTATCACACAGGAAGAGGAGGAGGAGGAGGATTGTGTCAGCATAGAGGTGGAGCCTGGCACTCAGCATCAGCAGCAGCAGTCTTTTAGGGATGATTTACAGTCCCAAGAAACCGGTGGACTTGTATGTGGCTGGGAGGAGGTGACTGCGGATCATGTCGTCCTTAGTGACCCAGAAGACTCCGGACCGAATGCCTCAGCTAACCTACGTTGCATGGCCTCCCTGATCCTGCAAAGCCTGCGGAAGGATCCTCATATTCTTTGGATCAAGGAGAGGGACCATTACTGGCTGGCCACTCTCCTTGATCCACGGTAGAAGGGTAAGGTTGCGGACCTTATCTTGCCGTCGCAGAGGGAGCAGAGGATGAGACATCTCCGGGAGGCCTTGCATAAAGGTCTGTGCAACGCGTTCCCAGAGACTGGGAGGTTACAAACTCCTGGTCCGGGTCATCAGCTTCACATGGACGTGCTGACGTAGCGTCTAGCACGGAGGGAGGAGTCTGTGCCCGCAGCCCGAGGACAGCAGCGCGAAGATGGGGAGAGCGCCAGACCGCTACAGCGTGTGAGAGACGCCGCGGATACCCCTGCTAATCCCCGGTACAAACAGACCTGGACGCCGCGGATTCTCGGCGGCATAGCGAACGGGATGGCAGATGACCCGGATCGGGTCCCCAGCGCCTGCAACATCCCCCCCTTCGGATGATTGAATGCCCCCCTCTCTCTCCTCAACCCACCACCTGCTACGAAAAGAAGAAACTTAGAGGCTCCGGAGAGAGCAGCGTGAGCGGAACAGAAAGGGATGTCATACGTGAGTATAAAACCTTCAACAAACCAACTCTGGAAGTACATCCCCCTGGAAGGTAAGCTCACTGCGATAAATGCTTTGCCGGATGCCTGCACTAAAATGATGTGAAACTGCAATAGTGAATAGTATCTCCGCTTAAAGCACGGGCTCAATGTACATCAATACCCCAGAGGCAACTACCTCGCTAAGAGCCATTAAAGGAGGATATATAAAGAAGATAGTGGGGTATACTGGGGAATGTACCCATGAGTTACTTGTCCCCTCTATATAATTAAAAACCACAGGCGTGGAGAACGGGGGGAGGAACGAGAGAGCTGGGAAAAAGGAGAAGGATAAAGGGGACTCCTAGAGGTAACTTAATACGGTCGCTGGCTGCCGGGCAAATATAAGGATTTACTGGACTGTTGGCCGGGCTATCGATAAATCAGGGGATAAATATCAAGCTTGAAATTTCACCATACGCAGCGATATACATTTATAATTTAAAAAGCACAGAGTATGAAAAATCCCCTTCCACACGACGCCCTGATCAGCTCACGGGGCCAAGTAATGACTACCCTCTATGAGGTTCATGAAGGTCATTGATTGCACAAAAAAGGGGACAAGAAAACCAATAAGTAAGCCCTGGGCTATAGCTCTGACAAACCCTCATCGGAGGTGTTGAACTATATTTTCTCAGGTATATACTGGGATAAAAATCCTTAATCAAGCAGTGCCATTGGTGGATCGGATACCGTCCTCTCCTTTTTTCCCTTTTTTTTTTTTTCTCCTGCCTCTCCGTAGGTGATCCTTCTCTCTCCCATGTTTTTTTTTTTTTTTTTTAAGAAAGAGACCAGAGGAAAAACTCTTACGAAATAACAGTTTATTCTGGAAAAGCCGAAAGGTACCGCAACTGCTGCGGGTGCAGTAGCTGCCGAAATACTCATTATTACTCACTATTCATCATTATTGAGCTCCTACAGGCGAGGAGTCTCGGCAAGGGAGAATTAGGTGGGCGAGTCAATTTCTCTCAGCCCACCCCGCTCTATACTAAGTGTATCCTCTCCTCTGGTCATGGTCGTATAGGGACACTCTGGTTTTCTGAATCTAGGAATATAAGTTTAGAAGGATGCCCGCATTGAAGTTCTTTACTTATATTGGAAAAATGAAAGTTACTTACTATGGGGAATCAAGGGTTTAATGCCTAGTCAGAGACTAGAGGTTGTCTTTTTCTCTCCAGTGGGGAGAGAAAAGTGGTGGACAATATACGGCCCATCTGAATAAGAAGGAGCTCAATAAGATGACAAAATCCTAATAGAAACTGAATCTAGAAAAACCGAAAGCTTGAGGTATCCCTGTGTTCGTACCAATATTGGAAATATTTATTAGCCTCGGGCCTATACAGAACACCACGAGAAAGGCGGACGCGGTTGCGGGATCCTATAAAATATAAGAGTGAACCAACATACTCTGCAGGAGCCCTGAGAAGTCGAGGACAAACTCCAAACGCTCAGTGCAGCCTCAAAAATCTCTTGTTTATCCTTTTTTTTTTTCTACTGGTTCTCTTTTTTTCTCTCTTGGTCTGGTCTCAGCTCAATAGGGGCCCCTACTTAGCATACAGCCCACGATATTTGAGTACCCCTCAAAAAGAAGCGAGCTAAGGAAAAATTCAGCCCAAATTCAAAAGAAAAGCGCAAGATAAAGGCCCCTCAGGGCTACGCGGGCAAAGAGAGCCCAGAACGATAATAAACTGGGTAAAAGAATAAGAGGCACCAAAAAGGACATCATGAGCAAAGATACAACTAAATCGTCAAAGAAGGGTCCCACAAAAGGGTCAAAAGGTGAGACTAGCACGATTAAACACTACCTCAGACAAAGCCAGCCCGAAAACAGCTGGGCCCGAGACCCAAGCAGGGACCAACATGGAGAGAAGTAGGGGGGCAGAAGGAGGTAATGACCAGTCGAGAACAGACCACACAACCGAAAGCGAAATCGATATGAGCCGGACCGAGGACCAACAGGCAGGTGCACATATCCCCACCAAAACCGAAATGGAGGAGATGCTACAGCGACTGGAAAATGCTATTAAATCAGAAATTAACACCCTCAGAGTGGACATGGGCCATTTACTGACTAGGGTGGAGGCGGTGGAAGGGAGAGCAGACAACACAGACCAGGAAATCTCCAAATTAAAAACCCAACTGCAGAAGTCCCAACTACATCAGAGAGATACCGCATATAAGATCGAAGAACAAGAGAATAGGGACAGAAGGCAAAACCTGAGATTACGTGCGGTCCCGGAACAAAGGGGGGAAGATCTGGAGAAAAAAACCTTGAGAATTCTGGGACCGATAAGTGGTAAAAATGATGATCAGTTCCCTGCAATTGAAAGGACACATCGAGTGGGAAGGATGGAGCGGCCTGACTCCGACAGACCACGCGACATTATAATCAGATTTCGCTATTTTAAAGAAAAAGAGGAGCTCTGGGCAAAAATCAGAGGCAATACACCTCTGAAGTATGAGGATACAGAAATTCAAGTCTATGCCGACTTGTCCGCACGCACCCTGGAAAGAAGAAGACTACAAAGACCCTTATTGGACATCCTTCGAAAAGAAAATATTAAATATAATTGGGGCTTTCCATCTTGCCTGATAGGCATAAAAGACGGGCGCTCGGCTAGGCTGAGATTTCCAGAGGAGCTACAGGGCTTCTGTGCAAAACTGGACATCCCAGTACCGGAGTTACCGGGTTGGAATGAAAAAGAGGGTTTAGGAGAATTCACTTAAAAAGGTGGTGGAATGGGAATAGGGAGGGGGGTTACAGGAATCATTTATTAGAAAACTTAAAAGGAAATGGGCAGCTCGTCTCTATTCCCCAGAGAAATCCGGGGTATGAGCGAGTACCGAAGGGCGGGAACAAACTCCACCTCACCATGATCATAGAGCCCGAGGGCGGCCACGTGAAGATGGCACCCAAGGACTCAGAGACCCATGATGGGGTCAGAGAGGGGAGGGAGGAGGGGGGAGGGGGAGGGGGGGCGGGAGGAGGGGGGGGGGGGTTGGAAGGGGGAGGAGGAGGGGGAGGGGGGAGGACGGGTGGGGAGGGTTAGGGAGGGGGACCCCCTGCGCTGCTTATCGGGCATTGGCTTTAAAACAGAGGAAGCACAGCAGAAAGAGGAAGAATATGAGGAAAGGAAGGGAAAGAGAAAAAAGAGAAAAGAGTGTCCTAAACATGACGCAAGGAAATGATGACCGAAATAAAATTTCTCACATATAATGTAAAAGGTCTGAATTCCCCCAGCAAGCGCTTCAGGGTACTGGAAGAGATTAGGAGATACGGGGCCGGAGTGATCTTCTTACAGGAGACCCATATAACACACACCTCTAACATAAAACTGACTACACAGACACACCCAACGTGGTATTACGGTGACACTATTTCAAGTAGAGCAAGAGGGGTGGCAATCGGGATAGCTAAGGATATAAACTTCAAATTGGAGGACAGAAAAGCGGACCCCGAGGGGAGGTTCCTTTTCTTAAGGGGATCACTGTTCGGGACGAAAATTACCTTAGCGAATATATACGCCCCAAACGTAAGGCCCTTCAAATACTTAGATTCGATATTAGCGAAACTAAGGGTTTTTAAGAAAGGATTCCTAATCCTAATGGGGGACTTAAATTTTGTAATGAACCCCTCCATAGACAGTACGTCTGGTGTACAGGGGATAGGGAACGTACAGTTGAAACTACTTAAAAAAAAATTGAGGAGTGATCAACTGGTAGATGTATGGAGGATCCAGCATCCCCAGAAAAGGGACTACACGTTCTTCTCCCCTGTACACCATACGTACTCCCGGCTGGACCACATATTTATCGATCATGGACTATTAGATAGAATTAATCAAACCGATATTGAAATAATGACACTATCAGACCATGCCCCGGTCTCCATGAAACTAAATATCCCAGAATACAAGCAACCCTCAAGCGGGTGGATATTAAATCCAGAACTACTACATGACAAAGAGATTCGGGAATACGTCAGAAAAGAACTGGAATGGTTCTTCCTTACCAACGACAACGGTGAAGTCTCTGAAGCTAACCTTTGGGATGCCCATAAGGCGTTTGTAAGGGGGATGCTCATAGCAAAAGCATCATGGAAAAAAAAGGAGAAAGCGAGAAAAGTGCAAGAACTGATGGTAGATATCAACATATTAGAGCAAAGACACAAGACAGACGGGGCTCATGAACGGGGAACGTACCTCGAACTAACGGGAAAGAGGGAGGAGCTAAAAGAACTAGCAGAGCAAGAAACAAGACAGGCTTTTAATAAGGTTGTAAAGGACCAGTACTTATGGGGTAATAAAACAGGGAAACATCTAGCAAAAATGCTTCAAAAAAAGAAAACTAGAAACTACATTGAAAAAATTCAATCTGGAAGTGGGGAGATGAAACATATATCCAAAGACATAGCCGCGACATTCAGAGAATATTTTGAAGATTTATATTCAGTGGAGCAAAGGGACAGGAAGAATAAGGGCCACAATAGCAGTAAAACAAATGATTTTTTGAGCAGAGCTAGGCTGGCCTCGCTGGGTAAAGAGGAAAGGGAAGCACTGGAAGACCAGATCACAGAAGACAAAATCCTCAGGGCACGAGCCCAGGCCCCGACGGGTTTACGGTGCTTTATTATAAAACCTTTAAAGAGATCCTTATCCCCAGACTACAGCGTTATATGAATGGCCTGGGGACCAACTATGAGATGAGCGAGGCATCATTGTCAGCGACAATCACCGTCCTGCTTAAGGAAGGGAAGGATGAGTCAGTGTGCTCAAGTTATAGACCCATTTCTCTATTAAATTTTGACACAAAACTGTATGCCAAGATATTGGCAGAGAGAATAAAGGGACACTTGGGCACACTGATTCATCCGGACCAAGTGGGTTTTATCCCGGGCAGAGAGGGGAGAGATAACGGGGTACGGACCCTGTTGGCACTGCAGAAGATGAGGGATACACGGACCCCCAGTCTGCTGCTGTCAATAGACGCAGAGAAAGCGTTTGACGGGGTAGACTGGGGGTTCTTGTTTAAAACATTGGAAAAAATGGGGTTCGGCCCAAAAATCATTCAGAAAATCAAAATCCTCTACACCCACCCGGAAGCCAATATAAGAATAAATGGAACTGTCTCTTCCCTGTTCGAAATGTGTAACGGGACCAGGCAGGGCTGCCCACTTTCCCCTCTTCTGTTCGTACTGTCCCTTGAACCATTACTAGCTACAATCTGAGGGAACCCAGACATAGACGGATGTAAAGCGGGAAGCGAGGAACATAAACTAGCAGCGTTCGCAGACGATATCCTGTTCTATGTAGCAAACCCCCAGAAATCAATGCCAACCCTCTTAAAAACCTTGGCCGATTATGGCGAAATCTCGAATTTTCGAATAAACTCAACAAAAACCTTTATTTTAAACAATAATCTAAACACCGCTGAAAAGCAGAACCTACAGAAGATATGCAGTTTTGCATTGAAAAAACAGATAAAATACCTGGGAATAGAATTGGCCAATAATTGGAAAAAAATCTATAAGATAAATTACATCCCTCTACTAGAAGAAATAAAAAAAAAAATGCCAAGAATATATAGGAAAGCCCCTGTCGTGGATGGGCAGGATCAACACGGTAAAAATGATGATACTACCCATCATAACTTATAAATTCCAGATGCTACCAAGCCCACTCCCAAAACAGTACCTGGGAAAATTAAAAGCCTTGATCATGAGCCTCGTCTGGAAAAACAAAAAACCAAGATTAGGTGGCCTAGCAGTTCCGGATATTGAGAATTACTACTATGCGATTACTTTACTTAGAATCTCGGAATGGGGGAAAACGTATAACAATAAAAGATGGGTTGGTATGGAAGAAGAAATGAGTGAAGCACAGCTGGGGAGGATAGTTTGGAACCCCCCTAAATTTAGAGCACTACGAGAAAATACGCACATAATCACACGGAACACATTTAAGATTTGGGATAGGATTTATAACATTTTTAATAAGGAATATAACTCACCTTTAATTGCACTAAAAGAGAATCCCTTTTTTCCCCCCGGGAAAAAAGAGATAGGCGGAGAGTGGATCCTGATGGATAATACAAGTTTGGGGGACACGATAAGCAAGGGGAAAGTTTTAGCACTACAGGAGTTACAGAATAAAAGGGAGGTGTTCACTATAGATGGATGGCGGTATCTCCAGTTATGCCACTTTGTTAGCTCACTCCCCTCCCCGTTAAGGGATGCGGGTGACCTGACGAAGCTAGAACGAATATTTATGGCTGAAAACTCTAAAAAGAGAATCTCCAAAATGTATAAATTATTATTGGAGAAGGACAGACCTGAGATACCGCTATTCCTTAAGAAATGGGAGAGGGAACTGGGGGCACATTTAGGGGTAGGCACGGTTAAGAGAATTCTAAAATTAGCCCATGGCTCGGCGGTCGATATGAAGACCGCGGAGATGAACTACAAGTGCATGGCTAGGTGGTACAGGACCCCAGATAAGTTAAACAAATACCAAGAAGATACCTCGGCCAATTGCTGGAGGGGATGCAATCAAAAAGGGACCATGGGTCATCTATGGTGGGAGTGCCAGAAGATAAAGAAATACTGGGAGACTATTCTAAACTATATCAAGATAATTACCAAGGTTGAGGTTAAAAATGACCCATGGGTCGTGTTGATGCACGCAACATCGGGTAGCTCTAGGCAATACCTAGGCTCACTGGTCCCCCATCTTCTTAATGCAGCAAAAAGGGTGATACCGAGGAAGTGGTTGGATCAAGAAAGCCCCCCCTTGTGGGAGTGGGTGGATGAGGTAGAAACCACATACATAAGGGAGGGCTTAAAGAACAACTCAGATGAAGAAAGGGAGGAAATGAAAAATAAATGGGATTGTTGGAAAAAATTTAAGAGAACATGGAGTTACTCAGAGACCCTGAGGACGCACCCATAGATGCTCAGGAAGAAAAAGACCAAAATAAGACGATATAGACAGAGAAAAGAAGTCAGGCCTAAGCAGCGGAGGGGGGGGAGGGGGGGTAGAGGGAAAAAAAGGTCACTTGAGAGAAGGGTAAAATATAGGCAAGGGAAGTCACAAGAGGGGAAGGCTCTTTAACTAAGGAATTTTCTGTTAGGAGGATTAGTACACACCTATCCCTCACCCCTTGTTTTGTACACAGGATTAAACATAATAAAAAAAAAAAAAAAAGTTGAGATAATCCACAAATGATGCTAAGACAAAAAAGGGACGGAGACGTGGGTATAGCTGACATTGTCCCATAAAGTTTTATCTGAAGTGGAAAAAAAAAAAAAAAAAATGAAAAAAAAAAACAAACTCCTGGTCCTGGACAACGAGTTGCTGAGGCTTCGGTTGGTAGCAAAAGGAGAGCGGTGGAGAAGGTGGCCGTCTGCGTTCCGACAATTTTTTAGTCCGCAGCCCCAAGGTATGATCGGTTCCAGCAACCATCGCCAGCGTCTGATATACATGGTGCAGGAATACCTAGGGGCAAGGTCAGACTTGGACACCTTTCCCACCAAAAATCCTCTGGCTTACTGGGTCTTGAGGATGGATCACTAGCCAGAGCTTGCACCGTATGCAATTGAGCTACTGGCGTTGGCGCTGCATCCAGCGTTCTTTCGGAGCGCACATTCAGTGCTGCTGGAGGCTTTGTCACCAATCACAGGGTGCGCCTGTCCACCAACTCGCTTGATTGACTGACCTTCATAAAGATGAATCAGTCTTGGATCACCACCAGCTGCCAGGCACCTGAAGCTGATGTAACAGAATAATTTATTTTGAAATGTCGCATCCCTTCAAGACTGCCTATGCTGATGCTGAGTGACTGTCCTGTTATGTTGACTGACTATCCTCTTCCTCCTCAATGATCCTGATGTTAGCTTGGAAGAACATTTTTGTTTCTGGGTGCCACCACCAGTGGCTAAGGCCCAATTTTTCAGCCCCTGTTTAACAGGGACGTGTAATTACAATTTTTTATGCAATGCTTTGCAACAGGTCTTATTGCTGTGCTCCAAATACAGTATCTGTGAGGGGTTGCAGTGCTATGGCACCAGTGCCTAAGGCCCAATTTTTTCAGCCCCTGTTTAACAGGGGCGTGCAATTAAAAATGTTTATGCAATGCTTTGCAACAGGTCTCATTGCTGTGCTCCAAGTACAGTATCTGTGAGGAGTTGCAGTGTTGTGGCACCACCACCAGTGGCTAAGGCCCAATTTTTTAGCCCCTGTTTAACAGGGGCGTGTAATTACAATTTTGTATGCAATGCTTTGCAACAGGTCTCATTGCTGTACTCCAAGTACAGTATCTGTGAGGGGTTGCAGTGTTGTAGCACCAGTGGCTAAATCCCAATTTTTTAGCCCCTGTTTAACAGGGGCATGCAATTACAATTATTGATCTAATAATTCACAGCAGGGTCCATTCCTGCGCCCACCAAGAGTAACTGTGAGGGCTTACAGTGTTGTGGTTCCACCACCACCACCAAAGGCCCAACACCGTGCAATTACCACCACAGGGCCCACCCACCAAAGTGGCAACACATGCGATCCACAGCAGGGATACCCACCACCCACCAAAGTAACTGCCCAATTTTTCTGCAAACCAATCTGGTCATGTCTGTTCAACACCTAAGGCCTCAGCAGGGCGTTCCAGGGTGAGGGCTTGCACAATTTCTGATATATATGGCAGGCCCCTACTTTCAAACATCCAATTTTACAAAACGAGGGCCATTACCCAGTGTTGTGTTGTAGCACCAGCACCACCACCACTACCAAAGGCCCATCCACTGTTCAAAGGGCAAATTTCTGATATAATAGGAGTTCCATATATGAGGGCAGGCCCAACTTTCAAACATCCAACTTACAAAACGACTCCTACTTGCAAACGGAAGGAGACAACAGGAAGTGAGAGGAAATCTACCCCTAGGAAGGGAAATTCTATCCTCTATCCATCTTAATATGGGAAAAAGGTATCTCCTCTCTACTGATGCTTTATCACCAATCCTTGCTTCAATAAAAAAAAAACACTTTTCCAAAAACATTTGTCATTGGGACGGAAAGTGAGGTGAAATGTTCTGAACAGGTGCACAGACAGCAAAACAAATGTTACAGGGGTGATAACCCTTCCCTATGTTCTCCAAAAAGCTTAAAAATAGATTTTTTTGGCTGGAGCTACACTTAAAAATGTACCTGTTCAAAATTACAAACAGATTCTACTTAAGAACAAACCTACAGTCCCTGTCTTGTTTGCACCGCCTGTATGCTGCTGTTCAGAGTATATAGGGTTTTAGGTATAGGGTTTTATTTTGGGTGCGGGGTTCCCCTTAATATCCATACAAGACCCAAAGGGGTAGGGGGGGTGATGGGGTAGCCATGCCATTTTTCTCAAAGATTTTCATCCATATTGCCAGGACAAAACATTACATTAAAGCCACAACCAGTTTTAAATGGCTTTTTTTTCTTTACAAATGTCATTTTGTGCAGGGACAGTTCTAAACACGGGAAACACATGCCACTTCACAGGCATACTTTAGACACCCCCCAGGTACGATATTAAAGGAATATTTCACATTTTTTTTTTCACTTTATGCATCATTAAAATGACTGCTCCAGAAAAACGTCCGTTTTTAAAACTTCTTTTTACATTGATGCATGTTCCCTGGGGCAGGACCCGGGTCCCCAAACCTTTTTTAGGACAATAACATGCATATTGGCCGTTATAATTAGCACTTTAGATTTCGAACGTTTGCGTCCATTGTAATTAATAGGGTTCTAACGTTCGTGCAAACTTTCGGTCCCTTCGCAGGTTCTGGTGTGAACCGAACCGGGGGGTGTTCGGCTCATCCCTAGTGTAGAACACGACTTTTGGCTTATCTGAAGCACATGCAATACAGCTGATCTGAGGTGTCAAGTTCATGCATTGGGGCTGATCTGAAGTGGATGCAGTTTGGCTGATCTTTGGTCTAAAGTGCATGCATTGGCTCCAAACATGTTTTGTGTGTGCACCAGGTAATCAGTTTTTGCACTCAAAGTTATGTTACTAAAGTCAAGTTAAATTCATTAAATACTGTACAATAATGAATGAGTTTATTTTCTCATTAGCATTACAACTACAAGTGCAAAAACTGAAAACACTCTAAAACAGGGGTCTCCAAATTTTTCAAACAATCCATTTTCTTTTCCTTCAGACTTTAGGAGGGCCTCTGGGTTGGTGGTCAATAGGAGGAGGAGGAGTAGTGTCTAGACATGTGCACTGCCGAAAAATGTGTTCATTTTCATTTCATTTATTTTTTTTGGAAATTCGAAAAATTCAGAAATTCGAATTTTCGAAAATTTGAAAACTCATAATTCAGAAATTCGAAAATTAAAAAATCCTAAAATTCTGAAATTCGAAAATTGGAAAAATCGTAAATTCGAAAATAAGAAAGTAAAATCAGAAGATTCAAAAGAACAAAAATACCAAAGTAGAAAGAAAATACTTAATAATAACTAACTAATAATAACTAACTATTCAATTATAGGTATTGGAATTTCCTTTCAAATTTGACTGTTAGTGAACATAACAAATACAAATTTATCTGAAGTTGCAAATTATCCGAAATAACGAATGCTGCATCTAAACAAATGGAACAGAACAAAATAATTATAAATAACAATAATAATAACTTTATATTATTATTATTGTTATTTATTATTATTAATTTGTTACATTCCATTAGTTTAAATTCGGATAAATTTGTATTCATTACTTTCACTAACAACCAAATTTGAAAGGAAATTCCAATACCTATAATTTGATAGCTAGTAATAGTTAAGTCATTATTAGTTAGTTATTGTTTCAGATTTTCACATTTTCAGGTTTTTGAATTTTTGGATTTTCATTCTTATTTTTGGATTTCCGAATTTTTGAATATTTCGATTTTCGATTTTCGAATTTCCGAATTTTAAAATTTCAGATTTTTGGAATTTCTGGGTTTTAGGAAATTTGAATTTTAGAATTTTCAAATTTTTGATTTTCCGAATATTTTGAAAAAATTGGAAATTCGAGGATTCGGAAATTCTAATATTTCCGAATTAACGAATTTGTCTAAATTAGTTAAAAAAAATAATTTGGGACTAAACTAATTGCACATGTCTAGTAGTGTCCCTATTAGTTGGAGGAATAGTATCCCATCATTGGTATCAGTGGAAGAAATAATGCCCCATTGTTGGTGTCAGTGGGAGGAATAGTTCCCCAAGGGCCGAATGGAGGCTAGCAAAGGGCCACATCTTGCCCTTGTGCAGCAGTTTGGAGACCCTTGCTCTAAAACTACATCAAGGGTTGACTTTTCTTTGTAAACATGACATTTGGAAAAGGTTTCTGACCACTGCCTCTCCATAATAGCTGGTGCAGGTAATACGTTTGGTAAAATCTACGTTTAGTTATATCTATTTTTCTGCAGAATTTCTGCAAAGTGAACTTTTTTTTTATCACATTATTTGACTGACACAAACACCTAAAAAGAGTTAAAATAAGCATTCATTCTTGCAAACAGAACAAGCGTATGGGAAAAAAAAGTGTGATTGCCCTGTGATGCAGCTGAGTGCACTCGCTCTAGAATCCAGCACGCTAAGCAAAAGCAGACAGAAAAAAAAAAACATGAATCAGAGAAGCAGGGAGCATAGACAATGAAATAAGTAGGACATGCACAGAGCTAAAGAGAAAATCTCAATTAATTTGGATAATACTTTAGTATTAGCAGTTCATACAGGGAGAAGGGGTTTAGGAATAAATGTTTTAAAGTGAGATCCATTTGAAGCCTAAGAGGATATAAAGTAGTTCTAACAAGAGCCAAGAATCGTCTTCACAATGGGAAGCAGGTGCCACTTATGCAATACTCTGAAATTTCTGTTAACTCCTCACATTAGACAGAGTTACTCAAAATGAAGCTTCTATGGTTCTTTTTTTTTTATGTACACGTAGTAGCTGGTGGTATAGTATATATTATATGTAATTATGTGTACAAGTACAAGCAAAATAAGCATGGTCACATGGAAATTGTTAACCCAACTAACCAACCTTTCTGTCTTCCTTTTCTACTTCCCCTCCCTTCTTACTTTCCTTTACCTTTCCATCTCTTTCCTTTCATTATTATTTTTATGGAGAATTTACCCATTCTACTATTTTACTATTATACTGTAGATATAGGATTCATTGTATGCAGACTGGCTGGCTGACCTCAGTTCTGCATTCAGTGAAAATTCCTACATAAAGTTAAAGTATAGGTAAACTTCAGAATTCAGAAGCAGTTTTCAATATTTTTAAAGTTGCATATTGTATTAACATAGTGGGGGTGATTTACTAAGAACAAGGCACTGCACCAGTTCATACATTAATTGGTGTGCCGGAAAAGTCATTAATTGAACGTGCGAACCCGACGCACATTGAAGCGCAAATAACGATAATAAATACCTGCATATGTAAACTGCAACTGGCGCTAGGGTAACTGCAGTTTTCTCATTGACAATAGCGCACGCCCAATACAATTTTTAATTCCATCTCACTGGATGTGTCTTGTTAGGCAATTAGAGGCAATTATTAGGTGTACTCAGTAAATTAACCATTTTGATGCTAAGCTCATTCCTATAACTTATAATATATCTTTGAAATGTGTTTTTTCTTTTTTTTTACCCAAATCTTTCAATACATTTTAAAGAACAGAGAAGTGTTAATTAATATTTTCAGATCTTAATCTTTAAAGGTGACCATACACTGCAATCAGTTAGAGCTTAAATAAATTAGATTAAGTGCAAGAGCCTGTTTGATTTCCTATATTTTGAATTAATTGTTCAAGTGCGTCTTCCTATTACCTATTTTGCCTAAATATCGAGTTGTACAGAGATTGGCCAATCAGATTGCATAGTGCATGACCATCTTAACTACGGCTCTCCAGCTGTTGCGGAACTACACATCCCATAAGGCATTGTAAAACTCTGACATTCACAGACATGACTAGGCATGATGGGAATTGTAGTTCCTGAACAACTGGAAGGCCATAGTTTGAAGACCCCTGTGCGAGACCATTATTATGCCTCCAGAATTGGGAGTGTGGCATCTACCCAACGTGTCTCAGCTGGTGGACACAAGAACAATGTTGAAATTGGTTGCATGAAAATTGTTTGGAGGGGGAGAGTGTGAAATGCATTACAGGGGGTCCCTGGGTTACAAACAAGATAGGGACTGTAGGTTTGTTCTTAAGTTGAATCTGTTTGTAAGTCGGAACAGGTACATTTTGTAAGTGTAGCTTCAGCCAAAAAATCTATTCTAAGTTTTTTAGATAACATAGAGAAGGGTTATTACCCCTGTAACATTTGTTTTGCTGTTTGTGCCCCTGTTCAGAAGATTTCACCTCACCTTCTGTCCCAATGATAATTGGATTTTGAAAATTTTGGGTTCTCAGGGAAGCATGGACTTGTGATAAAGCATCAGCCGAGACACCTTTTAACCATATTAACTCTTACAGGAGTGAATTTCACTTCCTAGGGGTGGATTTCCTCTCAATTCCTGTTGTTTCCCTCCATTTGTAAGTAGGAGTCGTTTGTAAGTCGGATGTTTGTAAGTAGGGGACCCCCTGTACTTGGATTGAGCATGCATCTGCAAAACTGTTTACAAAACACATAAAAAATAAAAATTTGCTACATATTTTGTTGGTCAACAAAACAGGACTTTGAAAAGAGCAAGGAAAGCAAAAAACGCATGTATGCTGATTTGAGACAATAACAGAATAATTTTGAGGTCTGACCATTTTGCAGAGGAAATTAACAGAAGTTTAAAGGACTGTGCCCACAAACGTCTCTTAAGGATTTAAACATTTAGTAGTCAAAACAGCTTGAGGAAGATTTTGCAAAATAATGCAGAACAGACAATTAAATCAAAGTGAAATTAACAACCTACAAACAACACAGATTGACATCAAAAATATTTCAGTGAAAAATATCCCCCCCAAAAAAACACACACACACATGCCTCATTTCAGGGCAAGGTAAAGAATGCTATCTGCAATCTTTATATAGCATAAGTTTATGTGCTAATGAGGCAATTGAAAACACATGCACAGTCCATGAAACACACAAAATGCAAGTTCACCTAATGTATAGACAGAACTTCAAAGTAGGTATAACTGTTAAGGATGTCCTTAAATTATGAACCCAAAAATCTGAGCATGCCCAGAAAAACCCAAGTGCTGTTCACACACAAAAAGCCCCAAAAAAAAACAAAGTCCCTGAGCATACCCAGACCAACACAAATGCATTCCACACACCAAAAGCCACAGCCAAAAAGCAAAGTCCCTGAGCATGCCCAGAACAACCCAAATGCAGCTAGCACAAAATAAGCATGCTACAAAATTACAGATGTGACAAACACACCCCCAGTCCAGTGGGGCAAACAAAGAGCCTAACATGGGCAAAAGTTATACAACAAATACCAATGCAGTCTATATATATTCTAGTTATTGGCCTTAAAATGGGTATGGGGGCCCAGGTCTTACCCTAAGGGACATATATCGATGTCACCAATTTGGACAACCCTGAAAATGAAACAAGGAGAAGTGCCTTTAAAAATGTAAAATTGTTTAAAAGCTAGTAACTTGGGGGGGGGGGGGGGGGGTTACTCTGCCTGTAAAGTGGTGCATCTGTAGCATGTATACAAAATGCTGATCTAAAGATGTACAGCTTTAGAGAAAATTTACAAATCTACATTGCAGCTGCAAGATTTAAACCCAAAACAAAAAATAGCCTGCCCCCGCCCCAATACATGCAAGGCCATTTGGGTCTGTTAAGGCTTAAAATGAGAACCCCCACATGAAAAATACCACCCCAAACTAAAAAAATATTGTGCCCCTCCCACACACTAACAAACCCCTAGCCAAACACACAGCCAGCCAACCCATGAAAGGGGGTGGATGCTTGGGGGCAGGAGGGGCTCCGGCACCCCAAAAGTCAACCACCTTGTTCCCATATTCAGGGGGACAAGGGCCTCTTCCACACTGCCCTAGGCTGGGGTTGGGGGGAGGGGCTGCAGACAGGGGGCTTTATGGAATGTGGAAAACCCCTATAAACTAGTGGGTACAAGGTGCTTTGTCGTTGGTATTGGGCTGAGCCCAACATGCCCCAAAAGCATCCAGCCATGTTGAGTGCATGTGTTCTTGTATGGTTCAGGAGGCTCTTCCTGCCCCTTTCCTAGCTGGCCCTGTTGTATGCTCTGAAAAAGGATGTGGTTTGGATTGGTGAAGGCAGCTCACAGCCTTTTGAGAATAGAGTGGAGTATGGAGTTTCCCTTTAAAAGCAAAAGTTAGCCCATGGAAATCCAAGGGGTTAGAGGGGGAGACAAGAGCATTGGAGAATGGAGTGTGGAGTTCCCCTTTAAAAAGCAAAAGCTAGCCCAAGGAAATCATATGCAATATAGGGGTAAGGTTAAATGCCCCTTTAGGAGGAGCTAGAGTTAATTTTAACAAGGTGCATGTCATATGTTGGCAACGTGACATGCTAACATGACCCGTGAGCAAATCTCCTTAAAAAAAATACATAGAGGGGAACCACCTCGCCGTGAACCTCTACTGATGGTGCATGGCTTTCGTAAATCATCTCCAGAATCTGGTAAGAAGGGTGTTTGACAGTAGTAGGTATGCGCAGTTCTATTAGTTTAAAATGTGTGGTGCCCTTTAAGTAAATATCTGGTGTTTAATTCGTTTAGTTTTTATACCTTAGGGTGCTTTCACACTGGGGCGTTTTTCAGGAGCTACAGCGATAAAAATAGCACCTGTGTAGCTCCTGAAAAAAGCGGGTCCTTTCACTCCAGTGTGAAAGCTGAATGGCTTTCACACTGGATCGGTGCGCTAGCAGGACGGTAAAAAAAGTCCTGCTAGCAGCATATTTGGAGCGGTGAAGGAGCGATGTATTCACCGCTCCTATACCACTCCTACCCATTGAAATCAATGGGACACCGCAGGGATACCGCTGGCAAATCGCCGCTGCAGCGGCGCTTTGCGGAGGTTTTTAACCTTTCTTTGGCCGCTAGCGGGGGTTAAAACCACCCCGCTAGCGGCCGCATACCGCGGCTAAAACGATGGTAAAGCAGCGCTAAATATATCGCTGCTTTACCGTCGCCGCCCGCACCGCCCCAGTGTGTAGCCGGCCTTAAAGTGCCTTTATATTTTGAACTTACTCTTGTTGATGAGATTATAAAGTGGCAGGTGCTCTTAATTGATCAAAAATAAATAAATAAAACCATAGAAATTTGATGAACTTTTGTTTACAGAAACAAGGTAAACAACTTTGTTTTTTTGCATAACCGGTGAATTACATAGTTGATACATTTTTAAAGTGACAGGTGCTCTTTAAATAAATAAAAACGCCAACAATTTGATAAACCTTTGATGTGCAAAAAAACCCTCCTTAAATGAACAACATTTGTAAAGTGACCAGTGCTCTTTGAGATTGAGCCCCTCCGTTTCCTTTGTGTTTTTGTGATCTTCACCATGTTGCCCGTGGCTTGTACTACCCAACATGGTGAAGATCGCAAAAACACAGCTAAGGAAACGGAGGGGCTCAATCTTTATAAGAGGAAGGAGAGAAAAGATACGTGGACCTGGGTCTGCTACACAGTGGCATATACTGTGAACGTGTGATACCCCCTAGAGAGAAGTTTTTTTCTTGTGAGTGCAGTACTATAAGGGGAGCACTACAAGAAGCACCAGCACAAGCATGAGTTTTTGATATGCACGATTGAAGAACACCTGTCACATAACCCATTGAGTTTCCAATCAAGGAGAATTTACATTTACCAACGACTATTTGTTTATCTGTATATTTAAAAAAAAAAAACACTGGTCACTTTAATTTACAAATGCTGTTCACTTAAGGAGTATTTTTTTGCACAGCAAAGGTTTATCAAATTGTTGGCACTTTTATTTATTTAAAGAGCACCTGTCACTTTATAAATTTGCCAACTACATAATTCACTGGTTATGCAAAAAAACACAGTTGTTTACCTAAGAATATTTTCTGTAAACAAAAGTTCATCAAATTTCTATGGTTTTATTTATTAATTTTTGATCAATTAAGAACACCTGTCACTTTATAATCTCATCAATAAGTGTAAGTTCAAAATATAAAGGAACTTTAAGGTATAAAAACTAACCAAATTAAACATCAGATATTTACTTAAAGGGCACCACACATTTTAAACCAATAGAACAGCGCCATACCTACTACTGTCAAATACCCTTCATTTCAGACTCTACCTAATTAGGTACTTGAACCAGTAAGGGCAGCAGTTCTTATATATACTTATAAATTTAAATCAAGAGCCATCTGCGTGGAATCACCCTCGTTTTTATAATATCTGGTAAGCCTGCTGTGAAGGTCCTTTTTCAGGCATATCCTGTGATGGGGAGATAACACTTTGTTACTTCTTTTCCTCCTCATTGTGCTTCTTTATTGTCACAAAGGCTTTCAAAGAAGACTTTAAGTGGTTGTTTAAGTAAAACAAACACGTCAAGGAACTTTGGTTCTTGGATGGAGACATTTCTGTATGCAGTCAATTCATTGACTATTAAAACACATGCGGAGAGGATAAGAGGAGCTAAGTGGGGTGCGCCTGATATTTTCATATTTTCAATGGTCCACTGATGTTATCATCAGGAAAGCAGTTGTGAGAAATGCTATGCAACCACCACTGGAGTGGATTAAAGGAAATTTGCGGGACTTGAAAAAACAAACACACATACTCACCTCCATGCTGCTGTCCCTTGTCAGTCTTCTAAAGCCCCATACACACGCTCGGATTATCCGAGGACCAGGTCCGTCGGATCATGTCCGTCATACTTTGTCCGATGTTGGTTTTGCGTACACACGGTCGGACAAAGTTGTCGGAAAATCAGATCATTCTGAACGTGGTGACGTTTGTTGCCTACGACGGGACTACGTAGAGGCTAGTAGCCAATAGCTTTGGTCTTGTAATGTGATCTGAGCATGCGTAGCACTTTGTCCGTCGGACAACGGTACACACGATCGGATTTGGTGTGATCGGACCGTGTTGTCGGAAAATCTATCCAGCAGGAGATAGGACTTTGTCCGTCGGACAATCCGACGTACACTGTCCGATGGTGCATACACACGGTCGGATTTTTCAACAACATTGTCCGATCGGACAGAATCCATGCGAAAATCCTACCGTGTGTATGGGGCTTTAGAGTGGAGAGCAGTGACTGTCACTCATCGTTCTCCACTCTGCCCCTCCTAGATAGCAAGGATAACTTGCCACAAATTTGTGGCAGTGTTGAATTGTACGTCTTGTTAATTTGTTGCACATTTTCACTGTTAAATTGTACACTTGCAGAGCACTTGAATCACAAGTTCTAGTGGACACTTTTTCAACTTGTAGAAAATTTGCGTGGCAAGTCTCTAGCAAGAGCAAGGTTGCAGTGGTGAGTCTACACCAAGTGGTGAGTCTACACCAAGAGCTCTGCAAGTCTACAGCAGAGCTCTTAGAGTGGAGAGCAGTGACTGTCACTCATCGTTCTCCACTCTGCCCCTCCTAGATAGCAAGGATAACTTGCCACAAATTTGTGGCAGTGTTGAATTGTAAGTCTTGTTAATTTGTTGCACATTTTCACTGTTAAATTGTACACTTGCAGAGCACTTGAAGCACAAGTTCTAGTAGACACTTTTTCAACTTGTAGAAAATTTGCGTGGCAAGTCTCTAGCAAGAGCAAGGTTGCAGTGGTGAGTCTACACCAGGAGCTCTGCAAGTCTACAGCATGGAAATTCAGCCACAGTGACCCCTCTTGTGTGATGACTGTTGCACAACATAACTGAACCAAAACTTGCAGAAAACTTGCAGAATGTTTGCAAAGAAAGTTTATCTGGAGTCATGCAATGTGGACTTGCTGCCATTGTCCAACAAACTTGTGAAACTTGGAAAGTCTAGCAATAGCTTAGCAAGTCATTTTAAAACTTGCAGCACAATTGCTTGCTATCTGGGTTCCAGCACTCAGTGGAGCGCCGAGCTGGAGAGGGTGAGAACTGCTAGCTCCAGCTCTCAGTGGCCTGCTGAGTGGCTAAGCCAGCTATCGTGTAAGCTGTGAGGCCAGCTGACAGCAAGCTTCAGCTTAAAAGAAAGTGATAATGAGTATTTTATTAAAAATCCATTTATTTACCACACATAGTGCTTAACAAGCAGGCAAATATCCAATAAAAGTAGGCATTCCTTCACAATATAAAATATCATCACAAATTATATTTTTCTTGGTCCTTGATTGTATTGCGACTATTCCAAATATAGGGCTAAAAGCCAGAATTGTACTAATGATTCATGTATTCAAACTTTGATACTAGAAATTTAGTCTGCCTACAATAGCCTTTTAGAATGATTTGTATGATGCACTAAAATATCTGAAAAGCGAGTACAAAATTAACATGTCAAGTAAAAGCTTGTGCATTGACAGAAGACCTTTGTACTGATAGATACTGAATTCTTAATATTTAACCTTGACACATGTCTCAATATAATCCGTTCCCAGATTTTGTATGCAGATGCATTGTTTTGGCTGCATCATCCCTTTAAATCAATGATGTATTGATATCAAGTTTAGGTCAAGAAAAGGGTCTCTTGGTTCTTGGCCTAGCTGTCTCTTTCCATCAAATGAGACCATGTATCTTGGACAAGTGAGACTTCAGCCATAATTTACAGCATAGGATGCAGCAGCCATAATCCTGTGAGCTTCGAAACATACAGATATTGGATTTTGTCAAGATTTATTGACTTGATGAACCAAAAGATCAATATTTTCCATGTGGGACAATGAATGTTGATGTTCACTGGAATCATACATGGATTTCTTCATATAGTTCAATCATCTCATCAAACAAGAAAACAGCGTTGGCTGCATGTTGTCAGCTGAGGGTAGAGGAGAGTTTTTATTGTTTAATGTGACAGTAAAAATGAGAAAGGACTTTGTTTTCATAAACTTCTTTAGTATTGCCTATTGTAAGCAGTAGATTTGGGGTGGTAGTCCTGCTTCCAGAGGAGAAAGAAATTTCATGCATGCACTTTCATAATATTATCATTTTTTAATACAAGATTGTCTTTTGTGTCTTTTTAAATTATGTAGTTTAAGTCGAAGAAACTGAAGATGTACAAAATCACTTTAAATAGATGAGGATTGGATGTCATCAGTAATACTTTTGTGAGGTTTTGAAGGGAAAAGTTGAAGCAGTGGTTTAAAATATGTTTCACAAAACAGTTTTTTTGCACTCATTGTAATAAACACATAGGGGCTGATTTACGAAAGCCGTGCGTCTCTACTAATGGCTCACGGCTTTCGTAAATCAGCCCCTATGTGAGGCACAATGCACATTTTCATATTTACAAAACGGTGCAACACTATGGATATGGCACACAACATCTTCAATTCAATATTAACAGAAGATTGAGGTGCCAATATTATGGGGTGATGTGGGGTGATGTGAGGAAGTTTGATAACAACTACCCAAGTAACAAATATGCCCAAAATAGAATGAGAAAGTAACTTTTTCAGAGAAAGCCTGCTGTGCCCACAATTTAGAACTGCGTGTGATCAATGTAAGCAGTACGCATGCGCACGCGGCTGTTGTGCTTGTTCACATGCGTTTGTTCACTGCGCGGACAAAATCTTAGTAAATGTTAAGCAACATACATGCAATTGCATGGGTTGAACGGGCGCACCTCTAAACTTGACACATTTTTTTTTTTACGCTGGTTCACCTTTATGTATTTTTTTAAGGAGTTATGCACACAGGTCATGTTTGCATGTTATGTTGCCAACATGTGACATGCACCTTATTAAAATTAGGACTCTCGCTGCTCTAGCTCCTCCTAAAAGGGCATTTAACCTTCCCCTTTCTAATGCATATGATTTCCTTGAGCTCGCTTTTGTTTTTAAAAGGGGAATTCCACACTCCATTCTCCAATGTTCTTGTCTCCCCCTCTAACCCCTTGAATTTTCATGGGCTAACTTTTGCTTTTAAAGGGGAACTCTACACTCCATTCTCCAATGCTCTTGTCTCCCTCTTCTAATGCATATGATTTCTTTGGGCTAACTTTTGCTTTTAAAGGGGAATGCCACACTCCATTCTACAATGCTCTTGTCTCCCCCTCTAACCCCTTGAATTTTCATGGGCTAGCTTTTGCTTTAAAAAGGGGAACTCCACACTCCACTCCATTCTTAAAAGGCTGTGAGCTGCCTTCACCAATCCAAACCTCATCTTTTTTCAGAGCATACAACAGGGCTAGCTAGGAAAGGGGCACGAAGGGCAATTGCCCAACCACCTCCTGAACCATACAAGGCCACATGCACTCAACATAGCTGACTAGTAAAAGAAAAATATTCCTGCGCCAACTCAAATGAATAAGAACAGATACTGCTGCATACACTGAGGGAAATGTCTGAACCCAAAGGAAATATACAATGAAGGATAGTGATGTGCTGTATAAACAATAAAGTGCAATAGTGCTATGGATAAGCTACCAAAGAATATATATAAGAGGCAAGTACTAAAAATGGCCAAACATAAGAAGCATAAAATCAAATAAAATTGTCACAAGGTATCCAATGAGAAAATGAGTGTCCAATAAAGTGCAAGTGTCAGAGAAAAGATATCCAGTATAAAGCGATAAGTGATAATGAAATTAATACTAATAATAAAAATAAATGACGATAATAAATATATATAAATGCAAGGTAATAAATAATTAATAGACTCCAATAATAATCAAGGTGAACAGATAATGACAAATCCTTATTATGAGTGAATAGATTGGATCAAAGTGTCCGTGACAGGTTCCTTCTGTGTAGATAAAGTGTAATAAGTAATGGTGACTTTTATCATCAAAAAATATAAAGTGCTGGTGGTATATTTCTGCGGTGTGATGCTGGTGCTGAGTGACCGCTTAATCCTCTGTGTTGGTTAGTATATGGGTGTCACCTTACCTTACTGCTGTAAGGTAACAGCATGTAAATATGTGCCTTTGGTAATGTAAACCATCTAGGAATCCCCTGGCATCCTATTGTGGCGTCTCCAGCTCTGCTGGTAAGTATGTCCTGCTTACACTCAGCGTTAGCGTTCCCCTTTAAAGCCCTTGAGGTATCTGGAGCAGGTATGCCTCACCATGGACCATGGGTAGAGATTAGGAACCGGAAGGTTGCCCAATAGTGTAGTATGTTTAAATCAGTTTTAATGATATCAACAGAAAAAAAGGACTGGTACTCACATAGACATGTATGGTAATGGCATAGTAAAAAACGAGCAGCGAGCTTGATAGCGTCAGTTCCGGTGTCTCAGTCCGGACGCGTGTTCATTACGATCACGTGACTTTATCATCAGGGAATAGAGGGTTTCTCTACTACCCTGGTCAACTGACATACTGCAGGAGATGTCATAAGTTTGGGCATACCAAAGATTAATGTAATGTGGAGATGCAGTGCTGGAACTGTGGGGAGGAGGGACATGAGGCTGGGGCTTGCTTGGTTAAGCAGGCCTGTGATATATGTGGACAGCGAGATAACACAGTGAAAAATTTCCCAAAAGTAAGAAGGGCCTATGTCTCTTATGCTGAAGCTGTCAGGCGCACCGCTTATGCGGCGTACACACGCTCGGACTTTCCGGCGGGAAAAAGTCTGCGGGACTTTTGAAATTAACGGACTTGCCGACACACGTTTGGAAAGTCCGTTCATTTAGAACGTAACTGCAGGTAGACGGGACTAGCGAAGGCAGTGAATGCCGCCGAGCTAGCCCCGTCACCTGGCATGGATTTAAAGGGGAATCCCTACGCCGAAAAAATGGCGTGGGGGTTCCCCCCAAATCCATCTCAGACCCTTATCCGAGCACGCAGCCCGGCCGGTCAGGAAAGGGGGTGGGGACGAGCGAGCACCCCCCCTCCTGAGCCATACCAGGCCGCGTGCCCTCAACATGGGGGGTGCCCTGGGGAAAGGGGGGTCCATGCGCCCCCCACCCCAAAGCACCTTGTCTCCATGCTGATGAGGACATGGGCCTCTTCCCGACAACCCTGGCCGTTGGTTGTCGGGGGCTTATCGGAATCCGGGAGCCCCCTTTAATAAGGGGGCCCCCAGATCCCGGCCCCCCCCTATGTGAATTAGTATGGGGTACGATGTACACCTACCCATTCACCTAAGGTGTAAAAGTGTAAATAAAAAAAACACACACATTTTTTTAAATATTTTATTGCACAGCTCCGGGGGTCTTCTTCCGTCTTGGGGGGTCTTCTCGACGGACTTCTCCGCTCTCTTCTGCTCTTTTACCTAGCTCTTTCACGAGCGGAGGAGCCCGGCTTTCTTCATCGTCGCCGCCGTCGTCTGGGGGTCTCGTTCCGCCTTCGGCGGTCTTCGGCGGTCTCTTCTGTTCTTGCCGCTGTCGCCGCCTTCTGCGCCGTCTTCTTCTTCCTCCGATGTTGACTCGTCGCTCTCTCTGGCCGGATTGGCAGAGACACGCGGTGTTGTGACTTATATAGGGACAAGGGGCGGGGTCACATGCTCATGTCATATGATGTCACAGTCCCGGAGGATGCTGGGACTGTGACATCATATGGGGGCGGGGTCACCATGTGACATGAGCATGGAATGAGACCCCCAGACGAGGCCCCCAGGGGGCTCCAAGATTCCGATAAGAAATAAAAAATACAAGTGGGTCATGGCACATCTACATTCCAAATTTGGCACTTAAGGTAGTCATGCACTATGCAATCTGATTGGCCAATCTCTGTACAACACGATATTTAGGCAAAATAAGTAATAGGAAGATGCACTTAAACAATTAATTCAAATTATAGGAATTTAAACAGGCTCTAACTCAACTCTAAACTAATTTATTTAAGATCTAACTGATTGCAGTGTATGGTCACCTTTAAAGATCAAGATCTGAAAATATTAATTTATTGGGTTTAGAAACTGTTCTTTCTTCTTTTTAATGTATTGAAAGATTTGGGTAAAAAGATATAATAGAAGTAATAGGAATGAGATTAGCATCAAAAGGGTTAATTAACTAAGTACACCTACTAATTGCCTATCAAGACACATCCATTGAGATTAAATTAACCAATTGTATTGGGCTTGCGCTATTATCAGTGAGAAAACCAGTTGCAGTTTACATATGTGTGTATTTATTATCGCTATTTGCGCTTCAATGTGCGCCGGTTCGCACGTTCAATTAATTACTTTTGTGGCACAACAATTAATGTGTGAACTGGTGCAGTGCCTTCTTCTTAGTAAATCACCCTACCCTCTTGAAATAGTTGAAAAGTTACCATAAAAAAGGCAAACAGACAAAATCCCAGAATGGCAGATCTCCCATTTTCCTGTAGATGGCATTGATATGAGTAGATCATATCCAACAACATGTTTTAATTGCTATAAAGGGGTGTATCTACACAATTCCAGATTTGCCTCACTTATTATTAGTCATGCATTACAGATCAGGATGGGTCAAAAGCAAATGTGCATCTCTATGTAAAGTTAACCACTTAAGGACTTGAAGGATTTTCGATACGGCACTGCGTTGCTTAACCACACAATTACGCTGTTGTGCGATGTTTTCCCACAAATAGAGCTTTCTTTTGGTGGTATTTGATCACCTCTGCGGTTTTAAGTTTTGAAAAAAACAAAACAATATGGCTTTTTGCCATAATAAATATCCCCAAAAAATGTAAAAATATGAAATTTTTCCTCAGTTTAGGCCATTATGTCTTCTTCTACATATTTTTGTTAAAAAAAATCCTAATTAGCATGTATTAATTTGTTTGCGCAAAAGTTATCGCGTTTACAAAATAGGGAATAGATTTATGCCATTTTTATTTTATTTTTTTTCTACTAGTAATAGCGGTGATCTGCAATTTTTAGTGGGACTGCGACATTGCAGCAGACAGATCGGACACTTTTGACACTTTTTTTGGACCAGTGACATTTATACAGCGATCAGTGCTATAAAACTGCACTGATAACTATATACTGTATAAATGACACTGGCAGGGAAAGGGTTATCACCAGGGGGCGATCAAAGGGTTAAATGTTCCCGAAGGAGGTGATTTCTAACTGTGAGGAGAGTGTACTGACAGGGAGTAGAGAGAGATCGCTGTTCCTAATCACTAGGAACAGACAATCTCACTCTATTCCCCTGACAGAATGGGGATATGTTTGTTTACACTGGCAGATCCCCGTTCTGCCTCTCCGTGGAATGATCACGGTACTCCAGACCTGCTGTTTGGCTCCCCCACAGTTCGCCGTGTACGCGCCCAACTTACAATGATGGCAATTCGTGCAGGAGAGCAGGAAGTAGTTAAGCAGCATTAAACCTAAAAGAAAGCCTTTGATCTATTGCAGCTTACCATTTCTTAGATGGGATAGTTGTATTAGTTTCTTTTTTTTAGCCTTTCTTTCTTCTCTTTTTATCTAGTGATCCAGCCAGCAAGTCTGTTGTCAAGCTCTCCAGCAGAATGTATCAGTTTACAACATGGATGAGACCAACCACTTAACACTGGCAGGGTTGATTAACCACTTCAGCCCTGAAAGGATTTACCCCCTTCCCGACCAGAGCACTTTTTGCGATTTGGCACTGCGTCGCTTTAACTGACAATTTTGCGGTCGTGCGACGTGGCTCCCAAACAAAATTGATGTCTTTTTTTTCCACAAATACGGCTTTCTTTTGGTGGTATTTGATCACCTCTGTGGTTTTTATTTTTTGCGCTATAAACAAAAGCATAGCGACAATTTTGAAAAAAAAAAAACACATTATTTTTTACTTTTTGCTATAATAAATATCCCCCAAAAATCTGTTTAGGCGGATAAGTATGCTTCTACATATTTTTGGTAAAAAAAAAAAAAATCGCAATAAGCGTTTATTGATTGGTTTGTGCAAAAGTTATAGCATTTACAAAATAGGAGATAGTTTTATGCCATTTTTATTAATAATTTTTTTTTTTTACTAGTAATGGCGGTGATCAGCGATTTTTATCGTGACTGCGACATTATGGCGGGCACATCGGACATTTTTGACACATTTTTGGGACCATTGGCATTAATACAGCAATCAAAGCTATCAAATTGCATTGATTACTGTAAAAATGTCACTGGCAGTGAAGGGGTTAACCACTAGGGGGCGGGGAGGGGTTAAGTGTGTCCTAGGGGCGTGCTGTCTGGGGGATGGGCTGTGTATGACGTGACACTGATCGCTGCTCCCGATGACAGGGAGCAGACGATCAGTGTCCTGTCATTAGGCACGTTCTTGAGCTCTGTGACGCGATCGCGGGTATCCCCACGGCGATCGAGTCCGCGAGTACCGCAAGCTCGAGTTTGGCGTCAATTTGTTGGTGTTTCTAAATCTGCTAATCCATTTAACACTATCCTCTCCAGCGAGAATGGCAATGCTGCTATCTGCTGTGCCTCATGTTCTCATTTCTTCAGAGTGGTGTCAAACTAATACAGGTGTATTACTGGCCAGGTCACCAGGTTAAAACTGATGCAGCCACCACATCCAATGATTGTTAATCTGTAATAAATATAATATATTTTCAGTTTGGGGTTTATTACCTCTTTACCATATTTAACTGATCAATTGTTGCCAGTCATTTGTGTCTGGTATTCACTGCATAGTTGTCAACATGCACACTGCATACCAAATCCTCATTACCAGTTAAAATAAAGTTGATGTAAAAAAGATAAAACAATTCCCATCGCACATATTCCTGTAATAAGCATCATAATAATTATCTGGCCTTGCAGTATTTTTAGCAAATTTCTATTACAGAATTCTCATATAGGCGCCATCACATACTGATTATCTCTGCTTTTTGCTTTCGGCAAGTGAGAGAGGATAGAGCAGGGATCCTTAAACTACGGCCCTCCAGCTGCTTCAGATCTACACATCCCATGAGGTATTGTAAAACTCTGACGTTCACAGACATGACTAGGCATGATGGGAATTGTAGTTCCTGAACAACTGGAGGGCCGTAGTTTGAACACCCCTAGGATGCTGGGACTGTGACATCATATGGGGGCGGGGTCACCATGTGACAGGAGCATGTGACCCCGCCCCTTGTCCCTATATAAGTCACAACACGCGGCCAGAGAGAGCGACGAGTCAACATCGGAAGAAGAAGAAGAGGAAGAAGAAGAAGACGGCGCAGAAGGCGGCGACAGCGGCAAGAACAGAAGAGACCCCGGAAGACCCCAGACGACGGCAACGACGAAGAAGAAAGCCGGACTCCTCCGCTCGTGAAAGAGCTAGGTAAAAGAGCTAAAGAGAGCGGAGGAGTCCGGCGAGAAGACCCCCCAAGACGGAAGAAGACCCCCGGAACAGTGCAATAAAATATTTTAAAAAAATTGTGTGTTTTTTTTATTTACACTTTTACACCTTAGGTGAATGGGTAGGGGTACATCGTACCCCATACTCATTCACATAGGGTGGGGGGCCAGGATCTGGGGGCCCCCTTATTAAAGGAGGCTCCCGGATTCTGATAAGCCCCCGCCCGCAGACCCTGACAACCAACGGCCAGGGTTGTCGGGAAGAGGCCCTTGTCCTCATCAACATGGGGAGAAAGTGCTTTGGGGTGGGGGGGCCACTCGTCCCCACCCCTTTCCTGGCCGGCCGGGCTGCATGCTTGGATAAGGGTCTGAGATGGCTTTGGGGGGGACCCCCACGCCGATTTTTCGGCGTAGGGATTCACCTTTAAATCCTTGCCAGGGGACGGGGCTAGTCCCGTCTACCTGCAGTTACGTTCTAAATGAACGGACTTTACGATTGTGTGTCGGCAAGTCCGTTCATTTCCAAAAGGCCCGCAGACTTTTTCCTGCGGATTGTCCGCCGGAAAAGTCCGGGCGTGTGTGGGCAAGTCCACACACTCGGAAAGTCCGGCGGACCTCCGGCGGTTTGTCCGCTGGACTGTCCGGCGGACAATCCCGTCTGAAAGTCCGAGCGTGTGTACGCCGCATAAGCTCCCTGCAGCTAACTTGCCAAGCCCTTTTCTGCACTGTCTCTCTTGATAGAGGCAGGGCAGTGCCAAAGTGGTCCTCCTGATAACTGGTGATCTGATGATTGGTGGGTGAATATATAAGTAACAGCAGAAGAGGTGTAGGACTCACAAGACAATGCAGGAACATAATTGCACTTCAGGTCCTTAAAGCAGAGTTCCGCCCCCTTCCCCCCCTAGTAAAAAATTTAAAGTCAGCAGCTACACATACTGCTGACTTTTAATATAAGAACACTTACCTGTCCTGGAATCCAGTGATGTTGGCACCCCAGCCAATGTTTCTATTGGCTGGGGTTCCGGGTATGCGCACGCGCGGTAGAGCGGCTCAGCGAACAGTACAGGTACGCCGGGTAGCGGCGCATGCGCGCATGCTTGACCACCGCTGCTGTTACCTGTGTTTGACCCCCGGCCTGCTTTCTGGATACCTCTTCTGCCTGATTACCTGTGCTTGACCCTTGGCCTGCTTACTGGACATTCTCTGAGTTACTTACCTGTGTTTGACCCCTGGCCTGCTTCCTGGATACCTCTGCTGCCTGATTACCTGTGCTTGACCCTCGGCCTGCTTACTGGACATTCTCTGAGTTACTTACCTGTGTTTGACCCCTGGCCTGCTTCCTGGATACCTCTTCTGCCTGATTACCTGTGCTTGACCCTCGGCCTGCTTACTGGACATTCTCTGAGTTACTTACCTGTGTTTGACCCCTGGCCTGCTTCCTGGATACCTCTGCTGCCTGATTACCTGTGCTTGACCTTTGGCCTGCTTACTGGACATTCTCTGAGTTACTTACCTGTTTTTGACCCCTGGCCTGCTTCCTGGATACCTCTGCTGCCTGATTACCTGTGCTTGACCCTCGGCCTGCTTACTGGACATTCTCTGGTTACTTACCTGTGTTTGACCCCTGGCCTGCTCCTGGATACCTCTGCTGCCTGAGTAAGTCGCAAGGGGAGCAGCTCTCAGTTTCGGTTCCCTACTGTGCATATGTGTATAGCGCTGCACTTTCTGGATTGCCTGGCGGTGGGGGAAGGAGGAGGGGGGCTGAACTTTCAAGTGATCTTGCCATGGTGAGATCTCTTGGAAGTTGGGTCAAGTACCTGTCAATAACAGATACATGCTCCTCCTCGAAAGGTGCCAAATGTGACACCGGAGAGGGGAGGAGTCAGATAAGTGGAGCTTCCACTTTTGGATGGAACTCCGCTTTAAGTACAGCTTGCTCTCCAACAAAGAGAAAAGTGAAAAGCACAGTAGAGACATCACCAAATACCACTCAAAATCTCCTTAGACTAGCAGGTAGAGGCAGCAGTGCTTCTCACACAAAAAATATACAGCTATAGCGACTGGAGACACAACAATACCTAAACATACTCACATGCTAGGGAGCACACCACACTGATATTTGTTAGGAAGATATTTAAAAGAGAAGTATGTTTTTTTTTATACTTACCTAGGTAGACGCAGCATAGGACCGATGCTGCATCTGTCCCCCACCACCTCTTTACTGAGAACCGAGCGATTGAACATCGCTGATGGCTCGGTTCTCCCAGATTCCCAGGAGGAGAGCTGCTGCCTGTCAATCAGCGGCTCTTCTCTCTGCTCCTCCACGCTCACTGGATCACTGAGCTGGGGAGGGGTGGGAATCAAATGTCTCAGGCTCTCATCGGCTTACTGAGAGGCTGAGACAGGCATCAGTCCAGGCACCTGGCGGATCCAGACTTTATTGTTGGGATAATGCGGTGCCTGCACTGATTCCAGTGACGTCAGAAGAGAGTGGACTTCAGACCGCTCTCTGCTGAAAATGCGTCACAGGAGTGCAAAAAAATAGGCACTCCTGTGATCCATAGCAAAAGCCCAACCAAACAAGCTTAGGCTGGACTTCTCCTTTTAAGACAAAAGATACATTTTTCAGGGTACTGTTCAGGCACAATTAACATTTCTAAATGTCTTCTTAAAAGCAAATCGTATAAACTGCATAAATTATTTTGGAAGTCAGCAAAAAATGGCAAGGAGAAAATAGAACAATTTTAAAAGAAGGTTCAGATTAAGAACATTGGTTGTTTACGCACTTATCTTTGTAAAAAAAAAAAAAAAAAACAGGTACAGTCTCCAGGCCAACAACTGTGGTTTTGCCTCACCAAACCAAATGCAGTGGTTTTTCTTATAAGCTCTTTCCTCAGCCCAGCCGCTCACCCACTCTGCTCACCCCGTGCAGTCTTTTAAGAGGCCAAGGGGCACCCCACCTCTAACCTGTGGCCTTCCAGCTAAGTGCCAGAATCAAAGGAGGTGTACTCTGGAGTCAATTGCCACAATACGCAAAAATACGTGTGTGGCTACATGACTTCATTCTAATAGTAATTTAAACAAAACAGTCACAGGAGGAAGACTGTAGCAAAAGAAACTTATACATAAATTCTTTAAATTGTATTGAGTTTGTAAGCCTGGATCATGATACTTGTGGCATATTGTTTATTTTGAAAAATATATTCAAGGAGGCATATGCCTTAGGGAATGCAGTTACAGATTTTCCAGGAATAAACACTCTATATAATGAATGGAAATGGAAAAGGGAAACAAAGTTGAAGATAGGCACAAGCAATATGATACTGCAAATGCAAGAATATAATCAGAAACAATTATCAAGCACTGAGTTGCAAATACATGAGATGTACAGTATACCGTGTATACTGTATAAAATATTGTCTGATTTCAGGGATCTGCCAGCTTACCAAAAAAACAAAAGCAAATCATAATAAACAAACTTACTAAATATGTTCAGCATCTAAAAATAGATGTGGTTGAGAAAAAGAAAGTAAAATAGATCAGCATATTTAACTTATACTACTAGTAACGTTTATACTGCAAATGTGATTTCTACCCAGTTGAAAAAAGATTGGGCTCTTTAGGGGACAAACATAATTGGTGATAAATGTATCTAATGAATCTGCTTCATTGTTGGATGCAACAGCATCCTTGTATGTTTTGTAAGAACACAAGGAAAGATTTAGTATTACAAACAGAGAAGACGTAAATCCAGTGGTGAACTAAAAAATATCCACTTCCTTTAAAGAAAGCTAATATACAAAAACAATATGAAAACAGCTTCAGTTCAAATACTGAAACCAGTGGTCCATCTCTTAAAATTCCAGGTGGCCAATATTCTACAAGACTGCAACAGAGGGTCAGTCAAATGATATAAGTCTCAGTCTATCACAATCCCATTAAAAAAAAAAAAAAAAAAAAGTCAGTTTAAACCAGTTTTTGTAAAACAAAAAGCAAAATAAATCCGTTATTTTATCTTCCTAACCCTTTTTAGAATATCAGATAACAGCAAAGGACTTTTGGTCTGAATATAATTGACAGTGGAAGCCAGGATGTATGCAAATCATCATTTAAAGTATTTAAAGTGACACTAAACAATCGTTCTAAAATATCAAGTATGCCTGGCCCTTTGTTTAAAATGTCTCTTACTATTGTTTTCCTGATGCACCATGGCAGCACACACAATGGGTTGTGACTCCGCCTCCACAACCTGATAGGACTGGTTAGCTATAAGATTCGAAGAGGAGTCCACCGTTGCATTCTCCTTTTTTTCCTCACCTGATAGTCGATCGTTTTGATCAAGGAAGGATCGGTTAGAATATGGGACCCCCCTTACCACTTCGCCCCACTAGGTTCAGCCTCTCCTAGCTGGAAGCCCTATCTGTACAGTCTCTAAATGAGCTAAAACGAAGGGAAGCCCCACTCTGGTGGTCTCAGGGGCTAAAAAGAACACGGAAGATGCCTGACAAACCTTAAACAGGTTTTATATGGTATGCAGCGGTCATTCCGTTTATTCTTTACTCTTACCTCCTCTATTGTTTACAAAAGCTAATACCTGCTATTTCACCTCCGCATCCTGTGTCTTAATTTTCCCCCTTTTCCGGCCGCGCTGGGCCTTGTAGTGCCTCGGCCAGGCTGCCTCCTCCATCATGGCGGCCACACAGTACTCCCTCGGCGCTCAGGAAGTGACATAAGCACTATCCCCATAGTTGCCAGCACACAAAAAAACAACACACACCTTTTCACCCTCTCAGGTATACCTTACTTTTCTATGGAGGCCGCTGCCCCAGCAGACCAGCCGCGAACTACAAGGTAAGGGGGCAACATGACTAGGTAAGTAAGAAGAGGAGAAAAGAGAGCTTTGCCACTAACGCCATTCTTTCTCTGGCAGTTCCGGCAGATCATCGGGGTCATCGCATTCTAAAAGAAAAGAGCACTCCCCCTCAAGGCATTCACACTCCCATAGGAGTCGGTCAAGATCCTCTCACCACAGAAGCTCATCTTCTGCTCACCCACAGTGCGACAGAGGACATACACGTCCTGCGCCTAACACCTGTTGGGTTTGTGGAGCACAAGTCCTACCAGGCAAATTAGCATGCCAAGCCTGTTTGGAGGAAGCAACCCGTGACAAGGAGTCCGATGCAAGAGAGGCATCTAATATAATAAGGGAATCAGTGAAGGAATCAATCATGCAAGTAGCAGCCTATGAGCCGGTCGGACCTGCTAATTCAGCCTCTACCTCCTATTCCCAGCAAGAACAGGAAGATTCCCCAGAGGAAGATGAAGTGTTACCACCCACGGCCTTTGACTTTGCGTTGATAGAACCGTTCTCAAAATCGGTAAAGGAGGCCATTGGATGGGAGGAGCAGGGGGAATCCCCTCCTAAGCTAAGAAAGTACTTTCCAAACCTCAAGAAGGACCCGGAAACATTCCCGTTCATCGAGGAACTCGATGAGCTCATAAAAGACGAATGTCAGAAACCAGACAAGAAATCAGGGTTAAACAACAGGCTAAGCAAGCTCTACCCGCTGAAAGAAACGACGGTTAGTCCCCTCATTTTGGCTCCGGTAGTGGATTCCTCACTTATGCGACTAGCACGCCACGTAACCCTGCCAATAGAAGACGCAGTAACATTTAAGGACGTGATGGACCGCAAGATAGATCTTGACCTTAAAAAGACCTATTCAGCGGCAGGGGGAGCTTGCAGGCCAGCGATCACTTTGGCAGCAGTAGGTAGAGCCATTTCATGCTGGGCCACCAACACAGAGCAACTGCTACTGGAGGCGGCAGATCAAGAAAAGATCATATCCGCCCTACAAGAACAAAAAGTGGAAGTAAACCCCCCTATCGTTTTCAGCCAAGGAAGCTGCCATCTTTGCCTCTGTTTAATCTTCAACTGCCACAGTGCTGCACATGTGATCCGTTATGACATCAGCCATTGGATGGTTTGACTGTTTGGTTGAGAGCACAGCCAATGTGCAGTTAGCATTCACGGCATGCCTTTTTTTTTAGACTGTTAAATCGATGGGTTTACTTCCGCTTTAACCTGGCAGGGGACTTTGTAGCAGAAGCAGCGGTGGATGTAATCAGGTCCTCAGCGAGAGCAATGTTGGCCTCCGTGACCGCTCGAAGAGCACTATGGTTAAAGCCCTGGGTGGCGGACACAACCTCTAAATCCAGCTGGTGTAGGATCCCCTACGATGGTGTCAACCTTTTCGGCCCCAAACTGGACTCTGCAATTTCTAAGGTCACGGGAGGAAAATCGGGCCTTATCCCGTCGGATAGGAGGCCCAAGCAAAAAACCCCCCCCTTCAGACGCCATCTGCCTGAGAGGTACAGGGACGCAAGATCATACAGACCAGGCAAGGAGTTCAAGCGGAACTGGCGGGGGACACAGCCATCCTTTGTCAGATTACAGAAGGCCAAAGGCACGACCCCCGGGGACCAACCAAAGTCCTTTTGATGCCACGACCGCCCAGCCCGCAATAGTAGGAGCGAGGCTGAGGCTATTCGCTCAAATATGGATAGATCATATCCAAGACCATTGGACGATTACCACCATTCGAGAGGGCCACAGGTTGAGGTTCAAGCACACTCCTCCTCAAAATTACTACAGGGTCACCAGACTCCCATCTTCAATCCTGAAACGCAAGCTTTTAGTCAAATACATCATAGAGCTTCTACAGAAGCAAGCAATCACAGAAGTTCCAGAGGAACAGAGGGGTGCAGGTTTCTACTCCCCCCTTTTTCTAGTCACAAAGAAAACGGGCGACTTGAGACCCGTGCTAGACCTGAAATGACTCAATCGATCAATACAAGTCGAATCATTCAAGATGGAGAGTCTTCAGTCCATACTACTAGCAACGGGGGTAGGAGACTGGATGCTCTCAGTCAATTTGTCCGACGCTTATTTGCACATACCAGTCCACAAAACCTTTCAAAAATACCTGCGCTTCGCTATCGGCCAACAACATTTCCAGTTTCAAAGTCTCCCATTCGGGATTTAAACGGCACCCAGGACCTTCACAAAGGTATTGCTTCCAATTATAGCACACCTGAGGGAGAAGGGACTAAGAGCCCTACACTATTTAGACGACATTATCCTCCTGGTTGACAGTCGGGAGACGCTCTTACAACATCGAGCCGTTTTAATCTCTACACTCCAACAGTTCGGTTGGCTGATGAACTGGAAAAAGAGCAGCCTGGTACCAACACAGAAGATGGTCTTCTTAGGAGCAGAATTAGACACCAGTTCCAACACGGTGGGTCTTCCCCACTTATCGGCAAAATAGAAAGACTCCTGGCAGCGGACAACCTATCTGCAAGATCATGCCTAAGCATTCTGGGGTCGATGTCCTCCACCTTTCTAATGATCCAGTGGTCCCAGTGGAACTCGAGGACTTTCCAGAACTCGTTCCTGAAGCAATGGAACGGACATTCGATGAGTCAACGAATAGTGATCACGCAGGCAGTGAAGAATTCTGCACGGTGGTGGACCAAAATCACCAACCTGACACGTCATTGTCCTATTGTTCCCCCACTACCAGAAGTAGTAACGACGGATGCCAGCTTCCATGGGTTGGGTGCACATTACCAGCACCAGGGAGTGCAAGGCCATTGGCCCTTTCGACCGCAGGGCACAGTCTCGAATGTCCTAGAGCTCAGGGCCGCCTGGCAAGCCCTTTGAACCTTTTCACACCTCCTCACAGGGAAAAGCGTCCTTCTACGAATGGACAATACGGTAGCAGTAAACTACGTACAGAGACAGGGAGGTACCCGAAGCAACACTCTCATGCAGGAACTGCGACCCATACTCGAATGGGCACAAGTCCATCTAATGGATCTGAGGGCACAATACGTCCCAGCGGCACAAAACCAGCTCGCGGACGACCTAAGTCGTGTGTTTGTGTCAAACAACGAGTGGTCCCTCAGCAATCAAGCGTTTGCTCTGCTTACACGCAGATGGGGAACGCCAGACATAGACTTAGCAGCAACACCGGAGAACAGCAAATGTCCCCGCTTCCTAGCCAGAACAGCATACCCAACAGCAACTGGGATCGATTGTCTGCACCATCCTTGGGAATTCCAGCTAGGGTACATATTCCCTCCAGTCCCTCTAATCGCCAGATTCTTGGCCAGATTGAGGAATTCGACGTCCACGGTAGTGGCGGTACTGCCATTCTGGCCGAGGAGGCCTTGGTTTGCGACCATCCTGCAACTCAACACCGAAGAGCCTCTTCCGCTTTCACTATACCCGGACCTACTCTCGCAGGGCCAATTCCTGCATCCATCCCCAGAACGCCTTCATCTAGTGGCTTGAAGGTTGAGAGGGAGAGGTTGTTGGATCAAGGGTGCTCGCTTAGAGTAATATCCACATTACAGCAAGCCATAAAAAAATCAACCAACAACGTATACAGTAAGATCTGGGAAAGATTTTCCATTTTTTCTCTCCAGCAATCCTTGGATCCAATATCCCCCTCTATCTCTCAAGTCCTAGAATTCCTGAAACTGGGACTAGAGAAGGAGCTAAGTTCCAGCACCTTAAAAGTCCAGGTCTCTGCTCTATCCGCTATGACAGGGATCAAATGGGCCGCAAATCCTCTAGTAATTCAATTCCAAAAAGCATGTCTGAAGATCAAGCCTCCCAGAAAACCAACCTTCCCGACTTGGGATCTACCAATTGTACTAGAAGCACTCTCAAAAGAACCATTCTTTCCTCTGGATTTAACATCTCTGTGGGACTTAACTCTAAAAGTAGCTTTCCTACTGGCAATAACGTCGGCCAGGAGGGTTTCGGAACTACAGGCCCTGCTAATCAAGGAACCACACCTGGTATTTTTCCCAGACAGAGTCATCCTCAGACCATCGGAGCAATTTGTGCCCAAGGTGGCAACGACATTCCATTTCAAATCAGAAATCAACCTTCCCGTACTCCTTAACGGCGAAGGGAATCCCCATCCCTTAGACGTCAAGTCAGCCATCTCCTCCTACCTGGAGATTACTCACACATTTAGAAAAACGGAACGCCTCTTGGTCATACCGCACGGCACAAAGAAAGGCCAGGCAGCATCCTCAAGAACAATAGCATCTTGGCTGGTGAAGGTTATAAAAAAAGCCTACTCCGTTCAGCATCTTCCAATACCAGAACGGTTGAGGGCCCACTCGACAAGAGCAGTAGCAACCTCCTGGGCAGCATATTGTAAGGTGTCACCAGAGACCATTTGCAGGGCAGCAACCTGGACCTCAAAGACCACCTTCATGGCTCACTACCGTATAGACCCGGTTCAGTTAACCACAGCCGAGTTTGGAAAATCAATCATCCAAACAAATTCATCCATACCTTGTACTTAAGCTAATAATTTTTTTCTTGCAAGCAACCACCCATGTAGCGAGTTATTTCCCATTGTGTGTGCTGCCATGGTGCGTCAGGAAAACGGAAAATTGTATACTCACCTTTCCGTAATTTTCCTTTCCTGATGCACCCCATGGCAGCACACAGAACCCACCCCTCTAAGGTGATAGTTACTGAGAATGCAACGGTGGACTCCTCTTCGAATCTTATAGCTAACCAGTCCTATCAGGTTGTGGAGGCGGCGTCACAACCCATTGTGTGTGCTGCCATGGGGTGCGTCAGGAAAGGAAAATTACGGAAAGGTGAGTATACAATTTTCAGTTTTCAGATTTATTTTTCATCCTATACACGTTTTCTATCCTCTACTGATGTACCTTACTGCTACTGGTGTAGAGTGAGCAGTGCCATTATTTCTGTTCACAAGCTTTGCTCTGTGTACTACAATTCCCATAATGCTGAATGTGTTTGCATGTAGATGTGTAGTCTATCTTGAGGGTGAGCTGCAAAGGGTGGCTATGTTCACATACACAAGTGTTGTATAGAGAATGACTATAGCCACCCTAGAACAGGAAGTCTGAGAACAGCAGAAGAAAGCTTGCATTTGAAAGATGAAGCAAAGGAAGAAAGATGGAAGGTACATTCTGCTTATACTTAAGCATATTGCATTTATTGTATTTTATAAAAAAATTGGGTTTAGTATCACTTTAAGAACATGTCATGTGTTTAGGATGCCATGGGGAGGATTTACTAAAACTGGAGAGTGCAAAATACGGTGCAGCTCTGCATAGAAACCAGTCAGCTTCCAGGCTTTATTGTCCAAGTCCAATTGAATAAGCTGAAGTTAGAATCTGACTGGCTACTATGCACAGCTGCACCAGATTCTGTGTGTACCAGTTTTAGTAAATCTCCCCCAAGGTGTCTGATATTATTTCCTAAAGGATTAATTCTAGCTTGGGGTATTTGGTTGGTCACTATTAATCCTTAAAGTGGAATTCCACCCTAAAGTGGAACTCCCGCTTTTCGGACCCCCCCCCCCTCCGGTGTCACATTTGGCACCTTTCAGGGGGGAGGGGGGTGCAGATACCTGTCTAAGACAGGTATCTGCACCCACTTCCGGGCATAAACTTCCACGGGAGTTTACCCAGCTTCCTGTCCCGGCGCGCTGTCTGCCGGGACACACACATGTCCCGGCAGACAGCGCTGAAGATTCTCATTGCGCCGCGCGACTCGCGCATGCGCAGTAGGGAATCAGGAAGTGAAGCCACTTCCTGATTCCCTCACCGAGAATGGCGCCGGCTACAGCAGAGAGCCGAACGATCGATCGGCCTCTGCTGCCGACACCGCTGGACCCTGGAACAGGTAAGTGTCCATTTTTTAAAAGTCAGCAGCTGCAGTATTTGTAGCTGCTGTCTTTTAAAAAAAAAAAATTTCAGTACAGTCCCGCTTTAATCTCCACAATTGAAATTTCCACGTTATTTGATTTATGTGATGCTCACAAGATTTTTGGATCAATTACTATTAAAGTAACACTGATTCCTATTACATCATTTGGAATTTATAATTACACTTACATCTTCATGTGTAAAAGAGAAATTCGGGTTTCAGAAAAAAAAAATATACTCACCTAAGTGGATGCAGCATCGGTTAGGCTGGTTTTTGATACTCTCTCTGAGGAAAGGAGGCAGCTCGGCCTTTCCGGGAGAATCAGCAAGCGAGATGGACCCAAGGTAATTTCTCCAGGAGCAGGGGAAGGTATGCCCTGCTACTTGTAACTAAACATGCTTTTACATCAAGGTCTGAAGGAATATAATCTATATTCCTTCATATATATATTTTATTCCAACCTAGCAGTTTATGCCTTGATGTAAGACCATAGCTAGAGATGTGTGTATTAGCAGATCAAGGTCTGAAGGGATATAATCTATATTCCTTCATATATATATTTTATTTCAACCTAGCATTTTCTGCCTTGAGGTGCTAGGGATTTGTGTATTAGCTTGAGTTTTAACTACTTGTAACTAAACATGCTTTTACCTCACGGTCTGAAGGAATATAATCTATATTCCTTCGTATATATATATATTTTATTGCAACCTAGCATTTTCTGCCTTGATGTGCTAGGGATTTGTGTATTAGCGTGACTTTTAACTACTTATAATAAATGATATTATATTCAAAGCCTTTCCTCCTGGTCAGTAGAACTCTTATTTAACCCATATCATATTTTGTGATTAATAAATCAGAAATAGAGATTTTAGAGGTTACAGATGGCGGCCACGAAACCAGTACAGGACGGAAGGTGTTTGAATCTAATATCAAAATCGATGTATTAGAGATTAAGGCTAGTAGTTGAACTTAAATTGAGTCAGTTTGTTCAATCTATCTAGGGAAAAATCTAGGTAAATATTTTTCTTTTTCTCTCTTTTGTAGTTTAGTTATATATATTTTTTTTTTGTATTATATATATATTATATGATTATTTTGCTGAAGGTACTTAGTAGCTTGAACTTAAAATTGAGTCAGTTTGTTCAATATATCTAGGGAAAACTGTAGGTAAATTTTAATTTTTTTTTTTTTGTGGTTTAAAAATGGTGGTGTTGCTGAAGGTACTTAGTAGATTGAACTTAAATTGAGTCAGTTTGTTCAATCTATCTAGGGAAAACGATAGGTATTAACTCTAAAAATGAGAGAGGATACACCACATATTTTGTTTTGCATAAATATCCCGTAAATTTTAATTGAACAAGTTCTTTGGATGTACCATTTACAAACCGGTTATGTAATGGGGAGGAAGCAACTTGGCGGGAAAAAGTGTTATTTCTTTTTATTTATTTTTTTTTTTTTTATTTTTTTTTTAATGCTCACAAAGCTTAATGGCTCTCTCTAAAACACTGTTTGAGAGTGACATGTTTCATTGGAAAGACATGTGAGTGGGGTCTTAGTTTCCTGTTGAAAAAGTTTCAACAGATTTCTAATTTAAATGGTCTGTCCACTAAATGCATAATATTTGTGTATAGGACAGGAGAGCAGTAATATTCTCATTGTTGTCAGTTAAAGTACAGGACTGTGGAAGTCTTGTTGCTGAATGCTGAAGCTAATATCTGAGAAAGATTATTAGTATAGGGTAAAATAAGGTGCATTTAGCATACTGTATTATACCCTGACTTTTTTTTTTTTTTTTTTTTTGGATGAAACCTTACCACAAATTTGATATTCTGAGTTTGTGCTAGATTTTTTTTTTTTTTTTTTTTTCTTTTTGTCTAAACTGAATGGGTGAACTTTGGTGTAAACACGGATGTGTTTACCTTTCTATTGTAAACCAAGAGGGTTATTCACCCTATTTGATACTTGTGGCCCTACTATTGTTCCTATTGTGTTGGGGGGTGTAGGCTCAAATAAGGTAAAATACAGACTATTGTGAGTGGATTTGGAGTGTCTACAGTAATCTAAAGGATTGTTTTATTGAAAGCTGAAAATATACAGCTATATATCTATATATGTATATATAGATAGTTTATTTATTTTTTATATGTTTTTTTTTTTTCCTTTTCACTCCACTTTACTGTATTTTCAGGATTTTATTCGATTTTAATGTTCGTTTTCCCAACTTCGTTACAGTAATCTAAAAAGGACTGTATAGTACAGGGCAACATTTAACTTAAACTATTGACGGGTGGGTAGAGGATATAGGTTATTTGGATAGCCGCCCTAGGGTACACTCTCTCTCACCCCGTGCACATTTTTTTTTTTTTTTTGGCATACATATTTGCACATATCTATCAGTGGATATTGGAGACTGGCAAATTAGGGATGGATGCTTATACCCCGAGGATTTGCCCTTCCTTACACTCATTTTATTATCTCAGTATAGGCTCTGGGTTTATAATACACTGTCTAGGAGGGGTGATAGGTATATGGTAGTACCGCCAGCAATTAGGTGTCTACTTCCACCCCTCTCTCTTTATTATCGTATGGTCTAGTCAAGTACATTCTAATATCCTGGACTCACAGGAAGCGCCAATTTTCCCTATTTTGTACCAATCATTTAAATTTGCCTCTTAGGGGGTAATTTTTTTTTTTTTCTGGAAAGGCTGCATACCTGGATTACTTATCCCTAAGCGCGGAGCTGTTTGTTGTTTTCAACATTTAACTTAAGCTTTAACCAGCTTACAAATTGTGCATATTATTTGTTGGTAATGGCAGCCATGTCCCGTCTAGAAGTCCCTAGCAACTTTTACTCTTAAACAGAACAATGTCACAGTTGCTACAAACAATTTAAATTCTTAAATGCTTAATGCTACGGCATCTACTTGTGCCTATGAAATTGGGGACAATAACGTATATGAAAAGTATGGGGGAAAGGAGGATATGGATCCTAATTCTACTTTTCCTGTGGAGATGGGAGAAATCGCAGAGCCACAAGAAAATCGAGAATGCACCATGGTCACAGAATTAGGAGCAAGACAAGTTCCCCAACATAGGCAAAATTAAAAATAATGCACACATAGGTGTGAGAAGTCTTAGTGACCAGAATAAGGCATCTTCTAGCACAGGGCGGTGTGGGCAATCTACACATACCATAGATTGTAATGCAATCATTCCGTCTGGAGTAGGTGTTAATTTTAACAACTCCTTGAAAGGTGAGAGCTCGGGGGTAAATATCCCTAGATCTCTTAGGAAGACAGGAAAGGTGGTCAATCTGCCTAAAACCACATCAGTTGTTAAGGGATACCTTATTACTTTACAAAAGATTAAGTGCTATACATTCCAATCTATTAAAATAAATTATGTATTGTTTGCTTTAAAATAGGTTAGAAAAAATTTGGGAAGAGATTAACAACTGTTGTCTATAAAGTTATTTGTTTTCAGGTTAAGTGAATTCCAGAAATGATATGTGCATATCATTTAGCTGTACAGATGCAAAATACGCCCCTAACAAAAGGGTAAGGTATAAAGGCCCATTGTTTTTTTTTCCTCTTTCTCTTCTTTACTTTGTATTCTCCCAGAGGTTGGAAACGCCTAGCAATTCATTTGCAATTACCAAAGCCTTATACAGAATGTATGGGATGCATTTGAAATGAATGTGTATGGGTGAGCGATGGAATGCATGAGTAGGAACAGTACATGTATAAACTAAGATTTGTTTTTTTTTGATAAGGGGTGCACCCAATATTGTTTTATGGCCATCAATAAGTGTGATCACACTAATGCGCATGCGTTGTACTGTTTATGATTATTTTATAAATATTTGTTTTTTTTTTCCCGTTTATAATGAGTTCAATACTGGTACCAGTTTAAATTTATGACTTTTGGTTTTACAAGTTTAAATGTATTCGCGAATAAATAACCTGTGCACAGATATGAATTATTATTTTTTTTTTTTAATGTCCTTTCTGGGGGCTTACAGTGAAGATTCATTCACTCTGACACTTGGAAACTACATGATACATTACTTTGCACATTGTGGCATCTTAGGCATTCAGTAGGTCTTGTGTTGCGTGTTGTTTTCCCTTCCAAATTCACTCATGTGAAGATTATAGGTCTACATGTTGTATTCTTAGAATGTAAGTATTTATAAACCCTACAGAGTTTTCCTATAATTTTTGGCTATCAGAGTTTAGATATGGGGTGGGTCCTGTACATTTTTTAATTTACTTACGGTTGATGGATTCATTACCTCTGCTGGAAGGCGGTTCCAAGCATCCACTACTAGTTATGCCAGTATGAACCTCTCAGAGAGGTACAGTGAGATGTTATTAATGATTTTTAAGTTTTGTATTATAGGATAAATGCACAAACAAGGACGGATGATTGGACCCAGATGTGTACCCAAATACAAATAAGGACCTTAAAGAACATAATTTTTTTTTTTGTATGTTCTTAGGAGAAGCCTTAAATATGATTAATTACAGGCCTAGCTAAATTCTAAACACTGGTTTGGGGCAGTCTGTTTCAATAAACAGACGTCCTACCCTCGCTAAAAACAACTTTTGTGGCCTTTTTGACTTGCAAATGGGTTTGCACTGAGAGTCAATTAATATGTTAATCACAACCGGGAGAGGGGGTTACCTTTACTATACCTACAATGCTAAAGGCAGTTTTTCAAATGTTTTTTTTTTTTTTGGGTTAACAAGACACAGATTTAAGCCGCTTCAACAAAGTTAAAGTTTGGGCCAGCATTCAATCTGTATGGTTTTATTATTTTGTCTTATTTTTTATTTTTTTTTTATTTTTAATTTTATTATTTTTTTTTTTATTATTTTAATTGTAATTTTTAATTTTTTTTTTTTTTTAATCAATTTATTTTTTTGTTTGATTTTCTTCTTTTTTTTTTCTCTTAAGGGAAAGGATTTTTATTTTTTTTTGTTGGTTTTTTTTATTTCTTTCCTATATCACCTTATTTTTTTTTTTTTGGTGATTCTTCAGTTTTGCGTGACTATGGTCAAATAAAAAAAAAGAGGGGAGTGAGTACGGGGAACACTACATGGAGAACATTTAAAGCGATTAGAAATGTTGATATAGAATATTAAGGCTTCCCTGTAGCATTTTGGGGATGGGCCAAGTCCCAACAGGTGTTAGTTTTCTCTTACGACATGGGATAATCGTTTTATATGAATTTAGGTCATGGTAGCTATTTATCATGACCCTAGTAATATTAGGGTTTAACAACAGTCATGTGACTATTTTCTGTGTAAATGTGACATACAATCCTCTCTACAGTTCTAACATTTGGGCAGTCATCAGATGTGGTCATTGATATTGTTTTTTTGTTGGTCAGGTTTTCCTTTGTGTGCCATAATAAGTCAAAGAGCATTGCGTGAATATAATATAGATATACTGGGACGGGTGAGACTCATAGTGATTGGCAAATAGCAGGGAGTATAGTACAATTGTACTTAAATTTTTTTTTTAGTTTGATTGTTCCTGAAGCCACTAGTGACTGGTGACATCACACTTATCCATATTCTGAAATCAAGTTATTTTTGTCTGCGTAGATGACACTGCCTAATCTGCACATAGAACTCTCATAGTGGTGACCTCTTCTGTAGCCTGCTAAAGGCAGGACGGTACAGTAGCTACCCATGGTAGCCAAGGACGGAGCTATATGCCCAAAGGTTTGGCACCAGCACTGAACATAGCTGCAGTAAAGGGAGCTAGTGGTGAGTTGCGATGGCAACAAAATCCCCCTGGACACTTAAAGTGTCACACACACACACACACACACAGTGGTATTCAGCAGAAGGTGGAGCAGAGTTACTTGCAGGCATATGACAATGGAGGAAGAAAGATGAGGGGTGAAATCAGAAACCTGGCTTAAGGACGTAAACCTAAAACCTAAACCTAAAATTGTTTCACATGTCACTGGGAAAAGGGTCTCACTTTATGTTGCAGTATATCTATGGCAATTAAAAGGTCCTTACTGCTCAGACTTACCAGACAAGCATTCATTTGAATACATATGTCCCAAATGTACTTGTGTATCTCTTTCTCTACCTCTGTCCACATTAATAAAGTATAATCTTAGAAAGCCCAGATAGCTGTTCCAAAGGCCATTACTGTATGCTGTATCCAACTGGAATCACCATGGAAGGCTGTCCCAGAAGCAAGGGCAACATGACCAGATTGACATTATGGACTTTCGCACTATTATTATTGGACAGTTGAGAACAAGGATCCTCATGTTTTTATTTTATTTTATTTGTATTTTTATTTTTCTTTCCCCTTCATTTTTTTTTTTGGGGTGTGTTTTTATTTTCTCTCTTTATTTATCATATGATTTTTCTCTTATTATTATTATGGACTTATTACATCCTGAACAAGTGATGACTACCGATACTGGGATCCAGAAATGTGAACTGTAGAGATGGAGAGTTTAAAAGTTTTTTTATTATTCTCAAAGAAGTTTGATTTCATTTCAGAGGGCAAAGCCGAAAAGTTCCAAATATTAAAGAAAATTGCACATAAACCATTATTCTATGTGTGGCCGAGTCTCATATACTCAACTGGCCACAAGGGGCCATCTGTTGCCTGATGCGGTTATGTGAAATTTCCATTAATATCTGGGAAATATTATGAATATATCTCTTTTTGCTTGCAGCTGAAAGGTGGGCAAAAGCCCTCCTCCCAGCTTTTGTGAACTGCAGACATTGCGGCGCCGAGACTTGAAGGACAATGGGGAGCCAATTAACATTGTTTGTCACCTATTTACTATTAATGAAGTAAGTCTCACCCCAAGCTGCATACTTAATGAAGTGGGACCATTCAAGTTTTTTTTACATCACTGGTGGGAGTTGCTGTAAGGGGGCTGGCTTAGACTAAGTAACCAATCAGAACTCACGCTAAGCAGCCAATGAGGGATCAGGCTGGTTTTTGATACTCTCTCTGAGGAAAGGAGGCAGCTCGGCCTTTCCGGGAGAATCAGCAAGCGAGATGGACCCAAGGTAATTTCTCCAGGAGCAGGGGAAGGTATGCCCTGCTACTTGTAACTAAACATGCTTTTACATCAAGGTCTGAAGGAATATAATCTATATTCCTTCATATATATATTTTATTCCAACCTAGCAGTTTATGCCTTGATGTAAGACCATAGCTAGAGATGTGTGTATTAGCAGATCAAGGTCTGAAGGGATATAATCTATATTCCTTCATATATATATTTTATTTCAACCTAGCATTTTCTGCCTTGAGGTGCTAGGGATTTGTGTATTAGCTTGAGTTTTAACTACTTGTAACTAAACATGCTTTTACCTCACGGTCTGAAGGAATATAATCTATATTCCTTCGTATATATATATATTTTATTGCAACCTAGCATTTTCTGCCTTGATGTGCTAGGGATTTGTGTATTAGCGTGACTTTTAACTACTTATAATAAATGATATTATATTCAAAGCCTTTCCTCCTGGTCAGTAGAACTCTTATTTAACCCATATCATATTTTGTGATTAATAAATCAGAAATAGAGATTTTAGAGGTTGCAATCTGTTCCCTGCCTCCTCTAAGACTGAGAACTAAATGGTCTTCACAGAGCAGAGCCGGTGACTGTCAGTCACCGGCTCGCTGCTCTGCCACTCCAGCGCTCATTGGAGCGCCGGACTGTTCGGGGGGCAGGATAGGCTGGCTGTCTCCCAATGGCTTGCTGAGAGGCAGAACCAGCTGCCGGTCAAGGCATCTGGGTGGATCCCAACTGTAAAGTCGGGATCTTTCCTCAGCTTGGACCAGCTGAGTGACATCCCCCCACTGTTGGCTGAAAATGGGCCACAGGAGTGCCAAATTAAAACAACTCCTGTGACCTACAGGAGAAGTATAGGCAAAATAGCTATGGCCATGCTTCTTCTTTAACAGATTGCACTAACTCTAGGTGTTAGCGTTTGGCAAAGGGCACTACTCGTGCCTGATCTTTTGCCTAACTGTATCTGGGGGGAAGGGAGTGCAGGCTAGGAAAATCAATTATTTATTAATGATAACCTGCAATGTGTTTGTAGTTCAATAATATTCTAAAGAAACACTGGCAATATTAGCTAGAGGAGAAGGTGGTTTTCTTTCATGTATCCTAAGTCTTGTTATTCAAAAAGACTCTTCCCTGAAGGATAAATTAGTGTAAATATATTACACCAGATGACAAATCCATGTTGTAGTAGGTGAGATATGTTTAATTGTAATTCTTGCCATTTTTGCAGATTTGTAAAAAAAAAAAAAGAGAAAGCGTGTAGAGTGAATGAAAACGCATATAAGCTACTGGAAAAATAAAATTAGAATAGTCAACTTTGTTGGTTAAAAGGTACCAAAAGCCCCTCTTCTAAATTTGTGAAAAGTAAATCATTGGCCCCTCATACAGGACACATGCATCATATCGTCACTGTTTAACAGCTTGCCGACCAGCCGCCGCAGTTTTACTGCAGCAGAATGGCACGGCTGGGTGAAACCGGTGAAACCGGCCAGGCTCCCACGATTGCTCGTGACAGAGCGAGAACCGGGATCTGTGTGTGTAAACCATTGCTAGTTAAAAAAAAAAAATAATAATAATAAAAATGCCAGAAGAAGAACAACAAGACTTTGTGGGACAGTTTTATTTTTATATTTGTTTAATAAAGGACACATTTTTTGCTCTCTCTCTCTCGTCCGTCCCCCCCTTTTCCTGCATCCTGCCAGGTTGCGTGCTCGGATAAGGGTTTTGGGGGGACCCCACACCATTTTTTTAAAATTTTGGCGCGTATTTCCCCTTAAAATCCATACCAGACCGGAAGGTTCTGGTATGGACTTTCAGGGGGACCCACACGCCTTTTTTTAAAAAAAATTGGCACGGGGGTTCCCCTTAATATCCATACCAGACCTGAAGGGCCTGGTATGGAATTTGGGGGGACCCCCACGCATTTTATTTTTAAATTTTGGTTCGGGGTTCCCCTGTGGGGGAATCCCATGCCGTTTTTATCAATGAACTTTTATGTGTATTGCCGGGACCGACAATTCATTATAGCCGCAAGTACTTTTAAATTACTTTTTTTCCTTTAGCAATGTCATTTTGCTCTCGGACAGTTCTAAACACGGGAAACATGCGCCGTTTTACAGGCATACTAGAGACACCCCCAGGTACGAAATTTAAAGGAAATATTACACTTTTATTGTTTCACTTTAAGCATTATTAAAATCACTGCTCCCAAAAAAAAACTGCCATTTTTAAAACTTTTTTTTTACATTGATACATGTCCCCTGGTGCAGGACCCAGGTCCCCAAATACTTTTTATGACAATACCATGCATATAAGCCTTTAACATTAGCACTTTTGATTTCTCCCATAGACTTTTAAAGGGTCTTCCGCAGATTTTGAATTTGCCGCAAACACCCCAAATTGTTTGCTATTCGGCCAACACTTGATGTTCGACTCGAACATCGGGACCATTCCTAGTGAAAATAGGGCCTAATTCAAAGGTATTATCCATGAATCTGATTCACATTGCTGCGACCTAGAAGTCACACTATTTTGCTGCTGCAACTTGGCCCCAACTTCTGGGAAGCCTGTATAATATTGCACCCTACGTACCTTAATTCACATGAAAGTCACACCAAAGTAGTACAGGAACTACTTTAAAGTTTTTGCAACTTGAAGTAGCACAGATATGAATGGTTATCATTGAGAATCATGGGGTACAACTTGTCATGCAACTCAGAGGTCCAAATTTGCTGGAAAAGTCACCCAACTGTGAAACAAGTCATATATATTTTAATAGAAAGGAGCTCTCATTTATATTTGCATAGTCCTTACTGATTAACATCAGCAGAACAAATGCAGCAAGTGATGTGTGCATATGATCCAGAAGCAAATGTGTAGTGATGCCAAACAAATCAATGAACCCCACCCACAAAAAAATCTAAATATCACATCCTCCCCCACATTGAGTAAGCACAAGTACATATCCTACACTTACCCGGCATCAGTGGCGGCCCATCCATAGGGGGTGCCCAGGCTCCGCCCCCCTCCTGTAGGGGGCCAGACACAGTGCACTATGGGAAGCGCCACGTCGATGCAATCACGAGATTGTAGACGTGGCGCTTCATTTGCAGGCTTTACACCCACCTTGTGGCGCAATGCAAAGCGCCGATTAGCTTCCGCCCGTAGATTCACTACGGGCGGGAGCATTGTTGTTTAAATTTAGAGGTTACTTCCGGAATTCGTGGGCTAAATGAAAACCGGAAGTGACGTCGGCAGCTCCGTTCTTTGCATGGAGCGGAGCTGTAAGGTAGGAGAGCACGCCAGGCAGCTCTGATATTCAGTTCACTAACTCTGCAGTGAACAGGAGATCTGTGCACAGTCACTCGTCAGCATCATACTACTGAGCACAGCCCTGTCACAGTCATTCAGTCACATAACCTAACATGCAGCTGACACAGCCGATTTCTCCAGAAAACCTGACACTAGGCTAATCTGCCATCAGCTTCACTGTGCTAGCTGCCCCTGTCCCTGATTCCAAGCCACCCGCCATCCCTCTGTCCCTGATCCCATCCCACCACCCATCCCTCTGTCCCTGATACCATCCCACCCACCATCTCTCTGTCCCTGATCCCATTCCACCCAACATCCATCTGTCCCTGATCCCATCCCACCCACCATCCCTCTGTCACTGATCCATCCCTCCCACCTTCCCTCTGTCCCTGATCCCATCCCTCCCACCGTCCCTCTGTCCCTGATCCTATCCCACCACCATCCCTTATTCCCTGATCACATCCCTCCCACCATCACTCTGTCCCTGATCCCATCCCACCACCATCCCTATGTCCCTGATCCCATCCCACCACCATCCCTATGTCCCTGATCCTATCACACCACCATCCCTATGTCCCTGATCCCATCCCACCACCATCCCTCTGCCGCTGATCCATCCCACCCACCATCCCTCTGTCCCTGATCCCATCCAACCCACCCACCATCCCTCTGCCGCTGATCCATCCCACCCACCATGCCTCTGTCCCTGATCCCATCCCACCCACCCTCAGTCCCTGATCCCATCCCACCACCATCCCTCTGTCCCTGATCCCATCCCACCCACCATCCCTCTGTCCCTGATCCATACCGCCCACCATCCCTCTGTCCCTGATCCATACCACCCACCATCCCTCTGTTCCTGATCCATAGATCCATACCACCCACCATCCCTCTGTCCCTGATCCATCCCACCCACCATCCCTCTGTCCCTGATCTCATCCCACCCACCATCCCTCTTTATCTGATCCCATCCCACCATCCCTCTGTCCCTGATCCCATCCCACCCACCATCCCTCTTTCCCTGATTCCCATCCCACCATCCCTCTTTCCCTGATCCCATCCCACCATCCCTCTGTCCCTGATCCATCCCACCATCCCTGATCCCATCCCACCACCCCTCTGTCCCTGGTCCTATCCCACCCACCATCCCTCTGTCCCTGATCCCATCCCACCCACCATCCCTCTGTCCCTGATCCATCCCACCCACCATCCCTCTTTCCCTCATCCCATCCCACCATCCATCTGTTTCTGATCCATCCCACCCACCATCCCTCTGTGACTGATCCCATCCCACCCACCATCCCTCTTTCCCTGATCCCATCCCACCATCCCTCTGTCCCTGATCCCATCCCACCCACCATCCCTCTGGCCCTGATCCCATCCCACCCACCATCCCTCTGTCCCTGATCCCATCTCTCTGTCCCTGATCCCATCCCACCACCCACCCCTCTGTCCCTGATCCCATCCCACCCACCATCCCTCTGTCCCTGATCCCATCCCACCACCCATCCCTCTGTCCCTGATCCCATTCCACCCACCATCCCTCTGTCCCCGATTCCATCCCACCCACAATCCATATGTCCCTGACCCCACTCCTCCCACCACCATCCTTCTGCCCCTGATCCCACTCCCCACCTCACCACCATCCCTCTGTCCCTGATCACCACCATCCCTCTGATCCCACCACCAAAGGCAAACATGTAAGATATTGCATTATTGCAGTCCCTAAATGTGATGACTGCATTTGTTTTATTTTATTAGGCTTTCTTGTACTTCATTGTCTGTGGTGACCTCTGCCTATTGCTGTTTCCTGAGCACCTTTTTTGTGTTTCCTGTTTTTTTTTCTCTGGTGAACGAGGAGTGTGGCTGGGCTGTCAGACAGATTGACGTGTCATTAGAACCTGGTGTATAATATAGAGCCTGGTATATGATGTAAAGAGTCCTGTGTATAAAGTAGAGCCCTGTGTATAATGTACAGCCTGGGATATGATGTACAGAGCCCTGTGTATAATGTAGAGCCTGGTATATGATGTACAGAGCCCTGTGTATGATGTACAGAGCCATGTGTATAATGTAGAGCCTGGTATATGATGTACAGAGCCCTGTGTATAATGTAGAGCCCAGTATATGATGTACAGAGCCCTGTGTATAATGTACAGCCTGGTATATGATGTACTACAGGGGACGGAGTTGGTGGATTCTATAAGGGGTGGGGCTTATGATAAGTGGGAGGGGTCAAAAGGGTGGGTCTAGCGCCCCCCATCTTAAAACTTCACCAGCCACCACTGCCCGGCATATGAACAGCACCTCCTCTTTGCTAAAGAGGGACCTCGCCATGTCCACCTACGATGGAGATCCTGACCAGCACAGGAACTTCCGGGTAATTACAATTACTCAATTCCGGGTCAGAAGGTGAAACCACTCTTTTGATTGCAGCTGCAAATGTTTGATCACAACCACAATTATAAGTTTAATTGTAGCTATGCAGGCTCTCTGATTAAATAGGGCACTGTGCGCCAGGATTTGTGGGTCCGTGTGTGTATACGCACTAATGTACACGCACTCGTATGGATAAGCCATTGCGCATGCCTGCTCCGATCCTTCCCCATGTCTGTCTGCGGCCCTGTGCATTAGCATTGGAGGAACAGGAATTGGCAGCTGCTGCATAGAAACCAGCACTTGCTGTACGAGTTCTCTGACACATTCCCGGATATCAGCCCTGACTGTGGGGGGAATTTCAGAGACATCTGTGCAATTAAAAAAATCGCACCCCGGGGGCGTGGCTAGCCACGGACTGACTTGGCCGCTTAATCCCTCAGCTCGGCTCAGCCCGAGGACAATCCGCAACCCACAGCACATCTCACCAGCTTTCCCCCCCTCTCTGCTTCACCGGAGGGGAGAGGAACCATCAGGCACACGATCGGTATGTCAGGGAGCGGACACATCGGCCCCCATCAGCCCCGCCGCCTCACGGACTATTTCCACAGAGCTGACATGCTGAAGGCACAAGATGGCGCCGGCGTGCTGCCTCACAGCTCTCTCACTGAACCAGGCAGCCCTCCAGAACACATCCCTGAGGAGATGGACAGCTCAGCCCCAGCAGGAGATTCCTCCCAACCCTCCCCAGCTGACAGAGGTAAGAGGGCTGCACAATCCCCAGTATACTCACCTGCCAAAGCCTCTCTGCTTAAAAAACAACACTGGGACGCCTCAGCCACTGCAGGCCCTATAATGCCACACCCTGACTCACTAGAAGCACTGCCTGCATCTGATCAGCCAGCCTCTGAGCATACACTCAAACTCATGCTGCTTTCACTTCAAAATGACATCCGAAATGAATTGAGATCATCGATCTCCACACTCCACTCCAGAATTGATCAAGTTGAAGACCGCACAGGTGATATTGAAAAGCAACTCACTGACCATACTGCGGCCTATAACGAAATGGCGGATGCCCATGATCACCACACTGATGAAATTCAATATCTACACGCCAAAGTCGCAGATTTAGAAGATCAATCGAGAAGGAATAACATCAAATTTAGAGGAATAACGGAGTCGGTTAAACCCCCAGAATTGATCCCCTACATACAGCAGCTGTTCCTCACACTTATACCTCAACTGCGACCAAATGACATGGTCATCGATCAAACACATCGACTTGTCAAGCCCAACCATCTTCCTACATCCGTGCCTAGAGATGTCCTAGCACGCATCCATTTTTTCCAAATGAAAGAAAAGATCGTGGCGGCTGCCAGATCTACCTCTCCGCTTCCTGATCCTTATTCCATGGTGTCCCTGTACGCTGACATCTCGGCTGCCACTGCTCAAAAACAAAGAGAATTCTCCCAGACCACTGCAACCCTCAGGAAAAACAACATCCCATACAAATGGGGCTTTCCTACCAAGCTGATAGTCACACACCAGAATCAAAGCACCACCATATTTACTCCCAAAGATGGCATCAAGCGCATGATCAACTGGGGCCTAATCACCGCTTCACCACCGGAAACGCTGCCCCAGCGACCCCCGCCATCTTCATCTTCCTCAGCTTCGCGGCTCCATAATCCTACTTCCACCCGCAGGTAAAGGCTACCTGTTCCTGCTTTATGCCAGCAAGTGCCTCCTTGGAAACTCTCGGCGACATTAACTCTGCACTATCTTGCATCATCTCTGTCCTTGATGAGCGTACCTCTATGTACACTCCGTTCTCTTTTCCCCCAGAGAAAAAAAAAAGTGCCAAGCACTTGAAAGATACCTTACTGCATCTTTTTCTTTTTTTTTTGTGTATTTTTTATTTTTTGTTGGTTGCTTACACTACGCTAACTTCATTAAGTTTCATACAGGATGTATTCCTTGCATTGTTAATATTTTTGACCCCTGATAGAGTATAAGTTTACCGCTGTGACTCTCTCTTACAGGTCTACCCCCTCCTGACCTCCCCCACTCATTTCTACCAACACAGTGCAACCCACATCCTCCCCTACCCCAAACGATACTCGCCCACCGACATGTCACTCACCTTCACTTCCATTAACGCAAAGGGCCTAAACTCCCCCTACAAAAGAAGTTTAATGTGGAAAGAAGCTTTGACACACTCCTCTGACATACTATGTGTACAGGAAACCCACTTTACCTCTACCAAACCCCCTTCCTGTTCCCACAAACAATACCCTCATTGCTACTTTGCCAACGCCACCAAAAAAAAAAAAAAACAGGGGTTATGCTTGCTGTACATTCTACGGTCTCATTCCAACCAATCCACACAGACATAGACCCGGATGGCAGATTCATAATCTTGAATGCCACTATCAATAACCAAACCATCACCATTGCCACTATTTACTCCCCTAACACAAATCAACACCGTTTTTAAAAACTACTATTAAAAAAATTAGAACCCTTTAAACAAGGACCCCCTGATCATTTGCGGCGACTTCAACCACATTGTTGATGCCTCACTAGACACCTCTAACCCTACCCGCAGGCCCTCCACCTCTCTCGCCTCCATCCCTCACTCGGAAGACCTCTACGATCCCTGGAGGTGCCAACATGGCACCGAAAGGGATTACACGTTTTTCTCCCACACGCAACAAACATATTCTCGGATAGATCTTTTTTTGACTGACAAACACACCCTGCAATCGGTCCAAGATACAAAAATTGGACTTATCACGTGGTCTGACCACGCGTCCATCTCCCCACACTCTCTATCAAACGCAACACCATCTGGAGACTCAATACCTCTATTATTACACGCCAAATTTACCAAAAACAGATACTGTCCGAATTACAACAATACTTCTCCCCAAATGAAGGATCGGTGGATAACCCCACCGTATTATGGAACACCCACAAGGCCTACATCAGCGGCCTCCTCATTAAGTTGGGTGCCCACGAGAAGAAAAAACATAACGCCATCACAAACACACTCTTGGAGCGCATACGTACTCTCGAACACGCCAATAAACCCCACCCCTCCCCTCTGCTCACATCTGAACTGCAAATGGCTAGACATGCCCTAAGTGATCACCTGCACTCTAATTTCAACTACCATCTTAAACGCCTCTGCCTACAAAACTATTCACACCACAACAAACCTGGGGCATACCTAGCTAAACAACTCAAACGCAAACTACTACATTCTAAAATTTCGTTCCTCACAGACCAACGTGGTACGAAGCATACCAACCCTAAAGCCATTGCAGACCAATTTAGTTCATATTACTCAAATTTATATAATCTTACCAAAACTGGATCGGCCGTACCACCCTCACCCTCTGATATAGACGACTTCCTTTCCAAACTTCATCTCCCCACACTCTCACCTGATCACATTCTCCAACTTTCCTCCCCGTTCTCACCATCGGAAATTGAAATAGCCATCAAAGCCCTACCATTGCATAAAGCCCCAGGCCCTGACGGATTTAGTAACGAATATTATAAAACCTTCTCTGACCTCCTGACCCCCTACTTATGCCACTCTTTCAATTCTATCGCGAACACAGGCTCCATTCCACCAGAATCCCTCCAAGCTACCATTGTCACTATCCCGAAACCAGGTAAACCGGCTGACCAGCCTGCCAGCTACAGACCCATCTCCCTACTAAATACTGACACTAAGCTATTTGCCAAACTCCTGGCCACACGACTATCTGATATCATACCGCAACTAATACATATCGATCAGGTGGGTTTTGTGGCTGGCAGGCAGGCCTCAGACGGCACCCGCAGGTTCATCAACCTGATACAATGGGTGGAACACCATCGAACGCCTTCTCTGCTCATCTCCCTTGATGCAGAGAAGGCGTTCGACAGGGTAGATTGGTCCTACTTAACTGCTGTTCTCCGTAAGTTCGGCTTTAACGGAACCATCTTACAGGCAATACTCGCCCTCTACTCCTCTCCCAGCGCCAGAGTAATGAACTCTGGACTACTGTCAGACCCTTTCCATATCTCCAACGGGACACGTCAGGGGTGTCCACTCTCACCCCTGATATTCGCCCTTGTCATGGAACCCCTAGCCCAATCAATTAGAGACAACCCACTTATCTCAGGCATCGCGATAGCACACGAAACACACAAAATTGGCTTATACACGGATGATGTCATAATCTCCCTAACTGACCCTGTTGTCTCCCTCCCCGCACTACACAACACCCTGGAATTATTCAGCAAAATCTCTCTCTATAAAATCAACTTTTCTAAATCCAGCATGCTAGGCATTGGACTGGATCGCCAAGTTACACATGCTATTACCAGTTGCACCTCCTTCTCGTGGACGCCTAACTCCACCCTTACATACCTGGGCATACAACTGACCACACCCTCATCACACCTGCGTTCTATCAACCTTACTAACCTCATAGCCAAATTGCAAAGAACCATACAAGACCTGAAACACACAACTGCCTCTTGGGCAGGCAGAATCGCTCTTGCTAAAATGTTCCCTCTACCCCATGTCCTGTACACCTTCCGCACCATCCCCATACCCTTCCTTCAACAACAAGTAATGCACTTGCAAAGTATAATTAACACGTTCATATGGAACGGCAAACATTCTTGACTTAAAAGCTCCACTCTCTGCAAACCGGTTGCTACTGGTGGGATGGGAGCACCAAACCTCACAACCTACTATAGAGTGATAATACTTGCCCAAGCCAAAACCTGGTGGGTCACTACTCAGCGTACCACATGGTCACAAATAGAACAGGCGGCACTCTCCTCCCAACCCAAGCTGATCCTGTGTGCCCTCTTATTGCAACACTTTTGCATCACCCATTCCTAGACACAATTAATGCCACCATCCGGGTATGGAAAGCCATCATACAAACCTCTACGGGTATCCCATTACACCTGCTCGAACTTATACCACTTGCAGCTCTCCACATTCTCACTCCGGCCATCAACATCTCTGACTGGACAACCAAAGGCATCCCCAATCTAGGAACCCTCTACCAGGGCCCCAATCTCAAATCATTCCACACTCTTCAAACCACATTTCACTTAGACCGTACGGACTTCTTTAAATACCTGAGAACAAGATCAATTCTATCTAAAATACAATGGTCACAGGACCTTCTCACCTGGCACTTACTAACATTTTACCAACGTGGAATTTCGTTTTGCTACAAACTCCTTACCGAAAATCGCCCAAACGTCAAGTACCCCACAAAGTTAAAATGGGAACTCTTACTTAAATGCACCTATACTTCACAACAATGGCTCCGCTCACTTCAAACAACCCTGAAATTCTCCAAATGCCTTCTTCATTGGGAAACAGCCCTAAAAATATACCATAATTGGTACCTCACACCATCCAAACTTGGCCGCATATACCTGACTGTTCACAACCTGTGCTGGAGGAACTGTGGATCCCCGGGTACCCCACTTCACATATGGTGGGACTGTCCAAACCTAACCACACTGTGGTCCACACTATCCAAACTTCTCCTTTCCATTCTATCGGTTCCTGTACCCCTCACTCCACAAATGGTACTATTAGGTCATGATTTGGAGTCTTGGCCACGACCCTCCCGGAATATTATTTCTTATGTTCTTATAGCCACACGCTTAGCCATTGCCAAACACTGGAAATCCCTGCAACCCCCTTCCACCGTAGAAATAATCACACTCCTGAATAACCATTGCCTAATGGAATTTATGCACGCCAAAGCTCACCTCCAACTTCCTAGCTTCCAAACAAACTGGGACCTTTGGCTTAAACACCCTAAATGCAAACCCCCTATGAACGAACTCCCACACGACTAAACAACCCTTTCCCGTCAACATCTGAATGATGTAAACCTGTTTACCCATGTTACTCCTCTCAGTTACTATGTTATTTATTACTGTTCACTACTACGACTCATGGTATATACTCTGTATATTACGCGGCACTCAGGGCAAAAGCCCTATTCCTTTTTCTTTTCTTTTTGTTATGTTCATTGGTTAATACTATTATACGTATGCACTTCCAGGATTGAGCTCCTGAGACCCTCATTTGGGTCAATGGCAGGCTACCTACCAACGTTCCACCAAGAACCTGCTCACAGCAAGTACCCTGACGGGGTGACGGGTTCTACCTCATACTGAGGCCATGCTCTACTACTCCATGAAAAGCCTGCAACTTTATGTCAATGTTTAAACCTCGAGCTCCTCCCCTCCTCTTTTTTATTTTTCCTATTATCGTTTTGTATATCTAACCTGTTGCATTAACAGTAACCTACCCTGTCCTGTTTATTGTGAAAATCAATAAAAATATTTGATTTAAAAAAAAAATCGCACCCCAACATCACCAAAAAGTAGTACAGAAACTACTTTTGGAAATTGCGGCACCGCACCAATTAGAACGGAGCAACTGCCACCAATTTTATATGTCAAATTGCACCAATGTGAACCAGGGCTGACACATACCACACTGCCTATCCACCAGCTGAATTCATTACCAGCAATTCTCCACAGCTGTTTATATATAAAGATTCCACCTTTATCATTTACTTGCTGGTGTGCTGAAGAGATTTGTTTTTTTTGGTGCACAAATACATATAGAAATTATAAGATATAAAAGAAAGATATTGCACTTCCTCAAAACCACCACCCCCAAAACTAATTGAAAAGAAGAAAGAAAAGATAGAAAAAAATAAAAAAAAACAGTTCAATAATGTACTTTTATTTTGCCAGCAGAAACAAAATTATATACATTAATTTACTAGCTTAAAAAAAAAAAATTCTACAGGATATATGGTGCTACATTTAGCAAAACAGTTAGCAATTGGGTTTTAAGGGCCCTGCTCATAGGAGCTTACAATCTAAAATTTGTCTAAACCTTAGTTTGGACACAGCTTTACTTTCAGTGTATAACGGGCAACACATCACATTTTTATCTGCAAGAATATGGAAACAGTCATTATTCTTACAAAGCATTCCAACATAATATTAAAAAAGGCACATATTCAAAATATAAGCCACCAACAGCCCACATTCTGCACACATACATACATTGCTGAGTGTGTTCTGCTGGAAGCTGCATTTCTGTGTACATGATTAAGAAATTAGATCAAAGTAGAAGGTCAGCACATGCTCTCAAACCATGTTTACATGGTAAAACAGGAACAATACACACACAACATTGACAGCATGGCTACATAAACCCACTTTTGATTAAAAAAATGCACAAGAATTTCAGCAAACAAACATTTTTGTCAATATGCACAATATCATTCCTTCTCCCCCACAAACCACAGCAAAAATACTGGCCTTCTCAGGCCAAACAACCCCCCCACTGCAGCCCTTTATATAAGATATGTTGTATTGTTAGCACACTGACAAATGCCCAATAGAAGTAAATGCCCACCAGTATCTTTCAATTTGTGCTCTTCAGGAACACAATACTAATGTTAGCCCCTGGCTATGTGCATCAAATCTCCAACTACAGGCCAAAGATTGAAGTCCATTTGCATGCACATAAACAAAGCAATAGTTTTCTAAGCATTTGTACCCTTTGCAGTGTAAACCCTACACTTTTAAATGTCCAAGTCCCTGGGCATGATTAGTGCTAACAAACATTAACATCAGTCCCTGGCTGCAATGAGCTTGCAATCTAAAGTGCAAAACGAACTTTCTTACATTAGAGACTATTTCGACAGGAGACAAATAAGATGCCAGCATGTCTTTGGATTGTGATGAGAAACCAACACAGGGAGAACATATAAACTTCAACACAAGCATTAGCATGTTGGGGAATTGAACCAGCAACCCCAGCGCTGATAGATAAAATTGCTTCCCACTTAGCCAGCAGGCAGACTCACACATGTTGTCTCCATCTCTGTGATGTGAACCAGCCCTAAGTCCATAGCCATGCTCAGTGTCAAAAGCAATATAATATATATTGGCCTAAGTATTGGGACGCTTGCCTTTAAACAGTGCACAAAGTAAGGTCCATAAAGACATGGATGAGTGAGTTTGGGGTGGAAGAACTTGACTTGCCTGCACAGAGTCCTGATCCCAACCCGATAGAACACCTTTTGGCTGAATTAGAGCAGAGACTGCGAGCCATGCCTTCTCATCCAACATCAGTGCCTGGCCTCACAAATGCACTTCTGGAAGAATGGTCAAACATTCCCATAGACACACTAAACCTTGTGGGCAGCCTTCCTAGAAGCTATTCTAGCTACAAAGGGTGGGCCAAATCAAATTTTAACCCTCTGGACTAAGACTGGGCTGCCATTAAAGTTCATGTGTGTGTAAGGGCAGGTGTCCCAATACTTTTGGCTAGATTGGGTATCTGGCAAGATTTACAATGGTGGTGGAACCCTCCTACACATGAATACTACATTTAGACATAGTTTTAGGACCTGGGAGATGAGACAACTTCTCTACATGAAGCAACATGTTTGGTATTCAAACCCAGACACTCAGAGATGCTAAGCAGAAGTTCTAACCTCTAAGCCACGGAGCTGCCACATGTGAAAACCTCCTACACATAAATACACATAAATACTGCATTTCTTTGGACATACAGGTGATGGAATTACATTACTCAAGAGTTATTCTTCTTGATTTATTCTGTGATATTTGCTGGTTCTTTGTGGGTGAGTGTAGAATAGTGATATTACCCTCTAATTTTTGGGAATTACATTTTGATTTCTGATGTTGGGACACATATCACATTTTTCTGCTCAAATTATGATTATTTGGAAATAATTTGGAAAAAATAAAAAGCACAAACAATTGTGGTTCATTTTAAATTTGCATCAGCAATGGTATTGTTTGTGGTTTGTAAAGACACCTGTGTGAGTTTGGGTAAAGATTGTTGTGAGATGGAGAGTAACAAGTGAAAGTGACAAAGAAAATATATTTTACCGAAACATCAAAACAGTACTCATTCTAGCATTCTTAAGAACAAAATATATTAAGTATAAGTAACAATGATGCAAAGGAAAAATTATTTCAGAGAAAGATACATCTCAACATTAAAAGGATTTATTTGGGGAAGTTACAATTGTACCGTTAGAATCAATGGCTAAAACTTGCATTGGACTATAATAGTGCCAATTTTCACTCCCAAAAAATTCTCTTTAAAACAGCACTCATTCTGGTATTTACTATAGCGCCCTGTAAAAAAAAGACACTGGGGCTAAAATGAGAGCTATTTGCATTATTTGTGTTGGCACCTAGTTGTAAAAAGACAGGGAATTTATCTCTTCTCAGACTTTTAACCACTTCAGCCCCGGACCAATTGGCAGCCAAAGGACCAGGCCCCTTTTTGCGATTCGGCACTGCGTCGTTTTAACTGACAATTGCGCGGTCGTGCGACGTGGCTCCAAAACAAAATTGGCGTCCTTTTTTTCCCACAAATAGAGCTTTCTTTTGGTGGTATTTGATCGCCCCTGCGGTTTTTATTTTTTGCGCTATAAACAAAAATAGAGCGACAATTTTGAAAAAAATTCAATATTTTTTACTTGTTGCTATAATAAATATCCCAAAAAATATATATAAAAAGACATTTTTTTTCCTCAGTTTCGGCCGATACGTATTCTTCTACATATTTTTGGTAAAAAAAATCGCAATTAGCGATTATTGATTGGTTTGCGCAAAAGTTATAGCGTTTACAAAATAGGGGATAGTTTTATAGCATTTTTATTAATATTTTTTTTTTTTACTAGTAATGGCGGCGATCAGCGATTTTTATTGTGACTGCGACATTATGGCGGACACATCGGACATTTTTGACACATTTTTGGGACATTTGTCATTTATATAGAAATCAGTGCTATTTAAATAGCAATGATTCCTATGTAAATGACAGTTGTAGTGAAGGGGTTAACCACTAGGGGGCGGGGAGGAGTCAGTGTGACGTGTTGTGTTCATTTTACTGTAGGGGGGCGTGGCTGTACATGTGACGTCATTGATCGGCGTTCCCGATGACAGGGAACCGCCGATCACTGACAGTCAGTGTAGGAAGCGCGGGGAGAGGTTTGTTTACACAAACCTCTCCCCGTTCTTCAGCTCAGTAACCCGATCGCGGGACACCAGCGGCGATCGGGTCCGCTGGTCCCGCGGCCGGGGTCACGGAGCTCCCGACCGGGTCGCGAGCGCGCCGCTAGCGGCACGCGCGCGACCCACAGGCAGGCACATGCACGATCACGTACAGGTACGTGATTCTGCCTGCCCGTGCCATTCTGCTGACGTATATATGCAGTGGGCGGTCGGGAAGCGGTTAAAGATATTTCAGTGTAGAAATCACTTTTTCACACAGTTTAAAAGCAGATTATCTTTAAATAATATACCGCATATTTCAGTAATATTTAGGCAATTATATCATGCTCTAAACATTTTTTCCATGTGCACTACTCCAGGTTTTAGCAGAGTAAGGGTTTGGGTGCTATTTGGTTTCAGGGAACTATAGTAAATTTGATTTTGGGAGTATTTGTTTACCAGGGCTATAGTGAATACCATTTTAGCACTGATTAGCCCTAATTCACGGTAATAAGCGCTTTAGTAAATGTGTATTGGAGCTTCCTGTCATTGAAAGGTAAAGCAGCATTGGGTATGGTTGTTTACATTACATATTAAAAATATGTTTACATTGTATGGGGGGGAGTAAATGACACCACTCACACAGATGACCCCCTTGATTATTGGATAACAAGGATGGACAACGAGCCAGAGCTTGTTCCGTGGGCAATTGAGCTGCTGGGCTGACCTGCAGCTAGTGTCCTCTCATAGCATGTATTTAGGGAGGTGTGGGACTTTGTGATAGAGAAGAGAGTCTGTTTGTCCCTGATCACAGTTGACCAGCTATGCAAAAGTCTTGTACAAAGTCTTGGATCAGTGACAACTACCAAGCCCTGCAAAAATATTTGAAGATTATGACACCCAAAGTATTTATTTTCTGTACAGGCTAAGCTTCTCCTTTCATTACTGCATGCCTGAAATAAGTCCCGCCACTTGCCTCCCTTGCTATTCCTGTCCCCATGAGCACACCCATTGCAGGCCTGCCACCAACATTACTGGGCCCATTGTTGTGGCTTTGGCACTTTTTTTACAGTAGCAAACAAATCAAATTTGTTGGCTGGATAACATCCTGCAGTCTGAATTAATATTTATGTAGGGTTACAGTGTTTTAACACTAACACACCAAACCCTATTTTAAAGTTGCAAAGAATGTATTTATTTGGCAGGTAACATTCTGTGTTTCGCACACATTTTTCTTTATGGTTATGATGTTTTAGCATCCCTGACACCCCAAACCCAATTTTTTCTGCAGCTGTTTCACAGTTACAAAGAATTTATATTTTTTTGGCCAGGTAATGTCTAGTTGTCTGCACAAATATTTATGTTGCTTTATGGTATACTGGCACCAAAAAAACTCAAAACCTAATCTAAATATTCAGATTTTTTGTTGGCAAGGTAACTCCTGTGTAATGTTGGTAAAAAATATGTATGAATCCGCCCTCTATATCTTCTACCCCCACTGCGCCAGTGTATATATATTAGTGAAAACTAAATATACCAGTAAAAAATAAATAAATAAATAAAGCTGCTACTTAAATAAATATAATCATGTAAGATCTGCAATTCAACCTAAAAATTAGATATAAATAGGAAAAACTAGGAAAAACTAGTAGCACTAGTGCAATAAATAATGTAAAAAATGTCAAAAAAATAATTGATTAGTGATATATAAATAAATATGAATATATATGAATCACCCAGTGACAAGTGATACAAAAACAGTCCTAATTAAGTAGAATGAGTCACATAAATCTTCAAATAAAATCTTCAAATAAGATCTTCATAAATTCTTGAATCTTCCACCACACCGCGTGCTTGTGACACCTCTCCCTCTGAAAAACACACTCACCAGCTCACAATGCCTCCCACTCTCGTGTTTGGCTTCAGCGTATTTGACCCACCCAGGGGTTACTAACGACCATCCACTCGATCAACATGTTATTTAACAAGGTGACTCCATATGTGAAAAGATAAAATAAGTGCTCCACATAGCGTGATGAAGTTTCAACCAGTTTAATGAATCACACCAACAGTCTGTGTCTGTTACGTTATTTGTGCCACCATTAGCATAAACGCGCGCGATGAGCAGGATGTGAGTGGCGTGCTCGATCAACGCTATAGCGTGTGAATTATTCACATGCGAGCACACAGTGATGCTTGAGTAGTATTCGTGCACCAGTCATGTCCAGTGGTGCGCATGCGCATGTTATGGTAATATGCTTGCGTCATTTCGCACTACACGTGCGCGAATGGTGCGGTCATGTGATTAGAACAGATCTACTATAAAAGAACTGATTGATGGGTTGTGTAGCCAATCCCATTAATGACGAAACATGTTGGGGGCGTGGCTACAGGACAATCAATTGTACTGACATGAGACGCCGCTCTACTGAGAAGCTACACTGCCGCCAAGAGCAGAGGCCTAGGAGTTGGTGAGGAACTACGGTTGTGCACAGACTTCTGGTCGGCCGTGGCCACAGTACACCACTGAACCATTGCAGTTTGTTTGCTGTGCTTTTACTTAAGGCTTGGTTTTATTTTGTGAGATGTGAGTTTTACTATTGGAAGTGTTGGTGTGATTCATTAAACTGGTTGAAACTTTATCACGCTATGTGGAGCACTTATTTTATCTTTTCACATATGGAGTCACCTTGTTAAAGTGGGCAGCAGCTACAAATACTGCAGCTGCTGACTTTTAATAATCGGACACTTACCTGTCCCAGGGTCCAGCGATGCGGGGGAACGAAGCCCCCCCTCATTCCCCGCTCCGCTCGGTGGCGCCGGCATTCTTACTGTGGGTACCCGGCTGTGAAGCCACAGCCGGGCACCCACTGCGCATGCGCGAGCGGCGCCGTGCGGCGTGATACGACGCTCAGTCATCTGGGACATGTGACAGGTCCCAGATGACTGTGCGGCGCCGAGGGGAAGTGATGTCAGTGCCCGGGCACTGAAGGTGGCAGACTACGAGGGACCCCCTAGCAACAGGCATTTAGAGGTGAGTAAAAAAAAAAATGTTTCCAATTATTTATTTTTTTTGGTGGCAACACCACTTTAAATAACACGTTGATCGAGTGGATGGTCGTTAGTAACCCCTGGTGTGGGTCAAATACGCTGAAGCCAAACACGAGAGTGGGAGGCATTGTGAGCTGGTGAGTGTGTTTTTCAGAGGGAGAGGTGTCACAAGCACGCGGTGTGGTGGAAGATTCAAGAATTTATGAAGATCTTATTTGAAGATTTTATTTGAAGATTTATTTGGATCATTCTACTTAATTAGGACTGTTTTTGTATCACTTGTCACTGGGTGATTCATATATATTCATATTTATTTATATATCACTAATCAATTAAGTAATTTTTTTGGAATTTTTTATGTGATTTATTGCACTTGCGCTACTAGTTTTTCCTATTTATATCAAATTTTTAGGTTGAGTTGCAGATTTTACAAGGTAACTCCTGTGCTTGCCATTAATGTTTGCAAATGGTTACAGCGCAAGACTTTATATTTCCGCATCTTTCTCTTCAATTTGGATTTTTTTCACTTTCATGAAGGCTATATCATGCTGTTTATGTCAGTCTTTTGACCCTAGAGAAAAGAATTGCAGCGCTGGATAGTGATTTACAAATGTGTAAAATCTTAAAGTCAAATTTGCATATAATGATAAACCAAATAGTGCAAATAATAAACCAAATAGTGAAAATGAATCAATATGTGACCAAAAAAACATACATCAAGTGTTCAAATCAAAGTTCATATGTGAAAGTCCAAATGATCAAATACGAATAAAAATATGAGAATTAATCATGTTATAACATCCAAAATGCATTCCAGAGTGTGATTGTTGGTAGTCGTGCTGCCTGTCACCACAGATAAGACAAAAGGGGAGGCTTACCAGAAAGCCAGTGACCGCCCTTATTCAGGGGGGTCAGACTGAGCTTAGAAGAACAGCCTTGGTGCTGTCATCAGCGTCCCGGTAAATGTCTGTCAGCAGCAGCGCTTCTCCTGTGTGGCAGCTTTTCCCTCAAGCTCTCAATTACCACGGGGTTAGTAAGGCATCCAAATGGATAATGTAATTCATACAAATTTTTCGAAATTCGTACATTCGTACGAATCCGAATTGCAAATTTTTACGAATACGAATTCTGTACGAAATACGAAATTTCGTTTACGAATTTCGGATCCAAATTATCCGAATCCAAACTACCAAATAATTAATTTCAACTAAATGAAAGAAATTATAGCAGATATAACGAATGATTCGAATGAATTTGAGATTCAGTATAACAAATAGCGACACTCTACGAATAATAATGAATTATCGGAAAATGTATTAACGTTACATAACACAAGTGTATTGTTCACCAATCACTCAGAGGAAGTACGAAATTTCGTATTTCGTACTTCCTCTGAGTGATTGGTGAACAATAGACAATAGACTTGTGTTATGTAACGTTAATACGTTTTCGGATAATTCGTTATCATTCGTAGAGTGTCGTTATTCGTTATCCAAATTAACGATTCGTAACGATTCGTACGAAATTCGTATTTCGTACGAATCCGAATTAAATTTCGTACACGAAATACAAATTACGATTTTTTTTTTATACGAAACGGAACGAAACTAAACAATTTTTTAAATACTTAAATAGTAGCCGGCGTCAGAAAAGACGCTCCGCCATTGGTGATTCCCATAGTTACTAGGAGCACACGTAACTTAAAGTTCCCGCCGGCGGGAACATCATACCCCACCCGGCAGGATGACGCGTTGTCTACGCACCACAGGACGGTCTCTCTGTTGTTCGGCTCCAAAACTGGAACTCAGAATCAGAGCCATCTTGTGGTCATATAGCATCACTGCCATACTGCCATACATTGCCATACATAGCATACATGAACTAGGGGTATACATATAACCAAAAAAATATGTATATACTACTCACAGCAATTCATTAAAACTTTTGCAAGGATAAATACATCATGTGGATTAAAACTAAAAGCCTCAGATGGGATGTTAATCCCCAAAAAGAATATAATGAACTAGCAGAGTGGTTGAAATGTTTTAATGAAGCCGGCGTTTGTTTTTTACAGTTTCCGATAGCCAAAAAGAAACGTAAATTAACAATGTTGAATTTGGAGATCAATGGTTTAAAAAGCAAACTAGTTCCTTTTAAAACTGAACAGTGCTGTTCAGTTTTAAAAGGAACTAGTTTGCTTTTTAAACTATATACCAATATATCTGAGGCCCTAAAAACTTTACTGATTAAAGAGGAGTCTGAACAAAAAATTAAGAAAAAGAGAAAGTACAATAGAGATGTAAAGGACTATAGGGATCAGGTGATGTTCAAATGGCAGGTTTTGACTCCTCCTGACCCTTTACCCGCTACATCTAATACAGGCTCTCACCCTGGATTGGGTATCCAGGCACAATCAAGTGGTGTCTGAAACTAATCATATGCGCTATCCCGCCTCTAATAGCTCTAGAGATAGGGATTTTCAGCAACCTATTGGCCTTAAAAGGGGAAGGGGTGGTAGGAGAGGCTCTGTGTCTCGTCCCTTTCACCCATCTCCTCCGCCATGGCGCCATAATGATGCACGTCAGACTCATCAAAACCACATTGAGAGATCTGATCTACCAAATAGTAATCATGGTTATCCATCTGTTAACACTAGGAACAGATTCTCTCCCTTGGACGAGAACGTCAGGGGCAGTTTTTCTGGACCTAGTGAGGGGTGTACTTATGTTCAATCTTCCTATGGCCAACAGGGAGAAAACTGCTATGGACGGGATTTTCAGTTGGCCAACAGAGGAAGGAACAAAAGAAATGGCGACGCAAGAGAGGGAGCAGAGGGGGGAGGAACCTTCTCTCCAAAAAGAAGGAGGACCTAGACACAAATGGCATCATAAACCTCAGTACTAAGGAACTCCCTAGGGAGGAGTTACTTACTTTAAATAAAGGTCTGAAATTTGCTCCACCACGAAATTTAAATAAATTTCAGACCTTTATAGACGTGCAAAAGTACACACGTAAACTTAATATTAAAAGATATATTTTGTCCAATCCGATTAGACAAATCAATAGGGAAGAGTCTGTGATTGTACACTCAGGTATGGCCAATGCTTCACTCTTCAATCCCCCTGGGAATTCAGCACCAAATGTCAATGTGTTCCGTGATCTGGTAATAAAAGATCTAACCAATTTGAGAACCAAATTGGTGCAACCACAACACAACATTAAAGTGGGGATGGAAGCACTCTGTAAAAGAAAGGACATAGTGGTACGACCCGCTGATAAAGGGGGAGCTATTGTTATTCTGGATAAGGATTCTTATTCAGAAGAAATGTCAAGAATCCTTTCAGATTCTAACACTTACTCCCCTCTAACTTGTGACCCCACGACTACATATAAACGAGAGTTAAAACTTTTGATTGAAATATGTCACAATATGGGCATACTAAATAAAAAGGAAAAGGGACATTTGGTTCCCCTTGCCCCTAGATTACCAGTTATGTATATTCTACCCAAGGTCCACAAAACCTTGATTAATCCACCAGGGAGACCCATCATCAGTGGTATAGATTCTATAACTTCACGTATAGGCAAGTATATAGACCACTACTTGCAACCACTGGTGATGGGTACCCCTTCATTCCTTAGGGACACGAAACATGTCCTATTGAATGGGATTGAGTGGAAATCAACATATATGTTAACATATATGTTAATCACAGCGGATATCGCATCGCTCTATACAGCTATATCCCATAAATTGGGTCATGAAGCCATGCGGGATTTTCTCTATCGGGACTCGGGTATCTCCACCACGCAGTCAAACTTCGTGATTGAGCTACTCAACTTCTCGATGGGACACAACCATTTTTGGCATGATGGCATGCATTATTTACAGATAAAGGGAGTAGCCATGGGGGCAAAATTCGCCCCCAGTATGGCTAATCTCTTCATGGCCAAGTGGGAGGAGGAGGTGGTTCTGCATGACAGGTCTCCACACCTTGTTATGTGGAAACACTTCATAGATGATGTCCTATGTATCTGGGATGGTGATGCTGAATCAGTGGTTACCTTTCTGTTTTTCCTAAATAGGAATGACAGGGGTATCACACTCAGCTATGAAACTAGTTCCACCCAGATACACTTTTTGGATTTAAATATCACTATTGTAGATGGTAGGATTGTCACCTCCACCTTTTTTAAATCCACTGATAGAAACGGGTATATCCCTCTTGACTCATGCCATCACAGCTCCTGGCTGTTGGCGGTCCCTAAGGGACAATTTTTACGTCTAAAGCGGAATTGCTCTAACGTTGAAGAGTTTCACAAAGAGGCTTTGGTTTTGAAATCTAGGTTCATAAGCAAGGGCTATAATAATGCGATACTCGACTCTCTGATTGCTGAGGTGGGATTGAGAGACCGCCAAGACCTTCTAAAAGATAAACCTCCACAGGTTGAGAACCGTGAGGATTTTGGTCTGGCTTTTCTCACGACCTACACGAGTCAACATTGGGCCGTTAAACGCATTATAAAAAGGCATTGGCCTGTGATTAAAAATTACCGTATCCTAGGGCCTCTATTATCAGACAATCCACGTGTATTGCTTAGAGGTTCTTCTAACCTCAGACATTCCATCGCTCCCAATGTGCCAAACACTCCAACTCGTCCAACTTTCTTTGGGGACCTCAAAGGTTTTTTTCCCTGCAGAAAGTGTAAAGTCTGCAGGGTTAACGCCCTAAGGGAAAGGAGACTAATAGAGTTTACATCAACAGCAACTGGTGCTACCTACCCTATCAAGTCTTTTATAACCTGTACCACGAAATGTGTGGTGTACCTTTTGAGGTGTCCCTGCGGTTTAGAGTATGTGGGACGGGCGATTCGGATGTTACACATCCGATTGGGAGAGCATATAGCAAATATTCAAAGGGGTTTCGACAAACATAATGTCTCTAAACATTATGACCTCATGCACAACCGAGATCTAAAAGGTACCACCTTCATTGCTCTCGAAAAATACATCCCTCACTGGCGAGGTGGCAATGGTAAGGGGGTGATTTCTCGGTCTGAGACCAATTGGATTTACAGGTTGGGCACTCATATTCCAAATGGCTTGAACGTGGAGTGGGACATCAACTGTTTTATTAACAATTGTTAATGTCCCCTCCAGGTTTTCTCCATTATCATTTGCGAGCTTTCCCAATAAACTACTGAATATTTTGAGTTAAGTGGTCTTCAGGAGTAATTTTTTCCTTTCTCTTTTCTTTTTTCATATTTTATTCTAAAAAGAGGATTTAAAATAAGTTAAGGCTGGTTCTTAACTGACCCATATAGTGGGTTTTAAAATTATTTTTATTAATTTATATAAAAAGGCTTTTCAAAGACAGACGGCATTACGCCGCTATGTCGATGGAAAAGAACGTTACATCTAAGATGTTCCGAAATTATACCGTTAATATCTCTCTTTCCGTTTGGCAATTGGTGTCTTTATTACGCCTGTCTGAACGATGAAAGAGATGAAGTGTTGAGGTATAAAAGTTTTTTTTAAGTTTTTTAATGAGTATGGGTCATATTGCTAAATGACCACAAAATGGCTCCCTTCTATTAAAGGAGCTTTATGTGAGTCTAAGCAGGGTGCCGTCTAATTATTAAAATTAATGTATATAGTCAGCTTATTATTAGTTTGATAATTCCCCAATTTTTAGTTTTAATCCACATGATGTATTTATCCTTGCAAAAGTTTTAATGAATTGCTGTGAGTAGTATATACATATTTTTTTGGTTATATGTATACCCCTAGTTCATGTATGCTATGTATGGCAATGTATGGCAGTATGGCAGTGATGCTATATGACCACAAGATGGCTCTATTTAAGGCGCACGCGCATGCGTGCGTGCCCCTGATGACGTCAATTGTGACGAAACGCCGTAGGGTTCGTCACATACGCTCGCACTGCGCATGCGCAATTGTTTTTGTTTGTCCATAGACCAACGGAGCCCATTCATACCTTGCAAGGTTACCAATTTTTGTTATGTGGATTTTTTATTCAATAAAATCCTCTTGGAACGTCTACACTATCCAAGTCTTTTTTGTTTCCATTTACATTATCCATTTGGATGCCTTACTAACCCCGTGGTAATTGAGAGCTTGAGGGAAAAGCTGCCACACAGGAGAAGCGCTGCTGCTGACAGACATTTACCGGGACGCTGATGACAGCACCAAGGCTGTTCTTCTAAGCTCAGTCTGACCCCCCTGAATAAGAGCGGTCACTGGCTTTCTGGTAAGCCTCCCCCTTTTGTCTTATCTGTGGTGACGGGCAGACTGACTACCAACAATCACACTCTGGAATGCATTTTGGATGGTCTCACACGATTAATTCTCATATTTTTATTCGTATTTGATCATTTGGACTTTCACATATGAACTTTGATTTGAACACTTGATGTATGTTTTTTTGGTCACATATTGATTAATTTTCACTATTTCACTATTTGGTTTATTATTTGCACTATTTGGTTTATCATTATATGCAAATTTGACTTTAAGATTTTACACATTTGTAAATCACTATCCAGCGCTGCACTTGTTTTCTCTATACATCCATTTTGTGCCCTATATCTGAGCTATTAGTGTCCAGCCGCAGGATTACTTTCATGGTATTTTTAATATTCACAATACTTTTATTATCACTCATCCATTTTTATTGCTTTACACCTAGCGCAATTCTTTTGGTTTAAATTTGTCTTTTGACCCTACTTGAGTATACTGTAATAATTAAAAATAATCTTGGATAAGTGCTATTTTTAAATAGTGTGGCTTAACAATGATTCTTTAAATAGAAACAGCCCATTCTCATTTTGTAATTAAGAATTATGTGGCCAAAAAATATACTTTATATTTTGGCAGCCAAATTTTTACATTTTTTTTCTCTTTATGCCACTGGAGAAATATTTTTTATTTTTAATGAAGATGGAATCTGCTTGCTTTCTCCCTCTTTAATTGCATCCCTATGGAAAATGTATTAACCATGTAATCCAAAGAAAAAAAAATAACAGTGTAATTGATTATTTTGGGCTGAAATATGAGTGTTCTATACTTTTAAAATGTAATCTTATTTAAAATGATGATATTCTGTGTATTAAATCTTTACAATGTTTCACATGTCTCTAAAAATATATGACTGTGTGCTTTTACTGTTATAGCTGTATTAGGAATACTCGCTCCTGTTAAAAAAAGAAGAGATTCAGTGCAGTACACCAGTACCATTATAATAGTGTGGCTTTGAAAAATAACTCTCATGATTTTTTTTTTCTGGCTGAAGAATGATTTCTCCCTGCTTCTGAAACTTCCTTGTAATAAAAAGAAGGGATTCAGTTTATCAGATCTGTTCAATTGTTTTATATAAACTAGGAACTACATATTCATTTCATTCTTTCCCTGCTAAATACCTATTTTCTGCCTCCAAACACTATTTCCTGACAGCTCCATGTCAGCCTACTACTGGGTATCAAATTAGTGATAAACCACAAACAAATACTACTGGGTATGCTCCGTCCATATCACCACCTGCAGGACCTAACTCATAAATTTGACTCCTGCCCTTAGGCCGGCGTTCCTCTGTTTTCCTCCTCACCTAGTAGGACCAAGCACCCCTTACCTTGCTGCAATAAACTTATAGCCATCCACCTGTTGCTCCCCAGGTGCAGACCCCACTGTACGGACCATTAAATAGGCTTCTCGCATGGGTATTATGGCTGGCATTGGGATTGATGCCCCACTAAATGCATGGCTGTTCCCAGAGGTGACACCATGGCTGCAGCTATCTGGTAACTCTGCCTAATTGTATTGCCTTTTTGTCTCTGTGATGCATGCTGCATCTTCCTTCATTCAGTGATGTTTCTCTAGATTCAATGCCATATGGCAGCTGGGATGCCTTTTTTGAGCTCCATAGCAGCCGGAGGTTGTATAAGGCTTTGGGCTATTGAGGTGTACCCTATTTTTGTTAAAAGGTGCAATAGTGATATTTACTATTACCTTGGGTGATCTGTGTACACTGCAGAATATTATCATATTCTGTTACAGAGTCCTACCTGTTGTTTCTGTCCTGAACAGAACTTTTTTCATTGTCCTGCGCCTGGAATGACTGGGTTATGATAAACAAATCACCCTGTGAATGTCTGAGCTGGTCTGGGAGGCTGCAGTATTTAGCCTTCCTTAGCAGTAGTTAACCCCTTAGATGGTTATTTCCAAGCATACTAATTGCTATTGCATTGAATTTGTTTTGTACTGCTTTTTTAGTCTGCAGGGCTGTTCTTTGAAGTAGATGGGTAATTTTTAAACCTCTAAGTTATCTTAAGTTACCAGATGACTTGGGTAACATTGTACATGTTGTATTTCATTCCTACTGTGGAGTTCTTCTTTAGACTTGCTCAGTATTCCGGATTGATTTTTACTGAGACAAGTCCTTGTGCAGCAATCAGTAAAACTGTGTACGTTTACCTACAGTATTTCTTGCTGCCGGTTTGCTCCAAAGCCATGAGTGTCACCTCATTCTAGTAGCCAGTCATTGCAAAGGTAATGGGTAAGATTAGGTTAAGATTAGGGTTCAGGTAAGAGTTTTTGTTTCAGGTATATGGGAAGCGAACTATGGGCTCTCGCCATTGTGTCCCTCCGGAATGGCAGGCATCATGTACTGCCTAAATTGGGCTTGTGCCACTCATGCCTAGGCAGGCAAGCCCTGTATGTGGGCCATACACTCTAAAGGAGTGTTTTCACTCACCCTGTGAAGGGGTTACTGAGCAGTAGGGATGAGCTCCGGCGTGTTCCCATGCTCCATGTGCAGAGCCCGCCAGGTAGTCAGCGCAGCACTGCGCTAATCACAGGCAGTGAGACATTGCCCGATCTCTGCAGTCGCGCATCGGGGCAATGTCTCACTGCCTGTGATTAGCGCAGCACTGTGCCGACTTCCTGACAGGCTCTGCACGTGGAGCATGGGAACACGCTGGAGCTTATCCTTACTGAGCAGTCTCCAAGCCTTCCCAGGCAAACAGTCCTCTTCAGACTCTTCCTAACAGAAGACACAGACGAACATGACTGCAAGAATGCTGCCTTGTTCAAGCAACCAAGGATAAAGGTGATGACACCTAAAAGGTTGTCACATTCATTAAGCAAGGAGTCATTAACACTTGCCCTGTGAAGGGACAGGATCCAGGAAATTGGCAGATGTCTCCTACCTAGCTCATATAAAGTACGGGCTGTCCATCCTGCTCCGCTGGGATGTGGTCCCTGTGTTCACATGCTAAATGCATAGTTTATCAGGGAGCCCCTCTGATGGTCTCTGGGATGGAATATGAGGTGTAAATCACACTCAATGGGGAAGTAGTGCAATATCATGGCTGGATTGGACACTTGCCTTAATATTACGGAGATACTGAGCTTCCTTATGGATGAGACACTGCACTGCTGCCTAATAGTCATTTATCAAGCTCAATGTTTTTTTGCCTGCCTTCGGCTTCTGCAGAAAGACAAATGCCAACCCCAAATAAAGACCAGCGCTACCAAAGAAGGTAGGGGACCAGTGGCGGTGCGTTCATAAGGGCCCCTCTCTCCAGCTACCCTCTCTATCACCAATAGATAGATTCATGCATTGCATGAATCTATCCATGGCCGCCGCTGCCACACCCTATTCAAGCGCCCCGTCCCTTGCCAGGTGCCTGAATTACAGCGGTGGGGGGTGTTTTTGAAGCACCTGATTAGAGCCATAGGCTCTAATAGGTGTCAAAAAAGGTAAACAGAAAGCGTCATGCTTGGCTCTCCCAGTACACCCAGCTGTGTTAGAAAAGCGAATACATATTCACTTTCCTAATACTGAACCGCCTCTCCACCAACCAGGTAATTGGGTCTGTTACCCATCACCTGATTGGCTAAAACAGCAGGCACTGTGATTGGATGCCTATCAGGCATCCAATCATAGGAGAGGACAGGAGGAGAAGACATTGAGGACATGGAGGAGGGAGCATGGAGCAGTATGGGGAGGGGCATTTGATGGCACAGTGGGAGCATTTGATGGGCACAGTGGCAGCATTTGGTGGCACTGTGGCTGCCTTTGATGGGCACAGTGAGGCTGCAATTGATGTTTTTTTTTCTGAATTTTTCAGTTTGGTTGTGCCCCCCCCAAAAATGTTGAGCACCAGCCACCACTGTAGGGGACAGTGCTAATCTGCTTTCTAGGCAAGCAGCCCTTTCAGACTGTTTCAGAGAGAGAGACAAGGATGAACATGACTGGATGAATCCTGCCTTGTTCAAGCTGTCAGCGATGGCGATGACGAGGACCAAAAGGTTGTCACAATTCATTAAGCATGTGGTCAAAACACTATAAATGAGTTGTTTGAACTCCCCTTGTGCAAGAGTCATCTGTTCTGGCAAGGTCCAGTTTTCCTTTTAAAACCAGTAACTGGTCTCAAGAGCTTTCTCAGGCCAACCAACCTTCTTCAGACTCTTCCAAAGAATAAAATGCAAGGGGAGATGACCTTTATCCAATTTTATTTTCAGTGAGATGCCTCAAGATAGAAAGTATTGGAAGTATTTTTCAAGTGCCTCCGAAGATCACTTTGCAATTTTCCTATGGTGACTGAATTAAGGCTCATTCTAGAGAAATGGATCAAAACATGTTTTTACAGCAGATGTCAAAATGATGCCTTGTGAAGAGAGAGGCGTACAGCATTTGGAATCACCCCCTGGTCAGTGTGTGCCTTATGGGTTTGACCAGATACATTACTTTACCATTAGAAGATGATGTGGCCTTCAAGGAAGAACTCATTCACTGCATTTTGTTCATAGAAAATTAAGCTTAAATGGACGGCAAGGTTCTGTGATTGTGGACAGTCCGGCTTCCTGCCTGAATATACATGTCTGAGTTGGCGTTTGGCGAATAAAGTCGCCTACAGTCATCTACACAGTGGTTCTGTAATTAGAAACCCAACTAATCATGGTTCAAAGAATGCCTGTGGTAAGGTACTGAATTGTCCTGTTGTTCCTCTCTTCACCTGTCAGCGTCTTCATGCCTGGTGACTATCAGGACCATGGTCTCTCCTGCCCTTGTTTTGAATGGCTCAGTGGAGAAGATACCCTTTCCATTGGCTATGCATCAAACTATATCTCAGACATCTAGTACAAATCTTCTCAGTTGAAAGACAGTGGCACAAGGTTAAGTTCTCCATCCAGCTCCAGAGAAGCTCAAGTCAGTGGACCTCTTCAATTCTTAAGGCTGTAGTAAAGCTAAGGCCTCCCAGGGCCCCCACATTTCTACATTGGACCTCACATTAGTACTCAACTACCTGTCTGTTTCAAAATCCATGATGGAGTTATGTCTATGGGAATGGTCGTTAAAGACTGCTTTCCTGATAGCCAAAGCTTCAGCTAGGAGGGTTTCTGAGTTTGTGGCTCTAGGGTATAAAGAACCCTATACACTAAGTCCTTCCTGGCGGAGAGCACTATTCTGCTCCCGATGCTGGTTTCTATTCCAAAGTGGCCTAAACATTCCATCTAAGTCAATAAATTGTGTGCCTACTTTTCATCTGGAAGATGGAAAAAGTCCTTAGATGTCAGGGAGACACTGAAGATGTATATTAATGCTACCCCAACTTTCGGGGCATGATATTACTGTTTAACAGAGCTTCGAGCAGAGCGATTGCTTCTTGGATTATTAAAGGGATCTTCTCTTATAAGGATTGGGGGGTTGCCGCTTTCAGAAGAAATAACGGCGCGCTCCACAAGAAGTGTTGTAACCTTCTAGGCAGCCGCCTGTAGATATTGAATGAAGTCAATATGCAAGGCGGCAACGTGGTCATCCATACAAACCTTTATTTCTCAGTATCCCATAGATATACGTCATTATTGGCAACTGTTAATTTTGGCAAATCAGTTATCTCTTTACCCGGAGGCCATAATTAACCCTACTTTGTTTCCGCATTATCCCACCCTGGGTAGCTAGTTAGTTCACAGTAGTAGGCTGACATGGAGCTGTCAGGAAAACTGAAAATGTTGTATCAAATACTTACCGCAATTTTCATTTCCTGATGAGCTCCATGTCAGCGTAGAATCCCTCCCAGGTGCGGATATCGAGTTATGGAACAGGACTATGAAGCAGGAGTCAAATTTAGGAGTTAAGTCCTGCAGGTGGGGGTATGGGTGGAGCCTACCCAGTAGTAGGCTGGCATGGTGCTCGTCAGGAAAGGAAAATTGCGGTAAGTATTTGATATTCAATTTTCTGTTACTATATTGAACAGGATGAGATTGTATGCCTTAAGGCTCGATTTACACCTTTGCAGGTTGCAGTTTGCATATTTCAGGTGCATTTTGCATTTTTTTTTTTTATTCAACATGTGAGTTGAACCACTTGACATTTGAGACCTGCATGATCATTTGTACAATATAAAAAAAGATCATTCAACTAATATAGCAAAACATTTCAATCAATACTATGCAGGTGATAGGATTCCTTTATTCATTCAGGGTATGGAAAGGACCCCGAAGAGAGGGGAACAGTTTTGGGATCCTGTGTAAGTGGAAGGTTCTGGATTTTTCAGTTGTGTAACTGGACATCTTATATTTTTATGAATTAATTATTAGTGGTTTCCCAATAGTTTATTTGCAAATTTTTTAATGATTTAATTTCTAAATGGGCTAATTCGTTATGGTTTTGTTTATTTATGTAGCTTTGTTTCGCCTTTATGGCAGGCAGCACACAGCCAGTAATGATTGACGGGTCTGTTGTTTGTTACTTTATTCACTTTCTCCTGTTAGTAGGTGGTCTATTGGAGTATAAATGAGTGTTTTGGTCATGTTCATGTGTTTTCAGCTGTGAATAAGTGCTGATCAGGTGTTGTTTTCTGCTCCCCTCTGCTGCAAGATGTCTTGATTTTAGTTAAAAAGATTTCCAATAAAGGTGAATTTTAGATGTGTGGCTGAGTGAATTGTTTCTTTCTCCTTTCTTTAAGTACATTTTCCTTTTTATTACCATTAAGGCCTGATAAATGAGACTTGAATTGATATCTTAACTATCCCTAATACTTATTAATTAACTGCCAATGTAGAAATGGAAAACTAGCATACAGTATGCTATACCTCTATCTTCTAAGGACTCCTCTGTATAATTAAAACATGTATGCTGTGTTCATGTATATTTTACCATTTTATCATTGTTTTGGGTTACCTTTATTATATAATTTTAGCTTATATGTTTTAAACTGAGATACAATGATGAAACTGAGTACAATGAGTGTCTGCTAGACATGTGCACAACAAAAAAAATTGTTTATTTTCGTTTCTTTTTTTCGTTTCCGAATTTTCTTTTTTTTTTTTCGTTTCGTTTTTTTTTTTTTTCGTTTCGTTGATTCGTAACGATTCGTACATTCGTAAGTCGTCGTTGTTCGTATTCGTAACGATTCGTACATTTGTAACAGTTATTTTTCGTTGATTTGTTCTTTCGTTCGGACGCATTCGTAGTTATTCGTACATTCGTAACATTCGTAACATTCGTAGATTCGTAATCGGAGCATAATTCATAATTTTATGTAATGTGTATGATATTATTACATTTTAATAATCGAAAAAAAAAGTTACGAATCGAAAAAAAAAGTTACGAATCGAAAAAAAAGTTACGAATGTACAAATTTTTTTGTTCAATCCATTCGAAGCACGTTAAGCAGCACCATTGTAAGGGACACGGAAAATTACCAATTCAACAAAATAAAAAGTTACGAATGTACGAATTTTTTCGTTAATTTTCGTTGTTCCTTTTTTCGTTTTTCGGATTTTCGTTGTTTGGTTTTTCGGATTTTCGTTGCTTTTCGGATTCGTTCGATTCGAAAGATTCGTTAATCGGATTCGTACGATTCGAACGATTTGTTATTCGGATTAGTTCGATTCGAATGATTCGTTCATTCGTACGAAAACGAACGAATGAAAAAAACGAAAAAAAACCTGAAAAACTGAAAAAAAAACTAAACAAATTTCACATGTCTAGTGTCTGCAAGCAACAGTAAGGGGTTCCTTGCAAGTCTGGGGCTGCATTACTGCAAATAGAGTTTGAAATTTGACCGGGATCAATGGTGTCCTCAATGCTGAGAAATACAGGCAGATACTTATCCATTATGCCATACCATCAGGGAGGTGGGTGATTGGCCCCAAATTTATTCTGCAGCAGGACAACATCCCCAAACATGCAGCCAATGTCATTAAGAACTATCTTCAGTGTAAAGAAGAACAAGGAGTCCTGGAAGTGATGGTTTGACCCGCACAGAACTCTGATCCCAACATCATCGCGTCTGTCTGGGATTACATAAAGAGACAGAAGAATTTGAGGCAGCCTATAGTACATCCACAGAAGATATGTGGTTAGTTCTCCAAGATGTTTGGAACAACCTACCTGCCAAGTTGCTTCAAAAACTGCAAGTGTACCTATAAGAATGGATGCTGGTTTTCTGGTCACACCAAATATTGATTTGATTTAGATTCTTCTTTGCATTTTGCATATTTGCATCTTTGCATTTTGTCAATTGATAATAATAAACAATTAAAACAAATATATTTTTAAAGCATTTTTACTTTATGGCATTTATTAACCACTTGCCGCCCGTCCATTGTCAAATGACGTCGGCAAAGTGGTTGTAAAATCCTGACAGGACGTCATATGACGTCCTCAGGATTTTGAGCCGCTGCGCGCCCCCGGGGGCGCGCATCGCGGCGATCGTTGTTGCGGGGTGTCAGTCTGACACCCCGCAACTACGATCTTGGTAAAGAGTCTCCGACGGAGACTCTTTACCACGTGATCAGCCGTGTCCAATCACGGCTGATCACAGTGTAAATAGGAAAAGCCGGTAATCGGCTTTTCCTCACTCGCTTCTGTCAGACGCGAGTAGAGGAGAGCCGATCGGCTGCTCCTCTGACAGGGGGGGGTCTGTGCTGATCGATCAGCGCAGCCCCCCCGAGGATGCCCACACTGGACCACCAGGGACGCCACCAGACCACCAGGGATGCCCATCAAAAGGTATGCCACCCTAGACCACCAGGGATGACACACAGTGCCCCCAATGGATGCCAATCAGTGCCCACAATGGATGCCAATCAGTGCCCACAATGGGCATCACTGATTGGCATGCATTATTGTTTGGCACTGATTGGCATCCATCAGTAAAAAACAATGCCGCCTATCAGTGCCTATCCATGCCACCTATCAGTGTCCATTCATGCCGCCTATCAGTGCCCATCCATGCCGCCTATCAGTGCCCATCCGTGCCGCCTATCAGTGCCCATCCGTGCCGCCTATCCGTGCCCATCCGTGCCGCCAATCCGTGCCGCCTATCCGTGCCAATCTGTGCCGCCTATCCGTGCCAATCTGTGCCAGCCATCAGTGCCAATTTGTGCCACCCATCAGTGCCCATCCATGTCGCCCATCAGTGCCCACCCGTGCCGCCCATCAGTGCCGCCTATCAGTGCCGCCTATCAGTGCCCATCAATGCCACCTCAGTGCCACTTCATCGGTGCCTGTCGGTGCCGCCTTATCAGTGCCCATCAGTGCAGACCTATCAGTGCCCATCAGTGAAGGAGAAAACTTACTTATTTACAAAGTTTTGAAACTGAAACAAAAAGAAAACATTTTTTTTTCAAAATTTTCAGTCTTTTTTTATTTGTTTAGCAAAAAATAAAAACCGCAGAGGTGATCAAATACCACCAAAAGAAAGCTCTATTTGTGGGGAAAAAAATGATAAAAATTTCATCTGGGTACAGTGTTGCATGACCGCGCAATTGTCATTCAAAGTGTGAGAGCGCTGAAAGCTCAAAATTGGTCTGGGCAGGAAGGTGTTTAAGTGCCCTGTATTGAAGTGGTTAACACCTGACTTTTGCACAGTACTATCTATTTTTAGTAAACATGTTTTCACTTACTTTTGCAGTATTTTTACAATAAAATGACTCTGCCCTTAACTGGTTGTAAACCTTGTTACATTGCTTTTGCCTACAGATAAGCCTATAATAAGCTTAGTTTAGGAGATATTCACTGTACCTGCATGTCCCAATGTCATTGGCACATGCGTACTAAAGAAACAGTATGGTGGTGCTGTTTTTTTTAGGGCTCGCAAACCTGGAAAAAAATCTGGCAGACATGTTGACGGTCACAACAGTGTTCGGGGACCACTGCAACAGCTTTGATCTAAGGTAAGAATTTCATAATGAGCTAGTATGCGATGCATACTAGCTCATTATGCCTTTGCCTTGCAGGATTTTTTAGGTTTACAACCAAAGTATTCACACCCTAGAAATTTTCCACATTTTGTCATGTTACAACCAAAAACATACATATGTATTTTATTGGGATTTTATGTGAGAGACCAACACAAAGTGGCACATAATTGTGAAGTGGAAGGAAAATGATAAATGGTTTTCAACATTTTTTACAAATAAATATGTGAAAAGTGTGGCGTGTATTTGTATTCAGTCCTTCTGAGTCAATACTTTGTAGAACCACCTTTCGCTGCAATTACAGCTGAAAGTCTTTTTGGGTATCTCTCTACCAGATTTGCACATCTAGAGAGTGACATTTTTGCCCATTCTTCTTTGCAAAATAACTCAAGCTCTGTCAGATTGGATGGAGAGCATCTGTGAACAGCAATTTTCAAGTCTTGCAGGGACCGCCCTGTCAGATCTCCGCTCTCCTCTATGGGGGATTGGATGAACATGGACCGTCTGTCCGTGTTCACCCGATCCGCTCTGCAGACGGATGGGAAAATAGGGTTTTCCTCTGTCTGCAGAATCGGACAATAGCGGAGGTGGACGATATCGGGTGTCAGCGGATGCTCATCCGCTGTGACACCCGCTATCCCATAGGCATGCATGTATGTCCGTATTTCATCTGAAAACGGATGGATGAAATACGGACATACGGTCCGCATGTGTGAAAGGGGCCTAAAGGGGGCTGAATACAGACGCACGCCACACTTTTCAGATCTTTATTTGTAAAAAATTTTGAAAACCATTTAGCATTTTTCTTCTACTTCACAATTATGTGCCACTTTGTGTTGGTCTATCATATAAAATTCCAATAAGATACATTTACGTTTTTGGTTGTAACATGACAAAATGTGGAGAATTTCAAGGGGTATGAATACTTTTTCAAGGTATTGTAAGCCACATTTGTTTCAATAAGTCATCCATCTCACAGAACTGCATTGTGGGATGCAGCAGTAAATCATAACTATTGTGTAGGGTTGCTAAGCAGGAAGCAGATCCTATGTAATGAGCAAATAAAACTTCCCTATGTCCATATATTTTTGAAAGACATAAAGGAACAAAATATTTCAAAATAAACACACATTGCTAAGAGTATTTACCTGTGTAGTTAACTACTTGGAAAATGCCATACATTTTGTTTAAGAATGGCCACAGGCATGGGAAAAACATAGAACCGTATAAAGGGAATTTTTCATTCTGGTAAGCCTCATACAAATATGAACGCATGTAAGACCTTGTGTATACATGTTTGTGAATGTTGCAATTCCCCATCATATGTTACAGCATTTATTTTCCTGAGGGTACAGATTATTGTACCACAGAGGGCTCCTATCATATTGCTTAGCCTGTAGTTTATGGCTAACTCTAAATCTAAAATATGAGTGTTAGACATCAAATAATTGGACCAATAAAAGGCTGGCTGCTGCACTGTGTTCGGGCAAGAAAGAAACTGAGAAAATGTCATACTCAGACTCCACTTATGCTGCCTGACATGTTGAAATGATTATGCAGCATGTGTTCAAATGTCTTTCAGTATCCGATATTAAACTGAACACTTAATGATTGCAGCGAAGGGTATTGATTTCTCTTTCTCAGCATCATAGCATCATATAAACACATCATTGACAAAAATGAAAATCTGCTGTATACCCACTAAATGCTAAGTTATAAAGTACACTAAATTATATGTATAGCTTTTTTTTTTTTTTTTGCTCTTTCGATTCGACTCATATTATATTGCTTTGATGTTCAAGGGGTTCTTAAGTGTTTTTCCATCTACACAATGAGCCAGCCACTGATTTGCAGCCTTTACTTTTACCTTTTATGCTTATTTAGTTCCATGAGTAGCTATAGCAGCATATTCCCAAACAACCAGTCTGTCTCGGCACAGTTGGTTTCTGATAAGGACCGTCACTTCAAACAACCTTCTGCTACCCAGTAAAAGTAGAACTGTAGCCAATGTTACAATAAATAGCTCTGAACCAATACAATCAAAGTAAGCAAACAGCAACATTTTAACTGGAATTTGCACCTTCCATCTGTTTATAAATACCTGCTACCAGTACGTGGAATTTTCTCCAACAGGGTAATGATGCAGATTCCCCTGCAGTGAAATCATTACAGCATTGTTACCCTGTTCAGTGCTGAAGCTTCATGGACTACATAACTGTGCCTTCAGGCACATAGAATATTGTCATCCCTAAACCTCCCCTGTCAGGAAGGACATTCCAGAAAATAGGATGGCTCTTCTAGAGGTGTCCTTTGTATAAGTACAGGCTAGTTCATGTTCCTGTTCATGCTAATAGAAATTGTGCTCACATTGGCGCCAAGTGGGCTATTTAAACTGAGGCTATGCTATGTTTCAGTGCTGTCTTGTCTGCCTGTTCCCCTTGCTGCTGCTACACTGATCTGTTACCGACTCGGCCTGCATCCTAACATGCTCCTGCCTACGCATCTGCACCTGATCCATCTGCCTGTGTATGACCCGGTTCAGCTGACTTTGCTTCTGTTACCATTGCTGCTGGACTGCCTGCTGTGAGCCTCTGCCTATATTCCGCTGGTGCCACTCACCGCCTGTCTGCTACCAGCCTGTGCCTGTCCACTATACCCAGTACCAGCCTGCTCCTGTCTCCTGCTTACTGGTGTTCATCCAGCACTCCTGCTCTGCTGTAGTCTTCTGACAGTCTTCCACTGCTTGATTCTGAGAGTCTGTCCAGCCCTGCTGCTAGCAAGACCAATAGGCACTTGTGCCACTCTGTACTCCTGCACTACTTGTCTGCTCTATCAAGGGTGCCAAGTCAGACGTGTAAAGCCCCATACACACGGTCGGATTTTCGCATGGATTCTGTCCGATCGGACAATGTTGTTGAAAAATCAGACCGTGTGTATGCACCATCGGACAGTGTACGTCGGATTGTCCGACGGACAAAGTCCTATCTCCTGCTGGATAGATTTTCCGACAACACGGTTCGATCACACCAAATCCGATCGTGTGTACCGTTGTCCGACGGACAAAGTGCTACGCATGCTCAGATCACATTACAAGACCAAAGCTATTGGCTACTAGCCTCTACGTAGTCCCGTCGTAGGCAACAAACGTCACCACGTTCAGAATGATCGGATTTTCCGACAACTTTGTCCGACCGTGTGTACGCAAAACCAACATCGGACAAAGTATGACGGACATGATCCGACGGACCTGGTCCTCGGATAATCCGAGCGTGTGTATGGGGCTTTAGAGAGTCCTTCCTCATCATGTCAGGTTCTTCCAACAGGTACGTGACACCCCCTTCTCAATTTCAGTCTAACCATGACTATCTCTTTCACCAAGCATTGTGACTAGCGATGAGCCGAACACCCCCCTGTTCAGTTTGCACCAGAACCTGCAAACAGATCTAAAGCTCGTGTGAAGAACGTGAGAACACAGGACATACATTTTGTTTGGTTACAACATCGCACAACTGCGCAATTATCAGTTAAAGTGATGCAGTGCTGTATCGCAAAAAATGGCCTTGTCAGGAAGGGGGCAAATCCTTCCAGGGCTCAAGTGGTTAATTATCCAATAACACGCAAGATCCTGTTATTTTGTATTTATCTTGTACAGAAATGACCATTAAAAGTTAACATTTACTTTTCCAAATGTACATACACTTTCCAAAATTAATATTAACTTATCAAAGGGAACAGTCTATATTCCTTTTTTTCCTATATTCCTTTCTTAGATTGAATAAACATAAAAATACCTGTATATCCAAAGCCACTATGTAGTTTCTTTAACCCTTTTCCTCCCTGCATTTCTTTTGGCATACATTTTAAAATGCATATTTTAACCACTTAAGGACCGGAAGGATTTACCCCCCTTAATGACCAGGCCATTTTGTGCGATACAGCACTGTTTTACTTTAACTGACAATTGCGAGATTGTGCGACGCTGTACCCAGAGCGACAATTTAAAAAAAAATAAATTTTTACTTTTTGCTATACTACATATCCAATAAAAAAAATGTAAAAAAATCAAACTTCTTCATCAATTTAGGCCAATATGTATTCTGCTACATATTTTTAGTAAAACAATTCCCAATAAGTGTATATTGATTTGTTTGTGCAAAAGTTATAGCGTCTACAAAATCTGGGATATTTCTATGGAATTTTGTATTTATTTAAATTTTTTTACTCTTAATGGTGGCGATCAGCGTTTTTTAGCCGGACTGCGACATTGCAGCAGACAAATTTGACACCTAACTGACACTTTTTTGAGGACCAGTGACATTATTACAATGATCAGTGCTAAAAATATGCACGGTTACTGTACTAATGACACTCCCAGAGAAGAGGTTAACACCAGGGGTGATCAAAGGGTTAAGTGTGTCCCTAGGGGGTGCTTTCTTACTGTATGGAGGATGGATTCGCTGTGTGAACAGGGAGATCCGTATTCCTGCTTAGCAGGAACACAAGATCTCTCGGTTCATACCTGACAAGACGGCGATCTGCCTTGTTTACATTGGCAGACAGCTGTTCTGTCTCTCTGGGGAGTAATCACGGGTAGCTGGCGGACATCACGCTGGACTCGCTGATTGGCTCCCCGCTAGCCAATCGGCACACGCATGCCCACACAGGCCAGGGCACAAACCAACATAGCGGTACATTGTTTTGCGCAGCCGTGCCACCTTACCAGTAAATCTGCGTCGGGTGGTCGGCAAGTAGTTAAGCCCAAAGATTAGTTATCTGGAACCATTATATAATTTCTGAAGACAGAAGGGACCATGGAGAATAAAATGGTTGTAGTCGCAATTTATTAAGTTACAAAATATTAGCACAACTATTTATTAAGCTCGTATTTTTCAGTAAAAGTACAGTAAAGTTAATTTTAGTGTACACAAATATAGCACCCTCCTTGTTAGAATATAGAATGCTAGGTACATTTGTCTCCTCTGCAGCAAGTGATTGCTTTAGCCTGCCAAGTGTTTCACAGGATGCTGGTCTGATTATTTCCCCCTGCATTCTAGAGGATTCTAGAATCATAGTGAGAGGAAAGGTAGAAGAGCAGTCTGAACATTTATGGGGACCATCCAGCCACACAGAAGATGAGGAGCTTATACCGCTAGTAGGGGAGTCAAGAAGAGGGTTAGGGACCACTCAATATCATTGCACAGAGTAGGTAAGCATACGTGTTTATTATTTTAGCATGAAAAAAAAACGCTTTACAACAGCTTGCTTCAAAATTTAATGTGCCTGTGAAATGACGACAAACTATGGTACCCCGAATTGTCAATAAGCGATGTTTTAAAAGCCCTAACAACACATCAACTTAGAGTTAACCATGATTGGTGGAACTGGAAATATTGCTCTAACTCTGGCATTCACAACAAAACATCATAATAATAACAATAATAATCGATGTAGTGTAATTGTTTCCGTGTGTAAGTGCAGCTGTTTTCCAAGTTTATGTTTGTATGTGGAGGTAGGACGGAGTGGGCTTTAGATTTTTTTTTTTTTATTTTAAGTCTCTTTGAAATTTGTGGTAAAAAGTGTAACGCTTTGCACAGTCCCTAAAATCAATTGTTAAAAAATGCATTCTGTAACTATTTGCTGATTACTATGCAGTCATATTTAATAACTACCGTACTTCTGCATGGCCAAGCTTGAGGTTAATAGAAATTTAATGTAGGTTCTATCCATGTAGTCTAGAAAGAATTCATGACTTTTCTTGAGGTAAAAATTGCATGGTAGCACAATTGTACCATGGTTGAAGTTAAAGCAACACTCATAATAATAGTTGAATTCAGTGTGCATTAAAGTAATGAATACAAGCCCCTGCATATTGTTAAATGTCGTGGAAACATTGAACATTTCTGAGCACGCAGAAGAAATAGCTGTCATTCATTTCAATTATTTTGCTTTTTTTTATTATCTGAATTTTATGGTCTAATTAGGGCATGGAAGCACATGTGCACCAAAGAAGCACGGATGACACCTTAAATGGATTTTCTCATTTGCCTGTAGATTTATCCAAGCCTTTCGTGAGCCTTCTGATAATTAAAAGATTATGTTTAACTTTATGCAGGAAACAGCTTTTGATGCTTTTTACTTTTTGTAGCTGAACTCATTTGCAATACGTGTATTTTTCTGAATGATGGTGAGCTAAAGTAGAGAAGCATTTTACCTGAGATAGAATGGATTCATACCTTTGTGTTCAAGTTTCCTTTAAAGTTCTTCTCCATCCATGTCTTTTCCCATCCCTCATACATTTTCTGGCCCTCCACAACATGCAGAAATAAAAATGTTTTGACTAAATCTCTTCTGTGCCCTTCAATGTCGGGCTGCAGAGGTTAAAGGTTAAATTGCTTCTCCTCCAATCTCATTGTGTGGCCCTGTGTGCTCTTACACCCCCTGGGATATGCTGGGATTACCATTGAGGTATTTGTAAATCGCTATCATGTCCCCTATCAAGCATCTTTTCTCCAGCGAGAATAAATTTAGTGCTTGTAGTCGCTCCTCGTATTTGAGGTCCTCCAGTCCCCTTATTAATTTAGTTGCCCTTTTTTGGACTCTCTCCAGCTCCAGCATATCCCTTCTTTTTTTTTTTTTTTCTTTTTTTTTTTTTTTTTCCACTTCAGAAAGAATATTCTTGGGTGAGTGTCAGCTATGCCCGCATCTCCATCCCTCTAATTGTCTTAGCATCATTAGTGGATTGTTTCATTCTCACCCCCTTTTTTTTCTCCCCCCTAGAGTTGGGGGGGATAGGGGTCCTGAGTCGGGCTTCCATAAAATTTACAAAGCCCAAAAAAATACATATGCACTTCCGAGATCCCACCCAGCCTCCACTCCCCCTCCGCTTCCTTTATCCTAGATCCCGTTCCATCACTCTTCCAATTAACCCCCCTGGGGGTTTTTATCTTTATCCCCCCCCCCCCCCCCCTGTCCCCCCCGTGCCCCCGCCCTCCCCATCCCCGTCCGCTGTTTTGTCGTTGTAAGGTGGTCCTATCTCCCCAGTAACTTCTCCTGCCCTTAGGGTCTTCCTTTCCGTGGCTAGATCTCTTTTCAGCTTCACCCCCCAGGGATCATCAGTTGTCACGGCTGCACTCGCAAAGCCTCCCTGTAGCTCCAAGACCTCTTGAATTTTCTCCAACTCTCCCATCTAGCCCTCGTGGCCTCTCTGTCCTCCTCCCCGGTATACAGCACACATTCCATCATGTAAGTGGACTCCACTGCGTCAACCCATTCCCATAAGGGTGGGCTTTCCTTGTCCTTCCACCTCCTTGGAATTACCCTTTTAGCCGCGTTAAGCAGATGGGGAATCAATGAGCCTTTATATTGTTTGATTTCCTTGGATGTGGCATGCATAAGTGCCACCCAAGGGTCATTTTTTACCTCGATCGTTGTTATTTCTTTTATGTATTTTAGGATAGTCTCCCAAAATTTTTTGATTTTAGGACACCCCCACCATAGATGACCCATAGTGCCCCTTTGATCACACCCCCTCCAACAGTTCGCAGATGTATCCGCCTGGAAATTGCTGACCCTGTCTGGGGTTCTATACCACCTAGCCATGCACTTAAAGTTTGTTTCTGCAGTTCTCGCGTCTACCGCTGACCCATGTGCTAATTTTAAAATTTTCTTACTTGTGCCTATTTCTAATTGTGTTCCTAGTTCGCTTTCCCATTTGGTAAGGTATGGCGGCATCTCCGGTCTATCTCTTTCTAATAACAGTTTATAAATTCTGGATATTCTTTTTTTTGAACATTCTGGCGTAAAAATTTTCTCTAATTTTGTTAGATCCTTAGCCTCCCTTAATGGGCTAGGAAGAGAGCCCACAAAGTGGGTCAACTGGCGGTGCCGCCATCCATCAATGGAAAAAGCCTCATTATTCTGTAACTCGTGCAGTGTCATAACCTTCCCCTTGCTAATAACTTCCCCTAGTCTCGTGCAGTCCTTTCTAATCCAATCACCTCCTATTTCCTTCAACCCTGGCGGGAAAAAAGGATTTTCTTTAAGTGCTATAAGTGGCGAATTATAATTTTTGTTGAATATTTTATATATTTTGTCCCAAATTTTCAAAGTCGTGATGGTGATTATATGTGTCTTTTCTCCCAGTGTCCGGCTTTTCGGAGGATTCCACACAATCTTCCCCAGCCTAGCTTCACTCAGTGCTTCCTCCAAACTAACCCATCTTTTAGTGTTACCTATTTTACCCCATTCTGCAATTCTTAAAAGTGCTATAGCATGGTAGTAACTTTCTATGTCTGGGACCGCCAGGCCGCCCTGACTTTTGTCTTGTTTTAGAACTTGGAGGGAGATTCTATGTTTTTTGTAATTCCATATGAAATTCATTATAATGGCTTTTAGTTTACCGAGGTACTGTTTTGGGAGAGGGAGGGGGAGCATCTGGAATTTATATGTGATTACTGGTAAGATCATCATTTTTACTGAATTGATCCTGCCTATCCAGGATAGAATTTTTCCCTTCAGCTCTTGGCATTTTTTTTTTATATCTTCTAGGAGTGGGATGTAATTTATTTTGTATAATTTCCTCGGGTTGTTGGCCAGTTCTATTCCTAAGTATTTTATCCTTTTTTTCCAGACAAAACTAACTGTTTTCTGTAGGTTCTGTTTCTCTATTTTGTTGAGGTTAATATTAAGGATAAAAGTTTTTGAGGCATTGATTCTAAAGTTTGTTCGTTCCCCATATTCCTTTAAGGTTTTAAGCAATATGGGGACTGACTTCTGGGGTGAGCTTATGTAAAAGAGGACGTCGTCCGCGAAGGCCGCAAGTTTGTGCTCTTCGCTGCCGACTTTACAGCCTTCCACCTCTGGGTTTCCGCGAATTGTGGCCAACAGCGGTTCCAGGGATAAAACAAAAAGGAGAGGGGAGAGTGGGCAACCCTGCCTAGTACCATTAAACAGTTCGAACTCCGCGGAGGTCGTTCCATTGACCTTGATGTTGGTTTTCGGATGATTATATAGGGTTTTGATTTTTTGAATAATTCTGGGTCCGAAACCCATCCTCTGTAGAGTGTTGAACATGAACCCCCAGTCTACTCTGTCGAACGCTTTTTCAGCGTCTATCGAGAGGAGCAGACTGGGGGTTCTCGAGTCTCCCATCCTCTGTATGGCCAGCAATATCCGAATCCCATTGTCCCTCCCCTCTCTGCCCGGGACGAACCCAACCTGGTCCGGGTGGATCAGTGGGCCCAAGTGCCCCTTTATTCGATCCGCCAGAATCTTAGCGTATAATTTTGTGTCGAAATTTAATAAGGAGATGGGTCTGTAGTTCGAGCACACCGATCCATCCTTCCCATCCTTCCTCAGAAGAGTGATTGTGGCTTTTAGGGCCTCTTCGCTCATATCATAGTCTATCCCTAGTCCATTCATATATCGCAGCAATCTCGGTATAAGAATCTCTTTGTACGTTTTATAATATGAGGCCGTGAAGCCATCCGGGCCCGGGCTCTTCCCTGTTGGAGAGTTGTTGATGGCTGCTAAGATCTCTTCCTCAGTTATTGGCCTCTCAAGCTCATCTCTCTCCTCCCCCCCCTAGGGCCATTAGCCCTGCCCTCTCTAGGAACTCTGATGTTTTCTGGTTGTTTCCCATGCTGTCGTTGTTTCCCTTGGTTTTCACCTCGTAAAGTTCTTTGTAATAGTCTCTGAATGTAGAGGCTATTTCACTAGAGGTGAACTTCATCTCCCCATTTTTTGTTTGAATTTTTTCAATAAAATTTCTAGTTTTCTTTTTTTGTAATTTCCTTGCTAGATATTTCCCTGGCTTGTTGCCCCATATATATTGTTCCCTGGCCAATTTATTGAACTTCTGTCTGACTTCCTGTTCAGCTAAATCTTTCAATTCCTCTCTCTTATCTGTAAGCTCTATGTATATACTCTGGCTAAGTGCCCCCCCAGATTTGTGCTTTTGCTCCAGGGTTTTAATCTCGGCCATCAGCGCCTGCGTCTTTCTCACCCTCTCCTTTTTTTTTTTCCATGAAGCTTTAGCAATCAGGAGCCCCCTAATGAACGCTTTATGAGCGTCCCACAGTTGTGCCTCTGAGACCTCTCCGTTGTCGTTGATTTGAAAGAACCATTCTAGCTCCTTTTTGATATGCTCCCTAATTTCTTTGTCATGTAACAATTCAGGATTGAGTTTCCATCCGCTAGAGGGTTGTTTGTGTTCGGGGAACCTTAGCCTCATGGATACCGGCGCATGGTCCGAGAAGGAAGCTATTCCAATTTCGGTTTCTTTGACCCTTTCCAGTATGCCATGGTCTATTAAAATATAGTCCAGGCGAGAATACATCTGGTGGACAGGGGAGAAGAACGAATAGTCCCTCAACTGCGGGTGCTGGATCCTCCACACGTCCAACAGTTGGCCCTCCGATAGTTTTTTTTTAATACGCTTCAGTTGTATGTTGCCCCTCCCCGTGCCACCAGACGTACTGTCCTTCGCGGGGTCCATCACAAAGTTGAGGTCCCCCATCAGGATCAAATATCCTTTCCTGAAGGCCCTTAGCTTACGCAGAATTGCTTCGAGGAATAAGATAGGTTTGGTGTTGGGGGCATAAACATTGGCCAGTGTAAGTTCTACCCCTAGGAGGGAGCCCCTAAGAAACAGGTATCTCCCCTCGGGGTCCGTCATTCTCTCCTCCACCGTGAAGTCAATGTCCCTCGCAATCCCAATTGCCACTCCTCTTGCCCTGCTCGAGATAGTGTCCCCATAGAACCATTTTGGGAGAGCTGGAGAAAAAAGTCTAGTATTTGAGGAATGTACCAGGTGAGTCTCTTGCAGGAACACTATACCTGCGCCATATCTCTCAGCTTCCTCCAAAATTTTAGATCGCTTGCCGGGGGAGTTTAAGCCTTTCACATTATATGATAAAAATTTGATTTCTATGTCCTTCATTTATCTTTTGGGGAGGGAGAAGGGGTGAATGCCCACGTATAGCTGCAAAACAACTCTGTTCAAATCGGCCCTGCCCCCCCCCCCTTTGCGCCCCGAGTACGGGCCGCGGAGGGGGAGGGGAGGGCTAAACAGACTCCACCTCACCAGGAATCCGGAGTCTAAGGGAAGCCACAAAAGATGGCCCCCAATGACCCGGGGACCCTAGTCGGGGTAAGAGAGGGGGGGGTGGGTGAAGGGGGGGGGGGGGGGAGAAGGGGGGGGGAGAGGGAGGGGAGGAAGGGAGGGAAGGGGGACGGGGGGACAGGGGGAGGGAAACCACGTCCGCTGTGGGGCCGCTATCACCATCAATACTTCAGAGGGAAAAAAAAAAAAGAAAAAACGAAATTCCAGCATATCCCTTCTAAAGACTGGTGACCTAAACTGGACGGAATACTCCTGATGTGGCTGAACCAGAGTTTTATAAAGTGGCAGGATTATAGTTTTATCTCTGGAGTATTTCCCCTTTTTTATGCATGCTAATATCCTTCCAGCTTTGGTAGCTGCAGCTTGACATTGCATTCACCCCAGATCTTTCTCCATCCATGACTCCTCAGAGGTTCTCCCCCCAGTGAGTAGTTTGCGTTTATGTTTTTAGCCCCCAAGTGCATTATTTTACATTTCTCCACAATGAACCTCATTTGCCATGTAGCTGTCCACTCCATTATTTTTTCAGGTCTTTCTGTAAATTTCTATATGCTTCTGTGAAGTTATTGGTCTGCTTATTTTTGTATCATCCGCAAAAAAAGACATTGAACTATGTATCCCTTCCTCTATGTCATTTATAAATAAATTAAACAGAATTGGTCCCAAGACAGAACCTTGTGGTACCCCACTTACCACTCCAAACCAGTCTGAGTACATGTTATGTATCACTACTCATTGGACGATCCCCTGTAACCAGTTTTCTATCTGAGAACAAGCCTTATGGTCCGTGCCTGCAGACCTCAGCTTGTAGATTAAGCATTTATGGGGAATTGTATCGAATGCATTTGCAAAATCCAGATACACCACATCCACAGGCCTTCCCCTATCTAGATGGCAGCTCACTTCCTCGTAGAATGTTAACAGATTGGTCTGGCAAGAACAACCCTTCGTAAACCCATGCTGGTTACTACTATGATACTGTTTTCATCAGCAAATTCTTGGATATAGTCCTTTATCATATCCTTCAATACTTTACATACTATTGATGTTGGACTGACCAGCCTGTAGTTCCCCAGAATATGTCTATCCCCTTTTTTGAATATTGGTACCACATTAACTTTTCCCCAATCCGCTGGTACAATTCCTGTCAGTATGCTGTCCGCAAAGATTAGGAACAATGGTCTAGCTATATCCTGACTGAGTTTTGTGAGGACTCTCGGGTGTAAGCCATCTGGTCATGGTGATTTAATTGTGTTAAGCTTATCTAGCCTTTCCTTGACTCTGGCCTCTGTTAGCCACAAGGGTATATCATGTGATGTGTTTAAGATAAAGAAAAAAAACTTCTAACTTTAGAACCACTTTATTTATGGGGGGATAAATTGATGGAGAAAGTAAAAATCAGATGTCTGGTGGAGACAAGATAAACTTTCTTATAGAGATAAGATTTCAGGGATCGCCTAGAGAGGGATAGAGTAGTAGACAACTGGACATATTGGGGTAGGGAGTTCCAAGGAATGAGAGAGACTCTGGAAATGTTCTGGAGGCAAGCATGGGAGAAGGTTACATGGGAGCTAGAAAGCAGGAGTGTTCTAGGAGGGGTATTTTGAGATGTGGTTTGTGGTGTAACTTAGCGACGAGTTGGTGATGGCTTGGTTGGAGATAAGCTTTAATGTTTGAGTTGTACAATATTGATATTATTTTACCAGGAGAAATATTAAATTACATTCTAATTACAAGTAGCTGAACTGGCTTAGAAAACACCAACTTTTCTCTTGCTGTAGTGCTTCTCTCATTGTCTCTAAATACTGGAGGTTAAAAATTGCAGTTCATGTGAAAAATCTGCTCTGAAAAGTTCTCGCACTATAGCTTGGTCACGCCCATTTCTTCCTCTGTACTATTTTCTTCTAATTATTAGAAAAAAAGGTAGGAGGGCAGAAAAGAACCAAAGAGCAGAGCAGGTCAACATAGAGAATGACAGTTATCTATGGATATGAGAACCACTTCTACATGTAAGACTTGCCATTAGTCTGATTTGTAGAAGATATCCATTAATGCATAGAAAACAAAAATGTTCTCCTTTTTATCCCTATAGTTATGTATTTTCTTTCTTTTACATTTAAAAAGAACTGAGAAATGAAATCCTATTGGAGACAATGGCCTTGTAAACAAGCTCTACTTTGTTCTTTTACCGAATTATACTGTATGCTCATGAAGTCAGGTCCAAAAACACAAAAGACAATGGAACTGCATAAAGGGGAGTTAAAGGTCAGGAGAGCGGTTTCACATATGATGTAAAATGAGGAGGGTGGTGGCTGGGGTAGGCCAAATGGACAGGGAAAAGCTGCAAGGGTAGAGCCTGTGGGGAATGCAAGGACCTAATTTCAAAAGCAAAGAGATCAGAAAGAATCAGGAAAAGAAAAAAGTATCATTGTCACAGCAGCTTAAAAGGTTAGTGTGTCTTCAGATGTTAATGAAATACTTCAGAATGTTAAAAAAAAAATGAAACTCCCATCTGGTGGTATGCATCATCCATTTGGTGGTTTGTGGTGGTTCTCCCAGGAATTAGAGGCGATAAAGAGGGCATACATGTGGTAATCTCTTTGAATAGGTATGGTGCAGCCAAGAACAGGTGTGATACTAAATAAATGTTGCGAGAAGTGGTTGAGACATGACTCAGAATGTGGCACCACATCCAAATATAGGCGAAAAAGAAAAACCAAGGATGAGCGTGGACTTTAAATTGGTAACCACCAGTAGACCCAAAATGAAAAAGAGAGCACTCAATTGAATACAAATCCAAATTTATTTTAACTTCATAGTAAAAACATATTAAATTCAGAAATAGAGTACATATCAGGTGATTACATAAATAAATGGCATTGTCCCACCTAGGTGAAATCTATGTGAACACAGAAAAACCTGTAGGTATGCTCATAGATATGGTGGACTCTGTGTCTGCTGTATGCAGAAGGTCTTACGTTACGGTTACCAATTTAAAGTCCATGTTCATCCTTGGTTTTTCTTTTTCGCTAAATAAATGTTGTGTTTACGGATTTGCAATTTGTAGATATTTGTAGATATTTGTAGATATTTGCCAGCACACCATGGATCAACATCTCCTTGTGTTGTGATCATGCAATAAATAATCCGGGGGCGTGGCTTGACCGAGCTAGGAGATGGCTGCCTGACTTCACTGCTCCCGTCAAAACCTCACTTTCACCTGCCGAACTGGAGATTTTTATTGCTTCTCAACGCACAGAATCATGGGGACGGCTTCCCGTCACACTTCTGCTTCCAGATCCCGCTCTCCCCGTGAAAATCCTGGCGACGGAGGCCAGAATATCCCCGAGATGTTCCGCACACAGAGGGGAAACATGGCGCCTTCCCGCCGCACCACCTCACGGGCTGTGACTCCCCCAACTTCTGACCCGGCGCTCTCTCTACAACTCGCGCCGCAAGCTCAGATCCGGGACCGAGAATCACCCTCTCAACCACAACTCAGCATGCAGGACCTGAGAACGATAGCGGCAGATATTAAAGATACGCTCTCGGCCGCCATCGCGGACCTGAGAGTGGATATTCGCGCCCTTTCTGATAGAGTGATGGCGGTTGAGAAAACGACCTCACAACATGATACGGTGCTCAGGAAGGCTGTCAGACGGATCGACACCCACACACTGCAACTAAGAGAGGCACAGAGACACATCGAAGACCTCCATAACCGCGGACGCCGCCATAACCTCAGGGTCCGCGGCCTGCCAGAAGACATTGATCCTGAGCACTTATCCTCTGAGGTAATGACTCTGTTCAATACCATTTTACGTAGGCCGCCCGACACACACATTGACTTTGAACGCCTACACAGGGCTCTGCGCCCCAGAGGCAGAGAGACGGATCCCCCTAGGGATATTATTTGTTGTATAGTGGATTACAAGGTGAAGGAAGAAATCCTGAGGCAGGCCAGGGGAATCCCTCGATTGTAACACAAGGATACCCCCGTCCAAATCTTTCAAGACTTATCCGCTATCACCTTACAACAGCATCGTGACCTAAAACCTCTGCTGGAAACCCTACGATCCCATGGCATACAATATAGGTGGAAATTTCCCTTTTGCCTGTCAACATCACATCAAGGCCGAACGGCCCTCCTAAAAACTCCGGAGGATCTGCGCCATTTTTGCCGTACCCTTGACACCCCCCTGGTGGATGTCCCGAACTGGAATGCCGACTTCCGCACCTACAATGCCAGACGACCTCCGTCACCCGAAGACCCGATGGACGTACAAGTATCCCCGCACTCCAGGAGACGTTCCCCGTCGGGCTCAAGACGACGCTCCGTCAGACCAGCTGACCACGGCCCTCACCCTGCTGACTCTCCGGGCTCCCGGAGGACCCGCTGGGACTACTGAGGGCCCCCCCTCCGCATCTTCACAAGGAATCTGACACCGGAATCCCTGCCCCATTGCCTGACCCACAACGATGGCTTCTAAAGAGGATTACGGATTCCCCAGAAATATGGTACTGTTAATCTTGTCTATGACTTGTCTGTCTTGGAGCTTGTTCTCCCAAAGCCACAGCCTGCAGGTGCCTATTCGTCCTACTGTGCCCTGTGTCATTCACACTATGGATGCTGACTGCCGTGTGCTCCCATACCCACAATGTGTGACACTTGCTCAGGACTACTTCCTTACATGGTACTGGCCCCTCTTATTTTAAACCGCTTCATGCACACGTACTGCTGTCATTTATTTGTTTTTCAGGGGTTGCACTTTACACTGTGAAGAGCATGAACCTTGTATCTACATCCCTCTGTTTGTTTGAGCCCAGTATGCTGCTTCTGACGAGCTCTAGGCCCCGCTACACTTACAGGATCCGGGGGTAATGTATGCTCTGGAGGATAGTTATCCTGTTATTTATTTATTTTTTCTTTCTCTTTTTACTGTGATGGGTTTGTGTCCGTAGCTTCACACAGTCATGTGCTTCCCGGCTCTACTTTGTGATTCCCTGCATTACGTTTATACGATAGGCTACTGTGGGCTATAAATTATAACTTCATAGACCTTTGGTTGCTAGGGAGGCCTCCTTTGTACCTTACTCCATGCTATGAGCTCCCTCATATATCAACTTCATGGTGTCAGCCCTGATATGACATTAGCGCCAACCCTGTCTCTCCACTGTCTGTCCGTCTTCTGATCGGCGATCGCCCACTAGCTTATATCACTGAGAGCCTCCATTAGCTACCTGTCACTTAATTCGTGTGTCCTATGCCACCGTACTGGCTCCCCCTAGTGGGTTTTCACTTCACAGTAGTTAAGATAGCTATATTTTGAGTTTAGACACTTGAGCCCGGATACCTTATTTCCGTACTGTCCGCGTGACTACACGGAAGGGACCTCCTAAACCGCGGTTTGGCCTATCCACTGTTCCTCTGGGTCTAGAAGTACAGTCGTCCTGCTTTACCCTCCCCGTTTATGCCTACCTCTCAGGTTAGTACCCTCTAGGGTGTTTACTTTACTGTACACCTTCTGTGTTGAGTTTTGAATATTTTGACCCCACTACCTGGTTTCTAGGTTATAACTACTGTTCTCAATACCCACCCTCAGGGGCTGAGTTCAATTTGTACTGTTTTTGTACGGTTTATGAAAAGTATATATTATACATGTTATTCCTATGCATGGCTCGGTTTTGTACTTTGCCTACTATTTTTTTAAATACTGTCACTGTATGACACATGTCAGCCCCTGACTATTTTTATTTTTTTTGTGTGTTAGGCCTTTACACCCACTAAACCACACCATGCAATTTTTTACATATGTACACTTTTTGGGAATTACATACCCCTCCTGCTGGCTGTTCCGAAAATATCTGGCCTCAGATTACATGCCTATGCGCGCTTCTCTTTGCACATCCTACCTGCTCCTTAATAGTCAGGTCTGTCTATTTAAAATATTAAACCTATGCTCCCATTGAATTCCACACTACGCCTATCTCCTCCATTACATTTTTTCTTTTTTAAGAGGTAATGATGGTGACCCTATATCTCTCCATATATTTCTCCTATTAGGTCCTAGCCAACCCACTAACGGCATAGTAGCCTAATCGATTCCTACTAATAGACCATACGCTCATCCTATTGACTACTAGCTGTACCTTTCACGCCTACCCAACGGTAGGCTGGGCTGATTTCAGACTCCCCACATCCCTCTCCCCATCCTCCCCCACGACTTATCCTTGGTAGTATCTGATTGCCCTCTTGCTCTGACTATACCCGTAGTGTCCACTCGGCTACTTCTTACGCTAGAATTCGTCTTACTCTATAATTGAAAATATGACTCGATTCCAACCTCGGATGGACTCATGATGCCTTCTGATACTCCACACTTTCCACAGGTGAAATTTTGCTCCTTGAACGCTCAAGGTCTTAATATCCCCAAGAAACGGTCACAATTGTTGAATTCCTTGCAGAAAGATAAAATACATATTGCGTTCGTGCAAGAAACCCATTTCCGCTCCAACGCTATACCCAAACTTCACAACCACAATTTCCCTACAGTATACCATGCCACTACGGACGTCTCAAAATCTAAGGGGGTTGCCGTACTAGTATCCAAACACTGTCCACTTAAGGTCTCTGAACTCAAACAAGATGTCAACGGTAGATATCTCTTTATTAAAGGCACTTTACACGGTCGACCTATCACACTTGCAAACCTTTATGCACCCAATAAAAGACAAGTTCCTTTCTTCCGAGAAACTCTCCAGCTACTCACTGAATTTTACGCAGGCATACTCGTTGTGGGTGGTGATTTCAATGTTGCCCTCACCCCTTCTCAAGACTCTTCAAACGGGTCGTCCTCCCTACCTTACAGAGCTTTGAGGGACATTAAAAAGAGACTCCAAGACTTGACCCTCCATGACACATGGCGCACACTTCATCCAAACGACAGAGACTTTACATTCTATTCCTCGCCTCACAACAAATATTCCCGACTGGATCACTTTTTCATTTCCCAAGCTGATCTGTCACTCCTCTCCAACGCAACAATCGATCCCATGGTCCTCTCTGATCACAACCCCATTTCCATGACACTGTCTGTACCACTGACTCGTAAACCACATTCTATCTGGCGCCTTGACAACTCTCTACTTACTGACGTGGCAACTACACAGAGGATTGCCACCAGACTTACCCAGTATTTCCAGGAAAATAATGTCGCAGACTCCCCCCCGTCCACGGTCTGGGCTGCGCACAAATGCGTTCTAAGAGGTGAACTCATTTCGATAGCCGCCCATAGACAGAAACTACGACGCCAACGTATCGCTGACTTATCATCCAAGCTTCATGCATTAGAACGCCTACACAAGGCTTCCTTAGCCAATCAAACACTTACACAACTGCTTCAGGTCAGAGAGGAACTCAGGGAGGAGTTAAATAAGGGAATTAAACGCAAGTTTATGCTATCACAGAAATGATTCTATGAGTTCGGAAATAAGTCTGGTAAATTGCTGGCTAGGGCACTGCAACGCAAAAAAGCTTCGTCGGGGGCGTGGCTTGCGCGCGATCCGAATGGAAGCCTGAGTCTGCAGCTCTCCCAGGCCGGCCGGAATTAAAGCGCTAAACGGGCAGTTTAAGCCCCATCGAACCTCCACATTGCCTCCACAAGTGCTGGGGAACCTTCCGGAATGACATCCCGCAAGAGAAAGGAGGAACGGAACCTCCAGCGGCTGACGGCCCTTTCGTTCCAGTGCGGCGGCCTCAGGCAAGATGGCGCCGCCGGCGCCACAGACAAACAGGCCGCGGCCTATACAGAACCACCGAGCGGCGATGCAGGGGAAATGGAAGGGGATTTCACTCCCCCATCCCACGATGGCTCTCCTCCTCTCACCCCCAACTCCCAGAGCCCTGCTAAAGCGCGGATGCGCTTGGATCCCAACTACAAGGCCGGACCCACAGTGAGTACACCACTGCATAATGCACACGCCATCTCCTCACTACAGTCCTCCATAGCGGCCTTCCCCACATCTGGACAGCCTGTCCTTGATACAACCATGAAGGACATGCTGATGTCCCTCCAATCATCCCTTATGACTAACCTGTCCTCCTTGATGCAAAAATTCACTACAGACATGAGACAAATGGACAATAGAGTGCACTACCTAGAAGACAAGATGGGGGAATGCACAGAGACAGTCAATGATTTGGTTGATACATGTATGGCCCAAAAAGATGACACTGACTGGATCAAATCAAAAATCGCAGACCTCGAGGACCGCTCTCGCCGCAACAATATAAAAATCCGCGGGATCCCGGAATCGGTGCCTCCTGCTGAACTGCACGCATACGCCGGCTCCATGTTTGCCGCCATGCTACCCGAATTAACCCCTATAGAGTTGACGATCGATCGCATACACAGGATCCCTAAGCCCAAACATCTAGCTGACACGGTCCCGAGGGACGTGCTCCTTAGGATACACTTCTACCAAGCAAAGGAGCAGATCCTATCAAAAGCGAGAGCACTGAACACCCTACCAGCTCCGTACACAGACATCCAACTTTTTGCCGACTTATCGCAGTACACGCTACAAATGCGAAGACAACTGAAATCGGTTACAAAAGCCCTCACGAACCATAAGATAATCTACAAATGGAGACATCCTGCCACTATTCTGGTTACACACAACAGTATCCCGCACTCAATCTCCACAATGGAAGGAGGAATGAAACTACTACACTCTTGGGGCATAATACCGGAACCACCGAATGGCCCCTCCGCACCTCCACGGAGATTCAACTCTCCCCCTCAGGGTTCCCAAAGAAGGAACTACCACCCCTCCATGAACTGAAAGCTGCTGCCCGTACTCCTAATGAGCTACCACACAAGGTCCGGTCCGGCCGACCGCTCTCTCAGTCTTAAATTCTGAACTTTTTTCCCCCAAGGTTTAGTCAGCACCCACGAGTAGTGGATTACTGCTGACCTATTTCCAATTGACCAACATCTGCTACTACCTACCGAACTCAAGGTTGCTATATATCTTGTCTTTTTTTTTTTCCCTTCCCCTTTTTTTTTTTTTTTTCTCTCTCCCTCCTCCTTTCTCTCCTCATTTTTTATTACAGATTTGTCGCGTCACAACTTCGATACTTACCACCAGCAAATTCTAGCGATAGAACAGTGAAGACTCTACAGTGGACCTCCACTATCTGACGACCTCCGACGCCGAAACTACTCACCGTACAACTACTACAAGTGTCCCCGCTACTCTCCCTGCAAACAACCTGAAACGTCCGGGCTCCTCTCCTCCCAACTGTAAGTTGCTCAAGCGCACCAACACTCTAGAGAACACAGCAATGTCCGTAACAGTCGTGTCCCTGAACGCAAAGGGCTTGAACCATCCGGCCAAACGTTCTTCCCTCTGGAAAACAGCCTTATCGCTCAAAAGCGACATTGTATGTGTCCAAGAAACACATTTCACCCAGGACTCAGCTCCTATATGCCAGCACAGGCTATTTCCTCATATCTTTAAATCATCATACACGAAGAAACAAAGAGGCGTCCTCATTGCTATACGCAACACAGTCTTGTTTGAACCCCTACAATGCATCACGGATACCGAGGGAAGGTACATTATTCTTATTTGCAAAATTAACAACACCCTTTATACACTGGTATCCCTGTATGCACCGAACCAACGACAGATGTCCTTCCTCAATAAGCTCATGGAGAAGGTCCACAAACTCAAGAAAGGTCATGTTCTGTGGTGTGGCGACTTCAACTTAGTACCTGATGTCCATACTGACTCTACTGCAGGTTGCAAGAGACTCGCATTTCCTCTGAAAAGCTTTATATCCTCTAATGCCTTATTTGACGTGTGGAGGTGTTGTCACGCCAGTGAACGCGACTATACCTTTCTGTCACCGCGTCACAACACCTACTCACGTATCGATTTATTTCTCTCTGATAAAGTCTTGTTGCAAAAAATTTCAGCATCAGCGATCCACACTACTACCTGGTCAGACCATGCCCCCATTAGTATTACTATTAACGCTAAACTCCACCATCCCAGCTCCTACCTATGGAGACTTGACAACTATCTACTACAAAACCAGTCCACACGACAGGAGATACGACAACATCTTGAGGAGTATTTCTCCACAAATTCCCAATCGGTGTCTGACCCAGGAGTGGTGTGGAACGCTCACAAAGCTGTAATCAGGGGGGTCTTTATCCAAATGGGAGCTAGGGCAAGGAAATTGAGATCACGGAAACTTGACCAACTTACTGTTGACATAGAACTTACTGACTCACAAAACAAATCCAACCCCTCTCCTGCACTCCAAACCAGACTATTTAAACTCAGACATGACCTGAGATTATTACTCCTACAGACATTTGAAAAATCATATACCAAATTGAGAGCAAATACATATTCCACAGGCAACAAAGCAGGTAAACTGATGGCATTAAGATTAAAAGGGCATAAGGCCAAATCCAAAATTCCGTACATGTTGCACCCACACACTAAAGAAAAACTGCTCAAACCCCACGACATAGCGAACGCATTCAGTGCCTACTACAAGGACCTCTACAACTTAAAAGACGACCCAAATACCATTCAGCCTTCCCTAGAAGACATTAACAAATTCCTAGAAAACATCGACCTTCCCTCTATCTCTCCAACACAACTAGCTAAACTCAACGATCCCTTTACAATCCCTGAGATAGAATTTGCTATTACTAAACTCCCGACAGCCAAGTCCCCTGGTCCAGATGGATTCACTGGAGAATACTATAAAGCTTTCCAGCAGATCTTGGCCCCCACACTTTGCACAATATACAACTCCGCGGTCTCCACATCCTCCTTCTCTTCAGATATGCTTAGCGCAATAGTAGTTACACTCCCCAAACCAGGCAAAGAACCAACCTCTCCCCAAAACTTCCGGCCAATATCTCTACTTAATGTAGATATTAAAATATACGCAAAATTGATCGCCAATAGACTAATCGACATCCTCCCAGAGCTTATACATACAGACCAATCCGGCTTTACGAAAGGTAGACAATCCTCAGACGCTACCAGAAGGATGATAGATGTTATCCACCACGCAAAGCTCACAGGTACCCCCTCTGTACTCCTATCCCTAGATGCAGAAAAAGCGTTTGATAGAGTACACTGGGGGTACCTATCATCGGTCTTGGGGAAATTCGGACTTACAGGTCAAATTCACAGTGCCATCATGGCCCTGTATTCCTCTCCCTCAGCTTGTGTGTACTCGGCGGATTCACTGTCCGACCCGTTCAACATAACAAACGGAACTAGGCAGGGATGCCCTCTTTCCCCCTTAATCTTTAACTTAGTTATGGAACCCCTTGCTCAATCCATCCGAACAAACAAACAAATTACGGGTATACCAATAGGAAAACTAGAGAATAAAATAAGTCTATTCGCGGATGATGTCATACTAATGATCTCCAACCCCACCACCTCCCTCCAGGCAGTTCAAGAGACGCTAACCCAATTCAGTAATATATCTTATTACAAAGTCAATAATAGCAAATCCAACATCCTGAACCTGGGCATTGATGCTACTTCCAGTTTACTACTCCAACTACAATACCCATTTGCTTGGGCTGAAAAAAGTATAACCTACCTTGGAGTCCAACTAACTAAAACTACAGCGGAACTATTCTATCATAACTATATCCCCTTTCGCATCAAACTCCAAGAAGGTCTTCGCAAATTAGCGTCTTTTGAGCTGTCCTGGATGGGCCGACTAGCGGCATTCAAAATGCTCCACCTCCCCCAAATTCTGTACCTCTTTAGGACCCTACCAATTCCTATACCGAATAACTACTTTAGTTCTCTTCAGACTATCCTGTCCTCTTTCACCTGGCAAGGCAAGAAAGCGAGAAGTGCACATAAACACCTAATCAAATCCCGTACAGCAGGGGGAGCAGGGTATGTAGATTTCCGTGATTACTACATGGCATCAATCCTCACACAGATTAAAGAATGGTTCTCTCCTGTACACCGCACTACCTGGGGACAGACAGAGTCCGATATAGCTCCAGGGAAAAACCTACTCCCTTGGCTGCTATCTAATCCACGCATCGCCACCAACTCTTCACACTTTCCCCCCACGATGGTAGCCCCAGTCCAATCCTGGAAAAAATTCATGACCCACACTTTAAACTACCCCATGAGAGTCTCCATGAACATCCCAATACTAATGCTACACCATAAAATAGACCACATTTCCTTTTCACGATGGAGTGAGCACGGCATCACTTACATAAGTGACCTCTTCACTGACAACAGGCTCAAATCATTCCAAGACCTACAGTCTGAATTCCATCTACCTAAAACAGATTTCTACCTTTATCTCAGAACTAAACACTATCTAATTACATATACTTCCTGGGCATGTGAAATCCCCCAACCTGCTAGGCAATTCCTGCACAACCCAATGAGCAAACACAAAGGAATATCCCTTTTTTATAATATACTTCAACAGAAGCAGTTTTTCACCAAAACTACCCACTTAATTAAGTGGGAATCTGACCTGGGACGAGAGTACACCATAGACCAATGGACCAATGCATGCAACTCAGTTTACAAAGTCACTAGTTGCTCTAACCTGTGGGAACTAACAATAAAAATTTTCCAACGTTGGTACCTGACACCCGCTAGAACATCGAAATTCTCTAATGCCACCAGTGCCCAATGCTGGCGTCTGTGTGGCACAAGAGGAGATATGCTCCATACGTTCTGGAGTTGCCCCAAACTACTGCCTCTATGGACATCGACATTCCAACTCCTAACTGAAATATTAAATCACAATCTTGACCCTCGACCTGACCTTGCACTTCTGTCTCTGGACATGGACAATTACCCTCCTCAAACAAGACACGTCCTGTCTCATATTCTGCTTTTGACTAGACTATCCATAACTAGACGATGGAAAAACCCTGAACCACCCACCCTAGGAGAGGTAGTGAGGACAACCCACCTTCACTATATATACGAACAAAATATAGCAACCAGAAATGGCAGACTGGACCGCGCCAATCTACTATGGCTCCCTTGGTCCACGTGGATCAAGAATAACACACAAATTCCACTAACTGAATAGTTCTATACAAAGCTATAGTATCTGCCAGGACGGATTAAGCATACTTATTGACATAACTGAGAGAGTTCTGTACAGTCACTACACACGTAAACGGTTTTATAGTTACTGCTTGTTCGAGTTGAAAGTTTATTTTGACCCGCGGGGTGGGGGGTCACGCACTCTGGCCACAGTAAGAGCCCATAGGGGGTGGCCGGGGAGTGGGACTACCTTCCCCATCAACTCCAAATACTGAACATGTACCTATGTTTAACTGGGTCCACACGCTTGAACTGCGTTTCAGGAATATTTTCTTGTTCTACACGTTACTGTATGTTAATGTACCATATTCTAGTACTATTGTAAGCCATAGCTTCCACTCGAAGTGTCACTGATTTTGCCAATATCTGGATTTTCTGTTTCTTTTTGTTGTTGTATACACTGTAAAACTCAATAAAAATCTATTATTCAGAAAAAGCTTCGTCGACGATTCATAAGATAATAGACCCTACTGGCACTCCTCATGTGACCCCCGAAGACATCTCTAAACAGTTTGTGAATTACTTTTCTAACCTGTACAATTTGGCGCAGACTGACCCTTCGTCTCACACTTCTCACAGACGAGATATGATATCATTGTTCTTAACACAATATGGCATGTCACCAATCCCCTCCGTTGGGTCAGCATCCCTTGATGAACCTATCACTATTGAAGAAATTAAAACTTCCTTACTACAACTTAAAACTGGCAAAAGTCCCGGCCCAGATGGACTGACTGTGGGATATTACAAAGCCTTTCAGGACATACTCTCACCCCATCTCGCCAAGACCTACAATTCCTTCGCTTCCTCAGTCCCTATACACAATGACCTATTGGAGGCCCATATCACGTTAATTCCTAAACCCGGCAAAGACGATACCATTGTGTCTAATTACAGACCCATCTCCCTTTTAAACGTGGATTTAAAGTTATACGCTAAGATACTAGCCAATCGCATACTCCCTCTTCTCCCACAACTGATTTCCCTTGATCAGGTTGGCTTCATCCCTGGTAGGGAAGCTAGGGATAATACCCTGAAGGCCCTGAACATTCACCGCTGGCTCTCTCATATGTCTGACCAGAAGGGGTTCTTTTTGTCACTAGATGCGGAGAAGGCGTTCGACAGAGTGGCCTGGGACTATATGGCGGCAACTTTACAAGCGGTGGGTTTTCCCCCACGGTTCATGCAAATGATTATGACATTATACTCCCATCCTACGGCTAAGGTACGAGTCGGTGGCCACCTGTCGAATGCCTTCTCCATCTCGAACGGAACCCGCCAGGGCTGCCCTCTCTCGCCCCTTATTTTCATCCTTACACTAGAACCCTTATTGCGCAAGCTTAGGTCCAACCCCGATATCAAAGGAATAGCTGTACGCGACAAAGAGTTTAAACTTGCTGCTTACGCAGACGATATACTCCTCTTCCTTTCTGACTCAATCACCTCTTTACCCAACCTGCTAAAAGACTTTGCCCTCTTTCATAAACTAGCCAACCTAAAAATCAACTTCTCTAAATCTAAGGCCCTTAACATATCCCTCACACAGCCAATGGTGGCCCATTGTAAATTGAATTTCCCATTTAGCTGGGAGCCAAAAGCCCTTACCTACCTGGGAATCCAATTGCCCACTAACTTGGATGATCTTTATGCTCTGAACTATCTACCAATACTACATACTATACGCACGGATCTCCTCAAGTGGACTTCTGGTCATTTTTCCTGGTTTGGGCGAACAGCCATCCTAAAAATGAATATCCTGCCCCGCATACTTTACATATTACAAACGATACCAATTAAACTTCCTACTTCCTTCTTTACGACATACAAAAAACTATGTAGAACCTTTATATGGGCATTCAAATCCCCTAGGGTTAGCTGGGATAAATTAGTACTCCCCAAGACCAAAGGTGGCCTGAGCCTCACTGACGTACGAAAATATTATTCTGCTTGTCATCTCACCAGAATAGTGGATTGGCATGTTCACCGTAGCTCTAAAGACTGGATCAACATCGAAGGCGCTTTTTCCCCCATTCCTTTAACCCACCTTCCGTGGATCACCAAGGCCAACACACCAGCAGTATGCTCTTCCCATCCACTCACTGGAGCAACTCTTCAAATATTCAGGTCTGTTTGTCAGACACTAAACTGGTCACCTTCCCCAGGTCCCCTGACTCCATTGAACGATAACCCTGACTTCCCGCCAGGATTACCCCCCCCCCCCCCCCGACGTACCCGGCGGTTTGCCAACTCCTACATTTAGAGCCTCATACCTCTTCCACAACACTGGATTGATGTCGTTCCAAGATATTCATTTACGATTCCCTGAATACTACATCCCATTCTATAAGTTTCTTCAGATCCGACACTTCCTAAATAACACTCAACCTCTTGCTCAATGGAATAGAGCCCTCACCCCTTTTGAACACCTCTGTACAAGTGATTCACCCCTCAGACACCTCATATCACTATCTTATTCACTGTTATTCGACAATCATGACCCTAAACACAATTCGGCAGTCAGGATTTGGGAAAGAGAACTCACAATAGAACTCTCAAGTGAGGAATGGTACATATATATAACATTATTCATAAAAGCTCTATTAATGTATCAGCCCAAGAAAACTCTTACAAAATTCTATCCAGATGGTATCGAACGCCGGATGTTCTCCACAAATACCACCCTGACGTCTCTCCCTTATGTTGGAGATGTGGTCTCGCCACCGGTTCTCTGCTGCATTTATGGTGGGAATGTCCATTGCTCAAACCCTATTGGGAAAAAATACACAAAGCCATATCCCATATCTCTACATACACGCTAGATTTTACTCCCGCTCAATTCCTCCTCCACCACACCTCTCTCCCATATTCAGTGTACAAAAAATCGGTCATACCGCACTTACTCAATGCTGCTAAACAGTGTATACCACTATTCTGGAAATCTGCGACTTCCCCCACATTTTCAGACTGGTTCAAACGCGTAGACAAGATAGCTGAGATGGAAAACATTATTCACCAGGCCAGGGATACTCCAACAACCTATAGTACGGTTTGGGCTTGCTGGTTGCACTTCAAGGACACAACAACGTGTCGGGAACTACTTCGTCCCCCTTGAATGAACTTCTTCTAGATCACTTTACGAAGTTTCATCTTAAAGTTGAGCTCAGACCTGATTACGCCCTTCCACTTCATCCTTATGGACACCCTTACCCAACGCTTCTGGATACTACCTAACCCCCCCATGTGTATCCTCCTGTATGATATCTTCTCATACTATTATTTTGTGCATGGTTCCATTTACAGACTCTAACCTAGAGAAGCACCAATCCTAACTCTCGGTTATGTTTTTGTCTTTTGTTTTTTGACACGTCTTACTCCTCAGTATAGGTCTACACTATTTATCTACTGCATAGCTTTTATTTTTCTCACTCCCTTTGCACAGTTAGCTCCCATTAGGGGTGCAAAGGTGATGCGAGATCCTGCGCGGACCAACCTGAAGACACAGACCGTATATGCCATGACTACCCTTTTCTACTCCCAACTTGCTATTACCAGTCGCACACCACTACCTTCTCATGATGACCCACAATTCATATCCCGGACTGATGAGTCCCTCATTAGGCCTATGGTAGTCTTTCACGTTACCATGTTTACAGTTTCTATGGTTTAGTTTTGAGCTTTATACTGATTGTTAGACTGCTACGTATTACCTGTACTTACTGTACTGTGTTTATGATGGCTAACTTGTACAAAATCTGTTAACATTACAGTCTGTATTACTGTTTACCTTCAGATTGCTTTTATCTGTATCTGTATTTGCTTACCTTCTTAATAAAAATTTTATTGGAAAAAAACAATAAACCAGTATCCACATGGTTGTTGCTGCAGCACCCAAACTTGAGAGCTTATCCAGGAACGTGTGCGATGGGAATATGAAGTATTACTATGGATTTACAAAGACCCCACCTTAGTAACTTTTACAGAAATCCATTATCTGATTTATGTTATTAATTGGGTTGTTAATTTTGTGTAAATAAAATGTATGCTGTGGCCATTTATAAACCCTTGCAGCCCATGCTGCTATTTAACCTGGAGTTTATGAATATTTTAGTCAAGCAATTCTGAAGCAACATGTGAACTCATTTTCACAGATTTAATGCCTTTCAGACTGTATGTGCAGGTAAATGTGAAAATCCACTCTGGCTAATCTTATCACATTCATGCATTTCTTCTTGTCTAACAAAAATGTATATCCTTATAATCTGAGATATTTGCACATATGTGATTTTTGATTCAGTTCCAAGATTTAAGGAAAGAGCATTAAAAGTGCTTGCCTCGCCCACACAAAATGTTGATCCACAATCAATGCTCTGGAAGGCATGCTCTGCTTATACAATCACTTTGTGTTGCTCTGTTTTGAAAGCATCCATGGATGCCATTTTGAAAATGTAATTATAGGGAAACCATATGGAGGCTGACAGTGGTTATAAATTGTCTTGTGCCTTAAAATTACTGCTCTGTAAAAAGCGTTAAACTTTCAGTGTTGACGAGACCTCAAAGTTCTGGTTTTGTTTGAGATTGTATCTCATGCATGTGAGAGATAGATATGAATTACTGGGTGGTGGAGAAAATACATTAATAGTGATTTTTTAATCCCATCTGCAGTGTGTCCAATGAGTGACATCGTGGCCCTTATTGGAATTCCCTATATATAGCATTAGCTATGGTGTTCTACTGTGTAGGTTCCACTGGGGGGGGGGGGGGGAAAGTTCAGCCTGAGGCACTAAATATTCTTGCGGGATCTGGTCTTCTGATTTGTGTCATATTGGGTGGGGGGATAAAGGGGTTGGTTTAGTTCAGGGGTTGAGGGGGACAAAAGGAAATCTGAACTTTGATTGAAAATGCAGTTATTCTTTAAATGTTTTAAGAAATTTTCGTATGTGACCAGCCAAACCTTGGACAGGTCCAACCTCATTTCCTGTCCTGCTGACAACATTTTCCAGGCGGGAAGTGAGGAAAAATCTCCACAAAGAGACACACACAGCAATAAAATGCTTTTCTTCAGTGGAGTTTAGAACACAACTTCTGTCTCTGTCCCTATTAAATGGTTTTTATCACTTCCTGCCTGGAAAAACCATTGTCAGCAGGACAGGAAGTATGGATAAGTTTGTCTATCAGAGTCTGGGAAAATAGTAAAAACTTGACAGGGGTTTAATCTTTTCCCACTCTATTCAAAACTAAAAAAAAAAGGTTTTGCCTTTTGTATACATTGCTATCATAGTTGCTTTAAAAGTGTTTTTTTTGTTTTTTTTTACCCTGTTTTGTCTACATTAGCAATCCCATTTATTGTGAAACCTTTCTAAAAATAAATATATATATATACAGGGCTCAAAATTTCAAGTCCTGAGCTACTAGCCAGGCCTCAAGGGTTACTCGCCACCAGTTGCCCCCCCCAACCCCTACCCTGCCCCGCCCCTAAACCCGCCCTCAAATTATCTCATTAAATGACACCTTTAATGTTTTATGCAATTAAGTTATAAAAATATTAACAACTTTAATGTTAATGCAGCCTGTGTCCCCCCCCCATGTGCAGCCTGTGTCCCCCCCCCATGTGCAGCCTGTGCCCCCCCCCCCCCATGTGCAGCCTGTGTCCCCCCCATGTGCAGCCTGTGCCCCCCCCCATGTGCAGCCTGTGTCCCCCCATTTGCAGCCTGTGTCCCCCCATGTGCAGCCTGTGCCCCCCCCCATGTGCAGCCTGTGCCCCCCCCCATGTGCAGCCTGTGCCCCCCCCATGTGCAGCCTGTGCCCCCCCATGTGCAGCCTGTGTCCCCCCACCATGTGCAGCCTGTGCCCCCCCCATGTGCAGCCTGTGCCCCCCCCATGTGCAGCCTGTGCCCCCCCCATGTGCAGCCTGTGTCCCCCCCCATGTGCAGCCTGTGTCCCCCCCCATGTGCAGCCTGTGTTCCCCCCCATGTGCAGCCTGTGTCCCCCCCCCCATGTGCAGCCTGTGTCCCCCCCCCCATGTGCAGCCTGTGTCGTCCCCCCCATGTGCAGCCTGTGCCCCCCCCCCCATGTGCAGCCTGTGTCGTCCCCCCATGTGCAGCCTGTGTCCCCCCCCCCATGTGCAGCCTGTGTCCCCCCCCTGTGCAGCCTGTGTCCCCCCCTGTGCAGCCTGTGTCCCCCCCCTGTGCAGCCTGTGTCTGTCCCCCCCCATGTGCAGCCTGTGTCCCCCCCCATGTGCAGCCTGTGTCGTCCCCCCCCCATGTGCAGCCTGTGTCCCCCCCCCATGTGCAGCCTGTGTCCCCCCCATGTGCAGGCTGTGTCCCCCCCATGTGCAGGCTGTGTCCCCCCCATGTGCAGGCTGTGTCCCCCCCATGTGCAGCCTGTGTCCCCCCACCCCTATGTGCAGCCTGTGCCCCCCCGTGTGCAGCCTGTGCCCCCCCCATGTGCAGGCTGTGTCCCCCCCCATGTGCAGGCTGTGTCCCCCCCCATGTGCAGGCTGTGTCCCCCCCCCATGTGCAGCCTGTGTCCCCCATGTGCAGCCTGTGTCCCCCATGTGCAGCCTGTGTCCCCCCCATGTGCAGGCTGTGTCCCCCCCATGTGCAGCCTGTGTCCCCCCCATGTGCAGCCTGTGTCCCCCCCCATGTGCAGGCTGTGTCCCCCCCATGTGCAGCCTGTGTCCCCCCCCATGTGCAGGCTGTGTCCCCCCCATGTGCAGCCTGTGTCCCCCCCATGTGCAGCCTGTTCCCCCCCCCCATGTGCAGCCTGTGTCCCCCCCCCCCATCTGCTGCCTACCTGTGGAGAAGAGAGGAGAGCCGCCACTGGGAGATCACAGCAGGGAACATCACTGCTTTCGTTTCATCATAAGCTGTGTGTTCCCCCGCCGCACGCCGTCACATAAGCCCCTCCCCTTGTCCGGGGAACTTTGATACATGTCACCCGTCCCAGGATTGGACGGGTGATCTGTCTATCAAAGTCCCGGAAAAGGGGAGGGGCTTATGTGACGGCGCGCGGCGGGGGAACACACAGCTTATGATGAAACGAAAGCAGTGATGTTCCCTGCTGTGATCTCCCAGTGGAGGCTCTCCTCTCTTCTCCTCGCCAGCCCTCAAAAATCACTCGCAAAATGCGAGTGTGCGAGTGTAATTTTTGAGGGCTGTATATATATATATATATATATATATACACAGTGCCTTGCGAAAGTATTCGGCCCCCTTGAACTTTTCAACCTTTTGCCACATTTCAGGCTTCAAACATAAAGATATAAAATTTTAATTTTTTGTGAAGAATCACCAACAAGTGGGACACAATTGTGAAGTGGAACGAAATCTATTGGATTGTTGAAACTTTTTTAACTAATAAAAAAATGAAAAGTGGGGCGTGCAAAATTATTCGGCCCCCTTGCGTTAATACTTTGTAGAGCCACCTTTTGCTGCGATTACAGCTGCAAGTCGCTTGGGGTATGTCTCTATCAGTTTTTCACATCGAGAGACTGAAATTCTTGCCCATTCTTCCTTGCAAAACAGCTCAAGCTCAGTGAGGTTGGATGGAGAGCGTTTGTGAACAGCAGTTTTCAGCTCTTTCCACAGATTCTCGATTGGATTCAGGTCTGGACTTTGACTTGGCCATTCTAACACCTGGATACGTTTATTTGTGAACCATTCCTTTGTAGATTTTGCTGTATGTTTGGGATCATTGTCTTGTTGGAAGATAAATCTCCGTCCCACTTTCAGGTCTATTGCAGACTCCAACAGGTTTTCATCCAGAATGGTGCTGTATTTGGCTGCATCCATCTTCCCCTCAATTTTAACCATCTTCCCTGTCCCTGCTGAAGAAAAGCAGGCCCAAACCATGATGCTGCCACCACCATGTTTGACAGTGGGGATGGTGTGTTGAGGGTGATGAGCTGTGTTGCTTTTACGCCAAACATATCGTTTTGCATTGTGGCCAAAAAGTTCGATTTTGGTTTCATCAGACCAGAGCACCTTCTTCCACATGTTTGGTGTGTCTCCCAGGTGGCTTGTGGCAAACTTTAGACAAGACTTTTTATGGATATCTTTGAGAAATGGCTTTCTTCTTGCCACTCTTCCAAAAAGGCCAGATTTGTGCAGTGTACGACTGATTGTTGTCCTATGGACAGACTCTCCCACCTCAGCTGTAGTTCTCTGCAGTTCATCCAGAGTAATCATGGGCCTCTTGGCTGCATCTCTGATCAGTCTTCTCCTTGTCTGAGCTGAAAGTTTAGAGGGACAGCCAGGTCTTGGTAGATTTGCAGTGGTCTGATACTCCTTCCATTTCAAAATGATTGCTTGCACAGTGCTCCTTGGGATGTTTAAAGCTTGGGAAATCTTTTTGTATCCAAATCCGGCTTTAAACTTCTCCACAACAGTATTACGGACCTGCCTGGTGTGTTCCTTGGTCTTCATTAGGGATGGGCCCGGTGTTCGATTCAAACCCATGTTCGAATCGAACATCGGGCGTTCACCCGTTCGGCGAGCCCAGAACTATTTGGGCCGCTCGCATCAAATTTGTGTGATGCGAGCGGCCCGCAATGCATTGCGCCAGTCGCAGTGCAATGCTGGCTGATGATTGGCCAAGCATGCACTGTGACCCCGCATGCTTGGCCAATCACAGCGCTGGCAGCGAGGAGAGCCATAATTGGCTACAGGCAGGATGCCTGTAGCCAATTATAGCTTAGGGGCTTTTGTACACGCCCCACGGTATAAGAGGCCGCCACGGCGGCGGCCTCGCATATTGTGTTTCAGTGTCAGCGTGTCAGTGTGCTGCTGACTGCTGACAATATGTGCTTTATTTCTGGGGATTTGTGTGTGCGTGCTGTTAGTACAGCATTGCGGTATCACATCTGGGGGGTGTCTATAGGTTGCCTGTGAAGGGGGGCAGGTTTCCTGTGCTCAGAACTGTCCCTGCAAAAAGTGTAATTTTTGCAGGAAAAAAGCTATTTAAAAGCACTCGCGGCTAATGAATTGATGGCTCCCGTAACACAGAGAACTGTCATTCATTGATAAAAAAAAAAAAAAAAAAAGTGTGGGGGTCCCCCCAAATTCAATAACCAGGCCCTTCAGGTCTGGGATGGATATTAAGGGGGACCCCAGCCAAAAAAAAAATGGCGTAGGGTCCCCCTCAAAATCCATACCAGACCCTTGAGGTCTGGGATGGATTTTAAGGGGAACCCCAGCCAAAAAAAATGGCGTGGGGTCCCCCTCAAAATCCATACCAGACCCTTATCCGAGCACGCAACCTGGCAGGCCGCAGGAAAAGAGGGGGGGACGAGAGCGGCCCCCCTCCCACCTGAACCGTACCAGGCCACATGCCCTCAACATTGGGAGGATGCTTTGGGGGTCTGAGACCCCCAAAGCACCTTGTCCCCATGTTGATGAGGACAAGGGCCTCGTCCCCACAACCGTGCCCGGTGGTTGTGGGGGTCTGCGGGCGGGGGGCTTATCGGAATCTGGAAGCCCCCCCCCAGATCCCGCCCCCCCTGTGTGAAATGGTAAGGGGGTACAAAAGTACCCCTACCATTTCACCAAAAAAGTGTCAAAAATTGAAAAAAATTACAGGAGACGGTCTTTGACAATTCCTTTATTAAAATCTTATTTCTTCTTTCTTCATCCTTCGGTTTCTTCATCTTCTCCTTCCATCATCTTCTTCCATCTTCTTCCATTTTCTTCTTCCTCCGATCCGCTTCTTCTTGCGCTGGTCTTCTCGTCCGGCATCTTCTTCCATGGCGTCGGCGTCGGTGTCTCTTCTTGGGCCACTCCTCGCAATGGGAGGCTCCCGCTATGTGAGGCTTTGCTGCCTCTGACAGGTCTTTTATAATGGAGGGCACCTGGTGACCCCGCCCCCTCTGACGCACGGGGACGTCATGGGGAATTCCCTATGGCTTTCCCCATGACATCAGAGGGGGGCGGGTCACCAGGTGCCCTCCGTTATAAAAGACCTGTCAGACGGAGCGAAGCCTCACACAGCGGGAGCCTACCATTGCGAGGAGCGGCCCGACAGAAGAACAGATGCCGATGCCATGGAAGAAGATGCCGGACGAGAAGGACGAGAAGACCAGCGCAAGAAGAAGCGGATCGGAGGAAGAAGAAAATGGAAGAAGATGGAAGAAGATGACGGAAGGAGAAGATGAAGAAACCGAAGGATGAAGAAAGAAGATTTTAATAAAGGAATTGTCAAAGACCGTCTCCTGTCATTTTTACAATTTTTGACACTTTTTTGGTGAAATGGTAGGGGTACAAAAGTACCCCCTTACCATTTCACACAGGGGGGGGGGCGGGATCTGGGGGTCCCCTTGTTAAATGGGGGCTTCCAGATTCCGATAAGCCCCCCGCCCGCAGACCCCCACAACCACCGGGCACGGTTGTGGGGACGAGGCCCTTGTCCTCATCAACATGGGGACAAGGTGCTTTGGGGGTCTCAGACCCCCAAAGCATCCTCCCAATGTTGAGGGCATGTGGCCTGGTACGGTTCAGGCGGGAGGGGGGGCGCTCTCGTCCCCCCTCTTTTCCTGCGGCCTGCCAGGTTGCGTGCTCGGATAAGGGTCTGGTATGGATTTTGAGGGGGACCCCACGCCATTTTTTTTGGCTGGGGTTTCCCTTAAAATCCATCCCAGACCTCAAGGGTCTGGTATGGATTTTGAGGGGGACCCTACGCCATTTTTTTTTTTTTTGGCTGGGGTCCCCCTTAATATTCATCCCAGACCTGAAGGGCCTGGTTATTGAATTTGGGGGGACACCCACGCTTTTTTTTTTTTTATTTTTTTTTTTTTTATCAATGACTTTTTTTTTATCAATGACTTTTTTTTTATGACTGTTCTCTGTGTTACGGGAGCCGTCAATTCACATTAGCCACGAGTGATTTTAAATAGATTTCTTTCCTGCAAAAATGACACTTTTTGCAGGGACAGTTCTAAGCACAGGAAACATGCGCCCCTTTACATGCATACTATAGACACCCCCCAGGTACGAAATTTAAAGGAATATTACACTTTTATTGTTTCAATTTAAGCATTATTAAAATCACTGCTCCTGAAAAAACGGCCGTTTTTAAAAAAAAAATTTGCATTGATACATGTCCCCTGGGGCAGGACCCAGGTCCCCAAACACTTTTTATGACAATAACATGCATATTAGCCTTTAAAATTAGCACTTTTGATTTCGAACGTTCGCATCCATTATAGGGTTCTAAAGCTCGCACGGACTTTAGGTCCGTTCGCGGGTTCTGGTGTGAGCCGAATGGGGGGGGTGTTCGGCTCATCCCTAGTCTTCATGATGCTCTCTGCGCTTTCAAGAGAACCCTATCACAGAGCAGGTGCATTTATACAGAGACTTGATTACACACAGGTGGATTCTATTTATCACCATCAGTCATTTAGGACAACATTGGATCATTCAGAGATCCTCGCTGAACTTCTGGAGTGAGTTTGCTGCACTGAAAGTAAAGGGGCCGAATAATTTTGCACGCACCACTTTTCAGTTTTTTATTTGCTAAAAAAGTTTAAAATATCCAATAGATTTCGTTCCACTTCACAATTGTGTCCCACTTGTTGGCGATTCTTCACAAAAAATTAAATGTTTATATCTTTATGTTTAAAGCCTGAAATGTGGCAAATGGTTGAAAAGTTCTCAGGGGGGGCGGATACTTTCGCAAGGCACTGTATATATATATGTATTGGAAAGAATGGTTTTATTTACACTTTAAGGAATTTTTTTGAGAACTTGCTCATTTTATTTTGTTCTTAGCCCCCACTGAGACCTGGCATATCATTCACAGTGGTCATTCTCATTCATAGACCAATGCATGGTTATTAACTACCTCAATACCAGGCACAATTTCCTGCCCAAGACAATTTTTCAGCTTTCAGCGCTATCGCAATCTGAATGACAATTCTGCGATCATGCAACACTGTACCCAAACCTAATTTATTATCATTTTTTTCCCACAAATAGAGCTTTCTTTTGGTGGTACTTGATTACCTCTGGGGGTTTTATTTTTTGCTAAACAAACTTAAAAAGACCAACTTTTTTGAAAAAATTGTGTCTTCTCCTTCACTGACGGGCACTGATAATGTGGCACTGATGAGGAGGCACTGATATGTAGAATTGATGGGCACTGATAGGCGGCACTGATATGCAGCACTGAAGGGCACTGATGGGCACTGAAAGTTGGCAGTGATGGGCACTGACAGGCCTATGATGGGTACTGACATGCTGGCTTGCGCCGGCATGTTATACTGCTGGACATCATATGATGCCCAGTCAGGATAACAGAACCTTTTACCGGCCATCAATCTGCTATAGGCCATGCGGGAAGTGGTTAAATTGATTGCATACAGTGGAGTGTAAAAAGAGACAACTCACTATGCACCCTTGTACACTCAGTACACCCTACCACATCTCACACCAAATGCTTAGCTTTTTACTCTGTCTAGCTTTGTGTGGATTAGCAAGCTAACATTTGTTAGGTTGCAGGCAGTTGGCTTCATTTTCTCCAGACTTTTCTCTGACCTGAAGCCTCACCCTTTTCCTGCACATCACTCTCTTGCCGCTTCCAATGTTAGCTCCATTCACATTAAACTTAGATATGGGAAATGGTGTAGGTAGGGCTACATCCTACTGTCACTTTCTGTGTTGTGTCTTTAATATAGTTATGTGATGGGAGGAAGGACTTTTTTTTGCTATTATGATACATTAGCATTTTAAATCAAACTCCACGCTATTGAAAGAAACCAATGAATGAAGCTATGTATTTTATTAAATATTTCAATAAACTTTTATTTTAAATGAAATGTTACTACATTTGACATGATTTTAACCACTTGTAAACTCGTGTACAGCAGCATTCATATTTGGAGAAGGGCCAATCAGGTATAAGCAACGAGGTGACTTCACCAGTCTGTAGGCTGTACTATCCAATCATAGACCAGTGCAGAAAGGTGGCCTAAATATGTTGTATATATGTAAATCTCAGGTCCAGGTGGATAGAAATACAAATCCCATGGCAGGTAAAGCAAATCCCTTATAAATATTTAATTTGACTGTTTAGATGTTTTCCTGAAGTTCAGGTTTCAGCAATGCCTTTGCTCTTTCAGTATTACACAAGATGAAAGACATAGTTTGACATTTTCACATGCTGTCCTCACAGATTTTACAATTTTATTTTTTCATCCCAATAGCTCTTTAATTGTCTACTTGTTTTTACTTTATCAAAGGAACTTTAATTCCCTTTCTATGACTAGCCACTGCTTCAAAGTACACAAAATGTAGTTTTGTTCTGAGAAAATCAACTATCCAGAGGAAGCAGACAGTTAATCTTTGTCAGATATTGGCAATCCTTTGGCATAGAGCCGAAGCCATAGATTAGGTCAGTGCTGTATTTCTTAGCTGATGCCAATGCATAGTTTTTCTTTCTTTGAAACTGACAGTCATGGCACTGGAGTAGTGCTTTTCTTATAAATCCCATTGCTGGAAACTAATTCTATGGATATTGCAGACAAAAACCCATAGACTAACTGTCTGTATAGTGAATGCGTGCTAAGCCCGATAAGAGATCACCGAGCCTTTAAAATCCTCAGCCTGGGACATGACTGTGTCTAGGGAGTGCAGCTCTCAGTTCAAAATTTAAAAAATGCTCTCTGCACAAATGTATGCAGATCCACATATGCATTATGCACGCTAATAAATATTCACAACTACGTAGTCTCCAGGACTCATTAAAGGTTAAGGAAAGGCCACAATACCCACAACAGGTTAAAAAAATATAGATACAACATCACTATGCACATTAAGTCTGTGTATGCATATGCAATAACTGGTATAGTGAAATACTGTACATGTCAGGATTAAAAACCTTTTTTAAAACATCTGGACCCCCTGGCTTACTTACCTACAGGTTCCAGATGCAGGGAGCTGACTCCTGGGTTTGTGAGAGAAGGATTCCCGGTCAGACCTACTTTCTTTATCTTAGTTCTTTCTCTTTTTTTCCTTCTTGTCTTTTTCTAGTCCCCCCCCCTTTTTTTTCTTTACTTCCTCTTTATTTTCTTAATGGTAACCTTGATCTAGCTGATGGGGTTATTTGCCCCGATAGATGATTAAGATATCTGTTGGGAATATGTTTTGGTACTCCACAACACATATTTTAAGCTGTGTGTGAGCCAACCTGATCCATGTATCTGATTTCTTACATGTTATTTTGTTATGGTTATCATCAATAGGTTGCTGTTCCTTCAGAGGGATTGGACTATTTACTACGATGCTGATGGACTCATGTTCAATGATACCCTAATTTCTTACATACTATGTTTCCCTCCAAACTTAGACTGGGCTCACTGAACACTCCAGCCCTGACAGGAGATTGCTTTGTTGTTATGTTTTGTTTATTATTTGGAAAGAAAAATCTAATAAAAAATATTGAAGCGACTGAGAGTTTTTAGTTAGGCTTCAGTAGGTACACAAATGGCCTACACCTATATCATTTTACATATACATTATATCATAAAATTGTTTAACTTTGGCTAGTGCTTCATAGTTTGTCTTTATCACAGGCTCCCCTTACCTGCATAGGCAGTCTTTTGATAAAGTAGAACTACCCTTTCAGCCTAATGGACATTTGTCTTAGTAACAATTCTGTCAAAAGCAATGTTTACTATCATGCTGTCTAGCTCACAATATAAAGTGTGTATATGGTCACCATTGGCTGGGAAAATTAGTCTGATGGTCGATGTTCCAGCTGATGAGGACTGCATAGTTCCACTAGAGTGCAGAGGTCACTAGTCAACCAGCAGCTTTGTCTTTAATTGGTTATGGTTCATAGTGAGGGAAGCTAAAAATTCAATGTTCTTCACTTTTCTTTTGTACAGTTCTTTAAGTCCTGGCACACTATGTCACAAACAGATTATACTGTTCGCAAATTCAGTTTTTCTTAGGATCAATAGCTGGCAAACCCAGCACTTTATTTTGCCAATTTTGAAGAATAAAATGTCTGGTGAAAAATTATTCATAGCTTGCAATCCAATACTCAGTTGATGCCCGCTTTCATTAAATCATGGTAGTTTAAAAAGAATCACGTAGAAGAGAAAGTATTCTTTCATGAATTATGTCATTTTCCAAAGACATGAATTAAATAGCCATCTCTGTACATTTCAGTTTTTTAAATAATTCACTTTTTATTTAAGAAGGTTATGAGTCCATTGAGTTTTATAATATTGTTTTATATCAATGAGTTATTTTACACCAGTTCTACAATGGGTGTACTGGGTACAAAATCCTCTTAGCTGATTGGCTGAAATTAGTCACTAACTTACTGCTCTATGTACGTTATCGTTGGTGTATTAGGTGTCTTTCAAATCTAAGTAACCAAAAGAAGGCTGTTTGAACCAGATTTATAGAAATAGTATCAGTATAAGAACAGCTTCCTGACTGGAATGGTACCAGTGGATTGACAAATATGGTGCCAATATTCAAAAAAGGGGCCAACAAGTTGGAAACTACAAACCAGTTAGCCTAACATCAATAGTATGTAAACTATTGGTAGTTTAGTATGTAAACTTAATATTCTGGAGACATCTAATTCATGCAGACTTCCTGAACGCTCTTCTGGGAAGTTGGGCAAAGCCAAAATACCAGTTTGGTGAAAGGGCATTGCTACCTTTGGAATGAAGTTGTCAACTAGCCTTAGTTCGACCCGATCTCTAAAGAATGATATATGCCGCTCTGAGGCTCTCAGAGCTTGAAGGTCTGACACTCTCCTTCCATTGGTAATTGCTGTTAAGAAAACTGCCTTGTATGTTATGTCCCAATGGGAACAATCCTCAGTTGGAGCGAAGGAATGAGCCCATAAAAAGCCTAGTAGAACAGACAGAGCCCATTGAGGAAAAACTCTTTTATTAGGTGGGCGAATTTTGATAACTGCTTTTAAGAATTGTCTGATTAGCAGCTTCTCAGCCCATCTTATCTTTGTTATTGCCAAGATTGCAGATATTTGCACCTTTAATGAGCTGAGGCTAAGGCCCATCTCTAGGCCTGATTGAAGGAAGTCTAATACCGCCGGTGGGCTGCAGGATCCAGGCCTCTTTCAGTTAGCGTAGACTTTAGTAGTGGGTTTTATGGCCTTCAGTAAGATGGCAATAACTCCAGAGGAGCATCCTAAGCTCTCCAGCCTCCCCCTCTCAACAGTCAAGCCCAAAGTTCCAGCCTGCGTATGTTCAGGTGTAGGAACCTGCCTGGGACCAGCAGGTGCGGAAATGCTGGTAGGGGGATTGGATTCTGTTTGCTGAGGTGTATCACCAGGGGGAACCAAGGCCCCCATGGCCAGAATGGGAGGATGGCTGTGACTGTCACCTGTTCTTTCAATAGCCTGAGGAGGAACCTCATAATTAGAGCTGTTGGAGGAAAGGCGTAAGCCAGGCTGCAATTCCAGGGTGTAACCAGCGCATCTGTTCCCTCCGCCTGGGGATGCGGAAATCTGGACAAGAATCTCTGAAGCTTGCTGTTGTTGTGAGATGCAAAGAGGTCTATTTGAGGTAGCCCCCATCTGTGGTTCAATTGAGAGAATACTCTGGGATGCAAGGCCCATTTCGTCTGATCCAGGAATTTTCGTGACAGGTGTATTCAACCTCTCAGGGAGGTAGACTGCCCTCAGAGACTGTAGGTGCATTTACACCCAGGCAATTATGAGTTCTACTTGTACTATGTGCTGCTGAAAGTTCCTCCCTGGTGTTGAATATAGGCCCTGTTGTCCATTTGCAGAGTAACTGGGTGATTCTTGATCCTGTGGGGTAGGGCCTGGAGAACCAAAAAGGCTGCTCGAATCTCCAGCACGTGGGGGCCATTCCCTTGGTGGTGAAGCTCCATCTGCCCTGGACTGACTGACCTTCACAGTGTGCTCCCCAGCCTGCCTCGCTGTCGTCGGTCGTAACAATGATACAACTTAATGGACCTAAGGGCTGCGACTTCTTTAGGGACCCCACCTTCAGCCACCACTGTGGGCTCCTTCTCATAATGTAAGATACTGTTATCAGTTTTGCCAAGCTCTGCTTCCTCCACTGCAGAGATGCCAATGAGCCCATGGGATCATTGGGATGCAAGATGACATGGTGCCTAGTAGACTGAGGCTCTGATAGGCTGATAGGCGAGTGGTAGTTGCTACTGCTAAAATTTTCTTGCCTTCTCCATATAGAACAGCGTTCCCAGGTACACCAATTGTTGAGATGGCTCTTTTTGAAGTTGATGATCCACCAAAAATTCTGCAGAGTGTGGATGAGGATCTCCCTGTGTGACAGTAATTCTTCTCGCTCTCCGGCCAGCAGTAGGACATCGTCCAAGTAGTGGTGGACTCGAAGACCCTGCACCCTGAGCGGGCCTAGCATGGCAATGAGGAATTTTGTGAAGGTCCTCGCAGATGTGCACAGACCAAAGGGTAGGCTTGTAAACTGTAAATGCTTCTGCCCCACTGCAAACCTCAGGTACCTCTGGAAGACCGGCAAGATTGGAATATGGAGGTATGCATCCTGTAGATCTAGAGAGCATCCAGTCACCCAGCTGTATGGTCTGAATGATCGTGTACATTTTTCTAACAGAATAAAACGATCCAGTCCCTTCAAGTCGATGACTGGGTGCCACCCTCCATCCTTCTTGCGTACCATGAGTAGGGTGGAGTAAAACCCTGAGTACTTCTCTGAGGAGGGGACCGGTGTTACTGCTTGCTGTATTTGGAGAGACTGAACGTATTTAAGTAGGACAGCTGCTTTCTACTGTGTCTCTGGAATCTAGGATAAAATGCGATCTGGAGGGGGTGTGCTGAGCAACCTCCTGGAATGGCCTTGGGTGACTGTGGATCTTACACAGGAGTCTGTAGATTTTTTTTCCCAGATGTCTGAAAAGTGCGCCAGCCTGGCTTCTACTGGGAGCATCTGGTACTGCGCACCGTCAAAAAGACTTATTAGGCTCCTGCAGGGCACTTGGCATCTTCTGCTTGTGGGCTCTAAGGAAAGTTGCTTGTGTCCCCTTCAGGGCCCTGGACTGCCAAAATCTTGAGTCTCTGGTTCTGTAGGAATGAAACCTACTGGAAAAAGGCTTTGACCCCCGTTGTTTTTTGTCTTGTGGGAGCAAACCAGACTTGCCCACGACACTCTCGAGATGGCTGACTCCATCTTGGAACCAAAGAGGAACTTGCCATCAAAAGGTATCTTACACCAAGACTGTTTTGAGGAAGTGACCGGATCCAAGATAACTTCAAAGGCAGGAGCCACAGTCAGGAGGCTGTATACTGCCCACCCTACACAAGCCCACTGACAGTTTTAAATGTTCCCGGGAACCCACCCCCAGGCTCCTCCTATTGTTGTGGGCAAAATTGAAAATTGTGCCCTGTTCCAAAATGGCTTCCGTCGGCCAGTGCGCATGTGAGAACCGGGCGCGGTTGCGAGGTGGCGGCTAACTATGCATTTATTTATGCTATTCACTGGTTCTGAGGGAGTGGTCAAGAGGCAGAGCTCTATCACTAGCATGCTGCCATGGTGGCGTCAGTAAAGATTATTTATTTGCAAAGTGTTAGAACAAAAACTAAGAAAACAATTCTACTTCCTTTTTATAGAAAAAATTAAAAACTCAGTGGCAATTAAATACCACCAAAAGAAAGCTCTATCTGTCTGAAAAACAATATACATAATTTCATTTGGGTACAGTGTTGCATAACTGAGTAATTGTCATGCAAAGTGTGACATCACAGAAATTGGCAAAATGGCCTGGGCAAAAAGGGGATTAACAGTCCTGTTCTGAAGTCACAGGCATGTGTATGGGGTGTGCCGAGTGTGACTGGGCACACCTTAATCACCCGTGCACATCGCTGTGTCTGGCCCTGCTAATTCAGCAAGGGGGGCCGGCGGTAGAGAGAGGAGTCTGACTGACATATTCTGGCCACCCCCCGCTCTGCAGCTGTTTAACAAAATACTTCCCAGGTCATATTGTTCAGCGATAAAAAGCCTAGTAGAACTGACAGATCCCATTGAGGAAAGACTCTTTTATTCGGTGGGCGAATTTTGATAACTGCTTTTAAGAATTGTCTGATTAGCAGCTCCTCTGCCCATCTTAGCTGCGCTAATCACAGGCAGTGAGACATTGCCTGATCCGCGGCAGCAGAGATCGGGCAATGTCTCACTGCCTGTGATTAGCGCAGCACTGCGCCGACTTCCTGGCGGGCTCTGCACGTGGACCATGAGAACACGCCTGAGCTCACCCTTACTAAGGACCTGGGGGAAGAAAAGGGACTATTTAACCTCTTCTGGTGCAGATGGAGTGATCTACTGCACTGCAATTCGAACAATTGAATTAAAGACCCAGCCTCTTCTATATCAATCTGCCGGGCAAGCTGGGGCTTTAAGTTACTTGTCTGAACTGCAGTGCAGTAGATCACCCTGCTTGTACCTGAAAGTAGTTAAATAGTCCTCTTTCCGCCGCAGATCCCGCTGCACTGCACCCAGTCCCTGGGCCTCAGGACAGTGAAGCCGACTGGACCAGGTGCTGGTGGAGACAGTGTGCTGCCACCTGTCCAGCATTCACAAGTGATGGCTCCCCGCAGCGCTGCCGGCTACTCTCCTCTCCCGCCAGTTGCTGCGGGGGGTGGGGGTGGAGGATGGAGAGTGGCGGGGAAGGGGCTGGTAAATATGTAATTTACCGGGCCCTTCCTTTTCTGCCCTACAGACAACCACTGCCCTACTGACCCCGTCAACTGCCCTACTGACCCCATCCACTTCCCTGCTGACCCCATCCACCCATCCACTGTCCTACTGACCCCATCCACTGCCCTACTGACCCCATCCACTGCCCTACTGACCCTTTCCACTGCCCAACTGACCCCGTCCACCCATCCACTGCCCTACTGGCCCTGTCCACTGTCCTACTGACCCCCTCCACTGCTCTACTGACCCCGTTCACTGCTCTACTGACTAATACTACCCACTTCCCTACTGACCCCGTCCACTGCCCTACTGACACCGTCCACTGCTCTATTGACTAACACCATCCACTGCTTTACTGGCACCAACCTCTACGCTACTGATACCAACCTCTGCTCTACTGACCCCATTCACTGCTCTACTGACCCAGTACACTGCCCTACTGACACTGTATACTGCTCTACTGACAAAGACCACTACTCTACTGATCTACTGACCTGGTCCGTGTTTTAATACATTTTAAAATGTTTCTTTACATATTGTACATACAGTTGTGCTCATAAGTTTACATACCCTGGCAGAATTTATGATTTCTTGGCCATTTTTCAGAGAATACGAATTATAAGACAAAAACATTTCTTTCACTCATGGTTAATGTTTGGCTGAAGCCTTTTATTATCAATCAACTGTGTTTACTCTTTTTTTTCAATAAAAGTTTTTATTTTAACTTCAATACAAGTAGGCAAGACATAGTATCCAAAACAATGACAGTGTAGTTTTACCACAGTTCTTACAAAAGTTGAGTTCAAAACATATATATAAAAGAAAGAAAAAAAAAAGAAAAAACACATATACGATTAGAAAAAGTATCCCTCAGACAGTTAAATAAAAAAAACATGAGAAAGCCTGCAACATGCAGCTATTATACCGGATATCAAGTCTTATCAAAACTACGTGAAGAGAACAATTGTCACGCTGGAGGATTGTCTGGGACCCACTTACCTCTCCGGACACCCCTAAAGGGAACTCACTGTGTCCAGTGAGGAATGTGGGCCCCCGTCTCTATATGAAGTTCCCCACTAGAGGGAATTTACGTATATAATAAAAAATAAAAAATAAAAACATGTAAACTGATGAAAGCACCATATCAAAGGATCATGTGACTCCTGCTGGATCGTATTCCATGAATATTGTATACACAGATCTGGATATGCAGCTGGAGATCCAGACGATAGCTAAATAGCTCTACATTAGTAACAAGCGTCACCATTCTAAGTTTGTAGTAAAAGAACTCAACTCTATCACCAATGACTATACTACATGAGCATAATGAAATAAAAACTCAATCAAAACAAATGAGAGAACAGAGGAAAGAAGAATGTAGAAGAGAGAGAGGGAAAAAGAGGGAAGAGAAGAAGAAAGATAGGGGAGAAGTGTAGTCGGTAGAGTGTCTATCCATCTGATGCACGACCCTGAAAATAGATTTACAGCTTATGATCAATTCCAGGTATCAAGGAGATTCCAATATAACGAGCCCATGGTTCCCATATAGCTTTAAATAGTTCTGTCTTGTCTAACAGAGAGCTGACCAGTTTTTCTTGCTCCATTATCCATGAAACCTTCCTCTTCATGGACGATAGTGAGACCGTTGGGGACTTCCAGGCCTTGGCGATGGATAATTTAGCTCCCGTCAATATAAATAGTATTAGCTGTCGAGTGAGTTTTGAGATACCTGGTGCGAGACCATTAACCAATGCAATTGCAGGAGACTGAACAATACAGCAACCGGTAACCTTACGAATCAAGTGAAACGTTTTGTTCCAGAAACCTCTTATCATGGGACATTCCCACCAGATGTGGAGCATGGTGCCTAGTCCCTGGCATCCCCTGAAGCAAAGGGGGGATGAGGAGGGGTACATGTGAGCCAGTCTAGTCGGGACTAGGTACCATCTCGTTAGAAGTTTGATGTTGGCCTCTGTGAGAGAGGTGTTGTAGATACATTTGAGAGATCTAGAGAAGGAATCGTGCCAGTCCTCCACTTCCCAGGAGGCCTGGAGATCCCTTTCCCAGGAAATCATATATGGTAATTTGTTTGGATTGGTGGAGAGTGACTCGTAGATCACTGAAATACCTCCCCTCTGCTCCATGGCTTGACCACACCAACTCTCGTATTTAGTGAACCCTGGGGGGTCATGTTTATTTGACCAAAGTGAGTGAATGAAACGGGAAATTTGATGAAACCTAAACCACTTAGAAGTTGGGAGATCCATCTCCTTCACAAAATGCTTAAGAGGTAGGGGTGCCTGTACTGGAGAAGAAGTGTCCGATGCGGTATACCCCCTTATCGAGCCACCATTGGAAGGCTCTGATGTCCATACCGGGTATAAATAGAGGGTTATGAAATATGTGTGCCAACGGTTGACATATAGAGACCAGGGAGGGAAGTTTTCTTACAGAATCCCATAATAAGAGTGAATGCGATAAAGTGGGAGATAGGACAGATGGTCTATTCTTGGGGGGGCACCACAGCAGGAAGTCCAGTGTAAATTTAGGTACAGCTTGTCTTTCAATGGCTATCCAGTCAGGTTTTTCAACCCTTAGGTAAATGGTAGATAGTTGAGCCAAGCGTGCCGCTATAGAAAATTAGGGACCCCTAATCCTCCTTGAGAGGAAAGATTAAAGAGAGTTTGTTGCGAAAGGCGAGGTCCTTTCTTGTGCCAAATGAATTTAGTGACTTTGCTCTGGAACGCTTTCAAATGGTCCTTCCTAATCTGAATAGGGAGTGAGCGGAAAAGATAGAGCAATCTAGGTAGGAGAGTCATTTTGACTGAGTTAATTTTTCCTGTCCAAGAAATATCCTGGGATTCCCAGCTTCTAAGGTCTGCTTCCAGTTTTTTATACATTGGAGGATAATTGGCTTGGTATAGGTTTTCTATTTTCGACGTGATATTAAGCCCCAAGTATGTAATAGAGGAATCACTCCACTCAAATTGATATGCGTTTCTAAGAAGAGACACTTGCGAACTAGGAAGAGATATATTGAGAGCTTGAGATTTAGACATGTTGACGTGCAATCCTGAAACATTTGCAAACTTAGTTAGTAACTGGCAGATTACTGGGAGAGAGGTATCTGGCGAGGTAACAAAAAGGAGTAGATCGTCAGCAAAAAGGGCACATTTATGAGTAGTGGGACCGCACTGGACCCCCTTGATGTTTGAATGGTCTCGGATAGCAATTGCCAGTGATTCAATTACCATGGCAAAAATCAAGGGGGATACAGGGCATCCCTGATGAGTTCCCCTGGCTATCGTTATCGGATCAGAGTAGTATCCCTGCAGTCTGATTTTGACTGTAGGATTCGAATAAAGAGCTTCCAACGCTCCTATGAAGTTCGGTCCAAAACCCCATTGTCTAAGTACTGCAAAAAGAAATGGCCAAGAGACGGAATCGAAGGCCTTCTGAAGGTTCAACGATAAAAGCATGCCCTCTTGTTTTGGTCCCCCCTCCCAGTTCGATTGTAAAACCGAAATAAGATCAACTGCCCTTCTAACTTGGTCGGGACCTTGTCTGCCAGGGATAAAACCAACCTGGTCTTTGTGTATATACTGGCTTATAAAGGACGCTAACCGATTTGCCAACACTTTAGTGAAAATCTTCATGTCGTTATTAATCAATGAAATGGGCCTATAGTTCCCCGGTAAGCTTGCGTCCTTACCTGGCTTGGGAATAACGGAAATGTAAGCCATATTAAGTTGATTACCAACAGGGGAACCTTTAGATAGTGAGTTATAGAATCTAGTGAGGTATGGAGTCAAAGTGACAGAGAACGTTCTATAGTATGGGTTGGAAAACCCATCAGGCCCAGGTGCTTTTGTCCCCTTCAGATTCTTAATGACCTCTGCTACTTCCGAATCCGTGACAGGGGCTTCCATCTCAGCTCTGTGATCTACCGAAAGTTTGGGTAAGTTCAGATTAGTTAGGAATTCATCTATGCTTTTAGTGTTTGTGTGTCTATCAGCTTTATAAAGTTCCTTGTAGAAGTTTTGGAAAGTTTCAATGATGCTCTGTGGGTTGAGGGTTAGCGAACCATCCGCTAGTCTGATCTTGGGGAAAGAGTGGGAGAAAAATCTAGGAGACAATTTGGACGCAAGCATGGGTCCAATTTTGTTCCTTTTCTGGTAAAATTTAGCTCCCGTCCATCTGATGGATTTCTCGGCCTTCGTAGTGAGGGCCAGGTTCAAAGCGACTCTGGCTGCGTCTAGGGAATGTCTGGGGACTATATCAGGGTCTTGTTTATGTTGTTGGCGCAAGGCACAAAATTCCCTCTCCAGTTTTTCAATATTACCCATCCTATCTTTCTTCTGTCGAGCCGCCATTTGAATCAGCTTACCTCGGATCGTCACCTTGTGCGCCGCCCAGAGAGTTTCGGCAGAAACATCCCCAACATCATTAAGTTGGAAATATTCCTGTAGGGCCCCTTGTATTTCTAGAGCCTTAATCGGGTCATTCAATAAGGATTGGTTGAGGGACCAATGTGAGGAATGTTGTCTGGGAACATCTCTGCGCAGCGTAAGGAGCACCATAGAATGATCCGACCAAGTTACGTCAAAAATTTTCGACGTAATGGCTAGCGGGATGTGACGGGTGGATAAAAAGATATGGTCAATGCGTGAGTAGGATTGATGTGGGTTGGAAAAGTGAGTGAAGTCCCGTGTAGCGGGGTTAAGTTCCCTCCATATGTCTGCCAAGTGCAATTGAAAAATCAGTCAGGCTATTTGAAAGCTATGTTTAGTAGGTCTGATCACTTTAGAATGAGTGGGTTTGGATTTATCGGTACCAGAGTCAAATGCTATATTTGAGTCGCCCCCCATAACAATGATTCCTTCCAGTAGTGGGCCTAGGGTATGGAGCATGTTCTGAAAGAATTTCTTCTGACCTCTATTAGGGGCATAGTAGGAAATGAAAGAGTATAGGTGATTATCAATGGTACCTCTTACTAGAAGAAATCTTCCCTCCGGGTCTCTATGTTCCAGTTGTAATGAAAATTTGCAGTGTTTGGAAAACAAGATTGCAATGCCTCTTGTCTTGTCTTCAGCATTAGCCAGGAAGAACATAGGGAATTGGGCATGCAGGAAAGAAGGGGTGTACCGCACCGGAAAATGGGTCTCCTGTAAAAAAAAGAACATCTATCTGACGGGAACGGTAGGCCTGGAAGGCCTTCCTTCTCTTAATAGGGGAATTAAGCCCCTGAGTGTTGTGTGAGACTATCCGTAATGGACGGGTAGTAGTAGTGTCATTAGCCATGGAGCTTGAGGGAAAACAGGTTACTTGATCTACTGTCACTCACCTGAACCTGTGATGGGAATAGAGGTGGGAGAGCTGCCCAGCCGACTTGTGGAATCACCGGAGACACCGTTCTGAAGGGATGCATCAGAGGATAGACTGAAAAAGAAAGAAGGTTAGGGAAGAAAGAGAAGAGCAAAATGATATCGGACATAAGAAAAAATTAACAGTGTAAAGCCCGTGATAGGCCCAGATTAAGGGAAGGAGAAGATCTTCCTTCCTTTAATCAAAAAAAACAATGTTTGAATAGCCCAAATGAAGGGCTATCGTCCCACTACCCAGAAATGGAAAATTCCTGTCTGAGTAGTAGGTGAGAGCGCAAGGCAACAGCCCCGGCCCTGAACAGCGTGGAAATACAATTGTAAAATGTATAACAATGCGGAAACAACTACCAGATTTCCCCTAATAAAGAGCAGATTCAGATGTCTAATTTGGGGGAGCACAGACGGGGGTGGGGGGGGGCCAGGGGAGAGTTACTTGGGGCAAAGTTCAAACTGCCAGAGCAGGCATGGGGTGTCATGACCAGAAATAGCTTAACAGCAAAAATTGGAACATACAGGGGTGTGTTTGATCCGATTCTGGAAAAAGTTCTGGAAAGGGGCTTCCTTCAAAAAACAGAAACTGCAGTGAAAGAAGAGGATTCATTGCAAAAAGAAAAACAATATACTGTTAAACAAACAGCATTATGGGGGGAGGTTATCCTTGACTCTCTTGTGGTTGACTTTTTCCCATAAAGGTGATGTAGGGCTCCGCGGTGTGGGTCGCTTGGTAGACCCATGTTGAGAGTGTGACGTTTCCATGTCCGTGTCCAAGGAGATGAGCTTGAGATCCAGGAATAGGCATTCACCTTCATGAAAATTGTGAATAGCATGTTGTTTGCCCTTATAAGAGAACTTGAGGGCAAATGGGAATGCCCAGCGGTACTTTATATCTTTTTTTCGTTAAAGCTGCGAGAAGGGGTTTCAGAGACCTCCGTTTTTGGATGGTAAACGGTGAGATGTCAGCAAATATTTGAATATCTTTCTCTTGGAACTGTATGCGGTCCTGCTGGCGAGACCGCTTCATCACCTCTTCTTTGACGGAATAGTAATGTGGTTTGACCACAATGTCTCTCGGAGCACCATCTTTCCTAGGAGGGCCTAGGGATCTATGGGCTCTATCCAATTCCAGCTTGTGAGATGGTACAGAGGGAATCAGATGTTTAATAACTTCTTGCACAGCTGCAGGAACATCCGTGACTGTTTCGGAGATCCCTCTGATCCTAAAATTATCCCTCCTCGAGCGATTCTCGAGATCATCGATCCTAGCCTGGGCTGTTTCAAACTGTTCTTGTACAAAGTGCAGATGATCCGTGTTTTGGTTTGCCCTGGAAATAGTGATATCCAGTTTGTGCTCTATATGCTCAATTCTGGAGCCTAGGTTCTGGAAATCTGCCCTAATTTCTCCTGTGATTCTGTCAGTGATCCTGTCAGCATTTTGTGCCAGTCTTTTGTCAAGCATCTCTGAAATCCTATTAAAGAGGTCAGAAACATTGAAGGTAACATCAAGAGCCTGTACAGTCTGGTTAGCATTAAGATCAGGCTGATGAGGAGATGCTGCACAGGGAGACATCCCATAGGGCCCAAAGGATCGCTCTAACAGAGAGACTGTGGAGGCTGGAGAGGGAGTTTCCCCTGCTGGTGCTGGGCCTGATAATAGTGGGGAGTATGGCAGGGTAGTCGGTGTCATCACTTGCCTGCCTGTGGAGTGAGAGACCTCTGCGGCCTGGTCCCGTGCCTGAGGTGCGGCCGCCATCTTGGGAAATTCTCGGCCGCCCACGGACTCAAAATGTGGCTCCAAGGCCCTTCTAGCGTGTCCTCCGGACATATGTGGGGTCCCCGAAGCTTCCCCCACCCACTCCCGTGCTCGATGGGGTGCCTGGCAGCCGGTAACCACCGCTAGCGATGCTGTATGGCCGGCGTTGTGCGGAGTGCGAACTCGTGTTTACTCTTTTTAAATCAAATCATAATGAGAACAGAAACTACCCAAATGACCCTGATCAAAGGTTTACATACCCCAGTTCTTAAAACCGTGTATTGCCCCCTGTAAAGGGGTTGTAAAGCTTAATTTTTTATTTTCTAAATAGGTTCCTTTAAGCTAGTGCATTGTTGGTTCACTTACCTTTTCCTTAGATTTCCCTTCTAAATGTTTTTTTTCTTTGTCTGAATTTCTCACTTCCTGTTTCTCCTCAGTAAACTTCACACCATCATCCGAGCGGTGTTTAGTCAGCCAGAACAGCTTACTGAACAGCTTATGGAGGAACAGGAAGTGAGAAATTCAGACAAAAAAAAAACATTTAGAAGGGAAATCGAAGGAAAAGGTAAGTGAACCACCAATGCACTAGCTTAAAGGAACCTATTTAGAAAATAAAAAAACGAACCTTTACAACCCCTTTAACATCAATGACAGCTTGAAGTATTTTGTGGTATTTGTGGATGAGGCTCTTTAGCTTCTCATGTTAAAGCTGCCCATTCCTCTTGGACAAAAAGCTACAGTTCCTGTAAATTCTTGGGCTGTCTTGCATGAACTGCACATTTTGAGATCTCCCCAGAGTAGCTGAGATGGCCAATCCAGTACCTTCACTTTATTCTGCTATAGCCAATGATAGGTCGACTTGGCCTTGTGTTTAGGATCATTGTCATGTTGGAATGTCCAAGTACGTTCCATGCGCAGCTTTCTGGCTAATGTTCCTCCTTTATTTTATGATAACTTACTGAATTCATCTTGCCATCAATTTTGACCAAATTTCCTGTGCCTTTGTAGCTCACACATCCCAAAAACATCAGCGATACACCTCCATGTTTCACAATACGAATGGTATACCTTTCATCATAGGCTTTGTTGACTCCTATCCAAATGAAGCGTTTATGGTTGTGGCCAAGAAGCTAAATTTTGGTCTCATCACTCCAAATGACTTTGTGCCAGAAGGTTTGAGGCTTGTTTCTGTGCTGTTTGGTGTATTGTAAGCAGCATACTTTGTAGCATTTGACTAGTATTGGCTTTCTTCTGGCGACTCGATCATGAAGCCCATCTTTCTTCAAGTGCCTCCTTATTGTGCATCTTGAAACAGCCACACCACATGTTTTCAGAGAGTCCTGTATTTCACCTGAAGTTATTTGTGGGCTTTTCTTTGCACCCCGAACAATTTTTCTGGCAGTTGTGGCTGAAATTTTAGTTGGTCTACCTAACCATGGTTTGGTTTCAACAGAACCCTTCATTTTCAACTTCTTGATTAGAGTTTGAATACTGCTGATTGACATTCTCAATTCCTTGGGTATATTTTTAAATCCCTTTCCTGTTTTATACAGCTCAACTACCTTTTCCCGAAGATCCTTTGACAAATCTTTTGCTTTCCCCATGACTCAGAATCCAGAAACATCAGTGCAGCACTGGATGAAAGATGCAAGGGTCTGTCAGGAGCCCAGAAACTCATTGACCTTTTATACACACACACTAATTACAAGTAAGAATGAGCCCAACACCCCCCGGTTCGGTTCTTACCAGAACATAAGAACAGGCAAAAAATTTGGGCGAACACAGCTAAAGTCTATGGGACACGAACATGAAAAAAAAAATGCTAATTTTAAAGGCGTATATGCAAGTTATTATCATAAAAAGTGATTGGGGACCCAGGTCCTGCCCCAGGGGACATGTATCATTGCAAAAAAAGTTTTAAAAATGGCCATTTTTTCAGGAGCAGTGATTTTAATAATGCTTAAAGTGAAACAATAAAAATTAAATATTCCTTTAAATATTAGACATGTGCACACTGACATTTTTCATTTTGGAATTTCGTTTTCGTCCGATAAAATAAATATATTTAGTTACTCCCGAAATTTGTTTTTATTTATTTTGCATTCGTCCGAAAATCCGAAATAATTAAGGTCAAATCTGTCATTGAAGGCTTATGGTGTCTGTTGAATGTTCTAAGAAGATTCGTCGGAAAAACTAAACTGTACGACGCTGCAATTGTACATTTCCAAGAAAAATTCAAGAAAATTGCGCTATTCGTGAAAAGTAAAGCTGCTGCTCAAAATGTTATACTACATCATACAATAATAAATAGACAGGGAGCTGCGCTGAATTGTAAAAAACCTGAAGACTTAGTGATAATAACGTGATATTATACTAATGTGTATAAAAATAATCTAATATACACAATGTGCATCTGCATTACCCAAATGTTAATAACATTAAATGCAATAAACAAAAATTAAATGCGCAAAGATGTCACATCCAAATAATCACATATATGACACTCAATGGTAATAAACCCCAAAAAATTGAAAAAAGTACACCAAAAAGTTTATAATAAGTGAGAAAAGTCCGCAGCCAATAATGACCCAAAATATAGAAATGTATTCTGAAAGGGACTCCAGAATCTTCTATCCCAAAAGCTTAACCAGTGACTTCACAGCATACTGAAGGGTGAATGTGCCGCCACCACAGAGACACGCTGCCTGCTTACCAGAGCTAGGTGGTCCCTTGTTACAGGGGACCCCTATGCACAGATGGCCTTAACCCCAGCCAGGGATGCTGCTTGACTGGGTCCTGGACACTTCAGGGGGTGGATGAACCTCTCTTGGGCTGTTGCTGGCTACCAGGAAGTGAACCAACTCAGGGACGGATCAGGATCGGATCAGTAAGGCACAGTGTGGATCAGTACCGAAGGGAAAATAAAGCGCTCACATGGTGTAAAATCCTTATAGCATTATTAGATAAAATAGCAAGTGAACACTTACAGAATTCAAGATAAAAACGGCAGTAAAAGCGAGCCGGCCGGTCTCGCTCATCAGCCCGTGGTTCCGGGACTACAACGTAATTGCGGTGACGTCAGGGAGTCGCTCCTCCTCCTTACGCATTTCGTCACAGATAGGACGTCGTCACTGGGAATGTTCTGCCTACAAGCTATAGTAGAATTCTAATGTATGACACTAGTAATTATATTTATTAATCAGTCAACCAACATTAGAATTCTTCTATAGCCTATGGGTGGAGCTTTTGACCATAAATGTCCACTCGCAGCGACTGATTCGTTGAATCTCCAGGTCGAATCTTCATGTCAAATCTTTTCTCTCTATGTCAAATAACTTTGGACTAATAGAGTTAGGTTAGGCGCATTCAACCTTTTTTGCTATTGTCTCTATAATGTCAAGTCTTTTCTCTCTATGTCGAATCGTTTCTCTCTTTGTCAAATCTTTTCTCTCTATGTAGATTAAACTTGGACTAATAGAGCTAAGGTTAGGCACATTCGACCACAGGTTCGATGGACACAGATTGCTATTGTCAGCGTCATGTCAAATCTCCTATCTATATCGAACTGTTGTCACAAACGAAAATGAAAATAAAGCATTTGTTTATGTCGGATCTTTCAGTTTTCAGATTCTGCACGTTCGTTATCATTTGTTAAAACGATACCGAAAATACACGAAATTCGGACAAAAATGCATTTGGACAAAAACGAATGCACATGTCTATTAAATATCATGCCTGGGGGTTGTCCTTAGTATGCCTGTAAAGTGGCACAGTTTTCCCGTGTTTAGAACAGTACCACAGCAAAATTACATTTCTAAAGGAAAAAAGTAATTTAAAACTGATTGTGGCTGTAACGAATTGTCAGGCTGGGCAATATAGATAAAACTCTAAAACTCATTGAAAAAAATGGCATGCCCCCCCCCCCCCCAGTCCATTACCAGGCCCTTTGGGTCTGGTATGAATATTAAGGGGAACCCCAAACCAAAAAATAAAAAAAACTGTGTGGGGGTCCCCCCAAAATCCATACCAGGCTCTTCAGATCTGTTATGGATTTTAAGGGGAACTCTGCACCAAAATTAAAAAGGCATAGAGGTCCCCCCAAAATCCATACCAGACCCCTATCCAAGCACACAACCCGGCAGGCCGCAGGGAAAGAGGGGGGATGAGAGAGCGCCCCCCTCCTGAACCATACCAGGCCACATGTCCTCAACATGGGGAGGGTGCTTTGGAGTAGCCCCCAAATCACCTTGTCCCCATGTTGATGGGGACAAGGGCCTCATCCCCACAACCCTTGCCCGGTGGTTGCGGGGGTCTGTGGGTGGGGGGCTTATCGGAATCTGGAAGCCCTCTTTAACAAGGGGACCCCCAGATCCCGGCCTCCCCCCTATAGGAATTGTAATGGGTACATTGTACCCCTACCATTTCACAAAAAAAATGCATAATGTTCGCACCCCTTTGTGTCAATTTGTGTGTATGTTATCAAGCCAAAATCACCAGGGTATGTAAACTTTTGATCATGGTCATTTGGGTAGTTTCTGTTTTCGTTAAGATTTAAAAAGAGTAAACACAGCTGATTGATAATAATAAATGGCTTCAGCCAAACACTAACCATGAGTGAAAAAAGTTTTGTGTTATCATTCATATTCTTTTAAAAATGACCATACATTCTACCAGGGTATGTAACAAACAAACCAGTGCATGAAGTGATTATATCCACTAAATAATTTCAGATGCAATAAAAAAAAAAAAGTTTTGCAGTTCTTACAGTTCATTTGTTTAGAAATCAGCCATGGCTTGGGTAGAAAAGCCATTTTTTTTATTTCAGACATTTTTAGAGTTAATGAAATCAGATGATATTTTAAACAGAGAGGAATACTTTGGACCTGGAGTAGACATGTTCAGGTTTATAAGGCAAGAGCTGCATAAACATTTCTATATATTTAGAGCTCGAGTAAACTATTCAGTTTTGTTGAAAAGACATTAATTTGCTGACAACAAAATATCGTTCTGTTCTTTTGTGTTGACATAAAGTTTATGGGAACAAAATAAAGCATCATTTTAAAAGACCGTCTCAAAATACACACAAAGTTTTAAAGACGATGACATAATAAAAATGTAATGTTCTTAGCAATCAAGATGAGCGGAACAATCTGTGAAGCTTGAGAATTAGAATAGGGCCAATTTATACAAAGACGACACTTGCTCCAGCCTGATCCACAAATATTTAATGTGACCAGATTTTTTTAATATGCCAGGTGGGAAAGGGAAAACAAGAATGCAGGCATCTTGTGATGCTGATACCAATCTGTATACTTATCAGACCCTGACAGGAACATTGGGGGGATAGAGTGATAGAAGAGAAAATACCTCCTCTCAAAAAATGAGCATAGTTCTAACCGGCACTGGGCTATCATAGACTACAGGTGTCCTAAGCGAGGATTTGAAAGGTGATGAGGGCGGGGGGACACTTACATATTGACTTACTTATAGTTGTTTCTTGTGCACCAGCAACTAAAAGTCTTCAACATTACAGAGCAAGTCTAGTTGACTGTGATTTACTACTAGCTATACTATGACCTGGTACATGAGAACCTTCACAGACATACTTTAACCCGCTATGCATTTCTGCTCTTAGCCCCTGTACACACTCTCGGAAATTCAGACGGAAAATGTCCGATCGGACCATGTTGTTGGAAAATCCGCCCGTGTGTGGGCTCCATCGGACTTTTTCCGCCGATATTTCCGACGGAAAAAAATTGAGATCCTGCTCTCAAATTTTCCGACAACAAAATTTGATCTGACTTTTTCCAATCATGTGTAGAGAATTCCGACGGACAAAGTGCCACGCATGTTCAGATCAAATTATGAGACCAAAGCTATAGGCTACTAGCCTCTACGTAGTTCCGTCATACGCAACGAACGTCACCACGTTCAAAATGATCAGATTTTCTGACAACTTTGTCCGACCGTGTGTATGCAACACCAGTGTCGGACAAAATCCGTCGGAAAAAATCAGACGGATTTTGTGGTCGGAATTTCCGACTGTGTGTACGGGGGCTAAGTTTTGGAATATGACTTTAAGTTACATTTATGCAATGGTGATACAAACAGACTGTGAATGTAACTAGGTCACAAGGAACAGGGGATCCATGACGCATACTGTAGTTTCCACTGACCATTGCCTCCTGACTCTCACCCACTGCCCTCTAGACTTACCCGAAGCTACCACTGCTTGTCATCCTTCACTTCAATGTGTGCTTGAATATCATCAGTTCTTGCTCTTTGGTGTTATCATTATTTATTCTAAACCAGCAGGGAAGAAAAGAATACAGTGATGTGTCCAAACAGAACAATATCATTGAAAACAGTTTGTTGTTTGCATCCCATAGCCACTAATTATATGGCATCAAGCATATGTTGTCTCTTTGCAGGGAGGTTATTAGTCATATTGATGAACTGGAATAGAAATATGTAGAAATGAAGAGGGAATTTTATTTGTAGCTTGAAAAGAAACTGAACAATGTGCTTAGAAAAAAGTGAAATACAGAAAAGTATTATCTCCTCCATTTGAAGTTTTATTCTGAAGAGTCTGTCCTGGTATGATGAAGGAACTCTACTCATTGTTACAGTGCTCTCATAGGTGCTTGCTTGGAACCTTAGGTTAAAGTAAATGTTGCCTGTCTTTGGAGTTATTACTGTATGTACTGTACATACAAGTATATGACAAAGTTTTCTGTGTTGGCCAGGCGGTGGCAATGGTACAAGGCGCCACTCTGAGTGCAGTAAGTTGAACAATTTAATAGACAAATGTTGCATATGTACTCACAAGAGTATGTTAAAAACAGGCATATCGGAAGTGATGTAATCCCCCGGCTTCCCGTGTGATCGAGGATCAGGAAACGTCGGCATCCACCGGCGAAACCTGCTCCACCGCACCAACACCCTGCCTTGGATGGACTCCCTCCCGGACGATTGCTCTCTTATTTCCGATATGCCTGTTTTTAACATACTCTTGTGAGTACATATGCAACATTTGCCTATTAAATTGTTCAACTTACTTCACTCAGAGTGGCACCTTGTGCTCCTATCTCAGCCTTTCCAGAGTATTGCTTCTCATCTCCACTGGGCTGCCTTCAAGTGCCACACTACAGACTTTATACAGCCATCTATTTGCAATTACTATATAATTTTTTTTTTCCATTTGTCATTTTTACTTCAAGGTGTGTAATAGTCAGGTGGATCTCCACCAAGGTAGATGCAAGCGCCAACTTTTCTCTTTGGTGGCAATGGTGCCTAGCAGCACTGGGGTATTCAATTCAATTTCCACAAAAAAAAAAATTGCCCTCTGGAAAATTCTACCCCCTTCATGACCAGGCTATTTTATGCTATTTGGCACTGTGTTTTAGCAAACTAAGTGTGGCACTTGCAACCTCTTCTATATATTACAATGTGGTTGATAACAAACATATATCAAAGTGAATATTGCATATAGCAAATATAATAAATTAATATACCATAAAAGTTAAAAAGTCCAATATAATTCTACTGCTTGACCAGACTGTGACACCGTGATCCACAAGTGTGATTCCTGCTGTTAAATTAATCTCCCAACTTCTTCACCACTTGTGTTCCACATATAGGTGTACACTCACCTTTTTTCAGGTAGATCAAGCAGTGCTTATTCATCTCTCAAAGGGTTCTGTTTATGATGATCCCCAGATCCTCCTTCAATATGTTGTCAATTCACTCATAAGGTAACAAAAGTGGAAGATACCAAATTAAAGTAACATAGTGTAGAATTTATTGATAAAAAGAAAACATCCAATAAAAGTAGAAGGTTACACTCAGATTTTACAGTGCCTATATACCGGCACCAGTGTATACAGCCAATGTTATTGGTAATGCCCCACCATACCGATCTTACTGGTCGGTGTGCACTCCAAGCCTCGTGTCTAGGCTGGATGTGACATGATATGGGACCCTGAAGTGATATACACTATATTACCAAAAGTATTGCGACGCCTGCTTTTACACGCACGTGAACTTTAATGGCATCCCAGTCTTAGTCCATATGGTTCATTATTGAGTTAGCCCAACCTTTGGGATGAATTAGAGCGGATACTGTGAGTCAGGCCTTCTCGTCCACATCAGTGCCTGACCTCTCAAATGCGCTTCTGGAAGAATGGTCAAACACTCCCATAGACACACTCCTAAACCTTGTGGACAGCCTTCCCAGAAGAGTTGAAGCTGTTATATCTGCAAAGGGTGGGCCAACTTAATGTTGAACCCTACCAATACTTTTGGTAATATAGTATATGTTTGTTATCAACCACGTTGTGATATATAGGACAGATTGCTAAGCGCCACACATTTTTGTTTTAGTTTGCGAAAGATGATTTTTTTCACTATAAAGGGCATCTGCATATTATCCACTACCATAATTTTTATAGGCACCTAATATTGGTTCCATTGATTAACTACTGTACTACTTTAAATGACAATTGCGCGTTCATGCAACGCTGTACAGAAACAAAACTTGTATAATTTTTTTTTAATATAGAGCTTTCTGGTATTTGATCACCACTTGTTTTTTTCATTTTTTTGCGATATAAACGAAAAAAGACAGACTATTTTGAAAAAATATATATATATATTTTTTTTTCTTTCTGCTATAAAACATATCTAATAAAAAATAATAATAAATAAATAAAAAATTCTTCATAACTTTGGCCAAAATGTATTCTGCTACATGTTGTTTGGTAAAAACAAATCCCAATAAGTGTATATTGATTAGTTTGTCTGGCAATTCTAGCGTCTACAAATTATGGGATATAGAACTGGAATTTTTATTTATTTTTATTTTTTTATACTACTAATGGTGGTGATAAGCAACTTATAATGAGACTGCAATAGTGCGGGGGAAATCTGACACTGGGGGGGAACTGACTAACTGCCACTGACAGCACTGTACTAATGACACTGGGCAGGAAGGGGTTAACATCTAGGGCGATCAATGGGTTAAACGTGTGTCTAACTATATGTAATGTGTGTGATATGTGCTGCTTTTACTAAGGATCGTGTTGTTTTTTCCCTGCTTAGCAGGAAAAAAAACAAGATCCCCTGTCAGTGAACAGAGCTCTGTATTGTTTTCAATAGAGTCGATCAGCGTTTGCCGTGGCCAATCATTGGCTGAGACCTGCTAATCAGCTTGTGTTGTGACGAATCACAGCACAGCCGGGCTGGCTGGCTGGTGCGTGCACCCTCCAGCCCAGGGTGCACATCATGTGCTAGGTAAGTGATTCAGCACAGGGAGGCCGCTTTGCTACCACACATCTATATTTCTGTTCTTCCTGTCCTATTTTTGTCTTCTCTGAGATCTTAACCAAAAACATATATTTATAGGTTAAAGCATACCTAAACCCAAAAGCAAAAATGCTTACCAGTCCATAAATATGGTGGCTGCATTTGTTTTTATTTTTCGGGCTTTTTTCCCTTTATTTTTACCCCAACAGTAAAACGCTTCCTGTCCTAGAGTAAATGCTCTAGGTATGCCCTTTGTATGTACGAAGGAACAGTGTTGTAACTTTAGGACTACAGAAACCTCCCCTTCTCACCCCTTTGCATAGAGGAGAGTTGTTCTGTAGTTAACAGAAGATATCTGACAAGTCAGCTAACATTGTTTGAGATTTCAATTCAGCACACAGGACATTACAAAGAAAAGCAAGCTCAACAAGATTTTTTCTGTACTTGCAGAAGATGTACTTAGCTAGAAATCTTTTTCAGCTACGACTAAGGCTATTGATGAAATGTGTCAGTTTATTGTTTTATTGTCACTCTGATGTACCAATGAATTACACTTCAAGGATTAGAGTTTTGCTGGCTCTTCTTACTACTGTTGCATTGGAGTGTGTTGGCACACATCGAGCCTCGGCACCTGTGAGTGGACCTGGAGTATGGATTGAGTTGTCCCTGCAGAGAGCGCTGTTACCTTTCTTCTTTTCCATGCTCCACATATGAGGAGTGGTAATCTGAAACAATCTGGATCTATTGAGAAAGCCAAATCGTAAGGCGATACGCGTGTAGGGGGGAGGAGCCAAGCATGTGATGTACTTGGGAGTACAAAACAAAATCGCCCAGTCAAGGTCATGTTACAGTAAGAAGACAAATATAAACATGAAAACCAAGCTTGAGAGAATGCAACCAGGGCATAACCGAGGCACAGGTAGAATGTGGTGTGACAGAAAAAGGACTTTGCTGATCACCCCAAATGGGAAGGTGTATTTAGGAGAAGGATATCGACTGGATAAAATGTAATCAAAAGGGAGAGAACTGGCCCCGGGCACCCCTAACGGGAACACACTGTGCCCAGAGCAAGCTCTCCCCAAGATCCTTCCCTCAAGCCCGTGAAAGTTTTGGGGGTAAGGACAAGTGGGCGACCACCCTGCCTGTATGGGTGGTGGCCCCTCGATAGGGTTTGTGTCGGCTAATTATACCTGTGCCTTTCTAACAACCTCATCCAATTTATTTAACAGATAGCTGGTATTAACAGGGCTATCGTGAGAAAGAGGTAACAGTAAGTAAGAAAGAGGGAAAAGCCTGAAAGAGGAGAGGGGGTAAAAGGGAGGGAGGGGGTGTGCCGCACTTTAGCTAGGTAATAGAGAATTGTCTGGGGTAACTCTCGGAATAAGGGATATCCCACAGTGAGACGCCCATGGGTCCCAAACAGCTTCAAACTTCTGATATGTGTCTAGCAGTATACTGGCTAACTTCTCGTGTGCCATTATCCAAGATATCTTGCGAACAATCGCTGAGAAGGCAATTTTAGGGCGTTTCCAAGCTCCCGCAATGGTTAGTTTAGCTCCGAGCAGAATAAAGTGGATCAGCCTTTGCTTGGGTTTGGAAACATTGGTAATATTTGCATTTAAGAGTGCTACTGCCGCAGTCCTGGGGACCGAACATTTTGTGACCTTGGTAATCAAAGAGAATATTTTTGACCATAGCGGCCTAATTCTGGGACATTCCCACCATATGTGCACCATGGTGCCCCTCAGTTGACATCCTCTGAAACAGCAGGGGTCCGCTGAGGGGGATATCGATGCCAATCTGGATGGGGTCATGTGAGATCGGTAGTGCTGCACTATTTACACAAAAAAAAAATATCATTGATGGTGAAGTGATACACTGAGAGTGTTCAGCAGCTGCAGATAATTAATTTATAATTGTACACTTGCACAATATTATTATTTAATTCAAATTTTATTTAGCGCGTAGCTTTTTTTTGTGGCGCTGATTGATCTTTACACAATCTGAAACAAATCATATTTTGGTCCTTGGATTTAAATATAGTTTAACTGGCTTCTACCTCTATGGGCCTAGTGTGCATATGTGTGTCTTATTGGTTTTATATCCTCTGTCATTTTGGCACTCTTTAATTATAAGGAGTAAACCTATAGCTTCAGTAGGAGCATCTTACCTTTAGACCACATAACAGCCTTGGACTAGGTCTAGGGTACAATATTTCTTCTGCCATTAATCAATTTTTTTTGTACTGTATTGGACACTAGGTATGGGCCGAACATCGCCCCCCCCCCCCCCCCCCCCCCCCCCCCCATTCGGTTCGCACCAGAACATGCGAACAGGCAAAAAATGTGTTTGAACACGTGAACACCATTAAAGTCTCTGGGACACGAACATGAAAACTCAAAAGTGCTAATTTTAAAGGCTTATATGCATGGTATTGTCTTAAAAAGGGTTTGGGGACCTGGGTCCTGCCCGATGGGACGTGTATCAATGAAAAAAAAAGTTTTAAAAAGGGAAGTTTTTTTGGGAGCAGTGATTTTAATAATGATTAAAGTGAAACAATAAAAGATCCATACCAGACCCTTATCCGAGCACGCAAGCTGGAAGGGCCGCAGGAAAAGAGGGGAGACGAGAGAGGGCCCCCCTCCTGAACCTTACCAGGCCACATGCCCTCAAGATTGGGAGGGTGCTTTGGGGTAGAATGGGGAGAACCCTTGCCCGGTGGTTGTGGGGGTCTGCGGGCGGGGGGCTTATCGGAATCTGGAAGCCCCTTTAACAAGGGGACCCCCAGATCCTGGCCCTCCCATGTGTGAATTGGTAATGGGGTACAAATGTACCCCTACCATTTCACAAAAAAAGTGACAAAAATGTTAAAAAAGACAATAGACGGTTTTTGACAATTCCTTTATTAATGTCTTCTTCTTTCCCCGCTTCTTCTTCCATCTTCTTTCTTCTGGTCTTCCTTCAGTGTTCTTCTTCTTCCTCCATCTTGTTCTTCCCCCGCTTCTTCCTCTGGTCTTCTCGTCCGGCATCTTCTTCCGGCTTCTTCTTCTCCTCTTCGTCCTCCGCACGATCCACCACAATGGGAGTCTTCCATTTTGTGGTGCTTCTGCTCAGGTGACAGTTCTTATATAACGGAGGGTGTGGCCACCCGGTGACCCCGCCCCCTCTGACACACGGGGACTTCCCTATGGCTTTCTACATGTTGTCAGAGGGGGGTGGAGTCGTAAACGGGTGACTCCGCCCCCCTCTGACACCACTGGGAAAGCCATAGGGAAGCTAAACACTACAGATATACAGTATGTGCTTTGTTCACATTTCATGACTGGGATTTACAACCACTTAAAAAAAAAGTTGTCCCAAAAACAGATCTCCACCGATTACCCAGTGTGAGAGGAGCATTTTGTACACCTAAAGGGGAGTGGGGTGATCAATGACAACAATGTCACTATTGTGATTGCTCTTCATAAAGAAGAAAGGTATCTGTCTCTCTCTCAAAGTCTTGCAGACCTTGGAGATACTTCTAGAAAGAAACATTTGTTGTGTAGTTTGAGCTGTGTTCTGGAACAAAATGGGATTTATGGTAAGTAATAGAGAAGAAGGTAAACCAGCTGTTTCCCATATGGATCTACTACTTCAGCCTGTAGGTTGGTGCCATGTTGTGCAGTAGCAATAGCACACACAGTCCAGGTGAAATTTAAAGAACTTGTATTGAAGTAAAGAAAAGACAGTTCCCAACAAACCCAGTGGGAAGACAGCCCAACTGGGAATACTCATGAATTCCAGCAGCATGTAGAGAAGCAGGTTTCAGCTGAGCCGTCTCATGCCCAAGCAGGAAAAAGTCTACAGAGGTTTTGAACCCTACACTTTCCCTCCTTATCTGGAACCTTTCCCTGCTGCTAGTACTGCCCTGACAGATGGAGTACCTGTCCCTACACAACCCACTCGCAAATGCGCACCAAAACCTGGGGAGCAGGGTTTTAAAAAGACTCTGCTGACCAAAGATGCACGCTAGAGATCACCTGGAAGAAATGGGTGGATGACATACCCTAACTGAAACAATCATACAAAACCCCCTTTATGGGACTTTTAAGGCATACAGTATATGAAAATCTTTTCTATTTCAACAAAAGGCTAGTATGCCAAGTTTAGTACAAAAAATCCAGAGTATACAAATACATTATATAATACTGTATCAATGTTATTACATAAATAAGGCTAAAAGTATTTAAACCCTATGTGTCCATAATATATAAAAACATTCTAGTATTTTATTGGAATACACATGATTGTCATATCTGCCTTAAAAGTCCCATAAAGGGAATTTTGGGTCACCTGGATGCAGAGCAGCCAACCTGAATACTGTCTCTAGGAACCAGGAAACCACAGAGAAACCAAGTTCTCACTGACTTTTCTCTAGTCTGTGATGCCACTCTGGTCAAGCACCACCTACAGTGGAGGAAGCAGACTGCACCGCCTACAAGCTGAGCTCTGGTGGATTGAACCACCCACTGGTTTCCTAATGTTATCAGAGACATTAGTAACAACACTAACCAATAATAACTGGTGCCTTGCTTCCCTCTCCAATTTGGCCTTAACCACGGAGTCCCTCTGTTGCAACTGTATTATTTTTTTTTTTAATATTACATTTTTATTAATTTTTAAACTGAAAACATTTACAAATACAAAAGACATTCAACAACAAGTCCCTAACCTCTTTCAGGGTGAGCATCACTCGTCATGATCGCTTGTACATTGAACGGCAACTAGCTTAGACAATTCCAGGACGGGTGTGGTCCCCCTACTTGATTTAAACCCTCCCCCCCCTCATCCTCCCCCCTCATCCTCCCCCCTCTCATCCCCCCGTCAAGCCACAGACTGTTCTATCCCTTCCCAGTGCCACTAAGAGCTGGGAGGGAGAGAGAAAAAAAAAAAAAAAAAGAAAAGGGGGAGAAAAAAAAGAAAAAAAAAAAAGAGGGAAAACACCAAAATAAGAGAAAAGACCACTTGTAGACGCGGAATAGTAAGGAAGGAGCTGGTGCTGAGCTATGGGTACACCCGTGCTAAGACTAAATTCACCTTTCGTCTATGGGTGCTATTGTCCAGGGTCCCCAGATCGTTTGAAACTTTCTATAGTTGCCCTGCTTTATAAAGAAGATTCTCTCGTTGCCCATTACCGTTTTTATACTTCTATTCCATTCCTCTAGTGTCGGGGGTAGCTGTGCCTGCCAGTGCTGAGCGATCAGCTTCCTGGCTTGGAAGAGCGCCCGTAGAGTAGAGTCCGTAAGATTGTGCGGGATCCTCTCTCTCTCCATGAGACCTAATAAGCAGGTTTTGGCCGTTGCCTCCAGATTTAGCCTCAAGGTCGTGTTAATTACCTCAATAATACTGGTCCAGTATCTAAATAGTTTTGGACATTTCCAAAACATATGGATAAAGTCCCCGACTCGGCCGCATCTGGGACAGCGGTCATTATCCCGCCAGTTCAGTTTGAACATTTTACTTGGAGTATGATATACTCTGTACATAAAGTAGAGTTGTGACATCTTGTGGGATGGGGATATTGATACCCGGTTCGCTTGCCCAATGACCCTTTCCCATTCTTCCGATGACAGTGGTCCCAGCTCATTCTCCCAGGTTATCCTGCTCTTAGTTGGTCCCCCGCCCTCTCTAGTCCTGTCCCCAAGTTTGGCATACAGCCCCGAAATTATCCCCTTAGTTGACTCTGAGGACACAAGCTGCGCTAGTATAGGTATCTGGACCCAACCCGGTACCTGTAATCCAAATTTCGTCTGGGCTGCATGCCTCACCTGGAGATATTTGTAGAAAGTGCAGTTGGGGAGGGAAAATTCCTGTTTCAAGGCAGCGAAAGTTTTCAAGTTATCGCCCGAATACATTTGGCTTAGTCGCGTGAGGCCCTGTTTTTCCCAGGCACTGGACTTGGTGATCTTGGCTAGTTCTTCTAAGTTGTTATTATGCCACAGGGGGGCCAACTCTGTTATGCCCTGGTATCCCAGCATGGACTTTGCTGTTTGCCAGAGCTTTGTTATCAAGGTTAGCGTTGGGTGACATGTGGGAAAAGAGCCAGCCTCAAGAGCTTCCATGAGTGTGCTATGTGGGCTACTTATCAAGAGTAAGTTATTACCCGGATCTCTGGTGGCCCCCCTCCCTGCCAGGTGCTGTAATTGAGATGCAACAAAATACCGTCTTAGGTGCGGAATCGCCAGTCCACCCTCCCCCAGAGGAAGCTGGAGCGTAGAGAGGGCAATTCTAGGTTGTCCTCTCTTCCAAATCAGATCTCTAAAGAGCGAGTCCATCTTCCTGAACCATTTCTGTCCCAGCCATAAGGGAGAGTTGTGTAGGAGATAAAGGATCTGTGGCAACCAAATCATTTTGATAAGGTTGCACCTCCCTGCTACCGAGAGGGGGAGGCGGGTCCACACCTCAGACTTACCTTTAAGTTTTAGTAGTAACGGATCTAGGTTATACTTAGTAAATGCATTTATATCCCGGGTTATCCATATCCCTAGATACTTCAATTTATCAAGTGGTTTAAAGTTAAGGTTATCGATAATTATGTCACCTGGGGTTGGATCTATCGGCATGAGAGCCGTCTTATCCCAGTTAATTAAGAGTCATGAGATCCTGCCAAAGTCCCCCATTGTTTGTATGGCTGCTTTTAATGAGGAGTCTACATCTCCTAGGTAAAACAAGATATCGTCAGCGAATAACGCTATCTTCTCTTCCGCTGACCCTCGCCTAAACCCACGTATTTCCCCGTTGGCTCTAACAGCAATGGCCAACGGCTCTATTGCTAAAGAAAAGAGGAGCGGGGACAAGGGGCACCCCTGCCTCGTTCCTCTTTCCAGCCTAAAAAATTCTGAGTGTTCATTATTAATCTTTATTTTAGCGGTTGGGTTTGTATACAACAAGCGCACCCAGTTAATAAAGTTAGATCCAAAACCAAATCTGAGCAGAACCTTAAACAGGTAACCCCATTCTAGGCTATCAAATGCCTTGGCAGCGTCCAAGGCCATAATGGCCCTGGGGCCCTTGTTGTCTACTGGCAATTGTATGTTCAGATAAGTTCTGCGTATATTTGTACTGGTTGACCTTGTTGGGACAAACCCAGACTGATCGGGATGAACTAAATTATGAATACACACGTTTAGTCGAGCAGCTAGGACCTTGGCAAGAATCTTTACATCAGTGCATAACAGGGAAATCGGACGGTATGAGGCAGGGTCCATGGGGTCTTTTCCCTCCTTCGGGATAACGACAATGGTCGCCTCCGTCATTGAAGCTGGAAGGGACCCCATGGACTGCGCCTGGTCCAGCAACTTAAGCAATTCCGGAAGTAGAATTTCGCCGTATCTTTTATAGATCTCCGTAGGGAGTCCGTCCGGGCCGGGTGATTTAGAGTTTGACATGCCAGCCACGGCATCAGTTAACTCTTGTAAAGTGATTGGGGCATCCATTAGTTGCCGTTCCACCTCTGGCAAGGTTGGGAAATTTATCCCTTCAAGAAAGGGGGCATTTTCCCCATTATCTACGTCTATCTGTGATTTATATAGGGTGGAGTAATAGTCTCTAAATGTTCTCAGGATAGTTATCGGATCCGTCGAGATCGCTCCGCACCTGGTCCTCACTGCCGAGACCACTGATGGAGACGTATTTGTCTTTACCAATAGTGACAGCATACGACCCACCTTTTCACCCTCGCCATAATTTAATTGCCTCTGAAGTATGCGTTTGTCCTCGCTAATCCTTTTTATGACTGTCTTGTAGTCTTGTTGTCTCTCTAACCATTCCTTTTGCGTTTCCAAGTTTGGGTCAAGGATATATTTCTGTTCTGCGATCATTGCAACCTTTTTAGCTTCCCCTTCCCTCTCTCGTGTCATTCTTTTAATTCTCGCCACTTGCTGGATAAGGAGGCCTCTAAGGTATGCTTTCAATGAATCCCAGACTACCCCAATAGGGGCTGTGTTTGAATTTATATTGATAAACTCTTTCAGGGCCATTTTTATTTCTTCAGGGGTTTCGATTAGTTCCAGCCACGCTGGGTCGATTCTCCACTCCCTATGGTGAACCTTATTTCCTGTCTTCAATGACAGAATCAGGGGCGAATGGTCCGAGACCCCCCTTGGGCCGTATTCTATTGCTGCTATCAGAGGTAGAGCTTCCTCATTAACCAAGGCCATGTCGAGTCTAGACAGGGTCAAGAAGGTGGCTGAAAAGCATGAATATTGCTTCTCCTGTGGATGCCGTGTTCTCCAGGCTTCAATGAGCCCGGTTTCTTGTAGAAATCGAGTCAACCTACCCTCCTCCCTGGATATAACTTGCCTAGGGGTAGGAAACCTATCCATTGAACTGTCCAATACCTGGTTATAGTCCCCCACTGCTAATACCGGGATCCCAGCTTTATCTATTGTAAATGCGATAAGTTTATATAAAATCTCCATTTTGAACGGAGGAGGAACGTAGATATTTGCGAGGACGTACGGTTTATTTTCCCATGAGCAGTGTAAAAAAACATAGCGACCTTTTGGGTCTATTTGAACCTTGTAGCATGAGAATAATATTCCCTTCCCAATAAGGATACTCACACCTCTTGAATAAGAGGAATGCAATGAGTGGTACTGGGCCTGCCACTTCCGACCACGAAGCAAGGGCACTGTGTCTTGCACCAGGTGTGTCTCCTGGAGACACAAAATGCCCGGCCCCCTGCCCTCCAAAAGGGACAGGACCAGGTCTCTCTTGGCCGGGTCTCCAAGGCCCCGGACGTTCCAAGAGATCAAATCAAGTTTCTTCAACTGCATTTAGGATTGATAAGTGTGTGAGTCTTGTTGCCCAGAGTAGTTATCAAAGGAAATATGGGGCCCTCCGGACCGTCCCACTCAAAAAGTGAAGCCATATGCGCATCTCCTAGACAGCACCAAAGAAGTGAGCAGAAAAGGAAAGAAAAACCAAAAAAGAAAAAAGAAAAGAAAAAGAGAAAAAGGAAGAGAAAAAGAGAGAAAAAAAGAAGAAACAAAAAGGGGGGGAGGACCCTGGCTCATAGAGGCTAGCAATCCAGTCCCTCTCTCCTCTAATTCTGGCCATATAAAAACCTAAGTGTCACTCCTATTAAATTCGTGTATTTCGACACAAGTACATACTAATCCTAACATCGCTAGTGCCAGTGAAATTGCAATCAGGTGTAAAAACACTAAACCACACAGGCCCTTGAGACAATGGACCATCTTAAATAAATCATTTCCCCTAGATGTGTATCTCACCCAAATCCTTGGTATTATTGTAACTTTTTCTCTCACTCCCCCCTCCCCCCGCTCCCCCGTGACATATTTAACGTGCTTAGGTGATCCCTGTGCTTGACTTGTGCCCCCACAATCCCTGGTTGTCTTCCCCCCCCCCCATCCCCCCTCCCGCCCCCTCCCCCCAACCCTCCCTCCCCTTCAATCCCAGCCCATCAGGGCAGCCCCTTACAGGTGCGATCGTGACCCTACCCCCCCCCATCCCACACATACCTACATGCATTTGTTCTTCCCTATTACCCACGGACTCTCTCCATTCTCCCCCCCAGTGTTAATAAAATCTAATGTTAACACATTCATATTCATTACATCGTGACCCCCCCTGGTCCCCTGCAGCCCCTCCCCTCCCCTTCCCCCGACCATCAATAGTATCAATAATATACTCATATCAATTCCCAAATATACAACAGGAGTGTCAGCCCCCCCCCCCCCCAAAAAACACGGGGGGGGGGAGAGGGCACCAGACGTCAGAACAAAAAAAAAAAGAGACCCCCAACCCAAAAAAAAAGACACAAAAGGGGGGAGGAAACCCCCCCCCCCGCCCCCCACACCCCTATCCCTAAAAGTCTCTCTTGTTCTCTTCGAGCCATTGCTGTGCTTCGGTAGGGGAGTTGAAAAAAAAACGTTTTGCCAAGCGCCGTGACTCTCAACCGGGCCGGGTATAGAAGAGCGTAATCTATTTTATAGTTGATCATGGTATGCTTAATCGGAGTAAATTCCGCTCTGCGTTTCTGCAGATCGGGCGAGAAATCTGGGTAGAATGAAACTCTAGCGCCCTGAAACCTGATGTCTCCCAGTTCTCTAGCCCTCCGCAGCAATGCGACCTTATCAGTATAGTTCAAGATTTTTAGCAGTATAGTCCTGGGGCGGTCCCCTCCACGCTGATTTCTTAAGGTGGTACGATGAGCCCGTTCGATGGCAAATAAGGGGCTGAAAGAAGACCCCCCGAAGATCTGACCCAAACCAGGCCTCTAGGAACTTTATTAGATTAGGACCCTCCGTACGTTCCGGTAGTCCTATAATTCTAACATTGTTTCTACGGTTCCGGTTTTCCATTTCATCCAGTTTGGCTACCTGTATGTTCATAGTTTTTTTGAGCCATTGGATATCTTGTTTGAGCCGGATGTCATCTGGCCCCAACCCCCCTTCACATCTCCCATTTAGCGCCAATCCACCCCGCGTGTTTCCTACCTGCCGCCGGGATCGGCGGGGGGAGTGGACGGAGAGCAGCAGATCGGCACCTAGAGAGCCCCCCACGATGGAGGACGGGGCGATGCCGTGAGATCCGAAGACCTGCTGACCTCTTATTGCACCGGAGCATCTTAGACGCCCGACTGCTTGGTGCCTCAGCTCAGGACGCCCTAGCTGCTCAGCCTCCACCGAGACCTGCACTAAGTCTGCAACGAGTCTGGCGAATGTACCAACTCACTAGAGTGGAGCCCCAACGAGGAAAGACACAGCGGCGCCAAGCCCCAGCGTGTGGAGCAGATAGGAGGGGGTTGGTGAGTTACTTGTCTTCCTACTTCCTCTTTAAATGCCTTTAAATGACTGTACTGTGCCAACCCCGCAAAGTAAATTGTGACACCGCGTTAATGCTGCGTTGATACTCTGCTAACAATCCATTTAGCAAGGGGCTGTGGAATACCCTGGACTATCTATAACATTAACCCCAAACAACCTGGGCTAGCTTGTCCTTATTTACTTTCGGCTTTTTCTTGCCCCAGCCTGTTTTTTTTTTTTTTTTTTTTTTCTTCTTTCTCCCCTCTTAGCGGCAATCCCCTCTTCATGGAACTATATCCCAAGGCCATGCATCAATAATACTTATATATCTATACCGTCTTAGAGGAAGAGGAGAAATAAAGAGAAAGGGGCCTCTGCTGCTCTCCTGCTGTCATTTGTTCCTATTTCTCCCTTTTTTTTTTTTGGGGGGGTTTTTTCTTATTCCACTTAGAGCCTGGAGCAAGCATATCACCCAGAGCCAAGCCCTTTACCCGTGAGGTCCCTCAAGGAAGACTTCTCTCCCTGTGAGGATTCCAGGGATAGAGTGGGGGGGGGGGGTGGAAAGGGAAGGGGAAAAGATGTCAAGGAAAAGAGCACCAGAGGAGCCCTCGCTTGCAGAAGCTCCCCAAAATACACGAGCAGCCAAGGACAGAAGTAATCAGGTCGCAGCTGCCGCAGCGACAAAACTGGAAAAATTTGCACATTCCCCAACAGCTCCACCTTCCCCAAAAAACCCGAATCTGCTACAATCATCTAACCAACCTACCTTGCAGGGCAAGGACCATAAAAACCCGATGATAGACAGAAAAAGCCAGGGTGCTACGGCACCTAATGCATCCACCCCCTCCACCACTAAAAAATCTGCAACCAAGGGACCTGGCGGGACTAAAACCTCCACCATTCACCTAAATGTGGAGGACAGCTCTTCTCTAACTCACATGTCAATTACCCCCGCTGATACCACCCTGGAACCCAGGGAGAAAGAACCTACATTACGGGAGGTACTAAACGCAATAAATGATTGCAAAAATGCAATTGCAAACTTTGATACTCAACTAAAGATCATTAGAGACGAACTGTCTACCATAAAACATGATGTAAATGGAATCGTACAAAGAATGGTGGAGGCGGAAGACCGAGTAAGTGCAATAGAAGACGAATTGACCCCACTAAAACAAGATATGCAACTGTATTATTAATTATTTTTTTAATATTTATTCTACATAATGAAAAATTTATGCAAAAGTGTGAAATGGTCCCTTTGCCTTAGCAATAGCTGCTGCAACTGAGTAGAACTAGAAATTCGGATTGGAAAATCTCACCACTAAAAGTAGAAGAAGGAAACCACCCAAACTGAGTTTTTTGAGTTGGTATAGCCTATATGACAAGAATGTTTAAAATGCTGGGGACAGCTCTTTTTAAATCAGAACTAAACTAAAATTAAAAATAAAAATAAACAAATAAACTCAAAACTTCAAAGAAAAAGTTGCCCAAATCAATAAAATAAGTTATATTCAGCTATATAATTTGCTTACCATGTGCAAGATTATAAATTACACCACCCTTCCTTCCAACAAGGTGGCCACCTTCTCAAATGTAGGAGCAGACAGGACATCACTATGGCCTGCACCTATGCTGGAGGGGCCTGACATAATCACTGCAGGGCAATCTGCAGATCCCAGCATGGCAAAGATGCAGAAAATGCAGAAGACACTGAACATGCACAGGTATGTGTGATGAGAATACATTGAGGTGCACCATTTAAAAAAAACAAATGTTTTGGAGAACTTGGATACTCTGGTTTGACTATATGTAAGAGAATGGGCAAAAAATGCAGCGCTCAATGGGACCAGCAATAAAAATTGATTGTGAGTGAAGTTAACAGTCAAGTTAATTTATTGGATGCACATAAAAATTGAAAAACAACAGCTGGCAATAAAAGGATAAAATCAAACTGATTGGAAAATGATCATTGTCAGAATTTAAGTAATCCGAATGATGATAAAAGCGATACCGCCATAACTCCAAATTGTAAGGGGTTAATGTCAGCAAGTATGCTTTGTGTATAGATCCTCAATAGCGGACCCTGTGGATGGAGTATGCACAAAGTAGAATAGGAGAGTCACCGCTCTCTGCAGTGCAACAGGTGGCTAGACGTGGATTTCCGGACTCACTGTGACCAGGAGATGTCCTGTAGAACGTATCATGGGATCCCCACAGTCAGGCTGGCTGATCAGACGAGCTGAGACTTGGCTTTCAGAGCAGCGCTGTGAAAGATACACAGTAAATCCAAGAGCCAAAACTACAGTCAGAACTGGAGCACGGCGCATGCGCGAGTCGCGCTGTGCTCCCGGAGTGGATAGGCAATTTCCTGGGACCTGTCACGTGTCCCAAGAGATCGCCCAGTGGGAGGGGCGGCCTAAGGTGAAAGGAGGATTTTCCTAGGCGGTCCCTGGGCGGAAGGAGGAAGTGGGACCGGAAGTCCCCCTCCTAATGAAGCCCCCACTCCCCCCTCAAAAAAATGACATGCCAAATGTGGCATGTAAGGGGGTAAGGAGTGCTTAAAGCGGAAGTTCAATTTTTGGGTGGAACTCCGCTTTAAGTGATCAGATGCTACAACCATATTTGTCAACCAGAAAGTTCCGTTACTGTTATAAAAATTTTGCATTTCATCTATTTCATATGGCCATGTTTTTTTTTTTTTTTTTTTAATATTTACTTTTTATTGGTTTTTCATCTGAAAACATATACAAATACAAAAGACATTCATCATCAAGTCCTTAACTTCCTTTGTGGTAGGCATCACCCAACCTGCTGGCTTATCGTTGAACGGTGACTATCGCAAAAGATTCCAGAGTGGGTGTGGTCCCCCTACTTAATTTAACCCTTCCCCCCCGTCATCCTCCTCCCTCCCCTCCCCCCCGTCAAGCCACAGACTATTCTATCCCCTCCCAGTGCCTCTAAGAGCTGGGAGGGAGAGTATCAGGAGCATATCCTTAAGAACCATCAAAAAAAAAAAGAGAAAGAAAAAAAAAAAAAAAAAGAAAAAAACCAAAGAAGAAAAGAAAACACAAAAAAAAAAAAAGAGAGAAAAAGAGAAAGGAGAAAGAAAGGAAGGACAAAGTGTGAGAAACGACCACTTGTAGAAGCAAAGTAGTAAGGAAGGTGCTGGTGCTAAGCTATGGGTACGCCCATACTAAGACTAAGTTCCCCTTTCGTCTATGGGTGCTGTTGTCCAGGGCCCCCATATCGTTTGAAACTTTCTATAGTTGCCCTGCCTTGTAAAGAAAATTCTCTCGTTGCCCATTACCGTTTTTATACTTCTATTCCATTCCTCTAGTGTCGGGGGTAGCTGTGCCTGCCAGTGCTGGGCAATCAGTTTCCTGGCTTGGAAGAGGGCTCGTAAAATAGAGTCCGTAAGATTGTGCGGAATCCTCTCTCTCTCCAAGAGACCTAGCAAACAGGTTTTGGCCGTTGCCTCCAGATTTATCCTCAAGGTCGTATTGATTGCCTCAATAATGCTGGTCCAGTATCTAAATAGTTTTGGACATTTCCAAAACATATGGATAAAGTCCCCGACTAGACCGCATCTGGGGCAACGGTCATTATCCCGCCAATGCAATTTAAACATTTTACTTGGAGTGTGATATACTCTATACATAAAGTAAAGTTGTGACATCTTGTGGGATGGGGATATTGATACCCGGTTCGCTTGCCCAATGACCCTTTCCCATTCTTCCGTTGGCAGTGGTCCAAGCTCGTTCTCCCAAGCTACCCTGCTCTTGGTTAGTCCCCCGCCCTCTCTAGTCCTGTCCCCAAGTTTGGCATACAGCCCCGAGATTATCCCCTTAGTTGGCTCTGAGGACACAAGCTGGGCCAGTACAGGTATCTGGACCCAGCCCGGTACCTGTACTCCAAATTGCGTCTGGGCTGCATGCCTCACCTGGAGATATTTGTAGAAAGTACAATTAGGGAGGGAAAATTCCTGTTTCAAGGCCGCGAAAGTTTTCAGATTCTTGCCAGAATACATTTGGCTTAGTCGCGTGAGGCCCTGTTGTTCCCAGGCACTAGACTTGGTGATCTTGGCTAGTTCTTCTAAATGTTTATTGTGCCACAGGGGGGCCAGCTCTGTTATGCCCTGGTATCCCAGCATGGACTTTGCTGTTTGCCAGAGCTTTGTTATCAGAAATAGCGTTGGATGACATGTGGGAAAAGAGCCTGCCTCAAGAGCTTCCATAAGTGTACTATGTGGGCTACTTGTCAAGAGTAAGTGGTTACCAGGATCTCTGTTGACCCCCCTCCCTGCCAGGTGCTGTAGTTGTGCTGCGACGAAATACCGTCTAAGGTGCGGAATCGCCAGTCCACCCTCCCCCAGAGGGAGCTGAAGCGTAGCGAGGGCAATTCTAGGTTGTCCTCTCTTCCAAATCAGGTCTCTAAAGAGCGAGTCCATCTTCCTGAACCACTTCTGTCCCAGCCATAGGGGCGAGTTGTGTAGGAGATAAAGAATCTGTGGCAACCAAATCATTTTGATAAGGTTGCACCTCCCTGCTACAGAGAGAGGAAGGCGGGTCCACACCTCAGACTTACCTTTAAGTTTTAGTACTAGCGGATCTAGGTTATACTTAGTGAATGCGTTTATATCCCTAGTTATCCATATCCCTAAATACTTCAATTTATCAAGTGGTTTAAAATTAAGGTTATCGATAACTATGTCACCTGGGGTTGGATCCATCGGCATGAGGGCCGTCTTGTCCCAGTTGATTAAGAGTCCTGAGATCCTGCCAAAGTGTTTTTAATGAGGAGTCTACGTCTCCTAGGTAAAACAAGATATCGTCGGCAAATAACGCTATCTTCTCTTCCGCTGCCCCTCGCCTAAACCCACGTATTTCCCCATTGGCTCTAACAGAGATGGCCAAAGGCTCTATTGCTAAAGCAAAGAGGAGCGGGGACAGGGGGCATCCCTGCCTCGTTCCTCTTTCCAGCCTAAAAAATTCTGAGTGTTCATTATTAATCTTTATTTTGGCAGTTGGGTTTGTATACAACAAGCGCACCCAGTTGATAAAGTTGGAACCAAAACCAAATCTGAGCAATACCTTGAACAGATAACCCCATTCTAGGCTATCAAATGCCTTAGCAGCATCCAAGGCCATAATGGCCCTCGGGCCTTTGTTGTCAACTGGCAATTGTATGTTCAGGTAAGTTCTGCGTATGTTTGTGCTGGTTGATCTTGTTGGGACAAATCCCGATTGGTCGGGATGAACTAGAATATGAATGCACCTATTTAGTCGAGCAGCTAAGACCCTGGCCAGAATCTTTACATCCGTGCACAGCAGGGAAATCGGGCGGTATGAGGCGGGGTCCGTGGGGTCTTTTCCCTCCTTCGGGATAACGACAATGGTCGCCTCCGTCATTGAAGCTGGAAGAGACCCCACGGACTGCGCCTGATCCAGCAACTTAAGCAGTTCCGGAAGTAGAATTTCGCCGTATCTTTTATAGATCTCCGTAGGGAGTCCATCCGGGCCGGGTGATTTAGAATTTGACATGCCAGCGACGGCATCAGTTAACTCTTGTAAAGTAATTGGGGCATCCATTAGTTGCCGTTCCCCCTCTGGTAAAGTTGGAAAATTTAACCCTTCAAGGAAGGGGGCATTTTCCCCACTATCTACGTCTATCTGTGATTTGTATAGGGAGGAATAATAGTCTCTAAATGTTCTCAGGATAGTTATCGGGTCCGTCGAGATCTCTCCGCCCCTGGTCCTCACTGCCGAGACCACTGATGGAGACATATTTGCCTTCACCAATAGTGACAGCATACGACCAACCTTTTCACCCTCGCCGTAATTTAATTGCCTCTGAAGTGTACGTTTGTCCTCGCTAATCCTTTTTATGACTGTCTTGTAGACTTGTTGTCTCTCTAACCATTCCTTTTGCGTTTCCAAGTTTGGGTCAAGGATATATTTCTGTTCTGCAATCATTGCGCCCCTTTTAGCTTCCCCTTCCCTCTCTCGTGTCAATCTTTTAATTCTCGCCACTTGCTGGATGAGGAGGCCTCTAAAGTATGCTTTCAATGAATCCCAAACTACCCCGATAGGGGCTGTATTTGAATTTATATTGATAAACTCTTTCAGGGCCATTTTTATTTCTTCAGGGGTTTCGATTAGTTCCAGCCACGCTGGATCGATTCTCCACTCCCTATGGTAAACCTTATTACCTGTCTTCAATGAGAGAATCAGGGGCGAGTGGTCCGAGACCCCCCTTGGGCCGTATTCTATTGTTGCTATCAGAGGTAGAGCTTCCTCATTGACCAGGGCCATGTCGAGTCTAGAGAGAGTCAAGAAGGTGGCTGAAAAGCATGAGTATTGCTTCTCCTGCGGGTGCCGTGTTCTCCAGGCTTCAATGAACCCGGTTTCTTGTAGAAATCGAGTCAGCCTACCCTCCTCCCTGGGTATACCTTGCTTAGGGGTAGGAAACCTATCCATTGAAGTGTCCAATACCTGGTTGTAGTCCCCCACTGCTAATACCGGAATCCCAGCTTTATCTATTGTAAATGCAATAAGTTCATATAAAATCTCCATTTTGAACGGAGGGGGAACGTAAATATTTGCGAGGACGTACGGTTTATTTTCCCATGAGCAGTGTAAAAAAACATAGCGACCTTTTGGGTCTATTTGAGCCTTATGGCACGAGAATGATATTCCCTTCCCAATAAGGATACTCACACCTCTTGAATAAGAGGAATGTAATGAGTGGTACTGGGCCTGCCACTTCCGACCACGGAGCAAAGGCACCGTGTCCTGCACCAGGTGTGTCTCCTGGAGACACAAAATGCCCGGCCCCCTGCCCTCCAAAAGGGACAGGACCAGGTCTCTCTTGGCCGGATCTCCAAGACCGCGAACGTTCCAAGAGATCAGGTCAAGTTTCTTCAACTGCATTTAGAATTGATAAGTATGTAGGTCTTATTGCCCAAAGTAGTTATCAAAAAAAATAAATAAATAAATAAATATGGGGCCCTCCAGACCATCCCGCTCAAAAGGTAAAGCCATATGCACATCTCCTAGACAGCACCAGGGGAGTAAGCAGAAACCAAAGAAAAACCAAAAGAAAAAAAAGAAGAGAGGGAAAGAAAAAAAAAAAAAAAGGGAAAAAGGGACAAAGAAAAGACCAAAAAAAAAAGAAAAAAAAAAAAAGGGGGGGGGAGGGGGGACCCTGCCTCATAGAGGCTAGTAATCCAGTCCCTCTCTCCTCTAAATCTGGTCGTGTGAAACCTAAGTGTCGTTTTCTATTTAATTCGTGCATTTCTACATAAATACATAATAGTCCCAACATCACTAGTACCGGTGAAATTGCAATCAAGTGTAAAACCACACAATGGAACAATGGACCCTCTTAATAAATCATTTCCCCTAAATGTGTATCTCACCAAAATCCTTGGTATTATTGTAAATTTCTTTCTCACTCCCCCCCCCCCCCCCCCCCCCCCCCCCCCTCCCTCGTGACATATTTGGCATAGTTAGTTGATCCCTGTGCTTGACTTGTGCCCCTCCCCAAGATCCCTGGTTGACTTCCCCCCCCCCCCCCCCCCCCCCTCCCACCCCCCAACCCTCCCTCCCCTTCGATCCCAGCCCATCAGGGCAGCCCCCTGGAGGTGCAATCGTGACCCTAACCCATCCCATCCCACACATACCTACATACATTTATTCTTCCCTATTACCCACGGACTCTCTCCATTTTCCCCCCTAGTGTTGATAAAGTCTAATGTTAACACATTCATATCATTACATCGTGGCCCCCCCTGGTCCCCCACCCCCCCCCCTCCCAACCATCAAGAATATCAATAATCTACTCATATCAACTTCCAGATATATAACAAGAGTGTCAGCCCTCTCCCCCCCCCCAGAAAAAATCGGGGGGGGGGAGAGGGCGTCAAACGTCAAAAAACAAGACAGAGAAAAAAAAAAAAAAAAAAAAATTTTTGGGAGAAAGGAAGGGGAAAAAAAAAAAAAAAAAGGGGAACCCCTCTCCCTAAAAGTCTCTCTTGTTCTCTTCGAGCCATTGCTGTGCTTCGGTAGGGGAGTTGAAAAAAAATGTTTTGCCAAGCGCCGTGACTCTCAACCGAGCCGGATATAGAAGAGCGTAGTCTATTTTATAGTTAATCATTGTATGCTTAATCGGAGTAAATTCAGCTCTGCGTTTCTGCAGGTCGGGCGAGAAATCTGGGTAAAATGAGACTCTAGCGCCCTGAAACCTAATGTCTCCCAGTTCTCTAGCCCTCCGCAGCAATGCGACCTTATCAGTGTAGTTCAAAATTTTTAGCAGTATCGTCCTGGGGCGGTCCCCTCCACGCTGATTTCTTAGGGTAGTGCGATGAGCCCGTTCAATAGCAAATAAGGGGCTGAAAGAGACTCCCCCAAAGATCTCTACAAACCAGGCCTCTAGGAACTTCGTTAGATTAGGGCCCTCCGTGCGTTCCGGTAGTCCTATAATTCTAACATTGTTCCTACGGTTCCGATTTTCCATTTCATCCATTTTTGCTGTCTGTATGTTCATGGTTTTTTTGAGCCATTGGATATCTTGCTTTAGTGGGGTCAATTCATCTTCTATTGTACTTACTCGGTCTTCCGCCTCCACCATTCTTTGTACTATTCCATTAACATCATGTTTTATGGTAGAGAGTTCGTCTCTAATGTTCTTTAGTTGAATATCAAAGTTTGCTATTGCATTTTTGCAATCATTTATTGCGTTTAGTACCTCCCGTAATGTAGGTTCTTTCTCCCTGACTTCCAGGGTGGTATCAGCTGGAGTAATTGACATATGAGTTAGAGAAGAGCTATCCTCCACATTTAAATGGATGGTGGAGGTTTTAGTCCCACCAGGTCCCTTGGTTACTGATTTTTTAGTGGTGGAGGGGGTGGATGTGTTAGGTGCCGTAGCACCCTGGCTTTTTCTGTCTATCATCGGGTTTTTATGGTCCTTGCCCTGACAGGTAGGTTGGTTAGACGGCTGTAGCAGATTCGGGTTTTTTGGGGAAGGTGGAGCTGTTGGGGAGTGTGCAAGTTTTTCCAATTTTGTCGCTGCAGCTGCTGCGACCTGATTATTCCTGTCCTTGGCTGCTCGTGTATTTTGGGGAGCTTCTACAAGCGAGGGCTCCTCTAGTGCTTTTTTTCTTGACATCTTTTCCCCTCCCCCCCCCCCCCCACTCTATCCGGTCTTGGAGTATATAGTTCCCTAAACAGGGGGTTACCACTAGGAGGGGGAAAAAGAGGGGAGAAAAAAAAAAAAAAAAAACAGAACCCCACACAGCAAAAAAAAAGGAGATTGCAGTCCTTAAATTGCAGTTAAGAGAAGACCAAGCACATTTGTAATAGTAGCCCTGAAGTTGCCGTTTAAGAAAAAAGCATATGAATATCACTACGCAGCTTGTGTTTTTTAAGAGTAAGGCAGTCCTCAAGTCGCAGTATAGGGAGAATAGCTAGACAAAAATTTGCATTCTGAGCAGGAAACCAGTCCTCAAAAAAAAAAAAAAAAAAAAGAGAAAAAGACTCCCGCGCTCCAACACTACATTCACTTTTGAAAAGGCAATCCTCTTCCCAAAAAGATGGAGCCGAGCAGAATTGCACCGATCGTAAAAGCGGTAGATGAGTAGAGGTACTGTTTAACAAAGAATAATACAGGTCCCGAGACTATAGAAGCTTGCTGTTGTATAGTATGGCATAGGAGACCGTCCCCAAGTCCTTTACCTCCAATATGCTAGTGGCTGAAAATAGCGGTTTACTGTGGTACAATCACTCAGCACAGGGACCACAATGTTTTATATTACACAGAGGCTTCCAAGTCCAGCATTGCATAGACACAGCAGTGAAGCAGGTCAGCTCAGTCCACACATTTAATAATGTAGGGGTACATGCGTTACCTGGCTCGTCCTCCCCAACCGTTGTCCTTGCTCCAAACGCTAGGGGCACAACCCCGCTGTAGACCGCCTGGTGCAGAGCCTGGTGCGGCTCCGATGTGTCTCTCCGTTCGGCTCCCGGCACTCGGTATTCACTCCGCGTCTCGTGTTGCAGTGTCAGATGTCAGATGGTCGAGTGCCGCTGGGGATCAGGTGACTCGCTCGAGTGATCAGCGATCAAACAGCGTGGCTGCGTGCCGGCTCCCGGAACATCACCCCGCCTTCCTCCATCAGGTTAGTAGGCAACAGCTGGCCCTCCAGGGACCCGCAAGAGCGGGAGATGGTCCGGAGCGGGGTCGGAGATATGGTGAAGGCAGGAGAACCAGTGAGGGTCGGGCACCGAGAGACAGGCCCTTCTGCTGGTAAAGTATTCGGGCAGTAAGGGCTCAGAGGTAAGCAGAGGTCTAACGGGGGGAATCAGAGCGAGCCCATGAGCCTCTTCACACGTTCACCTCGCTCTCCATGCTACCGCACCTCTCGCATCCGGTCATGGCCATGTTTAATTTGTATGTCTACTACCAAAAGTCAGCTGAAAACCAACCCATCACCCACCTCAAACATATTGAAGACATTGTCACTGCCCTGATTTACCAGCAAGGGCCCACCCCAGGAAGCATTCGCTCTGATAGTGTGAGTCGACTTCATGAGCAACATTTTCCCTATAACATTCCCCCCACAGAATCAGGAAGAAGACGTCAAAAGAAATGTTGTGTATTCAGCAGAGAAGAAGTTAGAAGAGATACCAGTTATTATTGCCCCCAATGTCCCTCCCAACCTGGCCTGTGCATCGGAGATTGCTTTAGAAGTTATTGCACATCCATTAGATATTTGTTCCCCTTATTTTTCAAATACCTGTGTGGATCTTTTGCCTGCTACCTGTTTACCAACAATGTCTTTGCCTTCTGTTTTAAACCACATTTTTGACTTCCACGTGCACCGACCTTGTCCTGTTAATTGACCATGTTTTTGCCTGCCACTTGGACTGATCTTTTGCCCTCCTACTTTAGTACACAGGGGTCTCACATATGTGGGGGGCTTCAGAATAGCGTTCTGAGTAGAGAAAACCAGTTTTTGGTTTTCTGTGTTCCCAGAACAGGGTCTGGTGTCCGGAGGCTTCAAAGAGATTTGGGTGGGAGAAGCCTCTACCCCTGTCCCCCTGGTCATAAGCTTGATGGTCATTCCTGCTGCCTGGACCAATACTTTGGTTGTGCTGACCATATCACTGCCTGTAATGATCCAGGACTTTATGGACCATGTTTCTTCCTGTTGCCTGGACCAATACTTTGGCTGTGTTTACCATATCTCTGCCTGCTGCCCTTTACGGACTATGGACAGTATTTCTGCCTGCTGCCTGGACTGTTGCTCTCCTCTGTGGACCATTGCACTACTAAAACCACAGGTAATCTCTTTTTATTTGGTAGGTACATGCTATTTGTTAGAAATATGAAGGGCCTTCAAAAATGTGATCAGTAGTCAGAAAATGATATGTGTAATTTATGCTCCTAGAACGTCTGGAGGTGCTACTTGGATGTTGGGCCTCAGGATGTAAAAGTCTCACAAATGTGGTATCGCTATACTCAGGAGGAGTAGGCAGAATGTATTTTGGGGTGTCATTTTTGCTGTACATGCTATGTGAAATATATTATAAATTAACACCTTTGTGTAACAAAAAATGCGTTTTCATTTTCTTTCCACATTTTCTAAAAACTTCTGGAAAAAAATGAACCGTTCAAAAGACTCAATATGCCTCATAGATTATAAATTGGGATGTTTGCTTTCCAAAATTGGGTAATTTTGTCGGCAATTCCATTGTCCTGCTGCTCCAGGGCCTCTAAAAGTGTGATAGGTCATCAGGACATTATATGTGTAATTTATTCTCCTAGAATGCCAGATGGTGCTCCCTGCATGTTGGGCCTCTGTATGTGGCCAGACTGTGTAAAAGTCTCACACATGTGGTATCGCCATACTCAGGAGAGTAGCAGAATGTATTTTGCGGTGTAATTGCAAGTATGCATATACTGTTTGTGAGAAATAACCTGTTAATATGACAAGTTTGTGTAAAAAAAATTCCATGCCTCTTACTAAATACTTTGGACTGTCTACTTTCCAAAAAGGGGTCATTTGGGGGGTATTTGTACTTTCCTGGCTTGTTAGTGTCTCATGAAATGCGATGGGCCATCAGTACATCAATTGTGATCAGGTGCGATCAATTTTCAGTGATTGGCACCATAGCTTGTAGACCCTATAACTTTCACACAGACTAAATAATATCCACTAATTTGAATTATTTTTTACCAAAGATATGTAGCAGTATACATTTTGCCCCAACTTTATGAAGAAAAAATTACTTATTTGCAAAATTTTACAATAAAAAATAATTTTCTCTTTTTTTTTATATTGCAAAAAATAAAAAAAAACAGTGGTGATTAAATACCACCAAAAGAAAGCTCTATTTATGAGAAAAAATTATAAAAATTGTGTTTGGATACAGTGTAGCATGACTGAGTAATTGTCATTCAACGTGTGAGAGCACTGAAAGCTGAAAATTGGTCTGGGCAGGAAGGTGTATAAGTGCCCTGTATTGAAGTGGTTAAAATAGATCATAGCCCATATTTTTACTGCCAAATACGGTGGGGAGCAATGGCTTTTGTAATCCTTGTCACACAGGTGATTCGCTTTGTAGCATTAGCAAGTTCCCTTTAGCGGTTATCCATAGTTTCCCATGGGATTTACACAGCTTCAGAGGGGATGTGACAGCAATCAGAGCAGAGGAGAGTCACCAAGCATGGCTGAACTGAGCTCATACAATTTTTATATCAGCAGATTGAGAGAAAGTAAACAGATGCTTGTGTGCAGAGCCCCAGTCTCAACTCAGCAAACAGTATTTAGTTGCTTCAAATAGGTCCATTAATAATTCACATTTACCACTGTAACACATATGAATTCAGATCTGTTAGATGTGCTAGAATGAATAATATACAGTGTTAAGAAAAAAAAAAGTAGGGGGTTTCTACACTCCCCACTAGTGGAGCAGGAGAAGCAGTACTTAGACTAGCATGTAGCAGTAGATAAAGCAGTAGTCCTGCCAGTCCACCTTGTTGGCCAGTGACACGTTATCACAAAAGACTGTAAACACATGCCTGGTACTGCTAACAGACCACAGGGTGAGCGTGTGAGGGGGCGGGCGATGGCCTTGGGGAGACCGGACACTTCCACATAGAGTTCCAGGTGACTCTTGGGTTGGACGGCTGGCTCCTTCTAGCGGTCTCCAGGAAGGTACGCGACCTGAGCCCCAGGTACTGGGTAGTGAGTCTTATGCAGATGAGCTCCAGACAAACGGTTCTTACTCCTGCAGAGCCAGGGGCCCAGTTCACATAGTACTGAGACACCTACTGGACCACTTTGGAAGTTAACTATTAACTTCCAACCACCTTATGGTTAGATTAGATACTGTTATATTATTACTATGTTGTTCCTATTACTAGACCTTTTGGTCTGATGCTGAGATTGATTCTGTACTGCATCGTACTTGTTGTTCTTATTGTCAAAACTCAATAAAACACTTTGAAAGTAAAGAAAAATGTAACTGTACAAGCCGATCAATCCATGCAGATCAGGTGAAGTCCGTCATTCCATTGAGACAACAGTTCGTCTACAAGATAGCCTTCGATATAAAAAGTATCATTCCAGCAAATTGTAGGATGTTCACAAACCCTTTTCTTATCCTCTGACCACCTTCTGTAATTTAGAAGGTGCGTATCAGTGTAAAAAATTATGAATAATAATATAATAATATATATATAATCTCCATCTTCCGAAAATTATTTTATTCTATTGTGTTCTATTGTTTTTCTATTCTATTCTTTTCAATTATTTTCTATTTTAATCTTTTTTATTCAAATTCATTTTTTACAATATTCAAATTTTGGAAGCCATGTTCTGAAATTCGAATTTTGTATAGAATAAATGTTATTAGAATAAAATAGAAAATAATATAGAAATTGAAAAACAATAGAACAGAATAGAAAAAAATATAATATATATATATTTTATTCAATTTTTTTTCTATGCTTTTTTTTTTTATATTCTATTCTAATCTTTTCTATTCAAATTCATTCTTTATGAAATTAAAATTTCGGAAGATGGTTTTATATATATTATATTTTTTCCATTCTGCTCTATCGTATTCTCTTTTTTTAAATTCTATTATTTTCTATTCTATGCTAATCTATTCTATTTGAATTCAATTTCATTCTATACAAAATTTGAATTTCGAAAGATGTTATATATTATACTTTACTTTTCTATTCTGTTCTATTGTTTTTCTATGCTATTCTTTTCTATTATTTTCTATTCTATGCTAATCTATTCTATTTGAATTCAATTTCATACTATACGAAATTCGAATTTCGAAAGATGTTATATATTATACTTTACTTTTCTATTCTGTTCTATTGTTTTTCTATGCTATTCTTTTCTATTTTTTTTTCTATTTTATTCTAATATTTTCTTTTCAAATTAATTCTTCTTCTGAAAGTCGAATTTCGTATAGAATGAATTCAAATTTGAATATAAAAGATTAGAATAGATTAGAAAATAATAGAATACAAAATAAGAGTATACAATAGAACTGAATAGAATAATATATATATATATATAAATATATATATAGTATACATATATAATATATATAGATATATTATTCTATATATATATATATATATATATATATATATATATATATATAACATCTTCCGAAATTTTAATTTCATATAGAATGAAATTAAACTGGAATAGAAAATATTAGAATAGAATAGAAAATAATAGAAAAGAATAGCGAAGAAGAACAGAATAGAAAAAAATATAATATATATTATATTTTATTCTATTGTTTTTCTATTCTATTATTTTCTATTCTATTTTAAACTTTTCTATTCAAATTTGAATTCATTCTATCAGAAATTCGAATTTGGAAGATGGTTTTATATATATATATATATATATATATATATATATATATATATATATATATATATATATATATATATAATATTTCATTCTATTCAGTGCTATTGTATTCTCATTTTTTATTCTATTATTTTCTATTCTATTGTAATATTTTCAAGCCAAATTTTAATTCATTATATGCGAAGTTGGAATTCCGGAAGATGGCTTCCGAAATTCGAATTTCGTATAGAATGAGTTTGAATAGAAAATATTAGAATAGACTAGAAAAGAAAATAATAGAATAAAAAATAAGAGAATACAATGGAACTAAATAGAAAAAAATAATAAAAAATTATATAAATATAACCACCTTCTGAAATTCAAATTTATTTATCAATAAAGCTTTGCCCAATCAGGGCGCAAAATGCACTGTGCAGCGTGCAGTCCATTGCAGGGCGTTTGGCAGGGCAAACACCCACTGAACATTCTGAAAATGCAGGTTTTCCCCGAAACAGGGCGAACAGTCAATGTTCAGCCCAAACTCATGCTCGGGATTAACTGTTCGCCCACGCTTAGTTTCTACTAACTTTGCACATCTAGACTTTGCAATATTTGCCCACTCTTCTGTGCAGAACTGCTTAAGTTCAGGTAAATTTGATGGTGACCGTTTGTGGATTGCAGTCTTCAAGTCATTCCACAGATTTGCAATGGGATTTAAGTCTGGGCTCTGACTAAGCCATACAAGGACATTCACCTTTTTTCTCTTTCAACTTTCAACCAACAACCCAATAAAAGGATATTACCACCCCCATACTTTACTGTAGTAATGGCGTTATTTGGATGGTGAGCTGTATTGGATTCCTTCCAGACAAATCATTTGGTGTTGAGGCCAAATAATTCAATTTTAGTCTCATCTGACCACCTTAAATGCACCCTGAAGATTCCGAGACCGCATAGTAAAAGGTTTTATGGTCAGATGAGACTAAAGACAACTCAGTGATTCTGTTTTTTATTTTAATATTATTTTTTCTGACGTGTTGGCAGGGCTCAAGTCCTGCGGGAACGCATGGGAACGGAGTTCCTGTACTTTTTCCACAACGCAAACTCAGTTCCCATTAGCAGCTGTGTCCTGCAAGACTTTGAAGTATGCAAGCTGTGTGGCAGGTGCTACACCAGCAGCTGCTGACACAGCTCGCAATAGTAAGTGATGCACACCAGGGGTGGACTGACCATTCAGGCATTGCCAATAGGGGGCCCCATGACAGCTTCCGCTTTGATCTACCTGTCAATCACAGCTAGCTGATGGGTAGATCAGGTCCCTGCTGCTAAGAGATTGTGTTTAGTCAGACCTCTCGTGATGTGCTCCTCCCCGCCGGCCCCTCCTGATTTTTTGTCTCCTCATCCTCCCCCCCAGTCTCCTGCATACTTGCTCTGTGTGTCCCGCTGAATCCCCCCCCTCCTCTATCTTCAGTGCCATATGGTGAGAGAATCCAGAGGAGGAGAACAGCTATTCTGCTCACAGGACATGCAGGGAGAGAGGTGAGCTGAGGGAGGAACATCAGTTTGGGGTGGTAAGTTGAGCACAATACCTGGCAAAGTTTAATGCCAGGAGGGAAGTTTATGTGGAAATATGTGAAGGGTTGGAATAGCAGCGAGTGTGTGTTGGAGCCCTGCAGAGTTTGCAGCCCCCCAAGCTAACACACATCCCCTAAGCAGAAACACATCACTATGTCCCCAAGCATTCTGTCCTGATAATGTGCAGTTGATTTATGACCTTTCCGTTTAACCCTGTGTTATCCAAACTCTGTTCAAAGAAAAGTGTAAACTCACCACATAAACACTCTATATACAAAATAAAATTCCCCAATAAAGATCAGAACATGATGTTCACACTTGCATGGAAGCACAATTGAATGAATGCTGATTATTCAGAGAATTACCGTATTTATGTTTATTGAGGATTTGTTTTTTGGACAGCTTCATACACACAATACGAAAATTGGATGAAAAATACCACTTTTGAAGTGTTCGTGCATATGAGCGTATCATTTTTTTTTTTTTTTGGTGGGGGGGTGGATCTTGGGTGGGAGTTCCCACACTTTTGTCCCCAGGAATTGACCCCTGCATGTTGGTCTTTACTTTGTATACTTTACTTGTATACTTTTCACTTAAATGTTATAAGTTGCACTAGTATATACAGTTGGATAAAACAAAAACAATTTCTGGCTTCATTTCAGGCTGAGAAACAACAAAAAGTGGGTGATTCTTTTCTATACCCACTGTACATCATGGAAACATTTGGTGTCATAGTTATATAACCTTGAAGTAACTGTCATTGTTCCATAATGTTACAGTAATGTGACCATCATTGTTTTTTTTAGAGCTACAGTGACATACAAGAGCTTGCTATCATTGCTCCAAGAAACTGAATTATAGTTAAAATCATAACATGTAACTACTCACAAGGTATTCTAGTGCTGCCATGGTAACAGGCACTTAGAGTAGTATAAGCCCTAAACATATCATACCAAAACAAATAACCTTTTTATTACCGAAGGAACTAAGTACCTACCTTTCCTACCTTTCTCCTTTAAAACTTGATGTTTACTAGTATAAGCCTATCATATTAAAAAAAAATATAACTCAGAATCATTATCTTTACATGAAAAGACCACAGGTTGATACTGTCAATGGTTAGCTAACGGTTGCATCCACTAACAAGGGACTCAGGAGGCTAACAATGTTCAGTTATCAAAAAAATAATATTTATATATATATATATATAAAAAATAAAATAAATAAAAATCAAGCAACTCATAAGCATAATTCAAATTAAGCTGTTCACCTACCAGCACAAAGGCTCACTTTCCCTAACAATAACTTGTAATCCTCCATACAAGATGAGATATTTCAGAGCAATTATAACAGAACATTATAAAAGGAACAGCTAATTCTGCTGGCATGCCCTGCGTCTCTCAGGGTGCAACAAAAGCGTCCTGTGTCTGCCAGGGACATAAATTTATAATACCTGATATTATAATGCAATGTATTCATTTACTGACCCTCTCCTATTCTCCCAAGCAGTCATAGATTATTTTTGCAAGCTCTTACCCAGTAATTTCGTAGCATTGTAGTAGCCATAGCTCACAACTGTTCCTGATTTCAAGGAAATTTCCCCGATTTGGAATCCCTATGCCCCTCATTCCTCCTCATGTATCCCTCATTTTGTTCAGATCTATATAGTTGTATATTAAATGCACTTTTTATCTTTCAAAAAGTGTTTCCCAGCGCTAAACCTCTCATCCAATTTCTAAATTGCTGCATTTGTAAATTTTAAAAGCCAATATAAAGGAATAGTAGTGGTAAAAAAGCACTTGTGGGTTTAACCAATGTATATATATTTTTTATATATATTTTTTACAACTCTCCTTTAAATTAGGCATGGCAGAGGGTGTGTCCTGCACCTACATACTATTGCTAATAGGTGGGAGGTATAAGTAGCATATACATGGCATGTTGCATACAGCATAAAGAAACTCAGTAAAGGAGCTCCTTGTGTTACCAACTTTTTAAACTTTTTTCCAAAACTAAGACTAAATTTCTCTGTATCATAGCACAGAATTTTACAATAGGCTCTATACAGTCCAATCACACATGGAGCCTTTAGAGCCATCTGAGTACCTTAAAGCATTTGTTACCCTAAAAAAAAAAAAAAAAAAAAGTGGTCTTTAAAGCATGCTAGATGATACTGGACATACTTCAACTAGTGAATGACATGAGCACTATCTGATTTGCAGGTTATAATGCACACTGTGCAAAGCTTACAGTGTGCAGTGAAATCAGGGTAAGCCATTTCAATATAGGAGAGGAGCATGTACAACTATCCAAGACTAATGGTAATAAACAAAATTCTGCCACGCTAGTTATAATATAATACAAACCACATCAATAAAGTGAAAAACGTATGTGAAAAAAATGCTATATAAAAAATAATTAAAAAAATGATATATAAAATATATAATATATAAAATAAAGTCAGTTAAAAATGTGCATAGCTGAAAACAACAACCACTTTGTTGATGTGGTTTGTTTTTTGTTATTACCAACGTGGCAGAATTTTGTTTATTTTGTTGAGTGCACAGTGTGTCTGCCAGTGGCTCTCTCTCTGTAAATGCCAGCATGCTTTCCATTGTTTCAGACTAATGGTAAAGCTGGAGTTCAGCTCTAAAGTGTATGTGCAGCTAAAGCATTTTGTTTTAGTTTTTTCTGTGGATAGAGTAGTGCAATGTTATAATAAAACAAGGTACGGTAATTGCAAAGCATAGCGTTTTTTTATTCTAAAAGTGATATCAAAGACTTGTACTTTTTGTCCAAAAATAAAAAACATATTATACTTGCCTACGCTGTGCAGTGGTTTTGCACAGAGCAGCCCAGATCCTCCTCTTATCGGGTTTCTCGCCAGCGCTCCTGGTCCCTCCCTCCTGCCAAGTGCCCCCACAGCAAGCAGCTTGCCATGGCACCCGAGGCAAGCCACTGCTCTGTGTGTCCATTCAGACATTGAGCTGCGACTCGGCCCCACCTCTCTCCTCATTGGCTCTCTGACTGAACATTGGCTCCCGCTACAGTCTCAGCCAATGAGGAGAGAGAATCCCAGATGGCTAAGACTCTCGTGCAACATCGCTGACCTGGGGCTCAGGTAAGTATTATGCCGCGTACACACGAAGGGACTATCCCGCGGGATTATCCGCTGGACCGAAGTCGAGCGGATAATCCCCTCGTGTGTGGGCGCCGGCGGACTTTTTTTGGCCAAAGTACGGCGGACTAAAGTTTTAAGTTTTGTTTTAAAATTATCCGCTGGACTTGGCAGTCCAGCGGACAATCCGGCCGTGTGTAGTATGGTCCGGCGGACCAAAAAGGACGCATGCTCAGTAGCAAGTATTTTTCTAGTATTTTTAGTTTTCTAGTCCCGTCGTACGTGCTGTACGTCATCGCGTGAACCGTCGGACTTTTTGCGTGATCGTGTGTGGTCAAGTCCGTTCGCTTTTTAGTCCAGCGGACCCAGCTGGAAAGTCCAGCGGATTGTCCGCTGGACTTAGGTCCGCCGGGAAAAGTCCCTTCGTGTGTACGCAGCATTAGGGGGGCTGCTGCACACAGAAGGTTTTTATCTTAATGCATACAATGCCTTTACAACCATCTTAATGCAGTCTTTGCAGTGCCCCCCAGCCCCCCTTCCTAACACTAACCTGAGTCCTGTAGCTTCAGTTCTTCTCTCCCCTTTCCATGCTCTCACAAGCTTGGCTGAGAGCAGTGGGAGCCACTAGCACATACATCATAGGGAGAAGGGGGCAGGGACAAGTCACTCTAAGTGTGTCTATAGACGTATACAGCCTGGATGGGAACGAGTCTGCACATGTGCCCCCCATAGCAAGAGAAGAGGAGGAGCCAAGAAGGCCAACAAGGGACCCCAGAAGAGGAGGTTTAAGGTCGCTCTGTGTAAAACCATTGCACAGAGCTAGTAATAATAAAAAATAACTGCCTTTACAATTACTTTAACAGCTTAAGGACCGCCGCGCGTTCCTATACTGTGGCAGGGCAGCCCTTAAGCGCAAAATCACATATCTGTACGTGATTTCTTCTTCCTGGTCTGGTGCGCGCACGCATGCTGCCTGGCGACCCGCTCCCACTGTGATCGGACACACCAATCAGCAGGTCCAGGTTCCCGATGATCGTTCAGAGAGAGGTAGAACGGCGGTCTACCTATGTAAACAAGGCAGATCGTCATTCTGCCAGAGGGTAAAGGGAGATCTTGTGCTTCTGCTAAGCAGAAACATGGATCTCAGTTTTCCTTTAGTCAAAGTACCTCCACCACAGTTATAAAGCACCCCCTAGGGACACATTTAACCCTTTGATTGCCCTAGATGTTAACCCATTCCCTGCCAGTGTAATTAGTACAGTGACAGTGCATTTTTTTTAGCTTTGATCACTGTATTGGTGTCACTGGTCCCTTAGTGTCATATTTGTCTGCCGCAATGTTGCAGTCCTGCTAAAAATAGCTGATCCCCACCTTTACTAGAAAAAGATTAAAGTCCATAGTTTGTAGACGCTATAACTTTTGTGCAAACCAATCAATATACGCTTATTGGAATTTTGAGATATACTTTGAGATGTTTCCCATGGACAGAAGCAAAGTAGGTTTTGTGATATCTTTGCTTTCTGAGAGAGCCTTGGTCTGGGCAAACCCTCTATGGGAGATGCAAAAACCTGATGTCTTGAGTTACCCTGAGTTTGTGGCTTCTTTTAAAAGGGTATTTTACGTTTCTGCATGCTTCACTTCTGCTGCCAAGTGCCATATGTCAATCAGAGTACAAGAACCGTTGCCGATTACACCATTGAATTCTGTACTCTGGCAGCAGAGGTTGCTTGAAATAATGAGGCCCTCTTGGCTACTTTTTCTCATGGTCTCTCGGATACCATCAAGGATGAGATAGCAGTCCGAGATATACCCACTGAGCTGGAGAAGTTGATCACGTTTGCCATCCTCATTGACTCCAGACTCAGAGAGACTCCCTTTTAAGTAGTGCTTGTGGAAGCCTCCTGTACGTTTGTCTCCAAACTTTGCAGTCCCACACTTGCCTCCCTCACCTCCCATGCCTCTTGGTACCGAGTCGGTCTGTGAAGATGAACCATTCACTTGGACATCATGTGTCTCTCTCCGGATGAGAGAACCCTTAGGAGGAGGGAGAAATTGTGCCTTTATTGTGGCCAGGCAGGTCACTTTTTGAAGTCTTGTCCTACCCGTCCAGTGAATGCTTAAACCTTGAGGTCCTGCCACGGACAGACCTTAGGTGGCGTTGTTTCATCCCCAGTTATACAGAAAGATAAGCCCCTGGTTTTGGTTACCCTTTCTTGGGCTGAGTCGTCCGTCGAGATGCAGGCTGTAATCGATTCTGGGGCTGCAGGCCTGTTCATCGATGCTGCCTTTGTATCAAAGCACTCGATTCCGCTGCAGCTATGTGACACTCCACTTGCCATTGAGGCTCTAGACGGGAGACCTCTACAGCCTGCCCATGTGACTCATGAGACTGTTCTGTTGTCCATGGGCGTAGGGGCTCTTTACCATGAGATAATCCAATTCCAAGTTATTTCCTCCCCTAAGTTTCCACTGGTTATTGGTTATCCTTGTTTAGAGGTACTACCCCTCTTTTCATTGGCTCCACGCTGAAGTTCTTTCCTGGTCACCACAATGCAGTAAGACATGCTTCCAGAAGGGAGCCAAAGTCCTGTGCACCTCTTCACTCTCCTCCCTTCCGGAGGAGTACCGCGATTTTAGCGATGTCTTTGACAAAGTCCCTGGAGAGCCACCACACAGATGTCAGTTGTGTGCTTCAGAAACTAAGAGAGAACAATCTCTATTGTAAATTGGAGAAGTGCGAATTCTATTGTGAACAGGTTAAATTCCTGGGTTGTGTCATTTCCACTGCTGGTTTTTTGATGGACCCAGAGAAACATTGAGCAGTCCTACAGTGGCCCCGACCCGTGGGTTTACGTCCTCTGCAGCGTTTCCTTGGCTTTGCCAGCTATTATCAGAAGTTTATTGGTAACTTCTCGTCTCTGGTCAAGCCCCTGATATGACCAGAAAGGACGGTAACCCACAGAGTTGGTCTCTGGAGTCCATTAAGGACTTTGAGTGTCTCAAGGCTGCCTTTGTTTCTGCTCCTGTGTTGGCACATCCTGATCCTATGTTACCTTTTATCCTTGAGGTTTATGCTTCTGAGACTGGAGTTGGCACCCTTCTGTATCAACCTCCTTCCTCCAAAGCCCCATACACACGGTCGGACAATCCGCGGACCAGGTCCGTCGGACCATGTCCGTCATACTTTGTCCGATGTTGGTTTTGCGTACACACGGTCGGACAAAGTTGTCGGAAAATCCGATCATTCTGAACGTGGTGACGTTTGTTGCCTACGACGGGACTACGTAGAGGCTAGTAGCCAATAGCTTTGGTCTTGTAATGTGATCTGAGCATGCGTAGCACTTTGTCCGGTCGGACAACCGTACACACGATCGGATTTGGTGTGATCGGACCGTGTTGTCGGCAAATCTTTCCAGCAGGAGATAAGACTTTGTCCGTCGGACAATCCGACGTACACTGTCCGATGGTGCATACACACGGTCTGATTTTTCAACAACATTGCCCGATCGGACAGAATCCATGAAAAAGTCTGACCGTGTGTATGGGGCTCAAGAGCGCTCTGCATCCTTGTGGCTACATTTCCAAGAAATTGTCACCTGCGGAGTGCAATTACGAGATCGGTGCCAGAGAGCTGTCAATCAATTTAGCCATCAGGGCTCAATTTAGCCCTGAAAGAATGGAGACATTTCCTCAAAGGTACCACTGTGCTGCTTGTCATTCTTACTGACCATAAGAATCTCCCATTCTTGTCTGAGGCTAAACCCAGAAGGGTACGATGGGCTCTTTTTTTGTCTAGTTTCAATTACATTGTCTCATTCTTACCCGGTACTAGGAATGTAAAGGCTGACGCTTTGTCACAACAATTTTCCTCCACTTCCAAGATGGAGTGGGTTCCAGTTCCTGTGATTCCTCCTGATCGTATTCCGGCTACGGTTCCCAACAGTCTCACTTCTTCTTTGGGTGACAAAATTCTTGCCGCTCAGGTCCCTGCTCCTCCTGAGAAACCTTGTTGCTGCTTTGTCCTAGAGAGTCTCTGTACTGCCGTGCTCCAGACTTACCATTCTTCCAAGGCTGCTGGCCACCCTGGGAAGAATAAACTCTTTTGGGCCATTTCCTAACAATTCTGGTGGCCTAGTCTATGTGCTGATGTAACCGCCTTGGTAGCTGCCTGTTCCATGTGTGCTCAGAGTAAGACTCCACAACACTTTCCAGTGGGCCTCCTACAACTCATACCCAATCGAGAGAGGCCCTGGACGCACCTCTCTATGGATTTCATTGTGGAGTTACCCAACTCCCAGGGCAACACAGTTATCCTTATGGTGGTTGACCGGTTCTTGAAAATGTCCCATTGTATTTCACTTAAGAAGTATCACCCGCAGTCTAATGGGGCTGCAGAACGAGCCAATCAGTCCTTGGAGCACTTCCTACATTGCTATATTTCTGACCATTTGCTTATCATAGCCCCATCCATGTATTTCTCCAAGAAAAGAAAATGTCCCACTGGGTATGAATTTGGGCGATCCTAACATTTTTGAGCTGCATAAAGGCTCCTCTGAGATCAGAAGAGTCACCTGTCTCCTGTTCAAAGACTCCAGTGGTATCAGTTTTTCTATTTTTCCAATAGTCTAAGTTATTTCAGCAACATATACAGCATGGATACTGTGGATTTCCTGGCTTGATATCAAAAGCTTTATTTCAGCACCATGGACAGCATGGATTCAGTAGAATTCCACGCTAGCAGTAAAAGGGTTTATTTCAGCACCATGGATAATATGGATGCTGTAAAATACCAGGCTGCTTGATAATAGATACAATACTTACAATTAGGGATGAGCTCGATGTTAGGGTCGAACATAAGTGCCGCAGAACGCCCCATAATGCACTGCAAGATCGCAGTGCATTGCTGTATGATGATTGGCCAAAGCATGCCCCTGACCTGCATGCTTTGGCCAATCACAGCACGCTTCGCTAAGAGAGCCACAATTTGCCAAAGGCAGGGGTCAGGGCTCAGGGGGACTAAGTCCACGCCCCACACTATATAAGGCTGCTTACTAGGCGGCCGTGTGTAGTGTTGTTGGCGTGGACAGAAAGAAAGCAGGCAGGTTATTCAGTTAGTGGCAGTGTATTTGATATATATACACATACAGTCAGTTTAGTATATAAATATATACTCTGCATTTAGCATAGACTTTATATGCAGTGTTTACTCAATATTCAGTTAGTGCAGGTAGTGTATATATATATATATATATATATATATATATATATATATATATATATATATATATTATTATTAGGGATGAGCCGAACACCCCCGGTTCGGTTTGCAGCAGAAAATGCAAACAGGCAAAAAAATGTGTTCGAACACGCGAACACCGTTAAAGTCTATGGGACACGGACATAAATAATCAAAAGTGCTAATTTTAAAGGCTTATATGCAAGTTATTGTCCTAAAAAGTGTTTGGGGACCTGGGTCCTGCCCCATGGGACATGTTTCAATGCAAAAAAAAGTTTTAAAAACGGTCGTATTTTCAGGAGCAGTGATTTTAATAATGCTTAAAGTGAAACAATAAAAGTGAAATATTCCTTTAAATTTTGTACCTGGGGGGTGTCTAGGTATAGTATGCCTGTAAAGTGACACATGTTTTGAGTGTTTACAACAGTCCCTGCACAAAATTACATTTCTAAAGGAAAAAAAGTAATTTAAAAGTACTTGCAGCTATAATGAATTGACGGTCCCGGCAATACACATAAAAGTCATTGAAAAAAAAAAACGTCTTGAGATTCCTTTTTTTTTAATAAAGGTCCCAAAGTGTGTCTTGAGTTTTTTTTAACATTTAACACTTTTTTTGTGGAATGGTATGAGTACAATGTACCCATTACCATTTCAAACAGAGGGGGGTGGAATCTGGAGGTCCCCTTGTTAAAGGGGGCTTCCAGATTCCGATAAGCCCCCTGCCCGCAGACCCTAACAACTACCGAACAAGGATTGTGGAGATTGGGCCCTTATCCCAATCAACATGGGGACAAGGTGCTTTGGGGGCTACCCCAAAGCACCCTCCCCATGTTGAGGGCATGTGGCCTGGTATGGTTCAGGAGGTGGGGGCGCTCTCTTGTCACCCCCTCTTTTCCTGCTGCCTGCCAGGTTGCGTGCTTGGATAAAGGTCTGGTATGGATTTTTGGGGGACCCCATGCCATTTTTTTTTTTTTTTGGCATGGGGTTCCCCTTAAAATCCATACCAGACCTGAAAGGTCTGGTATGAATTTTGAGGGGGACCCCTACACCATTTAAAAAAAAAATTGGTGCAGGGTTCCCCTTAATATCCATACCAGACCTAAAGGGCTTTGTAAGGAATTTGGGGGGACCCCCATACAATTTTTTTTTTAATTTTGGTTCTGGGTTCCCCTTAACATTCATTCTAGACTAAAAGGCCCTGGTAATGGACTGGGGGGATCCCATGCCGTTTTTTTTCAATGACTTTTATCTGTATTGCTGGGACCGACAATTCATTATAGCCGCAAGTACTTTTAAATTACTGTTTTTCCTTTAGAAATGTAATTTTGTGCAGGGACTGTTCTAAACACGGGAAAAATTTGCCACTTTACAGGCATACTTTTGACATCCCCAGGTACAAAATTTAAAGGAATATTTCACTTTTATTGTTTCACTTTAAGCATTATTAAAATTACTGCTCCTGAAAAAACTGCCATTTTTAAACCTTTTTTTTGCATTGATACATGTCTCCTGGGGCAGGACCCAGGTCCCCAAACACTTTTTATGACAATAACTTGCATATAAGCCTTTAAAATTAACACTTTTGATTTTTCATGTTAATGTCCCATAGACTTTAACAGTGTTTCGGCGGCTTTCGAATTTGCCCTGAACACTGCATATTGTTCAGTGTTCTGTAAAACATCCGAACAACCAAAGTTCGGCCTGAACCGTTCACCCATCCCTAATCAGCAGCTATCAAGAACCTGATGCTGATGTAACTAAGGATCTAACTAAGGATCTAAGGATCCCTTGAAGACCTATTCCTATGCTGACTATCCTATTCCTCCTCCAGCTTGATGATGTTAGCTTCCAACAATATTTTTGGTTAAGGGCACATCCACCACCACCACCCAAGGCCCCAGGTTTAAAATGGGCATGTAATTAAAATTGTTGATATAATATTTCACAGCAGGACATGTTCCTGCGCCCAACAACAGTAACTGTGACGGGTTACAGTGTTGTGGCACCACCACCACCCAAGGCCCAATTTTTATGCCCCTGTTTAACAGGGGCATGTACTGTAATTGCAATTTTTGATCTAATATTTCACAGCAGGACCCGTTCCTGTGCCCAACAAGAGTATCTGTGATGGGTTACAGTGTTGTGGAACCACCACTACCTAAGGACCAATTTTTCTGCCCCTGTTTAACAGGGGCATGTACTGTAATTGCAATTTTTGATCTAATATTTCACAGCAGGACCCGTTCCTGTGCCCAACAAGAGTATCTGTGATGGGTTACAGTGTTGTGGAACCACCACTACCTAAGGACCAATTTTTCTGCCCCTTTTTTTATTTTTTTAATAATATTTCAATGCAGGGCCCGTTCCTGCGCCCAAAAAGAGTAAACGTGAAGGCTTACAGTGTTGTGGCACCACCACCACCATCACCCAAGGCCCAATTTTTCTGCCCCTGTTTACCAGGGGCATGTAAATACAATTTTTAATATAATATTTCAATGCAGGGCCAGTTACTGCACCCAACAAGAGTAACTGTGAGGGATTACGGTGTTGTGGCAACACCACCACTGTCCAAGGCCCAATTTGTCTGCCCCTGTTTAACAGGGGCATGTAATTACATTTTTTGATATAATATTTCACAGCAGGGCCCATTCCTGCAGCCAACAAGAATAACTGAGGGCTTACAGTGTTCTGGTACCACCAACACCTAAGGCCCAATTTTCTGCAGATTATATAGGACAGGCTGTATAGTATATATACTGCTGTTCAGAGTATATAGTTTCTGGGGGCCTGGGGGACCCCCACGCTATTTTTTTTTAAATTTGGGTGCGGGGGTCTCCTTAATATCCATACCAGACCTGAAGGGCCTGGTATGGAAATTGGGGTGACCCCCACGCAATTTTTTTAAAAAAAAAAATTGGTTTGGGATTCCCCTATATATTCATACCAGACCCAAAGGGCCTGGTATGGATTTTTGGGGGGACCCCCATGCCGTTTTTTTCAATGACTTTTATCTGTATTGCCAAGACCAGATCATTCATTATAGCCGCAAGTAGTTTTAAATGATTTTGGGGGTGACATCCAATCCTGGTATAGATTTTGGGGGTGACAAGGGCCTGGTATGGATTTTGGGGGTGACATATGGATTTTGGGAGTGACATCCCTGAAGAGGCTGGTATGGATTTTGGGGGTAACATTCACACCATTTTTTTTGGTATTTTTGATATTTGTATCTATATTGCCGGGATCCGACAATAGATTACAGCTGCGAGCAGTTTTCAATGAGATTTTTTCCTTTAGGAATGTAATTTTTCTGTGGCACTGTTATAAACATGGGAAAGATGCAATACTTTACAGGCATACTAAGGACACCCCAGGCACAATATTTAAATTTTTTTTATTGTTTCACTTTAAGCATTATTAAAATCACTGCTCCCAAAAAAAACTGCAGTTTTTAAAACTTTTTTTTGCATTGATACATGTCCCCTGGGGCAGAACACGGGCCCCCAAACAATTTTATGGCAATAACTTGCATATAAATGTAAGCAATATACTAAAGCGCTGATGTGAATAAATAAATATGTGAAAAATATTAAAATATTGAAAGATGACTAAATAATATAGCTGCAATTATTGTGAATGTGAACTGAAAACACACAAAGAAATGTAGATAAAAATAATAATGCGCTGATATTAACCCTTCAATATTGCACTATATACCACCAATAATAAATAGTGATAATAAATAATTTATAAATAAAGAAACAAGTGTAAAATATTAAACAAATGCACCCTACACCATAAAGCCCCATACACACGCGCGGACAATCCGTGGACCAGGTCCGTCGGACCATGTCCGTCATACTTTGTCTGATGTTGGTTTTGCGTACACACGATCGGACAAAGTTGTCGGAAAATCCGATCATTCTGAACGTGGTGACGTTTGTTGCCTACGACGGGACTACGTAGAGGCTAGTAGCCAATAGCTTTGGTCTTGTAATGTGATCTGAGCATGCGTAGCACTTTGTCCGGTCGGACAAGCGTACACACGCTCGGATTTGGTGTGATCGGACCGTGTTGACGGCAAAGTTTTCCAGCAGGAGATAAGACTTTGTCCGTCGGCCAAACCGACGAACACTGTCCGATGGTGCATACACACGGTCTGATTTTTCAACAACCTTGTCCGATCGGACAGAATCCATGAAAAAGTCCGACCGTGTGTATGGGGCTTAACAGTTCCAAATGCCAATAAAACTCACTGATTAGGTGAGCTTAATACACAAAAAGTCCCAATGTTGTAGCAAACAACCATGTGCAAACCAAAAAGTTTCTTACTAATTGCTTCACATCTGCTAGACTGATTCACAGACCATGATGTTTGTCCCCATAGGGTTCATTCAGCGATGCTGCTGCTCATTAATATGGATAGGCATCTAACTTTTAAAGGATTCACACAATATAAAAAACAAAAAGACAAAGACCATTGCGCAGGTAGTATGATACAGTGTTCCCTATAATGTTAGGGTGAACTTCACTCACACTTTCCCGCAGAGTAGATCGCATATATAGAAGGTCAGTTGCATAGAGCATATACCATATGTCACTGGCTACTTCTCTACGCGCCACATCGCATGGGGGAGTAGTCGGTGACGTCACCAACAGTGCTTTGTGTATACTGTCGGCGCATGAGGAGATTTCATGATTTTATGTTTTGACTTTTTCATGTACCTCAAATTGCCTTCACATGAGTTTAAACAATGCTGACTTGGAGATACACTCACATACACTACAGTTTTTCAGCATTGTTTGCAGCTAGAGGAGTTTGCAGGGTGGATGAAGTTTCTATATTATACCAAAGTCTTCCTATCTTCCTTTTAAGAAGATGGATCAGGAAGGGATAATAAAAAGTAGTAAAGCTCTTTACCCTTTCACAGGAAGTTCTCTAGAATCTATTTAAATAATTCTTTACACTATAAATTTTGTTAGTTTGCAAATTACTAGATATTTCTAAATAAAAACAGAGGTTAAAAACATTTTAAACTATACATGGACTCCATTAGACCTCTGAAGCTATGCTGTGGTATCTGGGATCAAGCTGTGAGTAGCAAATCCTTTAAGTCCTGTAGGTTACAAGGTGGGGCCGCCAAGGATTGGACTTGTTTTTCCAGTACACCCCACACCCTGTTCAATTGGATTAAGATATGAAGAATTTGGAGGCCAAGTTAATACCTTAAACTCATTGTTGTGTTCCGCAAACCATTCTTAAATTCATCAGACCACGCCACCTTCCTCCATTATTTATGTGGTCCAGTTCTGATGCTCACAAACGCATTTGAAGATTCTTTTGGCTGTGGCTATAGTTAAGCATTGACACCCTGACCACTCTGCGGCTATGCAGCCCCATACTCAACAAACTGAGATGCATTGTGTGTTCTGACAGCTTTCTATGGGAACCAGCATTCATTTTTTCAGCAATCTGAGCTACAGTAGCTCATCTTTTGGATGGGACTACATGGGCCATCCTTCACTCCCCACATGCATCCATGAGCCTTAACCAATCCATGACCCTGTCACTAGTTTGCCAGTTTTCCTTCCTTGGACCAATTTTTGGCAGGTCCTGACTACTGCAGACTGAGAACATTCCACAAAAGCTGCAGTTTTAGAGATGCTCTGACTTGGTTGTCTATCCATTACACAACACATCAACTTCAGGGATACCATGTTTACCTGATGCCTGCTGCAAAATATATCCTACTCACCATCAGGTGCTATTGTCGCAAACAAAGTATGTTATTCATGTTATCTGCCAGTCATAATGTTATGGCTGATGTATATATGTATGTATATATATATTATATATAAAAAAAATACCTGCAGCTGGGAACCTATTCAGATCATAGGGAATGGAGGTTTATGTTTTATTTCTAATAAAGGGTTTCTCTTAAAAAGCAGTGGGCCTCAAGCCTTTAATTACTTGCCGTTACCTGGTAAGGAGTCCTATCTTCTAGTTTATTGGTGTAAAGGGTAACTGATTTGCCTGCCCTCTGAAAAGTCAGGTGAGATTTACATAAATCTAGTTATTTACAATTCCTTATTGGGACATTAGAAATGCAAAAGATATTGGTGTAAATCCAAACTGAAATGGAGCTTTCAGAAAGGTGCACTCGTGCACACATCCTGTATGAAGTATCAGAATAGCATGGAAGCCACACTTTTATTGGCCCTTCAACATTGGGTATAGCAGAGCTATATGTATTATATACAGCATATATATATATATATATATATATATATATAGCATTCTGTAAACTGTTGAATTGTACTGTGCTAAATTCACAGAAGAAATCAACTTCCATTGCAAAGGTAACACAGGAAGTAGTTGCATTTCCACCATGTTTTCATTGTGTTTGTGGTGTCACCAGGTTGACAGATCTAAATCATTAGCCAAGTTTAGCCTTGGAGAACAGCAAAGATTTAAGCAAAAAAAAGCAACAACTGAAAAAATTAAAATAACGTTATATGCACATTATTCAACTTGATTTGTCACAGTTTTGATTTTATTGTCTATCTGGAGTTGCACTTTATTTCAGCAGTATACACCAAAAAAAAATATCAGGGTATACTTGCGTATAGAATTTTATGTGATTTGCTTTCCTACCTGCATATAGAATGTTGCAAATGCTTTCACAACAGGTGACAGCAAATTTCACTTAAGCAAAGTGGATGGAAAAAGATTCTGTGGCAAAGCGAGGTCTTCTGGAGGAATGGCTATTATGTTGTCCAGAACACATTCACTGCCCTGTTGGTTTTCAGAATCATTACCTCCTACAGCCCAAAATCTTTTTGAAATATTATAATTTGTCTTCCAAATGCTGTATAATAATACTGGTACATCAAAACTGTTTTTACTTTACATGCATAATATTCTGAGTCACACACGCACTGAAAGACTGAAAATCAATATATTTCCAAAATCACTGAGTTAAAAAATAAATAATGTACAGTGCCTTACAAAAGTATTCACCCCCCTTTACCTATTTTGTTACATTACAGCCTTTAGATCAATGTTTTTTTTTTAATCTGAAGTATATGTGATGGATCAGAACACAATAGTCTAAGTTGGTGAAGTAAAATTTGTAAACTATATACATAAAACTATTTTTCAGAAATAAAAAACAGACAATTGGCATGTGCGTTTGTATTCACCCCCTTTGTTATGAAGCCCATAAAAAGCTCTGGTGCAACCAATTACCTTCAGAAGTCACATAATTAGTGAAATGATCTCCACCTGTGTGCAATCTGAGTGTCACATGATCTGTCATTACATATACACACCTTTTTGAAAGTCCCCAGAGGCTGCAACACCTAATCAAGAGGCACCACTCACCACATACTGCCATGAAGACCAAGGAACTCCCCAAACAAGTAAGGGACAATGTTGTTGAGAAGTACAAGTCAGGGTTAGGTTATAAAAAAATATCCAAGTCTTTGATGATCCCTAGGAGCACCATCAAATCTATCATAACCAAATGGAAAGAACATGGCACAACAGTAAACCTTCTAAGAGATGGCCGCACACCAAAACACATGTACCGGGCAAGGAGGGCATTAATTAGAGAGGCAGCACAGAGACCTAAGGTAACTCTTGAGGAGCTGCAGAGTTCCACAGCAGAGACTGGAGTATCTGTACATAGGACGACAATAAGCCGTACACTCCATAGAGTTGGGCTTTATGGCAGAGTGGCCAGAAAAAAGCCATTACTTTCAGCAAAAAACAAAATGGCACGTTTTGAGTTTGCGAAAAGGCATGTGGGAGACTCCCAAAATGTATGGAGAAAGGCGCTCTGGCCTGATGAGACAAAAATTTAAATTTTTGTCCATCAAAGAAAACGCTATGTCTGGCACAGATCCAACACATCACATCACCCAAAGAACACCATCCCCACAGTGACACATGGTGGTGGCAGCATCATGCTGTGGGTATGTTTTTTCAGCTGTCTGGACTGGGAAACTGGTCAGAGTTGAGGGAAAGATGGATGGTGCTAAATACAAGGATATTCTTGAGCAAATCCTGTACAACTCTGTGTGTGATTTGAGGCTAGGATGGGGGGTTCACCTTCCAGCAGGACAATAACCCCCAAGCACACAGCTAAAGCAACACTTGAGTGGTTTAAGGGGAAACATGTAAGGCCCCTTTCACACGTGCGGACCGTATGTCCGTTTTTCATCCATCCGTTTTCAGATGCAAAACGGACATACATGTACCCCTATGGGATAGCGGGTGTCAGCGGATGAGCATCCGCTGACACCCGATATCGTCTGCCTCCGCTGTGGTCCGATTCTGCAGACGGAGGAAAACCCTATTTTTCCATCCGTCTGCAGAGCAGATCGGATGAACACGGACAGACGGTCCATGTTCATCCGATCCCCCATAGAGGAGAGCGGAGATCTGACAGGGCGGTCCCTGCACAGTGTGCAGGGACCGCCCTGTCATCCGCCAGCTCAGCGTGGATCAGCGGATGTTCACGGGGCGGATCATTACGGATCTGCCCCGTGTGAAAGGACCCTTAATGCGTTGGAATGGCCTAGTCAAAGCCCAGACCTCAATCCAATAAAAAATATGTGGTCAGATTGCTGTTCATAAGCGCAATCCATTCAACTTGAAGGAGCTGGAGCAGTTTTGCGAGGAGGAATGGGCAAACATCCCAGTGGTAATATGTGGCAAGCTCATAGAGACTTATCCAAAGCAACTTGGAGCTGTTATAGCAACAAAAGGTGGCTCTCTACAAAGTATTGACTTTAGGGGGGTGAATAGTTATGCACATTGCCTTTTTCTGTCATTTTGTCCTATTTGTTGTTTGCTTCACAAAAAAAAAGCATCTTCAAAGTTGTGGCCATGGTCTGTAACTTAAATGATGCAAATCCCTCAAACAATCCATGTTAATTCCAGGTTATGAGGCAATAAAACACGAAAAATGCCAAGGGGTGAATACTTTTGCAAGGCTCTGTATTATTGTTGGCTTGCATGATCCATATTATTTATACATTTTTTTTATTTATGGTCTAGAGCCCTACGGACGACATGAGTAAAGATGACCATATAGGAACAACACAAAACTCACCAACATGAAATAGACCTGAAAGTGTGCCTTGGTCTACCGTATGGTACGCCAAAATAAGGGGGCATACCCTAGATAAAGAATGATAAGAAGTAGTTATGGAATAATGTGGAATGAGTATTCGGTCTGAGGTAAGAATACTTGGAAGAGGCTTTTAAAAGGGGAGGGTGGGTGGGTATCACGCACAGGAAACCGACAAAGACCGGCGGCCTTTGGGCTGCTTAAATACCCTCCGGGCTCCTCCCATAACTTCAGGCCGGTACCCGGCCTTCCAATTTATGGTCTAGAGCCCTACGGACGACATGAGTAAAGATGACCATATAGGAACAACACAAAACTCACCAACATGAAATAGACCTGAAAGTGTGCCTTGGTCTACCGTATGGTACGCCAAAATAAGGGGGCAAAACCTTCAGGTAGGGGATAATTATTTGTTAAGGTAATGTCGCTGAGTAAGACGAGCAAAGGCCTGAGCCACCTCTAACTGTGGGTTAGGAATGTAGCAAGAGAAGCAGGCCGATTCCGCCGACCCAGTTCCTTGATCACATGGTCCGGAACCCCCTGTCTTGAGGCCGTCGTGGCCGCCCCAATCCGGAATGAATGCCCGGAGTACTGGCTGGGGTCCAACTGAAGATTGCCGAGAAGGACCCGGACATGTTCCACGAACTGCGACGAGTTGAGGGGTTATACCGGAAAGGGCAGGAGCGGACTGGACCCTGGGCGGTCGGATAGCAGTGCCCTCAAGCGGTTTAACACGGCAACTGGGCACCAGTTGTTGTGAGTCCTGTACAGGTGAACATCTACTCCGGAACCTCGCTGCCGAGTTTTGGATGTCGCCAAGTGAAGGACGTAGTGATCCTGGTGGCGACAGAGACTACTTCTATGCAAGGCTGGACCGGCTGGGTGGCTGCGAGTGAACTCGCTGGCCGTGGAAACCCATAAAACGCCATGTGTATCGCAGCCTGCAGGATGGTGCTGAGGAGGAGACCGAAAGGGGACCTATCCAGGATGTCAGATATTCCCCTGAAGATCTCCCCCGTGGTAGGCAGCCGCTTCGGCTGACTGGCGGCTGGTGTTTCTGCACTCCCCGTGGTAGAGCCCTCACTGCGTGGCAGGAGAACACCGAAGGCCTCGCGGGGTCTTGATGCGACAAGTAGTGCGGCACCCCGGCCACGTACTGGCGTATCGTGCTGTGTGACAGTGCTAGGTGAGAATGACCCTAAGCGCTGAGTTAAACTTCCCTGGAATGAATGAGCAGTAAACATTGAACTGATGCTGTAGGGACAGCTGGACCAGTCTGCGGAGGAAGGACATGACGGGCCTGGATTTAGGCCTGCCCTTGCTGATGATCTTGGCTGTGGCTTGATTGTCTGTCGTGAAAGCCACAGTCTGTCCAAACCAATGGTGACCCCATAGGTGAGCGGCTGCTACGATGGGGAAGAGCTCAAAAAGGGCTGACGTGGTAGTGAAGCCTGGTGTGGCTAGTAATTGAGGAGGCCAAGGGGCGGCGAACCATAAATGGCCAAAAAATGGCGGCGCATCCTGTGGATGTCGCCGCATCGGTCACCACCTGAGGTGACTGCGTGGACACGACTGGGATCCCGAACAAGGACACACCGTGAGGTCACGAGGGTGTGTAGCTTACCAAGAAAGAGTTCCCCCATGGCCAGATCTGCCCCTGGTGGCTGCCCTATCAAGGGTGACTACTCTTGAGCAGACCCTGAAGGTCACAATCGTGTGGAGTGGGGGCAGTGGTCGCGAAAACCCCAACTTGATGAGGGGATGAGCGAGTTGAGACTGGGAGCGACTGAAGAATGAGGCGCTGGATCATACACCAGATGTTTTTATTTGAAAAAGTATTCCCCTGTACAAGCCCGATAGCTGAACGGCCTATCAAGAAGTCCCGATCCAACTCCGTCTGCAGAAGGACGTCAATCGCTGGCACATCTGTTGCTGCTGAGCGTAGGTTCGGACATTCGTGGGTGGAGTGGGGCAGGGTGACGAGCCCGGTATGAAACCCATCGGTGAAACCCTGGATGTGGTAATATGTGGCAAGCTCATAGAGACTTATCCAAAGCAAATGGCTTGGTCCTTGCGCCGGGGCCTGCTGTTATAGCAACAAAAGGGCTATGTGGACCGTGGTGTGGGACGCTCTACAAAGCGGGGAGCGAAGATTGACTTTAGGGGGTGAGAGATGAATATAGTCGTATGCACATTGCCTTTTCAAATGGAGGTAGAGGTCTGTCATTTTGTCCTAACCACCCGAGACGTTGTTTGTTTCATGCTTCACAAAAAAAAGGTGGGAAGCATAGTCTTCAAAGTGGCTGTGCAGCCATGGCAGCCGGGCTAGTCTCTAGACGAGACACCCTCCTGGACCTGATAACTGTAACGGCGGCTGAAATCGATGATGCTGGCTGCTGGGGCTTGGTGCGGCCGGTGGTGGGAAGAGGAGCCTGAAAGCTCCGCCTTCCTGGCCGTGGACGAGAAGGGTATCCCTCTGCGTCTCAGCTCGGCGGACAGCCTGGAAATTGTCCATGCCCTAAGGCACTGGACACTGCCAGCCTCGGAGGCTGATGCCGGAGAAAGCGGGGTGGTGAGGTCCGCCGGGGCGTGGTAAGGTGACACAGAAATGATATAACATGACAAGGACAAGAGTCAAAGTCTTTTTTTTTTTTTTTTTTTTTTTTGCGACTCCGCCCCTGGCGCATGTATTGAAATGAGGCCGAGCCTAGGGCACGCCGACACGAATTAAGTGCGAAGAAGTGACTTCATTCACGCCGGGCGTGGTAAGGTGACAGAAATGAGATACCATGACAGGGGCAGGAATCAGGAATGTACGCAAACCAGTGATGCGATTCCGCCCTTGGCGCATGTATTGAAATGAGGCCGTGCCTAGGGCACGCCGACACGAATTAAGTGCGAAGAAGTGACTTCATTCACGCCGGGCGTGGTAAGGTGACAGAAATGAGATACCATGACAGGGGCAGGAATCAGGAATGTACGCAAACCAGTGATGCGATTCCGCCCTTGGCGCATGTATTGAAATGAGGCCGTGCCTAGGGCACGCCGACACGAATTTAGTGCGAAGAAGTGACTACATTCATGCCGGGCGTGGTAAGGTGACAGAAATGAGATCCATGACAGGGGCAAGAATCAGGAATGTACGCAACCAGTGATGTGATTCCGCCCTTGGCGCATGTATAGAAATGAGGCCGGGCCTGGGGCACGCCGACACGAATTAGTGCGGGGAAGTGACTGCATTCATGCCGGACGTGGTAAGGTGACAGAAATGATATACCATGACAGGGGCAAGAATCAGGAATGTACGCAACCAGTGATGCGATTCCGCCCTTGGCGCATGTATTGAAATGAGGCCGGCCTGGGGCACGCCGACCCGAATCAGTGCAAGGGAAGTGACTGCATACAAGCCGGGCGTGGTAAGGTGACCGAAATGATATACCATGACAGGGGCAAGAATCAAGATCGTACGTAACCAGTGATGTGATTCTGCCCTTGGCGCATGTATCGAAATGAGGCCGGGTAGTCGTGCATCTGGGTCGCCCCGATCGGAGCATGCATGGATGCGACCGGACCAAGATGGAAGCGATGGCATGAACACCCTGTTGCAACTGATGCGAAATGACTTAGCATGACCGAATGGCCTGATACGTTGGCCACGTTTGAAATGATGAAATGATTGTCATGCTAACACGTGAAATGTTTCGACACGGTCGAAGTGATTTGTATAATTAGTATGCCAACAGTGCTTCGGAATGTGAATAGCGATTCGGCACGCTTGCTGGCGCCACCGATTCGAATAATGGCAGGACATGAACGATACGTGTGAGTGCGAACGGCACCCGTGCATGAGTCACGTTTGAACGATTCGAAGACTGCGTAGCACGACCGCGAAAGGGAACCCTTGAGTGCCGGATGCGGCATCGGTCGGAATGTAGTGGCGGGCGGCCCTGAATGTGCGTGCCGCAAGATGGCTCCCGATCGTGTACAACCAAAAACGTGCGAGTAAGTGTTTAGTTTTTCCGAGACAAGCAGCGCGTGGTTCGTGAGCTACGCAGACCACAGTTTAGTGACATGATAAGCAGTGCATGAGAACGTAAAACATGGGAGCCGAAGCCCTACCTGCGACCGCCGAACCAGACTCTTTGTACGAAATGCGACTCGGCGACACGAGTGCGACACGAAGGGACAACACGACTTACGAACACGGACGCGGGACTGCAACAAGAGGAGACGGACAGACGAAAACGGAGCTCACGAACCGGCACCAACAGCGCTTGTCTCGAACGAGTAGGTCCTAGATGTCTGACGTATCAGATATCACGCACAGGAAACCGACAAAGACCGGTGGCCTTTGGGCTGCTTAAATACCCTCCGGGCTCCTCCCATAACTTCAGGCCGGTACCCGGCCTTCCAATTTGTTTTATATCCGCAAATTGTCATTAACAGTAAAAGATTAAACTGCTAAGTAAAAACAAAATATTGAATAGATCTATGCTTTTTTGCAAAACAGCTAAAAACAGAAATAACTAAAACTGTATGTAAAATGGCAATTAAAACCTTAGCTACTTCATTAGGTTAGGGATAGAGCAAACAGATGTGTATGCCTTTTGGCTTTAAATATATTTTAATGGGATTTCTAGCTGTAGTTTAAACATGCTTTTAGCATGCTACAACATAAATTGACAAGCTTAAGATAATGCTGACTAAAAGATTAAACAGACCCCACATTTCAGGTTAGGTTCACATCTATGCCATTGCGGTGTTGCAGTTTTGAGGCATGTTTTTCAGTGCATTTTAGAACATGCAATTTTGGTGCATTTTTGCATGCTGTTTTCATGAGTTTTTTTAATCTTTAACAAACTATGAATAGCCAGTTGTTAAAGAGCAGGCAACCACCATGTCCTTAACAAAAGATGAGACATCAACTATCTGCAGGGTTTCCTGCTGACAGCTGAATGTAAAAAAAAGAATTGTCGGCAATCAAAAAATCTGGAAAAAAAATGGTGTGGCCCACCCCATGCATACCAGGCCATTTGGCTTTGGGGGGGCCCAAAATCCATACCAGACCCTTATCCGATAATTCAGCCTGGCAGGTCAGAAAAGGGAGGGGACAAGCAAGCACCCCCTCCTCCTGAACCATACCAGGCCACATAGGGTTGCGTTGGAGCAGGGGGGCTCTCTTCCCCCAAAGCACCTTGTCCCCATGTTGGTGGGGACAAGGGCCTCTTCCCCACAAACCTGGCTGGTGGTTTTGGGGGGCTTATAAGAATCTGGAAGCCCCCTTTAACAAGGTGCCCCAGATACCCCCATGTGAATGAGCATGGGGTACATAGTACTCCTATGCATTCAAAAAAAAAAAGTGTAGTGTAAAAAATGACAGTAGACAGTTTTGGAAATCCTTTTAATAAAAAAAAAAAAACAAATCCATCATTAATCATGATGCCTGCTGCCACCACCGACTCCAAAAATAAAAAAGGTCCACTTCTGCCGAGGGCTCCCCCCTTCTGCCAGCTGACTGCTGTCTGACAGTTCTCAAATAACTAAGGGGTGGGGTTATCTGCTGACACAACTGAGTGACTCTGCCCCTTTGTGACATCATTGGCCAGGGCCATGTTGGGATGACTCATTCACATGGGGGGCAGGTATCCTTGTTAAAGAGGGCTTTCAGATTTTGATAAGCTCCCCACTCACAAACCCCCAAAATCACTGGCTAGGTTTGTGGGGAGGAGGCCCTTGTTCCCCTCAACATACACATACAAGTGGCCTGGTATGGTTCAGGAGAGGTGGGGGCGCTCGCTCATTCCTTCCCTTTCCTGACCTGCCGGGCTGCATGCTTAGATAAAGGTGTGGTATGGATCTTGGGAGGCTACACGCCATTTGAAGAAAAAAAAATTGCTGTGGGTTTCCCCTCAAAATTCATAACAGATCCAAAGGGCCTGTTATGCATTCGGAGAGGACACCATGCCTTTTTTCTCGTGTTTTTTTTTTTTTTTTTAAATTGTGAAAAAAGGCATGGTGTCCTCTCCGAAAGCATAACAGGCCCTTTGGATCTGTTATGATTTTTGAGGGGAAACCCACAGCAATTTTTTTTTTTTTAATCGCCAGCAATTCTTTATTTTTACATTCAGCTGTCAGCGAGGAACCCCTTTGACAGCTGATGACTCATTGTTAAGGACACAGCAGTCGCCTGATCCCTAACAAATGGCTAGTCAGTTTGTTATGGAGAAAAGATAAATGCAAAATGCATCAAAAACGCAACGCATGCATTTTTGGTGCAAGTCAATTGACGTTTATTACACGCAAAAACATAATCTGCTTTGGGAAAAAAAGTCCCTGAACCTTTCCAAAAACTCAGCAGCTGAAAAACACATAGATGTGAACATGTACCATAGGAAACCATGTTAAATGGACTGTAGTGCGTTTCTGCAAACTACAAAGCACACTAAATGCATAGGTGTGAGCCTAGCCTTAGAGCATATTGCATTTAGTTAACAGTTTTGATTTAGCACAGTGGATTTTTCTAGATAGTAGACATGGGCGCCGTCAAAAAATTTGCTTCGTTTCGTTCCGTTTCGTTCTAATTTCGTAATTCGTGTACGAAATTCAATTCGGATTTGTACGAAATACGAATTTTTTGATGTTATGTTAGATTCGTAAACTTTTCATAAAAATAACTAAAGTTTGCACCATCCCTGTGCTGTGCTGACTTCCTGGGTTTTTAACTTTTAGGTTTGTTAACTTTTCGTAACAATTACGAATGTTCGTTATGATGAATTTATCATTATGAGGGGTCCCCACCATCCCTGTGCTGAGTTCCCAGGTCTGAGTGTACACCCGCTGTGCCCATTATGAGGGGTTCCCACCATGCTGTGCTGTGCTGACTTCCTCTGATTGGTGAACAAAACACGAGTCATGTTTCTGTTAATTTGGATCCGAAATTCCGAAATTTGTTAACGAAATTTCGCAAGCATAGAAATTCCCATAGGGTTCCCACCATCCCTGTGCTGAGTTCCCAGGTCTGTACACCTGCTGTGTCCATTATGATGGGTTCCCACCATCCCTGTGCTGAGTTGCCGGGTCTGAGTGTACACCCGCTGTGGCCCATTATGAGGGGTTCCCACCATCCCTGTGCTGTGCTGACTTCCTCTGGTGAACAAAACACCAGTCACAATTCTGTTAATTTGGATCCGAAATTCTATGTAAACTAAATGTTGTATAAAATTTGTAAGCATAGATATTCCCGTAGGGTTCCCACCATCCCTGTGCTGACTTCCTGGGGTTTTAACTTTTAGGTTTGTTAACTTTTCGTAACAATTACTAATTTTCGTTATAAATTTGGATCCGAAATTCGGAAACTAAATTTCGTATTTCTTACGGAATTTGTATGCATAAAAATTTGTATTTCGGATTCGTACGAATTTTCGTTTCGTACGAAACTAATCGCACATGTCCACTAGATAGGAAAATCCACTGTGGCAGCCTTAATGCCTCATACACATGGTCGGATTTTCTGATGGGAAATGTTCGATGTGAGCTTGTTGTCGGAAATTCCAACCATGTGTATGCTCCATCGGACATTTGCTGTCGAAATTTCCGACGACAAATGTTTAAGAGCAGGTTCTCAAATTTTTCCGACAAAAAATGTTGTTGTCGGAAATTTTGATCGTGTGTACACAAGTCCGAGGCACAAAATTCTATGCATGCTCAGAATCAAGTAGGAGACAGAAGCGCTCGGTCTGGTAAAACTAGCATTCGGAATGGAGATAGCACATTCGTCACACTGCAAATTTTTAAATCTTTCAATGCAGCGCATTCTCTTCTTCTTTATAATGCTAGAATAATGAAGCTGCTTCTGCTCTGATATTCACACACAGTTCTGACAAACTGATTTCTTTATTATTTCTCGTGATCTCCTGAATCTTTTTTATTTTTTTTGCCAGATTTCCAGAATAATGTTTATTATTTTTTTTTATAGTGATCTACTTTTTATTTATTTTTTATCAAAATCTCCTTATTTTTTTTTTTTTTTCTAGCGATCTCCATAATATTTTTTGTTGTTTTATGTGTCAAGTTACCACAACACCATTATTATCTTGTTTCTTTTTTAACCACAAAGAGGTTGGTTGGTGTTGGTGTCCCTTGTTAATTTGACATTGTATTTTTAAAATGTACCTGCCTACTCACAAAAAAACTGTCCTTTTTGAACTAAAACACATAGCCAAGTATTTGTAAAATTTTATTTGTAAGTTTGTAAAAAAATTCTACTTTATTAGTGGTCATAAAAAACTAAAGAGGAAGGCAACGCTGGATAAACTGTCGAAATTGTCAAAACCTTTGTACCCCAGGGCAGACATCAATTATTTGACAGTCAAAATTGGTAGCCTGAGGAGTCCATTTAATAGGTAGCACAATCTGGTCCAGGACTCTGAGAGATTGGGAGCAGCAGCAGATGACATATGTGCCCAGGCTGGGGTCTTACGACAGCCTGCGCTTTTTGCCAGACTAGACCGAACCCAGGTCATCACTCTCTTGACTTCCTTCCACGCTTCCTTCCAGGCTGTGGCTGTGGTGTTGGAGTTGTTGCAGAAGGTGGAGGAGGAATATAGTCCAACTCACATACATGGCTTTTATTGGTGAGTTGGCCCCTTACCCCCTAGGGCCTGAAAAATGACCTCCTAACAGATGAGGCATTGGCCCACCTCCATTTCTTGCATCTTACTGGCCGTCATACAGCCAAAGGCCTCCTGGACATTAGGGGTGGTTCTGAGGACTGCAGTAGCCTGCCAAAGCAAACCAAGCGCTGACTCCTCCACGTTCCGCCCCTTCTTGGAGCTTTTTGTTGGAAGGTGGAGGGGAGGAACCTGGGATTCGGTCCCAGGCATGGCCACCTCCTGGCTTCCATTTTCCCCGCCACCTACTGGCTTAGACTTTCCTGTGTATGAAAATGGGACATAGTTTTAGATTTTTGGTCATCAATCACAAACAATTTAGAGCTCATTACTGTTGAAAATTGAATGTTAACAAATAGAAAAGACTATCATTCTGACCCCAGCATTTTTCATTCTTGTCCCAATAATTTTTGGCTACTATTGTCTATTGATATGTAAACCACTTTGTTAAATCAGAAATTAGTGATCAATAATAGTATCTAGTTAACACCATTCAAATTTTGACCAGAAATATGTTGAACAATGCTATACATGGCTCAAGCTGGGCTCCTCCACATCTTCTTCCTGGGTGGAAGACCCAGGTTGTATGTCGGAAGCCTCATCTGAGGTGGAAGGAAGAGTGGAAGTGTAGATAGTGATAGCCTGGGTTCACTCTGGTCTGACAAAAAATGCAGTCTGTCATAGTACCACAGCCTGGGGACATAAATTGCATCTGCTGCTGCTCTTGATCTCACTGAATCCTGGACCTTTTTGCGCTCCCTATTATATGTGCTCCTCAGGCCACCAATTTTGCACTTCAAATAGGTGATGTCTGCTGTGGGAATCACCGGCTTCACCAATTCCAACAGTTGATCCAGTGCTGCCTTCCTCTTTATTTTGTTGTTATAAATTTGGTGTTTCACTTGCCACAGACAGGGCAGCTCTCTGTACTTATCAATGCAGTTGGGGAGGAAGTCATGGTCATTAAATTGATCCATTTTATCTGCAAGACACAACACAATACAAACCCTAATGTCAGGCTAAACTCTCCTAATCTTGTCCCAATATAGGCCTCAATCTAGAAAAGCAGTATAAGCCACTAACCACTGATGCCCCAAGTTAAAACGGTACCTTCGTTTGCATGATTGGCGCTTTCCGTCCTCCGCTCACAGATCGTACGTACGATGCACGCGTGTTATGCTTTATCTACACTGCGCATGTGTGAAACTCTGCCCCTGACCTTCTTTCTACTATATTCCCTGCCCCTTCTCTTTCGGCGCAGTGGGAGAGCACATGGCGGAGAGACAACATGTGCATGATAATATCAGCAACAAGGAGGACGACGAAAGCCCGGAGCCACAAACGTTCCGATCCAGGAGGAGATTTAAGGCCTCAAATATGTCCTTTGTGGAGATGGTGGACATCTTGAAGAGGGCCGACTATAATGGGAAGTATGGACCGTACAGAAACACAAATTTGAGAAAGGCCAAGATCATGACTAAAGTTGTGAGAATTCTGCAGAAGAATTTTGGGGTACGATGATCCAAGGAGCTATTGAGGAAATGCTGGTCAGAAATAAAATTGAGGGAGAACGATCAGTACAGAAGGATCAAGAGAGTGCTGCAAAAAAAGTAAGTATTTGTTGTGTGTTCCAATTATTATTACTTGCATGCTGCTCCATTCGCTTTTCTTTACTGTTGTACATTTTAAAATGGCGTGGGGACAGTAATCATTCGTACTGAACATTGTTCGATTGATGGTCCATAGTAAACATCGTTCGTTCGACCACTAATACAATGTTTTTGGCAGATGCAGGTTAACTACATTTCTTCAGGCCTATTTGTATGAAAAGAAGGTTAGAACATTGTTGTCTAGATTTGTTTGTAACTATAATGAAAGGCAAACTTGATTCAGTGTAAAGAGAGGACACTCAGCAGCTTTTTACACATCTGGATGCAGGAGCACTAGTGTGGGACACCAGAACAACCTTTTTAGGGTGTCGCACACAGGTGCTTCAGTGGATACTAGGGGTCTCTCCATCTGTGAAACTTTAATAACAAAAAAGGTAAGTATTCCAGCTTTGGAAAGCGAAAAAAACATGTTTTCAGCTAGGAACTCTGCCAAATCAGACAATTGTACAACACTTCCAAGCAATGTTTCATATTCCTATTTCTTGCCTCAAATATCTGTGTGCCAAGTATATCTTATTTTTTTATTCACATAGGGGAGAAAAAACTCTGGACAACTGAGGACACCAAGAACACCACGCCTCCTAAAGAAGGGGAAATCCCCACACACCCTGAAGAAGATGTGGAGGGAGAGGTTCAGGAATTGGGCGAAATAGTGACCACAACAGGTCAGTGTCTGAGACCACAGCTTTAGGTAATAGATGTATGCATGCATATTTATAATAGATGGTGTGTTTTTTTATTTTTCGGTGATGTGGATGTTGTGGAAGAAGAAACTAATTTCACCAGTGCAAGATATCCTCATCGGGAAGATCCTCATCGGGAAGATCATGGTGTGCAATCTGGAATTAGAGAAAATAAAGGAAAACATCAATGATGTTGAAAAAAGACTCAACAACATCATTGATGTTTTAGGCAGAATTCAAAACACCCCAAAAATTTTAAATTTTTTCGTTATATTTTTTAATTTTAAAAAAGTTTGAAAGCCAAATTTTGAAGATGCACACAGTGTGTCAACATGTGCTATCTGCCATCCCTGGATATCAATGTACGCGTTTTGTGGGTGCAACCCTTCCACGTAACTAAAGTAGATGAGAGGAAGGGGTTGGACCCCCAAAACACTTCCATTCACCCCCCATGATGGGAGCTAGCACATGTTAACATTAGGCATGGGATCAGGAGGGAAATCCACATTTTCACTCCCAATTTGTGTGCATTATAAAATGTGGCTTTTACAGGGGGACATCACCCCATCTGATGAAGGCAAGATCAACACAGTTATGACATACTAATGTCACATATTGCCTTCAATTTATCCAATTTGAACGTTGTAAGTTCCTGAGTTGTGTATGTTATGGTTTTAAACATGCCTGTTTAACCAAAAAAAGGATATTTCTACTGTCAAATATAAAAATGTTATACACCAAAGATGTTGGTTTGTTAAGTATAAAATGTTTTATACTCAACAATGGGTGGCGGCTTCTTTCAATGCTCAATACCAGTTTTTGGAGTAAGTTGGTGTAGTTTACAGTGACAATAAGGGTATTTACTAAAGGCAAATCCACTTTGCACTACAAGTGCACTTTTAGTTTTTACTTGTAGTGCAAAGTGTATTTGCCTTTAGTAAATAACCCCCACAGTGCTCTAAAATTTGCCCCAATCATGCCACTTTAGGGACTTAAAGCAATTAATTCATGGAGCTGAAAAGGATGATTGTTTTTATCATTAATGCATTACATACATTAACAACAAAAAGAATGTGTATGTGTGTAGCAGACCCACAAAATACTAGTTAGCTTAAGAAGAGAGTGTCACCTCATGTATCAAATAAATTACATTTGCACTATTGAAGAAAATGGCCAAAAAAAAAGACCATTGGATAACCTAGGAGACAGCTAAAGGAAACACAAACAGTAAATCAAATGAAATATGAGTTCAGTTTATACCAAAAAAAATTATTTAAAAAATGTTTCACACATTGGCTGGCATATCAATGGCCCCCCTACCCACAAAGTACTCAACATACTTCTGTCTAAATTCACAGGCACTTTGGGGGAGGGCAAGCCAGGATGACCAGGTTCAAATGTCATCAGATTTGTATTTTGAAATACGGCCTCGGCCCCAACTGAGACCACATAGTTTGTTGCATTTTTTCTGAGGTAATTGTGGAGAATGCAGCAGACAAGTACAATATGGTTCAGTTTATTGTCTGCCATGTGTATTGCTGTCAGAAATAGGCGAACCTGGCTGGCCATTATTCCGAACGCATTCTCCACAACTCTTCTGGCTCTGGCCAGCCAGTAGTTAAAAACCCTCTGCTCCGGGGGTGAGGGTCCTCCCGGGGAACGGCCGCATCAGGTGATCACCCAGCCCAAACACTTCATCAGCAACGAACACAAACGGAAGACCACCCACATTGTTTTCCACAGGTGGCAAGCCCAAGCTGCCATTCTGGAGCCATCTGTAGAACTCCGTCTAGGCGATGACTCCACCATCTGACCATTCTTCCCCACGTCCACATACAAAAACTTGTATGTCACCGACACCACCGCCAACATAACAATGCTATTAAACCTCCTATAGTTATAATAGTATGACCCTGAGTTGGGGGGTGGGACAATGTGGACATGCTTCCCATCTATTGCCCCTCCGCTGTTAGGAAAGTCCCACTGCTGAGCAAACTGGTATGCCACAGTCTGCCATTCCTGTGGGTTTGAAGGAAACTGTGTCAAACAAGAAAAAAAAAAAAAGTACTTTTGCACATAACATTGCAAGCAGATTAGACACAAACATTCTTGGCCAACATAAGTATAACATTTATTGAAATTAGTATTTTAAGACAAAGGTATAAGGTCCACTTATCAGACAACCCCCCCCCCCCCCCCCCCCTCTGATGGCCCATTGTAAAAATTTTAAGGGGGAGATGTTTTGGACAGGTAACCCTCTCCACTTCATTGAGCGCTGAGTGCATAAATAATGTGTTTTACTTTGGCCAGCCCCTCCTTACTTACACTATTGGCAGCCCACTGGACTGGTAAGAAGTGTCATAATACAAAAATATGAGTACACACTGTCCTAATTAAAGTACATTTTTACATTCTGCAATTACCTATCAAGATAATAGGAGAACAAAACTTTAAACAGTACCATTTGAAAGTATTCAGGCAGGCCCTTGCACTACATGCTTTGGTGAATTCATCCATAAATCGGACCCCAAAAGAGGTAGGTATAGTGTGTATAGGTTTGGCAAAGTCAGCAGATAGAGTATTGGTATCAGTTGACTTAGCAGTTGCGGGGGAGGGCTCCAAATAAGTCACCCCCCCCCCCCAAAAAAAGCTCTCTGCCTGAATTTAAGGACAAAAATAACATTTAAACACATTTTAGGGGGTGTTTAGGGTAAGCACTACAATGGAGCTGACAAAATACATTGTTAAGTAACTAGGCTAGGTGTGTATGGGCCCAGGATAGCAAGCTGGGGAGGTCAGTAAAGGCAAATATGCATGAAGGACAAAAAGGGAGCATTAAAAGCTTCCAGCATGCATGAGGATAAAGAGGACATTCACAGCATATTACAATCATGGTAATTGGGGAATGATGAAATAAATACAATACATTAGAAAACATTAAATACATAGAATGTGATGTTAAAGGATAAAACTTACCTTATATAGTCCTTCTACAGGACCTGAATGATGGCAGAACAGGTCTCTGGAATAATTATTCCCAGAGCCTGGGGGGAGATGCCTGTCGAGAACTTGATGTCCTGCAGAATTCTCCCCGTCGCCAAGTACCGCAAGGTGGTGACTAGCCTTTGTTGTGGAGTGATGGCTTGCCGCGTGCAGGTGTCCTGCTTCATAATAAAAGGGGACAGCTAAGCCAACAAACCGTGAAAAACGGGGTCTGTCATCTGGAGATAATTCCTGAAATCATCACGGATCTCCCGCAACAAAGGCATGTGACAGAATTGGTCACGCTGGAGCAACCAATTCTTCATCCATGAACTCCTCCTCGCCCTGTTCATGGACTGGGCTTGGGTCAAAGAAAGAACTCCAACATCAAGCCCCTGCACAGCACGAACTCTACGATGAGTAGGTACTCACAACATGGCAAGAAAACGGTCGGCTGGTCAGAACGAACTAACATAACGCACTGAAAATCAGAAAGGCCTGAGAAGAAGGATCTGAAAATCAGAAACGAGCGGACAAGAACGCACTGAAAAACAGAGGCGAACTGACAACACGCACTAAAGAACAGATACGAACCCACAAGCACAAACTGAAGAGCATTAACGAACTGAAAAACACAAAGGGCTGAAAAACACAAATCATCTCTCACCAAACTTCTACTAACACAAGATAAACACGAGATTAGCAGAAGGAGCCCAAAGGGTGGTGCACTTGGTATTAAACTTCCTTTTTATAGTGCCATTGTACGTGTTGTACGTCCCCGCATTCTTGGCGATCAAAATTTCCGACAACATTTGTGTGACCGTGTGTATGCAAGACAAGTTATAGCCAAAATCCGTCTGAAAAAAATCCAAGGTTCTGTTGTCGGAATGTCCGATCGTGTGTACAGGGCATAAGACAACACTTTTAGACTTTGAAAAAAAAAAAAATCTTTTTGGCATCAAGCCATTCACAGTCCTCAAATACAAGACTTTTTTTGTGATGTCCCTTTAAAGGCAACCCATCATAAGAATTAGTCACAGGAGTAATCTTATGTTACGGATAGAAGTGTATAATTATAGAAGCAGGTATGAGATAAATTGCCTTTCAGAAGATAAAAGGATCCATTAATTATATGAAGTGTGCCTGAAAGATGTCCTCCGTATTTGCCAGAGCACAAAAGACAATATTTGCTGCATCATCCTGACACATCCCCTTGCACAGACTCAGTGGGACTGAACTGATTCTAGATCTTCCGAGGCTAAAACTGTCAATCTGAGCATTATGGTGTCTTCAACTTGTGCACATCCTACCAGCCTGATCCTAATAATATCCATCAGGAATCAGAGCATGACATCCGCTTGCAAGAGCTGCAAAGACCACAGGCAGATGGTATAATTATACTGCATTTCCTCAGCTTGATTTCTCTGAGGATATGCAGCTTTTCAATTAATTGTTTTCTAGGATGAACTCTTTCAATGCCAGGACTAATGAGTTACTGTGCTGGACTCTTCTCTGGGACATTCAAAGGTCCAGGCAGCTTATGGTGCCTTGTGGGTAGGGCAATAATAATACTATACTAAAGTCAGATAAGGATACATGGCACATATTTGTATTCCCAGGTGGAGTTATATGGTTTGTCTAATGACTCCAAATATGTAATAGACTTTTTTCTTTTGCTTCTAATAAAATAGTCCAAATTAAAGTGGCAATACACTGTACCTGAACACCACAATCTGAAAACACTATTTCATGAATTGTTAATATCCGAAGCAAACTCACCCAACCATGTCTCCATGCTTTATTTTGTTGAGAAATCCCATTGAAAAATATCCCCTAGCTTTTCTAGCTGCAGCCATCTTGAGTAATATCAGATGATTTATGTAACATTAACTTCCTGGAATCCATCTACCTTTAGCTTAGGCATGCAGGCAGGAAGGTGTGCTGAAAAAGCCCTTCCTTTCCTCCTCCAGACAAAAGAACAAAAAAGAAAAAAGAATGCCCATGAAGACTCCTGGGATATATAACATTGTTTTGACTTAGACCAGAATACAAAAAAATGTAAAAAAAAAAAAAACGTTTAAAACCAGTATAATATACTTTCTATTCTACTTACTAACGCTAGTAGAATAACGATTAATATAGTTAGAGGAAGTAAACTTCCATCTTTTGCTTTTACCTTTTAGGTAAGCCTATAATAAGGCTGCTTTCACACTGGAGCGGTGGGGGCGCTGGCGGTAAAGCGGCGCTATATTTAGCGCCGCTTTACCGGCGTTTTAGCGGTGCATTGCGGCCGAAAAAGGGTCAATACCGCCCGCAAACCGCCGCTGCAGCGGCGTTTTGCGGGCGGGTTCGGCGCGCTCCCCCATTGTTTTCAATGGGACCGGGCGCTATAGGAGCGGTAAATATACCGCTCCTATAGCGAGCCAAAGATGCGGCTTGCAGGACATTTTTGAGCGTCCTGCAAGCGCACCGCTTCAGTGTGAAAGCCCTCGGGCTTTCACACTGAAGGAACAGCAACAGCTGTTTCGGGTCGGTTTGCAGGCGCTATTCTTAGCGCAATAACGCCTGCAAACCGCCCCAGTGTGAAAGCAGCCTAAGACTTGCCTATAGGTAGTGTAAAAAAACCTGCACAGTTTAGGAGATATTTACATTACATGCAGTCAGTGACATCACTGGCGCATGCGTTCTGAAGGAAGGGCCACCCGTGCTGTTCCTTCCGAGCTCTGTGCCGTGAATTCCCGAGTGCATGTGCAGGAGTAATGGCATTGCAGTTCCGGCCAGTCACAGAGCCGGAGTCCGCAAACCCGGATGCAAGATGGTAGCCCCTGCAGTGCTGAATTCTCAGCCCATGTTAATGTCTGAACACAATTTTGCAACTTTGATATGTGTAAATAAAACTGTACATATTATTGCAACTACCTTGTGTATCCAGGTCGATTATACCTTGTTAAAATAGTAAAAAAATATAACATTTTTTTTTTTTATTTAGCTGTATATTTCTTGCTATTACAATAATTTACAAACAAAATCAATTCTCCTGCTCCTGACAATCACAGCAGTACTACATGTATATGCTAGTTGTTGTTTGTACCTATAGTAGGGACCAGAAACAAATAGTTCACATGTTGCTTTTTTTTATACATACAACTATATAAATCAGACCTAAATGAGGAGGAAAGTGGGACATTGTTCCAAATCAGGGGCAGGCCATCGAAACCAGGGACTGTTGGGAGCTATGTAACTATATTGATTATTTTATTTGATCAGTATATTGACAATGCTTCCAATTTGACCAGGTGAAGATGGAAGCCCTGTCAGTGAGGACAGTGCGCTGCTGGAGAGATCCTTTTACAGGTATGTCTGTCATAATGTGCTAGTATGCAGTACATACTAGCACATTATGCCATTAACCTGTAGGGGGACTCGTTTTTTTACTATCACTTTAGGCTGCACTCCAGCAATGTTTTTATTTTTTTTTAACATTTGCCAGATAAGAGTAAATTACATATAACGATGAGTGTCCCATGTGTAGCTTATGCTGCATTAGGTAAACTATTGTTTTACTTTACCCTGAACACTAATGTAAGCCCCAAACTTCTGGCACTGAGAGTCCATTCACACCACATGCACTCGGAATTCATTGGATGGCTATTCCAGTGCAGTCCTACCCCATGACAAGCCAAAATGCCTTGTTCCCAGTTCACACCACTGCAGCGTATGGCTAAAATAAAGTACTACGTGCCGTACTTTTTTTTTTTTTTTTAAGCATAGTGCAGTGTGGGGCAATCCACTGCCTTGCACTGCACAGACAGTAATTGAACTTTATTAGATGTCTTCGTTACATAACAATACATTTTGTTTAAAAAAAAAAAAAGGAAACCATTCAATGCACTTCGATTGGTGCAACATCACTGCACTGATTTTGGCTGGTCCGCACCACACACCATCCACTGCATTGCAACTCAGCAGCTGGTGTAAAAAAAGTAAATAACCATGTAGTAAGAAAATATACATTTTATTCCGTATAAAATTTAAAATCCGACACAGTAGACACTACACATGCCCAAAAAAACAAGCAAAATACACATGCACTGCATGAAATATCATACTGTGTATGCAGTATACATTTGGGTTGAAATGTACATCTGCACTCTGAATGCCAATCAAAGTACCTGTCACTAAATAAAATAGTTACCTTACAGTCCTGTTCACATGTTGTGTTTGCTTTGCTTCAAAAATTACACCCCATGTTGCTTTCTTGGTGCTTCAAGTGTCTCCATAGGCTCCATAGAAATCTATGACAAGGCTCAGTTACAGCACAAGCTTTGAAGGGACTTTTATTCAGCATTTACTTTGCTTTGTTTTGAACGTATTACAGGCATAAGATATCCAGGGATGCACTGGGAAACCAACAAGCAAACCCGAATGCAAGCGAAGATCATCAGCAGTCACTTTTGGTTCATGTGTATATATTCTAGAAGTTGCTGGCGCAGGTGTCACATCTGGTGTGCAGCATGGAGCAGGAGGAAGGTGAGCAGGGTCCAGGCTGAAGAAAAGCAACTAGCAGATGAGAGAGAGAAGGATCAGCAAACCAGAGGATCAGCAGAACTGGGGAGTAATACTAAGCAGGGGATCAGCAGAGCTGGGGGTACTACTGAGTGGAGCATCAGCAGTTCTGGGGGTACCACTTATAAGCTAGGGAATAGCTGAACAGGGGTACTAATGAGCTGGGAATCTGCTGAGTGGGGGTACTAATGATCTGGGGTTTTACTGGGCCCCTTGGCCAAGCTTCATTAAAGTTTCAAAAAAGCATCACTGAAGCATCAAAAACACATCAAAAAAGCATGTTTAATGTGGCACTTTAATGTGTGTTAAAGTGGAAACAAGTATAAACAAGCCCTAAGTTTCAGCACCAGAATTACAGAAGTGTTAAATTAAGGTAATAGTTGTACCTAAAAGATATGGGACACCCAAGAGGTAATTTCAAAACTAAAAAACAAAAAAATTTTCCCTGTGAAAAGAGAGCGAAAAATGTTGGCAGCTGCAGATATCGTGAATCGATGGAACAAGCAGTTGTTCAGTTATCCAGCAGCACCTGTGTCTAGATATCCTCACCAGAATTCTCATTTCTCTCAAACAATACCTACTGTGCCTTGAAAAAGTATTCATACCCCTTGACATTTTTCTAATTTTCTCATGTTACAACCAAAAACGGAAATGTATTTTATTGGGATTTTATGTGACAGTCTAATGCCCCGTACACACGGTCGGAAATTCTGACCACAAAATCCGTTGGATTTTTTCCGACGGATTTTGTCCCACACTGGTGTTGCATACACACGGTCGGACAAAGTTGTCGGAAAATCCGATCATCCTGAACGTGATGACGTTCTTTGCGTACGACGGGACTACGTAGAGGCTAGTAGCCAATAGCTTTGGTCTTGTAATGTGATCTGAGCATGCGTGGCACTTTGTCCGTCGGAATTGGCTACACACGATCGGAAAAAGTCCGATAGGACTTTGTTGTCGGAAAATTTGAGAGCAGGAGATAAAACTTTGTCCGTCGGAAAATCCGACGGAAAAAGTCTGATGGAGCCTACACACGGTCGGAATTTCCGACAACATTGTCCGATAGGACATTTTCCGTCGGAAAATCCGACCGTGTGTATGGGGCATAACACAAAGTGGCACATAATTATGACGTGGAAGGAAAATGAGAAATGGTTTTTAATTTTTTTTACAAATAGATATGTGAAAAGTGTGGCGTGCATTTGTATTCAGCCCCCCTGAGTCAATACTTTGTAGAACCACCTTTCACTGCAATTACAGCTGCAAGTCTTTTTCGGGATTTCTCCAGCTTTGCACATCTAGAGAGTGATATTTTAGCCCATTCTTCTTTGCAGAATAGCTCAAGCTCTGTCAGATTGGATGGAGAGCATCTGTGAACAGCGATTTTCAAGTCTTGCCATTTATTCTCAATTGGATTTAGGTCTGGACTTTGACTGGGCCATTCTAATACATAAATATGCTTTAATCTAAACCATTACATTGTGGTTCTGGTTGTATGTTTAGGGTCATTGTCCTTCTGGAAGGCAAAATTCCACCCTAGTCTCAAGTCTTTTCCAGACTCTAACAGGTTTTCTTCTAAGATTGCCCTGTATTGGGCTTCATCCATCTTCCCATCAACTCTGACCAGCTTCCCTGTACCTGCTGAAGAAAAGCATCCCCACAACATGATGCTGCCACCACCATGTTTCACGGTGGGGATGGGGTGTTCAGGGTGATGTGCAGTGTTATGCCCTGTACACACAAAAGGACTTTCCGACAACAAAACCGTGGATTTTTGTTTGAAGGTTGTTGGCTCCAACTTGTCTTGCATACACACGGTCACACAAATGTTGGCCAACAATTATGAACGTAGTGACATGCAAGACGTACGTGATATCTCCATTACAAACGCTAGTTTTACAAGATCGAGCGATTCTGGCTCGTACTTGATTCCAAGCATGCATGGACTTTTGTTCGACAGACTTGTGTACACACGATCGGAAAGTCTGACAACAAACATTTGTTGTCAGAAAATCTGATCGTGTGTAAGGGGCATAAGTTTTCCGCCACACATAGCATTTTGCTTTTAGGCCAAAAAGTAAAATTTTGGTCTCATCTGACCAGAGGACCTTCTTCCACATGTTTGCTGTGTCCCCCACATGACTTCTCACAAACTAGACTTGTTATGGCTTTCTTTCAACAATGGCTTTCTTTTTGCCACTCTTCCTAAAGGCCATATTTGTAGAGTGCATGACTAATAGTTGTCATGTGGACAGATTCTCTCACCTGAGCTGTGGATCTCTGCAGTTCCTCCAGAGTTACGATGGGCCTCTTGGCTGCTTCTCTGATTAATGCTTTTCTTGCCAGGCCTGTTTAGGTGGATGGCCATGTCTTGGTAGTTTTGCAGTTGTCTCATACTCTGCATTTTCGGATGATGGATTGAACAGTGCTTCCTGAGATGTTCAAAGCTTGTGATTTATAACCTAACCCTGCTTTAGACTTCGCCACAACTTTATCCCTGACGCGTGGTGTATTCCTTGGCTTTCACAATGCTGTTTGTTTACTAAGGGTCTCTAACAAACCTCTGAGGGCTTCATAGAACAGCTGTATTTATACAGAGATTAAATTACACACAGGTGGACTACTACTCTTACTAATAAGTTGACTTCTGGAGGAAATCTGTTCCACTAGATTTTAGTTAGGGGTATCAGAAAAGGGGGCTAAATACAAATGCACACCACACTTTTCATATATTTATTTGTAAAAAAAATTGAAAAACATTTATCATTTTCCTTCCACTTCACAATTATGTGTCACTTTGTGTTGGTCTATCACAGGGATCCTCAAACTACAGCCCTCCAGCTGTTGTGGAACAACACATCCCATGAGGCATTGTAAAACTCTGACATTCACAGACATGACTAGGCATGATGGGAATTGTAGTTCTTGAACAACTGGAGGACCATAGTTTGAAGACCCCTGGTCTATCACATAAAATCCCAATAAAATCCTTTTACGTGGAATGTATGTGGAAAAATTCAAAGGGGTATGAATACTTCTTCAAGGCACTGTATATCTGGTCACGTGACTCATTCTCCATAATATACAGTGAACAGCTTCAGTGGAGTTATACCTTCACTATAACTCTATAAACTGGGAGGGGACAGAGATACATGTTGTTGAAATCTTGCCTCTGAAATCTCCATTGAAAGCACAGTGACTAAATGTGTATTATTATTACGGCACAGCTGCCAAACGCTTAAATGATATTACCCTTGTAAATATTTAATTATATATTTGCCCAGAGTGAAAGTTGTGGAGTTTCACTTTTACTTCTTTAGCCAACACATTTTCTTCCTCCACTGACCTCTCTTAGCACTGCTCAAAAAAAAAAAAAGTCCAGCTTTCCAAAACTAAAATTCTCATTGGAAACATCAAACATTTGACACATCACATGTCATGAAGTGTTAGATAGTTATCCTGTGTCCTCATTTTAATCCATATTTGATATCCAATTACTGCAAGCATATGGGTACACTGCAGTGATAAAGAATGGAGTACTGAGCTCCAGATTTACAGTACTTTAAATAAGTTGAGTCAGATTAAAGCTTATTGAGGAAACTGGCACAGAGCAAGATGAGCGCACAGCTACCAAGGAGGAGTTTTGTGGTAAATTAAGTGCCTAATCAGACTGTTTTGCCTACTAAACATCTTATTGAACTGTGTAATTGAGTCCTAAAAATAGTGCTAAAATCATACAGATCAGTATGCTGTGTTACTCTACAGTGCATTTAACATTGCAAGTAGTACTCTGCAAATCTGATTTAAAGATTTATTCATGCTGACTCCTTGTTAAAATAAAAAATATGTTTTAACTTTGTCCTGACTGTCGTACAAATAGAGAAACCTGATAAAACTTTAGAAAAGAAAATGAGAACATACTTGTTACACAGAGCAACCAATCAGAATTCCTGTTTTAATTTCGATAAATGTTAAAGCTGATTGGTTACCCTGATCACAGGTGCTGCAGCATCTCCACAGGCATAAACTGACATTTACAAAAAATGATTATACAATGTGGGAGTAATAATGTGAAAAGGAATAAGAACCAATAAAAATGATTGCCTATGCATTGTGTCATAAATTGTGGTTCCTTCCACCATATGCTCAACATTTCTTGGAAAGTGATAGATGTATTTATCACCCCCTACCTGAATAGGAAAAGGCTTATGATTACTATGTGACAACCTGCGTTGTTACATATTTTTGTGCTATCATTTTTCTTTAAATAAATAATTTATAACAAAAAATATAAAATGTTGCTATGGGCAAATACTTAAAGATTGTGGTCAATTCTTTTAAACATGAAACAAACAAGGATGTAGCCACTCAACCTCCAAAAGTCTAGAATATGTTTTATTAATGTGTTCAAACACAAGGAACGCCCACCTGCTCACCTTACGCATTTCACTCCATTATTGCTCCTAATGGAGTGAAATGCATACATTGAGCAGGTAGACTTTTCCTGATCATGGACTGTCACTGGAGCTGTGTGGGGGGGCTTTCAGTGGAGTGGTTTTGGATGTTTTACAATGTGTTTCCTTCTTTTTAACAGTTTTAATAAATCAGCTTTATAATCTTAAAGCAAACTGCAAGAGATTATTTACCAAAGGGATCATTTTCTTTTCTTTTTTTTTTTCCACAATGGTTTTATTTAGGTAAAAGAGTAACATACAAATAGCTTAAACTGTAGTTGTACATTAAAAATCAATAAAACAATGTAGCGTAACAGATAACGTCTGGTTGACCGTGCATAAACCTTATGGAATTGGAACTAGTCTCGTACCATATGTTAGGGTAAATGAACCATAGGTATAAAGCAACGTGCGAGCTGAAGAGAATTTGTTCAGGGTTTTGAAAAGGAGGTTGAGTTCTATAGGTGTTTATAGGCTTATGGAAATTAAGGAAAATTGTCTAGCATTCTTATGATGTTAGAGAATTAGGAGCCATTGATGGTTTTCCATTTGTAGCTGTAAAGCCGCGTACACACGATCAGAAATTTTGCCAGCAAAAGACCGATATGAGCTTTTGGTCAAAAAAAAAAAAGCGACCGTGTGTAGGCTCCATCGGACTTTTGCTGGCGGAATTTCAGCCAGCAAAAGATTGAGAGCATATTCTCAATTTTTCAGACTGAAAAAGGTTCTATCGGAAATTCCGTCTGTGGCAATTCCGACTCGCAAAATTCCGACGCATGCTCAGAAACAATTTGACGCGTGCTCGGAAGCATTGAACTTCATTTTCGCGTCTTGTTGTAGTGATGTACGTCACCACGTTCTTGATGGTCAGAATTTGGTGTGACCATGTGTAGGCAACACAAACTTGAGCAGAATTCCATCTGTAAAAACCATCCAAGGCTTTTCCGACCAGAATTCCGATCGTGTGTATGCGGCATAAGAGTAAGGACTGTAATTTGTGATTCTCGGGATGCGAATGAGTGAAGGTGGAGGGCGGAACAGCTCCAACAATGGGAAAGGTCTTGCACTAGATTGGGTAAATATTAAATAAAGTCAGATAGTCGGGTGTGGTGTATTCACAGTGGGCTTTTGGGGTTCGCATGAGGGGGGAAATGGGGAGGAGGGGGGGAGGGAGAGAGAGGGAAAAAAAGGGGGGGAGGGGGGAAGAGTGGAGGGAGGAGGGGAAAAGGAAAAGGTTTATCGTCTCTTACTTCCCTCCCTGGTGACAGACAAAGTATGTGCAGCTCCATCGGGAGTACATGTTGGTAGTGTAGGGGAGCAGCTACAGATCAGGAGTTAAGTGTGTGGAATTAGGTGTTTCTGCAGTTAGCTAGGGAAATTACCTAAAATTCTGAGGTCAACTGAAAATGTGCCCAGCATGCCCATTTGGTCTCAAATTATGTGGGAGTGTCTCATTCAATGTGAATTAATTCTTCCATCTCAGCTACTTTATTGATTCTGTTAAACCATTCCTTGATTGAGGGAGAGTGGGGGGGCCCCAGTTTATAGGGATACACTGCTTTGCTGCATTAGTAATGTGGATGACTTGTGATTTGTGGTAAGTTTTTTTGCGATAGAGGTGAATGATGTAGTAGGAATTAAGCTGGGAAAAGTTCTAAACTGTAGGATGTCTTTGGGAGGTAATGCAGCACACTTCCCTCTAGAAGGTTTGAATGCATGGACTGGTCCACATATATGTAGCAATGTACCTCAATCTTTTTGACATCTCCATCAAGTTTCTGGAATTTCAGGTTTAAATTTGTGTAGAAGAGTAGAGGTAGTGGAATATTCCTCCAAAGTGGAATTTTGTTGGGAAAGGTTAGTGTTATGGAAATGGGATTGTGAACGTAAATTACCATAGGTTCTATCATTGCTGCTGTCAAATATGAGATATTTTTTTGCGTTAGGAAGAAATAGTCAAGACGGGATTACCTATTGTGTGGGGGAGAGTAAAAGGTAATATCTTTATCTTTTTGGTGGAGAGTACACCAGGTGTCGTGGAGTAAGAGGTCTTGGAGGCATATTCTAATTTGGTGTAGTGCCCTTTAAGATAGGCACTTCATACCTGAGGATGTGTCTAGAAGAGGGTCGAGAGGGACATTGAGATCACCTCCTAGGATCAGGATACCCTTTTGAAAGGTAGACAGGAGCTGAGCTATGGTGCAAAAGAATGGGACTTAGGAGGTGTTGGGGCTGTAAATGTTAGCCAACGTGATTGGTTTGTCTCTTAGAGTGCCTTTGAGAAAAATCAGACCGTGTGTATGCACCATCGGACAGTGTTCGTCGGTTTGGCCGACGGACAAAGTCTTATCTCCTGCTGGAAAACTTTGCCGTCAACACGGTCCGATCACACCAAATCCGATCGTGTGTACGGTTGTCCGACCGGACAAAGTGCTACGCATGCTCAGATCACATTACAAGACCAAAGCTATTGGCTACTAGCCTCTACGTAGTCCCGTCGTAGGCAACAAACGTCACCACGTTCAGAATGATCGATTTTCCGACAACTTTGTCCGACCGTGTGTACGCAAAACCAACATCAGACAAAGTATGACGGACATGGTCCGCCGGACCTGGTCCACGGAACGTGTGTATGGGGCTTTAGAGTGCCTTTGAGAAAAAAGTAACTTTCTTTGCTGTCTATAGGGGGTTTGAGATTTCGAAGGGCACATTTTTGAAGATGAGTATTGATTAGGGATGAGCCCGATGTTTGAGTCGAACGTAAGTAGGGTGTTCGCCTGTTCGCCGAATAGCGAACAATTTGGGGTGTTTGCAGCAATTTCGAAAGCCGTGGAACTCCATTTAAAAGTCTATGGGAGAAATCAAAAGTGCTCATTTTAAAGGCTTATATGCATGGTATTGTCATAAAAAGTGTTTGCCCCAGGGGACATGTATCAATGCAATGCGTTTTTTCGGGAACATTGATTTTAATAATGCTTAAAGTGAAACAATAAAAGTGTAATATTCCTTTAAATTTCGTACCTGGGGACTGTCTATAGTATGCCTGTAAAGAGGCGAATGTTTCCTGTGTTTAGAACAGTCCGAGAGCAAATTTACATTTCTAAATGAAAAAAGTCATTTAAAAGTACTCACGGCTATAATAAATCCTGGCAATACACATAACAGTTCATTGATAAAAACAACATGGGATTCCCCCACAGGGGAACCCCGAACCAAAATTTAAAAAAAAAAATGCGTGGGGGTCCCATGTTGATGGGGAGAAGGGCCTCATCCCCACAACCCTTGCCCGGTGGTTGTGGGTACCTGCGGGCGGGGAGCTTATCGGAATCTGGAAACCCCCTTTAACAAGGGCACCCAGAGATCCTGCCCCCCCCCCCCTGTGTGAAATGGTAAAAAAATTGTGAAAATGGTAAAAAAAGACAATAAAGTCCTTTATTAAAAAATATAAAACTGTCCCGCAAAGTCTTCTTCTTCTTCTTCCTCCGAAGGACCAAAAAAAAAAGCTGCACGCTGCCTACAATCTGCCTCCATGGGAGGCACCCGCGTAATGACCAGCCTCTCAGGTGACAGTTCTTTTATAACTGAGGGCGGGGCCACACAATGATGTTCCCTATGGCTTTCCCGTAGCGTCAGAGGGGGCAAGGTCACTCTGTTATGTTACCTGGGTGGCCCCGCCCCCTCTGACACTACGGGGAAGCCATAGGATTGTCCCCGTGCGTCAGAGGGTGCGGGGTCATCCGGCAACTTCATTGTGTGGCCCCTCTCAGTTATAAAAGAGCTGTCACCTGAGAGGCCAGTCATTACAGCGGGTGCCTCCCATGGAGGTAGATCGTAGGCGGCGTGTGGGTTTTTTTTTTTTCTTTTTCGGTCCGAAGAAGACAGTATTATTTTTTTAATAAAGGACTTGTCCCAAGGCGTGTATTGTCTTTTTTTTTTTACCATTTTCACACATTTTTTGTTACCCCGTTACCATTTCACACAGGGGGGGTGGGATCTGGGGGTCCCCTTGTTAAGATTCCGATAAGCCCCCGCTCACAGACCCCCACAACCCCCGGGCAGGGGTTGTGGGGATGAGGCCCTTCTCCCCATCAACATGGGGACAAGGTGCTTTGGGGGCCTACCCCAAAGCACCCACCCAATGTTGAGGGCATGTGGCCTGGTAGGATTCAGGAGGGGGAGCGCTCTCTCGTCCCCCCTCTTTTCCTGTGGCCTGCCAGGTTACGTGCTCAGATAAGGGTCTGGTATGGATTTTTGGGGGACCCCACGCCATTTTTTTTTTTAATTTTGGCACAGGGTTCCCCTTAATATCCATACCAGACCCGAAGGACGCATTTTTTTTTTAATTTCCCCTGTGGGGGAATCCCATGCCGTTTTTATCAATGAACTTTTATGTGCATTGCCGGGACCGACAATTCATTATAGCCGCGAGTACTTTTAAATTACTTTTTTTCTTTTAGAAATGTTATTTTGCTCTTGGACTGTTCTAAACATGGAAAACATGCACCACTTTACAGGCATACTATAGACACCCCCCAGGTACGACATTTAAAGGAATATTACACTTTTTTGTTTCACTTTAAGCATTATTAAAATCACTGCTCCTGAAAAAAATGCAGTTTTTACTGGTAGATGAGATCTTGAGTTGAGTTAACATACGTGTACTAAACCTGTGGAAGTCATGCTTGTAACTGTCAGTCTTGCAATGCCTCATGGGACTTGTAGTTCCACAACAGCTGGGGGGCCACAGTTTGAGCACATGAGTCAATATGATCTCATATCTCCTAATATGCCTGACCAAATGCTGCCTTTTATTATTTGCTCATCCTTATCTTGGCTAAATGGCTTGCTTAGGTTTACGCCTATGGGATTCTTTCTCCCAGATGTTTAACCCCTTTATTTCTCTTTATTGCCCAACTGCCAGGATCAACAAGTAATACAACTGTAACATGAGGGACACAGAGAAACAAAAACTGCTTTGTTAATGCTATTGATAGACTGCATCATATATGTTACTGTATGTTGTTTATTCTACCCAAAGTTTTACTTTAAATGCTCAGCATTACATTATCATTTTGCCATATACTGTATTTATGACAGAGAAGGGTTAGAACTTAAACATTAGGCCCCTTTCACATGGGGCAGACTCAGTGGGGGATTTGTCCGCTAATGCTAGCTGAGCAGGCGGATGACAGGTCCGTGTCTGCTCTGCATAGCGGATACGGCCCACTGTTCTCTATGGGGTGGTCAGATGGAAATGGACCGACTGCTCTAGGTCCTCAGCACAGTCAAAATCCCTCTTCCAGGCCAGCATGTATGGTTGTTTCTGAAGTGGAACCAGTGTTAGTTTTAAAACAACTGGGTTACTGTGGGTAAATAATGCACATTTCATTCTATACCTTGTCCAATATATATAATGACACTAAAACTATGTTTCCATTTCTCCATTACAAAGCATGGCGAGCGTATGTTAGTGACATATCTAAAAAAGAAAAAAATCTAAAATAAAAAAAATTCAATACTAATGGTAAAAAAAAGAAAAAAAAAAAAAATCAACAGCAACAAAGCTAAGGGAGAGGGGGAGATTTAATTTGATTGGGGTTGACCGATTAGGATTTAATACGGTTAAATAAGAGTTAATAGGGGTCAAATTCATTTTTCACTTTCAGGTGTGCTTTAACAGACATCATATACTGTATGACCTCCGGAAGATTTACTCCCCTTCATTACCAGGCCATTTTTTGTAATGCAGCACTGCATTTGTTTAACAATTGCGGGGTCGTGCGACACTATACCCAAATAAAGTTTATGTAATTTTTTCCCACAAATAGAGCTTTCTTTTGGTGGTTTTTGATCACCCCTGTGTTTTTTTTTTTTTTTTATTTTTATTTTTTTTTGCTCTATAAAAGACAGACAATTTTGGAAAAAAAAAAAAAAAAAAAAAAACAATATTTTTTTTTAACTTTCTGCTATAAAACACAGCCAATGTAAAAAACTCAAACTTCTTCATAAATTTAGCCCAATATGAATTCTGCTACATGTTTTTGGTAAATCCAAAAAGGGAAAAATTGATTGGTTTACGCAAATGTTATGGTGTCTAAAAACTATGGGATTGATTTGTTTTTTTATACTAGCAATGGCAGCGATCGGCGACTTATAGTGGGATTGCAATAATGTGGCAGACTATCGAACACTACCTGACACATTTGACACTGTGTAGGAACCAGTGACACTAATACAGTGATTAGTGCTAAAAATATGCACTGTCACTGTACTAATAACACTGGCTGGGAAGGGGTTAAACATCTAGGGCGATCAAAGGGTTAACTGTGTGCCAAGCCAGTGTTTTTGTGTACACAGTGTGCTGCTTTCACTAGGGGAAGGGATTGATTCTAGTCCTTGCTTTGCAGAGACACAGGAGCGGTCCCTCCCCCCTATCAGAACTGAGATATGCCTTGTTTACATATATCAGTTCTCTGTGTTTTACTAACAATCGACAGATGATGGAGGACATCAAGTCCCCGAGACTCACAGATCGGCTTATGCTGGGAATTATTACACAAGTAGCAGTCCGCCGGTGGAGCTCCCACACCTCCTGCAGGCAGAAGTGCAGGATCACGTGTATATATACAATGCCTTGAAAAGGTATTCATATCCCTTGAAATTTCCCACATTTAGTCATGTTACAACCAAAAACTTAAATATATTTTATTGAGATTTTGTGTGATAGGCCAACACAAAGTGGCACATAATTGAGAAGTAGAAGAAAAATTATAAATGGTTTTCTAATTTTTTTACAAAAAAATATATGAAGTGTGGCATGCATTTGTATTCAGCCCCCTTTACTTTGATACCCCTAACTAAAATCTAGTGGAACCAATTGCTTTCAGAAAGTTACCTACTTAGTAAATAGAGTCCACCTGTGTGTAATTTAATGTCAGTATAAACACAGCTGTTCTGTGAAGCCCTCATAGGTTTGTTAGCAAACCTTAGTGAACAAACAGAGTATAATGAAGGCCAAGGAACACATCAGACAGGTCAGGGATAAAGTTGTGGAGAAGTTTAAAGCAGGGTTAGATTATAAAAAATATCCCAAGCTTTGAACATCTCACGGAGTACTGTTCAATCCATCACTCAAAAATGGAAACCGTATGGCACAACTGCAAACCTACCAAGACATGGCTGTCCACCTAAACTGACAGGACGGGCTTCAGTCTCCCATGATGCCAGGTCCAATTGACACAAATCCTGCCTTTCCTGCTGGTATAACACAGGCAGTAGTCACCCTCTAGGGATCAGCCGAACACACCCTGGTTCGGTTTGCAGCAGAACATGCAAGCAGGCAAAAAATTTGGCAGAACACATGAACACCATTAAAATCTAAGGGACACAAACATGAATAATGAAAAGTGCTAACTTCATAAAAAGTGTTTGGGGACCCGGGTCCTGGCCCAGGGGACATATATCAATGCAAAAAGATTTTTTAAAAATGGTAGTTTTTTTGGGAGCAGTGATTTTTTTAATTTCGCACTGCACTACTTTAAGTGGTAATTGCGCGGTCATGCAATTTTGTAACCAAACGAAATTTGCGTCCTTTTCTTCCCACAAATAGAGCTTTCTTTTGATGGTATTTGATTGCCTCTGATTTTTATTTTTTGCGATATAAACGGAAAAAGAGCGAAAATTTTGAAAAAAAAAGAGATTTTCTACTTTTTGTTTAAAAAAAATCTAATAAACTCAATTTTAGTCAAACATTTGGGCCAAAATGTATTCAGCCACATGTCTTTAGTAAAAAAAATGCCAATAAGCGTATATTTATTGGTTTGCGCAAAAGTTATAGCGTCTACAAACTAGAGTACATTTTCTGGAATTTACACCGCTTTTATTTTATGACTGCCTATTTCATTTCTTGAGGTGCTAAAATGGTACAAAACCCCCCCAAATGACCCCATTTTGGAAAGTAGACACCCCAAGGCTGAGAGGCATGTTGAGCCCATTATATTTTTTTTTTTAGTCCCAAGTGATTGAATAAAGACAAAAATAAAAAAGATTTTTTTTTTTTTCAAAAAGTTGTCACTAAATGATATATTGCTCACACATGCCATAGTTATATGTGGAATTGCACCCCAAAATACATTTTGCTGCTTCTCCTGAGTATGGGGATACCACATGTGTGGGACTTTTTGGGAGCCTAGCCGCGTACGGGGCCCCGAAACCCAAGCACCGCCTTCAGGATTTCTAAGGGTGCAAATTTTTGATTTCACTCCTCACTACCTATCACCGTTTCGAAGGCCATAAAATGCCAAAATAGCACAAAACCCCCCCAAATGACCCCATTTTGGAAAGTAGACACCCCAAGCTATTTGTTGAGAGGCATGGTGAGTATTTTACAGCTCTCATTTGTTTTTGAAAATGAAGAAAGTAAAGAAAAAAAAATTTTTTTTTTCTTTTTTTCAATTTTCAAAACTTTGTGACAAAAAGCGAGATCTGCAAAATACTCACAATACCTCTCAGCAAATAGCTTGGGGTGTCTACTTTCCAAAATGGGGTCATTTTGGGGGGTTTTATGCCATCTGGGCATTCCATGGCCTCCGAAACTGTGATTGGCAGTGAGAAGTGAAATAAAAAAATTACACCCTTAGAAAGCCTGAAGGCGGTGATTGGTTTTTGGGGTTCCGTACGCAGCTAGGCTCCCAAAAAGTCCCACACATGTGGTATCCCCGTACTCAGGAGAAGCAACAGAATGTATTTTGGGGTGTATTTCCACATATGCCCATGACATGTTTGAGCAATATATCATTTAGTGACAACTTTTTGTAAAAAAAATATATATATTTTTTTTTTTTCATTATTCAATCTCTTGGGGGGGTGTCTATAGTGTGTCTGTAAAGTGGTGCATTTTTCCAGTGTTTAGAACAGTACCACAGAAAATTGACATTTCTAAAAATCGTCATTTAAAACTGATAGCGGCTGTAATGAATTGTCGGGTCTCAGCAATATAGATACAGATAATTGAAAAAAAGGGCATGGGATTCCCCCCCCCCATCCATTACCAGGCCCTTTGGGTCTGGTATGAATATTAAGGGGAACCCTGAATCAAAAAAAATAAAAAAATAACAAATTAAGGGGAACCCTGCACCAAAATTTAAAAAAAAAAAAACATGGCGTAGGAGTCCCCCCAAATTCATACCACACCCTTATCCGAGCACGCAACCTGGCAGGCTGCAGGGAAAGAGGGGTGGGCAAACGAGTGCCCCCCCTCCTGAACATACCAGGCCACATGCCCTCAACATGGAGGGTGCTTTGGGGTAGCCCCCCAAAGCACCTTGTCCCCATGTTGATGGGCCTCATCCCCACAACCCTTGCCCGGTGGTTGTGGGGGTCTGCGGGTGGGGGGCTTATTGGAATCTGGAACCCCCCTTTAACAAGGGGACCCCCAGATCCGGGCCTCCCCCCTGTGTGAATTGATAACGGGGTACGAATTTACCCCTACCATTTCACAAAAAAAGTGTCAAAATGGTAAAAAAGACAAGACACAGCTTGGGACACTAAAAAAAAACACGACTGGCCCACCTCCATGGGAGGCTCCCACCGTCTGATGTGTCTTCGCTGTGACAGCTCTTATATAGCTGATTGCGGGTCCACCCTGCCCCCCTCTGAAGCACGGGGACTTCCCCATGGCTTCCCCGTGGCATCAGTGTGGGCGGGGGCCACCCATTTACATGCCTGGGTGACCCCGCCCCCCTCTGACGCCACGGGGAAGTCCCAGTGCATCAGAGGGGGGCGGCGTCACCCGGGTACATCACTGTGTGGCCCCGCCCTTAGTTATAAAAGAACTGTCATCAGCGCTGAAGCGTCAGACGGTGGGTGCCTCCCATGGAGGTGGATCTTTTTTATAATTTTTTTCGGTCCGTCGGCGAAGCGAGAGAAGAAGATGAATGGACTTCGTGGGACATTTCTATTTTTCTATTTTTTAATAAAGGACTTGTCCCAAGATGTGTCTTGTGTTTTTTAACATTTTGAAACTTTTTTTTGTGAAATTGTATGGGTACAATGTACCCGTTACCATTTCAAACAGGGGGGGCAGGATCTGGGGGTCTCCTTGTTGTTCTGATAAGCCCCCCACCCGCAGACCACCACAACCACTGGGAAAGGGTTTTTAGGGATGAGGCCCTTGTCCCCATCAACATGGGGACAAGGTTCTTTGGGGTTTGTTGAGGGAATGTCAAAATTTGAGCGTTTTGCTCACAGGATCTCGGTAGAATCAGGAACCTGCAGAGAGGGCTCTGTCCCTGCAGTCCTCACATGCTGCGTGTCGGCACAATGCGAGCTTTAAGAGTGTACATGTGGAGCTTACAAATAATGTCTCTAGGGTTCTCTGGATCCTCGGATGGTGGTCAAATCACCCTATGGGCTCTGTCTATTTTAATGGTAGCAGTGGCAGGGAGTTCCAGAATTTCACAGAAAACGTCCCGCAGGGTAGGAATGATATCTTTAGGAGCTGTAGCTTCAGGCAGACCGGGAATACGAATGTTTGTCCGCCTGCTGCGGTTCTCAAAATCATTGAGCTGACAGAGCAGGGCCTCATTTTTACCATCTTGGGCAGAGCATTGATCTTGCAGTGCAGTAATAGCAGGCAGAGTGTCATCAAACTTATGCTCCAGTGTTTCTAGCCTATTGCCCAGCTGTGTAATGTCCTCCGTTTTTTTTTTGTTTTTTTTTTGGGTGGCCCTCCACTTTTAAGTTGTTCTATTTCCTGCTTAAAAGCACATTCCATTCTTCTGGTGAAGCTCTCCAGGTCTTCCTTAGTGGGAAGAGACCAGAGATGTTGCCTAATATCCCTGTCTCCAAAAAGATCAGCAGGATCAGAGCCCTGATCGTGGGATGTACTGGAGCGGGGAGAAGTAGGGGAGGACAAGGTCGTTTAGCGACCAGGGAGATGGTATAGGAGATGCTACAGGCTGATCCTGTGGAGCCTCGTGGTGTGGAGAGGCCTCCCGCTCTGGCGCCATCTTGAATCTGCTGCTCTACTGCCCCCAACTCTTGGGGAAGAAGGATTCCACGGAGCCTTGGCACCTACGGCTGGATCGTTGGGGCTGTGAGGATGCTGGGACATGACGGGTAGCTTCTGTGCAGGGAAAGTACCCCTATAGCCACGCTGATAGCGGCAGGATGGATGAAGCTGCAGGGAGACATGTCCATACTCAGACCATGACCCCCCTTTCATATATAAATTAATAAATAATAATATGATTTTAAATACATTGTTGTGCCCCAAAAATCCCAATTGTGTTTGCATGCAAATTTATGGTACATTTGAATAGGGATAGCTAAGGCACAGATCGACCCTTGCTGTAGCCTCTCATCTTCTTACAGTCTGATCACTGGAGAGAAGAGAGGATGTTTGTTCGTGCCTATACAATACTGATGACATGATCTCAGTCCAGGCAATGTCCCTTTATGTGAACTCAAGTTATATTCTTTAATTGCACAAGGCACAACTTTATTTAGAATGATCATGTTGCTGTATATGACACATTGGGAAATTGGTTGCACAGATATGTGAAGTTACTGAAAGGTACTCTTTAGCTTGAATGGGAAATCTCACTGGAGTGGAAGGAACTCAGACTCTTATTGATGCTATTCCGTGCATCGTTCCCTTCCTTTAGTGTCCCATTCCATCTGAAAAATCAGAAGGAAGCCAAGTACAGCTGTGTGTGGGCTGAACTAATCAGCTATTGGGAGTGAAACCTCTGCTCCCTGCAATTTTCTCTGCTAAGTGGAAAGTCAGAGCTGATGGTTTATGAAAGTATGGAGCACAAGTTTTCTTAAATTGGACCTTTCAAGAAGATGCAGGGTCCACTTATTTTTTACAGTCTGCCCTCACACATAAAAAAAGAAAAAAAAAATCACACATTAGGTTAAATAAAAAAAAACATATCTTTACCTTTTACCCCAGAGTCTGCACACAGCTATGGGACAATGACAACACTGCAGTGAGATCCAAGGAAAACTGAGGATCCAAAATCTCATAAGAAGATGCTTCAATGATGGGCTGGGGTATTTTCTAACAAGATGTTGAAATCCTCAGCTTTCTCAAGTTCTACCTGAAAGGTTTGTGATGTCACACTCATCTAGGAGCGACGAGCAGAAAAAGGGATGTAAGGTAAGTATGTATTTTTAATCTAATGTGTGATTTATTTATTTTTTGTTGCTATGCCATTTTTTTACATGGCTATATGGGGCTCTGGTGAAATAAGTGAACATTGTGCTTTGTTGAATGGTCCATTGTAAAACTCTACCAGTTTTTTTCTGAAATACCATATTTCTCTGTCTGCTTGACTTCACCCAGCTACCTTGGCATGGCTACTACCATCAGATCATTGAAGGAGCTGCACAGATGGGGTAAGATCTGCATTTCAGTGCCATATATAACACTGAGCTGAGCTCTAAATATTCAATAATACATCAGAGAGTATGTCCTAAAAGGTATTTAAAGGGGTTGTAAAGGTTGGTTTATTTTCTAAATAGGTTCCTTTAAGCTAGTGCATTATTGGTTCACTTGCCCTTTCCTTCGATTTCCCTTCTAAATGTTTTTTTTTTTTGTCTGAATTTCTCACTTCCTGTTTCTCCTCAGTAAACTTCACACCATCATCCGAGCGGTGTTTAGTCAGCCAGAACAGCTTACTGAACAGCTTACTGAGCAGGAAAAGGAAGTGAGAAATTCAGACAAAGAAAACAAAGAAAAAAAATATTTAGAAGGGAAATCGAAGGAAAGGGTAAGTGAACCAACAATGCACTAGCTTAAAGGAACCTATTTATAAAATAAAAAACGAACCTTTACAACCCCTTTTAAGCTGTATGAAGTATGGTGACAGTTTACATGGACCTTGCCACCCTAGACCATGTCACCTAGTGAGAAATCTGGCCTTGATGGGAAGCATGCGGGCCTAGTGTATCATGGACAAGGGTACGTATTCACTGAGAGAAGGAAAACTTGTGTGATTTCAGGAACATATCTGAGGGTATATCATGAGTAAGGATGAGCTCAGGCGTGTTCGAATGGTCCACGTGCAAAGCCCGCCAGGAAGTCGGCGCAGCACTGTGCTAATCACAGGCAGTGAGACATTGCCCTGATGTGCGGCTGCAAAGATCGGGCAATGTCTCAATGCCTGTGATTAGCGCATCGCTGCGCCGACTTCCTGGTGGGCTCTGCACGTGGACCATTTCGAACACGCCTGAGCTCATCCTTACTCATGAGTCAGCAGGAAGTACTGATGTGGAGTGTAGCAGGCCAGACATCTCTAAAATGTGTCAGAGACTGCTTGGAGACACATTTGTTACAAAGGTGTACAGAGAGCACAAGGAGTTAGTAGATGACACAGGATGTTCTGAAGCCACGGGGTGTACAGGGAAGCACTAGTCACTAGATGACACTGGGAGGCACACAAGGTTACTTGGAGTCATAAGATGACATGAGCCCACTGGGAGGGGCCAGGAGCGCTGGCCAGGAACCCGAGAAGAGGATGATCTGGGCTGCTCTGTGCAAAACCACTGCACAGATCAGGTAAGTATAAGAAATCTGTTAATTTTAACCAAAAAAAAACAAGACTTTAATATCACTGAAATAGTTAAATAAAATAAAAACATAAAATAAGTCACCCCATTCCTTTATTTCCCATTTCATACAGTCTCCTGGAGATCCACCACAATGCAGCATAATGCTTCAATATAAGCACATAAATCCCCTGCAATTTCCATGATCCTTTTATTTCCCCGCTGGATGTTTATTATCCACACAGAGGTAATTTCATAAAGGCTCATATTTCTGTGTAAAACTGGACTAGAAAGGAAGCTGTGCACTCTGTCTTTATCAATAGTTACAAAACACAAGTTATAAAATTATCAGTAGTGTCTCATTCTGACCAATAATCTGCTGAAAGGAGATCAATGTATAATAGATACAGGCCCCACACTTCCTGAGCTTGTCCGGTAACAGATCCTTAGTCAGTCAAGACAAGGGTCACACCATACAGTCTATAAATTATTCCCCCAGTGTTATGTGAAACAGCTTGTGATTTGTGATTGCATTGTGAGAAGTAATTTCAGATTTACTGAAGGGATTAGAAACTGCAGGAATAATCCATCTCTTTCCCGGCAGCTCTTCTCTTGCTTGTGTCTTGAGCCATTGTTCAGCGTGCTGTGCCTGAATACAGGTTTCACATGCGCACAGATAGTCACACAGCACCTCCTGTGTCTAAAAATGCATGTCAATAGGTGTGGATTAAACACAAATGTACACAAACATTTTCTTTTAACTATATTTTGTCTTCTTAATCTACTTTAATATCAATTTTCCCTTTTTCACTTTACTGTAGCAGGAATAAGGGATTGTAGGATAAACAACCTGATCCTGATAAAACATAAAGTTCAATGACACACAAGCCTTCATAATATACTGTATGCTTACCTGTGTCTATATATTCAAACACTGCAAAATTCCTTGTAATGCAAAAAATAATTCTTTAAAATTAAATGCATTCTATTCTTTTTAAATTATTTTTCTTGGAAAAGTGTGTATACAAGCAGGAAACAATACACAGGTGCATCTCATAAAATTAGAATATCATCAAAAAGTTAATTTATTTTAGTAATTCAATTCAAAAAGTGAAACTCGTACATTTTTTATAGATGCATTACATGCAGAGTGATATATTTCAAGCATTTTAATTTTGATGATTATGGCTTACAGCAAGTAAAAACCCAAACTTCAGTATCTCAGAAAATTAGAATATTACATAAGACCAATAAAAAAAGGATTTTTTAATACAGAAATGTTGGCTTACTGAAAAGTATGTCCATGTACAGTATAGTATGCACTCAACACTTGGTCGGGGCTCCTTTTGCATAAATTACTGCATCAATGCGGCATGGCATGTAAGCGATCGGCCTGTAGCACTGCTGAGGTGTTATGAAAGCCCAGGTTTCTTTGAGAGTGGCTTTCAGCTCATCTGCAATGTTGGGTCTGGTGTCTCTCATCTTCCTCTTGACAATAGCCCACCGATTCTCTATAGGGTTTAGGTCAGGCGAGTTTGATGGCCAAACTCTGTTTTTTAATGGTCTTATGTAATATTCTAATGAGATACAGAATTTGGGGTTTTCACTAGCTGTAAGCCATAATCATCAAAATTAATAGAAAGAAATGCTTGAAATAAATCACTCCATGTGTAACGCATCTATATAAAATATGAGTTTGAATTGAATTACTAAAATAAATTAACTTTTTGATGATATTCTAATTTTATGAGATGCACCTGTAAGTACAAAAGCAGCTTCCAAATTAGTAGGCGATTATGATACACATAAACCATCAGTTCAATATGTTGATCTGAATGTTGAACAATTATTTTTTTTGGTGCAGGGAAAAAACACACATTGCTTTAACCAAGCTTTATCTCTCCGTAAGCGAAGGGGGGGGGGGGGTGAACCTCCCCAATATCAGGGTGTACAATCTGGCCTGTCTGTTATGTGTAGCTTTGGTCTGGTTATCCCAATCCTCCAATTACTCCAACTTTTCCATAGAATCTGAAATGGACAGTCCATTCTCTCTGCCCACCCTCATGCATTTGTAAACTGCCCACCAAACTCCAACACAATCTACTACTCAGAGATACTATAATCACATGGAGGGAAACTCAGAAGAGGATGGTGCTCTCCCTATATATGTCTAGATATTCACCCATCCATGGCAATCCTATGTTCGCATGCTTGCTGTCTGCCTGGAACTTACCCTGTCTCGGTGGGGAAGCGGTTTACGGTGGCGAGCTGTCTCCTCCATGTCCTCAATGTCTTCTCCCGTCCTATTCCTATGATTGGACGCCTTTTTTGACGCCTATTAGAGTCTTTGACTCTAATCAGGTGCTTCGAAAACTACCCCTGCCACTGCAATTCAGGCGCCCAGTGCCAGAATAGGGGCCGGGCGCCTGAATAAGGGGTGGCAGTGGCGGCCATGGATAGATTCATGCAATGCATGAATCTATCCATTGATCATATGGGGGTGGCTGGAGTGAGGGGACGGCACCTGTGCACCCTTATGGACGCACCACCACTGGTTGGGATCCACCCAGAAGCCTGGACCGACAGCTGGCTCAGCCTATCAGTGATCCACTGATATCCTGAGCCAACCCCTCCTGCCCCTCCACAGCCCAATGCAGCAGTGAGTGTGTGGGGGGTGCCGAGCAGAGAGCTGGAGACTGACCCAATATCTACCGCTACTTTGGATGACTAGGCTGGCTTCCTTTATCAACCCAGTACAAGAACTCTTCTGTGCTAACTTGGGGGTTTTAAATAGGAAGTAAACCCTGATGGGTTTACTTCCTCTTTGTTTACCTGCAAAGGTAAAGCATAATGGGCTACTATGCATTGCATAGTAGCCCATTATATGTCACTTACCTGACACAGGAGCCTGCGATGTCACTGCTGTCCCCTTGTGTACGGAGCCTCCATCTTCTTTCTGAGTATCGCGACTTCGGTGCTGTGATTTGCCGGAGCCGTGATGAAGTCACTGCTGCGCATGCTCACGGGAGCCGACACTCGCGGCATATAGCCGGTACCAGCGCGCTCAGTGCGCCTGCTCGCCACTGTCTACGGCGCATGCGTGGTGCCTGTCTTTTTGCAAATATCTCCTAAACCGTGTATGTTTAGGAGATATTTCTTGAACCTACAGGTAAGCCTTAATCTAGGCTTACCTGTAGGTCAAAGTGGTTTATAAGAGTTTACAACCACTTTAAGCCTTCTGAACTACAGATATGCCAAAAAGAGGAGTTTCAGGAGGTGGAGTCAGTACAGGAATCACTGCTTGCAGGCAACAAGGTACCATGGAATATGTAGCCTGTAGAACATGAAGTAAATAGTAGAGGAGAGGCTGCAAAGCATTCAAAGAATGCAGGAAGTTGTGGAAAGAGACGACCAGCAGAGAAACAACAATCGCAACATAAAAGGAGATTTTGCAAGTACGTTTATATTGTATTACCAATATGAAATATATTGTATGTATTGCTATTACAATGCTGATATTATAAATTGAAAGTGTATGCTGACTAAAGAATTCCCTAATAACTCAGCATTCATCCAACAGGTTAATATGTAGGTTCTTCTTCCACCGAGTGCTCTTACTTTCATTTGGCGACTGGGTTGCTTTGACCATGATTGCCTGTGAAAAGTTAATATTTCACCAAAAATGTAACCTGCCTGTTTGTCTTTCAGACAGTGGGGTTGATTTATTAAAACTGGAGAGTGCAAAATCTGGTGAAGCTCTGCATAGGTGCGCGCAGCCTATTGCATTAGGGTGTGCACCCCAAAGCTCAAACACACATGCCTTTCTCTGCAGCCTCAGCTGCACGTGGCAGTGAATAAATGGGAAGTGCTCTGTGCTGAGTGGCTTCCTGTTCATTCACAAACTGAAGCATAGTAAACAGTGTGCTATGCTTCTGTCATGAATGGACACAGTGAGCGAGTGTGTTCATTTAGAAAAGGAACTATTTACTAGCCCCTTCCCCGCCCTTCATCCTGAAATATCCCCTGCAGCAGCTGGGGAGGGGGGGGGGAGTGAAGCCAGCAATACTGCACAGCGGGGGGCCAACAAGGGGGGAGGGAAGCCAGCATCACTGCACGGCGGGGGGGCCAACAAGGGGGGAAGGGAAGCCAGCATCACTGGTGGGGAGGCCAACAAGGGGGGGAGGGAAGCCAGCATCACTGGTGGGGAGGCCAACAAGGGGGGGAGGGAAGCCAGCATCACTGGTGGGGAGGCCAACAAGGGGGGGAGGGAAGCCAGCATCACTGGCGGGGGGGCCAACAAGGGGAAGGAAACATGGGAAGTAGGCAGAATCTGCAACACACATAGTGATTAGGGTGTGTCCAGGCCCACGTGGCACACCCCCTGCACATGCCTATGAGGCTCTGCATAGAAACCAATCAGCTTCAGGGTTTTTGTCATATCGTAACTGAACAAGCTGAAGTTAGAAGCTGTTTTTATGCAGAGCTGCACCAAATTTTGAACTCTACAGTTTTAGTAATCAACCCCAGTGTGTCATTGACACAGGCAGTCACTGACAGACCACATTTTGTAAATAACATAATGCAAAACTCCACGGAAACAGCTAAACACGCAGTTAAATGCAGATACATGCCAACGCATTTGTAATTATGCAGAGCCAGTCTTGTGATTTACACACATTGTTCACACTACACAGACATGTGACACACATCATTTCTGATTACACTGTACATCGTAGGTGAGGTTGAAAAAAGACACAAGTCCATCAAGTCCAACCTATGTGTGTGATTATATGTCAGTATTAGGCAAATCATCTTTCTGGTTCAGCCATTGATCTTCTTATGTCACCTCTCCACCTCCATTCTATAATTTGTACAGTAAATCAGTATCATCACATCTGTCCAGGGAAAATGGAGCTGTACTGGGCAGCATTAATAGAAAAAAAATGTCTGACAAAAAATACAAACCCTTTGGCAAGGTAAACAGAAAAAAAAAAAAAAAAAAAAAAAATAATATATATATATATATATATATATATATATATATATATATATATATATATATATATATATATATATATATATATATATATATATATATATATATATATGTTTTGCAACGGTGGATTTAGCAGTTTGCCTGGAGTAGCACTTTAAATATTTCAGATTGTGTGATTTCTTTCACAATTACAATTAAATGTTTTTAATAGCAAATTAAATTGAGGTGCTATTAGCTGATTTTTTTATGTGATGGGGCACTAACCATAGTGATTTAATGAGCAGGACAGCAGGCTGCAAATGAAAATACCAGACTGAAACCTAGGGCTCACCAGGAAGGCCGTGTCTGTTTGAGTTAAATATTCATTGCAGTGTACATTAACCGCTTGAGATCTGCTCTATGGCCAAATGACGGCTACAGCGCGGACCTGCATTGCCAGGACTACGTCTATTGACGTCGTCCCCTGCACGAGCAGCCTGCGCGCCCCCTGAAGGACGCCCGCGCGGCACGCTCTGTGATCAGCGAGTCTATGAGACTCGATGGATCACGGGTCGGAGTAAGGGGTCAATCCCGACCCCTAACCACGTGATCAGCTGTCAGCCAATGACAGCTGATCATGTGATGTCAACACAGCCGGTAAGCGACTATTTTTTCTCCTCACGCTGACAGCGCGAGGAGGAAAAAAAAAAAAGCTGATCACTGGTGGCAGTGAGAGGGACATCAGTCCCGATCACTGCGAGCTGCTGCCAGCTCCTCAGTGCCCACCTGTTCCCCCTACAAGTGCCACCTAGCAGTAGGCAACAGTGCTGCCTACCAGTGCCCACCCATCAGTGCCCACAATCAGTGTCTCAAGAATAGTGCTGCACATCAGTGCCACCTATCAGTGCCCATCAGTGTCCCCTACCAGTGCCCATCAGTGCCACCTATCAGTGCCATCTATCAGTGGTACCTATCAGTGCCCATCCGTGCCACCCATCAGTGCCACCCATCCGTGCCACCCATCAGTGCCGCCCATCAGTGCCATATTATCAGCGGCCATCAGTGCCGCCTTATCTGTGCCCATCAGTACCGACTTATTTGTCCCCATCAGTGGCACCTTATCTGTGCCTATCAGTGCTGCCTTAACTATGCCTATAAGTGCTCATCAGTGCAGCATATCAGTGCCCACCAGTGCCGCCTCATCAGCGCATATCAATGAAGCAGAAAAATTACCTGTTTGCAAAATTTTATAACAAACTATTAAACATGATTTATTTTTTTCAAGATTTTCCATATTTTTTTGTTTGTTTAGCAAAAAATTAAAACCCCAGCTGTGATTAAATACCACCAAAAGAAAGCTCTATTTGTGCGGAAAAAATTATAAAAATTTCATTTGGGTACAGTGTTGTATGACCGCGCAATTGTCATTCAAATGCGTCAGCGCTGAAAGCTCAAAATTGGTCTGGGCAGGAGGGGGGTTTAAGCAAGTGGTTAAAAAAAAAATATGAACAAACTAGTTTGATAATCAAGGGAATCTATGAATCATATATATATATATATTATTTTTTATTGAATGTGCAGATTGTTCCTTCCCACAGAGAATCATACATTTTTTGAATCAAACTTGCCTGTGCTTCTAAATTCTATGATTCCTCAGACCAAACTATGCTATTTCTGATTCAACCAACTCTAAGCAGTACAAAAAATTCCTTTAGCAAATTATCGCTTGAAAGTATATTCAATAATAAAAAAAATATATAATATAATAAAATAGTTAACAGAATAGATAATATAATTGCTCATTGTGATTATGAATTAAATAAATCTCATAATCACTTTTGATTGATGAGAACAAAGTGTGACATGTATAGAACAGTTTAAGAAGCGTTGTTAATTTTAATAGTTTTATATGGCAAAATTACAGAGTGTATTACAGATAACAGAACACAGTGGTTGAATCCTACACTCAGCTAAACTAATTAGAGAGTGAACACAAGATAATGCAGAATTAAGGCTTAATCCATAGTCATGCTCCATTGTTCACTGCAACACATACAATTCCAGTAGCATATGCTATATTTTTCGCTAAAAGGAACCCTATAGAGTTTTTTTTTTTTTTTGCCTGCTGTACCGTGTATTTATGAAAAAGTATCCTGTTCGTATTGCCTCCTTTTTGTTAAATACCTGTGTTCCCACGAGTCCCTCTAATTCCCAATCAAAAACTGACCACACTAGGCATAAGAGAAGAAAAAGAAAAGCCACTCTCAAAGCACAGGTTCCAAGTGATACACACCCTTAATAGGCACTCAGGTGCAGGCTCTGCTGTGATCAGAGAACAAACTAATAAGCCTGGACGGCAGCACTCCGAGGTTAAAATCTAATGAAGGTGTTGTATCGGAGTGCTGCCATCCAGGCTTATTCGTTTGTTCACTAGGCATAAGAGCACAGCATAGTCAGTTCTCTAGAGAACCCAGCCTGCTCTCCTCCAATGACTTGTCCTGACATCCCCCTGAACAGTCATTCACAGGGAAGAGCAGTATTTCTCCTCCCCCAGCTCTCTGAGCTCCTTATGCAGCTGAGAACAGAGATTATGTGATAATTTATAAAAAAAGGGGGGAAAAAGGGTATTTTATTCTTTTTTATATACACTATTTTACCAAAAGTATCGGGACGCCTGCCTTTACACGCACTGTCATGACATTTTTTCTATTCACTAGTTTTTAATAAAATTATTTATTTTTGCTAGTTTTTAATAACCTCTCACACCACCCCTTTTTTATCTTCTGTATGAAATAGAATGTAATAATGTCATAATTTTGTCAGAATGGTCACTTTAACCACTTGACCTCCGGAAGATTTACCCCCCTTCATAGCCAGACCATTTTTTGCAATATGGCACTACTTGACTTTAACTGACAATTGTGCGGTTATGCGACGCTCTACCCAAATAAAATCGATGTCCTTTTTACGCACAAATAGAGCTTTCTTTTGGTGGTATTTGATCACCTCTGCATTTTTTATTTTTTTGTACTATAAACAAAAAAGACCAATCTAACAAAAAAAAATCAAATTTCTTCATAAAGTCTTCAAAAATTTAGATCAATATCCACACCAAAAAATAAAAATAAAAACTGCGTGGGGTTTGCCTAAAAAAAAACACCTTGTGGGGCCTAATCCCCACAACTCTGGCCGGTAGTTATGGGGGTCTGCGGGTGGGGGATTATAGAAAATCTGTAAGCTCTCCTTTAACAAGGGGGCTCCCAGATCCAGCCCCTCATGTGAATGAGTATAGGGGAACATTGTACCCCTACCCATTCACCCAAAAAGTGTACAAGTGAAAAAAAAGGTGGCGTTTTTTGACATTTCCTTTATTAAAAAACAAAAAATAAATGTCCCCCAAAGTAGATCCATCATCAATCACGATGCCTGCCACACCGCTGACCCTAAAAAAAGAACAAGAAAAGGTTCTGCTCCTAACAAATGCTCTTGCGGTCTGCCTGCTCCACCGCCCCTTCCCTATATAGGAAATGTCACACAGCGGAGCAGGCAGACCACAGGAACATTCTGACCTTTTTTTGTTCTTTTTTTCAGATTGACGGTGTGGCGGGCATCGTGATTAATGATGGATCTTCATCAGGGGACACGGATACTTTTTAATAAAGGAACTGTCAAAAACTGCCTCCTGTTTTTATTCACTTTTACACTTTTTTTGGTGAATGGGAGAGAGAAACTATTTAATGGGAATTGAATGTGTGGGACTGCCAACATCCTGAACTTACAGAGAAAAGATATAAGTAAGTAAACAAAGTAAGTAAAAGGCAACAAAGTGCCATTTTTATTGCGTACAAACATAATATAATAAAATGTGTGAACATAAACAATAGTCAAAGTCAAGCTGAGGTTAGTCCATGAAGATTTATAGCATGTAACCCAACATGTTTTGGAAATTCATTGGTATGTATTTTCCTTCATCAGGGCAGGTTTACATTTGGGTGACGTTATCTTTATCTGAAACAAAGATATAGTTACATAGTGTTGCACTATAGTACATAAGAGCAGGTAGTTTAACATAATAAGCTATATAGTATTTGGCTTAGAGGTACTTACATAAAGGGTTCACTGAAAAAACATGAGGAAATTATAAAAACAATTACAGGGGATCCATGTTGGCTGGACAGCATAGGTAAACAAGCATGCAACCCCAGACTGGCCACTAATTCACATCCACAAGAAACACCCTGATGGCTGTACCAGCAAAAGAGAAATAATGTCTAAAGGGCCAGAGAAAAATTAAAGGAGATTGATAAATGTATTAGGATTAGTACACAGACACAACCAGTGTGCTGTGACAGTGAAACAAGGGCATATATTGCCCAGAGTTGCTTGTGTTCAAGAGTACATTATCTTTTACTATGCTGGTAAGAGTGTAGACATCACAGCTGCCGTACTCAAACCAAGACATGCCAGCTGTGTGTGAACACTATAAATAGGGAGTAGCCCAATGAAGGAGCCAATCTTTGCAGGGGATAGTGCAGGGTGTCCGGCCTCATTTGCTACATGAAGAGCAACTGAGGCCGAATTCAGAGGGGTATCTCTGACGTGGAGGCACATGGCATAGACCCGCCCCTTGGGGTGTGATGATGTCACGCGTCGGCACATCACCGGTGAATAGAAAATCCCCATCCGTGTCAGAGACATAGCGGGGACAGGTAGGAGCTCCTCCCCACACATATGGCCTGGTGTGGAGGCAGGGGAAACCCTGTCATCCATCGGCCATGTGCAGGTGGAGCCTACCCGCCGGGGGGGGTGTGAAAGCAAGGCAGCCCAGGGAGCACACAGTGTGCCACCCAGTGGACCAAAAGGACAATGGCAGCCAACATGTTTACAATGTAGGAAAATCATAATGACAAAAGATAAACCAAAAACGGGAAAAGCATAATAAGGGAGTACCATAAAGACATAATTTACAATAGGACAAACAATCCATATTACATACATGTAGTTGTAAAGACAATCATGCAGTCAAAAAGCTGTACTATGAGAGATAAATCCCAATTTGCAAGAATTATGGTGTCACTGATTATAGTATCCCCACAATATCAGAAAAGCACTCACATAGCTAATAGATCTATGGAACCATAGTATTAAGAATATAGTGCACAGCAGAGAAGTTGAAATGTCACTAAACATAGTATATCCAAGACTCTGAAAAGGGAGCTATAAATTTAATTCATAGCCCCCTGAGACAAAGCCTGGAAGAAAAGATTTAAAGTTGAATGCCTCATTTAGGCCAGGTGGTGAAGGGGCCTGTAAATTAAATATCCATCTCAACTCGCATTTGAGGAGACGTTTATTAAAATTGCCACCTCTGGAGTTGAAATGTATGCGATCAAGTGCCAGAAAGTATACCTTAGGGATGGATTCTGGGTGAACCGATGCCATATGGCGACCAATAGGTACATCAGGGTCTCGTTTGCGTATAGTGGATAAATGTTGGTATATTCGTTTCCAAAATTAATTTATAGTCTTCCCGACATAGTAGCACTCACGTTCACTCACAAGTAAGTAGGTACACTATGCCGTTCTACAATTTACATAATGTTTGGGGTGGAAATGATGTTCCCCCTGAGGAAGATAGGCCACACCCTGAGTATCGACATGCGTAGGGGAGGGGCCAGGGCGGAGGGAGAGACAGTACACCTGCCTGGAGGGGATACAAGCCATACTCATACTGTTTACAGTATTTTATTGAGCCTTATGAAGTATGGTGCACCTTACACATGTGAGTACCCTGGCGGGGGAATGTTTTTTAACTTGTCTATTAAATTTTGTAAAACGGTATTGCACTATTAGTCTTTTTTTCTTTTTGAGAAATGCAATGAGATCATTGCACTGAGGATACTACTGATCCAGTGAAACAGCTGAGAACCCTATAGTGGTTCATATGCGTGCTTTCACTCAGTGTAAAAGCTGGTCACACGCTCTGAGGTGAGCTTATTGCCATAAGGGGTTCCCGGATTTCACCTATGCATGATTCAGAGCCACGGTTGGATGTAACAAGCATGTCAATAGTATGATCACCGGAGATCACATCACCTGCATCTAGTCTCACATCAATCAACATTTTGTGTTTCTTATCACAGCCCAAGACAGGCTGCCACAAAGAACAGTTTTTTTAATAATATAGAGACACTTGTGTGGTTTATGCACTTGCATTTTTTTATAAATCTTTTATACATGTTTGCTATCACATATGTATGCATTTAGCACTTTTTTTTATCTAATATTATTATTATTATTGATATTTAATTTTTTGGTGTGTTATTGTGCATGGCACCTTGTAACTCTAAATGGTCCATATAACCTCACAGAGTTTTTTTGGCACTTGTGCACTTTATATTTATCTATGCGTTTTAGTTGTGCGTTTACAGATTTTGTGCACATTATTTGTTTTTGCTATATTTTGCACTTGCACTTTACACCAGTTGTATGTTTACTAGTTTATGCACATTGTTATATTCTTGTGGATCTATAACTATATATTAAGATACAGATTATCTAGTGCCTAGCCATTCCAGCGCAGCGTATATTTAATTTTGTGTTTAATGTGCACGAACGTATGAGACGTGTTTAACATTTGCAGCTTGATAGTGGCAGGTTGGTAGGGGTTCTTTAAGGCTCGCAGGATTTTGTTGTTTTGGAAATTATGTTCATTGGGTAAATCAATGTGTCTACGCCTATCCATGTATTGGCAGTAGCCACATCCACCACATGCAAAAGTTCCCAGAGTTTTACATATATCATCTTTGGAAGATTTGTATTCGCTTGCTACCAACTAGTCGCCCAGAGAGGGGGCCCTCCTGTAGCCAACAGCAGTCAAGTCAGAGACAGGGCAAGCAGCGGGTCCATGGTTAGAAGCTGCCAGTACTTGTTCAAAATATCACTAACCTGTTTGTGCTGTGTTGAGTAAGTAGTAATGATTCTAGTTGTATTGTCATTTGAGGGTTGTTTGTGTGCATGAGGAATTCTCAATGGGATAAATTCTTTCTTTAGGCTTTCTTGAGACAGGCACTGGAGTATCCCCTTTCCAGGAGTCTAGTTCTCAGAGTGTCAGCCTCACTTTGGAAACTGGCATCATCTGAGCAATTCCAGCGAGCCCTCAAATATTGGCTGTAGGGAAAGGATGCAAGTAAAGGTTTCGGATGGAACCTTGATGCATGTAATAATGAATTCCCTGCTGTAGATTTATGGTATAGCTCACTGGAAAGGCCGTCATCTGTCTGTTTTTTAATGAGGACATCTAGAAAGGTAATCTCAGATGTGCTATGTGACATGGTGAAACTTAAATTCAATTTATTGATGTTAATACAGGCCATAAATATGTGTGTGATCGTCTGATCCATCCCAAATGAGAAACACATCATCTATGTAGCGGTGCCATGCAAATGCATGGCCCATATACATAGATAGCAAGTTATTGGTGAGCAGTAAATGTTCCCACTCCCCCAGGTACAGGTTGGCTTACGATGGGGCACAGCAGGTCCCCATTGCCACCCCCTGCACCTGGAGGTAGTGGGAACCATCAAAGCAAAAGGCGTTATGATGAAGTACGAATTCAAGGGTTTTTAAAATAAAATCAGTATAGTGGGGTTCACATTCGCTGGATTGTGACAACACATGACGTATCACTGCAAGGCCCTTCTCATGGGGATTTGTGCTATACAGGGCCTCAACATCTATAGTGATTAATTGAGTGTTATCATCAATGTGCATATCTTGAATGATTTGAAAAAAGTGGATAGTATCCCATACACACAGGATGGCATACATGTTACAAAGGGTTTAAGATGACTGTCCACTACATGACAGAGATTTTCAGTTAGGTCTCCACACCCAGATATAATGGGCCTACCTGGGGGATTCATGGAGTGCTCATGCAGCTTGGGCAAAGCATAAAACGTGGCTTCTCTAGGAAGCCTACACTTATGAATTCCCATATTTGTTTGGATATGACATTATGGTAGAATGTCCCATTCACCATCAGGTAGAAATCTTGAGTAAATTTGTCTAGCAGCGACCTAGGTATAGGTCGGAAACCATTCGGGGTTACTAAGTATTTTCATACATATTCCAATATAGTAGACGCTGTCCATAACCATGGCGTTGCCACCCTTGTCAGAGGGTTTAATGACAATGTCGTGGTTACGGGCCAGCGAGTCCAGCTCCCTCCTATCATCGCAATCGAGACTGGGGTGTGGTCCAGAAAAGTTTTTCATTTTCTGAACATTGGCAGATACCAATTTGAGAAAAAACGCTGCATTATGATTGAAGCTAGGTGGAGCGTATATAGTGGAATTCTTTTTTAGAGAGAGAAGAATAATCTTCACGGACTGACCTCAGTTTTACTTTGACAGTACCTGGATTATGCGCCATGGGTTTGATATATACATTTATGTATTAATTGTTTCATTAGTATACTTTGTATATTTTAATGTTATTGTTTATGTTCACAAATTTTATTATATTGTGTACTCAAGAAAAGTGGTACTTTGTTGCCTTTTACTTACTTTGTTACTCCTATCTCTGCCTTAAAAGTCAAAGGGGGCGGCTCTTGCTGCGCTTGTTGCATATCTTTTATCTTTAGGTCAATGGGTAGGGATACAATGTAACCCATACTAATTCACATGGGAGGGCCAGGATCTGGGGGCTCCCTTATGAAAGGGAGCTTCCAGATTACGCTAAGCTACCACCCACAGACCCCCACAACCACCCGCCAGGGTTGTGAGGATAAGGCCCTTGTCCCCATCAACTTGGGGACAAGGTGGTTTGGGGCAGGGGGGCAGAGCCCTGCTGCCTCAAAGCACCCACCCCCCTGTAGAGGACATTTTTTTATCAAGCTGTCAGTGGGGAAACCCATTGACAGCTGATGACTAATCAGTTGTTAAGGAGCGGGGCCGCGACATCTTTAACAATCAGCTTTGCCCAATCAGGGCACAGAATACACTGTGCAGGGTGGCTGTGTCAGTTTCATTCCAGGACACTGCATTGTCCCAGAATGAAGGTGCCTGGGACAGACTTGCAAAATACGGGACTGTCCTGGGCAATCCGTAATCCAACGCACAGGTGCCACCCTTAAGCAGTAAAATTGCTATAGGTCAGTCACACGGACACAGTAAACAGTGATTGTATCCTGTGAATCTGTTTCTCAAATTGCAGGGTTACCTTTTATTTGCAGTCTCATCCAGAAATTTCCATAACAGTATTATGAAAGGCTCATTTACACACATCATGGGAGAAAAACAAGGTGCGCCAAAAACTAAGTGCCGCAGAAGATGCAATGAATGATATATTTAATTGAAATCAGCTAAATGGCTACTCACACTAATATAAAAATCAATAGGCATATAACAGTGTAATACTGTGGTCACTCAGCAGGTCCCCGGTGGATGGTGGTGTGTAGATGTTAACACGAGAGGAGAAGAACAACAGGCCAGATATCTGTCTTGTCCTGAGATCAATAGCCATTTAGATCTGACGAAGAAGCGGATGCTTTGAAACGTTATCTCCATGTTCTGACGTCACTTCTGATGCAACTCTGAGTGTGTTCAATGCTAGTTCTGAGACTACATGATGGACGTCTGGCCGGTTGGTCCTCTCCTCTCCTGTTAACTTCTACACACCACCATCCCCTGGGGACCCGCTTAGTGACCACAGTATTATACTGCTGTATGCCTATTGATCTTTTTATTAGTGTGAGTAGCCATTTGTCCAATTCTAATTAAATATACCCTTCGTTGCTTCGTTTTTGGCGCACCTTGTTTTTCTCCCATTGTTCTTCCAAAGACTGCTTCGCTCTCAAGGGAGCTGCCACTGATGCTGTATACGTATACTTCCTGGACTTTATAGACTTTTAGTTGTGTAACCTCTTGTGCGCCATCCATTTTTTTGTCTTCTTTTAACACACATCATGACATACGTTATAACACATAGTAAAACAGTGAACAGTAACGCACTGGAGATGTACATTACAATACAAAAGTAAATTGAACTTCAATCCATATCTACAGTATGCTGTGACACGCCTGCAGGGAATATGCATCACAGCAAAGAAATACAAATTCTCAGTGCATTGCTTAGTGCTGAGTTTAATAAAAATATGCAGAGCTTTGTTTTTCAAATGTGTTAGCAGCACATTCATTTTGAATGGACTGCCTAATACAATTCACTTCAATGCACAAAATGTGTGCAATGCAGTGCACTGTATTATGATGTGAGTGGGTGATTAAAGGGGTTTTGTGCATTAGCTGTTGACTCATTCAATTTTCTCTTGAGTGACAGATGGGCAGCTGAAATCTGACATATCCTGTAAGGGGCCACGGAAGTATTGCAAAGTTGAGAAACTTTCTTCTGCTTTTTGAGAGATGCAAGGCTGTAGAAATGTGAGAAATGTGTAATTTGTAAATGTGTAATCTTATTTTATCACTCATCAATTACAATTTATTATATCCAGACATGCCTTATTGGCAATCATAGGAAGTCACTAAGGGGTAAGCTGTCAGTTCCAGAGCTGCAAATAAAAATACAATTGGGTAACTGATGAGAAATTTTACTTTATTCAGGGGAGTTAACTAAGTTTCCTGCACCATTATAATGGTACTGGAAACTATCAGGAGTAGCGTGTGCCACATTAAAGTGGTTTTAAACCCAAATAACAAAAATTAAAGTGAACAGCTTTGCAAAATCAGCAAAGCAGCACAACTCAGTTGTACACAGTCTGGCAGAGATACGAGAAGCCTGTCATCTGTAATCCTCCCCATCTTCCTACTGGAAAAAATCTGACACATGCCAAAAATATGTGTTGCCAGCCCCCCTCTTCTTTGACTGACTGACATGCAGAGGAGACTTATGCATGAGCATGAGTAAAGGGTACGTGTCTCCTGCTGCCTTAGCCTGAGTAAAAGAGTGGTTAGTTTTAAGTGCTTATAAAATACATGCACTATTTTATAGTAAAAATCCAAAACGCTGTATTTTTACCTCTGTATTTTCATCTCCAAGCCTATCACAGCTCTCTAGAAATCCCTGATCTGTGGGTGGCACTGTCATGACATCACTGGCCCCACCTCCAGCTGTACACCCCACCTCCCAGCAAGGCATGACGTGTGCACACACTTCCAGCACCATGCGTGCTGCTAAGCCAGCGCTAGTGTGTGAATGTACAGTGAGGCTGTGGGGCCAGTGATGTCATGACTTGCTTCCCAAGCTCCAGTCCATGTGCAGGATTTGCAGACAGCTGCACCAGGCTAATGCCCCATACACACGATCAGAAAATCTCAAATTGATCTACGATAATCGGATCGTTAGTACAGAGCTTTCGAGAGCTAATCATGACAGTTCATCCCATATTATTCTATCGGACGTGCACGAAAATATTTTTTGTACAATGCCAGATCGTACAATTTTCGTTTCATCAGTACAGCTATCATTTGAAAATATAATACAAATGCATTACAGCACATGACATCACTTCCAAATGTGACTCATCAGATTCAATCTGAGATCAGCATGCAAAAAAAAAAAAAACGGACGATCATTCGTCCGATCATATCATCATGTGTACGGGGCATTAGAGATGAAAATACAGAGGTAATAATACAGTAGTTAACATTTTTACAGAGCAAACCATAAAATGGTGCATGTATTAGTGAAACAATGCATATAAGGTTTACAACCACTTTGCCTATGCAAATTAACATGCTTCAGGTATATCTGCACTACCTGGGCCAGTTTCTATTTCAGAATGAAAACAGAAAGTAGCACAAGTTTGCACCTGATTACTAAAGGGATTGTGGCAGTTTTCCATATAGAAAACTGCCACAGGTTCCCACCAGGTATAACCTTGATTAGCTATTGGCATACAACTCACATCCCCCCTCTCTCCTCCCTCCCACTCTGAGCTGTTGAGCTCCCATGAGAGCATGAGAGCTCCCACACTCATACCTCATAAAAGGCATGAGTCATGACAGCAGGGGCACTCGTGTGAAAGATGGAGATGGATTGCTGAGGAGGCTTCTTGGTGGCACAGGAGCAAGTAAGAGGACAGCAAGAGCAGATCAGCACACCCGCTAGATCTCCTGAGATGTCAGCCAGGTGGGCTGGTAAGTGATTAGTCTGGGAGGACTGCGGAGAGAGTGTCAGTCTGGGAGGACTGTGGAGAAATTAGCCAGGAGGGCTAGTGAAAAGGGTAGCTGCAGCCAGGGGGGTTGGCAGTGCCTGAAGAGGTGGTGCTGGGATCAGTGATCACAGAGAGGAAGTGCTGGGAAAGTGTGTCAGCCTATCTTCAAGTATAGGGGCTGCGAGTCCCTGCCTGTAATGGGCCTTCGCTATTAACCTGTAACAAGGTGACACAGCTGGAGTTCTGCGAGTGAGTGCTGGAGGAAGTGGCATGTATATAGACTTATATAGGAGAAGTGGTCCCTGAAGTTTGTTTAAAGTCAAGTGAGCATCCCATAAACTCCCATCCCTATGCAAGGCATTACCCTCAATAAAACACAAAAACAAAGTCACAGACTGCTCTCTGACTCTAGCCACTTACGGACCGCCCGCCGCAGTTTTACATTGGCTGTTTGAAGGAGGATATCATTGTTATGGCAGCAGCTAGTTGCCATAACTCGGTATCTCCTTCTTCAGCGGGCGTCTGCTACAAGATAAAAGTGTGGCGGATTCCTTGTGAGATCACCCCCCCTCCCGCCATGATCGGGTGCCCCCCGCCACTTACCGGAGCCATCAGCAGTGGCGGAGGTGATCACGTCCTGTCACTAGCTGGGTATGCAGATGAGTGAGGGGAAGATGGCCCCCACCCGTCTCCATACAATTGCTGGGCAGAAGCGACTTCAAAACATCACTTCCACCCACAGCTCTTAAAGGGCCATTTTTTTTTTAATAAGTTTTTTAAATGACAATTTTTTTTTTATTGCATTTTAGTGTAAATATGACCCCATATCTCATATTTAAGAGGTCCTGTCATGCTTTTTTATATTACAAGGGATGTTTACATTCCTTGTAATAGGAATAAAAGTGAAATTTTTTTTTTTTTGTAATAAAAAATAAAAGGTAAAATAAATAAGAAAAACATTTTTTTTAAAACGCCCCGCCGAGCTCGCATGCAGAAGCGAACGCATACGTGAGTAGCACCTGCATATGAAAACGGTGTTCAAACCACACATGTGAGGTATCGTTGTAATCGGAAGAGCGAGAGCAATAATTCTAGCCCTAGACCTCCTCTGTAAATTAAAACGTGCAACCTGTAGAATTTTTTAAACGTCGCCTATGGAGATTTTTAAGGGTAAAAGTTTGTCGCCATTCCACGAGCGGGCGCAATTTTGAAGCGCGACATGTTGGGTATCAATTTACTCGGCATAACATTATCTTTCACAATATAAAAGAAATTAGGCTAACTTTACTGTTTTCTTATCTTTTAATTCAAAAAAGTGTATTTTTTCCAAAAAAAGTGCGCTTGTAAGACTGCTGCGCAAATACGCTGTGACAGAAAGTATTGCAAGGACCGCCATTTTATTCTCTAGGGTGTTAGAAAAAATGTAGAATGTTTGGGGGTTCTAAGTAATTTTCTAGCAAAACATTTTTTTTAACTTGTAAACAACAAATCTCAGAAAGAGGGTCGGTCCTTAAGTGGTTAAAGTGACTGTGGAAATTTGGTGTGCCTGGCTGTGTAAGGTTCCCATTCTATTAAATATACATGCAAAGAAATAGATTTCTTGAAGTGTATTCATGTTTTAAAAATCTTGTTTCTATTTAAATTATACATGAACTTTAGCTAAAGTATATCCAAAACTTTAAGGATGAGTTAGAATGCCTTTGAAGTTTTTAGACTGTCGGTTATTCCACTGGAGAGTTCTATCCCCTCTTTGTGCTGGTGATCATTATCACTGAAACAGAAAGTGATGGCAAATCCAACATTTTGGAGCTGTCATCAGAAAAAATAGGTGAGGATAAATTTTCCAGTGGGGATCACCTCACTTGGTGACAACTAAGAGGGGAATAATTCATATTTTGGAGAGATTGCCTCATACTTCTGGTTGCATCTGCAGGACAGGAAGTGAAATCTCCCCCAACAGGAAAAAAGTAATCTGGAGTGAATTTAACCTGTTTCTACTCTATCAAAGGAAAAAAACACCTTTGCATTTTTTCCTGGCATGTCTTCCATTAATATCAACATAGATGTCTCAAAATGCATTACAACATGCCTAATCACATGTGGATGCTAGCAGAATGTGTGTTGTAACACAAATCAATGCATGTAAATGCATTCTGATGCACACCGTGATGCACATCAGTGCAAGATACTGTTAAAAGTAAAGTGTATTGTAACTTTTATGCCACGTACACACGATCAGACTTTTCGGCTGGACTTTCTGAACGTGCGGACTTGCCCACACACGCCCGGACTTTTCCGGCAGACAATCCGCCAGTCTTTTACTCCGTTCATTTATAACGTGACTCCAGGTAGACGGGACTAGCGAAGGAAGTCAATGTCGCCGCCTCGATCGACGAGATTGACACCTCGCTAGCCCCGTCAGATGGTATGGATTTAAAGGGGAATCCCTGCGCCGAAAAAACAGCGTGGGGGTCCCCCCACAATCCATATCAGACCCTTATCCGAGCACGCAGCCCGGCCGGTCAGGAAAGGGGGTAGGGACGAGCAAGTGCCCCCCCTCCTGAGCCGTACCAGGCCACGTGCCGTCAACATGGGGGGGTGCTTTGGGGAAAGGGGGGCCCTGTGGTTCCCCACCCCAAAGCACCTTGTCCCCATGTTGATGAGGACAAGAGTCTCTTCCGACAACCCTGGCCGTTGGTTGTCGGGGTCTGTGGGCAGGGGGCTTATCGGAATCCGGGAGCCCCCTTTAATAAGGGGGCCCCCAGATACCGGCCTCCCACCCTATATGAATGACACAACACAAGTTTTTAAAATACTTTATTAGACAGCTCCGGGGGTCTTCTTCCGTCTTGGGGGGTCTTCTCGCCGGACTCCTCCGCTATCTTCTGCTAGCTCTTTTACTAGCGGAGGAGCCCGGCTTTCTCCTTTCGTCGTCACCGCCATCTGGGGGTCTTGTTCCGACTTTGGGGGTCTTGTCCCATTCTTCTGTTCTTCTTGCCGGGCCTCCGCTTTCTTTTTGCAGCTTTTTTACTAGCCTTGGCCCAGTCTTCTGTCGCCGTCGCCGCCGCCTTCTGCTGCTTCTTCTTCTTTCTTCATCCGATGTTGACACGGCGCTGTCTCCGCTTGTATTGGCCGAGACGTGTTGCGCGGCCACTTATATAGGGACAAGGGGCGGGGTCACCAGCTCATGTCACATGGTGACCCTGCCCCCTTATGATGCCACAGCCCCAGTATCCTCCGGGACTGTGACATCATAAGGGGCGGGGGTCACCACATGACATAAGACAGTGACCCCGCCCCTTGTCCCTATATAAGTGGCCGCGCAACACGTCTCGGCCAATACAAGAGGAGACAGCGTCGTGTAAACATCGGATGAAGAAAGAAGAAGAAGCAGCAGCAGAAGGCGGCGGTGACAGTGACGGCGACAGAAGACCGGGCCAACGCTAGTAAAAGAGCTGCAAGAAAGCGGAGGCCCGGCAAGAAGAACAGAAGAGCGGGACAAGACCCCCGAAGTCGGAGCAAGACCCCCAGATGGTGGCGGCGACGATGGAGAAAGCAGGGCTCCTCCGCTAGTAAAAGAGCTAGCAGAAGATAGCGAAGGAGTCCGGCGAGAAGACCCCCCAAGACGGAAGAAGACCCCCCGGGGCTGTCTAATAAAGTATTTTAAAAACTTGTGTTGTGTTTTTTATTTACACTTTTTTCAAAAGGTGAATGGATAGGAGTACATCGTATCCCATACTCATTCACATAGAGAGGGCGGTATCTGGGGGCCCCCTTATTAAAGGGGGCTCCCGGATTCCGATAAGCCCCCCACCCGCAGACCCCGACAACCAACAGCCAGGGTTGTCAGGAAGAGGCCCTTGTCCTCATCAACATGGGGGAAGGGTGCTTTGGGAGGGGGGCACGAGACCTGGTACGGCTCAGGAGGGGGGGTGCTCGCTTGTCCCCACCCCCTTTCCTGACCGGCCGGGCTGCGTGCTCGGATAAGGGTCTGATATGGACTTGGGGGGGCCCCAACGCTGTTTTTTCGGCGTAGGGATTCCCTTTTAAATCCATACCAGGTGATGGGGCTAGCGAGGTGTCAATCTCGCCTATTGAGGTGGCGGCATTGACTTCCTTCGCTAGTCCCGTCTACCTGGAGTCACGTTATAAATGAACAGACTTTACTCCATGTGTTGGCAAGTCCGTTAATTTCAAAAGTCCCGCGGACTAGCACATAGACGGCCGGATTGTCCGCAGGACTGCCGAGTCCGGCGGATAATTTTGAGTCAAAACTTCTTTCTTAGTCCGCCGGACTTTTGGGAAGAAAAAGTCGGCCGTAGCCCACACACTGTTGGATTGTAGTCCGATCGTGTGTATGGGGCATTAGCAACATGCATGCACAAAGGTGTGAATGGAATCCAGCTTAATGAAATGTAGTTTATTAAAATATTATGTATTATATACTAATTCCCTGTTTTTTAACCTAGTCACACCAACTGTACACATATATATGGCCTCCCAACGGATGGGCCTTAATGCTGCATATATGCGGCCCTGTGTGCACTTACTGTGCTGAGAAATTGTGTGTTGTGTATGTGAAATTTTGCAGTTTGGGTGTGCATATATTTAATAAAATTCAGTAAAATCAAACTGCAAGAAAGAAAGCACTTATTATTTGTCACCTTACATTACTACACCTAAACTGTAATACAGGCGGTCCCCAGGTTAAAAACAAGAGAGGGTTTGTATGTTTGTTCTTAAGTTGAATCTGTTTGTAAGTCGGAACAGGTAAATTATTTAAGTGTAGCTCCAGCCAAAAAAACGATTTTTAAGCTTTTGGATAACATAGGGAAGGGTTATCACCCCTGTAACATTTGTTTTGCTGTCTGTGCCAGTGTTCAGAAGATTTCACCTCACTTTCTGTCCTAATAACAATCGGATTTTGAAAATTTTGGGTTGCTGTGGAAACAAGCCTTGGTGATAAAGCATCAGTGGAGACACCTTGTTCCCATAATAACTCTTACAGGAGTGAATTTCCCTTCCTAGGGGTTAGATTTCTTCCCGCTTCCTGTGGCCTCCCTCGGGCGTAGTTTGTAAGTCAGATGTTTGTAACTAGGGGACCGCCTGTATTCAAAACAATAACATGTTGTACCTTTTTCTATTTCATTTTCTTAGGCAGTCGCATAGCCGCACAGCCTCCTTTGCATCATTCTTCCCTATAGCAGGGTGTGTGTCTATATAGTGAGCGGGCAGAGGATGTCCTGGAGTGGCAGCCAACCTGAATATAGGCACACCATGCATGGGCACGGTGTCGTGTATCTCCATTCAGAAAGAAGAGATATGCAAACTGACAATGCCAACATGGATCTGCTTCCATGCTTGGCATAGTCATAAAGAAACAAACAAGAGGGGGATCTGGTAAAACCACCAGGTATTTAAGAGCAAATATGGATCTCTGTAAAGAACAAGCTAAATGTATTCAACAACAACACAGTTAAAGCGGTTATAAAGCCTCAACATATTTTACCTTGCACAGGTAAGTATAAACCTGTTTGTTATTTTTAGAAAAAAACAACAACATTCAAAATCACTTTAAACAGACACATACATATGATATGAATTATTTGGGTAACATACATGTTAAGCTGTGGATTACTTTTTAGAGGGCATTTGACAGGCAGCTGGGGGTTGTTATGTTGCCTCCTCACCACTTGTTTTACCCTGTAAAGCCTGCACCACCATGCTACCACATTGAATGTGTCATTAGAATGGATCTTATTTGGTGGCAGTACTGACCGCCAAATGCGACAGGGGGGACATTTTTAGCGCTGCATGTGTACAACCCCATCAGGATACCGCTGCAGCTTAGGGGGGGGAGGGTTTAGGGGTGACTTGGCTTAAAGTGACATTAAAGTCTCCTTATTTTGTTTAAAAATATAAAAACATGTCATACTTACCTGCTCTGCACAGTGGTTTTGCACAGAGCAGCACATATCCTACTCTTATCAGGTTCCATGCCGGGGTTCTGTCACAAAAAGTCCGCCTATCAAATTTAGTCCGCCCCGTACTGCGCAGACGCATCGCTTGTGCAGTACGGAGCAAAAGGAGGTTCGGAAAATCTCTGAAGACTCATGGCGCCTGCGCCGTGAGTCCAGATGGAAGCCCCAGCATCCAAGTGGACATAGGGCTGCAAATAGAGGGGCCCTCGCGGGCTCGCTTTGCTTGCCACGCTTGGCTCGCCACGCTTCGGGCATGGCCTCGCTGCGCTTGGGTCTTTTGGATTCTTACTCTATGTCCACTTGGATGGTGGGGATTGAAAGTGGACTCACGGCGCAGGTGCCGTTCATCTTCGGACACTATTCGATGGGGGACAGTATATGACAGGACACCGGCGCTCCTGGACCATCCCTCCTGATGAGTCCCCCCACAGCAAGCGGCTTGCTATGGGGACACTCAAGCTGAGCCGCTGCTCTGTGTGTCCATTCAGACACGGAGCCATGGCTCGGCCCCGCCCCCTCTTTCTCCTTAGTGGCTCACTGACTTTGTTTGACAGCTGCGGGAACCAATAGCACCCACTGTGTGTCTCAGAAAATCACGAGGGAGAGACAGCTGAGTCTCTCATGCAACATCTCTGGATTGAGAAGGGGCTCAGGTAAGTATTAGGGGGGTTGAGGGATTGCTACAGCACACAGGTTTTTTTTTTTATCTTAATGCATAGAATGCATAGAAAAAAAAACCTTCTGCCTTTAGAACCCCTTTAAAGCGGTTCTGCACTGCTTTTTTTTTTTTTTTTTTGGGGGGGGGGGGATATGCCAAGGCCATCTAGCTAAATTGGGGGACTTACCTGTTCCATCTTCCATCTCGATCGCAGCCGGTTTTCCTCCGATAAAATTCTTCATCTTCTTCTTTTGTGCTGGGGGCCATCTTGCCTGTGGTCATGTGAAACCCCACAGGCACTTTAGATGGCCCAGCATGCACCGTCGTTACTCGCGCGTGCGCAGTAACGGCACATCTGCCGACATCTCACGAGATTTCTGAAGATGTGGCCGAAATCTCGCGAGATTTCGGAAGATGCCCGCACAGACTCCTGGGATCAATGACACCAGATCCCAGGAGACAGTGCGGCGTGACGAGGATCCTCGCACAGACCCCGCCCACCCCCGAAGAGACAGAAGACAGGAAGTCATCGATTACAAGGTAAGTGAAAAAAAAAAAAAAACACATTTCATTTAGTACTCTTTGCCTGATTTGGAAGGCAAAGAGATTTACTAAATGAAATGTGTGCAGAACCGCTTTAAGGCTTACCTGTAGGTAAAAATGTAGGTAAAATGAATATCTCCTAAACCTGTAAAGTTTAGGAGATATTCCCTATGCATGCAGCCTCTGACGTCAGCGGCGCATGCGCTCTGAATGCCCCAGCTGAAGGTCCGGCATCGTTGCTGGACCTTCCTGAAAAGAAAACTCATGCGCAGGAGTGACGTCATCGCAGCTCCGGCCACTCACAGCGTCAGAGCCGCAAACCTGGAAGACACGCAGAGGGCAAGATGTAAGCTCCTTTGACGTGGACCAGGCTCCGATACGGGGGCTTCGTTCTGAAGTAAGTATTTCATAATGAGCTAGTATGCGCTGCATACACTGCAAATGTTGACTCTTTGCATAAACTTAATGTAATTGTCAATGAAAGCCTTTGACACTTATGAAATGCTTGTAATTATACTTCAACATCTGACAAAAAGATCTAAAAAGACTAAAGCAGCAGACTTTGTGAAAATGTATATTTGTGTCATTCTCAAAACCTTTGGCCACGTTGGTGTGCTCTGCACATGCATATGGGGACTTGGAGGAGTGTACGCTCATGTCCTTAAAGGCTGACAGAGGCTTAGGCTGAAGCACAGGGTTTGCGTTAAGGCAGGTCTCTCTGTAAATGAACAGCACTTTGGACAGACAGTGATTTAACCTTCAAATTTCATGGCAGAGTTCATTAGCTTTATACACTGTATACTATGAATAATATTCTTCTTCACACTTCTCTCCCTTATATACAGCATTTCTGAGCTGGTGCCGCGTGACATGCATTGAACTTCACAAGCCCAGTTACCTGTCCCCTTTTACCAGTAACACTGATCCATATATGTAACTCTTCACTTGTGATTGAACTTGAATCTCAGAAAGCTTGAATCTGTTCATAACCTGTGCTCATTCTCCCCCTGAAGCCTCACTCCATCTTCCTTGACATATAGGCTAGGTCCCTAGTATGTCACATACCACAAATTGGACCCAAGACGGGTACGGATTGCTAGGGAAGAAGACTAAGCGCACAAGCTCCTTCACTACCAGGGCCTTTGGTCACCTGTGCCAAGTCACCTCTGCAATATGCACATTGATACTACTTTATTCAGTGGAATGGCATTGTAGCCTTTTCTGGTGAGCTTGACCATCCATTGGACACTTTGTACTGCATCTTCTCTTGTCCGGTCTTCTCCCCTGTGAACTATATGTGTGATACACCCTGCATGCACCCATTTATTTATGTCCTCAAATAACTTCAGACCAAGCAAAAATATTTAACAATAATTTGATCTTTACTGAAAGTTGTTCTTTAAATATGTTTGCTTGTTCCCAGGCATCCAATCCTGAAACAAGTGCTTTCTCAGTGCCTCATGCTGCCCCTGCCTATTTATGTAGTCATATCTTATTAATTGTAGAAAATGTCCTTGCTCAAGTCCATTAGTCCATGTCCTGAAACCCCAACTAGATTCCTGCCAAGGAGTAATCTAGTTGCAGGATAGTAATAACATCTTTAACCTGTGCTCTTCCTATACATGGAGTGACCTCTCTCCTCTGGAGGCAGTTCACTCTTTTAACTGTTTTGCCCAGCAGAAGGTGGTACCACCCAAAAATCACTGGAAAACCTGAAGAACAAGGTTAACCCTTAATTCTCAGGAGGCACCAGGGCGACATAACTAAACAGTCAAAACATGATAGAAAACTAGAAAACACATAACTCAACAACCTTTTTGGAAGCACCTGCTTACAGCCAGCCTGGGAGGAAAAAACAAGAAAGAGAGGCGCCTCTGGGTGCAGACTGTTTGACAGTTTTAATGTTTTGTGCAAAAGACAAAGTTAAAATACACTCACATTTAATTGGTGAGTGTAGAGCAAAAAGAGTGTCCTGTGTGGTTTACGTCAAAAGCTGGGGCTGGATCTCTGCAGGGGCTACTCGTCCACAAGCTTGGGCTGATGTCCTCCTGGCCGTCCGTGGTGGATGGGGTGCCAAAACGAGGCTTGGGACTCAAGCGTGCGGTCCAGGCAAACAGCGATGACGTCACAGCATGCGACTCGTTTCCTGAGCTGGCTGGGCCGTGGGTCATGTGACGGCCGCGCTCCTTTGTCAAGCTAATTTGACAGTACACTCGGTCTAGACTAAATAGGAGTGTGCAGGGCGGGGAAGTGGTGTGGGGGCGGGACTACAGCGTCTGTTCATTGTGAATGTAGACGGTCAGATGGCTAATAAACAAGGGGAGGCGGCGGTGGGGAACATGAAGTGGATAGTGCTGGGGACAATGCCGTTTAAAAGACGTGGAGGATGGGAAGGGGGTGGGCGGGGGGGACACATGAGGCTGGGGGCACTAAAGACAAAAAGGACAGGGATGATAGTGGAGGCTATGAGGAGAATGGTGTGGGATGGACGATGTATGTTGTGGAAAGGCTGCAGAGGGGTAAGAATGCAAAATAACTGCAAAATAACTGCGCTGGGGAACTGATATAGAAGTGTGTAGGAATACACAAAGGTGTATGACTATGAGCATGGATGTAATATGTGGGAAACGGAACTTATGCTATGGTATGGATGTATAGTAAACAATACAGGATAAACAATACAGGGAAGGTATGCTGGCATGGGGGCAAAAACAAATGATAATAATACATATAATGGTGGTACCATAAAACATTACATATGTATGGGGAATGTGTAAAAGATGTATAAGTGGATGGCATGGAAAAAAGGGATAACTATGTGTATATGGGTGTATACACACGCACCCAAAAAACCCTCACTCCCACACGGCTTGTGCGAATGTATTCATGGAAAAAATGGGGGACATGCCCCTGCACACATATACCAACCCACGGAATGTCTCGTGTGTGGAAGATACATATGTACATGTGTAAGGGCAGTGTATGGAGTAAAATGGGTCGATGGGAAATAAAATATGAAAAAAAATAATAATAATAAAAAATAAGGGAAACGATAATATAAAAAAAGAGATGGAAAATGAGGGATGAGCTGGTGGAAATAAAATAACAATGTTAATAAATAATAAAATATATATAAAAATGGAAACAAGTGTGATAATAAAAAGTGACAGCGTCACCTCTGGCTTCAGCCTTTATGTGGATCAATTTCTGCAGCCCCTAGTGCACCAACTTCCCTCCTATATTCGTGATGGAACACACCTTCTCAAATCGCTTTCAGTATATACTTGGGAGCCTTCATACGTTTGGTTATCCTTGAACGTCAACTCGTTATACACCTCCATCCCCCACACCTTCGGCATCACAGCACTGGAACACCATTTAACTATGGACCCCATGATTAATAATCGCCAAGCTACATTCATCTGAGGCCACAAAGTTTTGTTTAACCCACAATTATTTCATCTTCAATGGAGACTATTACCTGCAGCAGCAAGGAACAGCTATGGGTGCCAACTTTGCCCCATGATACGCCAATCTGGCTATGGGATATTGGGAACAACAATACATTTATAACAACAACCCCTTTTCAAAAAATATTGTATTTTTTGGCAGGTACATTGACGATCTTATCATCATTTGGGATGGAGACGTCGACCTTATAAAACTTTTTGTCACACACTGTAACAACAACTCCTTTGGATTGTCCTTCACCCACGAAAGCAATCAGACCTCCCTTGCCTTTTTGGACCTTGAACTGGGACATGACGGCCAAAAAATTTATGACAAAAACTACACCAAGCCCACCGCGGGCAATTCTTACCTACACTTTAAGAGCTGCCACTACCCCAAATGGATTCAAAACATCCCCAAAGGACAATTCTGCCGCCTTAGACAAAACTGTACCAGAGACATGGACTATGTCGAACTAGGCACCCACCTGAAAAAGAAATTCCGGGAAAAAGAATATCCTGAAAAACTTGTCGATGAAGCATTCAACACTTATCTGCATGGAAAACCCGAAAAAGTCAACAACCCCCTATCAATTGTTCTAGTAATTTCATTACCACCTTCCATTCCAAACACAAAAAAATGGAAAACATCCTATCCCGCCATTGGAATATACTATTACAAGACCCTCACCTGAAAACCATCCTTCCTGTACGGCCCAAGGTTACTTACCGTAGGGCTCCCAACCTTAAAAGTAAAATTGCTCCCAGTAAACTAAAAACCACCAATACCATTACCGATTCCATCCCTCTCATACCCCTGATAGGGATGTACAAATGTTACAAAAAATTATGCAAAACCTGCCAATTTGTTGATCATGGCATAAAAAGTTTCACCACTAAGGGCACCACGTACACACTCAAGGATTTTTTCAATTGTTCGTCCGACTATGTAATATACGGCCTTATTTGCCCTTGTGGCTTACTATACATAGGACGCACTATACGGCCTCTTAGGCAACGTTTTGGGGAACACAGGAGATTCATCGAAGGAAAAAAAGATCCACATAGCGTCCCCCGACACTTTGCCATGGCCCATCAGGGGTCCACTGCAGGTTTAAAAGTATGGGTCATTGAACAAATTTCCAAACACCTCACCCCGGCAGAACGTTTTAAAAAACTCTGCGCCAGGGAGACATATTGGATCTACTTACTTGATACCCTCTCGCCAGGTGGAATTAATGAATGTATCGAAATTTCAACCATTCTGTAGATTTCTACACTCATCCACATAGCATTACACTTATGTCATTCACACACAGATCCCATCACCGGTCTTTCTACTACACCTTAGCCAGTTCTTATTATATCATCCTGTTCACTTTACATTTATTTTTATTTCTATTACATTGTATCTATTGCATTTATATATACATGGACGGTTGTTCCATTTATATATTATCAGCTCATTGAACATACATCGATGGATTATTCATTTTATCTATCTTACCATTCCACTCTTCTTTTATATATATATACATATATTCTTTAATATAATTTATTTTATTATTATTATTATTATTATTTTTCGGCTTGTTATGTTTATAACCTTTATGTTTATAAGCTTGGTGTTTAATTATGTATTCCTATATTATTGTATTTCTGCCCCCGCCCCAAGGCCCCTCCCCCCTCACCTTCCCCCTTCCTTTCTCCCCCCCCCAAGCCCCCCCCCCCCCCACCTGAATACCATACTATTATTCCACCTTTCCATGCCCCCATGTACACCCCACTTTTGCCCGACAACAGTCACCACCCCCTATTTTCCTTCCCTTATATATCTATCTATATATATATATATATATATATATATATATATATATATATATATATATATTCATATACATTTTTAACACACAAACATTACATTTTTACATCATCATTTTTTAACATTCATTTTTTAACATTCTTTTATCATTTTTATTATCACACTTGTTTCCATTTTTATATATATTTTTATTATTTATTAACATTATTATTTTATTTCCACCAGCTCATCCCACATTTTCCATCTCTTTTTTTATATTATCGTTTCCCTTATTTTTTATTATTATTATTTTTTCATATTTATTTCCCATCGACCCATTTTACTCCATACACTGCCCTTACACATGTACATATGTATCTTCCACACACGAGACATTCCGTGGGTTGGTATATGTGTGCAGGGGCATGTCCCCCATTTTTTTCCTATGCATGTTCCCCTTCCATGCATACATTCGCACACGCCGTGTGGGAGTGAGGGTTTTTTGGGTGCGTGTGTATACACCCATATACACATAGTTATCCCTTTTTTCCATGCCATCCACTTATACATCTTTTACACATTCCCCATACATATGTAATGTTTTATGGTACCACCATTATATGTATTATTATCATTTGTTTTTGCCCCCATGCCAGCATACCTTCCCTGTATTGTTTATCCTGTATTGTTTACTATACATCCATACCATAGCATCAGTTCCGTTTCCCACATATTACATCCATGCTCATAGTCATACACCTTTGTGTATTCCTACACACTTCTATATCAGTTCCCCAGCGCAGTTATTTTGCATTCTTACCCCTCTGCAGCCTTTCCACAACATACATCGTCCATCCCACACCATTCTCCTCATAGCCTCCACTATCATCCCTGTCCTTTTTGTCTTTAGTGCCCCCAGCCTCATGTGTCCCCCCCGCCCTCCCCCTTCCCATCCTCCACGTCTTTTAAACGGCATTGTCCCCAGCACTATCCACTTCATGTTCCCCACCGCCGCCTCCCCTTGTTTATTAGCCATCTGACCGACTACATTCACAATGAACAGACGCTGTAGTCCCGCCCCCACACCACTTCCCCGCCCTGCACACTCCTATTTAGTCTAGACCGAGTGTACTGTCAAATTAGCTTGACAGAGGAGCGCGGCCGTCACATGACCCATGGCCCAGCCAGCTCAGGAAACGCGTCGCATGCTGTGACGTCATCGCTGTTTGCCTGGACCGCACGCTTGAGTCCCAAGCCTCGTTTTGGCACCCCATCCACCACGGACGGCCAGGAGGACATCAGCCCAAGCTTGTGGACGAGTAGCCCCTGCAGAGATCCAGCCCCAGCTTTTGACGTCAACCACACAGGACACTCTTTTTGCTCTACACTCACCAATTAAATGTGAGTGTATTTTAACTTTGTCTTTTGCACAAAACATTAAAACTGTCATACAGTCTGCACCCAGAGGCGCCTCTCTTTCTTGTTTTTTCTTCTAGTGTACCGGGAATACCAGTTTCTGTTCCCACTGGATGGCTGCCATTGCTACGGACTTATTTTAGTATACCCCATCACCCTCCCTGGCCATATCCCCTCCCTGGTCATCCATTTACATTTATTTATTATTTTTTATTTGAATTTTATTATTATTATTTTTATTGCGAAATGTTATTTTTAGCCTTTTTTTATTTTCATTTTATGCATCTTCTCCCTCTGGTTATCTGTACCATCATCATTCCTTTGATTAATTTTTCTCTAGATAACATTGTCTAAACTCTTATGTCCAAATGTCAAAAGTTTGAGTACGCTTACATACACAGGCTCTTGTATCACCAGAAGCTGCCTGTGTATACGTTTGTATACATATAGATGTTTTCTCCAACCACTGAAAAAAAGTTTTTTGAATTACCGTGTTTTGGTTTTGCGCCATTTACTTGTATAAACTGTAGTGGGAGGACCTGTTTGCTGTCTGCACAGGTTATAGCACAGTGATAATGCTACCACGACTATTTCAAGGTAACATCTGGGTTTGCAAAGTCATTTGGACACAACGTAGATATATATTCTTTGTAGATTTAGAGGAATATATTTTAATAACATTTTGTATGCCTGGAGTTCAACTTTAAGTGTGAATCGGCCAAAAAGTCTAATTGTGCGAATTGTCTCCAGCAGCTTGTTCACCTCTTTTACTAATGCATTCATAATTAATATATTAGACTGATTTTCTACTTTAAACAAAAATTCCAGTGTGAGAGCTATAATGGATTTAAAAAATATTAGACATGTAATGAAGATTCAGAATTACAGTTAATTATCAGTTTTTGTTCCATTTGGATTTACATTAGTATGCATATCAAAGGCTTTTGAGTGCCAGAAGCCTACACAAAGTTTGTGTTTTGTGGTTTCCTAGCACTTTGTTTATGCTATCAGACAGTTTTGGCTCACAGAGCTGATACACGTACTCTCTCCTATTCTGACTGACATTGCAGCAAGAAGCACAGTCCTCTTTCTGCAACACAGAGCAGTTGCTGCTTTTTTTAGTATATTGATCAAGTTGTGCAAAGATCTCCCTTGGCTGCTTGCCATACTGTACTCCAGTGAATAGTCAAAGGAGATCTTAGCACAGCAGTAGCAGACTCCGGTTATCATTCATTGCAGACAAGTCCTTCTGTGAGGCAGAGAGAAACTCTCAGTCAGCATCAGCTAGATAAAACAAGACTCTGCTTGCCTTGTGGTCCCTCAGGTGGCATCTCCTCATGAAGATACCAGGTGAATAGTGCATGGTATACATCATTTAAACCTTATTGATTACAGTATCAGAAATGGCTGTGATAAAAAAAAGTTGCAGAGTAGACCAAACCGTAGGGCTTAACAATTATAGAGAGGGGCAATTGGTTAATGTTGAGAGGCAGCACTTCAAATAGGAATATGTAAATATGTATAATGGATTGCTATTGGCCACACAGTCTAAACTCATTTGTTTTCATAAATCTGGCTCTGGTTTTCATCTGTGAGGGCTGCTGTTACCCTGCTATTAGCATTTCCTAGTGTGGTTTTATATGTAGACAACCCCCCCCCATGTAAGACAGCTCTGCAATAATAAATTATTTGAACTAGTTATTGCTATTACAGAACTAGTTTTCTGTCAAACTAATGTCTAAAATACAGCATGATATGCATCAGAGTTAATGCCAATACATAGTACCTTGAAAACTTAAACTGGCTCTGTTGCTATGAAACAAAATATATTAAAAAACAGAAATGTAAAAAAAAGTACTGCCTGTAAAAAAAAAAAAATCATACTTACCTTTACAGCCACCTGAACCATCTAGCTTCGCTGTCTTTAAGAGATGTTTGCTGAAAAGTTTTTAGCAACTGACATATTTCATGGTGTGCCAGACTCCTGGTCCCCCGCTGCATTCAGTGGTTCCTTCCACCAGCCCCATTTCACTACTGTATCCTATAGTGATGTAGGGGGCCAGCAGATGAAACCACAGAGAGTAGAGGGGGAGCAGGAGTCCGACACTCCTGAAAGTGTCAGACATGCTTATCTTTTTAGGTCAGCAAAGATCAATGAGGCGTGTGGCGTGAATAGGTTAGTATTTACTATTTTCTTTACAAGCAGGCCTATTTTATTTGTTTAGGATAGCAACCTGCAGTGGTTTTAACCAGTTTAACCAGTTTCCAGACTGACTGGTTAAAGTGTTAGTTTACCTTAGAGAAAAATAAGATGCAAATAATACCATACAGCCTCCCCACCCCCTTGTCCATGCTGTACTTACCTCTGGTGATGCTGAGCTGTCAGTGCCCATGGAGCCAGTCTATCTGTCTGGAGATTTGAAATTCCCTTCTCTTTTCCCTCTTCTCCGTGATGGACCAGATTGATTCACTGTGCAGGCGCTGACCAATCAGAGTTGCTCAATTGCTGCACAGAAATTGAGGGATTCCAAGCTGGACCTACTGCAAGGGTGCTGACAGCTCAGCATCACCAGAGGTAAGTACAGTTGGGACCAGGGGGTAGGAAGGCTGTATGGTGCTAGTTTACCGTTTTCATTTTTCTATAAAGGTCAACACTTTAACCTTGGACAGTGCAGGCTCCAGTCAGTCTTTGGAAAAGGGAAAGAAGAGGAGGAAGGAGGGTCAGGGGAGTGCCTGTGGGGCTGTGTGTTTTTATTGATGCACACCATGTAGGGAGACACAAATCTAGTTCCTGCATGCAAGGGTGGCTCCATAGGATGCTGCAAGAGAAAGAAGCTACCCTGAAACAGGAAACCTGGGGCAGCAGTCATGGCACCAGTTTAAACTGGCACATGGTGGATTAAAAGACAAAGAAGCTTCATACTCAAAGCGATTACATTAACTGCTAAAAAAAAAAAAAACCTTAGGGTTAAACATCACTTTAATACCATGGGTGTAACTTTTTTTTATAGCAGATCATGGTGTTAAACTGTATAGATTTTGCCCAGCACACCCTTTTTCTGATATTATATTCATTTATATCCAATTGTCTGGCTCCTTTTGAACAAGTTTAGCTATACCTGAAACAAAAATTAATTTACACAATCACCCAAATACCCTTGACTTGTTCTAGAAACTCCACAAAGATGTTTGAAAATAGAAACATTCATTTCTCGGAAGAGGAAAATAAAAGTCGCCAGAGAGATAATAGAACAAGAATCAAAATCTTAAAACTGAAATGGAAAAAGTTTTATGTTCCCCTGACTTGGAAACAAATGGAGGACAGTTAGGAAGTCTTGGTCTTTTAAGTAGTCCAACAGTCAGCTCTAAATAAGAGCATTAAGATGATGGAGGACAGGGAGGGTAATGTCTCGGAGCAGTAATCCGGAAGTATAATATCATTCTGTGTAATGCATTGCTCTGCTCAATGTGTCACAGGGTCTATCTGAACGACCTTGTGGACACATAATTGTCTTATACGGATCATTTCAATTGAGACGCATTAACATAGCAGCTTTTAGGATACTGTCAAGTCACTTAAGAAGAATTACCTGGGTCATGGAAAGGTTCCACAGAAAGGCATGCATTCATTTAACCCCTTATGAACTATGCTAGCTGTACACAGGAGAAAAAAGGTTTTGAAAATGTTTCAATTCAAAATGGGACTTATTAATAATCAAGACTACGTGGATGATAACAGAATTAACGTCAATCTGGGTGCTACATCCCATAAAATTCTTCATATTACAAAGGCCCCTGTCATTTGTGATATGGCATGTGAGCACATTATTTTAATTGAGCGAGTAAAGATTTAAATAAGTTTTAATCCATGTTTAATATGTGTTAACACAACAATTAATGTAGTTCATTTGTATGCTATTATGATTATCCCTATTATTTCAAAAGAATGTGAGATGTGAGCCACCTCTTCTGTACTACAGGAGTCTGTACCCATATGGGAAAAAGCATGTCTTCAGCTCTAAAGGGGTTATGTTGATGACAATGACTGTGATATACACTATATTACCAAAACTATTGGGGCGCCTGCCTTTACATGCGCAGGAACTTTAATGGTATCCCAGTCTTAGTCCATAGGGTTCAATATTGAGTTGGCCCACCCTTGGCAGCTATATCAGCTTTAACTCTTCTGAGAAGACAAGGTCTAAAAGTGTGTCTATAGGAATGTTTGGCCATTCTTCCAGAAGTGCATTTGTGAGGTCACGGCACTCTAATTCATCTCAAAGGCGTTCTGTCAGGCTGAGGTCAGGCCTTTGTGCAGGCCTTTGTGCAGGCCTGTCAAGTTCCTCTACCCCAAACTCGCTCATCTATGGTCCAAATCATTTGGTGGTGGGGGGGACTATGGTGTGGGGTTGCTTTTCAGGGGTTGGGCTTGGCCCCTTAGTTCCAGTAAAAGCAACTACTAAGGCGTCAGCATACCAAGACATTTTGGACAATTTCATGCTCCCAACTTTGTGGAAACAGTTTGGGTATGGCCCCTTCCTGTTCCAACATGACTACCCACCAGTGCACAAAACAAGGTCCATAAAGATATGGATGAGCGAGTTTAGGGTGGAGGAACTTGGCAGAGTCCTGGCCTCAACCCAATAGAGCACCTTTGGGATGAAATGGAGTGGAGACTGCGAACCAGGTCTTCTCGTCCACATCAGTGCCTGACCTTACAAATGAGCTTCTGGAAGAATGGTCAAACATTGCCATAGACAAACTCCTAAACCTTGTGGACAGCCATCCTAGAAGAGTTGAAGCTGGTATATCTGCAAGGGGTGGACCAACTCAATATTGAGCCATATGGACGAAGACTGGGATGCCATTACATTTCACATGGCTTAAAGGCAGGCCTCCCAATACTTTTGATAATATAGTGTATGTGTATAAGGTGTATATCTATGTAGAGATTGGCTTCCAAGGCAATTAACTCATGCAGTGATGGAAGTTCTGTGCTGTGAAGAAGCCCCAGCTTCACTGAAAATTTTCCTGTAAGCCACAGTCAGTAGGACGCAGGATACATTTATTTACAGCTAGGTTTTATAACTGAAGCTGTACTGAACCTGAAAAAAATATAATTAAAACTTCAGCTTTAAATCTTATATGAAATTTTAATGATTGGGTTTACGTTAATTCTAATGCCACGTACACACGGTCGGAATTCTCGTCGGAAAAAGCTCTGATGGTTTTCCTGTTGGAATTCCGACGGAATTTCGCTCAAACTGTCTTGCCTACACACGGTCACACCAAATTCCGACGGTCAGTAACACAGCGGCATAAAACACGTTCGACAGCACTATAAAAGGGAAGTTTAATGCTTCCGAGCATGCGTCGAATTGTTTCCGAGCATACGTCGGAATTTTGCGTGTCGGAATTGCCTACACACGATCGGAAAATCCGATAGAAAGGTCTTCCGTCTGAAAAATTGAGAACAGGTTCTCAATCCAAAGTCCGTTGGAAATTCCGACAGAAAAAGACTGATGGGCATACACACGGTCGGAAAATCCGTTGAAAAGCTCCCATCGGACTGTTTCCATCGAAATTCCGACCGTGTGTACGCGGCATAAAAGTAGTGAACTGGTTTTTGTAACATATACATAAGGATTTAGTCTATCTGAGGCAAATCATGCAATTCAGGAATATTACCTAGATTCCTGAATTGCAAATCAGATAAACCTACAAATAAATATTCAAAATAATCAAAAAGTGAGGCATATGGAAATGTTATTGATTCAATCATTACTAGATATAAGTAGGCTTGCACCTACTCACAGGTGAACTATGTTGCGGCAGGGGCAGTTACAAGCACTGATCCCCCTGTAAAGCCTTTCAATAAAGCAGCTGACAGCCGCTTCTCCCCCTCTACCTCCCACAGCTGTCAGCTGCTTTGTTGAAAGGCTATACAGAGGGATTGGTGCTTGTAACTGCCCCCGCTGCGCATGCCCCTGACTGTCCCCTGTGTGTTCCCGGGTCCTCCTCTGGCTTCCGATGTCCTCTTTCCTCTCTCCAGTGTCCTCCTCCGATCCCCATCCTCCTGCTGGTCCCCCTCTGTGCCCCCTGGCTCCCCGGGTCCTCCTCCAGCCCTCCAAACCTGCCCACCCCTCCCAGATCTATCAGGATGGAGAGCGGAGCAAGGAGCCTTCCTTTTCCGAATGCACAGAGTCAGTGATCACTGTCCATTCATAACTGAGCATTGTAAACTGTGTTTACAAAGCCTCTGTCTCCTGTACATTCATCTCAGGCTGCTAAGGCTGCTGAGAAAGGGACTGGGGAATCTCTGTCCTCAGTCCCTTTCCCTGTCTCAAAAGAGAGATGTCAGCGGTTTAGACCCCGATCTCTCACAAAAGCCCCCCCAACAGGGCTGATAAAAAAAAAAAAATAATAAATAATAAATAATTAAAGGTTAAATTGTAACAATAATAAAAACTAAAATAAACAAAAAACACTGACACCGTCCACCCCCCCCCCCCCCCCCCCCCCCCCCAAAAAAAAAGAAAGCATTGTAAACAAATAATAACAAAAAATATATAAATTGTAAAAAAAAATTAAAAAATGGAAAACTACTGGCACAGTCCACGCCTCATCAGTGCCACCTATCAGTGCCCATCAGTACTGCATATTAGTGCCACTGTCACATGACATTAAAAAAAGTATCAGTAATTGGTATCAGCTAGTACTTGAAAAAAGTATCGGTACTTGTACTCGGTCTTAAAACAATGGTGTCGGTGCAACCCTAGATATAAATATTAACCATCCTATTTGTTATTGCCATGAACTGTTGGAATGGAACTTAAAGTGTTACCAAACCCAGGACCCTCGCTATATCGGGTCTCCCACAGTACACAGAACCTTGAAATGCAATTATTTTAGTAAATACAAACTGCTAAATACCTTTTCTCATAGTATATAGCAGTCCTGTGACTTCTATAAGTGTCTGATTAAAGGTTGTAGGCAGAGTTTTTATTTTTAAAAAGAATTTAAAAAATCCTAGAATCCACTCTCACCGAAAAATTGAATAAAGTACCCGCCGATTCATCAATATTAGATGGGATACCTGCCTTATAAGCAAAGGCACAATTTGAAACAAGGGTTTGGAGGGACAAGAGCATCCCAAGAAAGCATAAGTAAAAAGGAAAGGTCAACCACAGCTTATGGTACAAAAAAATAATAATTATATAACAGGCTTTATTAGAAAGTAGGGGGGGGATCTCATTATATACAAAGATTCAGGTATATTTAAGGTAAACAGTGTATCCTAATAACACAATCTGTCTCACTAAACTAAACCAAAATCTAAAAACTATTTTTCAACATTTATGAATAAAACTGCAGGGCGCTCCCACGGGCCAGAGGAAAAGTAGCAAAGTGCACCGCTTGGAGTATGCTAATAAATAGATTTAGAGTCACATGTGATCATGCCTTTGTAAGTTTTTATTTTCCTCCGACTTTCCTATGAGGCTGCAGGACCCCTGACCCACTGTCCGGAAACTGCTGATTGGCCCTGTGCTGATCACATGCACCTTCCCAAGATAAAAAAATAACTCTCTACCAATACACATCAAACTGAGCATGTGCAGAGTGCCCCCCAAGGCTCTGCACTATCAGCAACTAGATTGGGGACAGTGAAAGAAGGGGTGGATCAGAGAATACAGGATCAAACAGCCTTTTTACACAATGCGGAGGATTAACCCCACACAGTGAGTATAAAAAGCATGCTTTTATGTATATACAGACTGATTTTACTGTTGTGGGTTTAGTAACACTTTAAATGCACAATACTCACTCTCCTGATGCAACGTCCATGGACTCCCTGATTTGTTCCAGCATTTTCGGTAAAAAAAAAGAAAAGAAAATTAGGCTCTAAAGTGGGACCCTCCACAAAACGTTTTTACACAATGCGGAGGATTAACCCCACACATTGAGTATAAAAAGCATGCTTTTATGTATATACATAGACTGATTTTACTGTTGTGGGTTTAGTAACACTTTAAAGAGGAAGTAAACCCTGATGGGTTTACTTCCTCTTTGTTTCCCTGCAAAGGTAAAGCATAATGGACTACTATGCATCGCATAGTAGTCCATTATGTGTCACTTACCTGTCACTTACCTGACACAGGAGCCAGCGATGTCACCGCTGTCCCCTTGTGTACGGAGCCTCCATCTTCTTGGTGGGTCTCGTGGCTCCGGCGCTGTCATTCGACGGAGCTGCGATGACGTCACTCCCACGCATGCGCACGGGAGCTGCCACGCACGGCATATCGCCGTTGACAGCGGCGCACTCAGTGCGCCTGCACGCCGCTGTCTACGGCACATGCGCCGTAGACAGCGGTGCCTGTCTTTTGGCAAATATCTCCTAAACCGCGTAGGTTTAGGAGATATTTCTTGGACCTACAGGTAAGCCTTAATCTAGGCTTACCTGTAGGTCAAAGTGGTTTGTAAGGGTTTACAACCACTTTAACTTCTTGCTGACTGCCCACTGTCAAATGACGGCGGGAAGTTGCAGCTCTTGTGGCGGGTCGCCGTCATATGACGGCGCTCGCTTTTGGCCACTAGGGGGCGCGCGTGCGCGCCGCGGGAGGCGCGCGCGTGCCCGCCACGTAGCTGGGAAGCCGATGCACGTGCCCGGTGGCCGCGATGACCGCCAGGCACCCGCGATTGCCCGGTAATCGAGCAGGACGTGGATCTGTAATGGATCTGTAAACACACAGATCCACGTCCTGTCAGAGGAGAGGAGACCGATGGTGTGTCCCTTGTACATAGGGACACCGATCGGTCCCCTCCCCCAGTCAGTCCCCTCCCCCCACAGTTAGAATCACTCATATAGGGAACATATTAACCCCTGCAGCGCCCCCTAGTGTTAACCCCTTCCCTGCCAGTCACATTTATACAGTAATCAATGCATTTTTATAGCACGGATCGCTGTATAAATGTGAATGGTCCCAAAAATGTGTCAAAAGTGTCCGATATGTCCGCCGCAATGTCGCAGTCACGATAAAAATCGCAAATCGCCGCCATTACTAGTAAAAAAAAAATAATAATAAAAATGCTATAACTCTTTCCCCTATTTTGTAGACGCTATAACTTTTGCGCAAACCAATCAATAGACGCTTATTGCGATTTTTTTTTACCAAAAATATGTAGAAGAATACGTATCAGTCTAAACTGAGGAAAAAATTTGTTTAAAAAAAAAAAAAAAAAATGTATATTTATTATAATAAAAAGTAAAAAATATTGCGTTTTTTCAAACTTGTCCCTCTTAATTTGTTTATAGCGCAAGAAATAAAAACCGCAGAGGTGATCAAATACCACCAAAATAAAGCTCTATTTGTGGGGAAAAAGCATTGCATGACCGCGCAATTGTCATTCAAAATGCGACAGCGCTGAAAGCTGAAAAATGGCTTGGTCAGGAAGGGGGTGTTCGTACCTGGTAGGCAAGTGGCTAAATGCACAATACTACTCATTCTCCTCTAGTGATGCAATGTCCATGGACTCCCTGATTAGTACCAGAATTTTCAGTAAAAAAATAAATAAAAAATAGCCCAAAGTTAGGCTCTAAAGTGGGACCCTCCCCAAAACTTTTTTCATGTCTCAGTGACTGTTGTAACCTAGACAGAAAGTAAATTGAAATACAAGGACAACAACAGGATGTTAGCCATAATTTTTAAATTATGGCAGATTTACCTGCCAAAGCACCCAACTTCAATGCTGTGACAGGTGTAATGTCCCTTGCTTCTTCCTACTAAAGCTGACATAGACGCCTGGTCTTCCTCTGGGTTTGTTGTCTTTGGCCATCTTCACTGGGTGGTTCAACTCGGCACAATTCTTGCTTATGAGCATGGCAGTTTATTCAACTTGGTACCCGATTGTGGGATTCGATAATAATTGTAGAAAACGATATACCACTACAATCTATTATCTAATCTCTATGCATCAACTTTGTCTAGTCTCTGTAGATTAGTCAGTCTGTAAAAACTATGAGCGCATGCTACTATTAATATCACAATAATACCAGTTAACTATGAAACCAAACACATGGCTAGGAATAATCAAATCTCATTTATTTCCCAAGGAAATAAGAAAGCTAACGTGTATTAAAAGGGGGTTACACAATTACATAACATATAGCAAGGCTACAATACAATGATATAATATACAGTTAAAATACAATATAATGATCTACTTATCGTGACCCTCGCAGCTGAGCTCCCTAGATGGAAAAAGAGAATCAGTTGTGTGTGCAAACCCTTTTTGTCAATCACACCTCAATCACAGCACCTCCCACTGCCCGCCCACCTGCTTCCTTGGTATACGCCTCCATTTATTCTGATTGTACTGCCACAAGTGGTCTCTGGGGGGCAGTGTCTGTCCAGAATTGCACTTAATCCGACTGCTGTCTAATCTTGGAATTTTGATCTTTGATAGTACACACCTCATTTACATTAGTCTTTGTTTCGCCCAGACAGATTGGAGCCGCCATTCATCACGTACAATAGCCTTAGACTCATGACAATATGAGGTTACATTCCCCAAGAGGGGGGGGTGTATCTTGTAGATGTGTGGATCCCAGATTGAATCCAACACCGATAGTTGATAGGATTGTATACTGAGCTGTACATGCAAAGGTCGATGTACGTTTGCAAAAAAACATTGCTGACAGACAGGTACAAATTGACATACAGAGTCTTTTCTGCAATAAAAACCTGCATGCCAGCAATGTATAGTAAATTTGAGTTTAGTTCCACTTTAATGTCTACTTTGCTTGCTGTTCTGTAATTTACCACCATAAATGCCCAACCTGTTTATTAAAGATATTATGAGAACAGTATATTAGGTAAATCGGCATTGCCATGTTGAAGGGAGTGGTATATTTTAACAAACTGAGCCTTTCTTTTCTCTACATGGTTTTTCTACTACAAAGAGTGTTCAGGATAAGCTGGATTTCCTGCTGACTTAAATGTGAACTGCTGGGTGTACCTGAAGTTTTAGCCTAATGCAGTTTCATGATGGCCCGCTTTTTAACTTGTCCTTTTTATAGGCTTTCAAAATCAGCAGTAAGACTGCACAATAGTAGAGACAGGGGGCTCCAAATTGTGAATCCATTTATCTTTTGTGCACACGACTGCCATATTCAAAGAAATATCCTTTAAGATTTGCTATTCTAGGCAACAGTTACAGCTAATCATTTTGTCTTTCAAACTTTAATAGCAAAAAACTTTTCAATTTCTCAATACAAAAAAGGGATCTTTATAAGGATACATGCACATATTTTAGGAATGGGGTTTATACATGTGCTTTTCCCCCCTCTTTTTAATTGTATTTCTCTTACAGAAAACACAGCTTTCAGTCATTCATTTCTATTGTCCATACATCTCCCCAACCCTTTACAAAATCATATTACTTAAAAATGTTCATCAAAGATTATTCTTTCTTTTCTAAACAGGATCATGCAAGACCACGTAGTGTTGACTTACTTAAGGCTAATCCTTAAGGCTTTGAGATTAAGTTGTGGTCAGTTTCAGTGTATACTGTTCCATCAGCTTCAGTTCAAAATGTAAACATAGCGTTTCATATCCATCAAACATTCATCGGAAACTGATGGTAGAAGCAAATCTCAAATACTCAATTTTTTTCTTTCCAAATTCAAGCTGGGAATACATGGGCAATTTTTAGAAATGCAGCTTTCACTGCTAAAATCGCTAATGATTGATCGCTGGTAGTAGTGATCGATCACTACACATTAGTAGCATTGTGTGATCACCAACTGTTATTTGATCCTACATGCTACTTGTGTTTTCTATTGAAAGACATTTGATCCAAACATGTAGAAAATACCTGTTATTGCTAGGAAATAATCGCTAGCATTTCAGTCCACAATTGTAAAATTGCCTATGTGTGCTCAGCCTTATGCCCCGTACACACGGTCGGAATTTACAACGTACAAAATTTGAGATCCTGCTCTCAAATTTTCTGACAACAAAATCCGATCGGACTTTTTCCGATCGTGTGTAGAGAATTCCGACGGACAAAGTACCACGCATGCTCAGATCAAACTATGAGACCAAAGCTATTGGTTACTAGCCTCTAAGTAGTTCCGTCGTACGCAACGAACGTTACCGCGTTCGGAATGATCGGATTTTCCGACAACTTTGTCCGACCGTGTGTAACACCAGTTTCGGCCAAAATCCGTCAGAAAAAATCTGACGGATTTTGTGGTCGGAATTTCCGACCGTGTGTACGGGGGCTTAGTCTCATAGGTTGTTTCTGTAATGCCGTGTACACATGACCGGACTTTCCAGCAAACTAGGTCCGACGGTATTAGTCCGTCGGACAATCCGATCGTGTGTGGGCTAATACGTTCTTTTTAGGGGGAAAAATCCGGCGGACCTAGAAATAGAACATATTTCAAATCTATCTGACGGACTCAATTCCGAAAGACTCAAATTGGGAAAACCGTTCGTCTGTGTGCTGGTCCGACGGACCAAATACGACGGACAATAAGGGCAGCTATTGGCTGCTGGCTATTCTTTAGTCCCGTTTACTTCACCACGTCAAAAACGAACGGACTTTCGACCGGACTTAGTCCATTCGTATGTGGGCAAGTCCAGTCGTTTGAAAAGTCCATCGGAACTCCACCGAAAGTCCATCGGGAAGACCGTCGGACCTAGTTTGCCGGAAAGTCCGGTCGTGTGTACCGGACTGTGTTTTACCGGCAAGAATGTCTACACGAGTAGCCACGAGTAGATTTTTCTTTGAGACAACATGTCAACAACTCTGTACAGCAGCTTATTTATCTCCACATTTCAGATCAGCAGTCCGGTTCACATTAGCGCAATACATTTAAACTCAGAAAGTCCTGCCATCTCTCCCACATTCTCCACTCTGAGTCCTTTTGCAGGTCCTCATCTAGAGTCTTTCCGTGGCCTAACCCCAAGGGTCCTCTTATTTTTAATTTCAGGGTACGGACTTACATTATGTATATCAAGGGAAGCCTGTTCCCATCTTCCTTCTGCGTAGGACTTCTCCCCCAGTGGCGTATAAAGGGGTACACTACTTCACCCACTTGCATCTAGAGGAATGTCCTCAGTAAAAGCGGTACTAACCTCTGCTTTTAGGTGTTTACATGCTTAGAGACTGTTAAGCCCCATACACACGGTCGGACTTTTTCATGGATTCTGTCCGATCGGACAATGTTGTTGAAAAATCAGACCGTGTGTATGCACCATCGGACAGTGTACGTCGGATTGTCCGACGGACAAAGTCTTATCTCCTGCTGGAAAGATTTGCCGACAACACGGTCCGATCACACCAAATCCGATCGTGTGTACGGTTGTCCGACCGGACAAAGTGCTACGCATGCTCACATCACATTACAAGACCAAAGCTATTGGCTACTAGCCTCTACGTAGTCCAGTCGTAGGCAACAAACGTCACCACGTTCAGAATGATCGGATTTTTCGACAACTTTGTCCGACCGTGTGTACGCAAAACCAACATCAGACAAAGTATGACGGACAGGATCCGACCGACCTGGTCCGCGGATTGTCCGACCGTGTGTATGGGGCTTTAGAGGCAAACTGTGCAATATTTGAGAAGAGAGTGTTGTTACATGATTTATGCTTCAATGAGGAAAATGGTGGGAGAACGTTGTTTGACAAGAAAAAATTCACTCTAACAAGCACCATTTTATAGGCAAAGGCAATACCTACTTATTTATTTAATTTATTGCAGGTACTTATACAGCGCTATCAATTTATGCAGCACTTTACATATATATTGTACATTTACATCAGTTCCTGCCCTCCAGGATCTTACAATCTAAGGTCTATAACTTACAAACATACACATACTAGGGTCAATTTAGGCAGGAACCAATTAACCTACTAGAATGTCCTTGGAGTGTGGGTGGAAACCCACAGAGGCATGGGGGGAACATGCAAACTCCAGGAAGGTAGTGCCATGGTTGGGATTTGAAACAATGACCCCCCCCCCCCCCCAGCACATTAATTTTCATGGTCAGGAATCCCTGGCCGTATAAGCAAAGGAGTTGAAATAACAGTTACCTTGCTGCCCACATATGATCACTGGTCATATATGGGCAAATGACACTCACTTCACCCCCCTTCTTTTTTTTTATCTAAACAGCCAGGCTGCCTACTCAGATTAAGGGTCTAGTATAGATTTTTAGAGGGACCTCGCACAATTTTTTTAGTTTTTTGCTGCATACAGTCCCCCCGGCAAAATCTGTACCAGGCTTAAAGGGCATGGTGTGTTTTTTTTGTTGTTTTTTTTTACTGTAAGTTTTTATTGGAATTCTAGGAATAAGGTACAACATATGCACACAAGCACCAAAACCAGATATCCTTTACAGAAACAATACAAATTCTACCAAACTTTGCATATGAGTCACAAAAAATCAGAAAATCTTGTGAAAAGGGTAGAACAAGCATATGACACTTACAGTATATATTGAAGACATATATAAGGGGGTACACAACTGGGTGTAGTAAAGCAACGACTGTTGGGAAGTTCCAATGTGGTATCGCCAGATCTCTGCTTGATACCTGTACAAGATTATCCCAGGCATTAGAAACACAATGAAGGAGTTAAATGCACACCGTACATGCTAGGTTGTTAAACCATGCACTCCATTGTTTCCAAAAAATTGCACGTTTGATGTTTTTACCGGCAAACATAATTTCAAATTGTGTTTGTGTGTTAAGTTGTATGAAGAGAGACCGGTCGGGGGGATGTTTGCTTCCACGCAGTGGCTATTGTTCTTCTGGCAGTGATAAGGCCATGAAGAATAAATGGTGTGTGTCTCCGGCCCAACACTCCCGATGTAGAAGAAGTAGTGCTGTAGCTGGGTTGCAGTCTATGGTGGATTGAGATACTGAGAATAGAAACGAGAACACGTGTTTCCAGTACAGTTGCATCGAAGGGCAAGACCACCAAATATGCAATAAGCATATAAGTTTGACCCCACTCCCTCCAGCAGTCAGGAGAGTTAGAAGGGAACAATTTAGACAGTCTGTGGTATAGTACCAGCAATGCAGAATTTTTAAGGAGATTTCCCAGTGAGTGACACAGTTCGTAGATGGCAGGAGTGGTTTAAAGGTCTGGTATTTTAATTCTTGCTCTAGGATGTGCTACAGCAAAATTGACACTTAGGTCCCTTTCACACGGGACGGATCCGTAATGATCCACCCCGTGAAGATCCGCTGCTCAGCGGGGATCGCTCTGCTGATCCCCGCTGAGCCGGCGGATGACATGGCGGTCCCTGCACACTGTGCAGGGACCGCCCTGTCAGATCTCTGCTCTCCTCTATGGGGGATCGGATGAACACGGACTGTCTGTCCGTGTTCATCAGCTCTGCAGACGGATGGAAAAATAGGATTTTCCTCTGTCTGCAGAATCGGACCATAGCGGAGACGGACGATATCGGGTGTCAGCTATCCCATAGGGATGCATGTATGTCCGTATTTCATCCGAAAACGGATGGATGAAATACAGACATACGGTCCGCCCATGTAAAAGAGCCCTTACAAAGGAAAAAAAATATATAGTTGAACTTGCTGGCAAATTATATTCATTAGCAGTTTTTTTTTTTCTAATAGCACATAGACCTTTCCAAAAGTCCTCCAAATATTATGGGGGAGCTTTGGAGGGATCTGTGTGCCATTTATTTTTTTAAATATAAGGCAAAAGGATCATATGGCAGCCATTTAAATCAACTTTCCCTTGTAAATATTAGTGCTTTAGAAAACTGGTACATGTTCCCTGGGGCAGCCCTCCATGCTATTTTTTGACAACTGCCTATTAAACCAGAAAATTGGCATTTTTGATTTGACAGATTAGGCTGCCTTTGACTTTAGTGGGCTTTGGTATCCAGACTCCTTTGAAGTTCACCAAACTCTACTCAAACAAACCCAGGCTAGTTTGGCTCATGCCTAGTTAACCACTTGCAGACCTCCCACCATACATTTACTGCGCAGGACGGCCGCTCTGCATCAGATCACTTACCTAGTATGTGATCTGACACTTTGGGGTCTGATCGCACAAAGATGTCCGCCGGCACCCACCGATTACGCAGGACACAGGCAGAATGACAATCTGCCTATATAAACAAGGCAGACGGATCTTTGCCTTCCCCCAGTCAAAGTACCTCTCCCACAGTGAGTAAGCACAACCTAGGCACACAGATAACCCTTTGAGAGCCCATGATGTTAACCCCTTCCCTGTCAGTGTCAGTGCATTTTTTTAGCCCTTATCGCTGTATTAGTGTCACTGGTCCCCAAAAAGTGTCAACTAGGTGTCCGATTTGTCTTCCATAATATTGCAGTCCCGCTATAAGTTGCTGATCGCAGCCACTACTAGTAAAAAAATAAAAACGAATTAATAAAAATATCCCATCGTTTGTATACGCTCAAACCAATCAATATACGTTTATTGGAATTATTTTATCAAAAATATGTAGCAGAATACATATTGGCCTAAATTTATGAAGAAATTCGATTGTTTTACCTTTTTTTAATTCAGTCATTTTTTTTTTTGTTTATAGCGCAAATTAAATACCACCAAAAGAAAGCTCTATTTGTGGGAAAATAACACGTATTTTATTTCGGTACAGTGTTGCACGACCACGCAAAGTAACGCAGTGACGTATCACAAAAAATGGCCTGGTCATGAAGGGGGTAAATCTTCCGGAGGTCAATGGTTGCTTTCTGTCTTGTCAGCCCTGTAACAGAGAACATCCCTGTCCAAGGTATTTTGTTGAAATACAGCTGTTTGGAATATTCAACTACAGTGCCATTCTTTGTTAACATGCAGTGTATAGGACTTCAACAATGCCACAGATGAGAGGAAAAGTAACAAAAGAGTTTTCTTTTTTCCCCAACATACATACACCAAATAACCTGTACATCACCAAAATGAAAGGCATAACTTTCATTTATTAAAGCAAATGAGCAGAGAGTGAAATGTGGAATATACAGATAAAAAAGTCAGGGTATAAAATGAAGTGCTGCTCTCCTGAAGCGCAAAATAGAGTCTGTATCTGAAATGCTAATAGAAATTATTGTACCTTCCCTACAGAATTAAGGCACGTGACATTGAGCTAGACTAAAACAGATGAAAATAACTTATTGAAAAAAAAACATGAGTGAAACAAGTCTACAAACAGAATACCTGCATATTCCAGAATCGTCTGCATAGCTTAAACTGAATATGTCAGGTGAAAATAGGCAAAGCCAAAGTGCTGCTGTTTTTTTCACATGTGTGCAGTCTTTGTCAGTTAATTAAATGTTTAAAGACAACGTTTTCAATTATAGACCAGTGCAGACAGCTACCCAATCACACAGGGATTCATTTATTAGAAATTCGCAAAGCTATTCATTCTGTAAATAACACCTGTTACTCAGCGTGCCAGCATGTTAAATAATTACCTGTAGTAGACATTATAGCTAGCAATACAGGGTGTATTTATTAAACAATCATCCATTGAAACTACATGTATTTTGTTCTGTGCAAATTCCAGCAAAATCAAATATTTGGATATTTTCTCACCAGTTTGAATGTTCTTTATTCATAAGAATAGTGTGAATCAGGAAAATGACACATTATGGCCACTAGATGGCTTGGAAGACTGTAGAAAATACAAGTGTAATATTCAGATATATCAATGCTTCGTGAGTCCTACTCTCAATGACTATGCCTCCACAATGAATGCTGAGCTAATACAGACATTAGCAAAGTAGAGATTAAGAATGGGCGAATGGTTCGGCTGGAGCATAAGTTCGGGCCAAACTTTCGTTGTTTAGTCGTTAGGTGAACAGCCGAACACCTGTTTGTTCGCCCCCCAAACCTAACATAACGCATTGTGGTGCTGAACAGTGCATTGTAAGCCCTGATTGGCTGAAGAAGTGAAAGCTTCAGCCAATCAGGGCACAGAGAACTGTCAGAGTCATGATTGGACACTGTCATCATAACTTTATCCAATCATGGCTCATTCCCGCCCCACAGTAAAAAGTATTCTTTCAATGGCAGAGATTTTCAGTGTCATTTCGGTGTTCAGGGAGATAGAATAGGGCTCTGTTCAGTGCTATTAGTTAGTGTGCTATACTGTGCTATTTTGCTTCAATTGTCAGTGTAGAATATTATAATAGAATATTAGTTTAGTGTCAGTCTAGAGATAGTGTGAGTGTAGTGTGGAGCACCATCATTCAGCTTTGCATAGTGTGCAGCTAGAGTAGGGACAGCTCAGATAATTTCACTGTAATGTAATGAGACTGACTGTGTCATTCATACATACATTAGTGTAGAGTAGGATCAGCTCAGTTTCAGTGTAGTGAGACCGTGTCAGTAATCTTTACATTAGTGTATAGCTAGAGTAGGGATAGTGTCAGTGTAGTGACAGTTGAATACCGTCTATTTGATTGTGTTACTGCCAGTTTAACAGCATTTACTTCTGTGTGCGTTACTGCAAGTTTAATGCCATATAGTTTTGTGTGCGTTACTGCCAGTTTAACGCTATATAGTTTTGCGTGTGTTACTGCCAGTTTAACTCCATATAGTTCTCTGTGCGTTACTGCCAGTTTAACAACATATTTTTATGTGTACGTTACTGCCAGTTTAATGCCATCTCGTTTTGTGTGTGTTACTGCCAGTTTAACGCCATTTACTTCTCTGTGTGTTACTGCCAGTTTAATGCCATCTCGTTTTGTGTGCGTTACTGCCAGTTTAACGCCATTTACTTCTGTGTGTGTTACTGCCAGCTTAACGCCATATCGATTTGTGTGCGTTACTGCCAGTTTAACGCCATATAGTTCTGTGTGCGTTACTGCTAGTTTAACGCCATATCGCTTTGTGTGCGTTACTGACAGTTAAACTGTCAGTAAGGCACGCAAAACGATACTGCCAGTTTAATGCCATTTACTTCTGGGTGTGTTACTGCCTGTTTTAACGTGATATAATTTTGCGTGCGTTACTGCCAGTTTAACGCCATATAGTTCTGTGTGCGATACTGACAGTTTTATGCCATATAGTTCTGTGTGCGTTACTTCCAGTTTAACTCCATTTATTTTTGTGTGCGTTACTGCCAGTTTAACGCCATATTGTTTTGTATGCGTTACTGCCAGTTTAACGCCATATAGTTCTGTGTGTGTTACTGCCAGTTTAACAAAATATAGTTTTGTGCACGTTACTGCCAGTTTAATGCTATTTAGTTTTGCGTGCCTTACTGCCACTGCCACTATATTGGAAGGAATTTTTCATTTTTATGCTTTCACTTTAAAAATCAAAAAATCAATGTTTATTTAAAATTAAGTTTTTCACAGACTTTTTTTTTATTGATACATGTCCCCCATGGCAGGACATGTATCCCTATAACCAGTGTATGCCCAATTACTTGCATATAAGCCTTCAAAATGGGCACTTTTGATTTTTGACATTGGGGTCCCATTGACTCTAATGGGGTTCATTATTCAGGTCCGAACTTTTGCGGTGTTCGAAAGTTCTGGTGCGAACCGAATAGGGGTTTGTTTGGCCCATCCCTAGTAAAGATGCCTACTATTCTAATGACAATGAATGGGAAGGATGTTTCAGAATACTGCCTGAATCTTAACGTTTCTTCAAGTTCCTTGTAACTGTCCTTTGAAGGCTATCCCCTTCATAAAATTGGTCTTTCAAACTTAAAATACTTCAGTACATTTAAATGTGTTAATTAGACTAGTTTATGTATGTCTATAAATGTTCTGGCAGCACTGTCTTTTCCACAAGGCAAGGTGAAACGCCTTGTTTCTGCTTGTATAGCATTTATAAGTTTCTCAGCTTGTGCTTTGATCCCATCTTGTCTGTCCAGATATCCCAGGGTGCATTGCTTACCCGGTACTGTTGAAGGAGCACTTGATACTACAGTACTCAACACTCAGATGGGGGGAAGAAGAGGTGAGCTGTGGATAGGGTAAAAAAGAGGTGAGCTGTGGATAGGGGAAAGAGGTGAGCTGTGGACAGGGGGAAGAGGTGAGCAGTGGACAGGGTGAAAAAGAGGTGAGCTGTGGACAGGGGAAATAGGTGAGCTGTGGACAGGGTGAAAAATAGGTGAGCTGTGGACAGGGTGAAAAAGAGGTGAGCTGTGGACAGGGGAAAGAGGTGAACTGTGTAAGGGGGGCATAGGTCATCTGTGGACAAGGTTTGCAGAGGTGAGGTTTGAATAGGGGGCACAGAGGTGAGCAATAGATGGTTACATTGGGGGAGATATGCAAGTACTGTCCGCAGATTTTTTTTTTTCTGTGCCCTGTGTGATACACACACCTAATCACTGCAGAGTACACTTTCCTGAGCCCTATATGTCATGCGCTCCTAAGTGCTGCACCTGTGCTTTTTGGGCCTACGTGGATTTGGCGCTGCTTTACTTCTCTCTCCATGGAACGACAGGATTGGGGGTGGAGAGTTGGCTGGGGAGCCCTGTGTGTATGTATGTATGTATGTATATATCTATATATCTATCAAATACACTGCCACTAACTAACCTGCCTGCCTAATCTAGCTCAATCTATCTTCGTCCACACACTATACATGGCCGCTATGTAAGCAGACCTATATAGTGTACTTAGTCCCCCTGAGCTATGGTTGGCCAAAGGCACCCTGCCTTTGGTCAATTATGGCTCTCTCAGCAAAGCACGCTGTGATTGGCCAAAGCATGCAGGTCAGGTGCATCCCCTGGCCAATCATCATACAGCAATTCACTGCGATCTCGCAGTGCATTATGTAGCGTTCCACGGCGCTTGAATTTCCCGCAAACCCCCTATATGTTCGGTTTAGAACAAATGAACACCCAAACTGAGGGCTCATCCCTACTATTGATTCCTGGCAGTTTTTTATTATTTTATTCATATTTTTATACAGGATTTATTTAGCGCCCACAGGTTGTGCAGTGCTTTTAGCTTGCTTTCAAGGTTTCCTGTAGTAGGGTGACAGTGTTATCCACAGACTCCTAATGCCATGGTAGCATTGACCCCCTACCTTGCATACTCCTATATATAGACTACAGCATGCTGTGCCTGCACGTGCAGTGTTTTCAAGGTTCTATAAGCACTGCACAGCCCAGACCAGTTTGCTTTGCACAGAAACCTGGCACTTGCAGTCAGGAAGCTGACAGTGACATCACTGGTGTTCATGACCTGGTTCTGTCTATGATCCCAAATAAGGTGTGGGAGAAATTTATTTTGCTTCACCCCACCTCATGGGACCATGGCAGACATATTTAAAGTGTTACTAAACCCACAACAGAAAAAAAATCAGTGTGTATGTAGCGATACCCCCAGTTAAGAGGGCCGCTGGTTTGTTTTGGGTCCCTGAGTACAGCTCCACCAACCCCCGGCAATTTGCTCTACCCGCTCTGGCACAGTTAGTCAAGGGGTATGTATCTATGCACATATAAAAATCACTTATACTCTAAGTGTAATGGGTATGAACTCACAAGCAGACTGCTGAAATAAGAATAACTGGCTTTACTTTGTCAGTAAGGAAAAGAATTAGCAACATGCATTTAAACATATGACTTACAATACTTTAGCAGGTCCCTGCAATATGCACTTTAACATGTACACATATATGTGTCAAACTAGCAATGGGGAAACGGAACGCCAAGTGTAGCGACCGTCTGCTATGCACCCCTGAGGTGCAATAAATCTATCTGCGCCTACCTAACGGACCAGGCCTGATCCCTAGCAATAGAGCTCAGTCCTTGAAATAGGTACAGTAATCTTCACCGGCAATAGATCTGTATAGGTGGTGCACATGTAGCTTTAAATGGTATACTTGTAATCCACAGAAAGTAACATCTGCTGCTCTGAGGTAAATTATGCCTTGGCAGTTCAGTAGGCATGAAAGTGTGTGTATCAATGCAGGATGAGCCTTTCAGCTCTCTCACCAATCCTTGGGTACCGTCCTCAGCTCCGGTCCCTCCAATGGCGGCCTCCGGTCTCCTCAGTCACAGCCCCTGCGCTCCGGTCCTCAGCTCCGACCGACCGACTGTAGGGAAGAGTCTCCGCTCCGCTGCTGCTGACTCTGAGGGATGAGAGTCTCACTCCATCTGCTGCAAGGCCCAGGCTTCATGCCTTCAGCAGACCCGGTCCGCACAGGTGTCTCCTCAGGAACCAGTCTCCGCGTCACCAGCTCAGTCAGAAGAGGCGTCCCAGTCAGGCGCGGCATCAGAAGAGCAGGCAAAGGAAGAGGAAGAGGCGGTCTCTCCTCCTCCTTTTTATAACCTCCCCCAGCAGCCTCTCGGGCGGAAACAAACAGCCCGGGAGCCTGGGGGATTATGGGGGATGTAGTCTTTTCCACTAAAAGGGGTACGACCCCGCTACACACTCCCCCCACTTTGAATCTTTGGTCCCCAAAGACAGTGTTCAAACTACAAACTTTCTCGGGAACAACACTTTCACATAATTTGGACAGGGGAGCTTTCCACCAATTGGCATAAGATGGGGAGCTGTCCTGTCTACAGGTCACTTCAGTGTGGGCGACCTGTTTAACTGTGCCAGAGAGTGAGCTGGGGTTGCCCTCCACCAAATGAACAGTGGATGGGTCAGGGCTTTCAGCACTTCTCCTTGCTGTGGTAACAGAGTCCTCTGAACTTTCTCCCATCTTGGGGTAAGTTAACTTCTTGGGAGGCTTCACAACTCTGCGAGCTCTCTGTTCTCTTGGGACTTCTTGAGGAACACATTCCGGCAACATCTCTGGTTCTGGAACATCTACTTCTTCTTCTGGGTAGAGACCAGGGATATCTTCCCAGCACTCAGGCACAAACTCTGTGGCTTCTGGGTTCAATGTTCCGTCTTCCACATCTTCAGTAGGTGGAAGGTCTATGGCGGAATTTCCTGGGGTTGAGGAAGGCCATAGCCATTCAAGTTCTCCTCTTTCTTCTTCTGGTTGGGGGTCCTGTCCACCCCTAACTTGGGAAGTCTGAGACCTAGTAGTAGGCCTGGGGGTATCCAGAATGGAAACAGATTCAGGTACGTCTCTTGCTGGAGGTATTCTGACTGCTTCAGTGAGTGGGAGCAAATGATTCCTATGCCAGGTCTTCAAAGGCCCCACTCTCCCTTCTGGCTTCAACTTGTAGACAGGCAATCCTGGTAGCTTTCTACAGATGATATATGGCTCTGATCTCCATCTATCAGCAATCTTGTGTTTCCCAGGGATCCCTAGATTGCGTAACAGTACACGGTCCCCAGGCTGTAGGTCCTGTACTCGAACTTTCAGGTCAAAGTTCCTCTTGTTTCGGGCCCCTCTCTGGCTAGAGGCCGCTTGAGCTTTCTCATAAGCTATCTTCAGACTGCGCCTCAATCTGTCCACATATCCTTTGTGGGAGGCAGCAGAGGCATGATCTAAGGATATGCCGAAGGCCAAATCCACTGGCAATCTTGCTTCTCTCCCGAACATAAGTCGGTAAGGAGAGAAACCTGTCACATCACTTGTGGTGCAGTTGTAGGCATGCACCAGAGCTGAAATGTGTTGACTCCAATGTTGCTTCTTCTCTGTTTCCAAAGTTCCCAACATGTTCAATAGGGTCCTGTTGAACCTTTCAGGCTGGGCATCACCTTGAGGGTGATATGGTGTGGTTCTAGTCTTCTCTACTCCCAGAGAATCTAGTAGCTTCCTGATCAGGCGACTCTCAAAGTCCCTTCCTTGGTCTGAATGGATTGTCTGTGGTAGTCCATAATGGACAAAGTACTTCTCCAAAAGTACCTTGGCTACTGTAGAGGCCTTCTGGTCCCTGGTTGGGAAAGCCTGAGCATAACGGGTGAAATGGTCGGTTACCACCAGAACATTTCCCAATCCACTCAAATCGGGTTCGAGGCAGAGAAAATCAATGCATACCAGATCCATTGGGCCTTGACTCTGTAGGTGGCCCATTGGGGCAGCTTGATGGGGTAAAGTCTTTCTCTGAATGCATCTTGCACAGGAATGGCAATACTCCTCCACTTCGGCCCTCATGCAGGGCCAATAAAACCGGTCTCTGACAAGTTGGAAGGTTCTCTCTGCTCCCAAGTGACCATGCTGGTCATGTAAGGCAATCAGCACAGTCTCTCGATGCTTCTCGGGGAGAAACAACTGCCACTTGTCTTCTGGTGCATCAGAGGGGCCCCTTCGGTAGACTACCCCCTGATGCACCTGTAACTTGTCCAACTCTCTCCTCAGTAGACGAGCTTCTTTGGAAGGGTGAAGGTGAAGTCCCTCTGGACTCTTGTCTTCCAGTGCTTCCAGGACCAATCTCCCCATGGGGTCTTCCAATTGGTCACACCTTAACTCCTTCTTGGACAGCTTCGGTAGACACTCTTCTGCTAGTTGAGTTACCCCACAGTAACACTTTGGGACTCCCACTGTGGTAACTCCTATCTCTTCCACTCTGGATCCTCCTCTGGCTTGGAGTTCAGCCCCCTGACAAAGGGCTTGCACTCCATCTGGTGCCACTTGAGTCCAGTCTTCCCAGTCATCGACCATGACATGGGATCTTCGGGACAGGGCATCTGCATCCCTATTTCCAGCCCCTGGTCTGTACTTGAGGCTGAAATTGAATCCAGACAACGCCGCCAACCATCTGTGTCCAGTTGCATCCAGCTTGGCGGTGGTGAATAGATAGGTCAAGGGGTTGTTATCTGTCTTTACAGTAAACTCGGCCCCATACAGATAGTCTCTCAGTTTGTCAACAACTGCCCACTTGAGGACTAAGAACTCCAACTTGTGGGTGGGATAGTTCTTCTCGGAGGGGGTCAGGCTCCGGCTCACATAAGCCACTGGTCGCAGCTGGTCTTCGTACTCCTGGTAGAGTACTCCACCTAGGCCCTCATGGCTGGCATCAACATGTAGCTCATATGGTCTAGTGGGATCAGCATAGGCCAAAACTGGGGCCGTGGTGAGGCTTCTCTTCAAGGTTCTGAAAGCCTCTTCACACCTTGAATTCCACTGGTCTTTGACCGACTCACCGGGCCTCCTAGGCCCCAACCCATCTTCCTCTCCTTCTGTCTTGAGCAGTTCGTTTAGGGGTTTGGCAATGTGGGCAAACCCATCCACAAACCTGCGGTAGTAGGAGCAGAACCCCAAGAAAGACCGAAGTTCTGTAACTGTTGTGGGTCTTGGCCACGAAGTAACTGCCTCCAACTTCTCAGGGTCTGTAGCCACTCCTTTTTCAGACACTATGTGTCCCAGATAGTTCACAGAAGACTGATAGAACCGACACTTCTCAGGAGAAAGTTTGAGTCCCTCTTCACTGAGCCTCTTCAGTACTTTCTCCAATCTGGCTTCATGTTCTTCCAAAGTCTTTCCAAAGACAATGACATCGTCCAGGTACACAAGGACTTCTATGAGGTTCATGTCTCCAACTGTCCTTTCCATAAGGCGTTGAAATGTAGCAGGAGCTCCAGATAGGCCCTGAGGCATCCTGTTGAACTCAAAGAATCCCACTGGGGTTATGAAGGCAGTCTTTTCTCTGTCTTCTGGATGCATGGGGATTTGGTAATACCCACTCTTGAGGTCCATCACACTGAACCACTTAGCTCCAGATAAACTCTGTAAGGCATCTTCTATCCTTGGCGTGGTGTACTGGTCAGGAATGGTCCTCCTGTTGAGAGTTCTGTAGTCAATGCAGAGCCTCAATGACCCATTCTTCTTCCTGACTACCACTATTGGGGAGGCATAGGGGCTTCTGGACTCCCGAATCACTCCCGTCCTCTTCAGTTCCGCAAGCTGCTCCCTCAGATCCTCCAGATCTGCTAGCGGGACTCGCCTCACTCTCTCTCTGAATGGCTTGTCCTCTTGCATGCGGATTCGGTGGGTGGCACTCCTTGCACACCCCACATCAAACTCATCTTTAGAGAAAATCTTCTCCCATCTGGTCAGCTGGGCCTTGGCTCTCTCTTTCCAAGCTCCAGGTAGGTTAGGGTTTTCCATGGAGAGTTTCTTCCAAACATCTTCTCCTTCACCCGTCCCCTTCACTTCTGACCAGCCAACTGGGACAGCAGGACTCACCTGTCCCAGAAGCATCCTGGCAGGGATCTCCACGGGCCGCTCTGTGGGGTTCCTTACACTGACAGGGACTCTTCCTCTGGCCTTCTTTAGGTCCTTCAGTGAAATTACTTCTGGTATCACCTCCAGACCTGAGTGACCCTCCATTGGGTCGGGTTCCAACATTACAAAGGGGCCAGGCTGCTCCCAAGTAAGTTTCACCGTGGCTCTCATGCAGGTCACCTCTCCAGGCTGTAACACTGCTCCCTCTTTTCCAAGCCTCCATACCCTTCCTATCCCCTCACTTGGGGTCTTCTGCTCTAGGACCAACCGCTGGTAGGCTGCCTTCAGCATGGGATGGATCTTGGGAGCTGGAAGATTCTCTTTCTTCACCAGGGGGGTCAGAAGCCTTCTGACTAGGTCCGTGTTCGTCCCTATAATCAGGGACGTCTTGCTGGTTCCTGGCGGGCGGGGACACACCACTGCTAAGGTGTCAAACACTTCAGTCTTCCCAGCTACGGATGGGTCAAAGGTCAACCGTATGGGTAGATATCCATCATAGGGGAAACTCTGAGTTCCCAATCCCCTTATCTCCAACTCTTCTATCTTCTGTATGGGCAGATGACTCAGGTATCTGTCGTAGAAGTCCCTGTACAATAGGGTCACTTGTGCTCCAGTGTCTAGGAGGGCCTTTGTGTACACTCCTTCCACCTGGATGGGTACAGAAGGGGATGGACCAACTAGCTTTTCTGGGTAGGGCCGAGTTGATGCTGTCCTCTTCTGCGGACTCTTTTCCTTTTTACTTGATCTGCACTTGCTCCTTTCTTGAGCCTGGTATGCATTAATTTTCTCCCTCTTGCTGGGAGTGTGAACCCGTTGAGGGATATTGTTATCTCTCACTTTTGGGGGTTCTCGTTTAGTAGTACTGTATTCCTTCCGAGGGGTCTTGTCCCCTTTCTCTGGAGTGTACCTTGGTTGAGGATCCCTGGGTTCCTTCCGAGGGGTCTGATCTCCTCTTCTCTTTCCGTTTATTCTTCTTGGAGCTCACTGAAGGTGATGGGCACCCGGTTGACTCCTTCACCGGGGCCCTTTGGCGTTTCCCGCCGGCTGGCGGCTTTCTGTTTTCTTCTTCTTGGGACTGGCACATACAGCTGCAATATGGCCAACTCCCCCGCAGTTAAAGCAGATCATCTCACCGTAGTCAGGTGGGGATGCTGGTGCTGAAACAGCTGGAAACAATTCCCTCCTGCTTGTTTCTTTCTTGGGACTTGGCGTCTCTTTCGCCACTAGAGACGTCAGTATCTCCATCATCTGGGACATCTGCAACTTCAGGGCATCTACCTCTAACTCTCTTTCAGGGGTTAAGGCCGACCTGACCGTGGCCACTGGAAGTTTTGTAGACCCCACCACCTGCTTTTCCCTTTTCTCTTCCAACATGGCCTCTTCTTCTCTGACCATTCGAATGAGATCAGGGTAGTCCAGGCTCTTCCCATCCTGCCGGGTACGTAGTACTAGTGCGACAGGGTCCAGGGGTTGGGCTCCCCTCATCACCTGCTGGGCACGGGCTTCATCTACCTTCCCTGGATCTATCCCCTTCTTCAGGATAATCCTATGCAGGATCTTGTCTATGCGTCCCATGTACTCTGACAGCTTCTCCCCTGTCTTCTGGTAACAGTGTTCCAGTTGATAGGTAAGTTCTGTGACTTTTTCTGTCCCACCAAACACACTTTCCAGGATGTCTATGTAGTCCTGGGCAGTGCAATCCTTTTTTTTTGTCTTCAGATTGCGTATGGCCTCTAAGGCAGGTCCTTTTAAGCTCTCAACAATCCTTTGCTTCTTTCTACCTTCTGAGACCTCCCATTCTTCTAAGGCCTGCGTGGCACCATCTAGCCACTCTTCAAATCCCTCTTCTCCCGAGGGTACAGGTGTCCTCCCAGAAAACATCCGGAGTTTCCTGTATCCCGACATTGGGTAGTCCCCGGGGTCTCTTCTGCACTGAGTCACAATTTCTCCTAGGACAGCACACAGTTCTGCACTAAGAGTAGTCTGTGCGGGACTTTCCGCGCCCTTCTGCTCTTCTCGCTTGGGGGATAGCATGGCTTTCATAGGAGAGTAGTCTCCCTTGCGCGGCAGCGCATGCAGCACTTGGTAGGCCTGGCCATTCGGTGCCTGTATGCTTTGGCTCCTGAACTGCTCTGGAGTCTCTTCCTTCCATTCTATTAAGGCGTATGTGTACCCAGCATCATTTCTCATGTCCATTATCCATGACTTGTGGCATGGGGATAGAGACATTATGAGCTGCTTGACTGCCTCTCTCTGCCATATCCCTGGCAGTTCAATGACTGCTGCTGCGGCTGGATCAGTGGCCCATGTTGCGGACCACCGTCCCACTTCTATCGGGTCCATGCCGGTACCTTCTGGCGGCTTTTCCCGCTGACTCAGGATCCCGGACGAGCCCCCACGTGTAGCGATACCCCCAGTTAAGAGGGCCGCTGGTTTGTTTTGGGTCCCTGAGTACAGCTCCACCAACCCCCGGCAATTTGCTCTACCCGCTCTGGCACAGTTAGTCAAGGGGTATGTATCTATGCACATATAAAAATCACTTATACTCTAAGTGTAATGGGTATGAACTCACAAGCAGACTGCTGAAATAAGAATAACTGGCTTTACTTTGTCAGTAAGGAAAAGAATTAGCAACATGCATTTAAACATATGACTTACAATACTTTAGCAGGTCCCTGCAATATGCACTTTAACATGTACACATATATGTGTCAAACTAGCAATGGGGAAACGGAACGCCAAGTGTAGCGACCGTCTGCTATGCACCCCTGAGGTGCAATAAATGTATCTGCGCCTACCTAACGGACCAGGCCTGATCCCTAGCAATAGAGCTCAGTCCTTGAAATAGGTACAGTAATCTTCACCGGCAATAGATCTGTATAGGTGGTGCACATGTAGCTTTAAATGGTATACTTGTAATCCACAGAAAGTAACATCTGCTGCTCTGAGGTAAATTATGCCTTGGCAGTTCAGTAGGCATGAAAGTGTGTGTATCAATGCAGGATGAGCCTTTCAGCTCTCTCACCAATCCTTGGGTACCGTCCTCAGCTCCGGTCCCTCCAATGGCGGCCTCCGGTCTCCTCAGTCACAGCCCCTGCGCTCCGGTCCTCAGCTCCGACCGACCGACTGTAGGGAAGAGTCTCCGCTCCGCTGCTGCTGACTCTGAGGGATGAGAGTCTCACTCCATCTGCTGCAAGGCCCAGGCTTCAGGCCTTCAGCAGACCCGGTCCGCACAGGTGTCTCCTCAGGAACCAGTCTCCGCGTCACCAGCTCAGTCAGAAGAGGCGTCCCAGTCAGGCGCGGCATCAGAAGAGCAGGCAAAGGAAGAGGAAGAGGCGGTCTCTCCTTCTCCTTTTTATAACCTCCCCCAGCAGCCTCTCGGGCGGAAACAAGCAGCCCGGGAGCCTGGGGGATTATGGGGGATGTAGTCTTTTCCACTAAAAGGGGTACGACCCCGCTACATGTATATGCAGTAAAGCATGCTTGTTATACTCACTGTGGAACCTAAGGGTTAATCCTCTGCATTGTGTCTTCTCTGATCCTCCCCTTCTTTTACTGTCCACAGTCCATCTGCTGAGAGCGCAGAGTCCTAGGAGGCACTCTGCATGCGCTCAGTTTGGTGTGAGGGTTTTTTTTTGGGAGAGTGCATGTGATCAGCACAGGGCCAATCAGCACTGTCCTGACAGAGGGTCAGGGATCACACAGCCTCATAGGACAGTGAGAGGAGAATGAAAACACCTCCTGCAAACTCCTGACGTGCAGACTGGAGGAGTGAAGCATAGTGATCAGGTGACTGTTAACTAAAACTAAAAATTGACAAAGTGGGGGTTATTTACTTTGCACTACAAGTGCACTAGCTGTAGATCTGAGGGGAAGCTCTGCTGATTTTATCATCCAATCATGTGCAAGCAAAAATGCTGTTTATTTTCCTTGCATGTCCCCCCAGATCTACAGTGATTGCCCTTCCAAGTGCACTTGTAGTGCACAGTGGATTTGCTTTTAGTAAATAAACCCAAAAAGGTCTTTGTTGAGCTTTTTCGTTGGAAAAAAAAAATCACATTGAGGCCCGGTTCAGACTGCTGCGGTGCTGGAGATCGCATATGATTCGCACCACACTGCAGTTCAAATCATATGCGATCTCTGTGCGATGCAAATTCAGCCATACAGATAGTATGGCTGAATTTGCATCGTATTCGGCCCAAACTCGCACAGGACCCTTTTTTTCGGTACGTTGCAGAATCGGATCGCATGGTGTTCTCACCATGCGATCCGATTCCTGTCCAAGTTTGCAGATCGCACTGCGATATGCAAGCTGATATGGGGGTGTCATTAACATTTCACTGACACTCCCAGCAGCTCGCATAGGGCAGTGTGAACTGCCGGCGGGAGACATGCGGTTTGGGAACCCGCAGTAGATTCGCAGCGTTCCCGCACCGCAGCAGTGTGAACCCAGCCTCAAGCGTCTGCACCGCATGATGAATCGAGGGCTCACAGATGATTTAAAGCTGTTAAAAGAGCTGCAAAAGTTAGCAGATCTGACAATTGCATAATGAGACCTGTTAGCTGTGACAGGAACACACAACAGGGAAAAACACCCTGTGCCTGTATATTATCAGTGCACAAAATATTAGAGGGTAGAGATATGTCTGCGAACGTTCCAAAAAACTAGCAACCAGATTTTATCTGTGTGTGTGTTTGGCAGTATCTCAAATCATGCCATACACAAGCTGCAATTAACACCCCTTTCCTCCTGTGACAAGCATGCATCTTAAAAAAAAAAAAAAAAAATGTTAATGTGACTTTTTCTTTCAAGTCTATCCCTATGGAACATTTTAATGTTGAGCAAAACACATCGAGAAAGATCAACAGACAACCGCCAGAGATGAATTTCTTACTACTCATTTGAATAGGACAAGTTGATATTTTCGGCAGCCCATTTACAGCTTATTAAACTCATAAATAAACAGCAGAATCCACAGTTAGGTCTAAAAGCTCCACACACCGCACACCTTGAAGTTATTTTTGCCGTGGTGCCTGAACACACAGCTGTTCCCCCCAGGGACCATCTTTTTTTTCTCCACTTCATTACCTCACCCAATCCCAAGCAGCTTCCCCAACTAATTCTCTCTTGTTGGACTTGTATCATTGTCTTGAGCAGATAATGCAACTCTCCAGAGATAAACAGATCTATGTAATAGCTAGTACTGTATCACTGCTTATCAGGAATTAGAGGCTTCTGTCTGAAGAACATTTTTCTTTGCTGGAAAAAACCCAAAGTATTGATAACATTAAGTGAAAGCATTTTTTTTTGTATGGTTGTAATGGTAATGGCTTGATATAGGTTTGATGTAAACAATATAAACTTGTAGCTTGGGAGCCAATGTTATATGCGCTGCACAGATATAATGAATCATCTACAGCCTGCTTATATCTCTTCGGTCAAGGGATTCAATAAAAAGAAATCTGGAATAGCAATTGCTTGTGATGCAAGTGTAGTTCTGTAATAAGGTTCTGCACCGAGACGCCAAAGCAATTTTGAGGATGAATAAAGTAGAATTCACTAAAATGTGTGATTCAGGACAAAGTATGGGTGAAGGACCATAGAAAAACATGTGGCTCCATATGCCTGCTCATCCTTTCTGGTTTCGGATTTCTTGTAGGGTGGTTGAGTTTTCCATGATCCCTGGGTTTTCTACTATGAAAAAAAAAGGGTTCCCGTTTGTCCTTTCTTTTTTCTTGTAGATTGGCTGGGTTTTCCAGGATCTTCTCTTATGAAAAAAAACAAACAAAAAAATAGTTTATATGAATTTCAACTCTAGTCCACCTACTCTCCCTTAAACTCCCTGGTGGTATGATTATGTCCGATTTTTCATGCTAAAAGTGGTGCATTGGGGGTTATTTACGAAAGGCAAATCCACTTTGCACTACAAGTGCGCTGCAAGTGCACTTGGAAGTGCAGTCACTGTAAATCTGAGGGGTAGATCTGAAATGAGGGAAAGCTCTGCTGATTTTATCATCCAATTATGTGCAAGCTAAAATGCTGTTGTTTACTTTCCTTGCATGCCCCCTCAGATTTACAGCGACTGCACTTCCAAGTTCACTTGCAGTGCACTTGTAGTGCAAAGTGGATTTGCCTTTCGTAAATAACCCCCAACGTACCACTTTTAGCATGAAAAATCTGACATAATCATACCACCAGGGAGTTTAAGGGAGAGTAGGTGGACTAGAGTTTGAATTTGCCTTTCGTACCCCCATTGTTTTGCATAGAAATTTGGCATTTTATATTGTAGGCATGTAATTTGTAGGAATAATTTACTTAAATCTGTCTAAACAAGAGTCTAATAGACATCCCAGGTATGTTAAAGTTTGAAACACAAAATCAAAAATTATAATATAATAAATAACTATAAATAATTATAACAAATAATAATATAATAAAAATAACATGTATTCAATAATGTAATTAAACAAAAACACAGAAATTCGCTCAGTTGCAGAATTGTCGCTGTCATCACTTTCAGTGTTTTTGATGATGAATTTCCCCACGAATCACTATCGCTCAATTCTGCAAGTGATTCTAATTTATTGTAAAACAAAGATACACTCACTCTTTCCCTATCTATTGTGTATCACCACTGCGCTGAGCACAAACTTTAGAGTAAGCCGCCACTTTATAAAAACAAAATGTGTACAATAATCCTTATCTAAATGATAGAATAAGCAGCGCTGAATATAATATAAATCCACACCAGTGAATTAAGTAATGCTAAATACTATAGATCCACTCCAGTGAACATGAATTACTAAATGATACTTCACTGTGCAAACCCTGCCTTGTGCATACAAAAATAATAAAAAATAAAAAAAGAATAACTTGTATAAAAATCAATTGGCACAAATTATTATATAGTGCATATCACCAGATGAATAGTGATGGCAAATACATACAATCTTTTGAAACAGATCACCTTGAGACTAAATAATTGTTCAACACTGAAAATAAATAAATAAATAAACAAAAAACGGGAATCAAGTGAATTGTTTCAAGTTCTATCCGACAGTGTCCACTTCCTAAAAAAATTGTTACAATTACCACTGTGAAACTTCCTGAGAAAGTAATATAATGTAACAAAGTGAAATCATAGTCCATACGTTGAATCTTCAAATCATCATAATCCAAATAATGAAGCAATGAAGAAATGGTGAAAAAAAATGGTGAAAAAAACATTGACCGGTGTCTCTTGAATAAAAAGAAGATTACACCTATACTCTTCCACCACACCGCTCTAGAGAGGAGTCACAGCTAGAGCGGTGTGATGGAGGAGTATAGATGTAATCTTCTTTTTATTCAAGAGACACTGGTCAATGTTTTTTTCACCGTTTTTTTTTTTCACTGTTTCTTCATTGCTTCATTAATTGTCTGATAAGGCACACACACAATTGGAATATCCGATGAAAAGATTCAGTCTGACTTTTTCAGCCGGAAAGTCTGACCGTGTGTACACGGCATGAGAAGGATGTAGTAGTGTTGTGTTTCAAGTATGGATCATGCATCTCTCTTTAGGTCATGGTGTCTGGGTTTTGTCATTTTGCATTATTAATGTCTCTAAAGAAACTCTACTAACAGGTCATCAAGACGTGTTTGTTTTTAGTTTCCATTTCTAAAAGTCACAAGACCCCAGTCCCATGAAAAGTTGTCTTCTACACAGGAGCTGACTCAAAATCCATTTAAAATGATTACGCTAAAGCCAACATATAATGCTGAGGTGGCATGAAAAGATTTATGCAGTTTCTTTCTGCGGTGGCTGGGTCAAATAATATTGGGGTTGTCATAAAAATATGAAATCCATTAATACTTTCACCCTGCATGGAACCATATGCCTCATATTCCAGCATTATCCCCGAGCAGCTGTCTTAAGCAATACTGTGAGGTATAATTGAATGAGGAACCCACAGCACATGTACCAGAATAAGCTAGGACCAAGGAAAGTCCAGCAATTTCCCATTAAAACAGAATTCTCAAACCACTTCTCACAGAAATTAAATTCTTCATGGCAATAAGAGAAATGTCAGCCCATGATACTTAAAATCTGACAGATCGGAATGTCTGGAGATTATAAAATAGGAGTTTTATGAGAAAACATACAACCCTCAGTAGAAGCAATATGTTTTGCAGTGAGCAATGCATACCTTCATCAAACTACATCCACTTTTTCAGGGTTAAGAGACAACTACAGTCAATAGGTTTTATTAGTTAACTTTCTAAATGTTTTACTGTTATAAAGAGCAAACTGTAATCTCAAATCTGCCTATTGAAACAATCCTCCAGTCCTTGACTGACACTGGTTTTGAAAAAAATGCCAGTTCTTTTGGCAGAAAAAAAAAGGCTCACATAAAGAGTTTTTTTATACAGTCATTTAGGAGCATCTAGGGGCATTTAGCGTTTTTTTTTTCTGCCAGAAAACTGCTCTCAAAAACGTTTTTGGAGGTTTTTTTTCTGCCTCTAAACTTCGAGCTTAAAATATACCTCTAAACGTCCTAGTGTGCATGGATACACAGGATAACATTAGCTGCTTCCACAGGCAAAATGCTAAACTTCTCTAGAAGCAGCATTTTTTTAAGCCAGTGTGTATTGACCCTTAAAGTAAAGTGCAGAGGGCAAGGGGGAGGACGATGGCACAACAGCAGTCAACGTATCTGCTTTGTCAGCAACAAGGCACATGCGATGTTCCCAATATTTCCTCAAAGTACCAGCAAGTCAATCAATCTGAACTATGCAGGTCATATTGTTAATTGATTAGCACATATGTCTTCCCATTACCAAAAGGGGGAACATAGTGCAGAACAACAGGGTGATGCAATGTTGCATTTTGACCAGAGTAAGAGCCGGTTCACACTGAGGCAGCACGACTTGAAGCGCGACTGCCTCAGGTGACCGGCATCTGACTTCAGCGGTGGCTTGCAAAATGACTTCTGTATAGAAGTCAATGCAAGTCGCCTGAAGTCGCCCCCAAAGTAGTACAAGAACCTTTTTCTAAGTCGGAGCGACTTGTGTCGCTCCTAATAGAACGGTTCTATACTACAGAACGGGACACGACTTGTCAGGCAGCTAAGTCGCCTGACGAGTCGCCCCGGTGTGAACTATGTGAGCTCTCTCATTCATAGACCAGTTTCTTTATACAGGGAAACAATGTGAATAAACATTAGTCTCTATTCATTTTCACTCAAATTGTTTCCCTAGGTAGAGAAAGTGGCATCTGCTTTTACTATAAATAATCAGTAAGCTGGACCTAAGCTGGATGAAGGCACCAAGCGTCTTAAATATGATATGGATTTTGAGGCAAGAGATGATGCTAGTAATGGGGAGGACAACATCAGGGGAGGAAACCCACTAGCGGCGAAAAGGAGGGTCATCAATATATGTTATCTCCATTGTATGTGTAAAGAGGATGGGAAAATGTAATGCAGGAGCAGCATCTTGAGGACAAGGCTGACCTGGCAATTATTAGATAACAACATGTGAAGTTTCCAGTGGGGGCAGAGAATGTCTTAAACTCAGACAATTAGGCTAATAAGGCAGGATGCATAATTGCTTGTTTATAAACTGATGTGTGTTATGGCCAGGAGGCAGATGGATTACTACTGGGAAGCCATAATAATGTTTGTAAAACTGAATCGGAACTTGATGGGCTGATAGTGAAAAAATTGCCCACCATCACTGTTGCCACCACAATTAACACTACACCCAATGCTAAAAATTGATCTGTCTGCCACTATGTTCTGTTACCCTCTGCAGCAAGATATATAGGAATATTTGAGCAGTATGAATATAAATATATACAGGCATACCCCACTTTTAAGTACACAATGGGGTTTATTTACTAAAGCTGGATAGTGCAAAATCAGGCTCCCTTCTGCATAGAAACCAATGAGCTTTCAGGTTTTATTACCAAAGCTTAAAGAGGAAGTAAACCCTCTTGAAAAAATCGAAAAGAAAAAAAAAAAACCTGCAAGACAAAGGCTTATGCATCACTTACCTGAAATCGAAGCCTCGGCATCGGTCCTCTTCTCCCCCTCCGACCGCCGACATCTTCTCCCGGAATGACTTCCGGGTATCGCGGCTCCGTTGCTGTGATTTGCCGGAGCCGCGATGACGTCACGCGCATGCGCACGAGAGCGGCATATAACAACTGAAGCATCGGCATATAGCGCCGATGCTTCAGTTGTCGCTAGTGCGCATGTGCCGCATGACGTCGGCACATGCAAATACAGGTATATCTCCTAAACCGTGCAGGTTAGGAGATATCCCTGTTAGCTACATGTAAGCCTTAATATAGGCTTACCTGTAAGCTAAAGTTGTAAAAGAGGGTTTACTTCCTCTTTAATTGAACAAGCTGAGGTTTGAAGCTCATTCGTTTCTGTGCAGAAGGGAGCCTGATTTTGCACTTTCCAGCTTTAGTAAATAAACCCCATTGTGTACTTAAAAGTGGCGTATGTATATATATATATATATATATATATATATATATATATATATATATATATATATATATATATATATATAATTTGTATTTATAAACAGTGTGTATACAGTAGCTCACAAAAGTGAGTACACTCAAATTTTTGTCATTTTTTTTGTTATACCCTTTCATGTGACAACACTGAAGAAATTACACTTTGCTACAATGTAAAGTAGCGAGTGTACAGCTTGTATAACAGTGTAAATTCGCTGTCCCCTCAAAATAACTCAACACACAGCCATTAATGTCTAAACCGCTGGAAACAAAGGTAAGTACACCCCTAAGTGAAAATGTCCAAATTGGGCCCAATTAGCCTTTTTCCCTCCCCGGTGTCATATGACTCATTAGTGTTACAAGGTCTCAGGTATGACTGGGGAGCAGGTGTGTTAAATTTGGTGTCATTGCTCTCACTTTCTCATACTGGTCACTGGAAGTTCAACATGGCGCCTCATGGCAAAGAACTCTCTGAGGATCTGAGAAAAAGAATTGTTGCTCTACATAAAGATGGCCTAAGCTATAAGAAGATTGCCAAGACCCTGAAACTGAGCTGCAGCACGGTGGCCAAGACTATTCAGTGGCTTAACAGGATAGGTTCCACTTAGAACAGGCCTAGCCATGGTCGACCAAAGAAGTTGAGTGCACATGCTCAGCGTCATATGCAGAGGTTGTCTTTGGGAAATAGATGTATGAGTACTGCCAGCATTGCTGCAGAGGTTTAAGAGGTGGGGACAGCCTGTCAGTGCTCAGACCATATGCTGCACACTGCATCAAATTGGTCTGCATGGCTGTCGTTCCAGAAGGAAGCCTCTTCTAAAGATGATGCACAAGAAAGCGTGCAAACAGTTTGCTGAAGACAAGCAGACTAAGGACATGGATTACTGGAACCATGTGATGTGGTCTGACCAAGATAAACTTATTTGGTTCAGATGGTGTCAAGCCTGTTTGGTGGGAGTGTCATGGTCTGGGGCTGCATAAGTGCTGCTGGCACTGGGGAGCTACAGTTCATTGACGGAACCATGAATGCCAACATGTACTGTGACATACTGAAGCAGAGCATAATCCCCTCCCTTTCAGAGACTGGGCCGCAGGGCAGTATTCCAACATGATAACGACCCCAAACACACCTCCAAGACGACCACTGCCTTGCTAAAGAAGCTGAGGGTAAAGGTGATGGACTGGCCAAGCATGTCTCCAGACCTAAACCCTATTGAGCATCTGTGGGGCATTTTGAAGCTGAAGGTGGAGAAGCGCAAGGTTTCTAACATCCACCAACTCTGTAATGTCGTCACGTGGAAGAGGACTCCAGCGGCAACCTGTGAAGCTCTGGTGAACTCCATGCCCAAGATGGTTAAGGCAGTGCTGGAAAATAAAAGTGGCCACACAAAATATTGACATTTTGGGCCCAATTTGGACATTTTCACTTATGGGTGTACTCACTTTTGTTGCCAGCGGTTTAGACATTAATGGCTGTGTATGGAGTTATTTTGAGGGGACAGCAAATTTACACTGTTATACAAGCTGTACACTCACTACTTTACATTGTAGCAAAGTGTCATTTCTTCAGTGTTGTCACATGAAAAGATATAATAAAATATTTACAAAAATGTGAAGTGTGTGCTCATTTTTGTGAGATACTGTATATACATTTGCAAGTCTAAAATAAACAAAAAAAAACCATTTCAAACTGTATTTTTGGTAACAGTAGCACTATCCACGTAGGAGCTGCTGATTAGGATAGGTCCTCTGTTTTTTGCCTCAACCTTTTCCAGCCACACACCAGATCAAGTGTACAAACATACAACATCACAGGAAATCATTGAAAGTAATACGTAGTACCCAATAGTAGCACTATGTCAAAGAAAACCAGCACCAAATCAGGTAGTAAAGGCAAACTTAATATATTGCCATCTAATATGGTTGGTAACTAGGAAAGCATAACATTTATTAAAAATGGTAATAACACAATTTAGTATACAAAGTGATTAACAGTAAGGACTAGGCATAAGATTACATTTGGCATCCAAATCAGCATAAATAGTAGCAAAGCCACCTCAAGTGCAGCAATGAGCAGTAGTAAAGTTTAATCTACCGAGTGCTGGAACTATACTGCCAGAGCACATTTTTGGCAGCAATGCTAGTCCTAGACCGACTGGGTATGCACTGTCCTAAAGAAAACCAGGACAGTGGGGGGATCAGGGGAAAGAAGGAGACTTGCAGAATTATTACTAAAGGATGGATAGTCCTATAAGATGTTCTTCTGCTGGCTATCATTGGGGCTCTTTAGGAGCATTGGTGCACACAATGACAGTTCCAGATAACCTGCATGTAGTATAGGTATGGTATAGGTACGGTATAGTTTCATCACAAGTGCAAGGTAGATGCAATTCAGATGAGGTGAATGTTTGTATTATGCGGTACAGGGTTGGTATAGGTGCATTCTAGGTTTGGAAAAAGTGGTGTATAGTGTGCTGTATGGGTGTAATTGTCAGGGCTGGGCTCAGCTCTTCCTTCTCTGAGCTGGTCGCTCAGCTGTTGGCTAATTGCCAGCTCCTATCTCTCCACAGTGACTCACCTGTTGATGATATCATGCTCGTCAGTTCTGCCTACTTAAGCCGTCCAGCCAAGATGATCTCTGCCTTCGCCTTGATCACATCTCTAGAGATGCTTTCTTGTGTTCCTGTTAAAGACTTGCTTGGCTGACATTCCTTCTGGTTCCAGATGCTGCTTGCTGTTCTACTGTGCTCATCTCTGGTTCCCTGACATTTTGGCTTGTCTGAGTATTCATTCCGGTTCCTGAACTCTGGCTATGTTTTGACTTACGTTTACTCTGTTTACCTTTTTTTTATTAATATTAAACAAGTGAGATTTAACTGTACTTCTGTCTTAGTCTGATTCATGGTTTCTGACAGCAGTATACTTGGTGTCCTGCTGTCAGTGGCTCAGTCCCTGCTAACAGTATCAGCAAGGGATGAGGTCCTTGGGATGCTGCAAGGACCTCTCAATGTAGAAGCCCCCCCCAGTCTTTTTCCAAAGACCTCTGGTAATAAGCAGTGGGAAGTAAAGGGTGAGTGGAAGCTCCAGTCTCCCTGCGGCTGCAGTGCAGGTGCTGTGATGTGAGTGGTGCTGTGCTGTCCCGGGTATCCTCACTCCAAGTCTCAGGCTTGGATCCCCACTGGTATGGTCTCTCGCTGGCAGGCAGAGATGCTCTCTCTCTTACTCCCTCAGTGTCAAGAGGAATAACTTTCCTGGGCAGTTTAACCTCCCTGGCGGTATGATTATGTCTGGAATTTTGTACCAAAAGTGGTACAATTATTTTGCATGGAAATTTGGCGTTTTATATTGTTGGCCTGCAATTCTTATGAATAACTCACTTAAATCTGTCCAAAATAGAGTCTAGTAGACATCCCGGGTATGATAAAGTTTGAAACACAAAATCATAATATAATATAATAAAATAACTATAAAAAATATTCAATTTTAAAAATTAATGTAATCAAATCAAAAACACTGAAATTTGCTCAGTTGCACAATTGTCGCTGTCATTAAATTCAGTGTTTGATGATGAATTGTGATTCAGTTTCCAGGCAGAAAAAAATGTAATTATTATATAAAATGACATGCAGGGCACTGGGCAGACCACTAGGGACAAAGGGGATGTGTATTTTATTTATACAGTACTGTAATCTGTAAGATTACAGTACTGTATGTGTATTGTGTGTTTTAACTTTTTTGAATTTGGCGCCGATCTCCGCTCCCGTGTGTCGTAACGTCGCAGGGAATGGAGATCAGCGGCACTCGGCACTGTGTGAATCGAGCGAGGAGACAGCTTGCACACACAGCGGGAGGACATTGCAGTATCCAGGGGACAAGGTAAGTAAGTCTCCCTGTATCCTGCAATGCGAGCCTGAGTCTGGCTCGGGGTTACCGCTTTATGGTACTAAAGTTCCACCCCGAGCCAGACTCGGGATTACCGCTGGGGGGGTTAATAAAAAACATAGCTTACTTCTCCTACTGCACAGTGACTACTGGAATCTGTAGTGTAAGGCGTCGATTGGCCCCATTATATGGCTGCCATTTCAAACTACAACTCCCAGGATTCTCAGTGCTCTGCAAAGGAGTCTATGTGATTGCTTGGGTTTAGCACTCCCCCTGCTAGCTGGAGGAGAATACTGCAGCATAGCATCAGTATATGAGTAGAGGGAAAGAAGAATAAAAGGCACTGTCTTCTCTATATTACTCTAACCAAGCACCTGGCTACAAAACATTTTAGGTTTCTGTGAATGGACCATGCCCCTGATTTAGGTAATTTTCCTTACAATATTTGCTCATCATTAGGCATTAATCTCATTTTATGTGTCCTTTTACAGCAATACTGTTTGCATACATGGGTTTAACGAGTGCCTTGTTAGGTAGTGACAATCCATGTTGATATTACTGGTTAGAGTAATTAAGGATGGGGGTTTGGCTACATAGTAGGACAACAGCATGTCAAACTAATATTCCATAAAAAGAGTAATCACACATTTTTACACAGTGTGGACAATAATAACATCCTGTAATTCTTTTCTACAAGGAAAGTAATGGTGCCACAGATTTTTTTTCCACACAGTTTGAACATTTATAATGAATAAATACCATTACTGTTAGTAGTCATCTTGTAGCTATGGTTTATATTTGATGTAACTTTTACTGTAACCTAAATTGCAACTGCCTTAGTAACTTCTGATGTCCCTTATATTAATAACCCTCTTCAGATGGTTGCTATGGTTCCTGTATATTACAGTTTATTCAGATGTATGTTGCAAATAATCCTTTACTTATTACCTAAGAAGAATCCTGTTTTGCTAATCCCAGTGACATTTCTGGACCTTCATCTTCCATTCATTGTTAAAGTATATCTAAAGCCAAATCTTTGTCACTGACAGGGTTGTCCCTGCTGGAAGATTACTTCAGCTCTTTGGATGTATGTAATACCTCCAGATAGTGAGGGGTTAAGCTTAAGCTTATGGCTGAAGTGGCAAAGCCATAGTGGGATACAAGCAGCAATTAAGATCTGACAGGGTTTCAAACTTTCAAACTCCTTACCATTCAATTAAAAAAACAAAACAAAGATCTGACTTTAGATACAGGATGTAGATACAATTAAAAGCTGGCCTCTGTTCACCTTGGGTTTCTATGTGTGCCCCCCCCCCCCGCCAGATGGCAGTGGTCGCCTTGGAGGTGTGTTTGGGGTCGTTATCATGTTGGAATACTGCCCTGCGGCCCAGTCTCTGAAGGGAGGGGATCATGCTCTGCTTCAGTATGTCACAGTACATGTTGGCATTCATGGTTCCTCAATGAACTGTAGCTCCCCAGTCCCATACAGCCCCGGACAATTAAACTCCCACCATAATGCTTGACTGTAGGCAAGACACACTTGTCTTTGTACTCCTCACACGTATTTATATTATACAATTTATATTTGTATAAATACTTGTTCTAAAATCTAATAATATATGCCCAGCTTAAGATCCTTCTCTTCAACATGCTGGCAGGGGACAGGCTTTTTTACTCTTAATGTTGCTGCTTTCTCAAGAAAATGAACTGTAAGACTTTGCACATATTTTGCTTTGATGCACCTGGAATGTTTTTAGCCTATTCAAAATGAAAGGTTCTGTTGGACATTAATGTAATTAGTGTAGACAAGAAAGAAAACAACACCAAGAAGAATCCATTGTGACTTTGTGATCAGCTTTCACACCCTGGGGTTACCCGTAGATGGGTAATTAAAATATTTTTATTGAAAATTAAGTAAAAAAGACAAAACACAATGACAGTGGATTTTAGGCCTCAATAGAAAGACACCTGTAGGTAAGACACATGTAGATATGACACATGTAAATCAGAACAAATAAACAGATGAGCAGTACCACTAGCACATTATCTATATGCAATTTCCAAACAAAGGTTTCGCTCATTGTAATACTTTCATAAGCTTTGTGCCATGACTAAATACGTTGGATATACTTATAATATCCTATATTAGTGTATCCCGGTAGATATTGGAGTTCAATACTACAAAATATGTGTCATTCAAAAAAAAAAATAGAACTAATAGAACTAGCACTAGTAATTTACCAAATACAAACAATCATAAGACCATAACTATTGTGTTGAAATCGTTATAAATTAGATACTTTGTCAAGATAATCTCAATGAGCCCATTAGAAATGAAAGGATTTAAGGCCTTGGTTATTAATTGCTAAGAATTTTTCATATAGGTAATGGGTATTAACTCTACTAATCGCCTCCGTGATGTTAGGTGTATGTGTAGCGTTCCATGCCTTAGTTATAGTTAATCTTGTAGCTATAAAAATATGTGAAATTATGGTTCTGTACCGTATAGGAAACTGATCTATACTTAAGCCCAGTAATGCCAGATTTGGAGCTGTCGGGGTTATAATACCCGTGGTTTGGGATATGAGGGAGAACACCTTATTCCAAAAACTGTGGAGAGACCTGCAGTCCCACAGTATGTACATTAAATTTCCTGTCGCGCCACATTGCCACCAACACAAAGGGGAGGCATCAGGGTAAAATTTGCACAGCCTACACAGTGTTAGGTATCCTCTGTATATAATCTTAATAGCGTTGTCCCAATGATTGATGCAATGGGTCACGCTAATGTTGTTGGCCAGTGTTGCCATTCCTCATCAGAGAATTGTTTACCCAAGTCTCTCTCCCAACTCACCATATGGGCTGTTTTACTAAAAGAGACAGAGTATTGGAGGTAGTTGTAAAACCATGAGAGACCACCTTTATTTGGTCCTGGCTGGAGTAAGTATTGCCACATTTTAGCATTAACTGTAATAGTTGTAAGAGGGTGTTTTCAATGGAAGGCCCATACCCGCATTTACGTATAACTATATTTCCCCACTGTTTGCGGATTGAGATCTTGGAAGGACGTAAGACCTTTTTGGATCCATGGGGTGACAGTAATTGATTGGACCAGATTTTCATAAGCCTTTAGTGGAATTCCTATATGCTTGGTGGGGTGTTGGGGTGGTTAAGTAAAAACTCCCAAGCCTCCATGGAAGCATAAATAGAGGGTAATATCGCTGTGTGAATAGGGTTGCTGATCCATTGAGCACACAATAAAGCTTGTAAGTTGTAGGAAGGTATAAATGCTCTCTCAATATTCATCCAAAGTTTGACCTGGGATGTAAACCAGGCCTTAACCTGATCAAGGAGCGCAGCATAGTATTAATTAATATTCATTCAGCCTACCCCTCCTGTTAATTTATGTTTGAATACGATAGAGAAGGGGTCTTATTGTCTTTCCATATAAACTTCTTTAGTAAACTGTCCATGGTGTGGAAAAAGATCTTGGGGATTTTGATGGGTACTGTGCGGAAGTAATATAATATTTTGAGCAGAATTAGCATCTTGTATGCGGCAACCCGACCTAACCATGATAGATCAAACTTTTCGATATGAGAGAACTCTTTGGCTATAGATTGTAGCAATGTCTTATAATTGGTCTCATACGTCTGTGAAGATGCCCAGATATGTATAGAAAATGGGCCTTTACAGTATTCAAAATGCCCTTAGATAATCCTATGGGAAGAGCAGAGGACTTAGTTATATTAAGCTCGTAATAGGATATGTTACTAAACCAATTTAAGGTGGATTCAACTACTGTGAGTGAGTTTAGAGGATCCGTAAGGGCCAAAATCACATTGTCTCCGAACAACTCCATTTTATGGAGGTGATTTGCTACCATGATTCCTGTATTTGAGGGGTAGGACCTTATGAGGGGCACAAGGGGCTCCATTACTAATTAGATTATGAGAGGTGATAAAGGGCACCCCTAATGAGTCCCATTTGCTATTGAGAAATCTCTGATAATGTATTAGAGGTGTAAACTTGTGCTGTGGGGGAAGTGTACAGTGCTGCGATAGCCTTTTGAATTAGACCCTGAAAACCAAATTTTGTTAAAGTGGCATGAAGGTATCCCCAATGGACCCTATCAAACACTTTTTCTGCATCTAGCTCCAGAAATACCGTGGGGGAATTGCTCGTCTCTGCTATTCTCAAATGGTTGAACATTTTCCGTGTGCCATCTGCTGCTTGCCTACCCTTGACAAACCCGACCTGATCAGCATGAATTAGTGTGGGAGAAACATTTAACAGTCTATTAGCGATTATTTTTGCATATAATTTCAGATCTGTGTTCAATAATGAGATTGGGCGGAAGTTCTGAGGTCGGTCAGGTTCCTTCCCTGGTTTTGGTAATGTAACAGTTATTGCCTTTAGCATTTCAGGGGGGAAAGGAAGCCAAGGTCGCTGAGCTATTGAAAATTCTCCTTAAATATGGCGTAAATATATTAGAGAATGTTTGGTAATATTTGGCCGAAAAGCCATTGGTGCCTGATGATTTTTCTTTTGGCATGGTCTTGATAGCTGCCAGAATCTCAAGGGCAAAAATGGAAAGATTTAAAGATTTAAACTTGTCAGGGGGTCACTGAGGGTAAATTTTTACCAGATAGAAAATTTGATATGCTAACACTAGTAGGTTGGGTAGTCTCTGGGTCATCTTTCAGATTATAACGATATGCATAATTTGTTTTAGGGTGCATCAGGGAAGACAGTTTGGTTTTAGCGTGTCTTGAATGTAGATAGTTAGCCAACAGGCAACCGGCTCTATTCCCCTGGGCATAATACGTGGCCTGAAACCTTTTTAAAGATTTTTCATGCTGTAATAATAGGTGTTTTCTGAGATCTAACCTGTGTTTTTGTAGTTCATTTAAAATTTGAGGGGAGAGATTTAATTTTGTCTAGTATACTTGACAGAACTTGCAACCTCCGCTTTTTCTCCCTTGAGGACAGATGAAGCATTAAACCCCTGCAGTAAGCTTTGTGTGAACACCATAATGTGAATTCGTCCACATCAGAGGAGGAATTTAGTTGAAAAAATTCAGTCAATTTCTCCTGAAGATGTAGCTTATTTTTAAGCGATATGTATAGGGAAGTGTCATTGTGCCAGAGGAACACTGGAGGTGCCGTGTGCTTCTCTTGCATAGTTACTAAGATTGGTGCATGATCTGACCAGGTCTTAGCAAGGATCCCTGCATTAGAGATTTTGGTGGAGTGTGGTTAGGTCGGGTAAGATAAAGTTGATTCGGGAGTACTACTTGTGGGGAATGGAGAAATACCTAAAGACTTTCTCTGATGTGTGGAGGCACCTCCAAGGGTCAAAAAAGGTGGATTTGTGAAGAAAGGTAGCGAGGGGAGATCCCACACACAGGTTACCCTCTTCGCTGGGAGATCAGCTATCCTCTTTTGGTATGTTTTTTTTTCCCTCTACTTGGTTCTATTTCACTTACACTCTCTCATGTAGTCCCCTTTTGGGAACACATAGATATTTTGCCACATTTTTTTACACGTTTACACATTTAATCAATCCCTTTTTGACACATTTTTTTCTAGGAACTTTTTGTGCACACATGGTCTATTGGATCATGCTGTGACCATTGTGTTGGGCTCCAGGCACTATTCTTCATCCGTGGAGGGTTCCTTCCCCCGTCTCAACCCCGGAGGAGACATCATGCCTGTTACCCCAAACTTCCTTGGCAGATACTGGACCTGGCCTTGAGGCTGTTAGTAAGTATCCCAATTTATGTCCACCTTGTTGGGATATAATCTCTCTGTCCTCCCTTATTTTAAGGGCATTATTATTAACCCCTGTCCATTTCCTTTCTAGTATATTACTTGATAACACTCATGATGAATGGCGGCGATGCCAGGAAACGTGTTGAGTGCCACTAGATGCCCAAAATTACTTGTTACATATGTTTTTTAACCCATTTATCTCTCAGGTATATTTATTATGTCTAATTCCTATTTGTATTGCATGCTATGTAGCAGCATATTTAGTGTAATGCCGCGTACACACGATCAGACTTTCCTGCGGGATTGTCCGACGGAATTGAGTCCAAAAGTCCGCCGGACTTAGTAAGAAATTTTGACTCAAAATTATCCGCCGGACTCGGCCATCTGTGTGCTAGTCTGCGGGACTTTTGAAACAGACTTGCCCCACACATGGAGTAAAGTCCGTTCATTTAGAACGTGACTCCAGGTAGACAGGACTAGCGAAGGAAGTCAATGTCGATCGGAGAGATTGACACCTCGCTAGCCCCGTCACCTGGTATGGATTTAAAGGGGATCTAAATGGTACAGAGGGTGCATCCAAGAGGGCTGGAGGACAACAGCTGGGCTGAAGTGTGGGTGACCGGAACGGAAGGACCAACTGACTTATATCCAGAGAGTATATAAAAAAAGAAGAAGGTGGCTTCCAATAGTGTAGGTCAAAAAAGGTGGGTTTTTATTATAAAACCAGCATACATGAGATAAAATAGTGATCACAAATAAAAGCAATGTGGGGAGCGGAGAAGCGTAGCCCTATCTCTGACGTGGTAGAGGGTGAAAGCTGTGAGTCACCTTGGGAGCTCTGTTATTACATGGCCATCTTCCCAGCTAGTGGCCATGCCACCCCCCCCAGGTAATTTTTTTTGACCAGCCAGTGGGCTGATCGAATTCAACAAATGGATTCCTCAAGCCACACAGGGATGGAGGAATCCTCTCCACTGTGCTTTTGTATTCTGACAGCTGGGACCCCTCTGCTGTTAGAATACAATGATCAGCACTGTAGCTGGTTGGCTGCAGCCTCTGATTGAATTAACATTTTCCAACATTCCCTTTCAACAGAAGTCAATTATTATATCATGTTCTGTGAAGCGGGAATGACCATAGATGGATCTAAAATTCAGCTGGTCCCTGCTGAACTGGCCACATTTTGATCCATCTATGGCCAGCTTTACTGGTTGCTTATGCATGCGGAAAATGTGTAACCAAATTGCTTATTTATAGACAAAGCCTTCTAAACCTGAAAGCCTCTTTAATTTGAGTGCTTCAAATCCTATGATGATATTACTTGTGTTAAAGATACATTTTTCAGCTCTAGAATATTCTCATAAAAAGCTTCAAATGAACTTGACATAAGAGGGAATATCAGTGGATTACCAAATGAAAGACAAAAGCTCTTGCCAGCATGGAGCAAATAAATATTGGCAAGCTGACATATCATCTTAATAAAATGACATTCATTATAGGTGGCCCTTAGTAAAGACTGCCCTGTCATGACATGCTTGAGCCAACTCTGATATTCAGGACTGTAACGGCTGAGCAGATAATTATGATTTATTTCTTATCCAGACAAATTTTCTTTACTGCATTAAAAGGCCCAGGTGTTTAGGGCTTCTCAAAAAAAACTTAAGCAGATGAAGATTGATATTTTCCAATTAAATCCAGTGTTTCTTGGCTTGTCAAGCCACACTTAACTTATGTTCTCTACCTACATTGAACTGAAAGAAAAGAGAGTGCTGTGTCACCTTACTTGCTCTTATTTTTAAGTGAGAAAGTTCAGACTGGTGCACTGACAGGAAACCTATCATGAAAAAAACATGGAAGCTGTCATTGCTGTCCTCTGAAAAAAAATACTAGTTGCCTGGCTGTCATAGTGATTCTTGTTTTAAGTCAATAACCCAAAAGACATATACAGATAAGAAGTTCTTACTATACTTTGACATTCATGATCAGCACACGTTTTCTTTCAGTGACGCAAGTAAAATTTAAGCCATTTAGTCAACATAGCAGAATTAGCATTTTCAGAAGGATGCAAAACCTCAGTGGTAATGAGAGATATGTCAACTGGTGAGCTTGGAGATTGGACAGTGCAGGAAAAGCAGAAAATGAAGAGGTCACCTCTCACCTTTCCTCTTCTGTCAACATGTTCCTTGTCAACACATGTGTATTCAGCACACCCGATTGGTTCCTAAGGCCGGCATTTCCAATCTAATAGCTGCTGTGCGAGGAATGAAAGGAGGCTGGTAACAAGTCAAACCCCATTGCTTATGGTATTTGCATTTAAAAATACATTTAATTACTTATTTAATGAGCACAACTTTGATAACTGTTCAACCACTGTTCTCTTCCCCTCCACCTCTGCATATGCTCACCTACTATACACATCATCAACACTACATTGGGCTGCCAAAGCCAAGTATAAAAAGCTCTCTATGATCTGATTAGAGCTTACAATGTGTTTATGAGCATCTCTCTAAGCCCCTGTACACACGGTCGGAAATTCCAACCACAAAATCTGTCGGATTTTTGCCGACGGATTTTGTCCGACACTGGTGTTGCATACACACGGTCGGACAAAGTTGTCGGAAAATCTGATCATTCTGAACGTGGTGACGTTCGTTGTGTACGACGGAACTACGTAGAGGCTAGTAGCCAATAGCTTTGGTCTCGTAATTTGATCTGAGCATGTGTGGAACTTTGTCTGTCAGAATTCTCTACACACGATTGGAAAAAGTCTGATCAGATTTTGTTTTCGGAAAATTTTAGAGCAGGATCTCAAATTTTTTCGACGAAAAAAGTCTGATGGAGCCCACACACGGGCGGATTTTCCAACAACATGGTCCGATCGGACATTTTCCGTCGGAATTTCCGACCGTGTGTATGGGGCATTACACTTTTTGGCTTGCATGGTGAATGTCATCCCACTGTGCATCATGAGAGAAAGCAAAGTGAGGGTTTCAGGTGAACCCTAATGGAAAAGTAAGTTGACTGTAATTAGTATTAGTAATTAGTAATTAGCACTCTCTTATTTTCAATAATTCTTTGACGTAATTTTTACAACTATTCATAATTCCCATATTATTTCATAATCTGTTGCATCTGTTATTCAGATATCACAGCCAGGTTCTATGGTGTTCTGGCCTATGGATCATCCTTTTTATATTTGTTTTTCACTGAGCACCCACGTGTCCATGATGTCTGCTGTGGAACACCATTTGGTATCTATTCACCTAGTTTTATTTTTTTGGGGGGTAATAAGCTCACTTCTTGCCCCCCCCCCAAATCCCAAAGCAATAAGACCAGGGTTCAAGCAAACATATACTGGTATGATAGCCACCCATATGGCAGTCAGAATTGAACTGCCATAGAGCAACCCCAAGGCAAACAAAATCTAAGTCAAATAAATGGATGATGGCACACCTGCACATTAATTCAGTAACTTTATTCAGTTCATTCATCCTCACTGGTTTTCACGCACACAGGCATTTAATCATGTGATAACTGAAATACAAGTTTTTACCCACAGTAAATCACCCAAGCTTCTCTTCTCATCTGGGGGACCAAACTCTACTCAAGGAAGCACATTCTCAATTACTACATTCTTTTAAAAAAATTTATAGCACATAGTATATGGGATTACACTTCTACGATGTATAAAAGTTGATTTTTCCTGGATTTGAGGAGGAGCTTAGATGATTTAAGTAGTAACGTGTAAGAGATCTTGTTTCCTGGTGTATCCTTTTTTTATGGATTGAATAAAGAAATTGTATTTATGTGCTGATGTGTCATCATCCATTAATTTGAAATATGATTGTCAGTGATGAGATTATTGTGCACCTGGCTTCAGCAGACAAGCGTAGACTGACCCGGAGCTGCACTCCTTGCTCATATATTTGCAAGTAGAGCTTTGGCGGTGTGGCTTCTTCAACATAGTTCTAGGAGATTTAACATGCCCTCTCCCTGGAAAGCTTTGGGTCAGTTTACTCTGTTTTGGAAACTTTTCTAAAATATGAGGGGCATTCAAGTCAAACCAGGGTTTTTGAGTTTATTTATTAAAAGAACAAATTTCAAGGAGTGAAAACGGCATTTATTTTTTGACATACTCCACTGCTACATTTATACACTTATACCAGGATTTAACTAATGCCTGGAAAGCTTTGGCATGTGAAGATTTTTCATCCTAGGACAGGCTGCTTATTTTAGGTCAGGAGTGCTGAAATGCTGACTTTCGAGGAACCCTTTTAGGGGTGCAAACAGTAGGAAATCACTCAGAGCGAGGTCCAGGCTGTAAGAGGTTTGTGGCAATACCCCCAAGTCGAGTTGCTGTAATGTGCACGTAGTGCGATGAGCAGTAAAAGATTTTGCCTTGTCTTGGAGAAACAGAACACCCTTAGTGATCAAACCAGGCCATCTTTTTCTGCAGTAGCATATGCATGCGGTAGAGAATCCACATGAATAACGCCACATTTGTCCCAGAAAAAACACTTGCCTTCACTTTACCCGCAGACGCAATTGTTCAAACATTTTTTGAAACTTCTTCACCACATACATTGTTACAGAGTTGCATAGTTAGTCTGTTTGAAAAAAGACACAAGTCCATCTACAGTAGTTCAACCAAAAAATAAAAAATAAAATAATAATAATACAATCCCATATACACAAACCTATACCCACATCCAGAGGTTGGCAAAAAAAACAGCAAAGTATGCTCCAATTTGCTACTGCAGGGGCAAAAATGAATTCCTGATCCCCTGAGAGGAATTTTCCTGGATCAACTTTACCTATAAATGTTAGTACCCAGTTATATCTAGGAAAGAATCCAGGCCTTTTTTTAAAGCAATCTACTGAACTTGCCAGAGCAACCTCTGGAGGGAGTCTATTCCACATTTTTACAGCTCTTACTGTGAAGAAACCTTTCCATATTTGGAGATGAAATCTTTTATCCTCTATACATAAAAAGTTCCCCCTTGTCCTCTGTGATGACCTTAAAGTAAATTACTCGACACCAAATTCACTATATGGACCACTTATGTATTTGTACATGTTGATCATATCCCCCCTTAATCTCCTCTTCTCAAGAGGGAATAGATTCAGTTGCTCTAATCTTTCCTCATAGCGGAGCACCTCCATGCTTCTTATTAGTTAGGTTGCCCTTCTCTGCACTTTCTCCAATTCCCCAATATCCCTTTTGAGAACCTGTGCCTAAAACTGAACTGCATATTTCAGATGAGGTCGTACTAATGAATTGTACAGGGCAATCTCTCTCTCTCTGGAGTCCATACCTCTCTTAATACAAGAAAAGACTCCACCATTGATTCCCCCAGTTGTATTCCCCCTAGTACATTAATCAACATTACCTCATTTGCCACTTATTTTCCCAATTTGACAGAGCATTGAGGTTGGCTTGTAAATTGGAGACATCCTGTAAGGACGTTATTCCACTGCATAGCTTAGTGTCATCTGCAAAGACAGAAATGTGACTTTTAATCCCAGACCCTATATCATTTATAAAGATATTAAAAAGTAAGGGTCCCAGCACTGAACCTTGGGGTACACTACTGATAACCTTAGACCATTCAGAGTAAGAGTCATTAACCACTACTCTCTGAAGTGTGTCTTTTAGCCAGTTTTCTATCCATATACAAATTGATCTTTCCAAGCATGTAGACTTTACCTTACACATTAGACGTGTGTGGGGAACTGTGTCAAATGCTTTTGCAAAATCCAAGTATACCACGTCCACCACCACCCTTTTGTCCAAGGTTTTACTTACCTCCTCATAAAATGAAATCAGGTTTGTTTGACAATTTCTGTCTCTCATGAATCCATGCTCTCCAGTATCTTCCCCACTATAGAAGTTAAATGAACAGGTCTATAGTTACTTGGTAAAGACTTTGATCCCTTTTTAAATATGGGCACCATATTGGCCCTACGCCAATCCAGGGGTACCATTCCAGTCATTAACGGGTCCCTAAATATTAGAAACAATGGCCTTGAAATGACAGAGCTCTCTCTATACTTTTAGGATTTGTGGGTGGATGCCATCTGGTCCAGGTGCTTTATCCACCTTTATTCTGTCTAAATATTTCTGGACCATATCACTTTTGAGCCATTGTGGATCATTTGGGGCTGTGTCAATACAACCCCCATTATGGACATGAGCTCCCCCATGCTCCTTTGTATACCCAGAGATGAAGAAAGTATGTAATAAGTTTGCCTTCTCTTTGTCCCCAGTCACCCACTCTAGATTATTTTGTAAAGGGTCTACATGCTCAGACCTGACCTTTTTACTATTAATATATTTGAATATTTTATGTGGGTTTGTCCTACTATCTTTTGCAATCTGTCATTCATTTTGAATTTTTGCATCCTTGATTTCCTTTTTACATATTCTATCATATTCTTTGTAACATTTAAACAATGATAACGTTCCTTCATTTTTATGTTTTATTACCTATAGCCATTTTAACTTTGGCCATGAGCCACATAGGATTTATTTTTAGCCTTTCAAACGTATTGCCCATGGGAATATACTTTGCAGTAAGTACACTTTGCTGTTCCATGTACGCACTAACACTGTTGTCTGCCATCTTGATTAACGGTCTCATGTGTGTCTCAACGGTATCAGTAATAGGTTACACTTGCCACTTACTACTACGCCACACTAGCATCCATTGTTATAGCTGTAAAATTAAAAATCTCGGTTTGACTTGAACGCCCCTTGCACATGACTTATAATCTTTTCAGACTGAGAAGCAAGGGAAAGTGTGGTCCTCAGATTCAGTTCAAGACCATCCAAATCTCACTGGCTTCTTCTAACTCTTAAATTCTACTGGTGATATTTCCTTGCAGTATTTTGTATATCTGTTCTTCGCCCCACAAACCATAAGGAAGGTGTCACTGTTGCAAAATGGACTCCTCTTCCTTTTTTCTCTTCTGCATTTTAAAGAGCAGCATAATACCATACTATCAACAATGAAAAATTGCAATATTAAATGTAGCGCCGGCTCCTAATGAGCAGACGCTATTGTTTTTTAAAAGTTGTCTGAGGCCGCAGTTAGGCTTCAGGCTAATTTTTCTAAAAGTTCTGGTCTCCGTATCAGTTTGACTGGATTGTACTGGTTTCTCCTTGACTGCGGGTGTCACTGTTACCGCCAGTAAATGTAGAAACACAGTTCAGCTGGATGCATTGAATGCCACCTATTGCTCACAAATAGCCCAGTGGGAGTGTTCTTCCTGCTGTGATTTCTGGGAGATGGTATTTAAGGTGCTGACGCCATTAGGGTGGGGTTGTGTTTGTTCCCCGTGGTTTCCTCTGGGTTCTCTTTTACCCGTACCCCATGGCCCTCCTGGCCTGGGGTGTGAACTGCATGTATCCTGTGCCTCGGGCCGGCTGGCTCGAGGCTATGTAACTGAGAGAGTAGGCCCAAAACAGCTTTGGGCCTATTGATCCAGGGGTGGTCTTGTGCCATCTTGCCTGAAGAGAGAGAGGCCAAGTAACTGGAGGATCCAGGGGAAGACTTTTCTGGGAGAGGACCATGCGCAAGGCTGGTATCTCTGGAGGAGCCTGGAAACTCAGTTAAAGGCTGCAACCCGGATCAACACACATACAGTATTGCCGGTTCGGCTGCAAGAGACTGGTATTGTATGGCAGTTCTTTGAATCTCTCAGGAACTCTTAGTGACACTTTAGCTTAATTAACGAGACTGTGGCAGAGACTTTGTCAAGTACCCCACCGGCTGCTTGGTCAAGTGAGAGGGGCCTGTCCGGTGGTTGCTGGATCCAGTCAGTGGAGCTGTTGTCCTCTGGATCTGAATAATACCTTTAAACTACAAGCATTAAGTGCCTAAACTCACCCCTGACCGTCTCACCTTTTTTCTTTCTTTTGTTTATTTATTTAAAATAAAGGCAAAGACTCAGTATTGGAAATTCACATTCTTTGGGCCACTTTCCAACGGGACCCCTGAGACGGAGATCAAGCATGTAAGGTAAAGGTAAGCCCAAAATCAAACCAGCAGCTCCTTCGGGGGTTAGTGCTACCTAAATAACAAAATCCAATTCATCCCATTTACCCAAAATGTGTTTTATAACAACTGTGTATTGACCACATCACAGTTCCTTATAATGATTCCCAGAATGTCTCAACATTTGGGGAACCCAACAGCAGATTCTGTAATCCCATGTCTGAAGCCGTTCATGAAGGTGTGCACATCTTATCAGCACTCCTACAGTTTTGTTTTAAAGCGTTTGGCTTAGGACATAAAAATATTACATGAATATGAATTATTAATTAAAAAATATAAAGATAATACATTATTTTTTCAAGAAAGAAATCTCCAGGCATTGCTTAAAGGGAGGCTACTATTAAAGAATAATTTCTTTCCTTTTATCTTGTCTGGTATATACACCATAGTGAGATTTCTGCAGGGGTTCTGTGAAAGAGTTTGTTACTTTTGTCTGCAATCTTTAGCTCTTATTTCTATTTGCTGTGTTACTTCTACTACAACCACGCATACAGGTATATGCCTGCAGGCTTATATAATCTACACGCTTACCAACCTGTTTGTGGTTCGTAAAATGACTCTATTAATAAACTTTTTCACTTTTCAAACTCCATATAATAGAAAAAATGTAATATTGTTTTAAAATAAGTCACTTATAATATGACTAAATCAGTTAACATTTTTACTTCCTTTTCATGTAAGCGGAAATATCACAGAGTCCCAAAGCAAACTTTTGATTGAGACCCCCACTTATTAGTTCATCTCCTCTCCTCCCCATTTGATGTGAAATCTTTGTGGCATCTGACAATTTTATATTAACAAGTCACTTTATCATGGTAATCAGTGGTCTATATGGCACATATATTTATATCTACTACTTACTAGTGGCCTCTGCACCAATCCTATTGTTATTCCTTTCTCATAATCAGTTATCAACTCCTCAATAAAAATTCCCATGCACATTAGTGACCAGTGAAAGTGTAAGGAAACGTGGGAAGTGTAGAGTTACCCTTTAAGATTTAATAGTATTGTAACAAAGATGTTTTTCTGTTTCTCTGTAGAAACTCACTGTAAATTCTGTTTATCTCACACTCACACATTTCCATAACAAGTTTTAGTTCTCATGGCTTCTAGTAACGGGTCTGCTTCCCATAACAAGTAGGCTATATTATCAAAACATACCGAGAATCTTATCAAGCACATATATTGCATGAGACATTTTTAGAGTAAATATGATGTTGAGTCCGAAAGAAGAAATATTATGAATCTTGCAGATCAATATTGAATTGTATAACAGAATGCTTAAATGCTTGAATGTGATTGGTTGTTCAATTGCGTTCTTCCCCTTTTTTTGTATTGTATATGCTCTGTGAAACGGAAGTAAAGGCATCTTTTTTTCAAACCTCATACGGTGTATGGTGTCTGATTATCTGTCCGGACAGACAGGGTTATTTTCCATTGACCGCCAAAGTCCAATTGAGATAAAGAGGGGCTGTTGCGGAGGGGCTGAAACAGAGGACCTTACAGATGGTACCAGAAGTGGGGTTGGTTTTGGGTGTATTGTTCAGGTTGCAGGGGGCGGCTTTGTTGTGTTGGAGAATGATATTGCTGTTTTTGATAATTGTGAAATTTACGCTGATATCTGCCTCTAGAAACACTCCACCCCGTCCTTTGAAACCTACCCTGTCCATTTCCCTGGGTGTTTCTTCTGCCAGCTTGCCTACAAGCTGTTACTGCCTGTGGCAGTAAACATGACAGTAAAGGAAACATCCAAAATCACTTTAGGAACTAATACTACATTGTACACAACACATACTGTAGTACACCTTTTACAAAACATTTCTACATCTACTGACTACATAAATGTTTTTTTTTGACGGCAGCTGTTCTAAGCGATACTGTATGCTGTAGTAACTTTACCAGACATAATATAAGAACCGAAACCACTAGCAGCGACTTCAGACCAACAGGCAGAGCTCTATGCTATGACACGTGCCTGTCAATTATTCAAAGGACAAAAAGTAAACATTTACACTGACAGTAGATACACTTTTGGGGTCTTTTAGGCCCGCGGGGTCCAAGACAGCGGATAATAAGCAAATCTCAAATCAAGTCTGGGTAGAGGATTTATTAAGTGCACTCCATTAATGTCATAAAAGTAATAGGTCATTCCTATGACAAATCTGATATTACTAAGGGAAACAACTTAAGAGTCAGCAGCCAAAATTACTGCTAAGAAGGCAATCAACCCTCCAATTGTTTTCTACAGATTTTTCGTCCCCAAGTTTCCCAGCCCGAGCCAGAAGAATTGTCTGACATTACCTGTTGGGAACCACAAGGTTTGACACACAACCCGGACGGCTTGTGGTCAAACAAGGAGGGATTATAGGTATTCCAGAAACAGTAGCTCCTTTGATAAGAAAACCCTTAAGCCACTTGCTTAACTTGTGTCCAGAATACTGTTCAGGGACACATAGGCCCATTAAAAGACTTACAAGGGACACATAGGCCCATTAAAAGACTTACAGATTGATTTGACACATATGCCCAAACAGAAAGGTAATATCAAATATTGCGTAATAATACTCCAGTTTGCCATTTTCCCTCATGGCCGGAAGTTATTCCCGTAACAGGAGAGACCGCAGGGATGAATAGAAACATTAAAGACAGGACTGTCCCCCTTTTGAGATCCTTATGGGAAGACCCGCTCAAAAAGCCCCTAAGATAGGCGAGGAATCTAACTTATATTCCTTACAGGAAGAGTACGTGAAATATCTGGTAAGTAGCCTCGCTGAAACTTATGACAAGGTTGCTGTCACCTTTCTTCCTCTTTCCACAGAACCAACACATCCTTTCGTCCCGGGGGATGAAGTACTGATCAAACAACTTGCAGTCCGCAAACAACCAGGCCCCCGTCTTCCAAGGTCCATTTGAAGTCCTCAATGTCTCCAGGACAGCAATACTGACGGATCAAAGCCTGCAATGGATCCATGCATCAAGGTTGAAGAATAGCCCACAAATAAAGGAGACAGGGAAGGAAATGGAGGAGCCCCACAAGAAGACTCAGCCACTACTGTCCCATGCCCCCTCTCACAAAACCCCCAAACCATTCTTACCATAGACTTTCCCTGTGAGCCAAGAAAATGCACCACCTGGACAGTCTTTCTTTTTTCAATTGAAATGACCATCACTGAATTCTTACTCTTATTTTTTGGGTGTTGGCTAAACTCCTCGTGCGGGATGGGGGAGGGTACTGTTGTAGTGAATGCCAGAGCAACATATATGGAAAGGAGTCATACTTATCCACAGGCCGACATTTAGTCCCTATGGTTGGAAGGCCTATCACCCTAGAGCAGTTACTAAATACCACCCAGGAAGTCCCTGTTATAAACACCACTCCCACGGGTTAGCTACTTTTAATATCCTGGACCCTGATGAAAGGATAGGTAACAGGTCCCTATATGACATATGTAAATGTGTAAGGGGATCCAACAATCCACCGGTTACTGAATGGATAAATAGCACACACATGGACAGCCCCTGGATAAGGCAAAGCAAGGTGGAGATGGAGATTCCCTCTTTGGGGGATTGGATGTGTTTAGTGGGATTAAGGTCAAGACTTAGCCCCCCCAAAGTGGTTTAAACCCCTCATGTTCCCCACGGATGGATGGTCTGTTGTGGACTATGGTGCCATACCACCGTCCCTTACCCTATGGACAGAAAAAACTTCAGGTTGGTGTACTATTGTGGAAATGATCCCTCTAATGGGGACCACAGGGTCAGACACACTTGTGTCCATGAAACCTGCCCACAGTCACCTTGAATTTGGCAGACACAAGAGGGAATTAACCACTTGGTGGGACAAAATTTTTGCATCCTTCGGTGGGGTGGGCGTATACAATGCCCTCACAAAGGTACATGGATTTGGGATGTTAATGCACTCATGGAATCCCTTTTCAGGTGCAGGAGGATGGTTTGGTTCTATTTGTGAAAACATTATGAATTACTTTAAGAAAGCGGGTATGATACTCTTCAAGATTACTTATTTTAGCTCTGGCAGTTTATGTGACAATCAAATTGGTGTTCTACCTGATAAGTAAAGTAGCAAAATCAAAGAACCTAGTTGATAAGTCTGAAACAGCCATGACCATGTTCAAGGCAGGATATAGGTGGTACAATGAGTGATCAGCGGAGACTTCTTAAAGTCTCCTATGATCAAAGGAGGGATTGTAAGGAAACGTGGGAAGTGTAGAGTTACCCTTTAAGATTTAATAGTATTGTAACAAAGATGTTTTTCTGTTTCTCTGTAGAAACTCACTGTAAATTCTGTTTATCTCACACTCACACATTTCCATAACAAGTTTTAGTTCTCATGGCTTCTAGTAACGGGTCTGCTTCCCATAACAAGTAGGCTATATTATCAAAACATACCGAGAATCTTATCAAGCACATATATTGCATGAGACATTTTTAGAGTAAATATGATGTTGAGTCCGAAAGAAGAAATATTATGAATCTTGCAGATCAATATTGAATTGTATAACAGAATGCTTAAATGCTTGAATGTGATTGGTTGTTCAATTGCGTTCTTCCCCTTTTTTTGTATTGTATATGCTCTGTGAAACGGAAGTAAAGGCATCTTTTTTTCAAACCTCATACGGTGTATGGTGTCTGATTATCTGTCCGGACAGACAGGGTTATTTTCCATTGACCGCCAAAGTCCAATTGAGATAAAGAGGGGCTGTTGCGGAGGGGCTGAAACAGAGGACCTTACAGAAAGCATAGTAAACTCTAATAAAAGCCACTGGAGGTCAATATACTGTGCATGCGCCCTTTTCATTATCAGCATAAATATCTATTATATTGGTGGTCATGGTCAATGTAGAATTGATTGAGCGCTCACTAAATTGATTCAATGGAGGGGTTTCCGTTTGAAATCTTCATTTAATCTGATCATTTTAGTCACACTGAATGATCAATTGTATGATCACATCAATACATGCTTGGTCATCTTTAGATTGATTGGTCAGTGGGAACTAGAATGCCCCCTAAATTACTAGACATTTAAAGGAAGAATGTCCACTTAATATGGTGGCCAGTTAGAAAAATATCTCCCTATATTGGTGATTAGTGGTAGGAAAAATGCTCTCTTAGACTGGTCATCAGTTGGAAGGATATGAACCTAAGACACAAAACAGAACATGGCTGTCAGCACCTGAAAATATATGAGAAGAGCAGCTATCCCCATGAAATCTGCAGGACTAGTCTTTCAGTTTGCTAGACAGGTCCTGCTTTGTGTCCATCTGTGCTCCTCATTGAAGAAGTTGGTCAAAGAATGCTGCTTACTTTGGTGGCCAGTTGGAAGAAAATAGGTCCTTTACTGTACATTATGGTCAATTGGAAGAAGAATGCCTGTTTACATTAAAGAGATTGTAAAGGTAAACATAAAAAAAAAAAAAAAAAAAATAACCAAACATCTCTATACTTACCTGCTCTGTGCAATAGAATTACGCAGATCGGTCATAAACCTCCTCTTCTCTGGTCACCCACCAGCACTCCTGGCTCCTTCTCTCTGTCCAGTGCCCCCATGGGAAGCACTTTTGCGTGCTCACTCCTGAGCCCCACTGCTGCGTCCATTAACACAGACAGTTAGATTCAGCCCGCCCCCTCATCACTGGTCTTGATTGACAGCAATGGCTCCCAGTGCCCCAGCAAAGCCAGTGAAACCCAGAAGTGAGGGAAGAGAAGAGCTGAAGCCGTGCACAGTCTTGGATTGAATGAGGGTTCAGGTAAGTAAGGGGGGGGGGTGCTGATGCCTAAACCTTTTTAACCTTAATACAGGCAATGTTTAGACTTTAGAACCACTTTAAAGGTCAGTAGGAAGAACATTACATTGGTGGTTAGTGGGAAACAGAATGCCCACTTACATTTGTGGTCAGTCCCTTTTAGATTGGTTATCAGCTGGAATATCAATGCCTTTCTGAAAAGTAGAACACAATTGCTCTTCCAATGTAATCTGTGAAGCTAGGTTGTCAGTATGTCTGTCCTGTTCCGTGTATGAGAATCCATTGTCAACATGATCATCTTGATACATATAGTGGGAAGTTATTATCAAACTGACAAGTGAGCCTCATATACTGTATTATACTGTGAGAGTGAAAAATTAACAGACCTTAAGTATTTATTTATTTTTATTATAGTTTGTGTGTCCATAGGGGGATTATCTTCAGTTTCTGCTTGGTCACCAGGACATGTAGTAGTTGGCTAAATCTTCCCAGCATGAACACTATCAGCAATAAAAATGTTACCCTATTACTCACTGTGCTTTAAAAAAAAAAAGTTATGTTGATGTGTTCTTCTTGGGGAGACAATTGCTCCAATGTATACACAAAAAGTGGGGGAACAACAAAGATGCCAATACCTGACCAATTTTCTAACTCTTCCATGCTCTTTCCACAAAAGTTTCTGCTACAGCTCCACATTTTGTATTTTTAAATAGTCACAAAAAAAACTCTGTTTTATTTTCTAAAAAGCGTTTTTTTTTCTGCTAAAAGCATATAAATATAATTTAGTAATTCAATTCAGGAAACAATATGTACCCGCAGGGCAGTGCCACGTAAAAAGAGAGCTGCCATAGACAGACTAAAGGGTAAACACTTTCCTAGGGTTCTGTCATTCTTAGCTCAGCTCATCCAATCTGCCCCATCCACTTTCTTAATTAATTTTTGAAGCTTTTAATTAAAGTATGTTTGTAATCAGCAGAGGAATTTTTATGTTGGATAAAGGGAGTGGGAACAGATAATTAATAGACAAACAGCTTACAATACCCCCTTGCGAGATAAATAGAACAATGGCGAATGCACATGTCTTCAGCTTGTGTTACTGTAACATATGCTGGGGGGGTTGGCAGGTTTTGTTTGCATCTCCAGACTAAACAGAATGCGTTGTGTGGTTTGCAATGGTTCTGAGAGTTTGTTATAACTCTGCACTTATCACCAGAACATTTCATGTTCCATTGGACTGTTAAGATTTATTTCTGCATTACTGGGCCAGTGTTTAGTTGCCAGACACAAATTGTTTGTTCTAGTTTTGTAAATAAAACCATTTGAATTACATTTAAAGCAGAACTCCAGGCAAAACATGTTTTCCATGTCCTTGTTGCTGATCTCCTACCTTCACCAAGTTTGCCATCCATGTTCTTCTGAGCTCTGTAGCTCCACTGTAATAGGCTGCTGACATCCTGTTTGTTAGACCGCTGGCTTCTATCCTTCTCCTAAGCTCAGCCAGCGGTCTGGCACGCCCCCTTGTAGTCCTTTGAAAGAGCATGGAGAAAGCAGAGATGTTGTTGTGGGCGGAAGGGGTCTCACAGCCCCCGGTCTGTGTTGCCTATGGAGGAGGTGTCCTTCTTCTCCTCCCTGCCAGCAATCCGCCCCTCCACTGTCCCTGCCGCACCGCCCGCCCCCCCCCCCCCCCCCCACGCACCCCCCCCCCCCCCGGTCTGCTATCTCTGTGCAGAGCAGGGATTATTATTAGCAATCAGTTGTATGACATAGCAAGGGTGTCCAGCTGTGTCAGGTATAGTATATCAAAACACTGATAGCTAATGTCCGCCTCCCCCCAGTATTGGCACAGTGCTGTCAATCATAATACTGGGGGCAGGACATCAGCACTCTGTGTCCTCCTATACAATACCTGACACCACAGGAGATTCCCGCTGTGTCATACAAGTGATTTCTAATAATAATCCCCTCTCTACACTCGTGGTCCCTGACAAACTGCACTGGTGGGACAGACATGCTGCACTTGTGGTCCCTGGCATTCGGCATTTGTGGTGGTCCCTGACATTCGGCACTGGTGGTGACCCTGACATTTGACTCTGGTGGTCCCTGACATTTGGCACTGGTGGTCCCTGACATTTGGCACTGGTGGTCCCTGACATTCGGCACTGGTGGTCCCTGACATTTGGCACTGGTGGTCCCTGACATTCGGCACTGGTGGTCCCTGACATTTGGCTCTGGTGGTCCCTGACATTCGGCTCTGGTGGTCCCTGGCATTTGGCTCATATACAGTACAGTGATAGGGGTTTTAAAGCGGCAGTAAACCACTGTTTTGTTTTGTGTTTCTCTTTAAAATTCTGCAAGGTACAGCCATAATGTGCTAGTATGCATTATGCATGTTCCGGTAATATCAACGGCTGCATCAAAAGTAAATATCTCCTAAACGGTTCATGTTTAGGAGATATTTACTGTAACTATAGGTAAGCCTTATTATAGGCAAAATTTATGCATGGGAATTTACTCCCACTTTAACTAAAAGGAAAAATTTTGACTATACATATGCTTTCAAGTGTGCATATGATGTGAAGGTTTAGGTTGTCCTTGACATCACTTATCTCTTGCACCTACTTAGTAGTGACTAACATTGGCTATTATATTAAATTCTTTACCAACTAAACGGGCTATGACAGGCAGTTCTAAAAATTCCAGCTGCAGCCAGGAAGGACATACTTAAAAATTCATAATTACTGTGGAGTTGATTTACTAAAACTGGCGAGTGCAAAATCTGCTTTGCAATTTAAATTTTTTTTTTGCTTGGGGGATCCCCCTGACAGCCATACCATTCTATAATTAAGGATGCAGGTCTGTTATGTGTTTTCAGGGGGTACCCAAGACTGTTTTATAATGGGGTCCCATGTGACATCTATATCAGACCCTCATCTAGGATATGTTTTGGAATAGAGATGCCCTTTGGGGATTGTGCGGGTAGGAGTGAAAGGTAAGGGATAGCTAAGATAGTACTTTCTTAGTTATCCCTTACCTTTCACTCCTACCCGCACAATCCCCAAAGGGCATCTCTTTTCCAAAATTGTTGTAATATGGGACGTGGTAGGAGTTTCTTGGGGAACAACTCTCAGGTTATTTCTCATCTAGGATATGGATTTAGTATAGATGAAGGCAATCCCTGGCCACTTTGTGCACAAACAGAAGTAAGCGACTGAAGCTGTTTTTCACCAGTAATTAAAACAGCATTTTGTTTCTTTGTAAATATCAGTTTTGCTATAGTAGGTTGTATACATCGTACAAATGTGCCACTTCACAAGCAGGTTAAGGGCATCCCCCAGATGTGTTTTTTAAAGGGATTATGCATGCGCTGATCGAACAAAAACTTTCCAACATTCAAGTTCAAAAGCAGTTGATCACTAAATTTTCTACCCCTAATGCGACAAATAAAAGCAGACTTCCAGCGGTGGGACAAGGAAATATTTACATGGTTTGGTAGAATCAATATCATTAAAATGAATATTATGCCGAGATTGATATACCTACTTCAGGCATTACCAATCAAGATCCCAGCAGGATTCCTGAGAGAGATGAGAACGAGATTCCTAAATTTTATATGGGCGGGGAAACCGGCAAGAATCCGGAGGGATATTTTGGTGCAATCTAAAGATAGAGGTGGAGTGGGACTCCCAGACCCAGTGAACTATTATGAAGCAGTACACCTAGCAAGGGTAATGGAGTGGTGCACAGCGAAAAGGGAGAAACCATGGCTATGTATGGAACAAGCGATAACTGGCATTCCCTTAGAAGGGATAGTGTGGATAGCGGACACAGAAATTCCTCAGCAGATAAAAAGACACCCCACAATAGGGGCGACAATTCAAGTGATTAAAAGGGTATTTAGGAAAACGGAAATATCTAAAATCCCAAGTCCGTTGACCCCAATCTTGGGAACACCAAGCTTTGAGCCAGGTCTAGCAGAGGTAGAGTTTAGGAATCTTAGGAGAAGAGGGGTAAGTAGGTTACGAGATTTCACGAGAGAGAACAGAGTGATGACAGGGGAGGAGGTAGACTTGGAATTTACAGGAGAAATTAACTTCTTCAGGAGACTACAGCTCAAGGCCTATCTCCGAAAAATAAAAATGCAAATGACAGAAATAAGGACAACGTCTAAATTTGAACAGTTATGCTTGAGAGAGGAACCAGTGAAACACGGGCTATCAATTATGCACTCTTTATTGGTAGAATGTAAAGCTCCACAAGAGTTAACATTTATACAGGCATGGGAAAGAGACCTGGGGACAACGTTCTCGGAACCACAGAAACTTAAAATATGCCACCTCACACATAAGACATCAAGATCAACAAAATATCAAGAATGTGGATATAAAATATTGACTAGGTGGTATAGAACACCCTCAGTGTTAAACCGGATATACCCACAGTTAGAAAATACGTGCTGGAGATGTCAAAGGGAAGAGGGAACTATGATACACATATTTTGGGAATGCCCCGGAGTCAAAGAATTCTGGAAGATGGTAAGGGAAACAGTGGAAGAAATTATTGAAGTATCATTGGGAGAAAATCCAGCAGTATATCTGCTACATGATACTCCAATATCTAGGGGAGAATATAAAAACTCATTATTGGGACACCTGTTGAATGCCGCGAAGGCGTGCATTCCGAGCTTATGGAAAAAAACTATAGCCCCGACGAGAACACAATGGTTAGCGAAAATATCAGAAATCCAATTAATGGAAAAACTTACCATGAAGTTAAGAGAACAAGAAGACAGATACCAGGAGACATGGACACCCTACATGACATATAGGGAACAAAACCGCCAATAGTCTCATGGGGGAGAAAGATGTGAAACAAAAAGGGGGGATCCGGGGCGGGGAGGAGGAATGCCAGAGGGAGAGAACGTTCGGCCGTCCTGTCCGGGGGGGGAGGGAGAGAGATGGGTTATGTGGTTATATTTTTATAATTTTTGTATTTTATTTATTTTTTTTTTTTCTTTTGTTTTTTTTTTTTTTTTTTTTTTTTTTTTTTTTTTTTCTTTCGTTTTTTCCCTGTGGTTATATTTTTATAATTTTTTTTTTTTTTTTTTTTTTTTTTTCCCCCCAGCCCCCACCTCCGGGAGAGGAGTGGGGGAGGAGGGATAGGGGAGAGATAAAAGGGGAAGTAAAATTACAGGAGCAGAGGAAAAGTGAACTGAAGTTTTCTATCTGCCTTTTTTCCATTTTTTTTTTTTTTTTTTTTTTTTTTTTTTTTTTTTTTGTTGTTTTGTTTCCCTATCCCGGACATGAGCAGTGGACAATACAGATGGGAAGAATAGAAGATAATATAGGGGGTGGTTATTGTTGGTAGGGAGATATGATTTCTTTTTTTTTTTTTTTTTTTTTTATTTTTGTTTTTTGTTTTTTTTTTGGGAAAGGGGTAATTAGGAAATAGGATTATTAAGTTGTTAAATGTAAAATAAGCACCTGTAAAATGAAAATAAAGAATTTAAAAAAAAAAAGCAGTTGATCACTAGGGTGACTCCTCTTGAACAGGACATGACATAGATGAATCGAAGACTTTTAGCAATCTTCTGCTCGAAAACTTCACGTACAGGTGTAAAGCGCACTTCCGTGTTTACAGTCAAATTTGAAAAAACTCCACTATATATTTGTTTTGTGTTCCTGTTCATACAATATGGCTATTTTTAGTCTTTAGATGCAGTTTTCAAATTTGTATATCATTCTTTTGTTGGGCATGTTTAATTTTGCACTACATGTTGTCCCTCCCTGATTTCTCTAGTATAATGTTTGTAGCTGAAATATTATTCCTTAGCCTCATGCTTACGTCTTCATCTTCCGATTATACGATTGACTTATTCGCATATTCTGACAACTAAAAATAAAAAAAGCACAATTCATTGTGAGTTCGGCACTGCGGGTGCCTTGCTATCTGTTTATATTGCTAATAAATTATACAGAGCACTTATGAAAGAGAGGGAGAAAAAAATATAGCACACAGTTCCATCTATGAAACCATGATGGAAAAGAAGTTACATTTAATTAGTCATCATAAATTTACTGTCTTATATTGCTGCCCAACAATTTTATTGATCTTTTATTCATGTAATCTGTTCCACAATTTATTAGGCCTTTTTATAATGGGATAATAATTAACCTTTTTCTTTATTCACTCTCAGAGAAAAAGAGGAACAAAAGAGGCAAGAGAATGCAAGAATAAAGTGTGTGCTGCTTGAACAAATGGAATATTATTCTGAAGGATATATTAAAAAAAATTATAAGTGGATTATGAAATTGTTTTGTTGCTTTGTTCAGTTTTGGGTGGATGCCAGTAAACTGAAGCATGTTTTGGCTACTTAACACTACGAACCCGATTCACTAAAGCATGTTTACCAGAAAGGTGATTTGCAATGAAGCAACGAGAGTTGCTGAATAAAATGCTAGCTTAGGAAATGTGTTTGCATATTGCCTTCATATGACTAACATTATCAACAAAATAACTTAAAGTGGAATTCCAGGCTATACCAAAAGTGCTCCATAGCTATGCTGACTAACCTGTGTTATACTGATGTATATAATTATCTATCTTAAGGCTGCTCATATTGGGTAGTTAGGTCATGTGGGAGGATTGAACAATGAAAATGGATTGGCCATAGTAAGCCTATGAGATACGTCACCTCTCCCAGGCATTGCCAGCCAATGTCAAGCGCTCATTCTTCTCTCCTGCAGCCACCAATGGCTGATTTAGGGGATCATGTGATTTAGGCTTAATATAGGTAAATGTATACAGCTTTCTTACACAGGTTAGTCAGCATAGGTGTTATGGAGTAAGTATAGTTAGATATAGCCTTTAATTCCACTTTAAAACACAACTCCAACCAAAAAAGAAAAGCTTGTTAAATGATAGAAATAGAAAACATATTTTGCTGTAATAAATCACTTCAATCAAGAGCTGTTCCCTACAGCTCAGAGAGAGTTGAGAGTTTACAAATCTTACACTTTTGCTTTAAAGCCCATCTACAGTCATAATACTTAGTTTTGGACATAGCAGGAAATGCTTAGAATCTTTCAACTATTAGGTGTTGAAACCCGTTGTTTAGATTTTGGAGTGACTTAGTACCTTTTTGCTGTGATGACCAATCACAGCAGTCACCAATGTAAACACACTACTGTTTACATTGCTCATTTATCCCCTTTCTCTTACAATAGATGAAAAAGAGGAATCATAATAGTAACACTAAGGAATGGAGTGTAACTATCCTGTCCTCAGTGGTGTCTAATGAATATAGCTCTCCTGGGCAGTAGTTGCTTCAGGAGAATGTGTAGTTTTTCTATTTTTTTTCTTCCCTAGGTTTAGGATTTCTGCAGTTCCCTACTGCCGCCACTGGGTGTCACTGACACCCAGGGCAATAGTTATTGGAGTGGTGTCAGTCTTGTGCTGTGTCAGTCTTTATGTCCTGTATGATGGTGCATGTCGGGGAACTATAAAAAAAAACTTGATGAGTGGCCTGGTGAGCTCCTCATCCACCCACAGGCTGCATCCTTAGAGAGGAGCATGCAAGTGTTTGTGCTGTGTAGGCATAGCACAGAATTCCTCATGCTGCCCTGCCTGGTTGTGGAGGGTATAGCTTACAAGGTGGCAAAGCCCAATCTTTCTGAAACCTGGACACATGATTTACGGTATTCTTCGCTCCATAAGACACAGTTTTTTGTGCCTGCGCGACACACGTCACACTGTGGGAAGAGCAAGTGCTGGCGGCCGCACTGCTGTGCTGTGCTCGTGAGCTGCCTGGGCTGGACTGACTTTACTGCATCACACAAGGAATCCAAACCCCTGCAGAACAAACTCATCACTGCAATCTGTACATCAAGGTTTATTATTTTCTCTTTATGGTTAACCTGGATTGAGGGAAGGGAGGAGTACTTTGGAGGTGTGTCCGGGTGCTTTGGAGGCCTCATGTACTGACCACTGGCTAAAGTGCTGACCACTGGCTAAATTACGACCACTGGCTAACGTATCGCCAATTGGCTAACGTATTGACCACTGGCAAACGTACTGTCCACTGGCTAACGTACATTTTATTTGCCAGGCTTCTGTATGGGTCATGTATTGGAGTGCCGCTGTGTACGTGAGCTGTACATACTGAATACAAACTGCTAATCACTCCCTGGAGGACTACAACATCTATTTTAGTACACCATTTGGTTCAGAATATTTTTTTTCTTGTTTTCCTCCTCTAAAACCTAGGTGCATCTTATGGTCAGGGACGTCTTATGGAGCGATAAATATGGTAAAACACAGACTGTCTGGGCAAATCCCAGACAGGTGGCAACCCTACCTGTGACACTCTCCATTGGGCCATGGATCCACCCTGGGGTAATGTCAGCTTTCTCCCTGCGCTGATAAGTCCACCCTCTACCCCAGCCAAGAGGGGCACTACAGGAGAATAAATGAGTGCAAACATAGCTGATTCATTGCGAGGGGCTTTCTCTGACTGTGGTATATTTTTTAAACTTTCATACTTCCTTTTCTTATAAACATCTGCCTTTCCTGGTAAGTAACCTGTATATTAATCTATTTACTTCTTAATCCTACACATCTGCACAAAGACCCCTTCATCTCCATCATGCTACTGTGTGTGATCTGTGCATTAACCCCTTCACCTCCTCTTCCTCCCTCTGTGTATGACCTATTCATTAAAATGTATCTAGTGCTCCTTTACCAAACTTCATGTTTAATCAATTAAATGCAAGCATGTTTCTGTAAAAATTTGAAAAAATTAGATCACCCTGGGGTGTCTACTTTCCAAAAATTGGTAATTTGTTGTGTTTTCATGCCGTCCTGACATTTTTATTTGATATGTTTTATAACAGAAAGTAAGGGATGTTGTCCCTTATTTGTTATTTAATTTGTCCCAAAATTGTTTATAAAATTCATTTGGATACAGTGCTGCATGACTTAGTAATTGTCAGTCAAAATACAGTTTTAAAACAGAGAAAATTGCATGGGAACTTAACTGGTTAAAGAAATATATTACGTAAAGTGTGGATAACAAGGCATATAGATATATAATTCTTGGATCAATAACCAGAACAGAAGAAATACACAAATGTGATTACTGAGTATACAGTATATAATAATGTTTTGACATATCCAGAATAAAATAAAAAAAACAGGCAAAACTTAAGAAAAAAAACTCTAAAAAGAACTTATGTCCTTAGGTACAGTAGACTGTGTGCTCATCACAATAAATGTAGCCTGAATTACATAGTAATGTCCGTATGAATCCACAGTGCAAATGCTTTAAGTAATATAATTTTTCTCTACATGCACATAAATGTCAGTTTAGTAATGTACATTTCCAAACAGCTCACCTGCCTTCCCTAGTGAGAACTTTTGTAAATACGTTGAAGAAATTGTAGTGCATGCACAGCAATATCTAGTGAATAATTACTAGTGGAGCTTGCATTTCTTCCAGAGTGAACAAGTACGCTTTTTCTTTCTTTGTATGGTTTAAATAGGCAACATAGAAGGCATGTTTTAAAGCAACCCTGTCAGTTGCAAAAAGATTCCAGCTGAAAGTTCCTTGCTAAGGAGGTACTATTCTCAGACCAGACAGCAACAGATTTTTGTGCGTCTTTGTTCCATTCCCATACCTTCCAACTTTAAGTTAGGACACATCCTGCCACACCTCCTTAAAGGAGAACTAAACAGAAAATATTTCTTTATACTGGCTTTTAAAATTTACAAATGCAGCAATTTACAATTTGGATGAAAGTTTTAGCCCTGGGAAACACTTTTTGAAAGATAAATAGTGCACGTTATATACAACTATATAGATGAGATCAAAATGAGGGACAAGAGGGAGAAGGATAGAGGGACAGAGGGACTTTGCTCCAAATTAGGGACAGTTCCTCGAAATCAGGGACAGTTGGGAGCTATGCATTCCTATGCTTCAGACTCACCGTGTTAGAAGAGCTCTTCTACTCACCTCACTGGTGGCCTGAGTTTCCTCGATCCTCAACCTCCCCCTCAAACCAAAAGCTGTAGCCTCTGTCAGAATCTTCAGGATGAAACATTCTTGGGGGTGTCTGATGCCTGTGTACTGTTGTTTATTCCTTTATGTCACTACAGGACACAGCATGGTTGGAGGTTCGAACCACAGGAATAGACATGCATCAGACACACCTGAAGTGTTGCATGATGAGCGTTCTGCCAGAGTCTACAACACTTGGATTTAGTAGGAGACACAGGCCACCAGAGAGATAAATATAAGAGCACTAAAACTGAGAACTTTCAACTAGAATGTTCTTTTTTTTTTTTTTTTTTTGCAAATTTGCAAATTACAGGTTCTGAAGATGTCCGATCCTTGGTTTTATCATGTGTAACATCCAAGCATGTGTGGATCCCATTGTATGTGTATTTGAAATTCCAGTTTGTCTAGAATAGAGACTGTTTTTTTTTTTAAATGTGTCACCTTTTTTCTTAAATTTTAGAAGAAATAAAGACAGCATAGCTGGTTCATGCATGCACACCAAATATCAAGGGCATGTATGAACAGCTTTAGACTTGGGCTCCATTCACAAAGCGATATGTTTCTCCCTAACAATAGCAGTAAAATACCGCTCAGCGTTAATAAGGAGCGAGCATCCCCCCCCTCCGAAATTCCATACTAGACCCTTATTCGAGCATACAGCAAGCCAGGTCAAGAAAGGGAGGGGACAAGCAAGGCCCCCCCCTCCTGAACCATACTAGGCCAAATGTCTTCAACCCTTATCCGAGCATACAGCCAGCCAGATCAGGAAAGGGAGGGGACAATCAAGGCCCCCCCTCCTGAACCATACTAGGCCAAATGCACTCAACATGGGGGGGTGCTCTGCCCCCCCCCCCCCAAAGCACCTTATTCACATGTTGATGGGGACAAGGGCCTCTTCCCCACAAAGTATAAAACAGAAAACAGAAACTGAGCTTAGTTTAGAAAAAAGTGCCTACACATAAACTATTAATGAGCAGCGATTATGCTGTGTGATATTTGCACTGCACTCGTAAATATAGCAACTTAAAAAAATGCGTTATTACTGAAATCACTAAAACTGAAAATCAATCAACTTAAAATTAAGTTCATAAATCATAATTCACAAATCAGATGGGTGCAAATAAAGTCCAAAGTGAAAAGATGTAAATGAATATCTCAAATGTCACAATATATCACATAAATAAATATAAAGCTGAAGAAATTGAAACATTTTCAATACTATATTCTCCAAGAGATCTATTTCAAATAAAGTCCACAAATCTGTGCATGTGAGAAGAAATGTACACCATCCCTTTAAGAGATTCCAGCTGTGACACCACCACCTCAATGATAAAGAAGCAGGCTTACCAGCTTCACATGACCTTCTAATTAAAGAAAAGGTCAATAGGGAATATGTCCCTATAACCCAGGCCAGGGTTTTCCCCAGATAAATTCGGAAAGATCTCCTCCCAAGTAGAACAGTACTGGTCCTCCAAAGCTTGATTCTAGAGATCAATCCTGTGGGTGTACTCACAAGACGTGAAAGAAATACTCCACATAGTGTAAAATCCTTACTGAGAATTTATTTAAAACAAATGGGAGCTGGGCATCAGCAGTGGGAAAATGTACCAATGCAAAGAAAAATATTGTTCAATGGGGAAACGGCCATCCATTTTTAGCAACACCATATTCTGGCATCACATAATTTTGTATGTGTAATAAATTATATTAATTTTACATTGTTCCTTAGCTTACATAAATTAGCAACACCCCTATCTGCATCATTGTAACTTCTATAAAAAAAATTGGTTGTTTTAGCTGTTACACATGATTTCTTTATCTAGCAATAATATACTAGAAATGAGAGTTTAAAATAGTAGACAAAACAGATCTAAAGGCTATCAGAAGGTTTTAAAAATAAGCTAACTTTCATAATACTTGATAACCAGTGGCAAAACATGCTTTATAGCATACTTAGTGATCTTTTAGTGCAGTACCAAAGTGTATTGTCTATACAGTTTAATATAATGTCAACATAGAGTGCACAAAAACACTTCAGATCTACAACCCTAAATTCCAGGGATGAGGTAGTTGTTATGAAAAAAATAAAAAAATACAAGGCCATATTTCAGAGCCAATAACCACACATATTGTAAAGCACAGTGGAAGTACAGTATGTAAGCAGCTTGACTGGGGAGCAATATAAGAGGGAGAAAACAGGCAGGTTTTAAAAAGACCCACTGCACACCATGTAAGCCTTTTTAGTAAGCTTAGTAGGCTTTGAAGAGACAGCGACAAAGCAGGCTTTAATATGAAATAAAAATGATGTGAATTATGACTGAGAAAATAAGTATGAATATAGCACAGAAATGCTGCAAATCATGTAAGCCTTTTTAGTAGGTTGCATCAATAAACAAGACAGGTTTTAACATAAATCAAACATGATTGTGGATTAAGTTAAAGAGACAGAAATATTGCACAGACATGATGCACATGATGTAAGCCTTATTAGTATGGCTGCAACTGAAGAGGGATAGACAAAGGATTGACAGGGTTTGTCAATTAAAAATGAGTGTGTACAGTCAGGATTTAATCAGTTGGAGAAGGAAACTTTTGAAAAAAACAGAACACATGCAGGCAAGGGAGAGACAAGGGACAGACCGGGATTGTGAATTAAAAATGTGTGTGTACTGTCAGGATTTAATCAGTTGGAGAAAGACACTTTTGAAAATAACAGACCACATGCAATTTTGCAGCCCAAAAATCCATATTTAGGTTTATATATTTCACCTTAAAAAGGAAAAAAATATTCAAAATTTCCATAATAAATAACTCCAGGTTCATTCTGAAAGCACACTGTCCATAGGGCAGTCCAACAGCTTAATTGCATATTGGGTAGACTTGTGTCAGTGGTGCAACCTGGACACCCAATAGTCAAGGAGGCTGTCCATTGTAAGGGTGTCTGCATCTGACTTTGACCCCATATAATCATTACTTATATGGCTTAGGTGCTACCTTTAACTGCTGCCAGCAGCCAAATCTGGGCAATGCAGTGAGGGACTTGAAAGCCTTACTTAAGCAGCCCCGCAAGGCACATTGACCATGACAAGGGATCCTGTTGGCCTTACCCTGAAAAGCTAAGACATCGGTGCTGAACCTGTGGCCCTCCAGCTGCTGTGGAACTACAAGTCCCATGAAGCATTGCAAGCCACTGACAGATACTAGCATGATTTCAAAGGCTGAGGCATGATGGGATTTGTAGTTCCACAACAGCTGAAGGGCCACAGGTTGTGAGCACCCATGAGCCAAGAGAATCTATGCCCCATTGTGGCTCTTCCATCACTGGTTTGTAGGAAGAGGAGGAAGAAGATGGCTCATTTGCAGCTGCTGATTATACAGTGCTACTCTGTGTCTGAGAGAAGGGGGCAGAGAATGATGAAGGCTTGGTTATGCAATTCACCACCTCCTCCATGTGCTCTGGTTGTATAGCAAACCCACTGCCCGAATAGAAAGGCACCAGAACAATGTACTGGGAAGTTTTACACATTCAAATCTAGTCAGACAAAGGACAACTTTAAACAAGCTCAATAGCTCTGATGAGGCAGCTCTCAAACAGTAAGGCTTCCTGCAATGGACACTCAACAGTAACGCAAACCATAAAAATACAAAAAGGAGTGCCAGACTAAAACCAGATGAAAGATAATTCTAATCCAAGATAATTGTAATTTCTTACGAACACTCAGTAGCTGATGCCTATTCCGTATGGTCAGCTTACAAAGTCTTACAAAACCTTCATGCAGGGAGTGTTCATCAAATAGGGTTCCCAGGAGCGTAGAAAAAATAAAGTGATATCTGACTTACCCAAACCATAGCTGAGCTTGAGTCCCAAAATAAACTCTGCTTGACAGAAATAACCAACTGAAAGACCTTCGGCACAAACTATCTCAGTGCCTCGTATCCCAATACGATATCCATTTAAAGAGACTTAAACTGAACTACTATGTAGCCAGCAACAAAATTGTCCCTCTCTTAGCACGACAGGTTAAAATCAGAACTAACAAAAACACAATAGACCACCTGCTGGACCCCCGTGGCCAGAGACTCACTAACCCACTCCATATAGCAAACCGGTTTGCAGGTTACCATGCTGAACTTTATAACCTAGAGTCCTCCCAGCCCCAGGCAATTCCCCCACCAAATAAAGCTCAAATACAATCTTTTTTACAATCCCTCTTGCTCCCTCACGTTCCCAGCGCAGATATCTCTTTAAGCTTTCCAATGAATTTTCTGCAAAAAACTCCATAAAGCGATATCCTCACTCCCTATGGACAAAGCGCCAGGAAAATGGCAAAAGCCAAACCTTCTGTCCTCAGGGGTCAGACTGGCCCCACCACACGTCTTCTACTGCCCATCTGTAATGGTGACACGATAACCCCCCACTGGTACTCTACCCCTTAGAATGTCACCCTTGTTGTCTACTCACTTTCATTATAGAATTATTCCATGCTTCATTACCTTTATGAGATGTACCCAGCCTTGTTCCTCTAGTTGAATTTCTTTGCTTGGTTGAATTTACTACTGTATACATTATCTACCAACTTGATACTGTAACATTGCTGAAGCTTCTACGTGTGCAAAAGAGAAAATAATGTATATCACATTGTTAAATACTAATACAAATCTAATGTGGAAAAAAAAAAGCTGATTATTGTAAGCACCTCTGTCAGTGTTATTTGGTTTGTCTTATCCCTACAACTGCTCTTTTGTCTGGACAACTTGGTCTGTTAAGGTAGGTTAAAAATAAAAGACTTAATGGGTGGATCAACAGGTAAAAATAAAGGAAAATAGCCTTAAAAAATAAAAATAATCTGAAATTCGCTGGGTGTCAGCTTAGGCACAGATAAATGTGAGTGTTATTTTATACCTTTGTAAACTATATTTTAGCAGTAAAACTGCCAAACTACACCAGTGATTAGCAGCCTTGAAGCTCTCACGTGTGCTTTACTTTGTAGCAAGGCAAATCCTCTCTGGTTGTGACCAGGATAAGTGTTTTCACTGAAAGATGATTGATACCAGAACAAATAGAGAGGTTGAACCTCACCAGTTGATACCCAATAGCAATAACCTGACAGTGTTTTAAGCCCATTGGGTCCTTTTTATTTAAAAAAAAAAAAAAAATGACAACATTATGTATTATGTAATTTTTGGATAGTATTTTCAGGGTTTTTTTGTTTCCATCTGTGTATTATAAGGGATGTTTTTCTTCCCTTCTTGTCCTGTAGACTCAGCAGAAAGTAAGAGGATATTTTTTCAATATGAGAGGCATTCTCTCTGAGGGATTTCTCAGTAACAAGTATCCCCATTGAAAGTTATTGTTGTGGTTGGCATGAATGGGCTGTCCCATGATTGGGATTGTGGACCCTCCATGCAGCCTTCAGGCTGGATGGTGGTGTGTTCAGAGAGTGCGCTCATGCAAAGTACAACTGACCTAGTACAGTGAAGCACTAGAGACAATGACCTGGAAAAGTGCAGAATACAGGACTCACAGGAATGTCAGGAGTATAGTGAAGCACTAGAGTGATGGTCTTACAGACAAGAAGGGTACAGAATACTACTAATAGACACTTACAGCACTAGGGTTCAGGTCTTACAAGGAGACAGGATTACAGGAGTATTTTACAGCATTGAGATGCTGAGTTTACAGGAAAACTGGGGGGAACAGAATATATGGGGAACACAAATGTGCACAGGGGTGCTAAGGAGTGTGGGCACACAGGATACAGTTGAGCTGATGAGGAGTCTATAACAAGGATGGTACATATTGGTACTGACAGGGCAAAACTCATCCTGTCTGCACATACAAGGACGGAAACTCAGAGTCTAAGGAACCACCTTGTCTTCTCCAGAGCTCCTGAAATTGGAGATGGGTTGTGCTGCAGACTGTTCCTAGATTGTGGTTCTCTGGCTAAGCCAAGCTGTCAGGGCTGATAAGCAGGTAAAAGTCTCTTTCAGCACTTGGATTACAGGTCAGTAGGTAGTAGAGCCCACACTGGCAGGAATGCACAGAAGTTATCAAAGGCACTGGTGATGGAGATTTTTATTTGTAAAAACAAACAAGATACATAATAACAGACTAAATGACTGAAAATAACATAAATACAACAATTACTGAAATGTTGTTTAGGTCAAAAACTCAGCAATTAAAAAAGGGCAATAATAGGAAAATAAATGTCATGTTACAAGAAGACTCCTTTCCATAAGTCTATACTTCTCCAACATTTCCAAATTTCCAAACCCTTAATCCATAACACGGATAACACTAAACTTGCGATTTTCCTAGAGATAAACTCTAGGAATGTTCTTGGAAAAACAAAGCAGCGGAAAAACACCAGAGTACCTGGCACTGGGAATACTAGCTGTTGCCCAGGCAATGAGGGAATAATATCAACTTAAATAGAAAGGGAGAAGGCCTGGCTAGGCTAGGACCAGAGCTAATTGAATCAATAGCAGGTGGAAAACCAATCTTGAACCCAAGTCTCTTGGAGTAACAGGTAACAACAGAACCTTGCAAGGTAAAGGCCCATTTCACACTGCTTTGCTGCTGTTTCCCCGCCGTGTGGGTGTAGTGCAGTGTACCCATGGCTTTGGTGTGCTTTCAGAAGGTGCACTAAAAACATCCAATCTAAAAGGAGTCTATGGGAAAGCATGGGAAACCACGGGAAACCACGGGAAACCACACAAAACAGCATGTACACTGAGATGCAACCACGTTGGGGGGAAACCACAGAGGAGCAGTGTGAACAGACCCAATGTTCTGGAACTACATGTACCAGCATGCGTGCTTGACTTTTGGATTAGAGGAGACACATCGACACCAAAGGGGCAGAACCGTGAAAGTAGTGGCAACTCAAAATTTGGGATTTATTGCCCCTTTTATGCCCCCTGACATCCGTGTTCAGGACAGTTAGAAAGGTACATTTCCCTAATGGGGGTACAGAGAACAATAAAAACCACTCCATATAAATCAATAAAAAAGTTTTGCCTTTAGATATATTTTAAAGCTACTATTATAAAAGCAATATTTTGCTAAACTTAAGATCCTTTAACACCTTTAGAATAACTTCAATCTGACAACTTTGATATTTTAAAGTAGGGCAGTGAAATAATCAATTTTGTAGAAAGTGTTTATCATGTATCTTGTTCCATTAACTGCAGGCTTTAAAAGCATCTATTGCATCAAACATCAAATAAGAAAAAAAAAAAAAAAATGTTCAGCACTTGCTTGTTTTGAGGAGGAATTGTAAACAAATCTGCCTCTAGACTTGTACTATTATCTATGGAATGCTGGTGTAACCACGGGATGCTGCAGATTAATTGCACTCAAGCACTCTTCAAGTACCCTCTGCCCACATTTACCTAGCTTGCAAAACAGGAAAACTTCACATGGTGTAAAAATCTTTAAAATTTACTAGACATTACAATTTCTAGTGAAAAAATAAATATATATATATATATATATATATATATATATATATATATATATATATATACACACACATTGTCTCACAAAAGTGAGTACACCCCTCACATTTTAGTAAATATTTTATTATATCTTTTCATGTGACAACATTGAAGAAATTACACTTCCCTACAATGTAAAGTAGTGAGTGTACAGCTTGTATAACAGTGTAACTTTGCTGTCCCCTCAAAATAACTCAACACACAGCCATTAATGTATAAACTGCTGAAAACAAAAGTGAGTACACCCCTAAGTGAAAATGTCCAAATTGGGCCCAATGTGTCAATATTTTGAGTGGCCACGATTATTTTCCAGCACTGCCTTAACCCTGTTGGTCATGGAGTTCACCAGAGCTTCACAGGTTGCCACTGGAGTCCTCTTCCACTCCTCCATGATGACATCACGGAACTGGTGAATGTTAGAGACCTTCCGCTTCTCCACCTTTCGTTTGAGGATGCCCCACAGATGCTCAATAGGGTTTAGATCTGAAGACATGCTATGCCAGTCCATCACTTTTACCTCAGCTTATTTAGCAAGGCAGTTGTCATCTTGGAGGTGTGTTTGGGGTCATTATCATGTTGGAATACTGCCCTGCGGCCCAGTCTCTGAAAGGAGGGGATCATGCTTTGCTTCAGTATGTCACATTACATGTTGGCATTCATGGTTCCCTCAATGAACTGTAGCTCCCCAGTGTCGGCAGCACTCATTCAACCCCAGACCATGACACTCCCACCACCATGCTTGACACTTGTCTTTGTACTCCTCACCTGGTAGCCACCACACACGCTTGACACCATCTAAACTAAATAAGTTTATCTTGGTCTCATCAGGACATGGTTCCTGTAATCCATGTTCTTAGTCTGCTTGTCTTCAGCAAACTGTTTGCGGGATTATTTGTGCATCATCTTTAGAAGATTCTACCTTCTGGGAAAACTGCCATGCAGACCAATTTGATGCAGTGTGCGGCATATGGTCTAAGCACTGACAGGCTGACCTCCAACCCCTTCAACCTCTGCAGCAATGCTGGCAGCACTTATACGTCTATTTCCCAAAGACAACCTCTGGAAATGACGCTGAGCATGTGCACTCAACTCATTTGGTCAACCATGGCAAGGCCTGTTCTGAGTGGAACCTGTCCTGATAAACCACTGTATGGTCTTGGCCACCGTGCTGCAGATCAGTTTCAGGGTCTTGGCAATCTTCTTATAGCCTAGGCCATCTTTAGGTAGAGCAACAATTATTTTTTTCAGATCCTCAGAGAGTTCTTTGCCATGAGGTGCCATGTTAAACTTCAAGTGACCAGTATGAGAGAATGAGAGCGATAACACCAAATTTAACACACCTGCTCCCCATTCACACCCAAGACCTTATAAAACGAACCAGTCACATGACACCGGGGAGGGAAAATGGCTAAATGGGCCCAATTTGGACATATTCACTTAGGGGTGTACTCACGTTTGTTGCCAGCGGTTTAGACATTAATGGCTGTGTGTTGATTTATTTTGAGGGGACAGCAAGTTTACACTGTAATGCCCCATACACACGAGCGGATTTTCCGTTGGAAAAACTTGGATGGTTTTTCCGATGGAATTCCACTCAAGCTTGGCTTGCATACACATGGTCACACAAAAGTTCTCTGAACTTTAGACCGCCAAGAACGCGGTGACATACACTACGACGAGCCAAGAAAATGAAGTTCAATGCTTCTGAGCATGCGTCAAATTGTTTCCGAGCATGCATCAGAATTTTGCGCGTCGGAATTTGTGCAGACATTATTCAAGCTGTACACTCACTACTTTACATTGTAGCATAGTGTACTTTTTTCAGTGTTACCACATGAAAAGATATAATAAAAAATTTACAAAAATGTGAGGGGTGTACTCACCTTTGTGAGATACTGTATATACACTGTATATATATATATATATATATATAGGTCCCTAAAATAGTTCACACCGTATGAAGTTTTCCTGTTTTGCAAGCTAGGTATATGTGGACAGAGGGTACTTGTATGTATATATATATATATATATATATATACTGTATTTATAGAGTACAGGAGGACAGGACACCATTGATGGGTCCTGGATGGAAGGTATGTGCCCACATATTTTGGGATGTGGTCCCTTTTAGAGGGACTTAAAGCAGCACTGTGGAAAACTCAGGGATTCTCACCCATGCAGGTTGAGGGGTTCCGGGGTGATCCAGTAAAGAGAGAAACCTGATCTGCAGTTTTCTCGGGATTGTTAAGTCCAGATATGTGACCTGGAATTTGGAGGCTTGGAGAGATTTTAAGTGGGAAAGAGCCTCTAACCCTGACTACATTTTGGCAGGTGAATATAGCAAGGAAGAAAATAATCCTGTACTAAGGTAACTCAAAGGACCCTGTTCAGGGCTAAAATTCCCAGGCGAGGTGGTACAGATCATGGGAGGAATAGCTGTAGTCACCCTTTGTCCACTGAACTTCTTGTGCAGGCCCTGTAGTGGGGTTCACAGGCCTCAAATGCGTCCTTGTATGTGAGTAAGGGTGGAAGCCTAGGAATGGGACTGTTATCTGGGAGCGTGCCCAGCTGGGCAAGGCTATAGAAGGGACACTAGAAAGACATAGGTATACTAGTGGCAGTACCTTGTTCCCCCTGACCCTCAGATGCGGGTCCTTTGACTTGGTGATGGAAGCTTAATGCCGTGGACTTAATATACCCAGGGAGGTGATCCCAATACTATGGCTCTCCCAAGGAGGAAAGGGGTGATGGCTTAACTCAAGGATGTGCACTGAAATTACGGCAACAGAATTTTAACCATGCACTGGGGCGTTCTATGGTAAAGATTCTGAAATTGATTTATTCTGGAATTGACACAATTTGGCACCAACATCTGCCGAATTGAAAGTCCCACCTTACTCGCAGGTACTATCATCCTGAAAGGGTTAACCCACCTGCAAGAGAGGACTAGAAAGGTACGGAAGCAGTCAGGAGGTGTCTGTGAGGTGTTGAGTGGAACAGGACACAGTTGTGAGAGGGCTGTGAACTGTCTGGCTACTGAGATCCTGCCTGGGCTCCTATGGCCCCTGTTTCTGGACCCCAAAGCAGGAAGGAATCTTAAATGGTGTGGGACAGGGTTTTGCTGGCAGCGAGCTGAAGGTTGGATTTTTACCAGAAGTTGATGAGTTATTTTGTTTTATTTAATTGTTTATACTGAATAAAGTCACTTTGTTTTGCCTGTTTTTTTAAATAAAAGACTGTTTGCTTTTAAGGCCCCATGCACACGAGACGCAGATGCAAACTCTGCTGAACGCGCGTTTTAAAAAGCAGAAACCTGCGTTTAAAAACGCGCGTTCTGCTGTGTTTTCATGCCGCGTTTAGACGCGTTTAGACGCGTTTGCGTCTATAAGCATTTGTAAAGATAACATCTTATAGACCCTCCCCAAGCTCAGAAAGCATGTATTATTAACTATTTCTGCCATTTTTATCAGAGTGAGCAGCAGAGAGCAATTGTACACTTGCATTTGCCTCTCTTTCTGTGTTTTTTTTTTAAATGGATCCCATATTGAATATATGTCAGGAAATGCTCCTGATGTTGCTCTTGATGCGGCAGCAATGTCGTCGCAAATTTGCATGAGAGGTCCAGAATCAGAGCTTGTTGATATTGGACCCATTCGTTGATGGCACAGCGAATGTCCGTTGGATATTTCACAAACATGTATGCATTAGTGAGTATATACGCTCTATGAACTATCTGTATGAATCTAAACTAATTACGACATTTTAAACCAATTTTTCTAGTATTTTTTATGGTTAACCATCATATTTCTGAGTTTTCTGCTCCAAAAAATTGGGTTCCTTTAAAAAGGCTTATAAACGCAAACGCGGCTAAACGTAGGTGCCTGCGTTTAGCCGCGTTTAGCTGCGTTTTGCGTCTGAAACGCAGAAAAGCAAAGTGTCTGAACGCATTTTTTTGCTTCTGGAAAAACGAGGTTAAACGCAACTGCATAAAAACAGGAAAAAAGTAGACTGTGTACATGGACACATAGGATAACATTGCATGTGTTCAGGTGCAGTTGAAAAAAGTGTCCAACTGCCTCTGAACGCGCGTTTAACAGCGTCTCGTGTGCATGAGGCCTAACAAGTTAATACGTTCAGAAATGAAGTTATGTGTAATAAAATGGAATAACACAAGGAAAAAGTATTAAACACACTAACTGAAATGTATTTAATACTTCGTACAAAATCCTTTGTTGATAATGATAACTTCAAGAAGCCTCCTGTATGGAGAAACTAGTTGCATGCATTGCTCAGTTGTGATTTTGGCCCATTTTTACACACAGTCTTCAAATCTTGAAGGTTCTGTGTGCCTCTTCTATGAACTCTGATCTTTTATTTTTCCATCTGTTGAAAGTTCCCCCTGTGGTTTTCCAGATTTTATCTTTAAGTGTCCTATTCATTCTTTTTACTATCCCTGAACTCTGGGGTGGTATGGGCTGTGGAACTTCCAGTCCACCTTTAGTGTTTTCACTAAATCTTGACACACTTTGGCTATGAAGGCAGGACCATTGTCTGACCTCATTTGAAGTGGGCAGCCCCATCTTGGGATTATTTCCTGTGTAAGGATTCTGACTAGTTTGTGCATCTTGCAACATATGATTTTACTAATGAGGAAAGACCGGGGATGAAAAAATCTTTATCCAATAACCCACATGTAACCTGCAAGCCCCTGTGGCCTACCCCAAGATATTTTGAGATAAATAGGGGTGTACTAGCTACGGGTATGCATGGTCTCCCCTTTTGGCTGATTCAGGGCTTTTCTGTACTCCTTCAATGTTCCATTTCCTAACAGGATGGACACATTGTGAGTAGTGTGTAGTGTGGTTGCATGACCCAGGTTGAATGAAGTAGCCATCTCCACACCATTTCACAGAATGCTAAAGCTCAGCGACATGCCGGCATGCCCTCTACATATTGGAGTAGGATGGAACCATGGCGGGGAGTCCAGGGCCGCAAAGGTTGCCTGGAGGGTCACTGAGTAGACTACAGGGAAGTCCACATAACCATGGGGCATTCTACACCATGTCATCTGGCGGTTTCTAAAACAAAATACAAGTATTGGCTGTGTCTCCTCGTCCACAGGGATGGAAAAAAAATACGTTTGTTAAATCAACCACAGAGAAATATTCAGCATTGGAGTGATGGCACATCAGGCACTATGGGTGCAATAGGTTATGGCCCTTACGTCCTGCACAAACCTATAACTGCCATCTGGCTTTTCAGCCTTTTTTTCTGAATACTTTTTATGTTTTATCTGATCATTATAAATATCGCATTGTCGTTTTCTGCCACAGTGTTAAAATTAACACATGCATGTCTTTTAAGAAAATCTTCAATGACCTCCATTGATATGCTAATTAGTCTTCACTGTATCCCGTTTAACCAGTCTGTACACAGCAGCTACAGACACAAGACACACAAGGCAGAGCACACTTTTTAAGGGTGGCTCTATAGTGGATGCAGGAGATGAGTCCCACATCGAAGGCACTCTTTGACCATACTTTCTAAAGGTCCCCCTTTTATTTCTGTGCTTAGCATCAACATTTTAGTAACAAAACACATTATATTTTCCTCCTAAAAATAAAACCAAAGGTTAGGCATACAGTAAGCATTTTGAAAATTTTCTTTCTTAGATGTTTTACCAGTGCATTTTTTCTAATAAAAAAACATGTTTGACGTCAAACTAATTTTTACCATGTGGATTTTATGTATGGAATACCTTTAGGCCCCTTTCACAATGGGGCAGTGCGGGTGTCGGCGGTAAAGCAGCGCTATATTTAGCGCTGCTTTACCATCGTTTTAGCAGCGGTATTTGGCCGCTAGCGAGGCGGTTTTTTACCGTTCTGCTAGCGCACCGCTCCAGTGTGAAAGCCCTCCGGCTTTCACACTGGAGTGAAAGGACCCGCTGTTTTCAGGCGCTATACTATTTTTAGCACTGTAGCGCCTGAATAACGCTTCGGTGTGAAAAGGGGCCTTACTATAAAAAAATAATATTGTTCACCATGGTTAAAAAATAAAAAATATGTTTTTATAAGTTCCCATCTCTACAAGAAAGTTATACTTCACCATTTCACATTGGAAAACTATTCAAAACTGTTTATTCTATGAAGACAAAGATTACAGTTAATACACATATTTGTACATTACTTAGGGGTAATTTTACTCTTTACAGTTCACTCAGCTCACTCAATTTGCATGACACTACAGCTGTTTCCACATACATAAGCAGTGCAATTTACCTTGTGTCAAAGAAAGGGAGGGGGGTCGTTGCTCCTTAAACTATAAAACAGCATTCCTTATTTTTAAACTTTAATCGTCAGGGGAAAAGGCTTTTTTTATGTCACTACTCTTTTGAAATTTCACTTTACTTATTTTTATCAATTTTATTAACTGCATTGGGTGTGGCTCCACTGACCACATGATTAGCCACCCCAGCAAGTGTTTAAATTAACAATTTATAGCTCACAGTTTTCAGATAAACTTTTCTTTTAGAATAAACAAATATAATATTTTGCATTTTCTTTTCCATATTAATATTTACCACAGTGCAAAATGACTACACATTGCACACGATTTTACAATTTTAAGTCAACATTTACCCAAATTATATAGATTAAATTGTTCATGATTTTAAGTCTTGAAATTGTACTTGTGGCAATGTTACATTACTTTAAAACATACACAAAACAAATCATCATGCAACCAATATTAACACGACATGACATAATCCATGGATCTCACACACCTCTACACATCAAACATAATTCTCACACTTAGCCAACTTCAACCTGTAGACAAAAATATTAGCACATTTCTCTAATAAAACTGCTCTTTCCATGTCTACCTATGCATAGACCATATCTATTTCAATATAGGTCTCATTTTGTTTTGTGTATGGCGGAGGGTTGAATGTTGAATGTTGGGTCTGATCTCTTTTTATCTGCCTCATCCTTTTGTTTCTTATCAGTAGCCTCTCTTTTTTGATCTTAAGGCCCCTTTCACACTGGGGCGGTGCGGGGCGGCGACGGTAAAGCAGCGCTATATTTAGCGCTGCTTTACCTTCGTTTTACCCGCGGTTTGCGGCCGTTAGCGGGGTGGTTTTAACCCCCGCTAGCGGCCGCAAAAGGGTTAAAAACCTCCGCAAACCGCCGCTGCAGCGGCGGTTTGCGGGCGGTATCCCCGCGGTTTCCCATTGATTTCAATGGGAACGAGCGGTATAGGAGCGGTAAATACACCGCTCCTACACCGCTCCAAAGATGCAGCTAGCAGGACTTTTTTTACCGTCCTGCTAGCGCACCGCTCCAGTGTGAAAGCCCGCCGGCTTTCACACTGGAGTGAATGGGGCCGGTTTTTTTTCAGGCGGTGTACAGGCGCTATTTTTAGCGCTGTACCGCCTGAAAACCGCCCCAGTGTGAAAGGGGCCTTAGAGTGCTATTTTTGTTTCTTACTATTTATTTGAAACCAATAAGGGGCATATTTTAACCAGTTCTCCCCTTCTTTTCTTATGTATTCTGTGTCCCACTGAGAAACACCGGAATACCATGGGAAGGCTTTCTTGTCTCCCAGACATAAGCCCTTCACCATATCTATGTGAACTTCATTATTATCTCCTTCTCGTGGGAATGGGTCACTACTGTGCATACTTTCTGTCCACCCAGCTAAGTTAGATACCCAGGGGTTCATAAACTAATAATTAGTTTAACACACTCTAGCTACATAATCTTTGCAATTTTCCCTGGGGTTTGGAGGAGGTGGGAGAGCCTTTCCCTGCAACTGACCTATTATCTCAATCACAGTTAAAGAAAGACTGCCTTACCTTGCAGTTTCAGTTGACACAACAAATTATCTTATACTCTTATGTGATAGATAATAAAAGCAAGACAGAGATGTGGGCCCCGATGGTAGTTGCCTTATTAACACCAACACTTTTTCCTCCTTCCCAAAAGGAGTGTAGTACTACTTATTTAAACGTATAAAGTCCTTACAGAGGACAGGTCTACCAAAAACCTCTTTAATTTAAAAAATCCTTCCAAAAGGACAGGTCTACCAAAGACCTCTTTAATGCGGCGTACACACGGTCGGATTTTCCGATAAAAACAGTCCGATGGGAGCTTTTCATCGGATTTTCCGACCGTGTGTATGCCCAACGGTCTTTTTCTGTCGGAATTTCCGACGGACTTTGGATTGAGAACCTGTTCTCAATTTTTCCGACGGAAAACCTTTCTATCGGATTTTCCGATTGTGTGTATGCAATTCCGACACGCAAAATTCCGACGCATGCTCGGAAACAATTCGATGCATGCTCGGAAGCATTAAACTTCCCTTTTATAGCGCTGTCGAATGTGTTTTATGCCGCTGTGTTATTGACCGTCGGAATTTGGTGTGATCGTGTGTAGGCAACACAGCTTGAGTTTTTTCCGACGAGAATTCCGATCATGTGTACGCGGCATAACACTTATACGGCATTGTCACTCTCCTTTCTAATACATTTAAGGGACTAAAGTTTTATGAGAGCCGAGGCAAGAAAACAATTTGGCAAAATAGGACAAAATGTACTTAGCCTGGGTAATTACTTTATCCCGGCACGAGCCCCCATTTGAAAGGAATTCTGGTTCTGGACAACCATCCTTGGTTAATTTCAGCAGGACCACCATGACCCCCGGTACCGTTTGCAACCCCAAGAAACACGTGAAACAAGATGTGAATTCAAAGGGTAGCTGACTTTTAATGGGAAGGAAGGTAGCTTATATGGGATACAGATCAAATGAAGGGGGGGGGTGTTTAGAGGAGTGCATGGTGACAAGAAGGAGAAACCAGCTTGTAGCTTTGATGTGTAGTATCTGAAAACAGTTAGGATGGCCACCTGGTCATTTTGTCATAAATCAAAACTGATTGCCTAAGGATAAACAGGGCATACATACTTGAAATGGCTTGCCCATAATTGCACACAATAGGGGGTATGCTGTTACACAAACATTCCCACACAATCATACACAAACAGAAACCTACAGCAATGAGAGACTATACTGAGATAACAGGGGCACAAAAAATGGCGTGGTTTCACAAAATGGAGTTCTGATGATTCATTCATATATATACACCGGCCACCTGTGATCGCTCCTCACAGTGGCAGAACGGGGATCTGCCTATGTAAACAAGGCGGTTCCCCGTTCTGACAGGAGAGGAGAGAGAGATCAGCTGTTTCTAGTGATCAGTAAGAAAGCACCTCCCTAGGGAACACTTAAAGTGGAGTTCCACTCTAAAAAACATTTTTACATATTTACAGTCCTTTCATAGTATTAAAAAAACATTTGGGGGGAAATGTTTTTTTAACTCCTAATCTGCCACTTTCAGGTCTGCAGGGCTCCACATGACTTCCACCCTCACCTGTACTCCTGGAAAATATGAGTCATCGTTTTCCAGGAGTCAGTGGGCAGTACTGTGAGCAAAAATCGCGTTATTTGCTGACATGTTGCCATAACAACAGGGCGTGACCTTCCTCCATCGCCGCCCATTATTATGGCAACTTTCTAAACAATCGGCGATATGGCCGGCGGAGCATCGCGCATGCGCGAGATTGAGAGGCGCATCCTGGTTACCCAGCATGCACCTCTCTATCGCAAATCCAGGAAGAGGTTGCGATTGGGCTTCACATGCCCACAATCATCATGGCAACGGCCAGAAGAGGATTTTCTTATTCGTAAGTATGAAGAAATATAAAATTCAGATCCAATGTAAACAAATATAAACTTTATTTTGGTTATTAATGCATTATGATGGGATGCCAGAAAAAAATATTAATCATGTGGCCAGAAATCCGCTTTAACCCTTTGATCCCCCCTAGTGTTGACCCCTTCCCTGCCAGTGCCATTTATACAGTGATCAGTGCATTTTTATAGCACTGATCACTGCATTGGTGTCACTGGTCACCAAAAAGTGTCACTTAGGGTCAGATTTGTCAACCGCAATGTCACAATTCCACTAAAAATTGCTGATCCTCGCCATTACTAGTAAAAACAATTTAAAAAGTCCCTAATTTCCTCAATTTTTTAGACGCTATAACTTTTGCGCAAACCAATCAATATACACTTATTGGGATTTTTTTTTTACCAAAAATATGTAGAAAAAAACATATTGGCCAAAACTGGTGAAATTCTTTTTCTTTTTTTACATTTTTTTATTGGATATGTATTATAGCAAAAAGTAAGAAATACTGTTTTTTTTTTTTTAAATCGCTTTTTTTTTTAATAGCACAAAAAAATAAAAAAAGTAGAGGTGATCAAATACCACCAAAAGTAAGCTCTATTTGTGGGAAAAAAAGGACATCAATTTTGTTTGGGTACAACTTTGCACGACCGCACAATTGTCAGTTAAACAACGCAGTGCCGTATCGCAAAAAATGGCCTGGTCATTAAGGGGGTAAATCCTTCGGGGGCTGAAGTGGTTAAACAGAGGCCAAGATGGCAGCTTCCTTGGCTGAAAATGATAGGAGGGTTTACTTCCACTTTAAGTGAATGGCACCCCCAGCATACCAACACACATAAAATATGAAGCATTCCTACAGGGCAAGTACTGATTGGACAAATCCATATTTAAAGCAAAAAAACATTTAACAGGTCTATATTAACAGAGCAGACATTAAAGGGTGTCTTTTTAAAGTCTTCTGATATTTCCCACCCTTCATTTTCCACAAAGTTCACAAATGTTATGCCTCTCATACCAAGCAAGTGAGGTGTTCTGATAATAATGCAGAGCTATTCCTCTTACCTTTGATGTACTGTCTTTCTGGAAATCCTTTGAAGTTCAGTGGAATACATGAATAGATGGACAATCTCTGGCCCATTCCTCAGGTGTTTGCAGTTCCATATGCAAGTGGGGAAATAGATTTGATATCCCTGAAAATGTACTACCTTCTATAGATCCTAGATCCTTGATATACATTGTCACGAATGGCTTTCACACTCTAGGATTAAGTATCTGAAATTCTGAGTGCATTAGAACAAGTGATTCCAAGAAGTAGAAAATGTATCTGTGTGTTTTCTGCTACATATGAGCTCACTTGTAACTATTGAAATGTATACAAAGAAACAGATGTTAAGTAATGAAAAAAAAAATAACAGCATAAAGAAATCATTTTGTGACGTACAGTTGTGCTCAAAATTGTGAAATTTTGGCATTGATATTGAAAATATGACTGATCATGCCAAAAAAAGTATTTTATTTAAGGATAGCAATCACATGAAGTCATTTATTATCACATCATTTGTGGGATCCTTTTTAAATCACATTTGTGGCTTTTTAAATCACAATTAGTGTCTGGGAATAAATAGTCAATGAGTTTGTTACCTCTCACATGGATGCGCTAAGCAGGCTAGGCACTAAGCTATGAGGAGATTGAAAAGTACAGTCAAAATACCTGTGTAACAAGGTAATGAAACTTTACAAAGATGGAAAAGGAGATAAAAAGATATCTAAAGCCTTGAATATGCCAGTTAGTACTGTTCAATCAATTAATAAGAAGAGGAACATTTGGGGATCTCTTGACCCACCCAAGAGATAACATACTCATTGACTATTTATTCACAAACACTAATTGTGATTTAAAAAGCCACAAATGTGGGAATTTAACCTTTAATTGCCATTTTAACCTGTGTGTGCCACCTTCTGTGTCTGTACAAAGGCCAAACATTCCAGGGTATGTAAACTTTTTATTAGGACCATTTGGATGATTTCTTTATCATTATGAATTAAAAAGGATCCAAAAACTATGTGATAATAAATGACATCATGTGATTACCATCCTTAAATAAAATAATATGTATTATTATTATTATATATTAATTTCAAAATGTTATCATTTCTAACAGGGTATGCAAACTTTTGAGCATGACTGTATTTCATTTAGTAAGGCAGGGCTCTGAAATACTCAATGTAAAATAGTTTCTATTTTGTTTTGTGTTGTATTTCTGCTTTTACAGCATCTATTGTATCAAATAATAAATGTTTTGTGTTGGCTGTTTTCCATGATTTAAATAGAAAAAAATCTGTCGACAGTTATCTCAGAATGTCTATAGAATGTAGTCATCGACACAGCATTTCACTTCACCAGAGAATCCAACTGGCAAAAAAATAAATGTAAATAATCCCTATTATACTACATTTTGTCATATTATATAATATTGTATTATGTTTATATAATTAAGCAAATTTTGACAGCATTATATATATATATATATATATATATATATATATATATATATATATATATATATATATATATATATATATATATAGTGACAGTGCTAGGCCCTGCCACTGGGTAAACAAAGGTAAGAAGTACACATGGTTCTCACAAATTCAGAATGAGGTATGCCAAAAAATCAGTTCAGAGAGTAGAAAACTGGTCTTTCAGTTATCCCGTGGTTTTTTGGCGAGATTCACATTTATGCAGTTTTCTGGCACGTTTTGCAGTGCATTTCGTGCTTTTGAACACACGTTTTTTTATACGTTTTTGCTTTTGTTTGTCATACATTTTTCTTTTTTTTTTATTTCTAATAGGAAAGACTGCTCAACAAATTGTCTTGCTCTACAGGAAGGAGGTCTTTTGGATATTTAAATTAAACACAATGTGATCCGGAATCTTGCAAAAGTCCTAGCACATTCCATCACCTTCTTAGGCATCGTTCTGGATACGCATGCCATGCAGGTTAGCCTGCCTTCTGACAAACTAGCCCGTGTTAGGTCGGTCATTCACGATTTTACCAGGTTGCAGGGGTGAACTAAGAGACAGCTGCAGTCCTTGATAGGGGTGCTCAATTTCGCTATGAAGATTATTCCTCAGGGGAGATTGTTCATCTCACGGCTCTTGATCTTTCTCGCTCGAGAGCAGGACCCCGGCCAAGTCCTCAAACTAGACCCAGCAGCAATAGCGGACTTAGCTATGCGGGATGAGTTCCTCACCAACTGGAATGGCATGCCGATGTTTACTCCCTCAGTATCAGCTCAGACGCCACAGGTAGTCACAGATGCTGCAGCCTCCACAGGCTTTGCTGCAATTTTTGGCCATCACTGGTTTGCCAGACCTTGGCCCCCAGAAATCTGGCTGATTTCTGGTATCGCTCGATCTTCGTCATTGTTTGAGCTATATCCCATCATGGCAGCGACCCAAGTCTGGGGCAACACGTGAACAGGTCAGACATTGCTCTTCACCACAGACAACCAGGCTACAGCCGACAGCATTAGATCTAAGTCGCTCCCCATCATGTCCTTCCTGCGCAGGCTGGTGCAATTGTCCCTGGCAAGTGCAATGCCACGGCAGATGCACCATCTCACTTAAATTTTGTCTCATTCTTCCAGCAGGAACCCGGAGCCGACCCATCATCCTCTCCTATCCCACCTTGGTCTCAACTAACAATGGATTGAAGCCACACCTTGCCAACGCTACATGGCTCATAAACCACTCGCTGTCTAACAACGCACTAAAGGCTTATTGCATGGCCTGGAACACCTACCGTAGGTTCCTAGTCACTTGTCCCAGAACCACAGCAGACGATGTCACTCACGTCCTAACCTTTATATCGTATTGCCACACACAGCTGGCTCTCGCTCATAACACTATCAGGCTGTACCTAGCCAGTATTTAGCATTTCCTATCCTAACAGGATCCCGGATAGCCATCTGTGTTCACAACCCATACAGTAAAAAGCTTATCCAGAAGCAGCAGCCGCGAAACCAACAGCAAATGCTTACCCATCACGAGCGCTATCTTTTTTTTTTTTTTTACTTTATAATTTTTATTAATCATTTTCCAATTTACAGATGAACATCACATTCTTACGTTTATACCCTTAATTCTTTAACAATAAAAAAGGGGAAAAAGACAGAAAAACAATAAGAATAAACCCTTCAAAAGAGACGAGGAGGAAGAGAAAAGGCAGGTTATTGCCTATATCCTATTCCTCATCTGCCATTTAACCCTTACAATTTACCGTAATTCCCTCATTCATTCACTTTCGTACCCTAACCATTCACAACACCACTCTACCATTCAGCATATATACTTACTTGGTTGTGATCTCTACTTTATTAATTGTGAATACGATTTATATATCTATTTTCTTTTTTATCACACCACTTTTTCCAAATTTTTTCGAATTTCATTACACATCCCTTCCTGATATATAGAGTTCTTTCTTTTAAAATAGTAAGATTCATACTCTGTTCCCATTCCCTACTGGATGGAGGGACGGAGGACTGCCATTTCTGGGCAATAAGTTTGCGGGCTTGGAATAAGCATCTCAAAATTGCCAGATTGGTGTCCTTGGGCTTCCCCTTACCACCTGTCCATCCCAATACACAAGTCATGGGTTCTATCTCTATGGGGACTTCAAAAACATGTACAATCTTTTCCACTACCTCCATCCAATAGCGAAATAACTTGGGGCATCTCCAAAACATGTGGATCATGTCTCCCTCTGTGCGAGCGCTATCTTTAGGGGCATGTCCAAAATCCTCACAAATTCTCCCCTTGGGGTTTTGCCCAGCTTAGTCATCCAGACGGCCATCTACCTGCCCTTCTACGGCTTCCTGCGGACTAGCGCGTTCACCTCTGGTAGCACCAGTAGCCAGATACTGTACAGACACCTCCTGACTCGCTTATGTCCTTCATCTTACGGTCCCCAAAAATACAAAAAAAAGGACCTGGAGTGGATATTGACTTCTTTCGGATCAGCAATGCCTGGTGTCCAGTAACGATTCTTGGCCGTCTGCTCTTTCACCTACCCAGCCAGTCAATCTCCAGCCTTTTCCGGTCAACCCTGTGAGTGGCAGCCAGTTTATTAAACATGTTAGGGTCCTACTGATAAACCTAGGCCTAGACCCGGGGCGGTATTCTGGACATTCCTTCTGGATCTACGCAGCCTCAGCCGCATCTCAGCCACATCTCAGCACGGAATACTAGACCATGTGATTAAGAAACTAGGCAGATGGAAGTCTGCCTGCTTCGCCAGATATATTCCAGAACCTCAAGTGGCCCATGCCTTCTCCAAGCTTGCTCAATAAGGTTAATGCCAATAAAGATATACTTCCCTGCCTGGTTATTTTCGCCCTCTTGGCATACCTACCAGACGACCAAAGCCACACGTCAGGTCTATTTATGTTGTAAGTCTTGTCGCGTGTTTATATGATCCAAATTTTTCTCGGTCGTAGGGCCACAACCATAAATTAGAAGACCAGTATGGTGGCCTAAATTTATGGGAGAAGCCCGGGGGGTATTTAAGCTGACCACTCGCCCTTGCTCTTTGTGAGTTCCAGTGTGCAATACCCTTCCTCCCATTCCCCTTTCTTACAGCACTTCTTAGCACTATCTCCTCCTCTATCATCTATTTCTTATCTTGGGTATGCCTCCTTTTCTTGGCATACCTACCAGACGACCAAAGCCACACCTCAGGTCTATATATGTTGTAAGTCTTGTCATGTGTTTATGTGATCCACATTTGTCTCGGTCATAGGGCCACAACCATAAATATATATAAATGAGTACACCCCTCACATTTTTGTAAATATTTTATTATATATTTTCATATGACAACAAGGAAGAAATTACACTTTGCTACAATGTAAAGTAGTGAGTGCACGGCTTGTATAACAGTTTGTATAACAGTGTAAATTTGCTGTCCCCTCAAAATAAATCAACACACAGCCATTATTGTCTAAACAGCTGGCAACATAAGTGAGTACACCCCTAAGTGAAAATGTCCAAATTGGGACCAATAAGCAATTTTCCCTCCCGGTTGTCATGTGACTCGTTAGTGTTACAAGTTCTCAGGTGTTAATGGGGAGCAGGTGTGTTAAAATTGGTGTTATCACCCCCACTCTCTCATACTGGTCACTAGAAGTTCAACATGGCACCTCATGACAAAGAACTCTCTGAGGACCTGAAAAAAAGAATTGTTGCCCTACATAAAGATGGCCTAGGCTTTAAGAGGTTTGCCAGGACCCTGAAACTGAACTGCAGCACGGTGGTCAAGACTATACAGCGGTTTAACAGGCCTCGCCATGGTCGACCAAAGAAGTTGTGTGCACGTGCTCAGCATCATATCCAGAGGTTGTTTTTGGGAAATAGACGTATGAGTGCTGCCAGCATTGCTGCAGAGGTTGAAGGGGTGGGGGGTCAGCCTGTCAGTGCTCAGGCCATATGCCGCACACTGCATCAAATTGGTCTGCGTGGCTGTTGCCCCAGAAGGAAGCCTCTTCTAAAGATGATGCACAAAAAGCCTGCAAAGTTTGCTGAAGACAAGCAGACTAAGGACATGGATTACTGGAACCATGTCCTATGGTCTGATAAGACCAAGATAAACTTATTTGGTGCAGATGGTGTCAAGCGTGTGTGGTGGCAACCAGGTGAGGAGTACAAAAACAAGTGTGTCTTGCCTACAGTCAAGCATGGTGGTGGGAGTGTCATAGTCTGGGGCTGCATTAGTGCTGCCAGCTCTGGGGAGCTACAGTTCATTTAGGGAACCATGAATGGCAACATGTACTGTGACATACTGAAGCAGAGCATGATCCACTCCCTTCAGAGACTGTGCCGCAGGGCAGTATTCCAACATGATAACGACCCCAAACACACCTACAAGACGACCACTGCCTTGCTAAAGAAGCTGAGGGTAAAGGTGATGGACTGGCCAAGCATGTCTCCAGACCTAAACTCTATTGAGCATCTGTGGGGCATTCTCAAGCTGAAGGTGGAGGAGCGCAAGGTTTCTAACATCCATCAACTCCATGATGTCGTCATGGAGGAGTGGAAGAGGACTCCAGTGGCAACCTGTGAAGCTCTGGTGAACTCCATGCCCAAGAGGGTTGCTGGAAAATAATGGTGGCCATTTAAAATATTAACACTTTTGGCCCAATTTAGACAACACCAAGCATTAAAAGAATAATATTACAAACTCAAGGACTTCCAAGGACTAAATATAGCATATGATTCTTCAGCCAATAGCTGTGTGGGCAAAGGCACTTTAATCTACTGTCATATTCATGATCTAATGAAAAAAAATCAGAAAGGAACTTCAAACGCAAAAATAAAACTACATTACAGAATTATTTACTTATCTATTTAAAAATTTATAGGATAACTGAGGAGGGAGAAAACATGAAGTGAAATGAGCAAATAGCCAGCCTGGGATGAGGTTTATATTAGGTGAAATGTCCTGGGCAATTGCAGAATTTCTTTTAATGTGGGATGTCAGGCAACAGAGAGTACCACACTGCCCTGACCTTCATATATATATATATTTTTTACCTGAACTTCAATCTTAGCAACCTAAATTGCAGAGAAAAGTCAATTGGATGACAACCTATATACAGAATATTGAAAAGGTCAAAAGAAATGTCACAAACAGGCCAGAGATTATGGACTACATCCATCATTAATGACAACTGATAAGTCTATTTTAGTGTTACAGAAGGAATTGTGTTGCATACGTAGGGGAAATTCAAGTCAACATTCATGTTGATACTTTAAAGCAGGGATCCTCAAACTACGGCCCTCCAGCTGTTGCAGAACTACACATCCCATGAGGCATTGTAAAACTCTGACATTCACAGACAAGACTAGGCATGATGGGAATTGTAGTTCCTGAACAACTGGAGGGCCACAGTTTGAAGACCCCAGCTTTAAAGTCTTACTTTGTCCCATTGATCTACTCGTATTCATTCTTTTACAACGTACAAACTTAAAATGAATTGATAAAAGACAAAGTGGGAAAATGTGCTAAATGTCTGTATTTTTCTTGAAGAGGAATCTGCAGTATAATGCTTAGAGTAAGTTAAAGTGCATCTAAACCTTAAGGCTTCATGTACACTAGCACTTTAGTTTAGGAGCTTTTGGCGTTTTTTTGCCAAAGCTCCTAAATTTAACTCCATAAAAGCATATATGTCAATGTACACATAGGCTTTTAGCAGAGTTTAGGAGCTGCTGTGGTTAGGTGAGGTTCAACCTTCCTCAACCTCCCCCTACTGAAGGTGGAAGAATTGCATTCAAGATAGGAACGCTTTGACAGCCAACGCAATTTTGCCGTGTTTTGCATTTTCCCACAGGCGCAGGAAATGTAGGCTAATGCCCTGTACACACGATAGGATTTTCTGATAGAAAATGTGTGATAGGACCTTGTTGTCGGAAATTCCGACCGTGTGTAGGCTCCATCACACATTTTCTATAGGAATTTCCATTACACAAAATGTGAGAGCTGGTTCTCAAATTTTCGGACAACAAAATCCATTGTGGCAAATTACGATTGTGTGTACACAAGTCTGACGCACAAAGTGCCACGCATGCTCGGAATCAAGCAGAAGAGCAGCACTGGCTATTGAACATTTTTCTCCGTTTGTCGTACATGTTGTACTTCACCGCGTTCTTGATGTTTGGAATTTCCGACAAACTTTGTGTGACCTTGTGTAATCCCATGGATTTTGTTGTCGGAAAATCCTATCGTGTGTACAGGGCATAAGTGTACATGAAGCCTGTCATTTTATTTGCTTAAGCTCTGTGTAGTATTATAAATAATTACCATGTTTTCTTTTCCCCATAAACAAATGCTGTTTTCAATTTTTTTTTTTATATCTCATCCATGCTGACACTTCAGATACTTCCTTTCAGCACCATTCATCACTCTGGACCAGCTTCCCAACAGTGACAATAGTGGACCATGTTTGCGCAATACAGCATGGACTCTTGTAGTATTCACATGGGATGCATGTGGCAGGGTGAAAACACAGGATCACAAGGAAATATTTGTAACTACAAGTACCTTAAGCCTTTACTGTCGTGAATTTGCATATTTGTGGCCTCACTGAAGTGGGTCTTTATCCGTGGGACCACATATGGGCACTACTGTGTTTGTGCTGAAAGTGTGCTGCGCAGCACGCTCATAGCACAAAGACTGAGCTGTCAGTGAAAGCTCTGGGTCTCATAATAATGATCAGGAACTGGAAGGTGTGGGTTCACAATCACCTGATCACTGTTATAACCTCTGATTAACTATCACAGTTAACAGTCACTGTGCAGCCCACCCCTGTGTTGTTTTCCCCTCTTGAATGGAGAAAAAGATACATTGGGTGTGTGTAATAATAATAAGAAACATAGATAGATAAAATAGCTAAATTAGAGCTTGATCTAGGTCAGTGTCAGGGTTGGAGCTTGGGTCAAAGTAATGGTCAAAGGTCAGAGTCAAAGGTAACAGTCATTGTATTTAGGTAGGATTAAAAACGAGTGCCAGCACTGGGATTTGTGTGTGTAAACACACAAATCCATGTGCTCTCAGAGGAAAGGAGACATGCCGTTTGTTCCTAGTAAGTAGGAACAGCAATATGTCTCCTCTCCTACTCAGTCCTATCCCCATACAGTTAGAACACACTGAGGGAACACACATTTAACTCCTTGATCGCCCCCTAGTGTTAAACCCTTCCCTACCAGTGTCATTTACACAGTAATCAGTGCATTTTTATAGCACTGATCGCTGTATAAATGTCAATGGTCCCAAAAATGTGTCAAAAGTGTCCGATCCGTTGATCGCAATGTCGCAATACCGCAAAAAATTGCAGATCACTGCCATTACTAGTAAAAAAAAATAATAATAAAAATGCCATAAAAATGCCATAAGTCTTTCCAATAGTTTGTAGACGCTATAAATTTTGCGCCAACCAATTAATATACACTTATTGGGATTTTTTTTTTTACCAAAAATATGTAGAAGTATATATATTGGCCTAAACTGATGAAGAAATTTGTTTTTTAAAAACATTTTTTGGGGATATTTATTATAGCTAAAAGTAAAAAATTGTCGCTCTTTTTTTGTGCAAAGCACGAAAAATAAAAACCACAGAAGTGATCAAATAGCACCAAAAGAAAGCTCTATTTGTGGGAAAAAAAGCACACAAATTGTGTTTGGGTACAGCATTGCATGACTGCGCATTTACCAGTTAAAGCGACGCAGTGCCAAATTGTAAAAAGTGCTCTGGTCAGGAAGGGGGTAAAACCTTCCGGGGCTGAAGTGGTTAATAAAAGCTGTATATTAAAAAAGATTAAAAACAACATTCAAAATTACTTTAACATGTTGATGCTTGTTTGAGACTTTAGTGGTTGGATTTTGACCTACTAAAAAGTTCCCTTATATACAAGAAAATGTGTAATATAATAATAATATAATATATCTGCTATATCTCATTGAAGAATCTGTTTCTCATAGCTAATATCTGAAAAGTGTGGCATGCATTTGTATTCCGTAGAACCACCTTTCGCTTTGCACATCTAGAGAGTGAACTTTTTGCCCTTTCTTCTTTGTAAAATAGCTCAAGCTCTGTCAGATGGAGAGCATCTGTGAACAGCAATTTTCAAGTCTTGCCACAGATTCTCAATTGGATTTAGATCTGGACTTTCACTGGGCCATTCTAACACATGAATATTCTTTGATCTAAACCATTGAATTGTAGCTCTAGTTGTATGTTTAGGATTGTTGTACTGCAAACCTCCGCCCCAGTAATTTGCAGACTCTAATGCCGCGTACACACAACCGGAAATGCCGCCAACAAAACTCAGATGAAAGCTTTTTGCTGGAAAATGCGACCTTGTGTATGCTCCAGAATTCCAGCCAGCAAAAGATTGAGAGCATATCTCTATTTTTCGGTCAGGAACAGTTCCTATCCGAAAATGCGATCGTCTGTATGCAATTCAGATGCGCAAAAAATCATGCATGCGCAGAAACAATTTGGCGCATGCTCGGAAGCATTGGATTTCATTTTCTCGGCTCGTCGTAGTGTTGTACGTCACTGCGTTCTTGACTGTCAAAAGTTCAGAGAATGTTTGTCTGACCGTGTGTATGCAAGAAAAGCTTGAGCGGAATTCCGATGGAAAAACCATCCAAGATTTTTCAGACATAAATTCAGCAAGTGTGTACGCAGGATTACAGGTTTTCTTCTAAGATTGCCCTGTATTTGTCTCCATTCATCTTCCCATCAACTCTGACCAGCTTCCCTTTCCCTGCTTAAGAAAAAGCATCACCACAACATGATGCTGCCACCACCATGTTTCACGGTGGGGATGGTGTGTTCAGGGTGATGTGCAGTGTTAGTCTTCCGCCACACATAGTGTTTTGCTTTTGGGACAGAAAGTTAACATTTTGGTCTTATCTGACCAGAGCACCTTCTTCCACATGTTTGATGTGTCCATCACATGGCTTGAATGAAAAAAAAAACTGTCAACTCTGGTCAGAGCCGCTTCACCAACTATGCAACATTAGTATAGCAATCGCCCCTACTGAACTATTGTGTTCTGACAGGGGGATTGCCCCCGCCAGAACACTCCAATAAGCGATCTCCGCCATTGGCTGGGAGGGCTGACTGGGAGTCAGGCAGCTGCTGATTTTCCAACATGCACACCCGATAGATCCAGTCAAATGGCATTCCTGACATTCGGCCCGTGTGTTCTCGGCTTTAGACTAAAAGGTAGATACAAAATGTAATTGGGGGTGAGGACACTATTGGACAGCCTGGGGTTTATTTACTGAACCTTGAGAGTGCAAAATCTGGTACAGCTGTGCATGGTAGCCAATCAGCTTTTAATTTCAGCTCGTTCAATTAAGCTTTAACAAATAACCTGGAAGCTGTTTGGTTTCTATGCAGAGCTGCCCCAGATTTTGCACTCTACACTTTTAGTAAATCATCCCTACTGTGTCAGATGGATGTACACTGTGACACAGAATATAGTAATGAGTCGATAATACCTGGATTCAGTTCAGTGTGGGTTTGCCAAACTTTAATTAAGTTCGGTTGCTGAAACCAAACCCTATTGAAGTCAAAGGGAGATGAAAAGAAATGCCCATTTTCTAAATTAACAGAGAAGGTATTGTCAATCGAATGGGTGTGAAGGCTGGGCACTGCTATGAGGAAAATGTACCAAAGAAGCAAAAAAACTGTTAAATATTGTTTGGTAGGAAGCAGCAATTTTAATAATGCTTGTAGTAAAACAATACATATGCTAAATTCCTTTACGTAATATGTCTGAGGAATGCCCTGAGCCTGCCTGTTAAGTGGAACATCTGTATGATGTATACAGATTCTGGCTGCTTCATTCTTTGTGTAATAAATGGCCAGGTATTCCCTTAATCTATACCAGAATATTATCCAAGATGAAGGTTTAGTATATAGTTTAATGGGGAACCCCATGCAAAACAAATATGCGAAATTCCCCCTAAAAAAATACATACCAGATACCACACCTTATCCTTGATGAACCCACACAAAAACAAAATAAAAAAATCAGATTGATGTCTCCCAAAATTCAGAGTCCCTTTGGGTCTGGTATGTGTTTTAAGGGGGAACCCCACACACAAAACAAGAAAAAAAACTTGGTGGCCCCCCAAAATCTATACCAGACCTTTATCCAGGCTTATAGCCTGGCAGGGTAATGTTAGACTGGTCATGTCTATATTTGATCAATGATGCGACCCAGCAGACCCGCCCCTTTGTTTACATTTTGCTGCAGGGACCAGGAAATGTAATTTGCGGTGAATGAGCAATGGGTATGGATATGTTAAAGGATTAGTGTGTTTTTACCTTTGACAGGTCAGCGGGTGTCATTCATCATGGTTGGCACAGATCTGGATCTCTGGACGACATGACTGATGATGGATTTACATTGGCAGATTTTTTTTATCTTTTTATTTTTTAATAAATTACTTTTCATAAGTATGTGTCTTTATCTACCACTTCATTTTTTTGGTGAATGAGCAGGGATACTACGTAACCCCTATGTACATAGGGGGTGGTATCTGGGGTGCTCTCTTATTTTTAAAAATACTTTAAGATTCTGATAAGCCCCCTGACCACAGACTCTCACAGCCACTGGGCCAGGGTTTTAAAGTAGAGGGTTTGTCCTGATAAACATAGGGATGAGATGCTTTGTCAGTGGGGACCCTCCCCATGTTGAAGGACTGTGACCTGAAATGTTTCAGGAAAAGTGGTACAAACTTGTTCCTCTCCTTTTATGGCCTGGCAGGCTACACGCTTGGACAAGGGTGTGGTATGGATTTTGGGGGAGACACTACACTTTTTTTTGTTTTTTTACATAGGGTTTCACTGAAAAATGTCAGGCTCGAAAGGTCTATACTAAACCTGAAGGGTCTACACTGAAGAGTAATACTGCTTCTAAATGTCTCACTTCCCTTTGCAGCTGGACATTTGGCTTGGCTTTAATTAGGCTGTTTACTGAACCTTGGAAAAAGCACAATTCAGTCCAAACCAAGGTTTAAACCAAACCAACAGCTCATTACTAACAGATTACTAAGCACATGATAAACTGACAGATATATACTGACAGAAACAGAATGTAATGAATGATCAGAAGATGCACTGATAGACACATGATGACTGCTGACTTTGCTCACCGTGCCTTGCCGTGCCAACCTCAAGCGAACTATGACCCATACCATTATCCAGGAGTGGATAGGACTCAGTGGCAGCTGGTACTCAAAATTTTGTGGGGGGGGGCAAACAAACTGAAAAATACGGAAAAAAAGCCCCCATCAATTTCAGCCTCACTGTGCCCATCAAACGCTGCCACTGTGCCCTCAAATGCTGCCACTGTTCCATCGAATGCTGCCACTGTGTCATTAAATGCAGCCACTGTGACCCCCCTGCCCACTCGACGTCTGCCCAGCACTTACCCTGTCTCGGTGGGGCAATGGGTGATGGCAGCGATCGGTGTCCTCCATGCGTCCCCTCCCATCCTTTCCTCCTGATAGGCATCCAATCACAGCGCCTATCATTTCAGCCAATCAAGTGGTGGGTAACAGACCTGAGCACCTGATTGGCGGAGAGGTGGTTCAGTGTTAGGAAAGAAAATATGAATTTGCTGTTCTAACACACCTGGGTGAACTGTAAGCACCAAGCATGGCGCTTGCAGGTCACCTTTTTTTACGCCTATTAGAGCCTATGGCTCTAATCAGGTGCTTCAACGCCCCCCTCCCCCCCGCCGCTGTAATTCAGGTGCCCGGTACCCGAAAAAGGGCCAGGGGCCTGAATAGGGGGTGGCAGCGGCGGCCATTGGTCATAGAGGGGGTGGGTGCGCCACTATGGATGCACCGCCACTGATAGGACTAATCCAGCAAATAGTGGTATTTAAGGAATAGCTGCTTTAAAATTTGAGAACTCCCAATTACACCCTTGGATTGCATAAAACAAGTTTTATTGCTGCAATGTGCTATTTGTACAAAATTAAGTGAAAGTTCAGCAGAGATGAGGTATAAATGGTGAATGGAGAAAACTGATTTTCATATGATATGTTCCTTATACAGTATATGAGGTATTCATGTTGCTAATGTGACATATAAGTTATTCATACTGCAGGCTCTGGAGATAATGTGATAGCTATTAATGATCCTGCAAGTCAAGGCAAGTTAGAGGTGCTGCACGATAACAAGAAATAATAGACACTGCCTGTTTTGTCATTTATTACATGCACTGCCATTACTTACTAAAGTTGGTGAATATACTTTTTATGATAGACAATGTAGCCATTGCATTTTAGTAACAGTGGTGCAATGGATTGTTTGTTGTTATAGCTGTTATATAGACTACAATTCTTCACCTGCTTAGACCAGGTGATCAAAAAATGGTTGATTTAGTAAAGGAGCAGAAATTGTTCTCTTACCTAATGAATTCTCACTTGCAGAGTGAGTAAGGTGAACCTGTGTGCACGTCATGCATTCATTCAGTTTTAAAAAAATATATATTTTTTTTAGATTTTCTTAGCACTTGATTGGGTATTGAAATTGAACACAGCTTCAACTTATTAATTAAGCGAACAGTCCCTGCTCCTTTGTATTAAAGTTGAATTCAAAACAGATATAAAATATTGATATAAATACAGCAAGTGTAAGTACATGAATTTATCTCGATATTCACCTTTTGTTATCCTTGGCACAGCAGCATTAAGACAACAATAGGAAGCGATCAGTATGGGCAACTCAGCTGTGCTGCATACTCTTGTGTGGAATGGAAACATAAAATAGGATAAAGCAAAGTGAGCAGAGGCATGAGATGATCAGTGTGGTGCTGCTCACACATTGTCCACTCACTGGCATGAAGATGACCTAGATGCACTCAGTAGAGAATAGTCAGGTCACATATATGGATCTGTTGTCTGGCAAGACTGTGCAAAACCCAGAAACAAAAACATAAATACCTATGTATTTAAAGTATAACTAAAGGCAAAACTTGTCTTTTTACTTGTGGTTAGAGTGGGGAGAGATTAGAACCCCTGTCAGTTTTTATTGCTGTCTGTGCCCCCTGTTAAGGAGATTCACCCTGTCTAGTTGTCCTGTTTACCATTATCATTGAAAGTGACAATAAAATAAAATAAATGAGAATTCCAGATTTTGGGTTGTACCCAGAAATGTACTAGAGGGGACATTTTCCAATAGGGACACTGGTTCTGGTGACCTGGGGTCCCTATGGAAATACCTTAAAGTGGTTGTTAAAGTCGGAAGGTTTTTTATCATAATGCATTCTATGCATTAAAAAAAAGCCTTTTGTTTGCAGCAGCTCCTTTCAGCCCCCTCAACACTTACCTGAGGTCCCTCTCTGTCCAGCGATGTCCACGAGTGGTGCCATTGGCTGCCATCGCTGTCAAAGTCAGACTTTACAATCACTTTAATTTGTAGGGATTTCCTTTCACTTCCTGTTTTGCCTATGGGACAGGAAGTGAAGGGAAATCTCCCCAATGGGACACAGGCGGCGGTTATAACCCTCCTATGCGCTATCCAAAATGAAAAACAAAGTTTTGCATATAGTTCTACTTTAAGTTTGTTTCAAAAAAGTTTTTAGTACTGTGGGGTTAATACTATGTCCTTTTTTTTATCCTTTCTTCTACAGCCACACTTATTTCACTGATAAAAAGATGGTAAATTGCCATGCACATTTTATATCCCTATATGACTTTTCCGTGAAAATGTATTTTTTCCCCTCAAACCCCTTTGATCTAGAGGAAACAAGCATATTCAAATTCCAAAGTGAAGACAGAATTCCATAGTTGCATATTTTTACAAAGCCAGTGAAATAGGAAGTATTGCAAAGTAATGCAGCCATTGAATTCAAATAACAGGCAATCAATGACACTTTTAGAAGGAGGGATCGGCACTGGCAATCTACATGCTCTGGAGTACAGTTTCCTTTTATTTGTCCTGATGACAGGGCTGCTGGTCACTGTTTTGATTCAGGAGGATCAGAGCTGTCCCTAGTGCTGAATCCAGGCCTATGATTGGAGCTGTGTATGGTCCTACTGTTGGAAATTTTTAGGCCTCTTGCACACTGGTATTTGCCCAGCTCTTCTGACCACCTTTTTTCTTCTGGAAGGAAAAATGTGCCTAAAGATCAGGTGCATCAGGCATTTGGGAGTTCATTCTCCTCATTGGCAAGGATATTAATTTATTATAAACGGTCAAGCGGTAAACAAGCCTAGTGCTTAGACATATTTAGACACATTTACATGCATTTATGTGCGCTCTCCATTTTTTCCTGCTGGAACGCTCCTCTCTTTAATGCGCACATGATGTTTTTTTTTTTTCTGCCACTAAACGCCTGTAAACGTCTGTGTGCAAGGACACATAGGCTAACATGGAGGGGTGTTTAGAGGCAGAAAATAAAAACTTCAAACAGCCCTAAGTGGCATTTTCTATGTCCACTGTTCATGAGGCCTTATTGTGCTGCAGAGGTAGAAGAGAGGAGACAAAGCTAAGAACAAGTAAAAGAAAGGAGAGAGGAGACTGAAACAAGAGGTATCTATTTAAGATTTATAATGGCCAGTACACACAAGCAAAATTTCCGTCAGAAAAATCTTGGATGGTTTTTCCGATGGAATTCCACTCAAGCTTGACTTGCATACACACAGTCACACAAAAGTTCTCAGAACTTTTGACTGCCAAGAACGCGGTGACATACAACACTACGACAAGCCGAGAAAATTAAGTTCAATGCTTCTGAGCATGCGTCAAATTGTTTCCGAGCATGCGTAGGAATTGGTACAGACGATCAGAATTTCCGTTCGGAACCTTTTCCTACTGAAGAATAGAGAGCCTGCTCTCAATCTTTTGTTGGCAGGAATTCCACCAGAAAAAGTCTGATGGAGCATACACATGGTCGGAATTTCTGACCAAAAGCTCTCATCTGACTTTTGCTGGCAGAATTTCCGATTGTGTGTACGGGGCATTACAAATATTTATATATTACTGACAGTTTACACAGAGCTTTACATATTGTATATTCACATTAGTCCCTGTGATCAAGGAGCTTACAATCTAACGAGTTGCAAATTTTCACTGTCATATATTCTTAAAATGTACATTAGTTGCACAAGAACTGTCTAGAAAATTTAGCATTGGGCTGAAAACCATTCTTTTAAAATAATTGTATTTTTTCCTGGCTCTTCTTGGTACAGAAATATGTGGAAGAGCTTTATATTTTGTTTCTATTCTTTGAAATACTAAATAAATATAAGGAAGTCCTCTCTCCCTACGGGTAAAAGCTTTTTCATCATTTGCTTTTCTTTTCACTGCTGGCAATGATGATGTGATCTATGGACAGAGAAGAGGATAGGCTTCAGAGAACTGTCTGAATGAAGAGAATCAAGCTTGCAAGTGAAAGGATAAGGTAAGTAAAGCAGCATTTAAAGGTGCCCTAGACAAAAATAAACATTTAATCCTTGCAGTGTGGGGGTTGACACTCTGCAAGGGCATTTTCCTAGAGTTCAGCTTTATCAGCGATTACATTTATGTATTTGTGTATTTAATTTTGCATAGAACACAGAACAACACAGAACAACAAACAACAAATAATGTATATGACTTTTGCATAGTAAATGAACAACTGTCCAGGAGGGGATATAAATTAATTTAGTTAAAACTTGTAGCAGAAATGACTAAAACATATTAATTAAGAAAATGTAGTCTATAATGTATGTTCTTTTCCTACATAATTCTTTTCAACTATACAGTAGAATGGGTAGGTCACATTCTTCACAGCATAGCAAATAACTAATTAAAATTTCATTAAAATGATTAGAAATGCTCACAATCACCTGATGCTATAATGAAGTAGCAGACCAATTGCTCATAATGCACATCATGTCTGCATTAGTCACTATATATATATATATATATATATATATATATATATAATATATATATATATATATATAATGTATTATTACATTATATTTATATATTCTGTATATACTACTGTATAAAACTTGACCTATAAAGGCCATGAACAGTATGTTACAGTATGTCTTACACCTGTTAGAACAATCAGCAGTATATTCTATATATTTTCTCTCAATCATTGCAGGGACAATGAATCTTTTTGCAGTACCTATGCAACAGGAATGGAGAGGGGGTGGGACTGTATTGAAGGGGGTGGAGGGGGAGGGCCATACTAGAATTTGGCTGGTCACCTATGTGACTGGAGACCAAAGATTGGGAGGCTGCCTCTTTTGCTTGTGCAGCCCAGTTGAGCATGGTATTAGAAACAGGTAGCGCAAGGGCAATGGAGCAGCACAAGTTCTCATAGTTGCAAATGTGCTGAAACTATAATACTAAACATTGTAGCAGGATCTGGTCACAAAGCAGGATGTAATAGACAGCTAGCCAAAACGTAAAGGAAACAGCAAGTGAATACATGTATAAAACAGACTAGCTTGGTGTCAGATGAGTAGTAAAGGAACCAAAAGGAGCAGACAGAGGCACGGTCAGATGGAAAGCCAGGGTTAGTAATAGTTGTGCAGTGCAGAATGAAACCTGCAGGCAGAGAGAAATTCAACCCAGAGTCATCAACAGGAACCAAATATTGAGCAGACGAATAGCCTGACAACAGGTCAGAATCAAAAGCTGGGCTAGGAACACTAAAGCCCCATACACACGGTCGGACTTTTTCATCAATTTGGTCCGATCGGACAAGGTTGTTGAAAAATCAGACCGTGTGTATGCACCATCGGACAGTGTTCGTCGGTTTGTCCGTCGGACAAAGTCTTATCTCCTGCTGGAAAGATTTCCCGTCAACCCGGTCCGATCACACCAAATCCGAGCGTGTGTACGCTTGTCCGACGGACAAAGTGCTACGCATGCTCAGAAGAAATTCTGTGACGGAAGCGCTCGGTCAGGTAAAACTACCTTTCCTAATCGACACAGCACATTCGTCACGCTGCAATGTTAAAATGTCTTTAATGCAGCGCATTCTCTTTTTCTTTACAATGCAACAAGAATGACATCTTTTAGCTGCTCCTATTCACCCGCACTTCTCACAAACTTACTTCTTTATTACTTTGCAGCATTTATACACTACATGTTTATTTTTACTCTGAACGGAAAAGAATCTTTGTTATTTTTTTACCATGATTTGTCTTTTTTTTTTTTTTTTTTGGGGAATACATATTTGAATGTTTTTTTTTTTTTTTTTTTTTTGGAGGGGGGTTGTGTGTCTCAAATTACCAAAAACACATTATTTACATTTGTATTTCTTGCTTAAATTTACTAGGAGGTTGTTTGTTGTTGTTGCCCCTTGTTAATTCTACTTTAGGATTAGTGAAATGTACCAGCCTACTCAAAGAAAAACTGTCATTGTAGCAAAGTAAAACACAATAGTCAATGATTATTTCAAATCAAAAAAACCTTTATTTAGGTCACACCAACAAACCAAAGAGGAACGCAGCCATGGTGAAACTTGGGGAATTTGCAAAGCCTTGGCCCCCCACGGCAACCATCATTGTTCAAGCGTAGAAAATTGGGGGCCTGAGGAGTACGTATATTAAGGGGAGTGCAATCTGGTCGTGAAGTCCAAAGTATCCGGAACTGCAGCAGATGCCATCTAGGTCCCCAGGCTCTGGTACTACGAGAGGCTCCATCTTCTCTCAGACCAGACTGATTGCAGGTCGTCACTCTCAGGTCTTCCTTCCACGCTTCCTTGCACGCTGTGGCTGTCGTGCTGGTGGGGTGGCAGAAGGAGGAGGAGGAGGAGGAGGAGGTGGAGCATGGTAGCTATGGCAAACATGTGTGACTGGGGTCATCTCCCCAGCCCTACCCTTATTTAGGACATGGAGGATGAGCCCCTCACACATGTTGCGTTGCCTCACCTCCATACCCATCATTTTTGTGACAACCACCGAGCCAAAGGTCTCCTCGTCGGTGGGTGTGGCATGTAGGGAGTCTGAAGCCTCTCTTATCATCCGGAGCGCTGACTGTGCCGCATAACCCCCCCTTCTCGCCCTTTTGTACGGAGGGCGGAGGGGAGGGGTTTGGGTGTCAGTCAGGCTCCGAGGCCTAGCCCCCTCTTGGCTGCCACTACCCAGCTGGTGGCTGCCACTAACCCCTGCCTCCTCCTGACTGCCACCTTCCACAGCCACCTCCTGGCTGAGGTCTTCCTGTGTAGGAAAAAGGGACATAGTTTCAGTTATTTGTTCATCAAACACACACAATTCTCATCTAGTGACTGTTGCAAAATGTTTACAAATAGAAAACCATACAATTCTCAGCCCAGCAGTTTAGATTCTGGCCCCAAATGTCTCCAACACCACTGTCTGTTGATATGTCAAACACGTTAGGAACTAAGCAATTGGCGATCCTGAATTAAGTGAACATCATTCATTATTCCCCTAAATGGTAGCAAAACTACTATACCTGGAACAAGCTGGGCTCCTCCACCTCTTCCAGACTGGAAGGCCCAGGTTGCTCCTCGGAAGCCTCATCAGGGGTGGGCTGTGCGCAAGGAAGCGTGGAAGGAGGAGTTGAGGTTGGCTCCGTGACATCAGCCTGGTCCTTCAGAAAATGGAGACTCTGATAGTACCAGAGCTTGGGGACATAGACCTCATCTGCTGAAGTTGCAGTTTCCTCAGACTTCACGACCTTCTTCCTCTCCCTGATATACGCACTCCTCAGGCTGCCAATTTTCTTTCTAATATCATCAACAGTTGCCGTGGGGAACCTTGGCTTGACAAATTCCACAAGTTCCTCCAGGGCTGCGTGCCTCTTTGGTTTGTTGGTGTAATGTGGGTGTATACCCTGCCACAATATGGGAAAATCCCTGTATTTGGCAATGAAGAGGGGGAGAAAACTCATGTCGTTGAATCCCTTCATATCAATCTCTGCAAGACACAACAACACACAAAACCCTCAAAATTATGTCAGGCTAAACTCTCCTAATCTTCTCCATAAAGAAGCCTCAAGTTCAAATCAGTCTAGGCTAGTTATGTACCAACGTTAAATTGTACCTTCGTTTGTAGCGATCGTCTCGTGTGAGTTTTCTCTCCCCTCGTCTCCCAGATCGTGGCTACGACACAGGCGTGTGACGTTTTATATACACTGCGCATGCTTCAAACTCCGCCCGCCCCTGACGATCTTTCTCGTCTATTCCCCACCCCTTCTCTTTACGGCGTAGTGGGGAGAGCACATGGCGGGGACACAGCAGGTGCGCCACAAATATCCCACCAACGAGGAGGAGGACGAGGAAAGTCCGGAGGCAGAAACGTCCCGATCCCGGAACCTGAAATTCAAGGCCTCCAATATGTCATTTGGAGAAATGTTGGAGATGGTGGACATATTAAAGAGGAGCGACTATGATGGGAAGTATGGGCCTTACCTCAACCCCAATGTCCGCAAGGCCAAGATCATGTCTAAAGTTGTGAGAAGGCTGTACAATAATTTTGGGGTACAACGATCCAAGGAGCAACTCAGGAAACGCTGGTCAGACCTGAAACTGAGGGAGGCCGATCAGTACAGAAAGATCAAGAGAATTCTTCAAAAAAGTAAGTAGTTGTGTTTTGTGTTTGATTTCTTGCTTGCATACTGCTCCATTGTGTTTTGATTTTTACCAAGTTGTACATTCCAAAATGGCCACTTTCAGGTTCGTCTGTGCATTCGATCGTACTCAGCCTCGATCTTTCTGCCACTGTCATGGTCGTGTGTGTGTGCATTCGATCGTACGCAACCTCGATCGTTCGGCCACTTATAATACGATGTTTGGTGTTTTTTTGGGGAAAGGAAGTTTGTTCTCACTAGAAATGTCATCAAGAATGTAAAGCCAATTTATTCAATGTAAAGGAGAGGTCACTCAGTAGCTGTTTACCCATCTGGACTCTAGAGCACTAGTGCTGGGACACCCAAACCCCCTTTTTATTATGCTTTTCCACACATGTGCTCCAGTGGATACTAGAGGGGGGTCTCCATCACACAAACTTCTACCAAAAAGCTAGTCAGTTTAGCACCTTTACAAAGTGACTTCATTCATGTAGTTGACATTTGTAACTGGCCAAACTAAAATAGTGTCCGTCACTTTCAAGCAATGTTTGTCATTTCCTATTTCTGCCCTCAATAGCTTGTGTTGCTAAATCTTCCTTTTGGACATTCTCATAGGGGAGCGAAAACTTGGGCCGTCTGAGGAAACCCCCAAACCAACACCTACCAAAAAAGGGGAAAGAGCAGAAGCAGAGGAGGAGGAGGAGGAGGAAGGAGAGATCATCGAACTTGGAGAAATTGTCACCACAACAGGTGAGTGTGGGAGAACACAGCTACTGGTAAGCTAATCCATGTATGGCTGCCTCATTTCCAACACCCCATTTTTGTTTGTTTGTGGTTTTTAGGTGACGTGGATGTTGTGGAAGAAAAATCGCACTTTACCACAGAGAGTGCCCACGTACTCATCGGAGAGATAATGGTCTGCAATCGAGATCTAGATTACATAAAGCAAAACATCAATGATGTTCAACAAAAATTGAAGAACATCATTGATGTTTTAGGAAAAATATGAAAAAGCAACAAGTAATTTACACACATTTGTGCCAGCTTCTGAACACATTTGCAACTTAAAAACTGTGTGAAATTTGGAACATGCACACATTGTGTCCACATGTGCTAGCTCCCATCATGGTGGGTGAATGGCAACGTTTTTTTGGGGTGCAAACACTTTACGAACTACGAAAGTGGTTGTGGTGAAGGGGTTGCACCCCCAAAAAACGTCCATTCATCCCCATGATGGAAAATGGCACTTTTGAAGCTTCTAGGCATGTGTTTTACCATCTAATGACCATTTTCAGAACCAAATTGTGTGCATGTTCCAAATTTCCACTTTTCGGGGGTGACCCCCCCCATGTGATGAAGGCAAGATCAAACACACTTTGAACATATAGTCATGTCTGATCTTGTCTTCACTTTACAAAGTTGAACTTTCCTACTTCATAGGTTCTGCTTAGCTCCATGCCTGGTTTTACAAATTGCGTAATCTTTGTAAATAATGTTGTAAATAACCAAGATGTTGTCAGTTTTGGCGTGAAGATTGTAAACGCACTTGTGAATGTTTTCCAAGTAAACTTTTTTATTTTTCCAAATGTGTGGCTTCCTTATTTAAATAAAACAATGCATTATGTATGTAAAATGTATTTCTGCCCTCAATAGCTTGTGTTGCTAAATCTTCCTTTTGGACATTCTCATAGGGGAGCGAAAACTTGGGCCGTCTGAGGAAACCCCCAAACCAACACCTACCAAAAAAGGGGAAAGAGCAGAAGCAGAGGAGGAGGAGGAGGAGGAAGGAGAGATCATCGAACTTGGAGAAATTGTCACCACAACAGGTGAGTGTGGGAGAACACAGCTACTGGTAAGCTAATCCATGTATGGCTGCCTCATTTCCAACACCCCATTTTTGTTTGTTTGTGGTTTTTAGGTGACGTGGATGTTGTGGAAGAAAAATCGCACTTTACCACAGAGAGTGCCCACGTACTCATCGGAGAGATAATGGTCTGCAATCGAGATCTAGATTACATAAAGCAAAACATCAATGATGTTCAACAAAAATTGAAGAACATCATTGATGTTTTAGGAAAAATATGAAAAAGCAACAAGTAATTTACACACATTTGTGCCAGCTTCTGAACACATTTGCAACTTAAAAACTGTGTGAAATTTGGAACATGCACACATTGTGTCCACATGTGCTAGCTCCCATCATGGTGGGTGAATGGCAACGTTTTTTTTTGGGGGTGCAAACACTTTACGAACTACGAAAGTGGTTGTGGTGAAGGGGTTGCACCCCCAAAAAACGTCCATTCATCCCCATGATGGAAAATGGCACTTTTGAAGCTTCTAGGCATGTGTTTTACCATCTAATGACCATTTTCAGAACCAAATTGTGTGCATGTTCCAAATTTCCACTTTTCGGGGGTGACCCCCCCCATGTGATGAAGGCAAGATCAAACACACTTTGAACATATAGTCATGTCTGATCTTGTCTTCACTTTACAAAGTTGAACTTTCCTACTTCATAGGTTCTGCTTAGCTCCATGCCTGGTTTTACAAATTGCGTAATCTTTGTAAATAATGTTGTAAATAACCAAGATGTTGTCAGTTTTGGCGTGAAGATTGTAAACGCACTTGTGAATGTTTTCCAAGTAAACTTTTTTATTTTTCCAAATGTGTGGCTTCCTTATTTAAATAAAACAATGCATTATGTATGTAAAATGTAAAGGATATGGGGGGCAATGGGTGTTATTTACTAAAGGCAAATCCACTTTGCACTGCAATTTCCTTTCCCAGGGAACTTTTTCAATGCACTTGTAGAGCATAGCGGATTTGACTTATGTAAATGACACCCACAGTGCTTTGTACGAAAACACGGAGCACAGCATTTTGGAGAATACACACATGTCAGACCTGGTGCTGAAAAGGAGTATTTTGGGTGTCAGTTATGCAGGAGAAACCTTCTCTAGACCAAAGATTAGGTAGCAAACACACATGAGAATAATCTTTTTGGGAAGAAGAGACTGTTACCTCCTTTTGCCCAGAAAGTGCATTACCACTGTCGAAGGCAAAGGGAAAAAATGACAAAGTAAAATAAGCTAAAAAGAAGACTGAAATGACAAGAAATCAGAGGTTGTTTAAAATATCAGATTTATTAAAAAATGCCTCTCACACATCGTCAGGCAGAGCAATGGCCCCCCTACCCACAAAGTATTCCATATATTGGTCCCGGACCACGCGGGCATTGAGAGGGGGCAAGCCTGGACGTGCCACTCGAAGGGCTGTGAGGTCCGCATTTGGAGGGCCCTCCACATCTGGGCCAACGGGCACCACATAGTTCCTGTTATGTCTTTTGAGGAAGTTGTGCAATATGCAACAGGCAAGAACTATGTGGTTCAGTTTGTATTCCGCCAAGTTAAATGCCGTCAGGAACAGGCGGAAGCGGCTGGCCAGGATGCCAAAAGCGTTCTCCACCACTCTTCTGGCTCTGGACAGCCTGTAGTTGAAGACCCTCTGGTCCGGGGTGAGGGTCCTCATCGGGAACGGCCTCATCACATGGGGAGTCAGCGCAAACGCTTCATCTGCGACAAAGACGAAGGGGAGTCCTTCGGCATTCTCCTCTGGAGGTGGCAAGCACAGACTGCCACTTTGGAGACGCCAGTAGAACTCCGTGTGCGTAATGGCCCCACCATCCGATATCCGGCCGTTCATCCCCACGTCCACATACATAAACTCGTATGTTGCCGACACCACCGCCAACATCACTACACTATTAAACCCTTTATAATTATAATAGTAGGACCCCGAGTTGGGCGGTGGGACGATGCGGACGTGTTTCCCATCAATTGCCCCTCCGCAGTTAGGAAAGTCCCAACGGCTGGCAAAGTGGGAGGCCACAGTCTGCCATTCCTGTGGCGTGGAAGGGAACTGTGGAGTGAAACAAGAAAAAAAAAATGAGTCACTTTGCACCTAAACATTGCAAGCAGATTAGACAATCAACATCTTGGAACAAGAGCATTGTATAAAATTGGAGGCTGGAAAGTATTTACACAGAAAAGTAGAGGCTCCCCTTCACAGATTACTCACCCCCCCATCAATCCCCCCACTTCTGATGGGACATTGGCAATAACTATGGTTTTGGGGGGGGGGGGGTGGTGGACAGGTAACCCTCTGCACTTCATTGATTGGCAAATGGCTCAATAATGTGGCCTAGTTTGGCCAGACCCTCGGTACTTAACACTATTGGCAGGCCACAGGAAAGATCAAATAACATTCCCCCCCCCCCCCCCCCCAAAAAAGGCAGGCACAGTGTGACATTATTAAATTACCAAGCAAGCTAATAGGAGGGAAAGAAGACAAAAAATTAGGAAATGGAATGTATGGAGGCAGCCCCTTGCACTACATGCTTTGCTGAATTCATCCCTAAAGATGCGCACTATAAAGAGGTAGGTATATAGTGTGTATTGACCTTGGGAAAGCCAGCAGATAAAGGATTGGTACCATCTGACAGAGCAGTTGGGGGAGGGGGTTCCTAATGAGTTTGCCCCCCCCCCCCCCAAAAGAACAAAAAAAAAGGGGGCTCTACATGAAGTAAACCACACAGCAAACATTTGTGCATATTTTAGGGGGTGTTTGGGGGCAAACAATACTATGCAGCAGACAAAAGACATTGCTTAAGTGACTAGGCCATAGGTGTCTATTGGGGCAGAAGAGCATGCTGGTGAGGTAAGTGAAGGGAAAAATGCATGAAGGAGAAAAGGGGCACAGCATATTAGAGCATATTGCAATCATGGTAATTAGGGAAGGAGGTCAAAAATACAAGTCATTCGCAAACAGAGCATACATAGAAGGGAATAGTAAAGTAGAAATGTTACCTTAATATAGTCCTCCTGCAGGACCTGAATGATGGCAGAACAGGTCTCTGGAATAATGATTCCCAGGGCCTGGGGAGAGATACCTGAAGAGAACTTCAAATCCTGAAGACTTCTCCCTGTCGCCAAGTACCTCAACGTGGCAACAAGCCTCTGCTCCGGAGTAATGGCTTGTCTCATGCAGGTATCCTGCCGGCTGATAAAGGGGGTCAGCAAAGCCAAAAGACGGTGAAAATCGGGGTCCGTCATCCTGAGAAAGTTCCTGAAATCATCAGGATTATTCTCCCGGATCTCACGAAGCAAAGGCATGTGCGAGAACTGGTCACGCTGAAGCAACCAATTCTTGGTCCACATACTCCTCGTCACTCTGTTCATGGACGGGTCTTGGGTCAAAGCTAAAAGCCCGACACCAATTCCGCGTACAGCACGAACTCGGCGACGAGTACGCACGGAAACATCGCTCAGAAGGTCACAAAAGGTCGGCTGGTCAGAACGGACAAACAGAAAGCACCGATAAACAGCAAGGCCTGAAAGAACGAAGTGAATACCAGCAACGAGCAGACAATAAGCAGTGCAAATCAAAGCGTCCTATATCAAGATATAGGCCGCAATGACCAACAAATGCGAACTGACTACACGCACTAATAAACAGATACGCACGACAAGCACAAACTGAAGAGCAGTAACGATCTGAGTCAGAAAACTGAGAAGCGCGAATCTTAAGTCACCAAACTTCCACTAACTCTCGATAAACACGGGATCAGCAGAAGGAGCCCAACGGGTGCCTGACGTGGTGCTGAACTTCCCTTTTGTAATCTCGTGGACGACGACTTACGTCACGACGTTCTTCCGGACCGGATATTCCGACAACGTAGTCCGACCGTGTGTACGCAACGCCAACATCGGACAAAGTACGTCGGACAAAGTCCGACCGACCTGGTCCGCGGATTGTCCGAGCGTGTGTATGGGGCTTTATTCTCATGGCACACAGGTCAGGACAAGGAAGTATACACTTAAGGACCAAAGGATTTGGAAAAATAAGATAGAAATAGTAAAATCTGCAATTTATCCTAAAAATATATAAATATATCCTAGGAGAAAATTAGTAGCGCTTAAGTGTAAAACTCATACAAATTTCAAAGTACAATAATAAGATAAGTGAATAATTTTCATATAAAATACTCATAAAATTCAACATATAAGTGTAAATATCGATATATATCACCCTAGTGAAAAAGTGATAAAATGCATATATATGTATATATATATATATATATATATATATATATATATATATATATTTATATATATATATATATATATAGTGATAACGGAATATAAAGTCCAAATATGTGAGCAATGACGTGAAAAAGAAGCAAAGTATCTCTTCAAAGTGTGTCTTCAGTACAAAAATCTTCAAACAAATCTTGGAACATCCACCACACCACGTGCTCTGTGACACCTCTCCCTCTGAAGAGCAAACTCACCAGATCACAATGCCTCCCACTCTCGTGTTTGGCCAAAGCGATTTTTTCCACTTCAGGGCTTAATAGTATCCGTCCACTCGTTCTATTTATTGTGTGTTAGTATGACTCCATATGTAAGAAAAAGTAAGTGCTCCACATAGTGTAATAAAATTCAACCAGTTTAATATATCACACTAAAAACTTCCAATGGTACAACTCACATTTTTCCAAATAAAATCACGCCTTTCAAATAAAATCACAGCAACCGAACTATAGTGGACAAATGGTAAACTGCGGCCACGGCGGACCAGAGGTGTGCGTTCAACCGTCGTATCTCACCCACTCCAAGGTCTCTCAGTTTGAAGCAGCAGTAAAAATTTAGCAGAGCAGCGTCTCACATCAGTACAAACACTTGTCCTGTAGCCACGCCCCCCGACATGTTTCGTCGTAATGACTTCCTCATGGGGTAGTGTGGTGGGTGGGTGGTTGAATTTTATTACACTATGTGGAGCACTTACTTTTTCTTACATATGGAGTCATACTAACACACAATAAATAGAACGAGTGGACGGATACTATTAACCCCTGAAGTGGAAAAAAGCGCTTTGGCCAAACACGAGAGTGGGAGGCATTGTGATCTGGTGAGTTTGCTCTTCAGAGGGAGAGGTGTCACAGAGCACGTGGTGTGGTGGATGTTCCAAGATTTGTTTGAAGATTTTTGTACTGAAGACACACTTTGAAGAGATACTTTGCTTCTTTTTCACGTCATTGCTCACATATTTGGACTTTATATTCCGTTATCACTATATATATATATATATATATATATATATATATATATATATATATATATGCATTTTATCACTTTTTCACTAGGGTGATATATATCGATATTTACACTTATATGTTGGATTTTATGAGTATTTTATATGAAAATTATTCACTTATCTTATTATTGTACTTTGAAATTTGTATGAGTTTTACACTTAAGCGCTACTAATTTTCTCCTAGGATATATTTATATATTTTTAGGATAAATTGCAGATTTTACATATAAAAAATAGTGATGATCTGCGGGTGGGGGTAAATCATGTTTTGAATATTCTACAGAACCCAAATTTTAACAAGAATCCATCAAGTCTATAGAGGATGAATCTGTGAATCTTACCCCCAAAGGAGCTGCTTGATGGTTGTTCCTCTGTTCTTGTGCCCAGGACTCTGCTATATAGCTCGTACTGCTTCTACTCTTACTGTCTGTCTAACTACTACTCTTTCTTACTTCTCTTACTTTTCTTTTCTTACTCTAAACTAAACTTAATTTTTACTCTCTCTTTCACATCTCTCTCTTTATGAACTTACTACTCTTGTACTTTTCTTGTTTCTCTTTCTAACTTACCTCTCTTTACTCTTCACTTTTTACTTTTTACTTTCTGATCTCTTCTTACTCTCTACCATTCTACTCTTACTCCTGCCTCTCCCCTGCTACTCAACTACTTCTCTACTACTTCTCTTTCTTCTACTCATACTCACTACTCTTTACTTCTACTTTCACCTACTTTCGCTCTCTCAATCTTTCTTTCTCTCTTCTTTCTTTCTTAATTACTCTCTCTCTTAACTCTCTTCTTACCTTTTTCATTCTTCCTTATGCTTATACTTACCCTCTTTACTCCGCCCCCTTCTTTTAGCTCTCTCTCTACTCTTACATCTTTACTTTCTCCTCTCTGTACTCGCTACTTCTTACTTCTACCTTGTACTTACTCGTTTTACAGTTGTTACTTCTCTCTACTCACTATTTAACATCTCTTACTCTTTTACTACTGACTCTACTTTCTTCTCTACTACTCTCTGACTTTACTCGGTTTCTCTCTACTCCTACTTCTACTGCTTACTTTTTTTACTCTTCTACTATGCTCTTCTCCTTTACTATTCAGCTCTCTCCTTACTTTCTACTCTTACTTGGTACTTCTTCTACTTTTTCTTCTTTCTCTCTTTTCTTCGTACTCTCTCTCTACTCTCTACTTTCTTCTTTACTTACTTCTCTCTGTCTTCTCTAGTACTTAACCTTCTTTACTTCTTACTCATACTTTTAACTCTTTACTACTACTCTACTTCTACTACTTCCTCCTTATTTACGTTGCTCGCTCTAACCATTTCTTACTCTTTCTTACCTCTCTTTCTATAATCTCTCTCTCTTTTTTACTGTACGACTTCTCTTTGGTCTTCTAACTATTTCTTTACTATCTTTACTTCTTCGCTTTCTGTACGTTACCTTCTTCCTCTCTTACTTAACTTCATCTACTCTTCTTTACTTTACTACTCTCTCTCTCTCTCTACTTTACTCTTCTTACTACTCGTACTCTCTGTACTCTGTTACTTCTCTCGTACACTCTCACTTCTTCTGTTTGTTCTCTTCTTGTACTTACCTACTTTCGCCTTACTTTTTACTCTCTCTTACTACTATTACTACTTTTTTCGACTTTTTCTCTCTTACTCTCTCTCGTACTTTTTCTTTTTACTCTGCCTTAAACTCTCTCTTACTCCTGACTTGTACCTTCTCTTTTCTCTCCGACTGCTCCCTTTCTTACTCGTACTCTTTCTGTTCTACTCTACTTACTTAAACTTTTTCTACGTACTCTCTTGTACTTACTACTGTCTACTTCTACTCTCTCTTTACTCTTCTTTCTACTCATCTTTCTTTCTTACTCTCTCTCTCTACTTATTTTCTCTACTCTACTTTCCTTGCTTACTGACTACGTCTTACTAATTACTCTTACTTTTACTTACCTACTTACTTCTTTCTTACTCCTGACTTCTCTTACACTCCTGCTTTGCCTTTTTCTCTCTTCTTACTTACTTAGACATTCTCTTTTCTCTCATTCTTTCGTTCTCTCGTTCTTCTCTCTCGTTCTCTCCTACTCTCTCTTACTGTCTTCTCTCCTCTCTCGTTCTTTACTCTCTCTCCTTTTCTTTACTACTTCCTACTCTAGCTTAACACTTTCTCTCATTTTTTTACTCTTCTTTCTCTACTCTTCTCTCTTACTCTGTACTCTCTCTTTCTCTTCTCTACTTCTCCCTACTACCCTTCTAACTCTCTGTAACACTTTACTACTCTCTCTCTCTTTTCTCTCTTACGTACTTCTTACTCTTATTTGCTTCTTTACTCGCGCTTTACTTCTCTCTCTTACTACCTTCTATACTCTCTCTTCTTACTCAACTCTACTTCTCTACTCTACTATACTCTTCACTACTCTCTAACTTACTTTCTCTTCTCTACTTTCTGTCACTACTACTTCTCTCGTACTTCTACTCCTTATGCTACTTCTCCTATTTACTACTCTCTTCTTCTCTTACTTACTCTTTCTTCATCTTACTCTTCTTTCTCTTCTTTGCTTACTCTCTCTTTACACCTTCTCTTTCGTTACTACTACTTTACGTCTCCTCTTATTTATCTCCTTCTACTTCTTCCTCACTTTAATTACTTCTTACCTAAACTTACTTTACTCTTCGCTCTAACTCTCTCTTACTCTCTTACTTACTCTTTCTTTACTTCTCTCTTACTTACCTTACTCTACTCTCACTACTTACTCTTCTTACTTCTCTGTTCTGGACTCTCTCTCTTACTCTTCTCTGCTCTTACTCTCTCTCTTCTCTCGTTCTTTACTCTTACTACTTTCTTCTCTTCTAACTCTCTTCTTACTCTTACTTCTTTCTCTGTCTCTCTCTTACTCTCTTACTCTCCTCTTTCTCTCTTCTTTCACGCTTACTGCTCTTCTCTCTCTTACTCTCTGCTCTACTCTTCTCTTACGTCTCTGTTACTTACTTTGTCTACTTCTCTCTTGTACTTCTCTACTCTTACTCTGTCCCTGTTTACTTTTTTCTACTACTTACCTCTTCTTGCTTTTCTTAACTCCTACTCTCTCTCTTACTCTTCGTACGTCTACATACTCTTACTCTTATTCTTCTCTTCTTTTCTGCTCTTACTACTCCTTTTCTCATTTACTTGTCTTCTTCTCTGTACGTCTCTCACTTCTTTACTCTACTACTCTTACTTCTCCCTGATACTCTTACCTCTCTTGACTCTCTCTACTCTCTCTACCTTACTTTACTTACGTCACCTTTCTTTCTACTTCCTCTCTATTTACTCTCTCACCTTCTCTCCGTCTACTTCTTCTTTCTTTCTCTATACTTTCTCTTCTACTACTTCTTACTTACTGACTTACTTCTTTACACTACTCTCTACTTTTCTTACTGTAACTTTTCTTTTCTTCTTCTCTCTTCTCTCACTTTCTACTTTACTACTCTTCTCCTTCTACTACTTTACTTCTATCTACCTGACTCGCTTCTACTTATTACTCTCTTCGCTCTTTCTCTCTCTACTGCTTTCCTTACTTTTCTTCTCTTCTTCTCTCTTTTCTTTACTCTCTCCTTCTCTTACTTCTTACTACTCTCTGCTCTACCTTGCTCACTTCTTTACTCTCTTCTCTTCTCTTACTATCTTACTAAAAATTAAAAATAAAAAAAAAAAACTGTCTTACTACTCTTTTTTACTACTCTTTACTCTCTACCTTTACTTCTCTCTCTTCTACTCTCTAGCTCTAACACTTTACGACTTCTTACTACTACTGTACTTTCCATTCTCTTACTTACTTTTCGCCTCTTTACTCTTACTCTACTCTTCTTTTTCTTTCCTTTTCTTCTCTCTCTCTCTTCTGTTACTCTCTTCTTTACTACCTTCCTCATTTCATTTACTCTTTTCCTCACTTTACTTAACTGTCTGACTTCGTTCTTCTTCTCTCTTTTCTCGCTACTCTACTACTTTCGCTCTTACTCTCTTACTTCTCTCTACTCTAACTTCTTACTCTTTGCTACCTTTACTCTTAACTTACTTTACTCTTATTCTCTTCTGTCTCTAACTTTAGCTCTGTACTCATTTTCTTAACTACGCTTACCTTTTCATCTCTCAACTCTCATTCTTTCTACTCTTACTCTTTTCTCGCTACTTCTTATAACAACTTTTGCTTTACTCTCATTACGCGTACTACTTCTCCTTACTACTTTCTCTTCGCTTCTCTTACTTTCTTACTTTAACTTCTTCGACTCTTAACTCTCTCATACTACTGTAACTGTACTCTTCTCGTTCTTACTTTCTACTTCTCCTTCTCTTCTTTTCTTTTCTTACTCTCTCTTACTTTCTCTACTTCTTTTTACTCTACTCTCCACTTTTTCTCTCTTTTCTCTCTACTCTCGACTACTCTTAAACTCTTGTACTTACCTTCTACGACTCTCTTACTTTTCGCTCTTCTTTCTCATATTTTTTTCGGCTTCTCTTCACGTTACTCTTAACTTACTCCTCTTCTTTTACTTCTCTACGCTTTCTTCTCTGTTACTTCTTTACTTATATCCATTCTCTTACTCCTTACTTACTTCTCTTTCTGTATTCTTTTTCTCTTCTTGTAACTACTTAGTCTGCTCTTCTCTTCCTACTTTCTTACTTTACACTAACTTCTCTCCTCTTTACTCTCTCTCCTCATTCTTTGAAACTCTAACGCTCTCTCTCTCATTCTCGTATGTCTATATTATTTAAGTAGCAGCTATTTACACCAATTTTACATTTCTATATTATTTAAGTAGCAGCTATTTACACCAATTTATTTATTTATTTAATTTATTTAAATTTTCACTATTAGTTGGCGCGGTGGGGGTAAAAAAATATAGAGGGCAAGTCATTATTTAATATAGTTTTTACCAACAGTATAAAGATAGAAATAGTGATGATCTGCCTGGGTTTGATTCACTGGGGGTTTGATGAATCATGTTTGAATATTCACAGAACCCAAATTTAACAGAGAATCCAGTCAAGTCTATAGAGGATGAATCTTGTGTAGTGCTTACCCCCAAAGGAGCTGCTTGATGTGTTGGGTCCTCTGTTCTTGTGCCCATGACTCTGCTAATAGCTCTGTACTCCCTGACACACCTGGTTTCTTTACCACTTGAAACCGTCCATGGGACTTTATGTGGCATAATAACTAAGTATATATAAAAAGTACACATTTTATTATATACAACAATAAATAAATCTCATAAAAATCACATTTCATTGGCAGAGTCACATAAGAAAAAGGCAAAATTCATGTACAATTGGCAAGGACAGTACACCCCATACATGAAACTTCTTGGCAGGATGTGTCCCAGCTCAGGTTCTAATACATTTCAATCTACAGTCATTTCAATCAATCAGTTATATATCTTCATCAGGGAAGAGTTTTGCACTCTATAAATACATTTTAAAAGAAGTATTTCACTCTTCAAAATGATACACTAAGGTAGGGCAATGGGATAAAATTACTTAGAAATTGCTTACCAGCCTCTGCAATTTAAAGCCTAATGCTGAACTCCAATCAATCAGATAAATTAACAAATCGACTACTATAACGGTGATGTTTTACTCATCAAAGGATTTCTACTTCTGTCTATCTAGTTTTAAAATGTACAAATCTCTACCACAAAGCACAGACCTGTCTGACAGGGCACAAAACCTGATTTTCATTGAAAGAGGCAGATTGATGAGCTTTCTCTATCACTCTACATTCTTCTCCTTTTAGCATTCTCCTTGCACTGCAACACAACTGATTGGCTCCAAGTGCTGCTTCTTCTTCTGTCTTTCTGAACTCTGCTGCACAATTGATTGCAAGATGCTTATATCAAGTCAAATTCAGGTACTTACCCTACTTGTATTTAAGAATAGTTCATTTAAAGCAGTAATACAAATACAAAAAAAAGCTTGCTATTCATGTAGCGGACCAGAAGAGTTGAAGCTGTTATAGCTGAAAAGGGTGGGCCAACTCAATATTGAACACTACGGAGTAAGCTTGAGATGCCATTAAAGTTCATGTGCGTGTAAAGGCAGGCATCCCAATACTTTTGGTAATATAGTGTATATTATGATGAAAGAATAAATGTATGCAGCGCCACCCCCAAAGGAGCCGCTTGAGTATGTTTGGTTCTGTACTCTGCCTCTCAACCCCAAGAACAGTCCTAGCCTCTCTGGCACACACAGTGTACATGCAAGCACGCAAGTAAATAAACACAAACTGTGGTGAACCAAAAAGTCAGTTTACTGGGAAAATTTCCACCAACAACAAACAGTACAGGGCAACCCAGTAGTCATAAACAACACGACTCTGATCTATAACAGTATAGCACAAATTCCGTGCAAATTTCAAATAGCACAATTGAAACAACCTAAATATCTCTAATGTGGCCTATGTGTTCGGACATGAGGGAAGACAGAACTGGCTTGATGACGGTCAGCCTATTTCCATTAAAGCCTGAAACAACAGGCCCAGGTGTTAAACACGTGACACAACAGGCAATAATATGAATTACCAACTTTAGGCTTAACATTAGAGTTCCTCCTTAATGAGTATAACTAGAACCACTGAGTCTCTGCTAAATGAAAAAAAAAAACAGGAAATTCCTTGCAATGGAAATGTCCGGTATCTTCACAGGACCCTGCGTTGGTGCACTTGGTGTCCTGTTCAACATGATGAGCAAAGTGTACTTAAAGATATCCTGGCAGACAAAAAATTATGTACAGTATGCTGGCAGTATCCTGGCAAACAAGATGGATGCTATGACTGTTCAGCATGGTGTAAGTGTTTCTGCAGGTGTAGGCACAGATAAGGCAACGTTGTCTGCATGCAGTGTCTTTAAGGTGGGCAAGTGCCCGCTCACCAATCCTGTGACCAAGGGATCAAGGGAGATCAAGGGAGATGTCCTTGCAGACAGGTTCTACAGGTTGCCCGACTGGCTACCTTGGAACCGGAACTCCTTACGTGCTCAGGAATGCCTGGAGATGAACCTGAGGTCCCTCTCTGGTGAGATGTCCGCAACCAACCATCCGACTCTTGGAGCTGTGGCAGGACTGTCATACCGACTCAGGATAGTGGCAACTCTCCCCCTGTCTCTCTCCTCGCCTTGTGGTGTCGCCTGCTCCCAGGCAGCCTTAGCGCATTGTGGAGTGGGAGAGAGGGAGGGAAGAATTCCCCTGCAGCTGCTGACAGGGCCACAGGTGGCAGAGCGGCACCCGCTACATTTATATATATTTTTGAAAGGTAAAACATATACTGTATATGGATGTATATCTATATACAGTATATGTTTTACCCTTCAAAAATATACTTTATGGGGGAACCACAAACAAAGAATAGAGTGAAATTATATAAAGATGCACCCATGAGAAGAACCCCAAAACACACACAGCCCTAGATAGACACCTACAATAGATGTAATACATTTTTAATTAGAGAATTCAAAAAAGGTTGTTGATTGTAAAAAGTCAAGACAATAACAGAGGAAAAAAAAGTGAGTCTTACCCTAAAGGTCAGTTAAATATATTAATACTAATGCAATACAATAAAAATGAATGCTAAAGAAAACACAAAATAGTATGTTACAAAATTATCCACAACACCATTTAAAAGTACTTTATACAGTATGTGTGATATTTTAAAACATATATTGCCAGCCGGCAAGTGGAGAGGAGAGGCATGGCAAATATGCCCCTAATTAGAACCCCCCCACGCCATGTTGGCGGTCCTTGGAATGACCCCCCCCATGCATATAAGCCTAATTTTTCAGCTGCAAGTTTATGCTGTGCATATAGGCTACTGTCCCTCACCTTCTTTTGCCCGATATTGAAGTAAGCAATCTCCTGTGCTAAAACAGGTACTATTGGTCCTAAGGAAGCAGGCAAACCCACGAAACATGTAGAATTATTATGGGACACATGACAGCAAAGGGAATGTTTAATTTTTATTGTAACAATGGTTTGGTCATTTGTTTGACTTTTTAAACATTTTTTTGTAATCTAAATTGTGTTTTTATATATAACAAAGATGTTTTTCTGTGTTGGCCACCAGTGGTATATTCCAAGTCCAATTTTGTACTTGACCTAGACTTTATATTCATATGGGATGATACCTTGGAGAGCCAAACTACTAAATTATAAAGACATTCCACCCTTATATATTACTTTACAATTGCATGTTTCTAAATGTTTTATATCCCTATTTATGAGTACCACCCCCCCCCCCCTTCTGCAATGTGACAACAGCTTTAGGGGAGATGCCTAATGCATAGTTGCAGCTTGTTTTGGCCTTGAACACTTTCCTAGGATAAGCAATGTCTAGAGGAATGCACAGGGAAGTTGAACATGTCATCCTATGCATACGTCTTGCTGTTGATTGTCACCGGAAACTGTTCACAAATGGATGAGCTGCGGCAGGAGGGGAGAGGGCATGTTGGTACTGATAACTAGAGTTAAAAAAGTACTTAGAAACATGAAACAAAATACTTGTACTTGTAGATTTACTTTGTTGGGGACATAAATTAAATCTAAAATTCCAATGACCAATCTTCTTTAATTTTCTTCTATTTAAAAAATGTTGAAAGTTATAAAAAGATGAACATGAGAATTTGAACATACTCAATGCAAGATAGTACTCCTGGTGAGATCTGAATCCATGGTCCTGGTGCTTTAAGACATAAATTAGGCCAAGGGTCTCATTTATGGAAGGCACTGCAGAGGTAGGGTTATGCTGCCTCTTTAACTAATCTTCAACGTCCCTTAGGCAGCCCATAAATAAATCATTTTTTTTTCCTTTCAACCAGTGGGTTATATGTAAAAAAAAAGACCAGATTTCCCCATCCACACATTTAAGGTGTATGGGGGAATCACTCCCACTGTACTAGAGTGTTCTGACAGCAGGGAGTCTTCCCTATCATCAGATATAGCAGCACTGATCGAGATGCATTTACCCAACAGGCTGTTTGTACAGTCAAGGTGCCCATACAAAGAATACATTTTGTCCAGTCCCTGCTAAATCGGTTGAATCTTCATCTACATACTGCAGGTTTTTGATACTAAAATAATAATGAAGGTAACACCAATAATTCACCTATAAAATATATTGAAAAAAAATGGCTGCCTCCCTTTTGCAGAGGTCACAGGTGAACTTTACAAGCGGTTTATATTTAATCTCTCACCCCATCATCTCCAGTCCACCATTCATTAGTCATGTGAAAGGTGGATTATTGAGCAGTGCAGAAAATACCCTGAGATTTTATTTGACATTATCGTAATATGTCTTGCTTAGCATATTAAAATGTATGATGGCATTCTATTTACATAATAATCCAGCGCAGCACCTAAAATTATGAACATATATTTTTTCAGATATCTCTTATAATTTAAACAAAAATACTGACACATTATGGCCACAAAAGGATGCCATTAAATCACATGTCCTGACCTTGTTTCTCGATTCTTAAGAATATATATCTCCTGTGCGTCTCTAGCAACTCAACTCATACAAATAGCATTGCAATGCCTTCCAAGAAATAGATATGATGCTATTAATTCCTCTATGATTGCAGTGCCTGGCTCAAGGCAATTTGAAAAGCATATCAAATGTATGACAGGTGTCCTTTAATGATGGGTGAATTACTGGGGCACACTCCTTTTGCTCAGAAAGTAATTTAATCCTTGGTCCATGGAGCTTTGTGACAGCAGTGATTCTGTAGCAGATCTGAGGATTGCTGTGCACACGTCCTCCAAGGTCTTATGTCATTTCTTAAGGGAGTAAATCCAGGAAGCAGAAATGTTCTTCCAAGTTATGATTTCTATTACCAGCCCTCAGCCTTCTGAGCTGTATGCAGCCAGTGGCAGCGCTCTGTGATTTTAGCTGTGATAATTCCGAGAATGCTGTTGTTTTCCTTCTGTAAATAAACCAAAAGGTCTTCAAGGGTAAAAGGACCTTGCTGTGCAGGCTAAAGTTGAATAGTAACTTTTCAGTTGAGTCGGTGGGAGAACAACTTCTTACATAGTTTCAAACTGCGGTAAAGGTCGTAGAGTGCTTGACAACACCTATGCACAAGGTTGAAAGGGGCCTAATTTGGAGACTAAACTGCCGCAGCTGTCAAGAATATAAGATCTAGGTCACATGATTGATAACAAAAAAGGGAATTACCGAAGGCCGATACAAAGAACTTTACCTTTAATTCATCCTCCATTGAGCAGCCACTGGTTATGTAACTCCTGCAAAATTTATTTTGGTTTACAATCTTATGAGATATGTCTGTGTTTCTACTGAAGGTAGGGAAATGTGTTGCAGCTAAAATCCCCATCTGCCATGTACAGATACAGATCTAGTATTCCTAAAGATTAGATCTCAGTCCAGTGAGTAGTTCCTTACCTAGGAAGCAGTTACATTTGAACTCCAGACAGATAAAGAACACAAATGAATGCAGCCATATGTAGCACCGACACTTGTTTAAAGTGTGCGCTATATATGTAAATTTTGTTTTTCAGAACTGTAACAGAGTTCTGGGGGTTAATAGTACAGGTCTTTTGCTTTGGCATCAGTTTGGCTGGGCTGTACTGAAGTTCTGCCTGGTCATAGGTGCAGTGAGGCACCTGTGACAGGCTGAGAACCAAGCCTGGTTGGACGTGTTAGGTACCAATCTTTCCCGAGCCAATCAGTGGGTGTGTCTGGCCCCGCTGCATAGTCTGGGAAGTGGTATTTAAGATGCTGAAGTCACATGTTCAGGGTTCGGCTGCTGCTTTGATTCCTGGTTCCGGTCCGAACCAACCCCGTAAAGGGTCCCTGACCCAGGTGTGTCTGCCTTCCCCATAAGCATGGTCACTCTGACCAGCCCCAGAGGCCCTCATGGTCTGGGATGGGGATCCGTCCATTCCCGAGCTTTGGAACTGGCTAGTTCGAGGCCCAGTAACTGAAGGAGGATTCGGAGGTGTACAGGTGTGCTCTCGGTATTGGAGGGACATGGCAACTCATACAAGCGACCAGGGGAGGACTCTTCGGAGGAGGGCCAAGAAGCTGGCTGTTTGGTAAGAGCCTGGGAGTTGAGTTGTATGGACACTAGAGAATCCACATTTCTCACAGTATTGCCAAGAAGGCTTAGAGATCCAGGTACTGTGGGAAAGGTTCCTACTTATTTCAGTTACAATCTAGTCTGTGGCAGAGACTTTGAAAACTTTCCGGATCACATGTTGGCTGCTAAATCTATGGTTAGAGGTTTATTCAGCAGTGAAGCACCCAGTTGCGAGTAGCCACTCTCTGGGTTAACTAAGAGACATTCAATTGATGTCAGCAGTTCAAAGTGCCTGAGTTTTATCACCTGTGCCCTCTATTCCCACCTCAGACTGTGTTATAGTTGGATGTTACCCCAGCAAAATAAAAATCCTGAAAAGGACTTTTGTGTGTCAACATTTGAAGTTACTGGGTACTAACCCTGGGAACCCCTAGACAACGAACAACAAGCTACGAGGAGGTAATTGGTAAGCCCAGAAAATTCAAGGTCGCCCCTAGGGGTTATGGCCGCTACACATATATTTATTAATACATTTTTAATTTATGTCTTTTAATTCCAGCAGTATATCTGTAAGTCAAAAATACTAAATTAAGTGTGCTGCCTCTTTAAGTTTGATACCAGAAATGTAATCAATACATCATTTTCATAATGTCAATACATAATGGGGAATAAACAACAGTGAATAAACCATAATGTCCCAGTGTAAAAAGTCCCAAGGAAAAAGTATATATAATGTGCAATTCCGTTGTTGCAAACAAAGTGCAAGTGCTCCAGTAGACATTCACAGTGGGGCTAACACACTCCTTACCAGAAGTACTGATCCCACCAAGAAATCATAGGATGCCTTATGGCTCCGCAGCATCTAACAATTCGGCTGTCACCCTCCAGCTCCATGATACCATGTGTCCAGCCCCAACCAACGCGTTTCTCTCTAACAAGCATCTCCTTTCTGTAGCTGAATATGACCTGGTATCAGCCTCTTGCATTCCCCGTACAGCAGATCTCATACTGGGGGAGGGAGTAGCAGCACAATAAACAGGTCAGTTATGTTGCAGTGCAGGGGTCATGCTGATTTGAGATAGTAAAGTGACAGAGAGATGAGCTTATCAGTCTGTTACTTCTCCTTTCACTGTCCAGTTACTGAGTAAGTTGGGGAGACATGCAAGGGCTGGTTCACACCATTAACAATGTGTTTCAACACACACATTTTCTTTCACTGAGCCACGTTGCGTCCTCAGAACTTTTTCAGGTTGGAGGCTGTGGAGTGTGGACATGGTACAAGAGAGGCTATGGCCAGGATACAGGAGATGGTTAGAGGCTGCAGACATGATACAGTAGGTGGTTGGAGGCTGCAGACATGATACAGGAGGTGGTTGGAGGCTGCAGAGTGTGAACATGGTACAAAAGGTGGTTGGAGGCCGCAGACATGATACAGGAGGTGGTTGGAGGCTGCAGACATGGTACAGGAAGTGGTTGGAGGTTGCGGAGGGCGTACATGGTGCAAGAGGTTGTTAGAAGCTGTGGACAGGATACAGGAGGTGGTTGGAGGCTGTGGACATGGTACAGGAGGTGGTTAGAGGCTGTGAAAAGGATATAGGAGGTGGTTGAAGGCTGCAGACATGATAGAGGAAGTGGTTAGAGGCTCTGGACAGGACACAGGATGTGGTTGGAGGACATCACATACTATAGATATAGCAGCCATGGATGGTGCAGGGGTCCGGTCCCTCAGTGGAGTGGTGGAAGTCTTCCTCTAGCAGCCATGGATGGATCTATGGCTGCTGGAGAAAGTCTCCCACCACTCCACTGTGAGCACAGCCACACTGAGTCTTGCAGACCGGACCCCTGCACCATCCATCTCCATGTGACCATGCAGTGGCGTGGTGGTGGTGGATGTCCCCACAGGCTCTAGCTGGGATCCGGTCTCTGGGACGGGAGGCATGTTCGCTGATATGCTGCTGACCCTGAGGCAGCCGAGTGCCAACTGCTAAGCATTCAAAAATGGCGCCAGGCGGCACATTACGTCATTAACTCACCATGCATGTGCCCGCTCAGCCAAAAGTGGCCGAGCATGTACAAGCTTGTGCAGTTTAAATGTCGGCCTGCAACTATATATTTCATGGGCAGCCTCCATCTGTAATGGGCATTTACGGGCAACTCAAAAACTGATTTAAATGTATGGGCTGCCCGTAAATTTATGGGCGGTTGACAACACTGCAGACACCTTGCTCCGGGGGGGCCACTTGCTCCCCACATGCGGACGCCCATGAGCCCATTCAAAATACTGTAACGCAGCTTGATAAATAGAATTTTAGTGCACGCTGCATTTTTGGATATCACAAATTGGGCACTGTGGTGCATTGCAGTGCAAGTGCATTGTAAAGATGTTTTGGGTTACCATTTTAAATAAATGACGCTGCATGCAACAACGTGTGTGCTGTGTTGCTGCATGCTGTGGTAGTATGTATGTACTACAGTGTATGACTAACAACCACTAATGTTGCGTACACACGACCAGACTTTTCGACAGCAAAGGTCCGACAGAACTAATCCGTCGAACGATCGTGTGTGGGCTCCATCGGACCTTTGCTGTCCAAAAATCTGACGGACTTTAGAAATCTTTCCGGAACTCCGCCAGACTCAGTTCCTATGGAGAAATCCGTTCATGTGTATGCTAGTCCAACGGAAAAAAAACTATGCTAGAGCAGCTATTGGCTGCTGGCTATGAACTTCCTTATTCTAGTTCGGTCGTACATCATCACGTTCAAATCCGTCGGACTTTGGTGTGATTGTGTGTGGCCAAGTCCGTTCATTCGGAAAGTCCATGGGAAATCCGCTGAAAATCCGTCGGGAAGACCGTCTGGTCGTATGTATGCAGCATTAGTGTTCCTGAACTGTAGCAGAGAAAAATTAAGTCCCCTGCCCTGCCAGACAGGACTTTGTTGTGTGCCAGAGCTAAACGAAAATTAACTAACCAAAATACAAATTGGCAGGTAAAATATCTCCATTATATGTATTTTATCTTTGTATTTAGGTGTCTGCTTGGAGCTCAGCTTTAAAGCTATTCCAGAAAGCAGCAATGTCAGGAAGTAGCAGATTAATCTTACTGACTGGCGCAGTGCATGTACCAAGAAAAGTTTGCCAAAATGATACGTTATTATACACCTACAACAGTAAATATATACTGTATGTAGTTCAACTGTATATTTGTAGTAGCTGTTTGTCAGGAATTTCACATAATAAATTAGGGATTTACCAAAATACACACAAAAAAAACTTTCGGAGTGCCACCAAAACACTGCAGCACTGCATGTGATAACACAAATAACATCCTTTTATTATATTTTAACATTCCTGGCAAATGTTAAAGCTGGATGCATTTTAAGAAAGGGTATATTTTTATAGAAATGAAATATGTGATAGAATAAAACTTTTTGTCAAAATTGTTAGCAAAAAGGGAATGAAACCTTTTAAGCAAATAGTAATGTGGCGTATTAATATAATTAATCACAACTAACAAACTAGATTTCCTTCGAGGAGTTTCTTGTAATTCTTACGTGTTCCCATTAAGTCAAGGTTAAATTTCTAATAGTGCAAATCAATTTTCATGTCAGTAGAAAATGTGTTTAATCATGGGCAGAGTTAGTGAGTAAAGTTGCAAACTGGAATTTAAATGTAGCTGAAAAAAAACATTAAGGTAATGCGCCAAGAACTTAAATCAAGGAACTATTTTACTAGCAGTGTTGTGTAGACACAATGGCAGCCACTTGGGAAAATTGCTTTTAGTTCCCAAAACTCACTTAGTTCAAGGTCAACTGAAATATCAAAAGTATTCATAAATAGTGTATTAGAAATAGTTCTTTTTTTTCTTTTTTATTGTTTCAATCTTAATTGTATTGGAAAATTATTATACAAATAGACAAATATGCATACATTAATGGCATAATCATACCATCAGTCAATTTACAAATACATTATACAAGCTCAAATAACAAAAAAACAACAACAAAACAAATATTAGTATATTTGTAAGTATTAGAAATAGTTTATTCTCATAATGTGTAACTAAAATGTTCTGTTCTAGCTAAAATAAAATTCTATATATGTAGCAGGGACGTGCTGTGAGGTCAGTGGCTGGTAAGGCACTGGCTAGTATCAGAGCCAGATACACACAGGTTACATACACCGCGATCGTTAAAGCGATAACAATAATTCTAGCACTAGACCTCCTCTGTAACTCTAAAGATTTAACCTGTAAAAAAAATGTAAAGCATCACCTTTGGAGATTTTTAAGTACCGAAGTTTGGCGCCATTCCACAAGTGTGTGCAATTTTAAAGCGTGACATGTTAGGTATCTATTTACTTGGCATAACATCATCTTTCACATACAAAAAAATCGGGCTAACTTTAGTGTTTTTTTTTTTTTTTTTTTATTCTATTCATGTGTAGCGCTGGTATTTTCAATACAGATGCTATAAATAAAAATGTAGTTTAGCTCAGACTGCCATTATTGTAAATTCTGGTTCTGTTTCAGCTTGGTTGGTTGTGTGGTTTTCCCCTTGGCCTAGGGATGGCGCCCTATTATTTCGGCCAAGGTTGGAAATTGCACCAAGCTGGGTGTATTGAATGCTTTTTTGCCCAGAAACAGTCAGTGGGTGTGGTCTGCCTGCTGTGGATTCTGGGAGGGGGTACTTAAGGGACAGATGCCGTGACAGGGAGGAGTTCTGACCTGATGGCCCTCATGGCCTAAGGTGTGTCGCTGCCGTTAAATTGTCTCTGGGCCGGCTGGCCTGAGGCGTCGTTATTGAAGGTAGGCCCAAAAGTCTTGGGGCCTACCGATCCAGGGATAGTCCTGTGCTGTCTTGCCTGTGGGAAGTAGCCATGCGACTGGAGGATCCAGGGGAGGACTTTTCGGGAGAGGACCGTGCAATAAGGCCTGTGCCCCTAGAAAAGCCTGGAGACTCAGTTGGAGGTTGTATCCCGGGTCAACTACCACACAGTATCGTAGGTTCGGAAGAAGGGAACTGGTACTATGTGATCAAGCCTTGACATTGGAAAAAGTCGCTAATTACCCAATCCTGTGGCAGAGGATTGTGTAACAGTTATACCAAATCTTAAAGTCTGTGGCAGACTATGACCGAGCATCGCATCAGCTGCTAGGTCAGTGAGAGAGGCCTATACGGTGGTTGCTGAATCCAGTTGTGGAGCTGTTGTCCTCTGGATCAAACAAAGTATTCCTGATCTGCAAATCAAAGATACCTGAATTCCCCTAAACCCTTCATCCCTCTATTGCATATGTCTTTCTTAAATAAAGCATTGGAAAAAGAGACTGTGTGTCAGAGCTAAAATCTGTGAAAAGAAGTCTTTAATGGGACCCCTATGACGGATATGGTGAAACAGTAAAGGAACGGTAAGCCCAATCAAATACAGCCGCTCCTTCGGGGGTAAGTGCTACACATGTAACAGTTTTTTCCCTAAAAAACGCGTTTGAAAATTTCTGCGCAAATACCGCGTAACATAAAAAGTTGCAACAACCACCATTTTATTCCCTAGGATGTCTGCTAATATATATATATATATATATATATATATATATATATATATAATGTTTGTGGTTTCCGAGTAAGTTTCTAGCAAAAAAATAAAATATATATGATTTTTACATATAGGAGAGACCTGGGTGGCAAGTGGTTTATTACCATAAATATGTAATATACAAATAATTATTATATATTGTTTTAAGGTAATTTACTATATTTTGAAAAACTGTACTCAAGCAGGTGGCTTAAAGAGGAAGTAAACCCTCTGGGACAACTTTGGCCTACAGGTAAGCCTAGATTAAGGCTTACCTGTAGGTCCAATAAATATCTCCTAAACCTACATGGTTTAGGAGATATTTAGAAAAGAAAGGGCACCGCTATCTACGGCACATGCGCCGTAGACAGCGGCGCGCAGGCGCACTGCGCATGCCGATTACACGGCGATATGTGCTTTCCTGCGCATGCGCGGGAGTGATGTCATCGCCTCTCCAGCGAATCACATCGCTGGAGCAGCGAGACCGGGAAGTCACTCCCGTAGTGATGGCGGCGGAGAAGGTCGTGGATGAGGTCCGCTCCGGGGGCTTCGTTTTCAGGTAAGTTATTCATAATGAGCTAGTATGCTATGCATACTAGCTCATTATGCCTTTGCCTTGCAGGTTACGTTTTTTTTTTTTTTTTAAAAGAGGCTTTACTTCCTCTTTAAAGGACAAATTACTGAAGTTTGAAGTTATAACTTCCAACCAGTAATTTCACAGTAAATAGATAAATAATACATTATTATGTTATAACATACAGCATAATAATATATTATTTAGCTTTATTAAAACAGTAACTTTTCAGCAGCAGCAGCAGCAGATCCTCCCTCTTAACTGTGTGAGAAAAACACGGGATAATGGGTAAATCTTATACCCATAAACACATGTTTTTTCCTTGTAGTTAAATGTCTTTTAGACACATGCCCCCTTCTATGACACTGCAGTGAGAGGCGTGCCTCCACTGCAGCATTTTTATTGGACAGCTTGGATCAATAGTACTTTACCATTAGTCCATGGCTCCAAGCTGTCCATTGAGCTCAGTGCCAGTGACAATTCAGAGGCACTGTGAGCTCAGCCTCTCAGTCTGTTGCAAACAACGTGTTCCAGCTTGTATTTAAACTGGCCGTGCTGTATGTAGCTTCTGACAGGCTGGGCAAAGAGCCCCGTGTCTCCGGTACCATAGCTGGTAGGAGCCCCAGTGGTGGGGCAGGACTTCAGCTACCTACTCCCCAAATTTGGGATCTCTATGACCCTAGGTCGTTGAGCTATGACCCTCAAAGCTTGATCATTTTTTTTAAATTTCATGTTTAGGGACTGCACGTCCCTGAATTCAATCTAATCACAATGTGTTAAAAAAAAAAGCAAAAAATTAAATAAAAAATGTAATTAAAAAAATAAAATTATAACTTTTTTAAGTGTCGTATTGACACTGTACTGCACCGGTGGCAGTATGTAAAACAAATTGGAAAGTGGATTTTTTTTTTCATTTCTTAATTTTCCAATAAATTATGACAAAAAATTACAACTTCAAAAAACCTATGTCTACGTTCCAAAAATGGATCATTTGCTGCATATATCTACTGTCCTGGCATTATCAGGCCATATCAGAAATGAGATGAGGCCATAAGTACTATACATGTGCACTGCCAAAAAAATTTTTTTTTTTTATTTTTGTTTTATTTGTTTTTTTTTTTTTTTTGGATCATTCCTTATGATTTAAATTTGTTATTTCAAATAAATTCATAAAAATGCAAAATTCAAAAATACCAAAATTAGAAAATCCAAAAATAAGAACGAAAATCCAAAAATTCGAAAGAATAAAAATTCAAAAATAAGAACAAACATCCAAAATTTAAAAAATCCAAAAATAAGAATGAAAATTTGAAAGAACCTAAAATCCCAAAATAAGACAAAAAATCGGAAAAATTTAAAATGAGAAAATCCAAAAATTCGACAATTCGAAAATCTGAAAATAAGAACGAAAATCAGAAAATTTGTCAGAAAATTTAAAAATACGAAATAATAACCAACTAATAATGACGAACTATTAAATTATAGGTATTGGAATTTCCTTTCAAATTTGGCTGTTAGTGAACGTGATGAATTTGAATTTATTTGAAGTTACAAATGATCTGAAATAACAAAATTAATAATAAAAAAATAATAATGATAATAATAAAAAAAAAATATTATTATTATTATTGATTTTAATCATTTGTTATGTTCCATTTGTTTAAATGCAGCATTCGTTATTCGGATAATTCGTAACTTCGGATAAATTCATATTCATTACGTTCACTAACAGTCAAATTGCTCATCGCGGCCGTTTACCACGTAATCGCTCTGTCAAATGACGGAGTGATCACATGTAAGCAAACCGGCGTCATTTCATGACGCTGGTTCCTCTCTCCTCCTTTTTCTGTACCGATCGGTACAGTGTGAAAGGAGAGGGGGAGGGATCTGTGGCAGCAGTGCTGTGGGTGGGATCTGTAGTGCCCACAGCCTTCTCTGCAGTCACCACCGATCCATCCATCCATGCTCAGCCATCCCTCCATACCCTGCAATACACCTGCAGATGGATAACCAGCGATACCCAACAATACCCCCAGCGATACCCAAACAATACCCCCAGCGATACCCAGCCATACCCTGCGATACCCAGCGATACTCTGCGCTACCCAGCCATACCTCCTGCGATACCCAGCCATAACCCCAGCGATACCCAACCATACTCTGGGATACCCAGCCATACCCCCTGCAATACCCAGCCATACCCCCTTTGATACCCAGCCATACTCTGCGATACCCAGCCATACTCTGCTATACCCAGCCATACCCTGCGATACCCAGCCATACCCCCTGCAATACCCAGCCATACCCCCTGATACCCTGCGATACCCAGCCATACCCTGTGATACCCAGCCATACCCCCTGTGATACCCAGCCATACCCCCTGCGATACCCAGCCATACCCTGCGATACCCAGCCATACCCCCTGCGATACCCAGCCATACCTCCTGCGATACCCTGCGATACCCAGCCATACCCAGCCATACTCTGCAATACCCTGCGATACCCAGCCATACCCCCTGCGATACCCAGCCCTACCCCCTGCGATACCCCGCCATACCCTGCGATACCCAGCCATACTCTTCGATACCCTGCGATACCCAGCCATACCCCCTGCGATACCCAGCCATACCCCTGCGATACCCAGCCATACACCCTGCGATACCCAGCCATACACCCTGCGATACCCTGCGATACCATGCAATGCCCTGCAATACTCGCTACGATCAAAGCCAGGATCGTTTTTTTTTTATTTTTATTTCAGGCTTTCCAGCCTAGAGGTGAGACGTGGGGTCTTATTGACCCAAAATCTCACTGTAAAGAGGACCTGTCATGCCATATTCCTATTACAAGGGATGTTTACATTCCTTGTATTAGGAATAAAATTGATCAAAAAAATTTTTTGGGGGGAAAAAAGTGTCAAACTAAAATAAATAAAGTAAAATGAACAATTTTTTTTTAAAGCGCCCCTGTCCCCGTGTGCTCGCATGCAGAAGCGAACGCATACGTAAGTCCCGCCCACATATGAAAACGGTGTTCAAACCACACATGTGAGGTGTCGCTGCGAACGTTATAGTGAGAACAATAATTTTGGACCTAGACCTCCTCTGTAACTCAAAACTGTTTTATGTTTTATAGCTGTTTTTTTCTTTTTTTTAATTGGCGGTATTTTTTTTATATAAAACAAAAAATAAAAACTGCAGAGAAAGAAAGCTCTATTTGTGGGAAAAAAAGGACACACATTTTATTTGGGTACAGCGTTGCACGCCTGTGCAATTTTCAGGTAAAATAAAGCAGTGCCCTATATCGCAAAAAATGGCCTGGTCAGGAAGGGGGTAAACCTTCCGGAGCTGAAGTGGTTAACACACACCCTGCACATGCCCTGCCCCTTCAGAAGATTGCTCCCGTCCACCGCTGCAGATACATGCAGATTTGTTAGAAATCACTGTTCTCCCTAAATATACAGCCAACCTTCTGCTGCTGATCGATCATTTTGTAACCTATCTTTTTCTTCCATAGATCGTAGAGTGTGTAGGAGCTGGCAAACACATAACAGCCTATGTGGAGTAGAGATGTAGTATTGAAAGCAGGAGAAATGTGTCCCTGGAAGTCTGTAAAGCTCACCATACACTTCTATAGATGTATCATCAACTATGTTGTACAATGGCTTGCCTGATTGGATACAGAGTGATTGGATAAATAGGCGTGTCCTCCTTTATATAGTTTTGGTGAATCTAAAGAGGATTGTACAGAGATTGTATAATGTATGACCATCTTTATACTATCTAAAATGACCTAACTGCGCTTTCGTTGCCATTATTCGTTAATGGCGCCCAAAATACAGAAGCAAAGGTGGAAAAATACGTGACAAAAAATGTGCAAACTACAGCGCACCAAAATGCCATCCCAAAATGCTTTGCTGAATCTTACATAATTTGCCTCTCTATAATACATACTTTTTGGAGCCTAGTTTTAATTCATTTGACTTTAACCACTTGATGCCCACACTATAGCCGAAAGATGGCGGGCGGCACGCTCTGTGATCAGTGTGTCCTTGGGACTCGGCTGATCACAGATTGGCCCTTCACCACATAATCATCTGTCATTGTCATCACATGATGTAAACAGAAGCTGGTAATCTGCTTTTTTCCCCTCCTGCTGACAGCATGAGGATAAAAAAAAATAAGCTGATTACCGGCTTGTGTAAACAGGACCATCAGCCCCACACACTGACAACCACTGCTGCTAAGCAGTGCCCACCAGTGCCACCTACCAGGGCTTACCAGTGCCCATCAGTAATGCTAAGCAGTGCCCACCAGTGCCACCTATCAGTTACCACCAGTGCCACCTATCAGTGCCCATCAGTGCTGCCAATCAGTGCCCATCAGGACCTCATCATCAGTGCCACCTACCAGTGCCCACCGGTGCCGTCCATCAGTGCCACCTATCAGTACAGTCTATCAGTGCCCTTCAGTGATGCCTATCAGTGCCCATCAATGGTGTGAACCAGTAAATCTCCCCCTACGGATATTATTTGTTACTTTTGCATGAATGCTGAGACATTTTTTCAAAGCAAATTTTTTATGCATAGAGCTATTTGTGTATTCCTGGAAATTATAAAACATAAATGTGTTACGCTGCTTATAATGTCAATGGTCATAAATAAAACTGAAAATGAAAATTGAACACTGCGATAATTAATGTACCACCTTATCTGTGTCTAATACACAACAAAATACCTATATGCATCAATATCTAACATGCGTGAATGTTCAGACAGTCCACTTATTGGAGTGTTCAATTTTCATTTTCATCTTTATTTATGATCATTGACATTATCAGCAGCGCAACACATTTATGTTTTATTTTATTGTCTATTAAGTGATGAACACACTGGGGCGATTGCAGAAGCTGAGTAGGGAAGATTCACTACTTTGCAGTTTGAGTGGCAGCACGCAAGGGATTTATGGTTTATATTCTTGGAAATTGTTTTATCTTAGTGATACTGAAATGAGTTGTATTGTAATATTGTGATATTGAAGCACTTGTTCTGCTGATACTATTTTTATTTCATTTTTACTATTTTTAAAGTTTTTTTTTTTTTTTTCCATTTTAGGTTGATAGAATTTTTTTTTAAAGTTTTGATGTCTAAAGCTAACCTCTTAATTTATACTAACCATCTCTCCTTTAAGAATTTGTTGGCAGCATGCTGCTGCATCATGTCAGAGGAAAACAAAAAGTGCTAGAACGGTGTGCGCCAGTGGCAGCTGGTGTTTTTCTTTTTTTTTGGGAGGGGGGGGCGTCAAAGACAACCACCCCCCCCATTTTTGCTCTTCGCCCCAAGCCCACCCTTTCTTGAAGCCTACTAGAGTCTCTGGCTCTAATCACGTGCTTCAACCCACCCCCATCCATGGTCCAGCACCCTGTATATAGATCAGGGGGCCAGACATATGGATAGGGGTGGTGGTAACATGTGCCCCTAATGGACGGGCTGCACCGAAACCACCTTGCATACATCAATTAGGCCTAATATCCCTGATTACCGTATTTTTCATTCCATAAGACGTACCTAGGTTTTAGAGGTGGAAAACAAGAAAATAAATATTCTGAACCAAATGGTGTACTAAAATATTTACCAGTGCCCATGAAATGCAGCCTGACCAGTGCCAATTAAATGCAGCCTTACAAGTGCCAATTAAATGCAGCCTTACCAGTGCCAATTAAATGCAGCCTTACCAATGCCAATAAAATGCAGCCTTACCAGTGCCAATGAAATGCAGCCTTACCAGTGCCCATGAAATGCAGCCTTACCAGTGCCTATGAAATGCAGCCTTACCAGTCCCGTGGAATGCAGCCTTACCAGCACCAATGAAATGCAACCTTACCAGTTCCCATGAAATGCATCCTGACCTGTGCCAGTGAAATGCAGCTTTACCAGTGCCCATGACATGCAGCCTGACCTGTACCAGTGAAATGCAGCCTTACCAGTGACCATGAATTGCAGCCTTACCAGTCCCATGAAATGCAGCCTGACCTGTGCCAATGAAATGCAGCCTTACCACACAGAGCTCTGTCATGGATTTGAATATCCTGGCACCTCCTATGATACACGTCACACTGATTCAATGTATCATTGGATCAATGTTCCATCTATCTAAGAGGGGGGGCTTTGTTACAGTCCTCCACCTCGCACAGACTGGCATTCCCTGGCGAGGACCTCATCACATCCGCCTGTCACTCAGATAGAAGACAGAGCAACCCGAGCAGCCGCTGTGGCCATACTCCATTCAGCTGCTCGGGCTGCTCTGTCTTCTATCTGTGGCTGAGGGACAGGCCCAGCCGGGAGATCGCCCAGCACTTGTGGGAGACTTGGGATTTCTGTCCTCCTCTCCAGCCTGGTCAATATTCGCTCCATAAGACACACAGACATTTCCCCCCATTTTTGGGGGGGGAAATAGTGCGTCTTATGGTGCGAAAAATACAGTAAATCTTTCCTGCTGCTGGCCAATTTTAAACATTTACACTGGTCATTTGTGGTCTCTTAATTTTTGTAGTAAAATACCTGTGAGAAAATTATCTGTACTCTCTATCCCTAGTACACTTTGGTGTATTGTGCTTCATTAAAAATGTCCTACTGCTGGACAAGCTTGATAGAAATTGGTCAGCGCCAGAACAGTTTTGTATTAGCAAAAATGGGGACAGCCACAGCAGGCTTATTATCATTTGATAAAAACAACAAGTGTTGCTTCTAAAGCTACCTGAAAAAAACCTTAAATACATCAGATTGAAATGCTGCTGCTAATGCTGTATGTAAGCCAAGCTAACTGGCTAAAATAAATTAAGACATTTAATTTCACAGCCAAATATGTGCTTCCAGTATACACAGTCTCTGAGACTATCCATGAAAATTGTACTGTACAATAACACCACATACATCATGGGGCTACCCTCAAGCATGGCATTTAAATGATTTGTGTATTTTCAATGCTGCCCTCAAAGATGAATTAAAAAACCCTAGAAAGGGAACACAAGGGGGCACCAGCTAAGCGCAGTATCCATGAGTCATTTTAAATGAGCATATCTGTAGTCATGTGTAGTATGCTACAGTACAACCCTCCCCAGAGGACCACATGTAGCGGCCGGGACAATGAGGTCAGTTAATAGAAAGCCAAGTCCACCAATCTGGGAATTTGTGGAAACCACCCTGGATCGCAGAAGCGTATGTGACTTCACGCCGTGGGCAGACTTTTTAAAACCAACGGCATCTTCAAATTCAAAATGATAGACTTATGCTGGTACCTTCATGTGATTGGACATGGGAAAAAAAAATCAAAGACAGGAAGTCCCCTACCAGATATAGCTCCTCCCTGTCAGGCCAGGTTCCAGTTTTATTTGGTAGTGGTTTCTTTTTGTTGGTGTATCTTGCAGGTGGCAGTGTGAGATTCTTTCCTTTTCGGCGTTGATGGTTGGCAGTTGGTTTTTGTGTGCCCTCCTTTGATTTAACTGCTTTAGGAAGTAGGAAGGAGGAACAGGAAGTGAGAAATTCAAAGAAAACAAAGAAAAAAAAAAAAACATTTAGAAGGGAAATCGAAGGAAAAGGTAAGTGAACCAACAATGCACTAGCTTAACCACTTCAGCCCCGGACCAATTTGCAGCCAAAGGACCAGGCCCCTTTTTGCGATTTGGCACTGCGTCGCTTTAACTGACAATTGCGCTGTCATGCGATGTGGCTCCCAAACAAAATTGGCGTCCTTTTTTTCCCACAAATAGAGCTTTCTTTTGGTGGTATTTGATCGCCCCTGCGGTTTTTTATTTTTTTGCGCTATAAACAAAAATAGAGCGACAATTTTGAAAAAAATGCAATATTTTTACTTTTTTGCTACAATAAACATCCCCAAAATATATAAAAAAAAACATTTTTTTTCCTCAGTTTAGGCCGATACTTATTCTTCTACATATTTTTGGTCAAAAAAATCGCAATTAGTGATTATTGATTGGTTTGCACAAAAGTTATAGCGTTTACAAAATAGGGGATAGTTTTATAGCATTTTTATAAAAAAAAATTTTTTTACTAGTAATGGCGGTTTTTATTGTGACTGCGACATTATGGCGGACACATCGGACATTTTTGACACATTTTTGGGACCATTGTCATTTATACAGCAATCAATGCTATTTAAATGCATTGATTCCTGTATAAATGACACTGGCAGTGAAAGAGTTAACCACTAGGGGGCGGGGAGGGGTTATGGTCTGTGACGTGTGTTTTTTTTTTTACATTAGGGGCGTGGCTGACGTCTGATGTCACTGATCGGCTTTACCAATGACAGGGAACAGCCGATTAGTGACAGGCAGTGTAGGAAGCGCGGGGAGAGGTTTGTTTACACAGACCTCTCCCCGTTCTTCAGCTCTGTGACCCGATCGCGGGACACCAGCGGCGATTGGGTCCACTGGTCTCGCGGCCGTGGTCACAGAGCTCCCGACCGGGTCGCGAGCACGCCGCCGACGGCGCGCGCACGACCCCACGGCTAGGCAATTAAAGGGGACGTACATGTACGTGCTTTTGCCTAGCCGTGCCATTCTGCCGACGTATAGGTGCAGGAGGCAGTCGGGAAGCGGTTAAAGGAACCTATTTAGAAAATAAAAAACGAACCTTTACAACCCCTTTAATAAAACTCTGGTATGAAAAAAAATAAAAAATCATCTGAGTGTTCTACAAAAACTTGTCTTACTTTGTTTTATGATTTTCTTGACTAAAGAACTCAAGATCCATCAGGGAGTTGATTTAGTAAAGGCAAATAAACCTCAGAGCTTAGTGAATGAGGTGAAGCTCTGCTAACATTCCCATGGAAACTGGATATCACTGTAGTAGACACCACTACTACAGTACTCTACACTAGCTTCTGGGACCTGTGCTGAATGTCTGAACTGCTGCATTCTGAACACAGGCGTCATTCAGGGAACACTTAGTATTTTTTCAATTACATTTTTTTAAATAAATGCAATGCCTGCAATTGTTCTATATGCCTTGGTGGGCTCTATCAACTCCTTGTTTGGCTAAATTCATGTTTTTGTTAAAATACAAGTATCAAAATATATTTCAAAATCTAACCACGTAAAAAGATAATGTGGTGTGTTTATATATTTATCAGGAGGAGGTTAATGTTTTCAGATTTTCACCTTGATTCAAGATTAAATCCCTGATACTTCAAATCAGTTTTCCTGACAGTGGAAAATAGCCTTAATTATGGTCACGCAGAGTGAAACATTGTTTATCCACACTTTTATTTAAGGAAAAATTCCAAATCTCCTAAGAGGAGTTTGCTAAGTTGATTACAGATATAGCTTCAACCAAATGTAATACATTTACAGTGTAAAAGAAGAAAAATGCAACAATATAACATCTAATAGAACAAAGACAGGAACTGCCCAAGACCAGTACTAGGCTTATGGATGTCAGATGTCAGGAACAAAAGCAGAGCCTACAGTACATCAGGGTTAGTTTGAACATACAGAAAGGTAAGTTTGCATTCTTATGTGTTCATTAAACCCCAGTGGCTGATGTGCAGTGTGATTCAGTGTGATGCAGTGTGGTGCAGTTGTGTCACTGCAGTACAGATTCACATTTTTTTTTTTTTTTTTTTCAAATTTATTGAAAAGTGACACAGTGTCATTTAATTAAGATGTATCAGCTATCATGCTGTGGGAGGCAGTGAATTGCCCCACAGTGTACTTTCTGTCATACTTTTTTTGGCGCACACCACTGAAATAAAATGGTGTGAACCAGGCACTTAGGAGACAAGGCACTTTGCCTTGTCTTGCAGCAGGACTGTGCTGAAATACTGGCCCAATGCAGACCCTCCTGGTACAAATGTGCCCTTACTGTTTCCAGTTAGGTTAAGGGTTAGGCTCCTGTGTGCTAAGGCATAAAATGTCCAGTGCTTTCTGGCTCTGGCAACCATACAAGTGAATGGATGTATCAGCATTTACCCGCGCTATGTATGCATGAGGCCTTAGGGGATTAAAGTTGAACTTCCGCCATACCTTGAGACCAAATGTCCTGCTGCATTATGAACACAGGAGGTTGCTCTTCTGGCACAGGTGTCATTCAGGGAACACTTTGCATTTTTCAATAGATACAAAGCATTCTCTGATTGGATGAGTTAGAGGGGTGGGGCAGTGATATCACAAACTCCACCCCATTCAATCAGAAAACACTTGTTTTCCTAATGGTGTCCGGGCCAAGTGGACTGAATGAATAAATGAATGAATGAATGAATAACTTGTATAGCGCTACATATGCAAACTAAAACACCTCTGGACGACCTCTTGTGTTCACAATGTAGCAATGCCTACTGCAACGACTTCCAGTTTCCACGGGGTTCCCACAAGTGTGGTACATACATACTTATATTGGTCAAAGCTGGGCCAATGTAACTATGTAAAAATTGCCACATCTGAAAATAAGCCTTAAAGTGGTTTTAAAGGCTCATGGTTTTTTACCTCCATGCGTAATATGCATGAAGGTAAAAAACCTTCTCTGTGCAGTCCCCCCCAGCTCCCCTAATACTTACCCAAGCCCCATCTCAATCTGGCAATAAACACAAGAGCCTCAGCGTTCCAGGGACTATCCCTCCTCATTTGCAATGAGGAGAGAGAGAGAGGGGGAGGGGCTAAGCCATGGCCCTGTGTGTGACCTGCTTGGGAGCCCCCATTGCAAGCTGCTTGCTCTCGGGGCACTCAACAGGAGGGAGGGGCCAAGAGTGCTGGTGAGGGACCAAAGAAGTGAAGGATTGGGGCTGCTCTCTGCAAAACCACTGCACAGAGCAGGTGAGTATAAAATGTTTGCTATTTAAAAAAAAAAGCTTTTAATATCACTTTAAGGGTTAAAGGTTCAGGTAATAGGGGGTAGACATGAGCATAACTGAAAAATCAGTTTAGTTTTGGATAGATTCATTATGTTACTAATTTTGTTTTGTTATGCAATTTAATTTCGTTTTTGTTAAAATTTGTTTTGTTTATTCATTTTCTAATGAATTCCAACTTTTTAAAGTGATTTGAATTCAGATCAGTTGAAAAACGTTCAACCAATTCAAATTCTGGGTGAAGAATAGCTGGTAGTTAAGCAGCGGGCCAGGAAGCCGTGTCCGCCTGCATTCTTAACAACCGATGAGTCATCATCTGTCAGCGGGCTTCCCCACTGACAGATGAATGTAAGCAAAAGAATGCTGGCAATACAAAAATGTTAAAACATTTTTTTTTAAACGGCGTGGGGTCCCCCCCAAAATCCATAACAGACCCTTATCCGAGTATTCAGACTGGCAGGTCAGGAAAGGGGGGGCGAGCGAGCTCCCCCTGAACCATACCACCCACCCTCCCATGTTGAGGGCATGTAGCCTGTTATGGTTCAGGATGGGGGGGGCTCGCTCACCCCCCTTTCCTGACCTGCCGGGCTGCATGGTCATATAAAGGTCTATTATGGATTTTATGGATATTATGCATTTTTTCATTTTTAAACATTTTTGTTTGTTGGCAGGGCGCTCGCGACTCAGTCGGGAGCTCCGTGACCACGGCCGCGGGACCAGCGGACCAGATCGCCGCTGGTGTCCCGCGATCGGGTCACAGAGTTGAAGAACGGGGAGAGGTCTGTGTAAACAAACCTCTCCCCGCGCTTCCTACACTGCCTGTCACTGATCTGCTGTTTCCCTGTCATCGGGAACAGCTGCTCAGTTACGTCAGACGTCAGCCACGCCCCCTACTGTAAAAAAAAAAACACAACACATCACACTGACTCCTCCCCGCCCCCTAGTGATTAACTCCTTCACTGCCACTGTCATTTATATAGGAATCAGTGCTATTTGAATAGCACTGATTTCTGTATAAATGACAATGGTCCCAAAAATGTGTCAAAAATGTCCGATGTGCCCGCCATAATGTCGCAGTCACAATAAAAATCGCTAATCGCCGCCATTACTAGTAAAAAAAAAAAATATTCATAAAAATGCTATAAAACTATCCCCTATTTTGTAAACGCTACCAAAAATATGTAGAAGACTCGGCCTAAACTGAGGAAAAAAAATGTTTCTTTATATATTTTTTGGGGATATTTATTATAGCAAAAAGTAAAAAATATTGAATTTTTTTCAAAATTGTTGCTCTATTTTTGTTTATAGCGCAAAAAAAAAAAACCGCAGGGGCAATCAAATACCACCAAAATAAAGCTCTATTTGTGGGAAAAAAAGGACGCCAATTTTGTTTGGGAGCCACGTCGCACGACCGTGCAATTGTCAGTTAAAGCGACGCAGTGCCGAATCGCAAAAAGGGGCCTGGTCCTTTGGCTGCCAATTGGTCCGGGGCTGAAGTGGTTAAAGACTAGATTAGGGTTAAGAGTCAGGAACACATAGAGAAATGTTTTTAGACTTGACAAGTTTTGACAGGTTCACAAATGGGCCAATTTAGAAATACTTGAAATTGCTGCTAATTTTATCATAATATATTGTATAATATTGTATCTTCTTACAATATTTTCTTGCAGAAAAAAAGTTAATTTTTTTTTTAAACAATACAGTGATCATCCATTGAGATTTGAAAATGACAGCAATATGAATGAAAAAAAAAAAAAGACCTGTGTACATCTGAGTAGCTCAGTGGTTAATAGTTTTCAGCTGGTTATAGCAGAAGTACCATAGACTTTTGGATAGTAATAATCGTTTGGATTCCATGCATAGAGATTTCAGTTGTATTGATTTTGTTCTCAGCTTCCACCACTTGAAGCTGTTGTATAAATCCATTAATGCTCGTTTTCAGTCATTGAAAGCACTGGTAATGAGCTCTACAGTTTGATTTTGATCCGATCGAAAAGGTGTTTTCCAGTGATATATTCATATAGACTTAGAAGTTTACATTAACAGCTGATATTATGTGATGATAAGGGGTTATCCATACATACATAATTATTCTACAGAGCTTTCCTCATGTCTGCTAAACATCCATCCCATTGACCCTATGACATAACAGATAAAATGAGGAATTTTAATCATTTTTTTGTACTCTGACCTTTTGACTTTCTTCTTCCCAAAAGCCCTCTTTGCAGGACTCAACTAATAATACTGGTGAATATTTCTCTATTGGAAGATGAAATAAATTCTCTTTGGAGATGTAACATCCTATAGATGAAGAATTTACGACTATTGCATTTTCACGCTAGTGTCAGCTAACCTTGGTTCGGTCGAGCCTCTATCCAAGCTGGATATCACCTGTAAATCTTTTTGCTCCTTTGCCTTCTTCCTCTGAGACCTTGCCTGCAAATTGATGCCCCCCCCCCTTCTCTTATCGGTGCCAGCTCAACTCATACACATTGAAATTTCAAGGCTCCCTTTGTGCTAAATCTTAACTGCCTTGGCTAAACAGTGTATATACAAAAGAAACCTCAGCATGGATCCTCTGCCAGTTTCCTGTTGCTTGGGCTTATTATTAGACCATGTATATAATTTTATCCCCATCCAAATCTTTTTCCACTACAAACTTTCAAAATTCTAGATTTTCTTAGACACTTCCATAACAAAATAAATCTGTAAATCAGTAAATTATTAAATAATTTCCTGCTTTAATATAGAGGGAGTTGTTTTATGGATGGCAAGATGATAAAACATGCTTTCTAATTAAACAGCCATTTAGGAAGTGTCTCTTTTAATTGTTTGTAATCCTGTTACTGCAAATATATTTTTGTTGCAATTGCAGGTTAACAGATCTATTCAACTTTTAGTGATTCCAAATATAATAGTTAATTAATTTATATATTTGTAGCGCTACCCCCCGCAGGAGCCGCTGGTGAATGTTGGTTATCTCCCACCCTGCACAGCCCGGCACATTAATTTCTCAATCACTCCTGAGACAAGAAGCAATCCTTGCAGCTTTGTTTTTTCTTTTATTTAGGGGAAATAAACTTGGATGGGGAAGGGTTATTATGGGTAAGGATGAGCTCCGGCGTGTTCACACAACCCACGTGCAGAGCTCGCCAGGAAGTCGGCACTGCGCTGCGCTAATCACAGGCAGTTAGACGTTGTCCCGATGCACGGCTGCAGAGATCGGGAAATGTCTCACTGCCTGTGATTAGTGCAGTGCAGTGCCAAATTCCTGGTGGGCTGTGTGAACACGCCATAGCTCATCCTTAATTATAGGGTGCCCATTTTATCAGTAAAAACTCTTCAGGAACATAAACTTCATACATCCGGTATATACATACTCCTCTTTTTCTACTTCCTTCATCTACCTCCAGCACAGACTTGCTTGTAGAACTACAACTCCCAGGACCAGCTAGCATTAATGTGATGATCTGACACTGAGTCAGATCCTTGTGAATGCCCATTGCAGGCTTCTTTGGTAGTGCAGCAAAAATAGAGGTCTTTGGTACTAGGTGTCCTTTTCCTGTGGCTACTGCTCCCAGTACCACCTCTTCGGGCACTGCCAGCCCACCTGGCTGAAGCTGCCTCTTTCACAAGCCCTCCTGGCTACTTCTCCACAGTCCTCCTAGACTGACTCAGACTTCTTGCACCCAGTCCCTTCAGGCATGCCTCTGCAGTCCTCTGACTGCAACACTCACCAACCCACATGGCTGTCCTTCTCCCTGGAGATTTTCCTGGCAGTGTCCTTCTGCTGTCCTCTCCTTGCTCCTGGTCAGGATCCCTCCATGTGTCATGAGCAGGGGTCTTTTCTGCACCCGAGGCCCAGGCTGGGGAATTACTCTCAAAGGCCCGACAGCCTAACACTCCATCTCCATCTTCCACCCAAACTCCACACCACCCCGCTGGGCTGACCCTGAGTATTGGAGGGGGAGTGCCCCCTGCCAACCCTTCTGTTGGGGATTGGTCAGGGTCCTCAGAATACTCCATCTAGCTCCTCCTAGACTCATCCTAACTGCTTCTGGAACATTCTCCAAGTTTCCAGAAAGCAGGAAAGAGTTACCAGAGAAGCTGCTGCTGAGTCATCCAGCCTACCTGAGTCACTCACCCGATCCAGAAAAACACACAAGCTTGGCTGCAACCAAGCCTGAAAATTTACCTACACTAACACAAAAACATCCTACTCTAGCATTCTAGCAATGCTAGGGGGTGCAACATATGTATATACAGTATATAGCTCAAGATCACCCTCTTGCTCCAGCCCTTCCTTATAAATCCTACTGGCTGCTGGTCACAAGTTGGAGCAAATCACATTTCAGATACCACACTGCCAAAGTGGCCCAGAAAACCCAGACTGAATTCCACCTCAGTTTCCTACATATGAAAGCATGCAAGGTGACACAGGGAGGTTGATTTACTAAAGGTACACCTGTTCAATTGCTCGGTAACACAAATTGCTAATAAGCCAATCACATGGCAGCAACTCAATGCATTTAGGCATCTATACGTGGTGAAGATGACTTGCTGAAGTTTCAAACCGAGCATCAGAATGGGGAAGAAAGGGGATATATGTGACTTTGAAAGTGACATACTTGTTGGTGCCAGACAGGCTGGTCTGAGTATTTCAAAAACCACTGATCTACTGTAATTTTCACGCATAGCCATCTCTAGAGTTTACAGAGAATGGTCCAAAAAAGAGAACATATCCACTGAGCAGCAGTTGTGTGGAGGAAAATGCTTTTTTGAGGTCAGAGGTCAGATGAGAATGGGCAGACTTGATCGAGATGATAGAAAGACAACAAATAACCACTTGTTACAACCAAGGTATGCAGAACACCATCTCTGAACGCACAACACATCGAACCTTGAAGCAGATGGACTACAGCAGCAGAAGACCACACCAGTTGCAACTCCTGTCAGCTAAGAACAGGAAACTATGGCTACAATTCACACAGGCTCACCAAATTGGACTATAGAAGATTGCAAAGACGTTGCCTGATCTGATGAATCTTGATTTCAGCTGCAACATTCAGATGGTAGAGTATAAGGGCATTATCAACATGGAAGCATGGATCCTTCCTGCCTTGTATCAACAGTGTAGGCTGATGGTAGTGGTGTAATGGTGTGGGGAATATTTTCATTGGCACACTTTGGGCCCCTTAGTACCAATTAAGCATTGATTAAACACCACAACCTACCTGAGTATTGTTGCTGACCATGTCCATCCCTTTATGACTACAGTGTACACGTCTTTTGATGGCTCTCAAACTGGTTTCTTGAACATGCCAATGAGTTTACTGTAATCCAAAGGCCTCTGCAGTCACCAGATCTCAATCCAATAGAGCACCTTTGGGATGTGGTGGAACGGGATGTTCTAATCATGGATGTACAGCTGACAAATCTGCAGCAACTGCGTAATGCTATCATGTTAATATGGACCAAGATCTCAGAGGAATTTTCTAACATCTTGTTGAATCTATGCCATGAAGAATTAAGGCAGTTATATAGGCAAAAGTTGATTATATATATATATATATATATATATATATATATATATATATATATATATATATATATATATATATATATATATATATATATATACAGTAACTCACAAAAGTGAGTACCCCCTGACATTTTTGTAAATATTTTATTTTATTATATCTTTTCATGTGACAACACTGAATAAATTACACTTTGCTACAATGTAAAGTAGTGAATGTACAGCTTGTATAACAGTGCAAATTTGCTGTCCCCTCAAAATAACTCAACACACAGCCATTAATGTCTAAACTTCTGGCAACAAAAGTGAGTACATCCTAAGTGAAAATGTCCAAACTGGGCCCAATGTGTCAATATTTTGTGTGGCCACCATTATTTTCCAGCACTGCCTTAACCCTCTTGGGCATGGAGTTTACCAGAGCTTCACAGGTTGCCACTGGAGTCCTCTTCCACTCCTCCATGGTGATATGGTGGATGTTAGAGACCTTGCGCTCCTCCACCTTCCATTTGAGGATGCCCACAGATGCTCAATAGGGTTTAGGTCTGGGGACATGCTTGACCAGTCCATTGTGTGTTTGGAATACTGCCCTGTGGCCCAGTCTCTGAAGAGAGGGGATCATGTTCTGCTTCAGTATGTCACAGTAAATGTTAGGAAACTAATGGTTCCCTCAATGAACTGTAACCCCATACCATTACACTCCAACCACCATGCTTGACTGTAGGCAAGACACACTTGTTTTTGTACTCCTCACCTGGTTGCCACCACACATGCTTGACACCATCTGAACCAAATACATTTATCTTGGTCTCATCAGACCACAGGACATGGTTCCAATAATCCATGTCCTTTGTCTGTTTATCTTCAGCAAACTGTTTGCCGGCTTTCTAGTGCATCATCTTTAGAAGAGGCTTCCTTCTGGGACGACAGACATGCAGACCAATTTTTTTCAGTGTGCGGCGTATGGTCTAAGCATTGACAGGCTGACCCCCACCCCTTCAACCTCTGCAGCAATGCTGGCAGCACTCATACGTTTATTTCCCAAAGACAACCTCTGGATATGGCGCTGAGCATGTGCACTCAACTTCTTTGGTTGACCATGGCTGAGTGGAACCTGTCCCGTTAAACCGCTTGGGGAGTGAAAATGATTAACTAGGCCCAATTTGGACATTTTCACTTAGGGGTGTACTCACTTTTGTTCCCATGGTATAGTCATTAATGCCTGTGTGTTGAGTTATTTTGAGGGGGCAGCAAATTTACACTGTTATACAAGCTGTACACTCACTACTTTTCATTGTAGCAAAGTGTAATTTCTTCACTGTTGTCACATGAAAAGATATAATAAAATATTTACAAAAATGTGAGGGGTGTACACACTTTTGTGAGATACTGTGTATATATATATAGGGATGGGCCGAATGACCCCCTGTTCGGTTCGCACCAAAACTTTTTGAACAACGGGAAAGTTCAGACCTGGATAACGAACCCCATTAAAGTCTATGGGACCCGAACGTAAAAAATCAAAAGTGCACATTTTGAAAGCTTATATGAAAGTAATTGGGCATAGAATGGTTATGGGGGTCTGGGTACTGCCTTGGGGGACATGTATCAATGGAAAAAAAGTTTGTAAAAATCTTAATTTTTAAATGAGCAGTGATCAATTGATGCTTAAAGTGAAAGTATAAAAATGAAAAATTACTTTTAATATAGTGCCTTGGAGGTCCGCTTAGTCCTTTGGGTGTCGGTGGTGCCTTCACACCGTAACCCTATATAGGTATAGGTATAGGTACTCTTGATAAAAGTAATAATTGGCTTTGTTGTCAAAAAATGTAATGATATGCACCTGTCAAACAGGTGTGGAAAAACTGGTATTTGGGTATTAATTGTGCCCATGAAACCTACACCAAAAACATTCTTTAGAGATGAAATCAACACCCACTAGGCAGCCTAAAAGTCCTGCAGAGATTCCACATCCCAAAAACACCTAATCGGTGACATCAGCATCAGGGGCTTCATAGCTGCTGGTAATCTAGGACTGATTCATTTTGATAAAAGTCAGACGCTCAACGGAGTCTGTGGACAAATGTGTTGTATGATCAGTAACAAAACCTCCAACAGCACTGAATGCCTGTTCAGAAAGCATGCTGGATACAGGGCAGCCCAGCAGCTCAAAAGCATACCGGGCAAGTTCTGGCCAATGGTCTATTCTCATGACCCAGTAAGCCAGTGGATCGTCGACTGGAAAGTTCTCCATCTCTGTTTTTGCCCCTAGATAATCATCCACCATGTGATGCAGATGCGATGTAGAAGCTGACAGCCCTTGGCGGCGAGGACTAAACAAATTGAAAAACGCATCACTTCACTTCTCCACCGCGCCTCTCTTGACCAACAGAAGCCTTAAAACTAAGTTTTCCACGACACTGTAACCTACCAGAGTTGGGAAAAGCGTTTGATAAACTTCTCTTTAAGGTGTCCTCAAGATATTTAACCTTCTGCACTCTCTGTGTGGACGGGATGACTTCTGAGACTTTCCTCTTATAATGGTGGTCAAGGAGGGTTGCCAACCAATAGTGATCCTTTTCTTTATGCCACATATTCTTTGGTCCTTTCGCAGGCTTTTAAGCATGAGGGAGGCCCATGCACTGCAAATTGGTGGAGGCATGAGAAGCAGACTCCTCAGGGTCACTGAGGATTATAGTATCTGAAACTGCCTCCTCCCAGCCACGTACTACTCCCAAGGGTTCTGCGGAAGGAAAAACATATTTTACTGTTTGATGTATGTCTTTCTCTGCTTCAATGCCTCCAAAATTGCCAGAATCCTCCTCCTCCTTTTCCTCCTCCTTCTCCTCTTGTGTGTTCTGTGGCATTGGAACAATGGTGTCTGCATAAAATGGGCCTTGAGAGGAAAGGTTGGTGTTTTTGCTACGCTTGACGCGCTTGAGACAAAGTTTGCAAATACCAACAGTGCGATCGGCTGCACATGTACTAAAAAAAGCCCAGGCAGCTGAGCTGTGGGAAGTGGGCCGGGAGATAACAGCTCCACAATGTGATGGAATAGGGTGGCTGCTCTCTACTTTTCCAGGATGGCTGCCTCATTGGGGTTGTGCCTCACCCTCACTTTCCTCCTCTGCTCTATCCGGCACCCAAGTCGAGTCAGCAGTGATGTAAGTAACTGAGTTAAAATAAACTGAGTTACCTAACGCAGTTACTTTAGAGGGTAACGAGTAATCTAACTGATTACGTTTCCCCTCATGGTAACTCAGTTCCCATTACTTTGGCTTAGTTACCCCAATTACATCTACTGCCACTAGATGGCAGTAGTGTAATTCCGGTGTCCTGCCGAAAAAGTTCCCCCGCTGGATAAGGACCCCCTGTACTGCGCAGGCGCAGCGCTTGCGCAGTACAAAGGACTACGGAGCTTCCGAAAATTGCCAAACCTAAACAGCTCTGAGTGAACTCTACACCGCGCAGGCGCAGTTAACATGTAATTGTACGAGGCGATGCCGCACGCTCCTGATGCTCGTGCTACTCTGCAAGGGGCGTCTATCGTGTAACTAAGGGGCGGGTCTAGTATTACTGTAACCAAGGGGCACATTTATTATTATTGTTATATATCGAGCTCTGCCCATTAATTTAACATTCGCCCTCTTCTGTAGAAATCCGCCCCTTACACGATATAATAATAATAGACCCGCCCCTTGCTTACACGTTATAACAGATCTGCCCCTTGGTTAAAGTAATAATAGAGCAGCCCCTTGGTTACAGTAATACTAGACCCGCCCCTTAGTTACACGTATAGAATATTAAAAAAAAAAGTCAGTTACTTTGCTGCGTAACTAATTACTTTTCCAATGTAGTAACTGAGTTACTAACGCAATTACTTTTTGGGAGAAGTAATTTGTAACTTAACTAATTACTTTTTTAAAGTAAGATGACCAACACTGCGAGTCAGTGACATCATCATCATCATCTCCTCCATCCTCATTACCACTGGAGACAACTTGGCAACACGTTGCGGCTGCGGGAACATGACTGCCAATTTGTGTACCAGTGTTCTGAATGAATGAATGAATGAATGATTTGTATAGCGCTGCAACTGCGAACTGAATCGCCTCGAGGCGCTTGATCCGACCTGCGTTGATTCCTTCTTAGAAGAGGTAGGTCTTGAGTTTTTTCCTGAAGGCCCGATGGTCTTTTTCCAAGCGGATGTTCGTAGGTAGAGCGTTCCATAGCCGTGGTCCTTGGACTGCAAATCTTCGTTCTCCCCTTGACTTGTATCGGGATTTGGGGACAAGGAGGAGGTTTTGGTCGTTAGATCGGAGGTTGCGATTGGGGGTGTAGTGTTGTATTTTTTCGCATAAGTATTGAGGAGCATCTCCTTGTGTGCATTTGTGGGTCAAGCAGAGGGTCTTGAATGTGATCCGATTCTTTACTGTTCTCCCCTCTCTGTAAGCTCATGTTCCTGCCTTCCTCAACCTCAGACTCAGAACCAACATCTGAATCGAGTAATGGCTGTGCATCATCAAGGAGCAAGTGGCTGACTCTGTGTTCAAAGAACTCTGCTGACTCCTCCATGCCTGATGCTTGGGCTATTGCAGGAATAGCTGTGGACAAGGAGGCAGGTTTTGCCACTCTGGCAGCTGCAGGGGACTGTGCACTAGTCTCTGCTTGGGTGACAGAGGATGAGGGCGAGGACGGTTTAGTAAGCCAATCCACCACCTCCTCTGCATGCTGTGGCTGGCAACATCACTAAAAAGAGGAAATGATGCCCTGCCTGAGGACTGACCACGTCTACCTTTGCCTGTGGACACATACGCTGCTGGCCTCCTAACAGTGCCAATGGAACGTCTGCCTCTCCTTGCTTGCCTCCCAGACATGATGGGGGGAGTGCGGGGTGCTTATTAACAAAATGTAATAAAGATGTGTAAATGTGTACATGGATGCCCTTTAATCAATGGAAAGTGGTGTCTGGTGCACTTTAACCACTTACGGACCACCCACCATCGTTATACATTGGCATTTTGAAGAGGGATATCGTTGCTATGACAGCAGCTAACTCCCATAACCCTGGTATCCTCTTCTTCAGCAGGTGATCCACTTTCAGATAAAAGTGGTCTCTGTGGCGTATTCATCGCAAGATCACTTTTATCGGCAGTGAGAGAGGGCCCCCCTCCCGCTGGTCTGCTGTGCCCTCCACCGATTACCGTAGCTGCCAGCAGCGGCGGAAGTGATCAGGTCTGCTCTCCTGTTAGGTATGGAGATGAGTGAGTGGAAAATGGCTCCCACCCGTCTCCATACCATTGCATGGTGGAAGTGACATCAAAATGTCCCTTTTGTCGCCCATAGCTCTTAAAGCATTACATTTTTTTTTTATTGCATTTTTGTGTAAATATTCAAGAGGTCATGTCATGTTTTTTTTCTATTACAAGGGAAGTTTAGTACAAGTACAGCATGGAGACATGGATAGATGAGTTTGTAAGTTTGCTTGATAGAGTCTACAGGGAGCTGTGCTGACACACATTGCACAGGCATGGTCCCCCATTGTCATTATCAGGATGCAAGCTAATGCTAGAGTGAGCACACGTAGAAGGGAAAGTAAGAGACTGGAGCAGATTAACAGCAATAAGAAGGATTAAAAAGGTGAAAATAGTATTTATTTTTAAAATGTAAATTGTTAATGATACACAGGGCTTTAGAAGATTAAATGTCATCAATTTAAGATTTAGATTTACTTTAGCATCAGCCTCTCCCTAGAGACAGATAAGCCACCCGATCACTTCTAAGTGTAAAAAAAAAGGTTCTACTCTTCCTGCCTAACCCCCCTCTCCTTCCATGTGTCCCTGATAAACTACCTGTCACCCCTTGGTGCCTGAGACCTCTATGGAATGTGTCAAGGAGGAGAGCAGGGGGAGATCAGTGAACATCCATTCACTGATCTTCCTTGTGCAGTATGAACCCAGAAGCGCTCAACTCTGAGCACTTCTGGGTTTAGAGCTGTAAATCTCTTGCCTCCCTGGCCATGCTCAATCAGCTTCAACAGAGTGCAGAAAGGACATTAGGGGCATAAAAGATTCCTGGTGTCTTCTTAAAGAAAAACTACCACTTGCACTTTGCTATCATAAAGGGGGCCCTTGATAGCAAATATTTTTTTTTTATAAAGTTTACTATAATAAACCAAAGCAACACCACATACATGCATGTACAAACCCAAACTCACACATTAGATGCACATGCATAAATAAGGTATGAAAGCAATAGTTCTAGGGACATCATTCATTGTTATCTCTAAATTAATGAGCTGTAAAAGCTTTGAAAGCATTGCTGTGGAAAATGTAGGGTACCTTTTTTTTTTGTTGCTGTTTTAAAGGCACAACTAATTGTAGGGCATGACGTATTCGTTATCTATTTACTCTAGATGTTTTATGTGTTATCAAAAAACGGGGTATTATGTTGAGTCTGTGTGCACTAAAATTAATTTGAGTGCATTTTTTTAATCGAAAATATAGATTTGATAAACAGTAGCACAAATATTGTGTGGCATAAAATAAATTGCAACTGCCACCATTTTATTTTACAGGGTCTCTGCTTTCAGAAAAATATCAAATATTTGAAGGATTTAAAGTAATCTTCAAACCTAAAATATGCACATTTACATACAGTATGTGCAAAAAATGGCTCTAGCAGTGAGAGGGTTAAGCCAATCATACTTCATAAATTCCATTGGTCAAGAAGATTGTTATCAGTTGTCAGCTGTCAGTGCTAAACATGATCTATGACAGTGACACCATCTGGTAGCCTTGCCGCCTCAGGCGGCCTTCCAGTGCTACTAAGTTGTTACATGACAGTGTGTTTAATAAAGCCATCCATTGGCCTTCGATTTACCATAATAGAATCCAGATTTGCATGCACAATATTTCTAAGCAAAGTTACAAACATTGCAATAGATTACTCTTTAGAAGACTCAAGTCTAAATTACTGGTATTCTTGTTGTCTCAGGAATCATCTAGGTTGTGTAATAATGAAGAGCCCTGTCTTGGGAGAAGTTCAGAAAAATAAAAATTATTTTTATAAATCTCCAGGGGACATGATAAATCAGCTGGAATCAAAATAAATCTGTTAACTGTAGACCTTTAAACTATATATAGAGTCACACTGTGGAGGAGATTTACAAAAACTGGAGCATTCAGAATCCAGTGCAGCTGTGCATGGTAGCCAATCAGCTTATAACGTCAGCTTGTTTAATTAAAGTGATTGTAAATTCTCTTTTTTTTCTATAAAAATTACAAACTTTCATACCTGCAAATTACTTTGATTGACAGCAGCGGGAGCTAATGGTGCCGCTGCTGTGTCTCAGTTAATCAGGAGGGAGAGTCCGGGACAGCTGAGACACTCGTGGACATCGCTGGACAGGGATAGGGTTCTGGTAAGTATTAGGGGGGCTGCTGCACACAGAAAAAACTTCTGACTTTACAACCCCTTTAAGCTTTGGCAATAAACCTGGAAGCTGAATGGTTTCTATATAGAGCTGCACCAAATTTTGCACTTTCCAGTTTTAGTAAGCAAACCCCTAGGACACTATCCGTATTCTCCTAAAATAATCTAAATACATCCACTACTTAATGGCTCTGTAATTTATTTTTCATTAAATTGTTTCTTACTGTGTTTTTCTGCCTCCTTGTAATGTCCTCTACGAGCACCAAAACCTCTCTTTCTCCCCTCATTTTCATTTGTACATGTTGGTAGCAGTTATGTGCACTGCTCTATGAGTGCTACAAATCCCATGGTCCATAATCCTTAGTCCATTTTAGGAGCAATTAAAAGTTGGTTGCTACACTCCTATATACAGTGGGACCATGGAGAACAAAAGTAGCTGCCCTCTAAGAGGAAGTCGGATTACAGCAGCATAAAAAATTGCAATTTGGATGAGCATTTTTGTTTTTTTAGCTGTTTTTGTCTTTCTAGCGAGTTTTCTCTTCATTTGCTGTCCTAGAAACCCAACGGGAAGTGAAATAAACTCTCCATAAAGGAGATATGGCCTCTTAGACAACTGGAACAGATCCCCAAAACATTTGTAGAATTTGAGATTTCTCTTTACTTTCTTCCCCTGTGACAATAATCATTAGAACAAATACAGAAGGTCGTGATATAGGCAGGGCTTCGTGCCAGCTTTTTTTTTTTCCCCTGTAAAAATCAATACCTGACCACTTTTTAGGTTAATGGATCTTGGGGAGGACCTTGAAGGGACCCATGCAAAACAAGGAAAAAATGTTGCCCCCCCCCCCAAAAAAATAAAAGAATAAAATCAAAAATCAAAACCTTTCTCCTTAATAGGGGTTTGATGTGGATAGTGGGAGAAATAGGGTCTTATATTAGTGGGTGGAACAGTGCACCAAGGGCCAGATAAAGGCAAGCAAAAAGTTCCAACTATCCCACTGGCCGCAGGTTGGAGACCACTGATTTAGATCATGATAATGATTACATTATGTCAGGTTTGTACCTTTATGTGTATTTTGTCCTCGTTTATATATATAGGCAGTGCTTGAATGAAGATCTGTGTGTCTGTGAGGACCCCATGTAAAAAAGGAAAGAATGGCATAGAGTCTTCTCATAAAATCCATACCAGTTCCTTATCTGACCTAGATGCCTAGCTATAGTCAGCAAAGAGAGAGGCTCTCATAGACTTCAATGGGGTTTAACCGACATGTTTGGGGTTTGCAAATTGTTTGGTGAAAATCCAGTGGACTGAATTTTCTCAATTCGCTCATCAGTAATGGAGAGTTATTTCTGTGACATTTCCCATATCAAAGAAACTTTGGATAAAGTAATAGTTTATTTTTTAAAGAAAATAAAAGTATAGAAATATACCTGTCACACTATCAAAAGCCTCCAATAAAAATAAGAAAACAACAATGAAAAAAAAAACTCTATTAGCTTCCACTGTGGTACCCAGGGATCTATCATTATTGGCACTTCTGACCCCCTCTGGCCATTCAATTGCCTCTTTTTAGCTGGCCCAGTAGTAAATATTCTACTTTGTAGAAACGAATTAAGATGCCTAGCGGGCAATCTGATTTGTTAATTAAAACTACAGATGAGAAATATAGACAGGGGAATACAGATAATCTAATCTAAGCATAGACAAGCCTGTGAGAGTTAACTTTTTGTCAACCAAGCTTAGTAAATTACTTAAAAATGTTTGAAACCACTTGAGGTGTCAAAAAAAAAAAAACTTCGATAAGGAATTACAACTTTTAAAATGAACCTATGACAAGACTATTGAATTGAGACATTTGCATATCATTTATTTACATATTCTTAACAAGCAGAAGTTTTAAATAAGCCCTCACTGACCTCTGTAGCTGCAAGCACTGTGGAGCAATGTATCCACTGATTTCAAAGTTAAAACATTAAAGGTGAGGGAGCGCATGCGCAAAAACTTTCAAGATGGCCGAGTAAGCCGGGAGCTCCACACTGCCTCAGCCATTGAGCCATCCTAGCGCTGGATTGTATATGTATCAAAAAACCTGGTTTGTTCCTGTCAAGACTGACAGGAACCAGAAGACCAAATGAGTGTCACAACGTGCAATGTGAAGATAAAAGTAGTAAAAAATGTATTTAGAAATAAAAAAATACAAAACACTCCACAATGGGAGGTAAAAGTATTGACACATGCAACTAAATAGCATCCAAAGATTCCTGTGTCATACAATCTCCAAATTTGGCAACATTAAGACAAAAAACATGAAACACACTACACATACAACATGTAAGTAAACGTCTGGAAGCCAAGGGTCTATATGCGAGTATATCTGCCACGTCAAAACGACATTCAGTAATTGGATAGCATAAGTATGCTGGTTAGGTAGGGGTACCTGCATGGAGGTCCCTGGAAGGCTCGAGCCTCTAAAATGCAGAGAGAGAGGAGGAGGGAGGGGGAGGAAAAAGAGAATGTGCGGGTTATACCGGAAGTCCTGGGGGGGATGGTACAAGTTTTTTCTGATGAATAGTCCCCAAAAGACAGAGACAGCCGTGTGTCTGTTATTGGTTACCAAAATATGAAGGCTGGTGGTGGAACAGAAATTACATCAAATGGAAAAAATTGCTGTGAAACTTGGTAGATATTGGTAGAGGGGAGCCCTGCTGGGGACTTCCCAACCTCCTATAATATCGTGTAGGTATATGGAAATCTGGGATGGACCAGTGCAAAAATTGCATTTGAATTGATAGTCCAACAATGATTTCATAAGCCAGATTGCAATCTCAAAATATCTAGATAGCTCTGATATGGGATAGGGTACTGGGCTTTTATAATGTCTATATATCACGCTAATATTAGCAACTTGAATGAAAGAAGACTTGCCATACAATACCCTTCCCAAGATGGTGCTTTATCCAGGAAATGATGTTCAGGAAGTAATATTCCCACAGGGACGGCTTCATATGTTGGATCCCAAGGAGGGTTGTCCTGTAGTTCCGTTTTGACGATTTCGTTAGACAGCGCTAGAGGTTTCTTACACCATTTTAGAGCCCTCGTGTGGTGCTATGGCTTTTGGTACTGCCAACTGCAATCTCCCTGACTCACTAACTCACCTTAGGCTTGCTTCCGGGACACAGCTGAGAAGTGGTGTTACGTGACGCTGGTGACGTCAACGCGTTTCGCAAAAGGAATTACGTAGCTTCGTCTGGACGTGTGGGCGGGCCTTCTGTCGTTCCTTATTATAACTCATCGCCACGTAAGGTAACCACCCCTTGATTATGGAGAGAGATGACCACCGCTCCAGAGGGATCCTTCAAGGCGAATGCTTCTACTCCTAGTGTGGAGCTCCAGGTGCAGGCTAATAACAAGGTAGTTAGAAAGTAACAAGGGGAACTCTGGACAGCCGCACACCAGACGAAGATGAAAAATCAAATGGATTTATTTAAAAACAGGAATCGCATCAAAATCCAAAAACACAGCAAAACAGGGAAGGGGGGGGGGCACACAGCTGACGCGTTTCACGCTAAATACATCGCTTACTCATAGCTAGAGTAAGCGCTGTATTTAGCGTGATTGATGACCTGGAAAATCATTCGAGGAGGGATAATTTCAGGATCAGAGGCATACCAGAGTCTATCACTGATATCCCCAAGGCAGTTCAGGATCTCATCAAAATCCTCATCCTGTCTATAGCTCCACAAAAACTGGAGTTAGACAGAGCCCACAGATAACTGGAAATATGGTTCCCACGAGACGTGCTAGTTAAACCCCACTACTACGGAGTTAAAGAGGACATAATGAAAAGGGCACAATATTCTGATTTTCGCTGATTTTTTTCCCATGACCATTCAACAACGTTGAGCCCTTAAACCACTGCTGACGATCCTCTCTCAAAAGGAAATCAAGTACTGGTGGGCCTTCCCTTTTGCCTTGAAATTCACCTATAAATGTAAAAAGATAAAATCTATTTCTTCGCTAGTCTTCCAGAAGGTGAACGAGTTCTACTGAACCTGAAATTTATCTCCCAGGATTCAGCAATGAGCACCTCAAACCTCCAATCAGGGACTTCCAAACATCCCACACCTATAAGCCCGATCTCCCCAACATGGAAATCTACCAAGAGCAGACGAGTGAAGGATGCTCTGCCCACCTGACCACCATGAAGGGACTCCCCTTTTTGCCACATCCTAAAGCTCGGCCTTGCCCAGCAAATTGAAATGAGGATCCCCTCTCAGAAGTTGGTGATCCCCTGGACCTTCAACCGAAACCCTATTTATTTGTCACCTCATGTTTTATTTTTGTCTCCCTTTTTAATCCTGTTCTTCCTCTGCCCAGCTAAGGGGGCATACAGAATACTGATAAGCGACTGACATGTAAGTGCTACTGTTGTCGCCTATCTTTTGTGACATTCCAAGGACATTTGCACACTGCACAAGGGACAGCAGGAAGGATCCCCTTCCTGACTCTCTCTAGGTTATCTGAGGGAATGTATCTGCCCACCCCAACCTAATGGGTTTCAAAATGTAATTGTATTTCTAGGCTGGGGTCTCAGTCTTCTCTAGTCTTCCAAATGGTATTACATGAGTTACCTCAATATCCCACACCCCTCCTAATCCATGATCCCTACCCTCTCCCTACCCACCCTCTCCCTCTCCACCTCACCCTCCCCAAATATAGCCTAACTGTCAAGTTATCTTTTCACCTGCTGGTTATGATCCATCCATCAGTTACTGTTATAGCTTGTTTTGTTTTTTATGTTTTCTTTTTCAGGAATGGCTGTGATTGAGGCAGCAGTCATGTGCCTCCACCCATCCTTCGATTATGGTCTCACCATACCGGAACGATGGGACGTTAGCCCAATCAGAGGGCTATGATTATTTCTTATGCTGTGATGAGGAGAGGAATCTTTCCCCCTCCTCTTATCTCAGGCCTATGTAGGGCCACCTTTTTCCTCTACTCACTTCTCTTTCTCCTCTCTCCCACTAACCTCTTTTCTATACTTACCAGTGCACGGACGTTGCCACACTTTTTAGTCGCTCCAGGTCTCGGGTCCTACACCCAGCTATTTCTGGATCCGCCTCTCACTCTCCATCAATAGGTAAGTGACGTTAGTAATGATATACACCTTTCCTCCATGCCACCTGATACCACGCTCTCCCCATCCCTCCGCATAGTCTCTCATAACGTTCAGGGCCTTAACTCCACTATCAAGAGAAGGAAAGTTCTCCAAGCCTATCACTCTCAAAAAATGGAAGTGGTACTGTTACAGGAGATGCATTTCCCAAGACAGTACATCCCCTCCTTCCTCCATGCTCTCTTCCCCCAATTTTTTCTAGCGAACGCTGAAGATAAGACGAAGGGAGTAGCCATACTATTTGCAAAAACTTGTAAATTTAAGGTTCAACTGGAGCATAGAGACCCAAAGGGCAGGTTTATCCTAGTGAAGGGAGTGCTAGATGACCACCTCTTCTCCTTCATCTCACATTATGCACCCAACAAGGGACAGGCAACATTTTTCCAAACGATGTTTCAAACCCTAGCGCAAATGTTGGGAGGGACCGTGATCTTTGGAGGTGACTCCAACATAGCATTCGATCAGAGCCTAGATAAGTCTAAACCCCCAGCCACACAACCCACTAAAAACAGCTCCAAAATAGCCAAATTAATCTACCAACATAGCCTTGCTCACATTTGGCAGGAACTTAACCCCTCTAAATGCAATTACACGCACTTCTCGAGCCCTCACCAATCTTGTTCCAGAATTTGCCACATCTTCATCTCCTCAATACATATCCCCTCAGTTCACAAATCATACATTAAGGACACAGTGATATCAGATCATTCAATGGTCCTCCTCATTTTACAAGGGAACTCCACTAGACCACCCCTAACACACTGGAAACTATACTTAGTGACCCCATTAAGGTTCTAGAACTTGAAAAATACTTTCTCCTTATTGACATGGGGGGAATCTCAGCCGATCCGAGGAAAGATGATCCAAATAGCAACTCAGATTAAAAAAAGAAAGAACCTCGGAAGTAGAAAAGCTGGAGAAGGACTTATCCACTTTATGCAAACTCCACAAAAAAAGACCCTTTGAAGTTCTCTATATCCCAACTAGACGCATCCCGCATCGCCTTGAACCCTGTGTTCACGGTCAAGGCCGATGGAGTGGGGCGAGATTCTACCAACATAAAGACACTATGGGCTCGATGCTAGCCTCTAAACTGTCCCCCAAATTACGCTACTTCACGCTCTTGAAAATTTGTTTACAGGATGGGTCCATGACCCTAAACTCCTAACGCATATTACAAACATTTTCAGGCATTCTACACAAAATTATGCCAGGGAGGGGAGGAAACATAACAGATGAGACCAAAATACATTTTTTTCTAGACAAACTTCCTATCCCCACTTTAAAGAACGACCACAAGGATATAATGGAAGACCCATTCTCGACAGAAGAATATCAGGGCTGGGCTCAGCCCTTCCTTCTCTGAGCTGGCCGCTCAGCTGTTGGTTAATTGCCAGCTCCTATCTCTTCACAGTGACTCACCTGTTGATGATATCCTGCTCGTTAGTCCCGCCTACTTAAGCCGTCCAACCCAGATGATCTCTGCCTTCCCCTTGGCCACATCTCTAGAGATGCTCTCCTGTGTTCCTGTTAAAGGGTTGCTTGGCTCACATTTCTTCTGGCTTCAGATCCTGCTTGCTATTTTACTATGCTCATCTCTGGCTCCCTGACGTTTTGGCTTGTCTGACTATCCGTTCCAGTTCCTGAACTCTGGCTATGTTTTGACTTTGTTTACTCTGTTTACCTTTTTTTATTATTATTAAGCAAGTGAGATTTAACTGTACTTCTGTCTAAGTCTGATTGATGGTTTCAAAAAAAGTCCTAAAAGGGGACTAAAAGGGGGATCGGCCCCAGGTCCTGACGGATTTTCCATCATTTATTATAAGACTTTTGCAGAATCCCTGGCCCCACATCTAGCCAAGTTCTTTAACTCCAAGCAGAAGGGAGACCCAGTAAATGTTCATCTCAATGCGGCATTCATTTAAGTTATCCCTAAACCAGACAAAGACACAGAGCTAGTAGAGAACTACAGGCCCATATCATTGATTAACAATGATTTGAAAATACTAACCAAAATCTTAGCAAACAGAGTAGGCTCCTTTATCAATCTCTATATACACAAATACCAAGTGGGGTTCATTCCAGGAAGACAACGCCCAGACCAAGTAAGGCGGGCTATAGATGTAAACTCAATCCTACAGTCTGGGTGGGACTGAGGTCCCTGCCAGGAAGGTCTGCTTCTAACGTTGGACCTTCAGAAAGCCTTCGATTCACTATCCTGGCCGCAGTTCTAAAACGATGGGGATTCGGAGAGATCTTCTTGGGGCTTTTGGGATCTCTCTACACTAATCCAGAAGCTAGGATCAGACTGCAGGGCTACTATTCAGATCCCATCAAAATCTCCAGGGGAACTTGGCAATGATGTCCCTTATCACCCCTGATCTTCGCCTTAGCATTGAACCCTTAGCAATAGTAATTAGATCTAATCCGAACATCAGGGGTGTCCAATGTGGACACACCAATCATAAATGCGTGTTATTTGCTGATGACATCCTTCTCTTTGTCACCTCCCCAATTACCTCTCTGCCAAACATCTGTAAGCTGCTAAACTCTTTTGAAAGCATCCCGGGCCTACATGTTAACCTGACTAAATCCCAAGCATTAAACATCTCCCTCCAACCTCTTTTAGTGGAGCAACTAAAACCCTCCTTCAAATTCAAATGGAATGTTTTGTCAAACCGATATTTAGGGATAAACCTCACCTCCAAGATCAAATGATTATACCAGGCTAATTTCCCTCCCATATACCACAAGCTTGAATCTGACCTCAAAACTTGGTCCCTGTCACAATTATCATGGCTTTGTAGAATTCACTCTATCAAGATGGCTCTACTGCCCAGACTTCTTTACCTGTTTAGATCCCTCCCAGTGGCGAAAAGAAGAGATCACCTCAAATCTTTCCAAAGGAAAGTAATCAAATTTATCTGGGGGAAAAAAGGGTATAGAGGTGCCCAACGCATTCTCTTTATCCCCAAGTCACAAGGCTGACTGGATTCACATAGAAAGACAGGCAATCCCAACATATACACTAGACTATCTCTTTTGATGACCCCGAAAATCTAGACCCCCCAGTAATGTCCCCCACTCTCTCCCATTCCATAGCGTTATAGGATGACATGAGATATCTACCCTCCCTGACATCCTGACATCCAAAATATGGCCTCTAGCGCACATTTTCCATAACCCACAATTCAAACCAGGTATGGAGATTAAATCATTCCAGTGGTGGCTGGACAAGGGAATGTATCGTATTGGACATTACTTCTCTATTGCAGGCCAGTTATCTCTGAAACATTGTATAAACAAACTAGACCTACCAGACTTTAGGTTTCATCAAATCTCTAATTTTCTTTCTTCCATTTAGAAAAACAAACCCATTCCCCCAGAATTCACAAACTATGAGTGTTGGTGTAGACAGGCAACGGAGCAAAAGGGTCGTATATCAATAATTTATGCATCACTGTCCAAACCCGCCTCCAAATTCCCATACATGGAAGCATGGGAAAGAGACCTACAGGAAACCTGGGACCTGGAGGATTGGCATACAGCAGTGACGAGGGCCTTCAACATGGGAACCTTGGGCTAGACACGTAGGAACCTCTCTCATCCCCGGCATCAAAACAATATAATCAGGGTGATCGCCTCAGAATCTGGCACCTCTTCTTCCTCTCTCTCTCTCTCTACTATTTGCCTTTCTAAACTTTTCTGTTTTATTATAAAGTTGAAGTTTATAAGAGTTTCATCTCTAACTGTTAGTTGTTTTAAGCCTATATCAGTATCACAACCTCAGGAGTTAACAGGCTACTGCTGGACATACTCCTAGACACTCCCTGATAGGACTTGATTGTTGTATCCTCAGCCTTGATGCTCATAATAGGAATTTTCCGCAACTCTGGAAACCACTGTCATTTCCAAGTTGTTGGGTCTGGTAACAATTCAAAGGGCGCTTAATGCTATTGCTCTCACCAGTCACCTCATGACACAGTATGCACCCATTAGGGGTGTCAGGAGTGACAGATGAACTAGGTACCTTATCACTATTTGTTTCTAGTTACCCAGAGCATACAAAGTTTTTCTGCTATATTACCTGAATTCTGAGGAATGATAATTGTCTATACAGATAATATGTACTGCTTATCCAACATTCTTTTCTATTGTGATATAGTTATTATTTCATGTAATTTTCTTACATAGTTACATAGTAGGTGAGGGTGAAAAAAGACACAAGTCCATCAAGTCCAACCCATGGATGTGATTATATGTCAGTATTACATTGTATATCCCTGTATATTGCGTTCATGCAATTTTCTGATCTTCAATAAACATTTTGAAAGAAACATTAAAGGCGAAGGTGAGGTTGAAACCTGCTTTCTCATCCAGAGCACCTGCTGTTGAGTCACTGCTGAGAGTGGGGAAAAAAATGATTTGAGTAGTTGAGTAATTTCTTGGAGAGGGAAGCAGGGAAAACTGAACTGTTGAGTAAAGAAATGTATTGACTTTAGTGATTCTGCTGTGAAATATAGGAATGAATTTCTCCAGAGTGCCTACAGCTACAGAGGTTAATGAAAGCTTGTTTTAAAGCTGTTTTTCTGCTTGGTAAAATTATATAAACACTTGAAAGTCCATAATTTGGCCACATTTATATTGTATTGTGATGTTATGAAAAATATGTTTATTTTTCTATATTATTTTATTAGCAGGTATCTCAGGGTACATTACATACATATATTCCTTTTTGCAGTTTCTTGTGCCCTAGCTAAAACCTTCCAAACTTGGCTACCTGCTACATATTTATCAACCATTTTCTAAATTATAGAACCCTCCAGTTGAGATCTCAACCACCATTCCTTGCTTAGGGCTGTATGTATATAATGTTCTCACAGCAGCAGCCTCTGTTTCTATTAGCATGACCTTCTCGCTTTTATGAATTGTGGTAAGCAGGAGTTAAAATTCCCTAGAAGCTGAACGGGGAAAAGGTTTGCATAAAGTGTGTTCTTGTATTGGGAGTTACTGAGATGCAACAAGGATATTTGAAAAGAAAGTAGAAGATATACGAAGGTCTACAAAAACATAACAAGAAAAATTAAAAGCCATATAATCTAGGGCAGGACTTGAGACTAGATTTACTTTGTTAAGGTTTATGCATTGTCAATTGGATTTTAACTGTACTTTCTATCTATTGTTACTGTACAATTTTTGTTCAAAATACTTGAATACTACTTTATTTTATTTCATAAATGTTTTTATTTGTGAAAAAATAAAAAAAGGAAAATTAAATATGTTTTCTTGATGACAGCTTCACTTGAAAACATATGACACGTCTCAAGAGTATAAGAGTCTTGAGAGTCTGAGAGAGTCTGTATAACTAACACTTTAAACCACCAAGGCACACCCAAAATGGTAGTCAAAGGTTTCTTATTTTTTCAAGATGCCACAATTTCTAAGTTTCTAATGACAACGAAGCAGTAATAGGAAATTTGAGTCTGCACAAAGGCTGGTTGTGTATAGCATTTGTAAAAAAAAGCCACAGTTGATTCGGAGGAATACTTTCATTTAATAAATCCATTTTTAATCAATATTCATTCCTAATCCTCTGTATTGACAATGTGTTCTGGCAGTGTGCTTTTCCTCCCAGAGTCAAATAAAACATAGGCATCCTGTCCACTCCTCACCCTTTTTCTAATTTCTTAAGGCAGGGCTCAGAAAAAATGGATCCTGTTTTGCTATCCATACGTAATGAGTCCTAAAACATCTTTACTGTATTTCACTATGTGCACCAAGTGCATGACAAAATGCTGATCATTAGTCTCATAACAGAGGTCTGTAATGACCAGGAAGTTGCCACTTCATTTCTAATTGTCACAGGTCTCTGTTATGAGTCCCATTACCAGCGTTTGGAAAGAATGTGTTGCACACACCATGAGGGTAAGGCAATGTGGACCTGTTTTCTTTGACAGGAATGATATGACATGCACATATTTTTGTTGAGTCTTAATTTAATGTACTACTTTCAACCTGCATGAATTACGACTACAAAAAGATGATTTTAAAATATATACACAAAACAAATTTTCTTTATCTTGTAAAAAAGAATTATCCTCCTAGACTGATGGTGAGTCAATTTGCCATGCCCTGGCCAGCTGTAATAGCTCCATCCAAAAATCCTAATTACTGCAATTTCCAGGCAATCATTACAGGGAGTTAGAATCTCACTCGTCCCTTCTTTTATCTGTGTTTCTGTGAGCAGAATGGTGCCCGGGCACACTAAAGCCACTGTACAATGGTTCCAAGCCAGTTTGATTAGGTCATTTGCGGCGCAGAAGGTTGGGAATGGTTATGGGTTTTGTATGGCAGTCAAAAGCAATCATGGATCATGTCAATATTTGCAGTATGTAAATGGAAGTGCCTGTTTGCCAGCATATTCCTGAAGCATCTGCAATGAGCAGCTAGGACTGGCCTCGCTAAAAGGCTCTACAGTGACTTGTGTTCAGTGTCATAACACAAAACGCTACTCTTTGTCAAAGCAATAATGACCAATTCATTTTGTTATGAAATCTAGCTGTTGTGAATATAAAAGAAAGCTGAAAATGAGAAAGGGTGAGAGATTTAACATCATTTGTGAAAATCAAAGAGAGATTTACATAATATTCCTCCAGGCACAAAGCTTTTTATGGTGACTTACGACTATATCCATCTACTGCATATACGAATGAACAAAACATTGCAGTATTTACAGAATTTTGAGATGGATGTACAGTATCTAAGACCTGGTGTTGAGAATGACTTTAGCACGTCATGCCTAGGTGAACATTCCCTGCAAATTTAGAAGGAGCTGAGTATTTCCACATGCTATGAAGTGTTGGGAAACATTCCAGAATTGATCATAGTCCAGGGCAGGCCCAACCCTTTTGGGGCATTAAGAAAAACTTGATTGTGCCCCTTTGGTCCTTTTACCACATTGTTACCCTTGTAATTAATCTGATGCACTACAGTCCATTTAACATGTTTTCCTATAGGACACATTAATATCTATGCATTTTTCAGATGCTGCGTTTTTGGAAAGGGTCAGGGACTTTTTTTCTAGCAGCAGATTGCATTTTGCATGTAATAGACTTCAATGGATCAGCACCAAAAATGCAAGTGTTGAGTTGTTGATGCGTTTTTAATATGCATTTTCCGTTTTTTTTCCTCCTTACTCCTCCAAACTCTGAATAGCTGGTTGTTAAGGAGCAGACAGCCACCACATCCTTAACAACCAATGAGTCAGCCGACAATCGGCAGGCTCTATGTTGTCCGTGGGCGGTGGGATCTCCCTGGGGCTAGTAGTTCTCTTCCCGAGTGTCAGTGTATACAGTGGAGAGGGGAGAGGCCTCTGACCAGAGCATGTATCAGTTTCACTCTTCAGTGTAGTGAGTCACTCTGCTTGTACACTCTTGCTGATACATGCTCGGGTCAGAGGCCCCTCCCCTTTCCACTGTATACACTGGGGAAGAGAACTACTATCCCCAGGGAGATCCCGCCACCCACCACCCCCAGGTTGGGGGTACAGAGATGTGTTGGGGTTGGAGGTGCACAGACAGGGGAGACCAGCCAGGTACAGGAAACCCTTCTGGGGGGTGGCTGTCTTGGGACCTTGATGTAAGGGGGCTCTCTGGGGACACTGATGTAAGGGGGGCTCTCTGGGGACACTGATGTAAGGGGGATCTCTTGAGACCCTGATGTAAGGGGGATCTCTTGAGACCCTGATGTAAGGGGGGTTCTCTGGGGACCCTGATGTATGGGGAGCTCTCTAGGGACCCTAATGTAAGGAAGGGGCCCTCTGGAGATACTGATGTAAGAGGGGGCGTTGTGGGGACCCTGATGTAAGGGGGGGCTCTCTGGGGACACTGATGTAAGGAGGGGGCTCTCTGGGGACACTGATTTAAGGGGTGCTCTCTGGGGACACTGATGTAAGGGGGGCTCTCTGGGGACACTGATGTAAGGGGGGGCTCTCTAGGGACACTGATGTAAAGGGGGACTCTCTGGGGACACTGATGTAAGGGGGCTCTCTAGGGACACTGATGTAAGGGGGGGCTCTCTGGGGACCCTGATGTAAAGGGGAGGCTCTCTGGGGACCCTGATGTAAGTAGGGAGGCTCTCTGGGGACCATAATGTAAGTAGGGAGGCTCTCTGGGGACCCTGATGTAAGAAAGGGCTCTCCGAGAGGATTAAAGTAAGAGGATTAACTATGACCAACTAACTAAACCCAAAACAAAAGACGGAATCTGCATTCCGGATCTTAAAAATGACTACTGACCTTGTCACTCAGCTAGAATCGTGGATTGGGAAGTACATCATGATTGTAATGACTGGGTGAATCTTGAAGATTTGTTTTCCTCTTTATCATTAAGATCTACTCCCTGGCTCCAACCACAACACATCCCCTATCATTGAAAGAACACCCGCTTATTTACACAACTCTGTGCAGCTTCAGAGAGGTCTGTAAAAAAATACATCTTTCCCCTAACCCCGGGCCCCTCACTCCTATTAAGTCCAACCCAACCTTTCTCCCAGGCATGTCCAAACAATTCCTAAAAGACACCTGGACCCACATCAATATACTGTTTAAAGGGTTAATCCTGCGCCAGCACAACGAACAATGACTAAAGGAATGCTGCGCACACTTAATAGGAAATGTCTGAACCCAAGTAAAAGCAAAAAAAGGGAGGTAGTGGCGCGCAAAGATAAAACTAAATATTTAAAAGACAAGACGGTAAAATAGACCTTGTTGTCTCTCTGGGCTCCTGCCTCTTGCCGCATAATTCTCATATTGTCGGTCTCTATTATCACTCATTTGTCCCCTGTTGTCTCTCTGGTTGTGTTGATAATTTCTATTGTCCCTTTGGTCTTGTCTCGGCCCATTATTATGTCCATTGTTCTTCTTATTATTCTTCCAGAAAGGTTTCTTCCATCCATTCTGGGGTGTTCTATCTTGATGTTGGGGTCTCTTATCATTCCTGTACGGTGTAGGTCTTCCTTCATTTCTATGTGGTGTATGTTGATAGTAGTTAGATTGTCTATCATGTTGGTAGTAGTTAGATTGTCTGTCATCATATCTTTGTGTGTCTTGTCTTCCTCTATCATGTGTTGCTTGAGGTCTATTGTTAGTTTCGTATCTAGTTTCTGTGTTAATGTATTCCGGTTGTACTCTCACTGTTTTCTCTGGAGTGGAGTATGTTGAAATCGGGTCAGAGTGGCCTATTTGACTTTGCCATTTAAAAGCTCTATCCGTTTTGAAGTCGTTCATATCCCTGTTATATTTTTTACTTTTTCTCTGTTGTACTTCTTTATCTTTTTTCACCAAGTCTCTATTTAATTGGGCGGTAAGAGCTGCAAATTCTGCTGTGTCTTTGTAGACTTCTAGTTCTTCTTTCACTCCAGTGATTATCTCATCTATTACTTTTTGTTTTTTCTTTTTCCTTTCTGTTAGGAACATCAGTAGTTCAAGGCCTTTCCCGTTAAAAAATTTGAACCAATCATCTATAGAGTCTTGATCTGTTAGACCATCATTGGGGATGATATCCCATCTCAGTCTTCTTGGGACAATACTGTCCTTCAAATACTGCTCAAACGTGGTGACATCCCACCACAGACTAACTTTCTTTTCCATATTGTGACCTAGTTTGCGCATAAGGCTCTCTAGGTCACTAGCCTTATTGGTGGGTGCAGTAGTGTTAAAAACTTCATCTAGGTTAACCTGTCTTTTGTCTAGGAAAGAAAAAATATCCATGGCGGCAGCAGGATTGGATGTGAATAAATCGAGGTAAAAAGTTTAAAGGGTTAATCCTGCGCCAGCACAACGAACAATGACTAAAGGAATGCTGCGCACACTTAATAGGAAATGTCTGAACCCAAGTAAAAGCAAAAAAAGGGAGGTAGTGGCGCGCAAAGATAAAACTAAATATTTAAAAGACAAGACGGTAAAATAGACCTTGTTGTCTCTCTGGGCTCCTGCCTCTTGCCGCATAATTCTCATATTGTCGGTCTCTATTATCACTCATTTGTCCCCTGTTGTCTCTCTGGTTGTGTTGATAATTTCTATTGTCCCTTTGGTCTTGTCTCGGCCCATTATTATGTCCATTGTTCTTCTTATTATTCTTCCAGAAAGGTTTCTTCCATCCATTCTGGGGTGTTCTATCTTGATGTTGGGGTCTCTTATCATTCCTGTACGGTGTAGGTCTTCCTTCATTTCTATGTGGTGTATGTTGATAGTAGTTAGATTGTCTATCATGTTGGTAGTAGTTAGATTGTCTGTCATCATATCTTTGTGTGTCTTGTCTTCCTCTATCATGTGTTGCTTGAGGTCTATTGTTAGTTTCGTATCTAGTTTCTGTGTTAATGTATTCCGGTTGTACTCTCACTGTTTTCTCTGGAGTGGAGTATGTTGAAATCGGGTCAGAGTGGCCTATTTGACTTTGCCATTTAAAAGCTCTATCCGTTTTGAAGTCGTTCATATCCCTGTTATATTTTTTACTTTTTCTCTGTTGTACTTCTTTATCTTTTTTCACCAAGTCTCTATTTAATTGGGCGGTAAGAGCTGCAAATTCTGCTGTGTCTTTGTAGACTTCTAGTTCTTCTTTCACTCCAGTGATTATCTCATCTATTACTTTTTGTTTTTTTCTTTTTCCTTTCTGTTAGGAACATCAGTAGTTCAAGGCCTTTCCCGTTAAAAAATTTGAACCAATCATCTATAGAGTCTTGATCTGTTAGACCATCATTGGGGATGATATCCCATCTCAGTCTTCTTGGGACAATACTGTCCTTCAAATACTGCTCAAACGTGGTGACATCCCACCACAGACTAACTTTCTTTTCCATATTGTGACCTAGTTTGCGCATAAGGCTCTCTAGGTCACTAGCCTTATTGGTGGGTGCAGTAGTGTTAAAAACTTCATCTAGGTTAACCTGTCTTTTGTCTAGGAAAGAGAAAATATCCATGGCGGCAGCAGGATTGGATGTGAATAAATCGAGGTAAAAAGTTTAAAGGGTTAATCCTGCGCCAGCACAACGAACAATGACTAAAGGAATGCTGCGCACACTTAATAGGAAATGTCTGAACCCAAGTAAAAGCAAAAAAAGGGAGGTAGTGGCGCGCAAAGATAAAACTAAATATTTAAAAGACAAGACGGTAAAATAGACCTTGTTGTCTCTCTGGGCTCCTGCCTCTTGCCGCATAATTCTCATATTGTCGGTCTCTATTATCACTCATTTGTCCCCTGTTGTCTCTCTGGTTGTGTTGATAATTTCTATTGTCCCTTTGGTCTTGTCTCGGCCCATTATTATGTCCATTGTTCTTCTTATTATTCTTCCAGAAAGGTTTCTTCCATCCATTCTGGGGTGTTCTATCTTGATGTTGGGGTCTCTTATCATTCCTGTACGGTGTAGGTCTTCCTTCATTTCTATGTGGTGTATGTTGATAGTAGTTAGATTGTCTATCATGTTGGTAGTAGTTAGATTGTCTGTCATCATATCTTTGTGTGTCTTGTCTTCCTCTATCATGTGTTGCTTGAGGTCTATTGTTAGTTTCGTATCTAGTTTCTGTGTTAATGTATTCCGGTTGTACTCTCACTGTTTTCTCTGGAGTGGAGTATGTTGAAATCGGGTCAGAGTGGCCTATTTGACTTTGCCATTTAAAAGCTCTATCCGTTTTGAAGTCGTTCATATCCCTGTTATATTTTTTACTTTTTCTCTGTTGTACTTCTTTATCTTTTTTCACCAAGTCTCTATTTAATTGGGCGGTAAGAGCTGCAAATTCTGCTGTGTCTTTGTAGACTTCTAGTTCTTCTTTCACTCCAGTGATTATCTCATCTATTACTTTTTGTTTTTTTCTTTTTCCTTTCTGTTAGGAACATCAGTAGTTCAAGGCCTTTCCCGTTAAAAAATTTGAACCAATCATCTATAGAGTCTTGATCTGTTAGACCATCATTGGGGATGATATCCCATCTCAGTCTTCTTGGGACAATACTGTCCTTCAAATACTGCTCAAACGTGGTGACATCCCACCACAGACTAACTTTCTTTTCCATATTGTGACCTAGTTTGCGCATAAGGCTCTCTAGGTCACTAGCCTTATTGGTGGGTGCAGTAGTGTTAAAAACTTCATCTAGGTTAACCTGTCTTTTGTCTAGGAAAGAGAAAATATCCATGGCGGCAGCAGGATTGGATGTGAATAAATCGAGGTAAAAAGTTTAAAGGGTTAATCCTGCGCCAGCACAACGAACAATGACTAAAGGAATGCTGCGCACACTTAATAGGAAATGTCTGAACCCAAGTAAAAGCAAAAAAAGGGAGGTAGTGGCGCGCAAAGATAAAACTAAATATTTAAAAGACAAGACGGTAAAATAGACCTTGTTGTCTCTCTGGGCTCCTGCCTCTTGCCGCATAATTCTCATATTGTCGGTCTCTATTATCACTCATTTGTCCCCTGTTGTCTCTCTGGTTGTGTTGATAATTTCTATTGTCCCTTTGGTCTTGTCTCGGCCCATTATTATGTCCATTGTTCTTCTTATTATTCTTCCAGAAAGGTTTCTTCCATCCATTCTGGGGTGTTCTATCTTGATGTTGGGGTCTCTTATCATTCCTGTACGGTGTAGGTCTTCCTTCATTTCTATGTGGTGTATGTTGATAGTAGTTAGATTGTCTATCATGTTGGTAGTAGTTAGATTGTCTGTCATCATATCTTTGTGTGTCTTGTCTTCCTCTATCATGTGTTGCTTGAGGTCTATTGTTAGTTTCGTATCTAGTTTCTGTGTTAATGTATTCCGGTTGTACTCTCACTGTTTTCTCTGGAGTGGAGTATGTTGAAATCGGGTCAGAGTGGCCTATTTGACTTTGCCATTTAAAAGCTCTATCCGTTTTGAAGTCGTTCATATCCCTGTTATATTTTTTACTTTTTCTCTGTTGTACTTCTTTATCTTTTTTCACCAAGTCTCTATTTAATTGGGCGGTAAGAGCTGCAAATTCTGCTGTGTCTTTGTAGACTTCTAGTTCTTCTTTCACTCCAGTGATTATCTCATCTATTACTTTTTGTTTTTTCTTTTTCCTTTCTGTTAGGAACATCAGTAGTTCAAGGCCTTTCCCGTTAAAAAATTTGAACCAATCATCTATAGAGTCTTGATCTGTTAGACCATCATTGGGGATGATATCCCATCTCAGTCTTCTTGGGACAATACTGTCCTTCAAATACTGCTCAAACGTGGTGACATCCCACCACAGACTAACTTTCTTTTCCATATTGTGACCTAGTTTGCGCATAAGGCTCTCTAGGTCACTAGCCTTATTGGTGGGTGCAGTAGTGTTAAAAACTTCATCTAGGTTAACCTGTCTTTTGTCTAGGAAAGAGAAAATATCCATGGCGGCAGCAGGATTGGATGTGAATAAATCGAGGTAAAAAGTTTAAAGGGTTAATCCTGCGCCAGCACAACGAACAATGACTAAAGGAATGCTGCGCACACTTAATAGGAAATGTCTGAACCCAAGTAAAAGCAAAAAAAGGGAGGTAGTGGCGCGCAAAGATAAAACTAAATATTTAAAAGACAAGACGGTAAAATAGACCTTGTTGTCTCTCTGGGCTCCTGCCTCTTGCCGCATAATTCTCATATTGTCGGTCTCTATTATCACTCATTTGTCCCCTGTTGTCTCTCTGGTTGTGTTGATAATTTCTATTGTCCCTTTGGTCTTGTCTCGGCCCATTATTATGTCCATTGTTCTTCTTATTATTCTTCCAGAAAGGTTTCTTCCATCCATTCTGGGGTGTTCTATCTTGATGTTGGGGTCTCTTATCATTCCTGTACGGTGTAGGTCTTCCTTCATTTCTATGTGGTGTATGTTGATAGTAGTTAGATTGTCTATCATGTTGGTAGTAGTTAGATTGTCTGTCATCATATCTTTGTGTGTCTTGTCTTCCTCTATCATGTGTTGCTTGAGGTCTATTGTTAGTTTCGTATCTAGTTTCTGTGTTAATGTATTCCGGTTGTACTCTCACTGTTTTCTCTGGAGTGGAGTATGTTGAAATCGGGTCAGAGTGGCCTATTTGACTTTGCCATTTAAAAGCTCTATCCGTTTTGAAGTCGTTCATATCCCTGTTATATTTTTTACTTTTTCTCTGTTGTACTTCTTTATCTTTTTTCACCAAGTCTCTATTTAATTGGGCGGTAAGAGCTGCAAATTCTGCTGTGTCTTTGTAGACTTCTAGTTCTTCTTTCACTCCAGTGATTATCTCATCTATTACTTTTTGTTTTTTTCTTTTTCCTTTCTGTTAGGAACATCAGTAGTTCAAGGCCTTTCCCGTTAAAAAATTTGAACCAATCATCTATAGAGTCTTGATCTGTTAGACCATCATTGGGGATGATATCCCATCTCAGTCTTCTTGGGACAATACTGTCCTTCAAATACTGCTCAAACGTGGTGACATCCCACCACAGACTAACTTTCTTTTCCATATTGTGACCTAGTTTGCGCATAAGGCTCTCTAGGTCACTAGCCTTATTGGTGGGTGCAGTAGTGTTAAAAACTTCATCTAGGTTAACCTGTCTTTTGTCTAGGAAAGAGAAAATATCCATGGCGGCAGCAGGATTGGATGTGAATAAATCGAGGTAAAAAGTTTAAAGGGTTAATCCTGCGCCAGCACAACGAACAATGACTAAAGGAATGCTGCGCACACTTAATAGGAAATGTCTGAACCCAAGTAAAAGCAAAAAAAGGGAGGTAGTGGCGCGCAAAGATAAAACTAAATATTTAAAAGACAAGACGGTAAAATAGACCTTGTTGTCTCTCTGGGCTCCTGCCTCTTGCCGCATAATTCTCATATTGTCGGTCTCTATTATCACTCATTTGTCCCCTGTTGTCTCTCTGGTTGTGTTGATAATTTCTATTGTCCCTTTGGTCTTGTCTCGGCCCATTATTATGTCCATTGTTCTTCTTATTATTCTTCCAGAAAGGTTTCTTCCATCCATTCTGGGGTGTTCTATCTTGATGTTGGGGTCTCTTATCATTCCTGTACGGTGTAGGTCTTCCTTCATTTCTATGTGGTGTATGTTGATAGTAGTTAGATTGTCTATCATGTTGGTAGTAGTTAGATTGTCTGTCATCATATCTTTGTGTGTCTTGTCTTCCTCTATCATGTGTTGCTTGAGGTCTATTGTTAGTTTCGTATCTAGTTTCTGTGTTAATGTATTCCGGTTGTACTCTCACTGTTTTCTCTGGAGTGGAGTATGTTGAAATCGGGTCAGAGTGGCCTATTTGACTTTGCCATTTAAAAGCTCTATCCGTTTTGAAGTCGTTCATATCCCTGTTATATTTTTTACTTTTTCTCTGTTGTACTTCTTTATCTTTTTTCACCAAGTCTCTATTTAATTGGGCGGTAAGAGCTGCAAATTCTGCTGTGTCTTTGTAGACTTCTAGTTCTTCTTTCACTCCAGTGATTATCTCATCTATTACTTTTTGTTTTTTTTTTCTTTTTCCTTTCTGTTAGGAACATCAGTAGTTCAAGGCCTTTCCCGTTAAAAAATTTGAACCAATCATCTATAGAGTCTTGATCTGTTAGACCATCATTGGGGATGATATCCCATCTCAGTCTTCTTGGGACAATACTGTCCTTCAAATACTGCTCAAACGTGGTGACATCCCACCACAGACTAACTTTCTTTTCCATATTGTGACCTAGTTTGCGCATAAGGCTCTCTAGGTCACTAGCCTTATTGGTGGGTGCAGTAGTGTTAAAAACTTCATCTAGGTTAACCTGTCTTTTGTCTAGGAAAGAGAAAATATCCATGGCGGCAGCAGGATTGGATGTGAATAAATCGAGGTAAAAAGTTTAAAGGGTTAATCCTGCGCCAGCACAACGAACAATGACTAAAGGAATGCTGCGCACACTTAATAGGAAATGTCTGAACCCAAGTAAAAGCAAAAAAAGGGAGGTAGTGGCGCGCAAAGATAAAACTAAATATTTAAAAGACAAGACGGTAAAATAGACCTTGTTGTCTCTCTGGGCTCCTGCCTCTTGCCGCATAATTCTCATATTGTCGGTCTCTATTATCACTCATTTGTCCCCTGTTGTCTCTCTGGTTGTGTTGATAATTTCTATTGTCCCTTTGGTCTTGTCTCGGCCCATTATTATGTCCATTGTTCTTCTTATTATTCTTCCAGAAAGGTTTCTTCCATCCATTCTGGGGTGTTCTATCTTGATGTTGGGGTCTCTTATCATTCCTGTACGGTGTAGGTCTTCCTTCATTTCTATGTGGTGTATGTTGATAGTAGTTAGATTGTCTATCATGTTGGTAGTAGTTAGATTGTCTGTCATCATATCTTTGTGTGTCTTGTCTTCCTCTATCATGTGTTGCTTGAGGTCTATTGTTAGTTTCGTATCTAGTTTCTGTGTTAATGTATTCCGGTTGTACTCTCACTGTTTTCTCTGGAGTGGAGTATGTTGAAATCGGGTCAGAGTGGCCTATTTGACTTTGCCATTTAAAAGCTCTATCCGTTTTGAAGTCGTTCATATCCCTGTTATATTTTTTACTTTTTCTCTGTTGTACTTCTTTATCTTTTTTCACCAAGTCTCTATTTAATTGGGCGGTAAGAGCTGCAAATTCTGCTGTGTCTTTGTAGACTTCTAGTTCTTCTTTCACTCCAGTGATTATCTCATCTATTACTTTTTGTTTTTTTTCTTTTTCCTTTCTGTTAGGAACATCAGTAGTTCAAGGCCTTTCCCGTTAAAAAATTTGAACCAATCATCTATAGAGTCTTGATCTGTTAGACCATCATTGGGGATGATATCCCATCTCAGTCTTCTTGGGACAATACTGTCCTTCAAATACTGCTCAAACGTGGTGACATCCCACCACAGACTAACTTTCTTTTCCATATTGTGACCTAGTTTGCGCATAAGGCTCTCTAGGTCACTAGCCTTATTGGTGGGTGCAGTAGTGTTAAAAACTTCATCTAGGTTAACCTGTCTTTTGTCTAGGAAAGAGAAAATATCCATGGCGGCAGCAGGATTGGATGTGAATAAATCGAGGTAAAAAGTTTAAAGGGTTAATCCTGCGCCAGCACAACGAACAATGACTAAAGGAATGCTGCGCACACTTAATAGGAAATGTCTGAACCCAAGTAAAAGCAAAAAAAGGGAGGTAGTGGCGCGCAAAGATAAAACTAAATATTTAAAAGACAAGACGGTAAAATAGACCTTGTTGTCTCTCTGGGCTCCTGCCTCTTGCCGCATAATTCTCATATTGTCGGTCTCTATTATCACTCATTTGTCCCCTGTTGTCTCTCTGGTTGTGTTGATAATTTCTATTGTCCCTTTGGTCTTGTCTCGGCCCATTATTATGTCCATTGTTCTTCTTATTATTCTTCCAGAAAGGTTTCTTCCATCCATTCTGGGGTGTTCTATCTTGATGTTGGGGTCTCTTATCATTCCTGTACGGTGTAGGTCTTCCTTCATTTCTATGTGGTGTATGTTGATAGTAGTTAGATTGTCTATCATGTTGGTAGTAGTTAGATTGTCTGTCATCATATCTTTGTGTGTCTTGTCTTCCTCTATCATGTGTTGCTTGAGGTCTATTGTTAGTTTCGTATCTAGTTTCTGTGTTAATGTATTCCGGTTGTACTCTCACTGTTTTCTCTGGAGTGGAGTATGTTGAAATCGGGTCAGAGTGGCCTATTTGACTTTGCCATTTAAAAGCTCTATCCGTTTTGAAGTCGTTCATATCCCTGTTATATTTTTTACTTTTTCTCTGTTGTACTTCTTTATCTTTTTTCACCAAGTCTCTATTTAATTGGGCGGTAAGAGCTGCAAATTCTGCTGTGTCTTTGTAGACTTCTAGTTCTTCTTTCACTCCAGTGATTATCTCATCTATTACTTTTTGTTTTTTCTTTTTCCTTTCTGTTAGGAACATCAGTAGTTCAAGGCCTTTCCCGTTAAAAAATTTGAACCAATCATCTATAGAGTCTTGATCTGTTAGACCATCATTGGGGATGATATCCCATCTCAGTCTTCTTGGGACAATACTGTCCTTCAAATACTGCTCAAACGTGGTGACATCCCACCACAGACTAACTTTCTTTTCCATATTGTGACCTAGTTTGCGCATAAGGCTCTCTAGGTCACTAGCCTTATTGGTGGGTGCAGTAGTGTTAAAAACTTCATCTAGGTTAACCTGTCTTTTGTCTAGGAAAGAGAAAATATCCATGGCGGCAGCAGGATTGGATGTGAATAAATCGAGGTAAAAAGTTTAAAGGGTTAATCCTGCGCCAGCACAACGAACAATGACTAAAGGAATGCTGCGCACACTTAATAGGAAATGTCTGAACCCAAGTAAAAGCAAAAAAAGGGAGGTAGTGGCGCGCAAAGATAAAACTAAATATTTAAAAGACAAGACGGTAAAATAGACCACGTTTGAGCAGTATTTGAAGGACAGTATTGTCCCAAGAAGACTGAGATGGGATATCATCCCCAATGATGGTCTAACAGATCAAGACTCTATAGATGATTGGTTCAAATTTTTTAACGGGAAAGGCCTTGAACTACTGATGTTCCTAACAGAAAGGAAAAAGAAAAAAACAAAAAGTAATAGATGAGATAATCACTGGAGTGAAAGAAGAACTAGAAGTCTACAAAGACACAGCAGAATTTGCAGCTCTTACCGCCCAATTAAATAGAGACTTGGTGAAAAAAGATAAAGAAGTACAACAGAGAAAAAGTAAAAAATATAACAGGGATATGAACGACTTCAAAACGGATAGAGCTTTTAAATGGCAAAGTCAAATAGGCCACTCTGACCCGATTTCAACATACTCCACTCCAGAGAAAACAGTGAGAGTACAACCGGAATACATTAACACAGAAACTAGATACGAAACTAACAATAGACCTCAAGCAACACATGATAGAGGAAGACAAGACACACAAAGATATGATGACAGACAATCTAACTACTACCAACATGATAGACAATCTAACTACTATCAACATACACCACATAGAAATGAAGGAAGACCTACACCGTACAGGAATGATAAGAGACCCCAACATCAAGATAGAACACCCCAGAATGGATGGAAGAAACCTTTCTGGAAGAATAATAAGAAGAACAATGGACATAATAATGGGCCGAGACAAGACCAAAGGGACAATAGAAATTATCAACACAACCAGAGAGACAACAGGGGACAAATGAGTGATAATAGAGACCGACAATATGAGAATTATGCGGCAAGAGGCAGGAGCCCAGAGAGACAACAAGGTCTATTTTACCGTCTTGTCTTTTAAATATTTAGTTTTATCTTTGCGCGCCACTACCTCCCTTTTTTTGCTTTTACTTGGGTTCAGACATTTCCTATTAAGTGTGCGCAGCATTCCTTTAGTCATTGTTCGTTGTGCTGGCGCAGGATTAACCCTTTAAACTTTTTACCTCGATTTATTCACATCCAATCCTGCTGCCGCCATGGATATTTTCTCTTTCCTAGACAAAAGACAGGTTAACCTAGATGAAGTTTTTAACACTACTGCACCCACCAATAAGGCTAGTGACCTAGAGAGCCTTATGCGCAAACTAGGTCACAATATGGAAAAGAAAGTTAGTCTGTGGTGGGATGTCACCACGTTTGAGCAGTATTTGAAGGACAGTATTGTCCCAAGAAGACTGAGATGGGATATCATCCCCAATGATGGTCTAACAGATCAAGACTCTATAGATGATTGGTTCAAATTTTTTAACGGGAAAGGCCTTGAACTACTGATGTTCCTAACAGAAAGGAAAAAGAAAAAACAAAAAGTAATAGATGAGATAATCACTGGAGTGAAAGAAGAACTAGAAGTCTACAAAGACACAGCAGAATTTGCAGCTCTTACCGCCCAATTAAATAGAGACTTGGTGAAAAAAGATAAAGAAGTACAACAGAGAAAAAGTAAAAAATATAACAGGGATATGAACGACTTCAAAACGGATAGAGCTTTTAAATGGCAAAGTCAAATAGGCCACTCTGACCCGATTTCAACATACTCCACTCCAGAGAAAACAGTGAGAGTACAACCGGAATACATTAACACAGAAACTAGATACGAAACTAACAATAGACCTCAAGCAACACATGATAGAGGAAGACAAGACACACAAAGATATGATGACAGACAATCTAACTACTACCAACATGATAGACAATCTAACTACTATCAACATACACCACATAGAAATGAAGGAAGACCTACACCGTACAGGAATGATAAGAGACCCCAACATCAAGATAGAACACCCCAGAATGGATGGAAGAAACCTTTCTGGAAGAATAATAAGAAGAACAATGGACATAATAATGGGCCGAGACAAGACCAAAGGGACAATAGAAATTATCAACACAACCAGAGAGACAACAGGGGACAAATGAGTGATAATAGAGACCGACAATATGAGAATTATGCGGCAAGAGGCAGGAGCCCAGAGAGACAACAAGGTCTATTTTACCGTCTTGTCTTTTAAATATTTAGTTTTATCTTTGCGCGCCACTACCTCCCTTTTTTTGCTTTTACTTGGGTTCAGACATTTCCTATTAAGTGTGCGCAGCATTCCTTTAGTCATTGTTCGTTGTGCTGGCGCAGGATTAACCCTTTAAACTTTTTACCTCGATTTATTCACATCCAATCCTGCTGCCGCCATGGATATTTTCTCTTTCCTAGACAAAAGACAGGTTAACCTAGATGAAGTTTTTAACACTACTGCACCCACCAATAAGGCTAGTGACCTAGAGAGCCTTATGCGCAAACTAGGTCACAATATGGAAAAGAAAGTTAGTCTGTGGTGGGATGTCACCACGTTTGAGCAGTATTTGAAGGACAGTATTGTCCCAAGAAGACTGAGATGGGATATCATCCCCAATGATGGTCTAACAGATCAAGACTCTATAGATGATTGGTTCAAATTTTTTAACGGGAAAGGCCTTGAACTACTGATGTTCCTAACAGAAAGGAAAAAGAAAAAACAAAAAGTAATAGATGAGATAATCACTGGAGTGAAAGAAGAACTAGAAGTCTACAAAGACACAGCAGAATTTGCAGCTCTTACCGCCCAATTAAATAGAGACTTGGTGAAAAAAGATAAAGAAGTACAACAGAGAAAAAGTAAAAAATATAACAGGGATATGAACGACTTCAAAACGGATAGAGCTTTTAAATGGCAAAGTCAAATAGGCCACTCTGACCCGATTTCAACATACTCCACTCCAGAGAAAACAGTGAGAGTACAACCGGAATACATTAACACAGAAACTAGATACGAAACTAACAATAGACCTCAAGCAACACATGATAGAGGAAGACAAGACACACAAAGATATGATGACAGACAATCTAACTACTACCAACATGATAGACAATCTAACTACTATCAACATACACCACATAGAAATGAAGGAAGACCTACACCGTACAGGAATGATAAGAGACCCCAACATCAAGATAGAACACCCCAGAATGGATGGAAGAAACCTTTCTGGAAGAATAATAAGAAGAACAATGGACATAATAATGGGCCGAGACAAGACCAAAGGGACAATAGAAATTATCAACACAACCAGAGAGACAACAGGGGACAAATGAGTGATAATAGAGACCGACAATATGAGAATTATGCGGCAAGAGGCAGGAGCCCAGAGAGACAACAAGGTCTATTTTACCGTCTTGTCTTTTAAATATTTAGTTTTATCTTTGCGCGCCACTACCTCCCTTTTTTTGCTTTTACTTGGGTTCAGACATTTCCTATTAAGTGTGCGCAGCATTCCTTTAGTCATTGTTCGTTGTGCTGGCGCAGGATTAACCCTTTAAACTTTTTACCTCGATTTATTCACATCCAATCCTGCTGCCGCCATGGATATTTTCTCTTTCCTAGACAAAAGACAGGTTAACCTAGATGAAGTTTTTAACACTACTGCACCCACCAATAAGGCTAGTGACCTAGAGAGCCTTATGCGCAAACTAGGTCACAATATGGAAAAGAAAGTTAGTCTGTGGTGGGATGTCACCACGTTTGAGCAGTATTTGAAGGACAGTATTGTCCCAAGAAGACTGAGATGGGATATCATCCCCAATGATGGTCTAACAGATCAAGACTCTATAGATGATTGGTTCAAATTTTTTAACGGGAAAGGCCTTGAACTACTGATGTTCCTAACAGAAAGGAAAAAGAAAAAACAAAAAGTAATAGATGAGATAATCACTGGAGTGAAAGAAGAACTAGAAGTCTACAAAGACACAGCAGAATTTGCAGCTCTTACCGCCCAATTAAATAGAGACTTGGTGAAAAAAGATAAAGAAGTACAACAGAGAAAAAGTAAAAAATATAACAGGGATATGAACGACTTCAAAACGGATAGAGCTTTTAAATGGCAAAGTCAAATAGGCCACTCTGACCCGATTTCAACATACTCCACTCCAGAGAAAACAGTGAGAGTACAACCGGAATACATTAACACAGAAACTAGATACGAAACTAACAATAGACCTCAAGCAACACATGATAGAGGAAGACAAGACACACAAAGATATGATGACAGACAATCTAACTACTACCAACATGATAGACAATCTAACTACTATCAACATACACCACATAGAAATGAAGGAAGACCTACACCGTACAGGAATGATAAGAGACCCCAACATCAAGATAGAACACCCCAGAATGGATGGAAGAAACCTTTCTGGAAGAATAATAAGAAGAACAATGGACATAATAATGGGCCGAGACAAGACCAAAGGGACAATAGAAATTATCAACACAACCAGAGAGACAACAGGGGACAAATGAGTGATAATAGAGACCGACAATATGAGAATTATGCGGCAAGAGGCAGGAGCCCAGAGAGACAACAAGGTCTATTTTACCGTCTTGTCTTTTAAATATTTAGTTTTATCTTTGCGCGCCACTACCTCCCTTTTTTTGCTTTTACTTGGGTTCAGACATTTCCTATTAAGTGTGCGCAGCATTCCTTTAGTCATTGTTCGTTGTGCTGGCGCAGGATTAACCCTTTAAACTTTTTACCTCGATTTATTCACATCCAATCCTGCTGCCGCCATGGATATTTTCTCTTTCCTAGACAAAAGACAGGTTAACCTAGATGAAGTTTTTAACACTACTGCACCCACCAATAAGGCTAGTGACCTAGAGAGCCTTATGCGCAAACTAGGTCACAATATGGAAAAGAAAGTTAGTCTGTGGTGGGATGTCACCACGTTTGAGCAGTATTTGAAGGACAGTATTGTCCCAAGAAGACTGAGATGGGATATCATCCCCAATGATGGTCTAACAGATCAAGACTCTATAGATGATTGGTTCAAATTTTTTAACGGGAAAGGCCTTGAACTACTGATGTTCCTAACAGAAAGGAAAAAGAAAAAACAAAAAGTAATAGATGAGATAATCACTGGAGTGAAAAAAAAAAAAGGAAAAAAGAAAAAACGGATAGAGCTTTTAAATGGCAAAGTCAAATAGGCCACTCTGACCCGATTTCAACATACTCCACTCCAGAGAAAACAGTGAGAGTACAACCGGAATACATTAACACAGAAACTAGATACGAAACTAACAATAGACCTCAAGCAACACATGATAGAGGAAGACAAGACACACAAAGATATGATGACAGACAATCTAACTACTACCAACATGATAGACAATCTAACTACTATCAACATACACCACATAGAAATGAAGGAAGACCTACACCGTACAGGAATGATAAGAGACCCCAACATCAAGATAGAACACCCCAGAATGGATGGAAGAAACCTTTCTGGAAGAATAATAAGAAGAACAATGGACATAATAATGGGCCGAGACAAGACCAAAGGGACAATAGAAATTATCAACACAACCAGAGAGACAACAGGGGACAAATGAGTGATAATAGAGACCGACAATATGAGAATTATGCGGCAAGAGGCAGGAGCCCAGAGAGACAACAAGGTCTATTTTACCGTCTTGTCTTTTAAATATTTAGTTTTATCTTTGCGCGCCACTACCTCCCTTTTTTTGCTTTTACTTGGGTTCAGACATTTCCTATTAAGTGTGCGCAGCATTCCTTTAGTCATTGTTCGTTGTGCTGGCGCAGGATTAACCCTTTAAACTTTTTACCTCGATTTATTCACATCCAATCCTGCTGCCGCCATGGATATTTTCTCTTTCCTAGACAAAAGACAGGTTAACCTAGATGAAGTTTTTAACACTACTGCACCCACCAATAAGGCTAGTGACCTAGAGAGCCTTATGCGCAAACTAGGTCACAATATGGAAAAGAAAGTTAGTCTGTGGTGGGATGTCACCACGTTTGAGCAGTATTTGAAGGACAGTATTGTCCCAAGAAGACTGAGATGGGATATCATCCCCAATGATGGTCTAACAGATCAAGACTCTATAGATGATTGGTTCAAATTTTTTAACGGGAAAGGCCTTGAACTACTGATGTTCCTAACAGAAAGGAAAAAGAAAAAACAAAAAGTAATAGATGAGATAATCACTGGAGTGAAAGAAGAACTAGAAGTCTACAAAGACACAGCAGAATTTGCAGCTCTTACCGCCCAATTAAATAGAGACTTGGTGAAAAAAGATAAAGAAGTACAACAGAGAAAAAGTAAAAAATATAACAGGGATATGAACGACTTCAAAACGGATAGAGCTTTTAAATGGCAAAGTCAAATAGGCCACTCTGACCCGATTTCAACATACTCCACTCCAGAGAAAACAGTGAGAGTACAACCGGAATACATTAACACAGAAACTAGATATGAAACTAACAATAGACCTCAAGCAACACATGATAGAGGAAGACAAGACACACAAAGATATGATGACAGACAATCTAACTACTACCAACATGATAGACAATCTAACTACTATCAACATACACCACATAGAAATGAAGGAAGACCTACACCGTACAGGAATGATAAGAGACCCCAACATCAAGATAGAACACCCCAGAATGGATGGAAGAAACCTTTCTGGAAGAATAATAAGAAGAACAATGGACATAATAATGGGCCGAGACAAGACCAAAGGGACAATAGAAATTATCAACACAACCAGAGAGACAACAGGGGACAAATGAGTGATAATAGAGACCGACAATATGAGAATTATGCGGCAAGAGGCAGGAGCCCAGAGAGACAACAAGGTCTATTTTACCGTCTTGTCTTTTAAATATTTAGTTTTATCTTTGCGCGCCACTACCTCCCTTTTTTTGCTTTTACTTGGGTTCAGACATTTCCTATTAAGTGTGCGCAGCATTCCTTTAGTCATTGTTCGTTGTGCTGGCGCAGGATTAACCCTTTAAACTTTTTACCTCGATTTATTCACATCCAATCCTGCTGCCGCCATGGATATTTTCTCTTTCCTAGACAAAAGACAGGTTAACCTAGATGAAGTTTTTAACACTACTGCACCCACCAATAAGGCTAGTGACCTAGAGAGCCTTATGCGCAAACTAGGTCACAATATGGAAAAGAAAGTTAGTCTGTGGTGGGATGTCACCACGTTTGAGCAGTATTTGAAGGACAGTATTGTCCCAAGAAGACTGAGATGGGATATCATCCCCAATGATGGTCTAACAGATCAAGACTCTATAGATGATTGGTTCAAATTTTTTAACGGGAAAGGCCTTGAACTACTGATGTTCCTAACAGAAAGGAAAAAGAAAAAACAAAAAGTAATAGATGAGATAATCACTGGAGTGAAAGAAGAACTAGAAGTCTACAAAGACACAGCAGAATTTGCAGCTCTTACCGCCCAATTAAATAGAGACTTGGTGAAAAAAGATAAAGAAGTACAACAGAGAAAAAGTAAAAAATATAACAGGGATATGAACGACTTCAAAACGGATAGAGCTTTTAAATGGCAAAGTCAAATAGGCCACTCTGACCCGATTTCAACATACTCCACTCCAGAGAAAACAGTGAGAGTACAACCGGAATACATTAACACAGAAACTAGATACGAAACTAACAATAGACCTCAAGCAACACATGATAGAGGAAGACAAGACACACAAAGATATGATGACAGACAATCTAACTACTACCAACATGATAGACAATCTAACTACTATCAACATACACCACATAGAAATGAAGGAAGACCTACACCGTACAGGAATGATAAGAGACCCCAACATCAAGATAGAACACCCCAGAATGGATGGAAGAAACCTTTCTGGAAGAATAATAAGAAGAACAATGGACATAATAATGGGCCGAGACAAGACCAAAGGGACAATAGAAATTATCAACACAACCAGAGAGACAACAGGGGACAAATGAGTGATAATAGAGACCGACAATATGAGAATTATGCGGCAAGAGGCAGGAGCCCAGAGAGACAACAAGGTCTATTTTACCGTCTTGTCTTTTAAATATTTAGTTTTATCTTTGCGCGCCACTACCTCCCTTTTTTTGCTTTTACTTGGGTTCAGACATTTCCTATTAAGTGTGCGCAGCATTCCTTTAGTCATTGTTCGTTGTGCTGGCGCAGGATTAACCCTTTAAACTTTTTACCTCGATTTATTCACATCCAATCCTGCTGCCGCCATGGATATTTTCTCTTTCCTAGACAAAAGACAGGTTAACCTAGATGAAGTTTTTAACACTACTGCACCCACCAATAAGGCTAGTGACCTAGAGAGCCTTATGCGCAAACTAGGTCACAATATGGAAAAGAAAGTTAGTCTGTGGTGGGATGTCACCACGTTGGAGCAGTATTTGAAGGACAGTATTGTCCCAAGAAGACTGAGATGGGATATCATCCCCAATGATGGTCTAACAGATCAAGACTCTATAGATGATTGGTTCAAATTTTTTAACGGGAAAGGCCTTGAACTACTGATGTTCCTAACAGAAAGGAAAAAGAAAAAAACAAAAAGTAATAGATGAGATAATCACTGGAGTGAAAGAAGAACTAGAAGTCTACAAAGACACAGCAGAATTTGCAGCTCTTACCGCCCAATTAAATAGAGACTTGGTGAAAAAAGATAAAGAAGTACAACAGAGAAAAAGTAAAAAATATAACAGGGATATGAACGACTTCAAAACGGATAGAGCTTTTAAATGGCAAAGTCAAATAGGCCACTCTGACCCGATTTCAACATACTCCACTCCAGAGAAAACAGTGAGAGTACAACCGGAATACATTAACACAGAAACTAGATACGAAACTAACAATAGACCTCAAGCAACACATGATAGAGGAAGACAAGACACACAAAGATATGATGACAGACAATCTAACTACTACCAACATGATAGACAATCTAACTACTATCAACATACACCACATAGAAATGAAGGAAGACCTACACCGTACAGGAATGATAAGAGACCCCAACATCAAGATAGAACACCCCAGAATGGATGGAAGAAACCTTTCCTTTAGATGGAAGAAACCTTTCTGGAAGAATAATAAGAAGAACAATGGACATAATAATGGGCCGAGACAAGACCAAAGGGACAATAGAAATTATCAACACAACCAGAGAGACAACAGGGGACAAATGAGTGATAATAGAGACCGACAATATGAGAATTATGCGGCAAGAGGCAGGAGCCCAGAGAGACAACAAGGTCTATTTTACCGTCTTGTCTTTTAAATATTTAGTTTTATCTTTGCGCGCCACTACCTCCCTTTTTTTGCTTTTACTTGGGTTCAGACATTTCCTATTAAGTGTGCGCAGCATTCCTTTAGTCATTGTTCGTTGTGCTGGCGCAGGATTAACCCTTTAAACTTTTTACCTCGATTTATTCACATCCAATCCTGCTGCCGCCATGGATATTTTCTCTTTCCTAGACAAAAGACAGGTTAACCTAGATGAAGTTTTTAACACTACTGCACCCACCAATAAGGCTAGTGACCTAGAGAGCCTTATGCGCAAACTAGGTCACAATATGGAAAAGAAAGTTAGTCTGTGGTGGGATGTCACCACGTTTGAGCAGTATTTGAAGGACAGTATTGTCCCAAGAAGACTGAGATGGGATATCATCCCCAATGATGGTCTAACAGATCAAGACTCTATAGATGATTGGTTCAAATTTTTTAACGGGAAAGGCCTTGAACTACTGATGTTCCTAACAGAAAGGAAAAAGAAAAAACAAAAAGTAATAGATGAGATAATCACTGGAGTGAAAGAAGAACTAGAAGTCTACAAAGACACAGCAGAATTTGCAGCTCTTACCGCCCAATTAAATAGAGACTTGGTGAAAAAAGATAAAGAAGTACAACAGAGAAAAAGTAAAAAATATAACAGGGATATGAACGACTTCAAAACGGATAGAGCTTTTAAATGGCAAAGTCAAATAGGCCACTCTGACCCGATTTCAACATACTCCACTCCAGAGAAAACAGTGAGAGTACAACCGGAATACATTAACACAGAAACTAGATACGAAACTAACAATAGACCTCAAGCAACACATGATAGAGGAAGACAAGACACACAAAGATATGATGACAGACAATCTAACTACTACCAACATGATAGACAATCTAACTACTATCAACATACACCACATAGAAATGAAGGAAGACCTACACCGTACAGGAATGATAAGAGACCCCAACATCAAGATAGAACACCCCAGAATGGATGGAAGAAACCTTTCTGGAAGAATAATAAGAAGAACAATGGACATAATAATGGGCCGAGACAAGACCAAAGGGACAATAGAAATTATCAACACAACCAGAGAGACAACAGGGGACAAATGAGTGATAATAGAGACCGACAATATGAGAATTATGCGGCAAGAGGCAGGAGCCCAGAGAGACAACAAGGTCTATTTTACCGTCTTGTCTTTTAAATATTTAGTTTTATCTTTGCGCGCCACTACCTCCCTTTTTTTGCACATCAATATACTGGCACATCAATTTTTTCAAGACGGTACTCTTCTAGATCGTAACAGGCTAGCAGCCAACACAAAAAACAACTCTTTCCCCTACTGGATATACTTTCAAACCTGAAATTTTCTGTAAGACATTGACCGAGACTCTGCAGTTTCTCGAACACTTACTGCATTTAAAAACGTATGCGCCCAATCTGACCCCCAGCAGCATGTAATCTCTAATATTCACAACATGCTTTTTGCAGACACGTCCCCTAACTCCAGGAAAACATGTCCAAGCTGGGAAAGAGATCTACAATTAGAGCTGACAGAAGAACAATGGAAATGAATATTTACAATCGCACACAAAGGCTCACTCAATGTCTTGATCAAGAAAATAACTACAAACCCCTGAACCAATAGTATCACACTACGGTACTACCCAGCAAATTTGATCTGAACACTCCTAATAAATGCTGGAGATACTCCAGGGAACCGGGCATTTTATAACACTTCTGGTGGTCATGCCCCCTTCTACAAAACTTCTGGTCACAAGTCCATGAACTAACAACTCGAATCTCCACATATGCCCTGAAACATACCCCAGCTCAGTTCCTTCTCCATCACTCCACCATATCGGCTCACGCATAGAGCAAATCCCTAGTATTGCATTTAATTAACGCTGCCAAGATGTGTATCCCAATACACTGGGGTTCATCTCATATTCCGGCCATCCCAGAGTGGTTCAACCGCATCAATAGCATTGCAGAAATGGAAGAATTAATCCACATAGCTAGAGATGCTCCAGCTAAATTTTCACACACTTGGGCCTGTTGGATTCACTTCCAAACCACAAATAACTACATAACAGTGATGAATCATGCACACAATGATGCCACATGCTAACAGGTTAAATCTAACAGAACCACAGTATATACAAGCCCTACTTTTCAAATAGACACAAGGCCCCCTCTCCTTAACCAAGGGACAACTACGGGGGGACACGTGTCGAGGTCTGTAATCGCAAGCATACCAATAGCATGTTCTCTGCCTCTTACCCTTCACATAACATACTATGTTGTCGTATAGACAAATTAATGCTTCTGGTGGAGGCCAAGGAGTCTATTCCCCCGCCCGTCATCTCCCTCCTACCCCTCTGAGCGGCAGTTGTGTGGAGGAAAATGCCTTGTTAATGTCAGAGGTCAAAGGAGAATGGGCAGACTGGTTTGAGATGATCGAAAGACAACAGTAACTCAAATAACCACTCTTTACAACCAAGGTATGCAGAATACCACACCGGGTGTCACTCCTGTCAGCTAATTACAGGAAACTGACAGTATATGCACATATAGTCAATCTGCAGACAAACATGTATTTTAGGTATGTATTGATTGCCTATCATTTTGAAATTTCTTAATTCTCCATGGATTAGTCAAATCTACATTTAAATAATCAGGAGATCCAAAAAAGTGATGAATCATCAATTCCTCTGCCATTTTTCATTGCTGTGAACGTTGTGTAAGCATGACACAAGGAGGAAATGAGAGAAAAGTGCAGTTACCTAAGCCTAAAACAACTGCGGATAAGAAGTCATCCTTGACATTAAATGGAGCCACTTTTCAAAAAAAAAAAAACAATTATTTGACACATTTAGGAACCTGGTGCAAATAAACATAAGAGCTTGTCACTGCTGGTAGCAATTATTTAGGTGAGTCTGACTGTTACTGAACGTGTAGACTTTGGCACATAGGGGCTGTCAAGGAGTTGTGTCTCTGAGGTTTTGCAAGTTTATATTCATGCTTCAGAAATGCTGTCTATCTACATTAACCTCTGTGATCCCCTTCCTATTATGTCTTCAGTCTTTCTAAACATCAGAGTCTACTCTAGTGAATTCTATGTTTTCATTATGCATTATTTGTCTAAAATATTAGACCTTTATTTTCACTGTCAGTTCTTCCTTTAAGCAGTCAGGGTTTATTTCCTTGAATATTGACTAATTTGTTCTTCTTTCAGTCCAGATAAGTCTCAGCATGTTTTTTGCAGCAGCACAATTTAAAAGTATGATTTACCTTTTAACAATTCTTTTAAAAACCTGGCTTTGTTTATGACTGTATTACAGTCTATTAAATCCAGTTACTATATGTTGCGCAATCTTCAGAAAGTAAATAAAAATGTTCTTCACTGGCTTAGCCAAATCCTTAGGCCCCTTTCACATGAGGCAGAATCCTTCCAATTAGATCGACCTGCTCAGTGGGGGATCTCTCCACTGATTCCTGCTGAGCAGGCAGATGACTGGTCCATATCCGTTCCTCTATGCAGAGCAGACCTGGACACAAGCCACTGCTCTCTATGGGGTGGTTGGATGGAAATAGACTGCATGTATGTTTCTATCTGATTGTCATCCTATCTGTTCAGCTGGATGGATGGCGAAAGTGTTCCCATCTGTCTGTTTTTAGTAGAACGGATCCCAGCAGGTGACAGCGGACACATGTCCACTGACATCTGCCAACCCATAGAGAACAACGGGTGGCTCGATTTGGTCTGACTGAAAAACGGACAGGTGGACCCAACTGGTCCGCTGGTGTGAAAGGGGTCTTAGTATACCCCATACTCCCCCTCCCAGACACTACATCTCACATTGAGACAGTTTCAGCAATAGAGGCAGTAATGCCAATCTGGAAAGCAGTGGGTAGGAATAGGTGTGGATAGATGCTGATTGAGAAACTACTCACCATGCCCCCTGCAATGTCTTCTTATCCCACTGCAGTGCAAGCAGGCACAGCCTGCATGACAGTGGCAATGCTAAATTCAAAGTTCATTTGTAGTAGCTGTTTCATTGCCATTAATCTGCCCCATCTGATTCATTTGCAAACAATTAATGCATGGAGGTAATACCAACTTAATGCCTGAAGGCAGTTTTGCAGCTTTGGTATGTGTTAGTAAATTGTACTTATTATTCCAACTACTTAGTTTATCAAGATGGACCCACCACCAAAAAAACTCAGTAATTCTCCTAATCTTGATTCTCCTGCTGATACCACCAGTGACATCACTAGGGTTGGTGTCACCCGGTGCAGAAAATAATTGGAGAGACACAGATCAGTGGGGTGTGCAGATCATGCTATGCCGCTGCCCACAGGTGTCACCCATTTAGTGGGTGACACCCGGGTGCGGCCCGCACCCCCCCTCCTCCTAGCAATGCTACTGGATACCGCATATGTTTAAAGAAGAAGTACAGACAAAGCTTGTTTGGCTGTCCTTCTCCTGTGGATCACAGGAATGCAGTTCATTGAGACTTATATCCCTTATATCCAAAACTTTGTTTAAATTATCTACAGTTTTAGGAGCATGGCATGCCTAGGCTGTCAGGGGTTAATTTAATGTGTGGTTATATACTAGAAGACGAGGGGCCTTTGTACAAGGGCTTTTGTTTTTATTTGAATGGCTTCTCTCCCCATAAAAGCAGCTTGAAGCAGGTTGAGGCAGTTTAGGAGGAGGTTAACTGAAGGAAAAATGTACCTCTTAGCAAACGCTGAGTGATCTCAGAACCATCTCAAACTGATCTTATATGCACCTAAAAGCATGCTGCATTTTCCCATTGACACAACCCCTTACAATATTTAGATCTACCATTATTTAACTGTGTGAAATTCCTCCTTAATAATTCAAATTATTCCTTTAACAACAATCTTCCATAATGTTATAAATACACTTTTTACACAATGACTGGCACTGGCGAGCTATATTGTTCAGCACAGTGGCTTGTTGCACTAGGGTCCCCAGTTTATATTTTTGTCAAAACACTATCTTCATGGAATTTTCATGTTCTCCTTGTGTTTGCATCAATTTCCTCTCACATTCCAACAATGTTAGGTTGATTGGATCCTGTCTAAGTTGTCCCTACTATGTGTATGTATGCATGTGAGATAGGAGCTTTAGATTGAAAGCTCCTTGAAGGCAAGGGCTAATGTGAAAATCACAATATTTAAAGCACCATGTCAATTGTCAGCTCTATATACAGGTCCTTCTCAAAAAATTAGCATATTGCGATAAAGTTCATTATTTTCTGTAATGTACTGCTAAACATTAGACTTTCATATATTTTAGATTCATTACACACAACTGAAGTAGTTCAAGCCTTTTCTTGTTTTAATATTGATGATTTTGGCATACAGCTCATGAAAACCCAAAATTCCTATCTCAAAAAAATTAGCATATCATGAAAAGGTTCTCTAAACGAGCTATTAACCTAATAATCTGAATCAACTAATTAACTCTAAACACCTGCAAAAGATTCCTGAGGCTTTTAAAAACTCCCAGCCTGGTTCATTACTCAAAACCGCAATCATGGGTAAGACTGCCGACCTGTCCAGAAGGCCATCATTGACACCCTCAAGCAAGAGGGTAAGACACAGAAAGAAATTTCTGAACGAATAGGCAGTTCCCAGAGTGCTGTATCAAGGCACCTCAGTGGGAAGTCTGTGGGAAGGAAAGTGTGGCAGAAAATGCTGCACAACGAGAAGAGGTGACCGGACCCTGAGGAAGATTGTGGAGAAGGACCGATTCCAGACCCTGGAGGACCTGCGGAAGCATTGGACTGAGTCTGGAGTAGAAACATCCAGAGCCACCGTGAACAGGCGTGTGCAGGAAATGGGCTACAGGTGCCGCATTCCCCAGGTCAAGCCACTTTTGAACCAGAAACAGCGTCAGAAGCGCCTGACCTGGGCTACAGAGAAGCAGCACTGGACTGTTGCTCAGTGGTCCAAAGTACTTTTTTCGGATGAAAGCAAATTTTGCATGTCATTCGGAAATCAAGGTGCCAGAGTCTGGAGGAAGACTGGGGAGAGGGAAATGCCAAAATGCCTGAAGTCCAGTGTCAAGTACCCACAGTCAGTGATGGTCTGGGGTGCCATGTCAGCTGCTGGTGTTGGTCCACTGTGTTTTATCAAGGGCAGGGTCAATGCAGCTAGCTATCAGGAGATTTTGGAGCACTTCATGCTTCCATCTGCTGAAAAGCTTTATGGAGACGAAGATTATTTTTCAGCACGACCTGGCACCTGCTCACAGTGCCAAAACCACTGGTAAATGGTTTACTGACCATGGTATTACTGTGCTCAATTGGCCTGCCAACTCTCCTGACCTGAACCCCATAGAGAATCTGTGGGATATTGGGAAGAGAAAGTTGAGAGACGCAAGACCCAACACTCTGGATGAGCTTAAGGCCGCTATCGAAGCATCCTGGGCCTCCATAACACCTCAGCAGTGCCACAGGCTGATTGCCTCCATGCCACGCCGCATTGAAGCACTCATTTCTGCAAAAGGATTCCCGACCAAGTATTGAGTGCATAACTGAACATAATTATTTGAACGTTGACTTTTTTTGTATTAAAAACACTTTTCTTTTATTGGTCGGATGAAATATGCTAATTTTTTGTGATAGGAATTTTGGGTTTTCATGAGCTGTATGCCAAAATCATCAATATTAAAACAAGAAAAGGCTTGAACTACTTCAGTTGTGTGTAATGAATCTAAAATATATGAAAGTCTAATGTTAAGCAGTACATTACAGAAAATAATGAACTTTATCACAATATGCTAATTTTTTGAGAAGGACCTGTACATACCTGTAGTAACAATAAATCAGTAAAAACATGTGTAAATTTGTTTCCAGGACAGTGCCAATGCAGATAAAAATATAACAATAAGACCCAATGCACGCTTGGTGTTTAGCCAAGGGGGTAATGTTTTTTTTTTACAATTAAGTGATTGTAAAGGGTCTGTTTAAAAAAACAAAAAAACAAACGTGTTACACTTATGTGTTTTGCACTGAGCAGTCCTGATCCTCCTCTTCTGTCGTCCTCCTACCGGCGCTTCTGGCTCCTCCCCCTGCCAAGTCGCTTTCTAGGAGTGCACTCATTGTGTGGGCTGGATCCAGAGCTGCACTGTGTGCATCTGTTAACGAGCCCCACCCCCCTCTCCTTCATCACTGAATTTGATTGACAGCAGCAGGACCCAACAAATCCAGTGAGAGGGGAGAGATAGAGAGGGAGAACAATGTCACTGCTCAGTGCTGGATCGAGATCAGGCTTAGGTAAATATTTATGGGGGGCACCTAAAAGTTTTTTTTACCTTAATGCATTAAAGTGTTACTAAACCCGCAACAGTAAAATTAGTCTGTATATGCAATAAAGCATGCTTGTTATACTCACTGTGGAGCCTAAGGGGTTAATCCTTTGCATTGTGCAAAAAGGCTGTTTGATCCTGTATGCATAGATCCTCCTCTTCTTCCACTGACTCCAGAACAGGTCCAGATAAGACAGAGCCTTTGGAGTCAGGCTGCACATGCTCAATTTTCTGTGTATTGCTAGAGGGTTTTTTTTTCTTGGGAGGGTTCATGTGATCAGAACAGGGCCAATCAGCACTGTCCAGACAGAGGGCCAGGGGTCCTAGATCCTGATAGGACAGCTCAGTGCAGTATTAAAACTCCTCCTACAAGCTTTACCAGGAACTGATAGAAGTCACAAGGCTGCTAATGTATATACTGCTGATGAGAAAAGGTATTTAGCAGTTTATATTTACTAAAGGGATTTCATTTCCATGTTCTGTGTACTGTGGGAGACCAGATATAGTGAATGCAGGGTCCTGGGTTTGGTAACACTTTAAGGTAAAAAACCTTTAGACTTTTCCACCACTTTAATTGTGAGCGGAGTCCCATCCAGCCCCGCTGGTAGCAGACTGTCAAACCCTATGAGAAGCTGACAGCGACTATAGCTGGATGGGGCCAGATGGTGCACCTAGTGGTATGAACACAAGAAGTCTATGTTCCAGACATTTGTAGCTGGGCACATACTACATTGTACCGCTAGGATGCACCATACAGCCCCATTAAGCCACAGCATCTGTCAGGCTCTCATAGAGTTTGACAGGCTGCCAGTAGCAGGCCTAGATGGGACACCTGTACCCTCTGCCTGTACATAAATGCCAGATCCCCTTGCACCAGGACTATAGACCAGTGTGCATGGGCCTAAGAAAAGCCTAAGTTAGGTAACGTAAGGGTAACATATAAACTTAAAATAAAGAAAGGCATAATGCTGACTCAAAACTAGAAAGTTTATTTTTATTTTTTTCAGATGGCTATTTGTCATGATTCCGCTACAATTTCTCTGTTAGTAATACATGCAAAATCATATTTTCTCTCTGTGTACTAACAATCTCTATTTAAACCTGAATTTACTGCTTTGCATTTCTATGGTTATTGTAATTGCTTAGAATAGTTTTATGATTTATTTAATGTTTAGCTGTAGTGATTGCAAATGTACCCATTTGATGCCAATGGGGCATATGCCAGTGAAAGCTAAAGGGTTAAGTATTGTGTGACAGTTCTGAAATTGCTTCCATAATTATACCATCCGAGCTGGCACCAATCAAACATCTTCGGCTTGCCATTGCAAGCTTTTTATAAGAATACCGTGTGTGGCGGAAACAGCGGGCAAAGGGACAGCCGTATCATTAAACAGAGCAAGAGATTTTAATTAAAGGACCTTTGTTTGCAAACATCCCATGTGCCAGCTGAAAACGGAGAAGAGCCTGATATATAAGAGGAAAGACCAAGGGCATAATGCATTGGCAAGCGGCTTAGCTATCCTTGGACAACGCAATACTGTTGTGCTGCATTAAAAAATAAATACCAGTGCAAGCATCATGTCATTGCTAAAATATTTATCTTTTTGAGTCAAGTAACTTAAATGTCTTTACTTTTTGATTAGGGCTAAAATGAAAAAAAACTTTTAGAGTTAGACTATGCCTATGGCCATCAGCACATTAGGGCCATGTTATGTTGGGCATTCTGTCACTGGCATTAACGTTTAGCTGAACTTGTTCTGTAAATTTGAAGACATTTTTCAGCTTATCCAATACACTCATTTAGTTCTAATGAGTGTTGGGAATATATCCCAGCATTTTTTTTGACAAGGCTAACTCTGTTACCTCAATCTAATCTCATAGAATGTGTCAAGGCAGAAGATGATTGTCTAAGGAAATTGTAAGGCCCTTTTCACACAGGCTGTCTGATCAGATCAGCTTGTCAGCGTCTCAGGCGGACATGTTTGGACCTTCCAGTCTCTAATATGGAGCTGCGGGTATCAGCGAACACATGTATGCTGACAACTGCCGTCATTCGATCCGATCCTGTCTGCAAACAAACAGAAGGATGGTGATCCTATTCCCCATCCGCCCAAAGGATTGGATGGCATCGAATGAAAACGGACAGGCAGACAATTTCCATCCAATTGCCCCATAGAGGAGAGCCGGACTGTGTCCACTATACAGAGCGGACATGACCTGTCATCCATGATCCCCATTGAGCAAGAAGATTCCACTTAGCAGAGGTGCCTGTGTAAAAAGGGGCTTTAACAATAAACACAGGGTCTAAACACAAGGAAAAAAAATATCTCATGACTGCTGCTGAAAGATTGTGGCTACTAAGGCCGGCCATACACAGATCAAAATTCTTTCCTGCAACCACTGGTTGCAGAAAAGAAATTTGCTTGATTCCCCCATCAACACAGACAGTGTTGATGTGGAAATTCCTCCTGCCAGGCTTTTGCCTTCGTCCGGCGGGGGCACCCACCCCCCCTCCGGGAGAAGACTGTTATTATTGCTAGCGGCTATAGCAGCTGCTAGAGATAAAAACAAGAGAATCTCTGGATAATCGAATAATCAACTTGGTACATTCAGCCTGCCCATTCCTGTTGAACCGTCCAAGAATCGAACCGTGTATGGCTGTCGTAAGACTGGATGTCATGTATGGTGCCAGAGATTGAACTGTCACGTGTAGCTCAGGATCACAGAAACACCATCCAGCCTGCACGCTTGATTGTGGCATTTTTGAGATGCAGAGTCTAAGGAGCACCAGGTATTCACCAGAACACCTTATTAGGGTCAGTAGGCTTTAATGCTGGTCAGCTACCAATTTGCACACCTGTGCACGCTACAGCTGACCAGATATAGGAATGCACAGAAGTCACAGAGGTGGAAGAAGTAGAAATCTTGGAAAGGTGGGAGTACAAGTGTCTCTGTGATCACTGGAGCACTGGGATCACAGAAAGGTAGCAGTGAAAGTGTCTTTTTAAAATAGGGCAGCTGGGAAGGCAGGAAGACAGAAGTGGAGATGTCTTGTAGCACCTGAGTGCTGGGAATGAAGGTGCACAGAAGTCGGAGTCTCTTGCAGCACTGGGATGCTAAGAAAAAAGAAAGCTCACTAATTCTGCATACTAATTCTGCATACACACGGCCAGAATTTCCGATGAAAACTGTCCGGTGGGAGCCTTTCATTGGATTTTCCAATGTATGCCCATCTGTCTTTTTCTGTCGGCATTTCCGACGGACTTTAGATTGAGAGCCTGCTCTTAATTTTTTCGACAGAAAACTTCCTTTTTCTAGGCTCGTCGTACGTCTTGTACGTCACCATGTTCCCATGTTTGTAATTGTTGGCCAATATTTGCCTGACCATAAGTATGCAAGACAAGTTGGAGCCAACAACCTTTGAACAAAATTCCACGGTTTTGTTGTCGGAAAGTCTGATCGTGTGCACGGGGCATAAGAGTAATTCAGAACACTCTCAAGGTAACTTCGAATTCAGAAAATTCTCGGGGTAACTCAAGACACTCTCAGAATAACTTGGAAAATTCAAGGAGGGGTAACTTAGATCACTCTTGGGGTAACTTGGAACACTCTCGGGTTAGCCTAGAACTCTCAAGAAACACTGGAACCTAAAGCCAAGAATACATGCTGTTACTCAGGCATGGCTGTGGGAGAACAGCTAAAATGGAGAAACAGTTTGCCCGGTTGGGTAGAGCCCGGTTGCACAGCAAACTACATCAGTTATCTGGTGGAGCACTGCAATGCCCATAACTCTCAGTTCTGTGCAGCAGTTTTACACCTGGACTGTGACACTGGGATTTTTTTTAAACACCCACAAGGCCATGGAATCATCAAACAGAGGCAGAACACACACAGTAATATATTTATCCCATACGTAGCTAAAACTTTAAAAAAAATTGTCATTCCTGAGTCTTTCAGGCTTAGCAATACACAGAGACATAATCTTCTATATTCAAAAGACCCAGCATCCAATCACAAGCAAAATAGCTTGGTACATGAGATGCAATACAGTGAGGAATTAAAATCTATATTGAGAAAATAAAACAACCTCTCAACAAATGGATGGCCCAACATAGGAGAAAAAACTCTACAGGTGAGGACTAATGCGGCGTACACACGATCGGAATTTCCGATGGAAACAGTCCGATGGGAGCTTTTCATCGGATTTTCCGACCGTGTGTATGGTCAACGGTCTTTTTCTGTCGGAATTTCCGACGGACTTTGAATTGAGAACCTGTTCTCCATTTTTCCGACGGAAAACCTTTCTATCTGATTTTCCGATCGTGTGTAGGCAATTCCGACACGCAAAATTCCGACGCATGCTCGGAAACAATTCGACGCATGCTCGGAAACAATTCGACGCATGCTTGGAAGCATTAAACTTCCCTTTTATAGTGCTGTCGAACGTGTTTTATGCGCTGTGTTATTGACCGTCGGAATTTGGTGTGATTGTGTGTAGGCAACACAGCTTGAGCGGAATTCCGTCGGAATTCCGTTGGAAAAAAACGTCAGAATTTTTTCCGACGAGAATTCCGATCGTGTGTAAGCGGCAGAAGCAGTCTTTCTTTATTCCTTTGTCTTAAGAGAAAATAACATTATTTAACCTGGACCTTTTTTCCCGAAAATTCCCTTGATTCCCAGAGTGATATTTCTGTTATGTCTCAGTTCTGAACATTATATTGTTTAGGTTTTGTAGCCTACCCTAGTGAATTATACATTGTTTTCTCTGGGACAGATAGGACTTTAATATGGCAGCAAATGTGGATACATATATCTTTATTTCCTCATTTTACTGGAAATACTTTGAAGGGCCTTATTTGCTTATTCGTATAAAGTCTAACGTCATTACGTTTGCTCATGTGAGCATTTGATGTTTGCACAATGAACACAAATGTCATCCAGATCATCCAACATCATTGCTGCCATCTAGGATTTTTTTTTGGAAGGGAATTTTTATATAATATTTATATATTTATCTATTTTATCACACTTTTCTTCCAATCGTTTTTTTTTTTTTTTCTTCACCTTTTTCTCGTTCTGGGGGTTCTGAATCTGGTCATTGGAGCTGCAGCAACAGATCACTTCTAATTGTTCCTGGCCTCTTGCTGACTCTCACAGACTGCTGTTCGAGCCTGAATTCCGCTGGGACTCACAAGACCTGCTGATTCACGATACCATTTTATAACTGTGAAGGGGTAAATAGCTGTTTTATCTATGTACTATATCAAACTGTTTGCCTGGAGTTCTACTTTACAGTAGACTTAAATACAAAACCACTATAAATGATAATACCCCTATGAACAAACATCTATTTTGCTGTATAACAGCCCATCTGCTATATCTGTTATATATCAGCATTAGATATCCACAACAGAATTGGGTTTTTCTTGAGAATGTTTGCTTAGCTTAGTGAATGTGTTGAAGCTTTGTTTACTTTGAATACCTAATCAAGTGCAATGGAATGCATTTTTTTGGGGTGAGTAAACATTTTTCTTTAGTAGAAGTCAGACTTTGGGTGACCTTCCACCCCCTGTCAAGATAGGCAGGGGTCAGCCACAGACACCTTGTGGATAATAAGTAATAGATAATGGGCCAAATGAGATTTAATGGTATTCGCCCTATACATTCCACAATCACATTGGCTCTTTTTTTACAAAAGGAATGCGCACCAGACTAAAGTAGCTGCTAGCTGACAAGCATTGAATCTCGCAGGTACAAAGTCACTAAAGATTTGGATATTTTGCAGGTGAATCTGCTGGCAGTAGCTCTCCATGGTGCTTAATCTGAACCCATAGAGGCTCCTGCCCTAACCAGTTCAACATGCATACAAAAAAAAACAAAAAAACACAGAAATATAGTTAAAACATAGTTTTCCAAAAAAAAAATTCTGTTTTGACAAAAATTTTCCTTGGCAGTTCATCCTCACTGTTCAAATTCCAACTTAAAGAAATATCACCCACATTTGGGGCAATCAGGTTTTATTGGTTTTATTGTCATCTTTGTCCCTGCTGCAGAGATTCACCAACGTTATTTATCCTAGCGACCATTGTCAGCAAGACAGAAAGTGATGAGAAATCCAATATTTTAACGCTGGAGCACGAAAAGACGGGACACACTAGAACGTCAGCATCTATACCAGTGGAAGAGGGGATTTCCTCTCACATTGGAGAGATTCATTCCTAATTCTTAAAGCGACACTAAACTCTGGTTTACCACTTCCCGACCGGCGCACACCGATGTACGTTGGCAGAATGACACAGACAGGCATATGGGCGTATAGGTACGTCCCTTTAAATATGCTGCTGCGCCATCGCGTGCGCGCCGCTGGCGGCGCGCGCCAGTCGGAACCTCCGTGATTCCGATTGCGGGTCCCACAGACTCGATCGCCGTGGGGATACCCACGATCGTCTCACGGGGAGGAAGAGCGGGGAGATGCTAAAGTAAACAAGCATCTCCCCATTCTGCCTAACAACAGTGACACTGATATCTGCTCCCTGTGATTAGAGCAGAGATCAGTGATGTCTGCAACACAGCCACGTCCCCCACAGTAAGCAACACGCCCCTAAGACACACTTAACTGCTACACTGCCACCTAGTGGTTAACCCCTTCACTGCCAGTGTTATTTTCACAGGAATCAGTGCATTTTATAGCACTGATTGCTGTATAAATGACAATGGTCCCAAAAATGTGTCACAAATGTCCGATGTGTCCGCCATAATGTCGCAGTCACAATAAAAATCGCTGATCGCCGCCATTACTAGTAAAAAATAAATTATTAATATAAATGCCATAAAACTATCCCCTATTTTGTAAACGCTGTAACTTTTGAGCAAACCAATCAATAATCGCTTATTGCAATTTTTTTTTACCAATAATATGTAGAAGAATACTATCGGCCTAAACTGAGGAAAAAAACTATTTTTATACATTTTTGGGGGATATTTATTATAGCAAAAAGTAAAAAATAATGTGCTTTTTTCAAAATTGTCGCAGTTTTTTTGTTTATAACGCAAAAAATTAAAAGCGCAGGGATGATCAAATACCACCAAAAGAAAGCTCTATTTGTGGGAAAAAAAGGACGCCAATTTTGTTTTGGAGCCACGTTGCACGACCACGCAATTGCCAGTTAAAGGGAAGTAGTGCCAAATCGCAAAAAGTGGTCTGGTCTTAAGCCAGCAAAATGGTTCGGTCTGAAAGTGGTTAAAAACATTCAATTCAAGTATGTATTTTAAAGCAGTATTTTAAATTTTTTTTATAATAAACTTTATTGTTTTTTCTTATGAACATACAATGCCAAGAACAATGGAGGCAAATAAACATATGCATTACGCTATCATGGAGCAGATTATATGTCAAATGTTGTTATAGCTGAGGGAGGAGGGAGAGAAAGGGGAAGGAAGTGGGCAGGAAGTGGGTAGGAAGGAGGGGGGGGAGTAAACCCAAGCTTGACTTTACATGAACTGAGCTGTCATGGAGCATGGATATATCAAGCAAATATACAATGGTAAACCATATTTGAGGCAGATACCAACCAACAAGTAAAGGTGGGAAGAATAAAACACATGTGACCATAAAGCATAATGACCAGTAATACGATAGTTAAAGTAATTTAAGAGCAAAATGGCAGGTGGGTCGGTGAGATAGAGAGTTAGTGGTGTGAAACAATATGATGCGTGACTTGAGCTGACTTTGCGGTGAAAGCTAAGCAAATGGTCGTGATGCAACAGGATCAGGTCCAACCTTTCCTTATTTAGGAGCCCAAGTAAGTCAGATTTTACGTCCCTGATGGTTGGAGGAGAGACGGATGTCCACTGTTTGAGGATGGCCCTTCTGGCAGCCATGTAGCAGGTGGATAACCAATCCTTGCTTTGCTGGATAGGACCAGAGTCTGTATAGTAGGGAAGGCCTGTGGTCACCACATAGTGGGCAGTTTTGGCGATCCAGTAGATTTTTAGACGTTAGGTAGGGGATGTAAGCCGGTGCATAATTTTGAATTGGACACAAAGCTGATCTTTTGTTGAACATGCAGGAGATGGTGTGAGGGTAGATTATATAATTGCCTATTTTTGGATATAATAGGGGGGTAGTTTAGATGGTAGAGATAGGAGGGTTCTTTGCCTATTTTTATCCCCAAGTATTTGATATGGTTCTTGGCAATTGAAAATATAGAGTCGGCTGCCCAGGTGGCGTGCGCCTGCTAGCCGCTGATGACAGAGTGACGTACGGGTACGTCGTATGCGCACCCGTGCCACTTTGTCGACGTATATCGGCGTTAGCCAGTTGGCAAGTGGTTAAACTACTTTTAATGCTCTAAATAAAATAGAAGAAATAACACCTAAAAAAGAAAACAAATACAGTCATCACATCTAAGAATTGGCAAGCTGCAATACAATAAATGTTTGCTTTTGGGTTAAATACCACTTTAACTCAACAAAATACCTACCATGTTCCCCCTGTATGTGATCTGACTTCCATGTTCCCTCTGTATGTGATCTGACTTCTATGTTCACTCTGCATGTGATCTGACTTCCATCTTTACTCTGTTTGTGATCTGACTTCCGTGTTCCCTCTTTATGTGATCTGACTTCCATGTTCACTCTGCATCTGATCTGACTTCCATGTTCTCTTTGTATGTGATCTGACTTTGATGTTTACTCTTTATGTGATCTGACTTCCATGTTTACTCTTTATGTGATCTGACTTCCATGTTCACTCTGCATCTGATCTGACTTCCATGTTCCCTCTTTATGTGATCTGACTTTGATGTTTACTCTGTATGTGATCTGACTTCCATGTTCCCTCTGTATGTGATCTGACTTCCATGTTCACTCTGTATGTGATCTGACTTCCATGTTTACTCTGCATGTGATCGGACTTCCATGTTCCCTCTGCATGTGATCTGACTTCCATGTTCACTCTGTATGTGATCTGACTTCCATGTTTACTCTGCATGTGATCGGACTTCCATGTTCCCTCTGTATGTGATCTGACTTCCATGTTCCCTGTATATGTGATCTGAATTCCATGCTCCCTCTGTATGTGATCTGACTTCCATGTTCCCTCTGTATGTGATTTGACTTCCATGTTCCCTCTGTATGTGATCTGACTTCCATGTTCCCTCTGTATGTGATCTGACTTCCATGTTCCCTCTGTATGTGATCTGACTTCCATGTTCCCTCTGTATGTGATCTGACTTCCATGTTCCCACTATATGTGATCTGACTTCCATTTTCACTCTGCATCTGATCTGACTTCCATGTTCCCTCTGTATGTGATCTGACTTCCATGTTTACTCTACATGTGACTATGGACAATGAGATGTGTAATGTGCATAGAGCAGTGTACATAACTGCAACTATCCAACACCACTTGTTCCGAAAAAATGGAAACAAGAAGAAAAAGGAGAGGTTTGGGAGTTCAAAGAGGGTGTTACAAGGAGGCAGAAAAATGCAGTAACTTTTTAATGAAAAATAGATTACAGCGCCACTAAGTATTAGATGTGTATAGATTCATTCTATAATAAAAGACTATCATTTAGTGTCACTTTAACCATTCCCTGCTTTTCAAAACCTTGAAATCTTTTTTTTTTTTTTAAAGAGATTGCAAAGGTATTTATTAAAAAAAAACAAACAAACAAACATGTTTATACATCCTCTTTTTGGGTCCCCAGCCAACGCTCCTGGCCCCTCCCCTCTGTCCAGTACCCCCATGGGAAGCCGCTTCCCATGGGGGCACTAATGCCTGCTTGCACCCAAGCTCCACTGCTGCGTCCATTGACACAGACAGCAGGACTTGGTTCCCAGCGCTGTCAATTAAAGCCAGTGACAAGGAAGTGGGGGGGCCAATGGCTCCGGTGCCCCAGCAAAACCAGTAAAACCCGAAAGTGAGGGGAGAGAAGAGCTGCAGACATGCACAGCGCTGGATCGAATGAGGGGTCAGGTATGTAAAAGGGGGTAAGGATTCTGATGCATAAACATTTTTTACCTTAATGCAAGCAATGCATTAAGGTAAAACATTTTTGGACTTTACAACCACTTTTACTTTACATACTTTTCCCACAAACATTAGAAAAATTATAGCTGAAATCTGGTTTCTAAGGGCACCACCTAGTTTTTCTATATTTGTCTTGTTATATATTCACAGTGTTGGTTGGGCTTTCTGTAATAGCCAACGTTTCATTATTTCCTACTGAATATATACAGGATTACATAACAAATTAATCAGTACCAGTGTCATTATAACCTTTATCATAGCAGAAATATGATTTGTCGTGTTGTTTTTCAGCAAAAACCTAACAATAATTAATTTTTTTCTATGGCTAATCAATGTCTGACTGTGACATTCCAGCGAAACGAAATCATGAGAACAGAAGCAAAAACTCCGAGTGGATCTGTAATGAAACATGAGTCATTTTGAGTGAAAATGTGGTTAAATGTCACTTAATACAATTCTGTTTGTGATGCGCATTCCAAAATCATTTAATTCTAGTGGTTGAAGCAGCCAAGTGAAAAAGCAATTGTTACAGCGTGGAGTGTCCAATAAAGATTGTAGACTGTGTTGTATGCAAAATCTAACGTCACTTGGGTGTTGCTGAAATAAGACGTTCCTCAACAAAACTGTATTTGTCTTACTGGTCATCTATAAGACACAGGAAAATAATCATACCCAGGAAAAAACTGTCTGACCTTCATCTTCTATTAAGAGAGCAATTCAGCACAAAAGAGGCTATTAATCAGTAAAATACTGATGTTATCCAGCAAATACTGCAACATCTGAAAGTTTGACTTGAGTTTTCTGTATTTCCCTGCAGGCAGCCTGTAGGCTGCTCCAGACAGGTCTTTGAGAGTGCACTTCACTGCAGCATGTGTTAAAGAAAAACTTTCCAAAATATATTAAAATCCTTTATGGACCTACAAATAGAATTTAACTTACCCAGGCAACAATTCTATAAATACCTCCAATTGAGACATTCTCTCCAGGCCCAGGGCCACATATCTGCACTACTACTTTTGAGTCTCTCCCTGATAAGGGACATTTTCTATCGACAGGAGAAAAAGGGCCTAATATCTCATATCTACTCAAGCTTACTAGCATCCACACAGGACCCCACAGCCCTACCGTGTAGAAGGGGCTGGACAGAGGACCTAGGGGAGATAAATGACGAAACCTGGGAACTATGCTTGCAATCTGGGCCAATCACATCAGTCTCACAGGCTATCTCATCTATTCTTGCTACGTAGGGCTTACCACACTCCCATCCAATTGCGTCGCTGGGGAAGGAGCCCCAAATGCAGTAGGGAGGAATGTTCTCTAATTTATTTAATCTGGCGCTGTCCCAAACTACACCGATATTGGGTTGAAATAACCACAGCTATTTCCACAGTCTACCAGGTTAGGGTCCCATTGGATCCCCTAGTCTGTATCTTAGGAGCTATTGATGAAGAAATATATCCCCCACCCGCCAATATAGCAGTGATCAGATTATTATATCTAGCTAGAAAGCTAATGGCCAGGTTCTGGCTCTCCCCACATATTCCCACCAAAAAACAATGGATAGAACAGGTTAACTACATCCTTGTCAGAGAGCACCTAACATATTAGCATAGAAATGCCACTCTTAAATTGTATTCCATATGGCAGGCCTGGTTGGAAACTCCAGGGCTGGCACCCCCGCAACTGGTTCTACATCGGTTGCTACAGGTATAAAAAGAGTAAACGGTCAGGTGTAAAGCTAACTACAACTTTTAGGAAGGACATAAGGGCATACTCTGCTATTGTTGTACTTCCCCAGGTAAATTTAACCTCTGTACACACCTTCTGATCGTAGGGGGGGAGCTTCCCCCAAGAGAAGGTAGAATATGGGCGACCTTGTTCACTGTTTGGGCTATTGGCCCTCGATTTTGAATTGTGAATTAGCCCCTTTTTTATTGTTTTTTATTTTATAATTTTTTTTATTTGATCATTATTTAAAAAATCTATGTTTTTAAGTTATTTTATTTTACAATTTGTTATTTTTTTTACGGCACAGGGAAGCTGGCAGCTTCCACGGTGTGGGGGGGGGGTGGCAATTCGCTCTGCTGTTCAGGCCTCCTTGTGTGCTCAGGCCCCCTACAGGAGGACTTGTAGTCCCCCCCTATCAGCGGCCCTGCGTGTACTGGATAGGACAGGGGTGTACTGGTGCAGTATATCAATGCTATATTCATTTTTAGGACTCATGCACACTGGGTATCAAAAAAATAGCTTTTACAGGCATTTGGTTTAATTTTCCCTGCCTTTAAAACGCCCCTCTATATTAGCTAGGGTACTAGTATCGGAGCCAATACTGAGCATTTGCCCGAGTAATTGTATTAGGACAAATGCTCCGATGCTTGACCCAATACCTGGCCAGTACAACCGGTGTCCTCAGTGTAGCAGGGGAGGCCGGGCAGTCTCACAAATGATCGGTGCGGTGGTGGGGGCAGTTACAAGCACTGATCTCCCTGTATAGCTTTTTTGACAACCGCTTCTCCTCCTCTGCCTCCTGCGGCTATCAGGGAGATCGGTGCTTGTAATTGCCCACACTGCTGCATCGATCATTCTCCCCGACTCCCCGGGTCCTCCTCCGGTCCCCCCTCATCCTGGATTTGTCAAGATGGAGAGCGGAGTAAGGAGTCGGTAAATCTGCCATTTACAAGCTCCTTCCTTTTCCAAATGCACAGAGTCAGTGATCACTGACTCTGTCCATTCATAACTGAGCATCGTAAACTGTGTTTACGATGCTTCAGTTTGTGAATGGACAGGAGCATCTGTCTCCTCTCTATTCATCTTCAGTGCAGCTGAGGCTGCTGAGAAAGGGACTGGGGAATCTCTATCCTCAGTCCCTTTCTCCGTCTCAAAGGGGAGGTGTCACCCCCAACAGGGTTGACAAAAAAAAGATGAAACATTTTAATAAATAAATATTGTACAAAATAATAAAAAATTAAATGAAAAAACACTGACACCATACCCCCCCCCCCCCCCCCCAAAAAAAAGCATTGTAAAAATTCAAATACAAATATATATACATTTAAAAAAATAATAAAATAAAATAAATTGTAAAAAAAAAAAAAAAATTGAAATAAAAAAACTACTGACACAGTCCACGCCTCATCAGCACCCATCAGTGCCACCTATCAGTGATCATCAGTGCTGCATATCAGTGTCACTGTCACATGACATAAAAAAAAGTATCAGTAATTGGTATCGGTGAGTACTTGAAAAAAGTATTGGTACTTGTCTTAAAAAAGTGGTATCGGTGGACCCTAATATTAGCCTATGGGGTCAATTTACTAAAGGCAAATAGACTGTGCACTTTGCAAATTGCAGTTGTGCTCTGCAAGAGGAGATGCTCCAGGGATTAGTAAATGAGGTGTATTTTCACTTTGAAAATAATAGCCAATCATGTGCAAGTTAAATTGGAAAAACAGCATTTTTTCTTGCACATGATTGGATGATGGGAGTCAGCAGCTACTGCTCATTTACTAAGCTTTCGAGCAACTGCTCTTGCAGAGTGCAACTGAACTTTGCAAAGTGCACAGTCTATTTGCCTTTTGTAAATCAACCCCTCTGTGTTTATGCACACGCAGGTGTTTACAGGCGTTTAGAGGCAGGGGACTTTAGAGGCTGAAAAAAACATCACATGCGCATTCAGGAGAGGAGCGTTTGAGCAGAAAAAAAGCCTGGCACGTTTAAATGCTAGGTGCGTTTAGCTCTTGAGAATGAATTCATTCCAATGGGCAGAATAAATTAATATACTGGCCAATGGAATGAATGAACGTCCAAATGCTTCATGCGCCTAAACGTGTTTGCAAAACTTAGCTTTAGGTGGATTTTTAAACTGCTTTTTTCCTGCCAGGAGCAAAGATGTTTAGAAAAGCTGGGCAAATGTCAGTTTCTTGGGCAGATCAATACTGGGAGTGTGTCTGTGGGGATTTGTGCCCAATCAGCCAAGAAAGTATTTGTGAGGTCAGGTACTGATGCATAAGAAGACCTGGTTCCCAATCTAGTTATTCTGTTTTATGGATCCCTTGCTCAGCTGCTGTCTCTGATGATTGGTAAGCTGAGAAACAGACATCTGTGTTTGTGATGAATGAGAAAAATAATGACAAAGTAGTGACTTTTTGGCATTCCTGCTATGGGTTCCCCCAGGGCCTTCAGAGATTACCCCTGTATGGAGAATGAAAGGGCAAGGGCATTCCGTAGGGCGTCCAATGTGCCAGAAGTAATTTATGGTATCAGAAAGAGTTCAACTTTTGTCTAAAGCAAGAGACACGGATGTGAAGGTGATTTTATTGACTTTCACAATTAACCTCTTCCCACTTGCATAACCCATATATGCAGTGGTAGAATGGGTGGACCATAACAACAGGCGCAGAAGATATGCATCCATGCAGCTCATTGCATGCTCCAAGCACACCAACAGCTTCCAAACTATGGGGTTGATTTACTAAAACTGGAGAGTGCAAAATCTGGTGCAGCTGTACATAGAAACCAATTAGCTTCCATTTTTTTTGTCAAAGGGGTTGTAAACCTTCATGTTTTTTCACCTTACTGCATCCTATGCAGTAAGGTGAAAAAACACCTGGCAGTGACCGGCCCCCCATCCCCCCGTTTTACTTACCTGAGCCCTGGAACTTGACCCGGCGGGGACGCGTTGTCTCTCTGCCTGGGGTTCTCGGCTCTTGTTGGATAGATTGATAGCAGCGCAGCCATTGGCTCCCGCTTCTGTCAATCAAATTTAATGACGTGGGCGCTGGGGGGCAGAGCTGAGTCATACATTCCATTCGGCAGCTATGGACGCCGAATGTTGGTGTAAACAGAGGATTGGTAATCGTTTTTTTTTTCTTCTCACGCTGACAGCATGAGGAGAAAAAAAGATGATTACCGACTTCTGTTTGCAGGGACATCGGTCGCGAAGAGGAACACCATGTTATGTGCCCACCAGTACCACCTGCCAGTGCCACAAATCAGTGCCAAAAATCAGTGCCCACAATGCCCACCAATCAGTGCCCACAGTGCCCACGTTACCTAAGTGCCAGCAATCAGTGCCACCTATTAGTGCCCGCAAGTGCCACCTATCAATGCCCACCAGTGGTGCCAATCAGTGCCTCATGAGTGCCATCTAGCAGTGCTGCCTATCAGTGTCACCTACCAGTGCTGATCAGTGCCCATCACTGCCACCATCAGTGCCCATCAGTGCCACCTATCAGTGCCACCTATTAGTGCCCTTCAGTGCCACCTATCAATGCCCTTCAGTGCTGCCCATCAGTGCTGCCCATTAGTGTCACCTCATCAGTGCCACCTATCGGTGCCCATCAGAGCAGCCTATCAGTGCCCATCAGTGTAGCCTTATCAGCATACATCAATAAAGGAGAAAAAATACCCCCTATCAGTGCCCACCATTGCCGCCTATTAGTGCCCATCAGTGCCACCTTATCAGTGCCCATCAGTGTCGCCTTATCAGTGCCCCTCAATGCAGCCTATCAGTGCCCATCAGTGTAGCCTCATCAGCATACATCAATAAAGGAAAAAAAATACCTGTTTGCAAAAAAATTTAAAATATAAAACGGTTTTGTATTTTTTTTAAAAGAATGTGGTCTTTTAAAATTGTTTTAACAAAAAATAAAAAAACCCAGAGGTGATCAAATACCACCAAAAGAAAGCTCTATTTGTGGGGGAAAAATTATAAAAATGTCATTTGGGTACAGTGCTGTATGACCGTACAATTGTCATTCAAAGAGTGACAGCGCTAAAAGCTGAAAATTGGTCTGGGCAGGAAGGGGGTTTAGGTGCCCAGTAAGCAAATGGTTAATTGTAAACACACACATCCCCGTTCTGACAGGGGAGGAGAGACAGATCTGCTGTTCCTAGTAATTAGGAACAGCGATATGTCTCCTTCTCCAGTCAGTCCCATCACCTACAGTTAGAAACACACAGGAGGAAACACATTTGACCTCTTGATCGCCCCTTAGTGTTAACCCCTTCCCTGCCAATAACATTTATACAGTAATCAGTGCATTTTTTTAGCACTGATCGCTGTATAGATGTCATTGGTCCCAAAAAGTGAATTGGTCCCAAAAAAAATCCGCGCAATGTCGCAGTCCCACTAAAAATCGCAGATCGCCGACATTACTCGTAAAAATAAATAATAATAATAAAAATGCCAAAAATCGATCGCCTATTTTGTAGACGCTATAACTTTTGCGCAAACCAATCAATATCCGCTTATTGCGATTTTTTATACCAAAAATATATAGAAGAATATATATCAGCCTAAACTGATGAGCAATTTTTTTTTACATTTTTTTGTGATATTTATAATAGCAAAAGTAAAAAATATAGTTTTTTTTTCAAAAATTGTTGCTCTTTTTTTGTTTATAGCGCAAAAAATTAAAATCGCAGAGGTAATCAAATACCACCAAAAGAAAGCTATATCTGTGGGGAAAAAAAAGTATGTAAATTTTGTTTGGGTACATCTTTGCGCGACAATGCAATTGTCAGTTAAAGCGACGCAGTGCTGTATCGCAAAAAATGTTCTGGGGAAAATCTTCCAGTCTATAAGTGGTTAACACCCACATAAAATGGTTCTAAAGCCTTTATGGTATTCTATGCATTAAGGTGAAAAACCTTCTGTGCTGCAGCTTCCCCCTTGGCCCCCCTTTTTCTTACCCGAGTCCAATCTGATCCAGCGATGTTCCCGATTGTAGTGGCTTCCGCCGCTGTCTCGCTCCTCATTGGGCAGCCATTGGCTGCTGTCAATGGACGCAACAGCAGGGCTCAGGAACGGCTTTCTATGGGGGCACCGGCTGAAGAAGAGGGACCTGGAGCGTCAGCGGGGGGTCCCAGAAGAAGAGAATTGGGGCTGCTCTGTGCAAAAGCATTGTACAGAGCAGGTAAGGATTTTTAGGAGGACTTCATGCTTTTTTTTTGTGTGTGTGTTTGTGCCAGCTTCTTAATAAAAAAAAGCACGCATACCCCTCAAAATGTCTGCCAAAATAAATAGCAGACCCTTGCAGGGATTTGTGTTTTTTCTTAAGACACTCTCAATGACGTTATTTTCTGGCAATTTTAAACACTTCTTTCCTTTTGTAAATGTCCGTGCTGCTGCAGCACTTTCTGTACATCACAGAGATGTGTCCCTGCACAGGCAGGATTAAGGCAACCCCCAGGCATGTTATTTAAAGGAATTAGGTGTTTTTAATGTTGCGCTTTAAGCATTTAAAAATGTACTGCTCCTGGCCAAATGGAAGTTTTACATTTAGTTTTTTTGTTTTTTGCATTGGTACACATTCCTCAGGTCAATATATACACACTTCCCCCCATGATATTGTTGACACCCCTTTGCCTATTAGCCCAGAGGATTTTTAATTTGACAGATTTGGCTCCCATTGATTTTAAAGGGGTTTGAGTTTGGCATCTAGACTTCCTTGAAGTTTGCAGAACTTTTACTTGACCCAAACCCAGGGCAGTTCGGCTCATCCCTAGGCAATGTAAGGAAAAGATAAAAATGCAGCGCTTGTGCTAAAAATAATAATTAGATAATCACACAGATTAAAGTGCAAAAAATTATGTGCAAAACCAGTGTCAATAAGTAAGCAAAATATAGTGACATATATTGAAAATTGGTGAAAGATAAAAAATAAAGTCCATGAATTATAAATAAATGTCCATAAATATAACAAAGAACATCAGATAAATAATGTGACTTGATTCAAATTGTTGTGCTTGACCACGTGGAGCCCGTCAATGTAACATTGGGACAAAAAGGGACCATTGTCTTTGTATGCTCTATCATTAATAGTACTATTCACTGGAAGCACCTGAACTTGATAATTTGGAGAGGTGTCCACATACTTTGTGTCTGGGCACACCCTAATCACCCTTTTCAGCGCAGATTCCCCCTGCTGATATTTCACCAAAGCTTCTAAAAAACTGTAAAAAATAATAAAAAATATAAATAAAATTGTATATATATATATATAGGGATGCATGTGTGTTTGCATCTTGGGGTGCACACACAAACGCAATAAATTGACAACCCCCTTAATACTCTACTTATTACAAAGTCTTTCCAGAATATTGTTCAGGCAACAATTCAGTTATCTTGAGATCCAATAAAGATATACTGTTAAAAAAAAAAAGCTGTAGAATACTATAAGCCTAGAAAAAAGATGGAACAGTTTGGCTAAAAGAATCTTCAGCAAAGTGATACAGTATTTAGTGTTGAGCACCCCTGACACGGAAACAAAATCAATGACACCTCTTGAGGGCAGATCTTCCAAGCGCTGAACACACAGGTAAGTGTGCCTCTTTCTGTAGTAAGTTCAAAGCAGGATGAACCTTCGGATAAATTGATAGAATGACTGAAGGCTGCGAGAAGAAAAGCAGATTTAAAAGTATAAATCAAACTTGGCACTCATAAGCTCAGCTCTAAAGATTCACCAAAGAAATCAATATCAACTCAAGAAACCCATGTTTTATTAATGCCTGTGGGTGTCAGGATGCCTTAGCCTACCTGTTGCTGGATTTGTTCTGTTTAATGGGAATTTCCGGCGGAAGAAAAAAATAAAACAATGCATTTTTTTATTGACAAAATAGCTACTTTTGGGCTATTTCTATTTTTCGGCTTTGTGTAGAAAGCATTGAGGTGTTTTCCAAGGTTTTTGCTCAGTAAAAGGAACTGTTACAGAATGCAGTACATGATAATACAGCTAGAAACACAAAGTCTAGATCAACAGGGGTCACAGGCTAAGCATGGGTGCTCAAGCTTTGGCCCTCCAGCTGTTTTGGAACTACAAGTCCCATTACGCTTTAGCCTTTGTGAGTCATGCATGTAACTGTCAGCCTTACAATGCCTCATGGGACTTGTAGTTCCACAATAGCTGGAGCTGGAGGGCCACCGCTTGAGCACCCATGGGCTAAGGTGTACCTACAGCCATAGCAGGGCATGCCATGGTTGATAGGCATGGTAGCATCCTGTATCTCTTGCTTACGATTTATACACTTTTTCTGTAGCTTTGTAGTTTGCACTGTTGTTCTGAGGTTTTGGTTTTAATCCCTGCAAGAATTCTGACACAATTTCTATGAATCCTATTATTGTTCTATACTTACAGTAGCTGTCAGTTCTACAGCTATAGTCCAAATGGTTGGAAGAAGTAACTATATTGTATATTGTAAATTATTGTAGTACTAGAATAAGAGCTCTTTTAGACTTATGGTTCAAGCTAATTGCATTGCACTGCAACAGCCCCCCCACCAAGTGCAATGCACTTTTTGGTGGTGTAGCATTTACTGTGTTAAAACAGGCCTTGGAGGGGGTGACATATCCCCTACTTACTGCCTATCAAACATCTTTGAAAAGCAATCCAACTCTGGTTCACATAGGTTTTCAGTCTGGATATACAGTGAATATAAAAAGTCTACACACCCCTGTTAAAATGTCAGGTTTCTGTGATGTAAATAAAAGGAGACAAAGATAAATCATTTCAGAACTTTTTGCACATTTAATGTGAACTATAAACTGAACAACTCAGTTGAACAACAAACTGAAATCTTTTAGGTGGAGGGAAGTAAAAATGTAAAAGTGTGCACACCCTTAAACTAATGTTTTGTGGAAGCATGTTTTTGATTTTATTACAGCACTCAGTTTTTGGGTATGAGCAGTGGTGGCCCATCCATTAGGGGTGCACAGGCGCCTACCTCCCATCCATGCGTTCGACCCCCTATTCTACATATGGGGCACCGTATGCATGGTTTCCAATGGGGGGGTTTCATCACGTGATTAGAGCCAGATGCTCTAATATGCTGTAAAAAAGGGTGGGCTTGGGGCACAGAGCACTGCGCGCAGAGCCCACCCAGTTGTGTGACAATAGCGAATGAATATTCACTATTCTCACAATCAGGAAGCTGGTAGTGAGATCCATCACCCGATTGACTGAAAGGACAGGCAATTCTATTGGACGCCTAGGAGGAAGAGGGAGGAGACGCATGGCGGAAGTCGTCATGATGCAGAGGAGGAGGAGACGCCCGCCCATCCCCTGTCGCAGCGCTGCCTGCCTGGAACCTAGATGGGGTAAGTGCGGGTGTGCCACTGCCCAACCGAGGGATGGTTGTTTTTACCGCCCCCCCCTTCCAAAAAGAACACACCAGCCACCATTGGGTATGAGTCTATCAGTATGTCACATCTTGACTTGGCAAGATTTGCCCACTCTTTTTTGCAAAAACACTCTAAATCTGTCAGATTGCGAGGACATCTCCTGTGCACAGCACTCTTCACATCACCCGACATATTTTCAATTGGATTCAGGTCTGGGCTCTGGCTGGGCCATTTCAAAACTTTAATCTTCTTCTGGTAAAGCCATTCCTTTTTTGATTTGGATGTATGCTTTGGGTCATTGTCATGCTGAAAGATGAAGTTCCTCTTCATGTTCAGCTTTCTAGCAGAAGCAAAAGCCTGAAGGTTTTGTGCCAATATTAACTGGTATTTGGAACTGTTCATAATTCCCTCTACCTTGACTAAGGCCCCTGTTCCAGCTGCCACCACCATGCTTCACAGTGCTCTTTTGGTGATGTGCAGTGTTGTTTTTGCACCAAACATATCTTTTGGAATTATGGACAAAAATGTCAACCTTTCTTTCATCAGACCATAACACATTTTCCCACATGCTTTTGGAGACTCCAGATGTGTTTTTAGAAAATTTAGCAGAGGCTTGGATGTTTTTCTTCCTAAGAAAAGGCTTCCATCTTGCCACTCTAACCCATAGCTCAGACATATGAAGAATACGGGCAAGATTGTTGTCACATGTACCACACAGCCAGTGCTTGTCGGAGATTCCTGCAGCTCCTTTAACCACTTACCCACTGGGCACTTAAACCCCCTTCCTAACCAGACTAATTTCCAGCTTTCGGTGCTCTCACAATTACTCAGTCATGCAACACTGTACCCAAATGAATTTTGTGTCATTTTTTTCACACAAATAGAGCTTTCTTTTGGTGGTATTTAATCACCGCAGTTTATTTTTTATTTTTTGCACTATAAATCAAAAAATACTGAAAATTCGGTAAAAATAAATAAATAAATTCTTTGTTTCTATTAAGATTTATTGCAGTGTATTGCTGAGTATTGGCAGAGTATTGCCGAGTATTGGCACAGTATTGGTGAGTATTGGCAGAGTATTGGCAGAGTATTGCAGTGTTGCAATGTTGCACAGTATTGGTAGAGTATTGCACAGTGGTGGCAGAGCATTGCACAGTGGTGGCAGAGCATTGCACAGTGGTGGCAGTGTAGCTGTCACTGACCAGAGCTGTGGGCACTACACATCCAGCCCACAGCGCTGGTCCCATCTCTCCCCCTTTCCGCTTCTCCCCTCTCACTGTACCGATCGGTACAGAGAGGGGAGGGAGGAACCGGCGCCATGACGTGATGCCGGTTTTTGTGGCTATCAGCGGCCATTTACCGTGTTGCGCCGGGTCCTCTGGACCCGGTGGTCACGGATGTTCCCAAGTGCGCGGGAGCAAGTTTCTGGGAGGACGTCCGTAGCCATCTTTCGGCTATGGCCCGGTCGGCATGTGGTTAATGTTGCTGTAGGCCTCTTGGCAGCCTCCCTGACCAGTTTTCTTCTTGTCTTCTCTTCAATTTTGAAGGGACTTTAGTTCTTGGCAGTGTCACTGTTGTGCCAAATTTTCTCCCCTTGACGGTGACTGTCTTCACTGTGTTCCATGGTATATCTAATACCTTGGAAATTCTTTTGTACCCTCCTCCTGACTAATACCTTTTAAAAATTAGATCCCTCTGATGGTTTGGAAGCTCTCTGCGGACCATGGCTTTTGCTGTAGGATGCAACTAAGAAAATTTCAGGAAAGACCTACTGGAACAGCTGAACTTTATTTGGGGTTTAATCAGAGGCACTTTACTTACTTAACATGATTTTGAATGTGATTGCTTAATTCTGAACACAGCTACATCCCCAGTTATAAGAGGGTGTGCAACCACATTATTTAATTTTTTTATTTTTACTTCCCTTCACCTAAAATATTTCAGTTTGTTTTTCAATTGAGTTGTACAGTTTATAGTTCACATTAAGGTAGAAAAAGTTCTGAAACTATTTATTTTTGTCTTATTTTTTTACATCACAGAAACCTGACATTTTAACAGGGGTGTGTAGACTTTTTATATCCATTGTATAGCCCCAGAAAAAAAAAGAAATATTGTATACCCAGAAAAAAAAGGTATGTGTCCTTTTCCCTTTTTGCGAACATAAACAGATGTAAATAGATGTCGTCTGCTTAAAGGGGTTGTAAACCCTAGTTTTCTTTTTTTTTAAATAACAAACATATTATACTTACCTCCACTGTGCAGTTCGTTTTGCACAGAGTGGCCCCGATTCTTGTCTTCTGGGGCCCCCTGCAGCGCTCGCGGCTCCTCCGCACATCGGGAACCCCCCTAGGAGAAGCGCTCTCCCCGGGGTTACCATGTGAGTCCACCATTTACATCCATAGACACAGAATGCCGGACCCTGCCCGGCGCCCGTGTCATTGGTTTTGATTGACAGCAGCGGGAGCCACTGCTATCAATATATCCAATCAAGAGCTGAGATGCTGGCCAGAGAGGGTGTGCACGTCTCCGGCGTGGGAAAGAATGGGCTCAGGTGGGTAAAACGGGGGGGCTGGTCAGTGACAGAAGTTTTTTCACTTTAATGCATAGGGTGCATTAAGGAGAAAAAACACAAGGGTCTACAAACCCTTTAAGTCTGTTACATAGTTACATGGTTGGTAAGGTTGGAAAAAGACACAAGTCTCTCCAGTTCAACCTGTGTGTGTGCATTTATGTTAATATTACATTGTATATCCCTGTATTTTGTGGTCGTTTAGGTGCCTGTCTAATAGTTTTTTTTAATTCAATTTTAAGTTAAATCTTACAGTAAAGAACCCTCTACGCAGTTTAAAGTGGATGTAAACCCAATTTTTTTTGTTGATGTCATAATGTAGACAATACAATTTCCTTTCATTTGAGCCCAGTCTTGCCACACAGATTTACTTGAGGCCTGAGTAATCCTCTTTTATTGTTCAGTTAGAGAAATCTTGACAAAGTCTTGAAAACTTTGTCAAAAACACCCCTTGCTGTGAGTTACAGGTGATTTACATATCATGCACTAGCCTGAGACAGGTTATCATCAGATCACTGGATGTTCTACTCTGCCCAGCTCTGACTACATACATGTCCCCTAAATCACTTGTTTGTCTATAGTCTGCTGACTGTTCTATGCATCCCATGATGAGAACCATCCAGTCAAAACACAGTAAAGCTGGGAGAGCTGGAGAGGAGGGGTATGTGAATTGTGAAATTTTTACACAGGATGTGCCTGTCTCAGGCTAGTGCATGAGATATGTAAATCACCTGTCACTCACAGCAAGGGGGCATTTTTGACAAAGTTTTCAAGACTTTGTCAAAATTTCTCTAACGGAACAATAAAAGAGGATTACTCAGGCCTAGAGTAAATCTATGTGGCAAGACTAGGCTCAAATGAAAGGAAATCGTATTCTCTACATTATTACATCTACTTTAAGGTTAAACCACTTCTCTTCTAATTTTAGTGAATGGCTGTGTGTCTTTTTAAATTCCCTTGCTCGGGAGAGTTTTGATGATACCCATATGAAAGTACCCTATGTTAGTTGATATTCACCTTGAGTTCACACGCATGCAATTTATTATTATGCCAGTCTCGAATAAAGGACAGCTGTCTACTCCTTAAGTAGAAGTACTTCCTCCATAATCTTCTAGTGCTACGGGGATTAACTGAGCTGGCAGGGCTGTGACAGCCATTCATCAAGAGTGTCAAACAATACCCACTCTTTCTGCCCAGCTTTTCCATTCATAAAAGTTGTAATATAGCTTATATGAATGAAGGGGGTGGACCTCTCAATCATTCGCCTGTCCTTCATTTATAAATACTGTTTCATTTTACAGAAGATCTAGTACAGCTCCTATGAATGGAGAAGCTGGGCATAAAGGGTGACACATAATTAGGTATTCTTGATGTCACAGATATATTAGCACTTGGCACACCAGAAGATTTTGGCTACAAGGGTGGGGGGATTAGTACAAGAGGATTTCTACTAAAAAGGAGACAGCAGCACAAGGGACACATGGCATCAATCATAAGCAATGTCCATTGTGCTGATTTTTTTTTATCAGTGCCCATCAATGCAGCCTATGAGTGCTTATCAATGCAGCCTCATCAGTACAACCTGATCAGTGCCAAACAAAGCAGCCTCATCAGTGCAGCCTGATCAGTGCCCATCAATACTGCCTCGACCAGAGCCCATCAATGCAGCCTCATCAGTGCCCATCAATGCAGCCTCGTCAGTGCTCATCAATGAAACCTGATCAGTGCCCATCAATGCAGCTTCACCAGTGCCCATCAATGCAGCCTGATCAGTGCCCATCAATGCAGCTTCACCAGTGCCCATCAATGCAGCCTGATCAGTGCCCATCAATGTAGCCTCACCAGTGTCCATCAATGCAGCCTCACCAGTGCCCATCAATGCAGCCTGATCAGTGCCCATAAGTGCAGCCTCATCAGTGCCCATCAATGAAGCCTCATCAGTGTCCATCAATGCAGCCTCACTAGTGCCCATCAATGCAGCCTCACCAGTGCCCATCCATGCAGCCCCACCAGTGCCCCATCAACACAACCTCACCAGTGCCCATCAACACAACCTCACCAGTACCCATCAATGCAGCCTCACCAGTGCACAGGGACCATAGAGCTGGCCAGATCACACAGAGTGGGGATCTCCCGCTATGATACAGCATGAATTTGAATTGCACGGCGGCTGCAGTCAAATAAAGTTCCACCTCCTGGACCAGCTCCTATGATAGATGTCACACTACTTGAATTTCCCAACATCGAACCAGTGTGCTGTCTATCATAGGAGCCGGTCCAGCATATGGGACTTCGTTTGGCTGCGGCTGCCGGGCAATTCAAATCTAAGCCGTGTCACAGCGGAAGATCCCAGCCCCGGCTGGCTCCCATTCAGCCCCGCTCGTTCAACCCCCCCCCCCCCCTTCGAGGCAGCGAGTGAAAATTTTGAGCTGTGTATATACTGTATATATTTATATAATGTATATATATAATCCAGTAGTTGCCACTGCACACATATCATAGAGAAAATGGGCCTGGATACACAGCAAAGCCTGTAGTACATATAGTCCAAGAGAGAGAGTAGCACTCATGGGTCTTGAGAGGTGAACAAGCTTGTGCCTTGTTGAAATGTTGAAATAAAAACTTTTTCGCGTGTTCACCTCTCAAGAGCCGCGAGTGCCACTCTCTCTTTTGGACCATATAGAGAGAGAGGTACCCCTGACTACTAGTAATTCAGTTCAAGGTCCCTGTGAAGCAGTTGGTGAATATCTGGTTCATGGCTTGCAACAGCTGGCCAATCGGTGGGGCCCAGTCTTTAAGGTGGTACACATCTGTATGCAGTGAGTTTTGAAACTACTGGGTAGATAGGCAGTCTCCCTCTTTTATTTTCTGCTAGCAGAATTATAAACAAACACAACAGTGGCCACTCACCAGTCCTGGTAACACAGCAAACCTTGGTCTGAATGCTCTTTTGTCTGAAATCCTTCTGGTTCTGTTCTCAGAATCCTCAGCACTGCAATCCTCAATCTTCCACTGGTGAGTCCACACACAGGCATAGGTGTGCACAGCACCAGTCACCTGCAAAGCAAGAGAGAGATTTATATCCAAAGCCTGGGAAAACTTACTTGCTCCCTCCCCCCCTTGCAGTTTTCTCTGGGCAATGTAGTCTGCAACCCCATCCAACCAAACAAGTAAAATGTTTTTTTACCAACTACCACTTCCATGATCCAGCATGATCACATCACATAGTTTCTCTGATCTTTCTTCCCCTCCAGCTCCCCCTAGTGTGCTCAAGTGAGATTTTAATGGCCATGCCAAATACAGAGTCCTGTACGGCATTAAAATTAGCTGCAGCCAGCATCTCTGCACCTGTGACTCCTTGGGGAAGCCCGACACCCAGCTGCAAAAGGAATGTCTTAGAGATTAGAGGGACAGGGGGCCCCATAACAGCATGGGGCCTTATCACTCATCTTTAAGGCCCTGGCAAAAATTGTCTTTTTAGGTTCTAGACTACACATGACATTAGATTTTCATATAGTGCTCGAATAGCTTCTTATTTTAAAACAATTTTTTTCCCCACAAAGTTGAAGTGCTCTAGTGTGGATTATCTGTGTTTAACATACCATACTTTCTTGGAAAGTGGCATCCTGCAGGAATGCAGTACAAACCACAAAGTGAGATTCTAAATTCCAATTTTGTAGTTAAACCAAGTTCAGAATGGTTTTACTATCTAAAAGTCACCACCACATTTTCCCATGGGACGGGGGAGGAATGTGAATGTTTCCCAGTACCTTCTCCTGAACAATATGTCCTTGATTAGTCTGCTTTCCCCAAAGAGAGAAGATCTCACTTTAGACCCCATGTCTCTCTGGAGTTTTTACCACTGTATTAAAAAAAAGAAAAGGAAAAACAGCATTACTTGGGTTGACAATACAGCAATGTATTCTTGTCTTTAAATACTAATTTAATTTGTTTATCATTTAACTCTTTTGCTACCATAGGCCAGTTGACTTTTTGAACTCTACGTAAACATGCATTGCAGGCATGGGACTAAAATAGCAACCTTGGTTTTGTACATCCCATGTGCATTCCTCCAAATGTTTAAACCCAAAATAAAAAATAGTACAATAATAATGCAAAAAAATAAAAATAAATGTAATATCACTATTAGTTTTATAGCCCGTTCACATCAGGTGTGTTGGGCCTGTATTGGGCACCCTGGCCTAACAGAGTCCCAATACAAGACAAGGCAAAATGCCTTGTTCCCCCTCATGCCAGTTCACAGTGGTGTTTGCTAAAAAAAAAAGTATGGCATGCAGTTTTTTTTTTATTGTAGCGGCCATAACCCCTTGAGGGGCGGCCTTGACATTTGGGCTTACCAGTTACCTCATCGTGGCTTGTCGGTGAATGTCCAGGGGTTTCCAGGGTTAGCACCCAACAACTTAGGATGCTGACACATAAAAGTCCTTTTTAAGGTTTTTATTCTGCAGTGGTAACATCCAACATAAAACAGTATCAGATAGCAATAGAGGGAACGGGTGAAGAAACTTAGGCACCTGATATGCACTGAATGTCTCTAATCAACCTAGAGAGTAGCCACTTGCAGCTAGGTGCTTCAAATGCCGGATAGGCCTCTAGCCAGAGGTCTAGCAGCCAACAATGTGATCCGGAAACTTGCAAAAGTCTCTGACACAGAATAAACTTGCAACTGAAGATAGTAGGAACCTTTCTCACAGTACCTGGAACTTTCTCTGTCTACTTGGCAGTACTGTGGAAGTGTGGATTCTTTAGTGTCCATACAACTCAGCTTCCAGGCTCTTACTGAAATGCCAGCTGGCCCTCCTCCGAAGAGTCCTCCCCTGGTCACTTGTATGAGTTGCTGTGTCCCTCCAATACTGAAAGCACACCGGGACACCTTGAATCCTCGTTCAGTTACTGGGCCTCGGGCTAACCGTCTCCGAGACTCAGGAACAGACGGATCCCCACCCCAGACCAAGCGGGTCTATGGGGCTAGTCAGACTGACCATGTTTGCAGGACGGAAAACGCTCCTAGGCCCGGGACCCCTCGCGGGGCTACCCCGGTCCAAAACCAGGAAGCAAGACTGCGGCCGAACCCCGAACACGTGACTTCAGCACCTTAAGTACCCCTCCCCAGACTACACAGCAGGGCCAGACGCGCCCACTGATTGGCTCCGGGAAAGATTGGTACCCAACACGTCCAACCAGGCCTGGTTCTCAACCTGTCATGAGTGCCTCACTGCACCTATGACCAGGCAGAACCCTAGACAGCCCAGCCAAACTGATGCCAAAGTAAACCTGTACAATTAACCCTCAGAACCCCATTACTATTCTGAGGGAAAAAAAAAATTTCCACTTATAGCGCACACTCGTTAAAGTGTGACCGCTACATAATAATAAAGTATTATATTTTAAATGGAGGGTTAGGTCCTTCTAGTAGTTTATAGGGTTGCCTGTGGTAGTCTATTTTAATTTATATATATATATATATATATATATATATATATATTTTTTTTTTTTTTTCTAATTGTTTTTTCAGCTTTCGTTTTTTTCACAAATTTTCTAACTTTTTTTATTTAGTTTTGAGCCTGTGTATTTTCACCTCTAGAATATTTACATCTTGCTGGGCTACGTTCTCATGACACCAGACAAATTCTGAATGAGGTTACTGATCAAGAGTCATGCATTATATACCACATGGAGAATTTTCTTGTTCTTTTTCTGGTGTGGTTCATTTATTTAATGTTAGCAGCTCATGATGGTACTTAACTGATTCGCCATTAGTATACCCCCCACCTCCATAATTAAGCCCAGAGGGCGGGTGGAAACACGTTGGTGGTGTGGCCTTGATGGAGCGAGTTGAGGCTGCTTTTACCTGTCAACATAATTTAATGAAATACCACTTTGTGACATTTTAATAAAGTTTGTGCAAAAAAATGAAAAGAGGTAAAAAGTGTATTGCACTGGGATCAGTGCATCACACTGTTCCTCCCAGTGTACATCAGTGACCATGCATCCTGCACTGCTGTTAGTGTGAGCGAGTCCTAAAGCTGCACTTAAAGCAAGGAAATCAACTAAATACACATAAGATTTATATTTATGGCAGCTGTTTCCCTGCCAAAAGATTAAAATTTTTGTCTACCAAGTAAAATGTACTCAAACTGGCCAGACTGTACAGCCAGGTTGGTGACCTGACTTTTTTCTACCACAGTTAAGAAATAAAGCTAGGTCACCTCCCTGCCCCAGCCTGTGATTTAACAGTATAGGAGCAGTGGAACAGTGCTCTCTCCTCATGTCAGCATGTTTCCTTTCAGTAGAACATAGAACATACATAATTTCCAGAATTCTTATTAAATATAGAAACTGGGACAGGGTAATAAATAACATGTTTAGACTCAATATTATTTTATGTGTGTTGGAGACTATATATCTTGGGGGGAGGCACGTTTTTTACATTTTGGCGTGGGGTTCCCCCTCAAGATCCTCAGAGCACAAGTCACATACCACAAGCCAAAGCAGTTAAGATGATGATCCTGACTAGGGATGGGCCCAGTGCTCGATGCGAACCCACGTTCGCATCGAGCACCGGGCATTCGCTCGATCGGCGAGCCCAGAACTATTTGGGCCATTCGCATCACATTCGTGTGATGCGAGCGGCCCCGCAATGCATTGCGGCCGGCGCGGCCGGCGCAGTGCATTGCTGGCTGATGATTGGCCAAGCATGCACTGTGACCCCGCATGCTTGGCCAATCACAGCGCCGGAAACTCGGAGAGCCATAATTGGCTACAGGCAGGAGGCCTGTAGCCAATTAAAGCTCAGGGGCTTTAGTACACGCCCCACCATTTAAAAGGCCGCCACGCCTTCGGCGACGGTCACATGAGTTCCGGCTTTAGGAGAGATCAGGCTGATTCTGTGTCTTTGCTAGATTCATTCATATAGAAAGATTTGCTCTACTTTGCTAAACCATTGGCTATTTATTTGCTAAACCATTGCTACCTGTCATTGATCGTCCGTTGCTGCTGGTTAGTGTGTTATTAGCTGCTGCTGGGGATTAGTCTGGTGCGTGTTTTACTGTTAGTACAGTATTTCAGTAGTACCAACCGCAGTGCTGTTAGCACAGCATTGCACCCCAAAAGCACCCATAGGACTTCTAGTGTGTTAGTGGCAGCAAACAGAGCTCCTATATTTTTCTTCTCAGCAGCACCCACAGGACTTCTAGTGTGTTAGTGGCATCACACAGAGTTCCTATATTTTCTTCCCAGAAGCACCCATAGGACTTCTACTGTGTTAGTGGCATCACACAGAGTTCCTATATTTTCTTCCCAGAAGCACCCATAGGACTTCTACTGTGTTAGTGGCATCACACAGAGTTCCTATATTTTCTTCCCAGAGGCACCTATAGGACTTCTACTGTGTTAGTGGCATCACACAGAGTTCCTATATTTTCTTCCCAGAAGCACCCATAGGACGTCTACTGTGTTAGGGGCATCACACAGAGTTCCTATATTTTCTTCCCAGAAGCACCCATAGAACTTCTACTGTGTTAGTGGCATCACACAGAGTTCCTATATTTTATTCCCAGAAGCACCCATAGGACTTCTACTGTGTTAGTGGCATCACACAGAGTTCCTATATTTTCTTCCCAGAAGCACCCATAGGACTTCTACTGTGTTAGTGGCATCACACAGAGTTCCTATATTTTCTTCCCAGAAGCACCCATAGGACTTCTACTGTGTTAGTGGCATCACACAGAGTTCCTATATTTTATTCCCAGAAGCACCCATAGGACTTCTACTGTGTTAGTGGCATCACACAGAGTTCCTATATTTTCTTCCCAGAAGCACCCATAGGACTTCTACTGTGTTAGTGGCATCACACAGAGTTCCTATATTTTCTTCCCAGAAGCACCCATAGGACTTCAATTGTGTGTTAGTGGCATCAAACAGAGCTCCCATATTTTCTTCTCAGCAGCACCCACAGGACTTCTAGTGTGTTAGTGGCATCACACAGAGCTCCCATATTTTCTTCCCAGAAGCACCCATAGGACTTCAATTGTGTGTTAGTGGCATCACACAGAGCTCCCATATTTTGGGTGTGGGGTCCCCCTTAATATCCATACAAGACCCAAAGGGGCTGGGGTGGAGGGGGGGGGGGTGATGGGGTAGCCATGCCATTTTTCTCAAGGATTTTCAGCCATATGGCGGCCAGGACAAGACATGACATTAAAGCCGCAAGTGGTTTTAAATGGCTTCTTTTTTTCCTTTACAAATGTCATTTTGTGCAAGGACAGTTCTAAACACGGGAAACACATGCCACTTCACAGGCATACTTTAGACACCCCCCAGGTACCATATTTAAAGGAAAATTTCACATTTTTTTTTTTTCACTTTATGCATCATTAAAATGACTGCTCCCGAAAAAACGTTAGTTTTTAAAAGTTCTTTTTGCATTGATATATGTCCCCTGGGGCAGGACCCGGGTCCCCAAACCTGTTTTATGACATTAACATGCATATTGGCCATTGTAATTAGCACTTTTGATTTCGAACGTTCGCGTCCATTATAACGTATAGGGTTCGAAAATTTGCGCAAACTTTCTGTCGGTTCGAAGGTTCTGGTGCGAACCGAACCCGGGGGTGTTCGGCTCATCCCTAATCCTGACATCCAAATCAATGGGCTTAAATCGTGCCCAAGTCAGACCAAAGTAGTGCAAGAACCTTTTTCAAAGTTGGACCGACACAAGTCGGACCAGTTAAGATGGCTCTCATAGACAACCATTGATTTTGGCACATCATGCAACTGGTGCTCTGGAAGTCAGAGCACATGTCGGACTAATGTGAACAGGCCCTCAATTGCAGAAAGAAGGTTTTTGCTTGTAAGTGTAAAACAAGCTTTGGTAGTAAAAAACCTATACGTAAGATAGATTAAGAAATACCATCTCACCAACCTTGAACCCCTATTGCAGGGGATGCCTACATTGTGGAGGGAAGTGCAGCGCTAAAAAATATAAGTAGTAGTGATACCTCTTATACCAAACAAATTCAAAAATGAGAAGAACAATGATATGTGCTCCTTAAAATATATAAAAAAAACACAAATATGATATGTGTAAAAAATAATAAGAATGAACAAAATGTCCCAAAGTGATAAGATGAAGATGGCGTCAAGCCAGGATGATCTTAAACTGAATCCTCTGGTACACACATTTATGGACAGATAGAAATAGATGTGCGCTTACCGGAACTGGTGGACTCTCTGTCAGGAACAGGGAGTCGAACGGGCATAGAGAAGCTCCAAACGGCCAGCAAACTAGACGTTCCAGGGTAGGCAGATGGACTCTGTGGAAAGACTCGCAACCTCACCAAGCCGATGTAGATGGTCAGAGTGTAGATGACTTGAATGGAGCCTGGACCAACTTAGATGGAACGGGAACTTCCTGATAGCCACTCAACGGATGAGAGAAAAAGAGCCGGTAGTGGATCCCCACTAAAGGTACAGCGAAAGCTCTCCCAGGATGCTCTCCATAGAAGTCTTTTTCAAACCATATATTGGAAAAGGAGGGAAAAACAAGGAGAGGACTCCAATAGTGTAGATCAATCGGACAGGTTTTTATTGACAAAAACCAATAGAGTACAAAAAAATTGTTAAAAGTGATCACTTTTAAAAGCAGTGTGGGAATGAATATGACCTCGCCCGACGCGTTTCGTCTATAGTAGACTTCAACTGGGGCATATACCTGTTCCCCCACACTGCACACATATATATAGATACCCAAAGTATTCATAAGTCAATCAAAAAGGCTGGCACATAATTAACGTTCTACACCCTCTGATAGGATGAAAACTAACCATGTGATGAGGGGTGTTAACCTACTCAGTGCAAATAACCAATCAAATGTAGATAAGACTAAATGGTGCCAGATAAGTGGTGGAACTCGCACCTCCCCAAAACCAGACCCCTATAGGTCCAAATAGGCACATGTTGGAAATGGCGCCAAAGAGACTAATTGAAAGACTAATCGCAGCCAATGAATTAGACACATAGTCCTCGTCCAATCTGAGGTGGCAAAACCAAATACATTAGACAAATCAGCAAACCTGTATTTTGCAAGTCATATAATACTAATGGTTATAAATGTCCAAAATCACAGTGTATAAATACATATCTCATCTAGAGTCTGTTATTGAAATAGAGAAGCAGCGGCAATGACCTAGTCACACAAAGCAGTAAATAAGATCATTTTGTACATAACACCTCCAGGTTGCCATATTGCAAGGAAATAATATTTTATTTATTAAGAATCTTTGAAAATGTCAGCATCTACAGCCTGAAATAAAAAGGTAATTCTTAATAATGCTAAATTACAAAATAGCGTAAACAGCAAATGTGTGTGTGCGTGTGTGTACATACAGTATCTCACAAAAGAGAGTACACCCCTCACATTTTTTTTTCCCTAAATAATTTTTATTGAATTTTTCAGAATATTAACATTCAAACAGTTAGATACACACAATATGCAATGGTATATTACGATATGTTAGCATGCGACTGATTAAGTATAACAGTAAAGTTAAGTAAAGCAGCAGTATTCAAGGAAAACAAGTTACTTGACTAATGCTGCGTACACATGATCGGAATTCTCGATGGAAAAAACTCTGATGGTTTTTCCGACGGAATTCCGCTCAAGCTGTGTTGCCTACACACGATCACACCAAATTCCGATGGTCAATAACACACCGGCATAAAACACGTTCGACAGCACTATAAAAGGGAAGTTTAATGCTTCCGAGCATGCGTCGAATTGTTTCCGAGCATGCGTCGGAATTTTGCGTGTCGGAATTGCATACACACGATCGGAAAATCCGTCGGAAAAATTGAGAACAGGTTCTCAATCCAAAGTCCGTCGGAAATTCCGACAGAAAAAGACCGTTGGGCATACAGACGGTCGGAAAATCCGATGAAAATCTCCCATCGGACTGTTTTCATCGGAAATTCCGACCGTGTGTACGCCGCATTATAAATCTTTGTACTGTTCAGTCCATATTTTCCAGTTACTATCAAATTTCTTAGTTTCTTAATGTTAGAGAGTTAATAGCCAGAAGGCGTTCAAAGGTGTGGTTTCTGTTGACTAGTTTTATCAAGTCAAATGGATTGCTAGATATTGTATCTTTCCAATTGCGGAGTATTATGCCCCGTACACATGGTCGGAAATTCCGACCACAAAATCCGTCAGATTTTTTCAGACGGATTTTGTCCTACACTGGTGTTGCATACACACGCTCGGACAAAGTTGTCGGAAAATCTGATCATTCTGACCGTGGTGACGTTCGTTGCGTACGACGTAACTACGTAGAGTCTATTAGCCAATAGCTTTGGTCTCGTAATTTGATCTGAGCTTGCGTGGCACTTTGTCCGTCGGAATTCTCTACACGCGATCGGAAAAAAACAGACGGAAAAAGTCCGATGGAGCCCATACACGGGCGGATTTTACGACAACATGGTCCGATCGGACATTTTCCGTCGGAATTTCCGACCGTGTGTACGGGGCATTAGAGTACGGGTTGCCAGAAAGATGTGGGTGATGAATGGTCTGTATTCGGGAAGGAATGTTTCTATTCCTATATGAAGGATTGCTAGTGCTGGATTTTGAGGTGTTAAGATTCCTGTGATTGATGATAACATCTGGAATGTTTTGTTCCAAAGGCTTGTTATGCTTGGGCATTCCCATATTGTGGACAAATTAGAAATCTGCTACACACATGTCCTCCAGCATAATGGGGATGTGTCTGTGAAAAATGTGGCAAGTCTATATGGAGTGTAGTGCCCTCTATTGGTTATTTTGAGCTTGAGCTTATTTTGAATTTCCCTGTGATTTACACAATGGGATGCTTTGTGAATTTCCCTGAATGCGTGTTGCCACTGCTCATCTGAGAATGTAGTAGCTAGATCAATTTCCCATTTCCTATTAGCGGCTGCATTACTGAAAGTCTGTTTGTTGTAGATGAGGTTGTAGAATAGTGATATTCCCTTAGTGGTAGGCGTTGAGATTGAGTAAAAGCGCCATGCTCTGGTTGGTATTTTTATTTTGAGTATGGGGTGTGCTCTTAGGAAATGGGAGATGCGTACACAGGAAAAAAGCATATTGTCAGGTAATCTGTATTCAGTCATTATTTGTGCTGCAGATTTTGGCTTATTTTCTCAGATTAGGTCTTGTATTAGTGCCTTATGCCGTACAGTTTTGTGATCGATAGCATAGGAATTTTTGCTTCTAGGAGGCCAATCGGGAATTTGTATTCTACCTCATGTGTGTCAGTTTGGAGGAATGTGTGTCTTAGGAGGAATCTCCATGCCTGTATGGACACTTGTATGGGAGGGGGTAAACCCCAAGGTTCCCAGGGTTCCCATATGTCACCTAGGAGGAATATTGTTGGGTCGCTTGTCGGGATCAGTGTTTTTTCTATTTCTACCCATAGTGGGCTGTCTGTGCTGTGGAACCAGTGTTTAAGTTGGTCTCATCTCATTGCCCATAGATAGTATTGGATGTCTGCTAGTCCAGCACCCCCTACCCTTTTATGTGGGATAAGGATGTTTTGTGGGCATCTAGCTTTTTTACTTCCCCATATGAATTTCCATATGATACTGGACATGGTGCAGAGGTATTGAGGGGTATGAGAATTGGTAAGGAGGGGAAGATGTAAAGAATTTGTGCTTAGATAGACATTTTGAATGCCGATATTTTGCTTAACCAGGGTAGTTCTCTTCTTGAGATATCATTTAGTTGTTGTTCCAGTTTGGCCATGAATGGTTTAAGATTGGCTTCTGCTACAGATGAGGTTGTGTGAGTCAAGGTGATTCCTAGGTACAAGATACCCTTTTTACTCCACGTGTAAGGGAGAATGTATTTTAAGGAGTTTGGTTTGTGGGATTACCATGTCTAGGATTAGTAATTTGGTGAGTCCATCAGTATTTTATGGGCTTGTACGAGGGAGGTTAGTGGGTTTGTTAGAAGGAGATTACATCATCCGCATATACATTTATGACGTGCATATTGGAGCCAAACTGGAAACCCGTGATTGGGGCACATGTTCTGATAGTTTCAGCTAGGGGTTCTACTGTTAAATGGAATATTGTAGGGGAGAGGGGACATCGTTGGAGAGTTCCGTTGGATATGTTAAAGGGTGTGGATAAGAGACCCGAGGTATACACTTGTGCTGATGGGCAGGAAGCCAATAGAGCCAATATTTCAGTGAGTATTGGACCTTTGAAGGCAAATTTGGCTAGTACCATTTCTATATATGTCCAGTGGACCCTGTTGAATGCCTTCTCTGCATCTATATATAGTAGCAGAGAAGGTGTTTGGGTTTTAACAGCATGGTGAATAGCATTAATGATTCTTCTGGTAGCATCTGAGGTTTGTCTCCCCCTCACAAATCCCATCTGGTCACGCTTAATTATATAAGGAATGATATCTGTTAATCGTTTGGCCAGTAGTTTTGCATATATTTTGATATCTGAGTTCAGAAGGGATATTGGCCTCAAGTTGGCTGGAATGGTTGGGTCTTTCCCGGGTTTAGGTAAAGTGACTATGTGGGCTCTCAGCATCTCCAGGGGGAAGGTAGAAGATTCTGCTGCTCTTGTGAAGATCGATCGCATGTGTGGAGTGAGAATGTTGTTGAATATTTTGTAGTATTCATTTGCAAAACTATCCGGTCCCAGTGATTTACCATTCGCTAGTGTTTTTGTGATTGCTTACATTTCTTGGGTGGTGAATGGGGACTTCAATTCTCTAAGCTGATCTTCTGACAGTGAGGGAAGTTTGATTACCTGTAGGAATTGTTGTATGTTATCTGTGTTTGGTTTTGGGGTTTAGGTGTCTGTGTGTAGGCTATACAGTGCTCCGTAGTATTCGGCAAACTGGTTTGTTATATCTTGCGGGTTGGTGATTTTGTGGTGTAGGGTGGCATGTATCAGATGTGCTATTCTAGTTTTTATGCGTGCTGCCTTGATTCTATTGGCCAGGTATTTACCTGCTCTGTTGGCATTGGCATAGGATCCTAATTGTAGGCGTCTAAGATGTTTGTCATATTGTTGTGTAATGCCTCGTACACACAAGCGGACTTTTTTTTTTGTTGGTACCAAAAGTCCGGCGGACTAAGTTTTAAGTTTTGTTTTAAAAATTGTCCGCTGGACTCGGCAGTCCGGCGGACAATCCCGTGGTTAGTATGCTAGTCCGCCGGACTCTTGGAAATGAACGGACTTGCCGATGTACGTCGACACATTGGCACGGACAGGCATAAGTGCGTACAGGTAGGTCCCCTTTAAGATGCCGCGGTGCCATCAAGCGCGGGCCACCGGCGGTGCCTGCGCACGCCGGTCGGGACCCCCGTGAGTCCGGTCGCGTGTCCCGCAGACTCGATCGCCACGGAGATACCCGCAATCGTCTCACGGGAAGGCTGAACGGGGAGATGCAGAAATAAACAGCATCTCCCCGTTCTGCCTAGCAACTAGTGACGCCGATCTCTGTTCCCTGTGATTGGAGCAGAGATGAGCATTCACTAGCTCACAGCCACGCCCCCCCACAGTTAGAAACACGCCTCTAGGAACACTTAACCCCTACACTGCCACCTAGTGGTTAACCCCTTCACTGCCAGTGTCATTTACACAGGAATCAGTGCATTTAAATAGCACTGATTGCTGCATAAATGACAATGGTCCCAAAAATTTGTCAAAAATGACAGATGTGTCCGCCATAATTTTGCAGTCACAATAAAAATCGCTGATCACCGCCATTACTAGTAAAACAAAAATTATTAATAAAAATGCTATAAAACTATCCCCTATTTTGTAAACGCTATAACTTCTGCGCAAACCAATCAATAATCGCTTATTCGATTTTTATTACCAAAATATCTAGAAAAATACGTATCGGCCTAAACTGAGAAAAAAAATTTTTTTTAGATATTTTTGGGGGATATTTATTATAGAAAAAAGTAAAAAATAATGCGTTTTCTTCAAAATTTGCGCTCTTTTTTTGTCTATAGCGCAAAAAATAAAAACCGCAGGGGCGATCAAATACCACCAAAAAAAAGCTCTATTTATAGGGAAAAAAGGACATCAATTTTGTTTGGGAGCCACGTGGCACAACTGCGCAATTGTCAGTTAAAGCGACGCAGTGACAAATCACAAAAAGTGGTCTGGTCTAAAAGTGGTTAAGAAGCGGTCTTGGAGAGTGTTCGGTGCGTACAGTGCTACAAGCGTGTACGGTTTGGAGTTTATGTCTCCTATTACGATGATATATCTGCCCCATTCATCAATGAATGATTATTTGAGTTGGAAAGAAAGTGAGTTCCTTAAAGAGGAAGTAAAGTCAAAACAAAAAATTTTAAAAAAGACACCCGCAAGGCAAAAGCATAATGAGCTAGTATGCATAGCAGACTAGCTCATTATGAATTACTTACCTAAGATCGAAGCCCCAGCAGCGGTCCTCAGCCACCTCCTCCATCACCGTGACTGGTTGGAGCCGAGATGGCGTCACTCCGGCGCATGCGCACAGGAGCCGTCATTGACGGCATCTTCGGCTTCACTTGAGGCGTGCTCAGTGCACATCGGTGCCCGGTTTTTGGAAAATATCTCCTTAACCGTTGCAGGATATCTCCATTTGTGTGTGATTTTGTGGTTTCTTAAGGCCTTCGTAATGGAAGATTGCAGCTTTTTTGCAATGTGTGCCTGGAGAGGTCTGGAAGTAGTTGTACTTTAGTATAATGTGGAGGGACATTGTCAGGTCTGCGTGATGCCTGCAGGATCAGTTCCTTCACATGAGAGAAGTGGGCTCTCAATAGTATGTCTCTTGGAGTTTCTGCTGGAAGGAAAGATGGTTTGGGAATTCTGTGAATCCTGTCCACTATGAGATCCTGTGTTTTTAATGCAGGTAACCGAGTGGAGAATAAGGCTTGGGCATATTGTAGGAGGTGGGAAGCTGGAACAGACTCTGGGACACCCCTTTAGCTTAATGTTGTTTTTTTTTGGACCTATCCTCTAGGTCTGCAAACTTATTTTTCAACCACGTTATATCCTCTCCCTGGGCCATGTGTGCATCCATCAGTGTGTTGTATGAGGATCCCAATAGCTTGAACCTCCTTGTGGCATTGGTTAATCCCCTTCACCATATAAGCTTGTAGTGAGGATCTGAGGCACAGCAACATTTCTTTGAGCATGGTGTCTGATATGGGTCTGTTTGCTGTTGCGAAGCCTGTTATGGGGTCAGTCAGACGTTGGGACTGTGTGGTATGGTTTCCCTACGGCCTGCTTACCTCCATTTCAGGGTCACCATGCTGCCTGACAGGGGAATCCATCCTCGGTTTAGATTTTGCTGGGCTTCTGGTAGAAGGGCTAGATGTGCCAGAGGAGGACCCGCGGTGTAGGTGAGCTTGTGCATACGCTTTTTGGGACCCTTCGAGGCCATTATTATAGATCACAGCCCTGTCCTTCAGCCATTGTGTGCGGGCGACAACGCCATTTTGTTGTAATCCGCAAGATTTCACTGCAAAGAAGCTGGGCGTCCTGTGCGCTTGTGGCGGGTTCTTTTGTCACCTCGGCAACCCTGGGCTGTCGGGCAGACTAATGGAGGTGTTTGTGGCTGTGGATGGGACCAGTGGGCTCGGATGGTGATGGAGACTCTCCGGGGGCCGAGCGGAGCTCCTAGCTCAAGCGCCCATCTATATATTTTCATGTAACAACACTGAAGAAATGGCAGTTTGCTACCATGTGAAGTAGTGAGTGTACAGCTTGTATAACAATTGTGTACAATTTGCTGTCCCCTCAAAATAACTCAACAAACAGCCATTAATGTCTAAACCGTTGGCAACAAAAGTGAGTACAAAGTGAGTGAAAATATCTAAATTGGGCCCAAAGTGTCAATATTTTGTGTGGTCACCATTTTATTCCAGCACAGCCTTAACCCTATTGGGCATGGAGTTTACCAGAGCTTCACAGGTTGCCACAGGAGTCCTCTAACATCCACCAGCTCTGTGATGACATCATGGAGGAGTGGAAGAGACCTCGCGCTCCTCCACCTTCCATTTGAGGATGCCCCACAGATGCTCAATAGGGTTTAGGTCTGGAGACATGCTTGGCCAGTCCATCACCTTTACCCTCAGCTTCTTTAGCAAGGCTATGGTTGTCTTGGAGGTGTGTTTGGGGTCGTTATCATGTTGGACTACTGCCCAGTCTCTGAAGGGAGGGGATCATGCTCTGCTTCAGTATGTCACAGTATATGTTGGTATTCATGGTTCCCTCAATGAACTGTAGCTCCCCAGTGCTTGCAGCACTCATGCAGCCCCAGACCATGACACTTCCACTGCCATGCTTGACTATGGGCAAGACACACTTGTCTTTGTACTTCTAACCTAGTTGCCGCCACACACGCTTGACACCATTTGAACCAAATACATTTATCTTGGTCTCATCAGACCACAGGACATGATTCCAGCAATCCATGTCTTTAGTCTGCTGGTCTTCAGCAAACTGTTTGTGGGCTTTCTTGTGCATCATCTTTAGAAAAGGCTGCCTTCTGGGATGACAGCCATGCAGACCAATTTGATGCAGCGTGCAGCGTATTGGTATATGCACTGACAGGCTGACACCCCACTCCTTCAACCTCTGCAGCAGTGCTGGCAGCACTCATATGTCTGTTTCCCAAAGACAACCTCTGGATATGTTGCTGAGCACGTGCACTCAACTTCTTTAGTTGACCATGGCAAGGCCTGTTCTGAGTGGAACGCTGTATGGTCTTGGCCACCGTGCTGCAGCTCAGTTTCAGGGTCTTGCCAATCTTCTTATAGCCTAGGCCATCTTTATGTAGAGCAAAAATACTTTTTTTATGTCATTTTAATGTCAATTTCTATATTTTAAAACGTACAGCTTTTAATAAAATAATACCCGGTGATCCTACCAAAAAGGTAATTGTTTTCAGCTACTTCCAATTATAGGTCGATAATGCTCTTTCCCTGTTTTCCAGTTGTGCTCTTGTGTTGTCACCCTGTCAGACAGGTTTCTGATTGCGAATACAAAGGGGGATTTCAACATACATTGCACAGGCATAATCCACTGTATTTCACTTTCCAGAAGCCTGCCCTGGGCACTGCTATGTAGCCATCATTGGAGAGAATGCATGTAGACAGGAAGAAACTGCAAAGAGGCCTCAGAAGATCAACAGCACCCAAAGATGCAGCAAATGATGAAAAATGTAAACACTGTATTTTATTTTTTAAATTTGCAATCGTATACAGTACATTGTGCTTTAGAAAATAAAACACCCTTCAGTTAGGGTTTACATTTACTTTAAGCTTCATATTTTTTTTTTTAATGTCAATGCAGATCTTTCCACACCACTAGAGACATGCTCACAGATTAGCTAAAGTGGATTTTTCTGTTTGAAAGTAGTTTTATTTGTTTGTCTCAGCTCATAGATTATAGCAAAAAGAGATGAGTGACTTAATCATGACACATACATCTGCAAATTGAAGGTAAAGCAGATTTTGTCCTTTTAACCACTCTTTCTGAGATTTGTTGTTTACAAGTTAAAAAAAAAATTTTTGCTAGAAAATTACTTAGAACCCCCCAAACATTATACATTTTTTTTCCAACACCCTAGAGAATAAAATGGCGGTGGTTGCAATACTTTCTGTCACAACATATTTGCGCAGCGGTCTTACAAGCGCACTTTTTTTGAAAAAAAAAAAAAATTTTAATTAAAAAATAGGACAGTAAAGTTAGCCCAATTTTTTTTTATATTCTAAAAGATAATTTTACGCCGAGTAAATTGATACCCAACATGTCACTCTTCAAAATTGCATCTGCTCGTGGAATGGTGACAAACTTTTACCCTTAAAAATCTCCATAGGTGACAATAAAAAAATTATACAGGTTGCATGTTTTGAGTTACAGAGGAGGTCTAGGGCTAGAATTATTGCTCTCGCTCTACCGATCGCTGTTATACCTCACGTGTATGGGTTGAATACTGTTTTTATATGCAGGCGCTACTGCACGCAAGCTCGGCGGGATGGGGGCCCTTTTAAAAATGTATTTTACTTCTTATTTTTTTATTTTTACACTGTTCTTTTAAAAAAAAAAGAAAATCATGTCACTTTTATTCCTATTACAAGGAATGTAAACATCCCTTGTAATAGAAAAAAAAACGTGACAGGACCTCTTGAATATGAGATCTGGGGTCAAAAAGACCTCAGATCTCATATTTACACTAAAATGCAATAAACAAATAAAAAATTGTGTCATTTGAAAAGAGCTATGGGCGGAAGTGACGTTTTGATGTTGCTTCCGCCCTGCAATGGTATGGAGACGGGTGGGACCATCTTCCCCTCGCTCATCTCCATACCCAGGAAGGAGAATCGCACATGGTGTGCCATGTGAGATTTGCAGGTGTGCCGTGGGAGTTTTGAAAAATATTTAAAATTGCTAGCGTTTTTTCTTCAACATATCGAAAAATGTTATGGTAAATCAATGTCGCAAAAGTTAAAAAAGTAACATATATAAAAACGCAATCTGTCAGTCTGTCGTTCATTGGTTCCTTTCTTAACGCAAAACTTGTGTGAGATCTCGGGAGAACCTGATCGCTATAATTAAATTATAATAATAGAGACCGTTCCATTCCAACTTTGATGCTTATAAATAAAGTTTGTTCATTGTTTAGTGATATAAATACTTAATCATATCTGGAACTTTGAAAGAGAAACTGGTAAATGAAAAACAAGGAAGCAAGCGAAAGTACAAGGAAGATTACAATCACTTCATTCTGATTTGCTCTCGAAAGCAGGCACATCCTTCACATTAAATTTAAAATTAAATCTATATGTAAATATAAATACATTCTCCTCTGTTAAAAAAAAAATATATAGAAATACGTTCTTCACCACAAAAATTGTTAAATCTTTTCCGGTGTGCCATGAACATTATTAGATCTTTTTGGTGCGCAGCAAGACAAAAATGTTTGAGAAACCCTGCTACAGACCAACGGTCCTTTCCTCTTTGTCCAACCCTTTTTAAAAAAATGATATTTATATATATATATATATATATATATATATATATATATATATATATCCAGCAGATTACATTGTGGATCCTTCAACGCTTTGAACCAGCCAGAAGCTGTCTCTATACCCTGTAATTCCTTGAAATTTTTTTTTTTTGGATTTCCATGCACAGTGAAAAACACATCCATGGTAATCTCTATGACACATTATAAGCTGCTAAACTGTGAACATTATTTGAATTGAACTTCCTGTTGGAAGAGAACTGATAACAGCTGAGGCCTTTTAGTTCTAAAAATTGTAACATATTTTTCTGTTGCAGTTCTATTGTTGTTTTTCAAATCTAGGTCTATTAATTTGCTTCCCCACTCATAATCCGTGCCAACTCTTACTATATTTGCTTCCTAAAGATACTTACACTGTTTGAAGTCCATTTAGTGGACTAGCTATCCCTTTCTTTTAGCAGCCTGATAAAAGACAGCATGAGTCTGTAAACAGCAAGATGAGGTTGTACAACATTAGCAATACCCAACATAAAACTTATAAGCTTAATGACCTGCTTGAAGAAACAGATGATGGCGACAAGCCAAAAAAGCCCTTAAAATGTAGAATCCTGGGGGGATAATACCTTCAGCTATTCACTTCCCAAATGCTTCACTGCTGTCTTAATTACCAGCTCCCAACGACAGCCTTTCCCATAAGAGAGCACTTGCTGCTTACAAATACTACTGCATGGCAGAGGGCACAAATGATAGCTGCGTAAAAACCAATCAATTACAGGTGGAAAAAAAAAACATATTTCCTTTAATCCCGCAACAATTGGAACCACAGAACTGATGGAGGCTGAACAAATGTAGAGAGATTTAAGCAACTCATTAGGTATCTGACACCGCTGGAAAACGAGCCATAATGCAAAAGTCTAAATACGTGACACCGTTCTGGAAAAACACCATGAACGTGATTGATCATTAATTTTGCTTTACATCAAATACATCAAAACAGGAAGGAGAACATTTTATTCATATCAGTTGAAAAGCAAGTTTTGTCTTTGAGAATATAACAAGGGACCATAGTTGGGTTTCTGAGCATTGTATCATGGGGGACTGAATTGAAAGAGAATGATTATGGCCGGAAGTGAATGAACAAGGCACTGTGGGCTTTGGATGTATGTTGTTTGCAGGGGAACAAAATAGCTAGGCTTGGATGTTTTCTGCAAGCTTCTTATATTTTAATAAAGCATTCTGGCATTCGAGCGGGGCTAGGATCCAAAAGAAAACTTTAGCAAGTAAAAATGAATTAAACTTCACTTTTTATTCTGCAACAGCAGTTATTGTTCTTGTTTATTCTGCATTTGAAAGGCCCAGTATGAACATGGTTGGAATAGAGAAATTAGTGCATGTTCAAACTCCGCTGTTTCCTGGGGTTAAATAATGAGAGTGGAGGCAAGCCGCTCAGTACATACAGGGAGGGAAAAAGTATTTGACCCCCTGCTGATTTTGTACATTTGCCCACTGACAAAGAAATGATCAGTCTATAATTTTAATGGTAGGTTTATTTCATGAACAAAGAAATCGGATGGCTGCACTCCCACACGATGAAATTCGGCTTTATTGAAATATACAAATGTCCATAAAAACAACTCAGCACAGACAGGCAGGGAGATGACAAGGTTGATGCATTTCACACAGAATCTATGCTTTATCTGGTTTTGATTCCATCGTGTGGGAGTGCAGCCATCCGATTTTCTTTCTTTGTATCTATTCCTGCAAGCAGTGGCAGGGTGTACACCGCACCGTCTGCATCACATCATGTGAATTATGGCCGTAGCAACTCACCTGTGAGCAGTGGAACTTTGTTTTTCATACTAGGCTTATTTTACCCATGACAGAATAACAACAAAAAAATCCAGAAAAACACATTTCAAAAAAGTTTTAAATTGATTTGCATTTTAATGAGTGAAATAAGTATTTTACCCCTTCTCAAAACATGACTTAATACTTGGTGGCAAAACCCTTGCTGGCAATCACAGAGGTCAGACGTTTCTTGTAGTTGGCCATCAGGTTTGCACACATCCCAGGAGGGATTTTGTCCCACTCCTCTTTACAGATCCTGTCCAAGTCATTAAGGTTTTGAAGCTGACGTTGGTAACTTGAACCTTCAGCTCCTTCCACATATTTTCTATGGGGTTAAGGTCTGCAGACTGGCTAGGCCACTCAAGGACCTTAATGTGCTTCTTCTTGAGCATTTACTTTGTTGCTTTGGCCGTGTGTTTTGAGTCATTGTCATGCTGGAATACCCATCCACAACCCATTTTCAATGCCTTGCCTGAGGGAAGGAGGTTCTCACCCAAGATTTGATGATACATGGCTCTGTCCATAGTTCCTTTGATGTAGTGAATTTGTCCTGTCCCCTTAGCAGAAAAACACCCCAAAAGCATAATGTTTCCACCTCCATGTTTGACTGTGGAGATGGTGTTCTTGGGGTCATAGGCAGCATTCCTCCTCATCCAAACAGGGCGAGTGGAGTTAATGCCAAAGAGTTCGATTTTGGTCTCATCTGACCACAAAACTTTCACACAGTTCTCCTCTGAATCATTCAGCTGTTCATTAGTAAACTTAAGATGGGCCTATACATGTGCTTTCTTGAACAGGTAGACCTTGCTGGCACTGCAGGATTTCAGTCCTTCACTGTGTAGTGTGTTACCAATTGTTTACTTGGTGACTATGGTCCCAGCTGCCTTTAGATCATTGACAAGATTCTCTCGTGTAGTTCTGGGCTAATACCCCACTGTCCTCATGATCATTGAAACTCCCCGAGGTGAGATCTTGCATGGAGCCCCAGACCGACGGAGATTGGCGGTTATTTTGTGTTTCTTCAATTTGCGAATAATTGCACCAACTGTTGTCACCCTCTCACCAAGCTGCTTGGCGATGGTCTTGTATCCCATTCCAGCCTTTTGTAGGTCTACAATCCCTTCCCTGACATCCTTGAACAGCTCTTTGGTCTTGGCCATGGTGGAGTGATTGGAATCGGATTGATTGCTTCTGTGGACAGGTATCTTTTATACAGGTAACAAGCTGAGATTAGGAGCACTCCCTTTAAGAGAGTGCTCCTAATATCAGATCGTTACCTGTAAAGAAGGCACCTGGGAGCCAGAAATCTTGCTGACTGATAGGGAATCAAATACTTATTTCACTCATTAAAATGCAAATCAATTTACAACTTTTTTGAAATGCAATTTTCTGGATATTTTTGTTGTTATTCTGTCTCTCGCTGTTAAAATAAGCCTACCATAAAAATTATAGACCAATCATTTCTTTGTCAGTGGGCCAATGTACAAAATCAGCAGTGGATTAAATACTTTTTTCCCTCACTGTATAAGCATTAGGGATCCTGCAGCTTCAGTCCAATGGTCTAACTAACCATTGCAGGTAGTGCCCCAGTTTCTGTTTTATGAGTAAATGCAGAAAGTCCCTTCTTAGATTTTTTTAACTTCATTGTGAATGATTTTTCTGTTTGACAACTTTACTAGACACATGCATTACTTAAAAATTAGTTTAGTTTAATTTTAGTTTCAGTTGTTTTTTTTTTTTTTTTTCATTTATCAGATCATTCATTATGATCAGCATTCATTACTTCGGATCATTTATAACTTTGGATGCATTCGTATTCGTTCCGTTCCATTAGTTTAGATGCAACATTCTTTACTTCGGATAATTTATAACTTCGGATGCATTCGTATTTGTTCGGTTTCATTCATTTAGATGCAGCATTCGTTACTTCCTATAATTCGGAACTTCGGATGCATTCGTATTGGTTACGTTCACTAGCAGTTGCTTTAGCCAAATCTGAAAAGAAATTCCAATAAAAATGTAAATGTACTCTATCCCAAATTAGCTGCTATGACGCAGAGACCTAAATAGAAGAATTACTGACAGCAGCTATTTTACCTATAATTGAATAGTTTATAATAATAAATAATAATAATAAAAAAAAAAAACTATAAAAGTTAATCATTAAATTATAATAGAAAATATGAAAAAAAATATCTGAATAATCTATTCATTAAACTCGTAGGTTGAATTGTTTTTCATCCTTTCAGATTTTTGTGTTTTCGGATTTTCGTTCTTTCAGATGTTTCTTTCTTTTCTGGATTTTGTTCTTTCATGTTTTTGTTCTTTCTGAAAACAAATTTTTTGCATGCATTCGTCAAAATATTTTTTTGTTCATTTGGATGCTTCTGAATAAATGAATATGCCAAATTTCGTCCGAAAACAAATTCGTAATGAAACAAATTACACATGTCTAAACTTTACTAATGTAGTGCACCCCCTTAAGGGCTGCAGATGAACTGGGACCCCCCCCCCCCCCCCCACCCTGCACAGCCAGGCATACCAAATTTCCACAGTCACACAGAGTCAGAGAACTCTCAATGGCTTCAGGGTAATAAACTTGGATGGGGATAGGGGTATTATGGTATACCCACTTGACTTCAGAACAAACGTTAGGGACACTTCTTGTAGAAATAGTCTATATACACTACTTTGCTTCCTCCAAAACACACTTGCTTGCAGAACTCCACTGGCACACTGATGGTTAATCTGACATAGCACTCAGATTCTTGAGCAAAAGCCTGTTATAGGCAGTAATCCGAGGCCCCTTGGTTTTGTAGCAAAAAGTCAGTTTTCAGCAAACATACCTGTGGCTTCTGATCCCAGCACCACCTCTTCAGGCATTACCAGCCCACCTGGCTGCAGCTGCCTCTTTCACTAGCACTCCTGGCTAACTTATCCTTAGTCCTCCCAGGCTGACACTTTCTCCACAGTTTTCCCAGACTGAACACTCACCATTCCTCCCGGCTGACTTGTCAGGAGATCTCACAAATGAACTGATCTGCTCCCGCTGTCCTCTCCTCACTCCCGTGTTTCCAGGAAGGGGTTTCTCTGTGTGTTGTAGGGGACCCTTCCGGGACCTGAAGACCAAAGTCATCCATCCCAGACTAGGGGGCACCCTCAAGGGCCACCGACAGCCTCCTCAGCACCCTATCTCCATCTTCCACCTGACTGCCCCTGCTGGCATGACTCATGCCTATTTATCAGATGCCTACCCCCTTCCAAACCGTTTTTGCTGTGGATTGGTCAAGGACCTCATAAATATGCCAAGTAGCTCCTCCTAGACTCCACCCACTACATATGGAAGCTTCTACAAGGTTCCAGAAACAGGGGGGGCAGAGATGCAGCTTACTGAGTCATCCAGCCTCCCTGAGTCACTCAACCCTGACCCAGATTTAACCCAGGCCTGGCTCTCAGCCAAACCAATTTTCCTACACTAACAAACCCATTTACATCTAGCACACTAGCTAGAGGCTGCTAGACTACAAAAAACGGAGTAGGTGTAGTCAAAAATGAAATACCCTTAAAATCCTACTGTACTTCTCATAATAACACAGTGGAATTAAAAGTATTTTATGGATGAAAATTCATTGCCTCAGAATAGATATAAACAAAACCAAGCGCTTTTGGTTTGCCAGATGTTTGGGAACCCCAGAGGAAAGTTTACAAAATCTGATTATAGTGCCGAACCCTATTGAAATCTATGGGAGCCCAATCTTCTCATTCCTTTCTATTCTTTTTAAAACTTATGTCATCTGGTTCTGAACCTGTGAACTCTGCAGTGTCTGGTTGTGCCTCTTCTTGCTGTGCTGGACAGCTCCTTGCCTGTTTCCTTGGACTATCTTGTTTTGTGTCTTGTTTCTGGTGACCCTTGAACCCTTTGCTCCTCCCATGAACTTATTAAATTAGGCCATGTGTCTGTACTTTTTTGCCAGATTGCTGTCCTCTCTCCAGTCAATATCTTGCTCCTTTGCATACCTACTGCCGTCCTCATCCTTGTGACTGCTCATTATTGACCTTGGATTGTTCATTGACTATGCTTCCATCTGATTTCCTCCAACTACCACTTGTTACTGACCCTTGGCTAGTTCATCGATTACACTTCCGCTTTTTCCTTATCTGCTTCATCCGCTACCTGCCTCCTGCCTGCTCTGTTTCTGCTGGAGCAACCCAGGGGGCTGCAACCTGGCATTAGCACATAGTGAAACCCATCTCCACCATCAGGAGCTCTAGTGAATACTAGCTAGTCCTTAGACCCCACACCTCAGGTGAGTCCGTGTCATGGGCTAGCAGATATATTTGTGTATTTATCCAGCTGACTACTTGTGAATCTCTCAACTGCTACAGTCACTGACTTCCAAGCCTGACTCCAGACTGTGACAGCTTATTTGGAAGCTATTGTAACACAAAGGTTTTGGGTAACAACACTGCCATAAGGGGTGTACCAGTGCAGATGGATGGTAACTGAATATGGTGCATGCTTTGCCAGCGGCAATCAACAGTCTGTTATGTACGGCTGTTTGTGCCAAGAGGTGGCAAGCTGTAAATCTGTTAAAAACCTAATATGGTGTTTTTTTGGGTCCCAGTGTATGAGGGGTTGAGATAACCTGCCCCCTGCCATCCAAGTTCAATAAACTGATAGAAGATATTTTTAGTACAATATTTCTTAAGTGTTAATTGATTAACCATCCCATAATTCACTGGGGATTCAATGATAAGATTACGTTTTAAAATCGTAATCATTTATTCGTTAAATAGCTAAGAACTTTATTCACAATAATAGCACACAGGTTACTATTGGAGCAAATAGGGGTTGTAAAAAACTATAGCTTGCAGAAAGCATATTTCTATTTTTTTTAACCTTGTGGACAAGTGGTAGAATAGGAAAAGTGTGCCTCTACTAAAATTCCTCACTTTCTTGTGCCCTGTTCTGCTTCATTGTTACTTGCCACTGTCCCTGTCACTGGTCTCAATGCTTAATAATGTCTGTGAATTTTCATGCTTTTAGGATCTGTGCAACATTGACTGAAGTACACTATTAGGGTAAGGACCTCAAAAACAGTTCACATTGTAGGAAGCGTATTGCATATTTAAGCACAAGCAGGAAAACAAGGTCAAAACTGATCCAGGATGGCAGTTTGTGCAGTTAAAGTTGGAAAACGTGGCTACACTAAGGGAGCAGTTCTGTAATAATTCAGGGGTGTTATGACAGCCACCAGCTGAATGCATCTATCCAACGTCTCTTCTATTATTAAGTAGCATTATTATTCATCTGTATAGCTCAATCATCTCCTGTGGCACTCTACAAATTAAGTGAAACAAGCAAGTATAAATAATATAACCTTAATACAATGCAATAAGGCATAAATACATTTGAATGACAAGTACATATAATAATATACCAAGACATATACAACAATAGCATGATAGATTAGGAATGAATGCTCTTTCAATACAAGCTTACATTCTTGAGAAAAATAAATTGACCTGGCTGGAGGTGACAGAAACTGGTACGCTATGAAGAGACAAACAGGAAAAATTTTAAAGTTGTGTTTTGATTGCCTATTTAAAAATATAAAGGAGGTTACTTTGAAATGTGGAAATGAACTGATAGAACAATGGAAAAACGATCAACCTCCCAAAAGCATTCTAATAATATTTTCTGGTTAATTATGCAAAAAGATGCATTTTAACCTCCCTGGCGGTATGATTATTTCAGATTTTTGATGCTAAAAGCGGTACAATTATTTTGCATGGAAATTTGGCATTTATATTGTAGGCCTGTAATTCTAAAGCCCCATACACACGCGCGGACAATCCGTGGACCAGGTCCGTCGGACCATGTCCGTCATACTTTGTCTGATGTTGGTTTTGCGTACACACGATCGGACAAAGTTGTCGGACAATCCGATCATTCTGAACTTGGTGACGTTTGTTGCCTACGACGGGACTACGTAGAGGCTAGTAGCCAATAGCTTTGGTCTTGTAATGTGATCTGAGCATGCGTAGCACTTTGTCCGGTCGGACAAGCGTACACACGCTCGGATTTGGTGTGATCGGACCGGGTTGACGGGAAATCTTTCCAGCAGGAGATAAGACTTTGTCCGACGGACAACCGACGAACACTGTCCGATGGTGCATACACACGGTCTGATTTTTCAACAACCTTGTCCGATCGGACAAATTGATGAAAAAGTCCGACCGTGTGTATGGGGCTTTAGGAATAACTCACTTAAATCTGTCCAAACAAGAGTCTAGTAGACATCCCGGGTATGATAAAGTTTGAAAAACAAAATCATAAATTATAATATAATAAATAACTATAAATAATTATAACAAATAATAATATAATAATAATAATAAAAAATATTCAATAATGTAATCAAATGAAATGTGCTCAGTTGCAGAATTGTCGCTGTCTTTACTTTTTAGTGTTTGATGACGGATCTCCCCACAAATCACTATCGTTCAATTCTGCAAGTGATTCTAATTTATTATCACTGTTTTCTAGCTGTCTAAAACCACTTTTGATGTAAAGGGACGGTTTTTGTTTGCCATGGACAATCTCCAGTTTTTAGGCAGAAAGAACAGTATTTATAATATAAAACTGCATGCAGGGCACTGGACAGACCACTAGGGACAAAAGGGATATGAAATAAATTGATACAGTAATGTAATCTGTAAGATTAGAGTGTACTGTATATGTATTGTGTGTTTTACTTTTTGAATTTGGCGCCGTTCTCCTTCCCCGTGCATTGCAACGCTCGCAGGGAACGGAGCTTGGCTCCGTGTTAGATCCGGCGGAGGACAGCTCGCACACAGTGCAGGGAGACATTGCAGGATCCTGGGGACAAGGTAACTAACCTCTTCCTGGATCCTGCAATGCAATCCCAAATGTGGCTCGGGGTTACCGCTTTTGGTACTAAAAATCCACCCCGAGCCACACTCTGGAATACCGCCAGGGGGGTTAATATCAAGGTCAACAGGGATGGGTTATGTCATCATGACATAATGGCCCTTATATTGACATAGTCTCTATTCGGACTTGTCCGAATAGAGATGATGTGACACACCAACAAGGTTAAAAACAAAAAGATTGCCAGTAACTCACTAGGTTATAAACGCTGCAAAGCTCAATGTATGAGTAAGCTCAGTGTCCCTTAAAGTCGCTGACTCACCAGTCAAGGTGTGATCCAGGTAATCAAAGAGTTAAACACAAAAAGAACAAGGTGGGGAAGTACTTCACCTAAAAGAAATGACTAAGGACCATGCAGCTTAAAGGGTCACTAAAGAAAAACATATATATTTTTTTAAATAACAAACATGCTATACTTACCTCCACTGTGCAGCTCGTTTTGCACAGAGTGGCCCCGAACCTGGTCTTCTGGGGTCCCATGGCGGCTGTCTCGGCTCCCTCCCGCAAGGACTCCACAACTTCATGCAAGCTCCCTCGCATGATGTGGAGTGCTTGCGGGCGCGCTCCCATGATACAGCTGGCGGCCGTAGCCGCTCACAGTATCACTCGGCCCCGCCCCCCGGCGCGCCGTGTCATTTGATGTGATTGATAGCAGCATGAGCCAATGGCTGCGCTGCTTTCAATCCATCCACTCTAGCCAATCAACGGCTAGGGTGAGCAGCGAAGAGGACGTCGGGGGCGAGCGCAGGACTTTCGAGGGGTCAGGTAAGTATAACGGGGGGCCTGGGTTGGCCGGCATTGTCGGATGTTTTTTCACCTTAATGCATAGAATACATTAAGGTGAAAAAATGTTTACCTTTACAACCCCTTTAAGATAAGGGAACGTTAATACAAAATTACAAATAGTAATACAAAAAAATGGGTAAATAATTCCCACCAGCAGCACGTCAGCCAAAAGAGTTAAAAAAGACAAAGTTGTCTAATCAAAATGCAGCTGCAACATTCAGAACTACTCACAAACACATATCACAATCAAAGGCCATAGAGTAGTACACTGGCTTTGTATAGTGAAATCAAGATTCACAGGATGTCTGATCAATTGTTGAGGTTACGGCCCAGGTTTCAAACTCATATAAGCAAATGTGTAGATGTGTTACTCCATGAGTATATTAGTCAAAAAAAGGGATCCTTGGGTCACCGTTTTATAAACAGCAAGCACTTAATCACAGTATGCTGTTCTATGTGCATAGGCACACCCTAATAACGCAATATGGTGCAGATTCTCCCTGCTGCCTTAGGCCGCCTCCCCATGCCCCCCCCCGTTTCAGGATAAATGAACGAACCAATCACTAACACGTGTTCATTCATACCTGAAGCATAGTAAATTGTGTATACTATGCTTCAGTGTGTGAATGAACAAGAAGCAGCTCAGCACAGAGCACTTCCCATTTATTCACTGTCTAGTGCAGCTGAGGCTGCAGAGAAAGTGACTGGTGAATCTCTGTCCTCAGTCCCTTTCTCTGCCTCAATTGTGAGGCATCAGAGGTTCCCTGAGGACCCCTGATATTTCACCAAAGCCTCCCAACTGGGCCGCTAACATTTTTTATATATATATACTGTATATATCTGTGTTTGAGCTTTGGTGTGCACACCCTAATGCAATAGACTGTGTACACCCAGGGCCGGATTAACATAGGGGCTATTGGAGCTGCAGCTCCAGGCCCCTTTCTCAAGATAGGCTCATTTGCCCCAAAAAAACAAAAAACAAAAAAATTAAAAAAGAAAAAAAAAGATCGACTTCGAGGGTTGTAGCTCAGCGATCAGGAGTCACAGAGACCCCACGTTTGGGAAGTATTTAGCTAAATAACTACTCCAGCACTGGTTAAAATATGGGGCTGCCGTCATCTATAGTTCTGGAGATACAGGGCTGCATGCATAGCCTGTCAGAAGCTACATAGAGAGCGGCCAGTTTAAATACAAGCTGGCACACTGCAGTAGACTGAGAGGATGAACTCACAGTGCTTATAATAATTATTTGTATATTACTTATGATAATTAACCCCTTGCCACCCAGGCCAATTCTGACACTTCTCTCCTACATGTAAAAATCATCATGATAGAAAATTACTCAGAACCCTCAAGCATTATATATGTTGTTTTAGCAGACGCCCTATGGAATAAAATGGTGGTCTTAAACTGTTTCATTCATAAAAAAAAACACTAAAGTTAGCACGTTTTTTTTTTGCATACTAAGCGATGCTTTACATTTTTTTCAGGTTACATGTTTAGAGTTAGAGAGGAGGTCTCGTGCTAGAATTATTGTTCTCGCTCTAATGATCGTGGCATATGTAACCTGTGTGTATCTGGCTCTGATACTAGCCAGTGCCTACCCAGCCACTGACTAGTATCTCTCCCCAGCCTGTTCCCCCACACCCTCTCACCCGCTGACCTGTGGATGGGGGAATCACTCCCGCAGTGTTATCGTGTTCTGCCAGTGAATACAATGATCAGTGTTGCTAACTATACCTGGCAGCACTGATTGTTTTGGGGAAAACCTGACAGGCTGGTTGTACTCAAGTCGGTTAATAGTTTGACTTGTGTAAAACCAGGTAGCCCATACATAAATCGACTATGGCTGGTCTCTGCTTAATTGGTGTAATTTCAATCCATGTATGGCCCGCTTAACCACTACACAGTCCCTAAACATCCTTCCACAAACCTTTACATTTTTCCTTCCCAGATTCCTTCATCCTCCTCTCCTATACATAGTGCCAACTGTCATACTCTCCACACTTCTCTCCTGTACATGCTGCTCACTGTCATACCCTCCACACTTCTCTCCTATACATAGCACCTACTGTCATATCCTACACACTTCTCTCCTGTACATAGTACCCGCTGTCATACACTTCTCTCCTGTAAATAGTGCCCACTGTCATACCCTCCACACTCCTCTCCCGTACATAAAAATGTAAAAAAAGGGGGGGCCAAACTGCGCAAACCAATATGGGATAAAAAGTCAATGTAAACAACTAGAAATTAAAATCAATAACTGCCGCGGCCACCATCAGGGTGTTCACACACCAAAGCACAGTAAAAGGAATATATAAGAATATATAAAAAAGGGGCGCTGACGATAAAACTAATTAAGTGAATATAATACGAATAAAATACTCAAATTGACATATTAAAGCACTAAGGAAAATAGAATTAGTATAAAATAAATAAAATAATATATAATAAATAAAATATGTGGCGCTTGCTGATGGGAAGGATACCAATCCTGCGGGAGGGCTGCAAAGGATGGCTTCCAAAAAAGCGTCTCAGGATTAATAACTTCAATAATGATGTATAGCGACCAAGTAATGAACCGTGCTATACCAATATAAATGATCAATAAATAATCAATAAAGTGCATCCAATAGTGAAAAAAGTGTCCTGTGCAGAATAAATAAAGTGCGTTTCAAATAATTGTGCAAAACAATCACTTTAAATCAAATAATGAGCAAATTGTTCATGAAACATAAGCAATATTCATGCAAAAAAATGGGTGAAAAAATATGAGTCCAAGCAATAAATATTGCTAAAAATTAATAAAAATAAATACATAAAAAATAAAATTAAATAAATAATGATGATAATATCAATCAATGCGAGTTGTGCAAAATCTGCATGTGCAAAAAAGTGCAGCAAAGAAATAATGTGCAACAAAAAATTGCTAATATGTGCCGTGATCAAAATCAAGCAAGAAAGATAAAGTGTTTTTTTTAAAAATCCACTGCAATCTCTATAGGTGCTGATTTCAGTAGCTATTAAATCCTCCTGGTAGCCGTGTACTTCTTAGCAGTGGTCTCCTCCGTGCATAATCCGTGTGCCTGTTAAAAGTGTTTCCCCCAGCCCCTTACCTCAAAGTAAGGGAAAAAACGCCTTACACAGACCCAGCTGGACATAAATCCTTCTCCTATAAGTCAGCAAACAGACCAGTCCTTGCAGCTCCTTATCTCTTCTCCACAAATAAACTCAACATGAGGGCAAAAGAGAGGGAAGGAGGGACTCCATTGTGCAGTATAATTCAACAAATTTTATTAAAAACAAAATGTATCACTCACAGTTAAGTAATGAACGAACAGCGGTGTAAAAGAATGTGTGTGATCCCAGCCGAGACCACACACAGCGTCACCAGACTCTGATTCTCCTGACTAGTTGCGTCACGACCACGTGACTTTTTCAAAGTCATACCCTCCACACTCCTCTGCTGTGCACACTGCCCACTGTCATATTCTTCACACTCCTCTCCTGTACATAGTGCCTTCTGTCATACCCTCCGCACTCCTCTCATGTACATAGTGCCCACTGTTGGACCCCTCCCTTCCTTCTGGGTTCTATGCCTTCGGTCACTTGCCTTGGCTGGGCTGCGTTAATGTTATTCCCACGCATGCTCATGTGCATCCTCTTTCTCTCATCCCCCCTCCCTTACCCCTGACACCTCTTTCATCCCCTTAATTTGTTATAACAAAAAATTGTTTTATTTATTTATTGTTTATAAAAGGCCCCACCAAAATCCTCAGCACCGGGCCCATGATGTTCTTAATCTGGCCCTGTGTACACCTATGGTACAGATACAGCCTAATATTATAGAGCAATTTATTCCAACCACATACAGCTGTTCAGGCATATTGGCTATCATCTGGAAAGTTTATGTTTTGCAGACAATCTGTCATTCTGTCTGAAGAAAAAAGAATAGTGTATTATAGAGTATTGTTTGTTTCAAGATACAACCCATTTTTCCTCCTTCCTGTGACTAGTATTGTTCCATCCAGCCTTAATTAATTGCTTTTTTCTTAATAACCACAGCAATGCTACATTGACAACAACATTTGAACTGTAAGCCTCCATTTGAAGTGTACTTTATTGTATTATATTAAGCCTCGGTATACTGCTATTTGCTCCAGAAGAAATCTTTTCAATTAAAACGTCTCCAGCAGTTGTTTACAATGAAAAAGAATAATGCATTGTGTGTTACAAAACACACCCTCGTTCTTTTATAGTTGCAATTTGTATTATCCTAGCCAGTATCAATAAATTGCTTTATATATTTTTTTACTTTTTTCTTGCAGATGTGCAAACAGATTTCTGACCTGCATTGTAACTGGATTTTCCTGTGTTATAGAAGGCCTTGGTATACTGCCATATAAAAAAAAAAAAAAAAAAAAAAAAAAAAATTCTGCGCTGAAAGTGACAATTCCAATTATGATTGAGCAGCCAGCACACCAAGTATAGGACAGACTACACCAATAAGTAATAAATACCAGCTCTTTAGTGCCACTCTTACCTTCTGCTAATTTCGTGTTAGTAAAAGTTTGGTGAGTGTTGATTCACACTTTTCATTTCGCACTTTTCAGTTCTCACTTTTCATTTCTTTTCTGAATGGCCGTTCGTCAACCAGACATGTTGCAGAATCGGAGGAGATAACGTGTTATTTATTATTGGCCTTGGAGTTATTGCTTTGACATTATATTTTTGGTGGAATAGTGATTTGATTTGGTATATTTTCTATATTTTTGGATGCATAGAATGCACTTTTTGGTTAAGTTCTATTGGCAGATAGCATGTCTAATTTTATTTGTTTTCTTTTTTTAATGCACAATAAAAATTGTGTAGAGTAGCTATGTGTTTTACTTCAAATGACAGTCTGGGAGTAGGCAGTTACATTTAAAAAAATACAATGTAAAATTGACAAGGGACACCAACATAGTTGTATCTTTGATCTTAAAAACTATGGGATAATGGTGTTGTGGTAACTTGCCCAAATAAAAAATATAAAAAGCATCATTTTATTCTTGTTATCACTAGAAAAAAAAAGCCTTTGAAAATGTGTTTGCAATAACTCCATCAGTATCACCAGCAAAGCAGCTTCATTATTATTATTATCCCATTGGAGAAGAGGAGAATTGTGCGCTGCATTTCGAGATTTCATGATTTGCCACGTCACGAATGTTAATTCTCCATTACGAACGCTAGTTTACAAGACCGACCGCTTCCGGCTCGTCCTTGCTTCTAAGCATGCGTGTTTGTACTTTGGACTTTTGTCCGACGGACTTGTGTACACACTCTAATAAAATCCGACAACACACATTTGTTGGCGGAAAATTTAAAAACCTGTTAGCCAACATTTGTCCACAGAAACAATAATTGTCCGATGGAGCATACACACAGTCGGATATTCCGCCAACAGCCTGACATCCAACATTTCCTGTCAGAAAGTCTGATCGTGTGTACGGGCCTTTAGAGTGGTTGGGGGAGCATGAGTTGGTGTCTGTATACTCTTATTGAGGATTTAAAGAGGAATATTAACTTCTTGAAACACTCACTGGTGGAAGCCATTCATAGAAGTCACTGTGGACTATTATAAGATTAATTATATTTATTTTACTGTCTTTGTGGATTTTTGTATGTCAATTTGTTTATATTTCACTTGCTATATAATATTCCCATTGTCACTCTCTGGCAGGGGCGGACTGACAGCTCATGGGGCCCCCGGGCAAAAGGAGATCATGGGGCCCCCTGTGACTCCGCCCATGTGTCCCCGCCCATGTGTCCCTGCCCATGTAATGAACATTCTTCTCACTGACCACCAATGTAAGGGACATTCTTCCCTCTGATCACCAATGTAAGGGACATTCTTCCCTCTGATCACCAATGTAAGGGACATTCTTCTCACTGATCACCAATGTAAGGGACATTCTTCTCACTGACCACCAATGTAAGGAACATTCTTACCTCTGACCACCAATGTAAGGGACATTCTTCTCACTGATCACCAATGTAAGGGACATTCTTACCTCTGACCACCAATGTAAGGGACATTCTTCTCACTGACCACCAATGTAAGGGACATTCTTCTCACTGATCACCAATGTAAGGGACATTCTTACCTCTGACCACCAATGTAAGGAACATTCTTCCCACTGACCACCAATGTAAGGAACATTCTTCTCACTGACCACCAATGTAAGGAACATTCTTCTCACTGACCACCAATGTAAGGAACATTCTTCCCACTGACCACCAATGTAAGGAACATTCTTCCCACTGACCACCAATGTAAGGAACATTCTTCTCACTGACCACCAATGTAAGGAACATTCTTCTCACTGATCACCAATGTAAGGAACATTCTTCTCACTGACCACCAATGTAATGAACATTCTACTCACTGACCACCAATGTAAGGGACATTTTTCTCACTGACCACATATATATATATATATATATATAGGGAATAAACTCACTTAGCCCAGGTTCACACTGACAGAGGAAATGAAATTGTGCAAGTTCAGCTAATCTCGCACGATTTCATACCAGCATGTCAGTGTGAGTTTGGCAGCAATTTCAGAGGGCACAGTGGCAGCGTTTAATGGGAACAGTGGTGTCAATTTATGGGCACCGTGGCTGCGTTTGATGGCACAGTGGCTGCATTTAATGGGCACAGTGGTGGCAATTTATGGGCACAGTGGCTGCATTTGGCACAGTGGCTGTGTTTGAGGGCACAGTGGCTGCGTTTGATGGGCACAGTGGCTGCGTTTGATGGTACAGTGGCTGCGTTTGATGGTACAGTGGCTGCGTTTGATGGTACAGTGGCTGCGTTTGATGGGCACAGTGGCTGCGTTTGATGGGCACAGTGGCTGTGTTTGATGGCACAGTGGTGGCAATTTATGGGCACAGTGGCTGCATTTGATGGGCACATTGGTGGCAATTTATGGGCACAGTGGCTGCGTTTGATGGGCACAGTGGCTGCGTTTGATAGCACAGTGTTGGCAATTTCTGGGCACAGTGGCTGCGTTTGAGGGCACAGTGGCTGCATTTGATGGGCACATTGGTGGCAATTTATGGGCACCGTGGCTGCGTTTGATGGCACAGTGGCTGCATTTGATGGGCACAGTGGTGGCAATTTATGTGCACAGTGGCTGCGTTTGATGGCACAGTGGCTGCGTTTGATGGGCACAGTGGCTGCGTTTGATGGGCACAGTGGCTGCGTTTGAGGGGCACAGTGGCTGCGTTTGAGGGGCACAGTGGCTGCGTTTGAGGGGCACAGTGGCTGCGTTTGAGGGGCACAGTGGCTGCGTTTGAGGGGCACAGTGGCTGCGTTTGATTTTTTTTCAGTTATCGCCCCCCAAAAACTGCAACGCTCTGCAGGCAAAAACTAATTTAAAAAATGCACGAGAGAGAGAGAGAGATAGAGAGAGACAGAGAGAAAGAGAGACAGAGAGAAAGAGAGACAGAGAGAAAGAGAGACAGAGAGACAGAGAGAAACAGACAGAGAGAGAGACAGACAGAGAGAGAGACAGAGAGAGAGACAGAGAGACAGAGAGAAAGAGAGAAACAGACAGAGAGAGAGACAGACAGAGAGAGACAGAGAGAGAGACAGAGAGACAGAGAGAGAATACCTTAATCCTTCAGAATCAGGCTGTCCACTTCTCCTAATCTCTTCGTGCAGTGGGCGGGCCGAATGGAAGGCAGGAGAAATCAGCGCCCCCCACACGGGCCGAATGCAGACAGGCATATCAGTGGGCGGCGCCGCCAGAAGAGGAGGCACAAACACATACACACACATTGCAAAGTGCGGCGGCCGATGCTGTGTTTGCTGACGCTGCCAGGACTGGCACCAGGACTGGCACCTCCAGGGGCGGACTGAGCCGGCCCGGGCCCCCCCCTGCACGGGGCCCTCGGGAGGCCACCAAATCACCGAATGGTCAGTCTGTCCCTGCTCTCTGGCTTATTTTCTCCATATATTCCATTAGAGAAGTAACTTAGGTGCCAGGTACTGGAGCATAAAGGGGTCACTAGCCCCCTTGTAGATTCTCCATAGTGATAAAATGGAAAAGAAGATGTGTCCATCAGCAGTTAGTTACTAAAACTATTTCTGTGAGTTACTAGTTACTTCAGCAGAAAACATGATTAGCTGCTAATAAATTAGGCAAAAATTCCATATTACAGTGGTATTACATATTTTTCCATATTCTAAAAATAACAAATAGTGTTAGTCTACATGTAGTGCATTGTCACTGTAGATAACATAATAAAAGCACAGCTAGTTGTGATTTTCAATAAAAGATAAATAGCATCATGCTTATGACATAATAAAGATATAGAAAATATACTGTATACAATAATGAATATACAATATTAAGTATTCACAATAATATACACTGAATACTGAATACTTTACCCCCACTGTAGCTATGGAAGTTAGTAAGTTCACTTCACAACAAGGCCTGACCCCCCAGCAAGGCTAGAACTAGGTGGTTCATTTCTTACCCTTGTTACATACATACAATATATTGTCAAAAGTATTGTGACACTTGCCTTTACATGCACATGAAATGTAACGACATCCCGGTCTTAGTCCGTAGGGTTCAATATTGAGTTGGCCCACCTTTTGCAGCTATAACAGCTTCAACTTTTCGACAAGATTTAGGAGTGTGTCTATTAGAATGTTTGATCATTCTTCCAGAAGCGCATTTGTGAAGTCAGGCACTGATGTGGCGATAAGGCCTGGCTTGCAGTCTCCGCTCAAATTCATCCCTAAAGGTGTTCTATTGGATTGAGGTCAGGACCAGGCAAGTCAAGTTCCTCCACCCCAAACTCGCTCATCCATGTCTTTATGAACCTTGCTTTGTGCACTGGTGTGCAGTCATGTTACAACAGGAAGGGGCCATCCCCAAACTTTTTTCCCACAAAGTTGGGAGCATGAAATTGTCCATAATGTCTTGGTATGCTGACGCCTTATTAGTTCCCTTCACTGGAACTAGGGGGCCAAGCCCAACCCCTGAAAAACAACCCCACACCATAATCCCCCCCCCCCCCCCCCCCCCACCAAATAAATTTAGACCAGTGCACAAAGCAAGGTCCATAAAGACATAGATAAGCAAGTTTGGGGTGGTGGAACTTGGCTGGCCTGCACAGAGTCCTGACCTCAACTTGATAGAACACCTTTGGGATGAATTGGAGCAGAGACTGCGAGCCAGGCCTTCTTGTCCAACATCAGTGCCTGACCTCACAAATATGCTGCTGGAAGAATGGTCAAAAATTCCCATAGACACACTCCTAAACCTTGTGGACAGCCTTCCCAGAAGAGTTGAAGCTGTTATAGGGTGGGCCAACTCAATATTGAACCCAACGGACTAAGACTGGGATGCTATTCAAGTTCATGTGGGTGTAAAAGCAGGCATCACAATTCTTTTGACAATATAGTGTAGGTTTATGTTTGTAAATATATAAATTATTTTAGCAGGGCTAGCCCTATGATAGAACAGAAGAAGCTTCTGTTTTGGGCATAGCAGGAGTGGTGGGGGGAGTTTTGGGGCATCACAGCTGTACCTACTTTCCAGGTGTAATCTGTGGGGCATGGTTTTCAGTTCAGTTTCCCACAAAGTCCTGCTCTAGTATCAAGAGCACTAACAGTGACTCCTATACGAAAGAAACCTGAAAACAGTGGTTGCAGGCTTCATTCATAAATACATTGTAACAATAATGTTTTATTATATTTTGGATAGTACTTTTGACCAAATTAAAGACTTGTCCTTTAATCTGCACATAATATCACTTTCAGGAAACCTGCGTTTTTGAAACGTCTTGTTTAAAAATATGCAAAATTTAGAAAAATGCCTTTATTTAATTTGTAAATAACAACTTTACATAAAGCTCATAATAAATGACAATAATATAATCAAGTATTTAATTAATCCCAAACTGAGTAATATGTTTAGAAAAAAGCTGCTTTACCCTCTATTTATCAACACGAGCAGGTGTAATATCTCCAATAAAGATCAAATAAAAATTATTGTTGCTAATACTTTTTATGAAACATCCAATACACAATAGTTACCGTGCATATAGTGCAATGCATGCAACAATGTTAGGAAAATGCACTGTGCAAAGTTCATAAAAACTGTAATAAATCCACTTAAAATAGCGCTTCAATAAAAGTGCTTAATAAAATTCTTGCAGTTAATCTTCTGTGCCAAAGTGACTGTTCCGTGCAAAGACAAACTCACGTCACCATCCCACCAAGTCCTTTCAGCTTATACTTAGGGAGGTCATAAAGTGCTATAAATACTGATCTACTATATGCTCTCCAATGGCCAGTGCGCTACATACTTATAATGTTAATGGGGAACAGGAATCAACATAAAAGCCATCATAGTGCAGCAATTTTATTAAATTACACTTGATCGTAAATAAAATAATTGGACTCACAATTACTGAAACCATGTTTCTCCCCACCTCAGGGTGTTTAAATGTGGTATGTGGAATGTGCATTGATGAGCATAGGAAGGTAATTTTGTCTAATGGACACAAATTGATCCCTAGGGCAAATATATTACTCCCAACTGCAAAACCACAGGGGTAATAAATTTGTAGAGGTGTGCTTGTAAGCAGTAGCTCCCTGTCATGTCACCAGACAGAACAGGGAAATGTCTTGTTTATATAGGCATTTCTCCGTTCTGCCTCTCCTCGTCACGATCGCAGGCCACCGGAGGACATAGAGTCCACGGGACCCGTGGGCATGCTAACGTGGCACGCTGATTGAGCTGTTTGCGAGCCTGCTAGCCTGGGATTACGAATTGACGTATGGGTACACCCTTTTGCGTACCTGTGCCGTTCTGTCGACGTAATAGGAATAAAAGTGAGCCAATTTATTTATTTTTTTAAAAACAGTGTAAAAATAAATAAAATCAAGAAAAATAAATAAGAAAAAAAGCGCCCTGTCCCGACAAGCTCGCGTGCAGAAGCGAACGCATACGTGAGTAGCACCCGCATATGAAAACATTGGTCAAACCACAAATGTGATGTATTGCCGTGATCGGCAGAGCGAGAGCAATACTTATAGCCGTAGACCTCCTCTGTAACACAAAACATGCAACCTGTAGAATTTTTTAAACGTCGCCTATGGAGATTTTTGAGGGTAAAGATTTGATGCCATTCCACGAGCGGGCGCAATTTTGAAGCGTGACATGTTGGGTATCAATTTACTCGGCGGAACATTATCTTTCACAATATATAAAAAAATTGGACTAACTTTACTGTCGTCTTATTTTTTTATTCAAAAAAGTGAATTTTTTCCAAAAAAAAATAATTTATTTTTCAAAAAAAGTGATTTTTTTTTTCCAAAAAAAGTGCGCTTGTAAGACTGCTGCGCAAATTCGGTGTGAAAAAAAAGTATTGCAACGACCGCCATTTTATTCTCTAGGGTGTTAGAAAAAAAACAATATATAATGTTTGGGGGTTCTAAGTAATTTTGGAGCAAAAAAAACTGTTTTAAACATGTAAACACCTAAAATCCAAAACGAGGCTGGTCTTAAAGTGGTTAAAAGGCCCACTCCCTTTGAAATAGTACATTTATTTATTTATTTATCTATCTTAAAATTAGTGCATGTCCTCCATGGCAATTCGTAGAGGCAGCTACCCAAGCCATTTTTTAATAAAAGCTTTCATAGTAGCATAGCAGCAAAAATAAGACACAACTCCCCTAGATTTCAATCGTTTTCAGCACTGTGTTCAATATTTGTGGACTTTCTGAATGGTTCCACAAATGTACAGTCAAACTTTTCCTAGTTTGCTCATCACTGTTTTTCAGATTGCCTTTTTGGCTCTGTAAAGGTATAAGCACATGTACACACATATACACTTACTGTACATAATATCATTTTTTGGACCTATCTGCTTCTGTGAAACTGTCTTCAAACATTAAGCTATATTCCGGTCTTGTATTGATACGATCTGTTTACTAAATCCTTCTTTTGAATCTACAATTTAGAGAAGAAACCATTAGGACAGAGATGCACTGATAGAACGAGGTGTCTGTCATCTGCCTTAAAACCCATCCAATTCTTGTCTAGAAGTGCACAGCATTATGCCTCTGCCAGAAAAATCTGTGCAGGCTGAGGTATTAGTCATGAAATATAGCAATGTTTGCTAATTCAACAAGTACATGTATAAAGTACAAGATTCTAAAATGACTTACACAAAATATTGTTTGGTATAAAAAGGGTAGTAATTACCATTTACTTTCTTAACTATGCATGCAACTACAATATCCAAAACATGGATACTGTATTTGTATGCATAATGCCTTGCAATATCCTTTTTAATACCTTTTTATTGACATTTTTCTTTATGTATTTTTCTTCTGCCCCTTTCATATTTGCACGGTATAGGTGCAGTGTCACATTATGTATGTGCCCAGTTTTAGGTATTTTTGGGCTATCTTTTTACTCTTTGTAACACAAATTTTGCTGGAATCTGCATAAAAGATGCATCAAGCAATTAACACACGTGCAGTACATCTAAAACATGCAGATGTGAATGGAGCACTGGAAACAAGGTTACAAAGGGCAATTGAAAAAAGAAAGTAAACACTGCGCTAATCCCTAACTAGAAAATACTGAGAATTACTGATATTAACCAAAATCATATAAATGACATATAAAAATATGTGTAAGTGAAAGATAATAATTAGCAGCAGCTAAAAAATTGTGAGATATACACAATAAACAAAACAGAATATTACAAAAAGCCGCGCTAGTGAATTAAAAATAAATCAAATGAATGTGCGAATTAAAAATAATGAAAAATTCAAAAAAAATGAACCAAAGAACTATATATCCATAAAAGTCCAGTGACATAAATTAAACAGTGTTCATAAATGTGACAATGTAAAATCCAAAATCTGGTGACTGTGAAAATCAAGAACAACGTGATCCACCACCGTTAATTAAATGCACTTACCAGAGGGCAAGCTCAAATAAGCCTGTAATATGATGATATCAGGATAAGTCTCAACCATCTAGATACGGCACCAAACAGGATCTGAGCTCAGATGCAACAGTCAGTCTGAGGAGGAAGCGAACAGCGTGACACCACTATAAGAGCCATCGGTCGACACTGTCCAACTTGGATATACTAAAACCAATGGTATAACAAGCTAAGATTCACTGACAGGGCTCTCTTTTTACTGTCCGACCCCAGTGTGTTCTACAGGCGCCCCCCCAAAGATCGCTCCCTTTGGGATAGACGCACTATATCCAACTGTTGGAGCAATTACTGAGCTCCAGTTGGCTGATGGGCATCTATATATATTTGGTATACAACCGACCTCCTTTGAGGTTGTAAAGTGAAGAAGCTCCTCCCTCCAGCCGTTACTTTTAACCCTACTGGAATGTCTCGTTACTTGGTGTGCTCTCCATAGATTTCTGGTCCGATACCATTGGAGACTGCCTATACTACTATTGGTCCTAAGGAGGAATAGGATTTGATTATCTGTCCCTGGCTGACCCTATACAAGGAGATCCTGTTTGGTGCCGTATCTAGATGGTTGAGACTTATCCCGATATCATCATATTACAGGCTTATTTGAGCTTGCCCTCTGGTAAGCGCATTCAATTAACGGTGGTGGATCACGTTGTTCTTGATTTTCACAGTCACCAGATTTTGGATTTTACATTGTCACATTTATGAACACTGTTTAATTTATGTCACTGGACTTTTATGGATATATACAGGTCCTTCTCAAAAAATTAGCATATTGTGATAAAGTTCATTATTTTCTGTAATGTACTGATAAACATTAGACTTTCATATATTTTAGATTCATTACACACAACTGAAGTAGTTCAAGCCTTTTCTTGTTTTAATATTGATGATTTTGGCATACAGCTCATGAAAACCCCAAATTCCTATCTCAAAAAATTAGCATATCATGAAAAGGTTCTCTAAACGAGCTATTAACCTAATCATCTGAATCAACTAATTAACTCTAAACACCTGCAAAAGATTCCTGAGGCTTTTAAAAACTCCCAGCCTAGTTCATTACTCAAAACCGCAATCATGGGTAAGACTGCCGACCTGACTGCTGTCCAGAAGGCCATCATTGACACCCTCAAGCAAGAGGGTAAGACACAGGAAGAAATTTCTGAACGAATAGGCTGTTCCCAGAGTGCTGTATCAAGGCCCCTCAGTGGGAAGTCTGTGGGAAGGAAAAAGTGTGGCAGAAAACGCTGCACAACGAGAAGAGGTGACTGGACCCTGAGGAAGATTGTGGAGAAGGACCGATTCCAGACCTTGGAGGACCTGCGGAAGCAGTGGACTGAGTCTGGAGTAGAAACATCCAGAGCCACCGTGAACAGGCGTGTGCAGGAAATGGGCTACAGGTGCCGCATTCCCCAGTTCAAGGCACTTTTGAACCAGAAACAGCGGCAGAAGCGCCTGACCTGGGCTACAGAGAAGCAGCACTGGACTGTTGCTCAGTGGTCCAAAGTACTTTTTTCAGATGAAAGCAAATTTTGCATGTCATTCGGAAATCAAGGTGCCAGAGTCTGGAGGAAGACTGGGGAGAGGGAAATGCCAAAATGCCTGAAGTCCAGTGTCAAGTACCCACAGTCAGTGATGGTCTGGGGTGCCATGTCAGCTGCTGTTTTATCAAGGGCAGGGTCAATGCAGCTAGCTATCAGGAGATTTTGGAGCACTTCATGCTTCCATCTGCTGAAAAGCTTTATGGAGATGAAGATTTCATTTTTCCGCACGACCTGGCACCTGCTCACAGTGCCAAAACCACTGGTAAATGGTTTACTGACCATGGTATTACTGTGCTCAATTGGCCTTCCAACTCTCCTGACCTGAACCCCATAGAGAATCTGTGGGATATTGGGAATAGAAAGTTGAGAGACGCAAGACCCAACACTCTGGATGAGCTTAAGGCCGCTATCGAAGCATCCTGGGCCTCCATAACACCTCAGCAGTGCCACAGGCTGATTGCCTCCATGCCACGCCGCATTGAAGCAGTCATTTCTGCAAAAGGATTCCCGACCAAGTATTGAGTGCATAACTGAACATAATTATTTGAAGGTTGACTTTTTTTGTATTAAAAACACTTTTCTTTTATTGGTCGGATTAAATATGCTAATTTTTTGAGATAGGAATTTTGGGTTTTCATGAGCTGTATGCCAAAATCATCAATATTAAAACAAGAAAAGGCTTGAACTACTTCAGTTGTGTGTAATGAATCTAAAATATATGAAAGTCTAATGTTTATCAGTACATTACAGAAAATAATGAACTTTATCACAATATGCTATTTTTTTGAGAAGGACCTGTAGTTCTTTGGTTAATTTTTTTTGAATTTTTCATTATTTTTAATTCGCACATTCATTTGATTTATTTTTAATTCACTAGCGCGGCTTTTTGTAATATTATTATAAAGGGCAATGCCTGAGAAAGGTGCTGTTAGAGTCTTATGCTGCGTACACACGGCCGGAATTTCTGATGGAAAAAGTCCAATGGTAGCTTTTCATTGGATATTCCGACCGTGTGTATGCCCCATCGGACTTTTCTGTCGGCTGTCGGCTGTTGGCTGACGGAGTTTTGGGCGGTGCAAAGTCCGGCCGTGTGTACACGGCATAAGTTATTTATTTGTTTTTTTTAACCAGATCTTTGGTCAAGACTAGGCTTGTCTTATGATGGATGGACGGATGATGGATGACATTTTTCATTTAACCATCATACAGTCATTGAAGTTGATTTAACCACTAGCTGCCCAAACCAATTCTGACACTCTTCTCATACATGTAAAAAATCTGCTTTTTTTCTACTAGATAATTACCTAAACCCCTCAAACATTATAAATGTCATGAAAGCAAAAGCCTGTGAGAAAAAAATGGATGGATTAATTTTCTTTTTTATTTATATTATTAAAAATCTTTTACACTTTATTTACTGTTAGTTTTTGTTATCAACTTTATTGCTATTACAAGGGATGAGCAACATGCCTTGTGATAGCAAGGGCAGTGACGGGTTCTCTTTACTGGTACATTTGGGGTCTTTTAGACTCAAGATCTCCCCTCTTCCCCTTTAAACGTATCTCATCAATTCAAGATTGGTTTGATCAGATGCTGTCACAAACTAGTAATGGCAAACCCAAACCAGAAGTGACAAAATGCTTGTAGCTTCGAATTTCATAGCACATATAGATAATTGGAGAACTTCCACTCAGTCCCATGCTCCTCGTGGAATGGGAGAGCCTGGGAAGATGAGCATGGAAGTGGGGAACCACCTTCTGCCCCATGTAAAAGTAATACAGCAGTTGTATACCACTGACCCCCAGGCATGTACGGTTACGTCCTAAGTGCAAGAAATGCTTAAAGAGACCCTGTCACCAGAACATTTATTGCAACAAAAATCTTCTTATAAGATAATACTGTATTTAGCAAACCCCCTAAGGGCCACAAGTAACTGTGATCCCCCACCCTGCACAGAGAGGCACACTGAATTTTCACAGTCACCTCAGAGTCAGGAAACAGTCCAGTACTTTGTTTTTGTTATTTTTTGAGTGGTTAGAACTTGGATAGGGCTTGGAGAATTATGGGATGACCACTTGACTTCAAACAAACTTCAGGGACAACTTTTTCTATATGCTGGCACTGGATATTGAGATGCACGTTTTTTGAATATTACTAGCACTCTTCATATGTGTGCACTAATAGGTGCATCTAGATTATTTTTCACTTGCTATTGATTTGTTTTACTTGTTATTTGCCTTTGGTATAAGGCTGTCTATACATATAGAGATTATTTTTGTTGTGCACCTAGTCACTATTGTGATATACATGGTAGGGTAACCTATTATTGCATACTTGTGCACATTTCACATGATTTGGGAATCCTCTGAGCCTCCAGGAGTAGGGTTAACCCATTAATCACTTACCCTTATCTTTTAGTATATATAGATATACGACTTACAATTTATACACTCATGGTATAGGTAGCGCCACTGACCCCTTTATCATATATCCACTTTTCCTATATGCAGTCTATATGTACTCCACTCCTTCCTCCAGCACTCACTTGCTTTGAGAACTTCAGCTGTGTCACCTGATTACAATTTTAGTAGGAAAGGCCCATTACAGGCAGGGACTCGCAGCCCCTACACTTTTCCAGCACTTCCTCTCTGTGCTAACCGATTCCAGCACCACCTCTTCAGGCATTGCCAGCCTGCCTGGCTGCAGCTGCCACTTTCTATAGTCCTCCTGGATAACTTCTCCACAGTCCTCCCAGACTGTAGACTTTCTCCACAGTCCTCCCAGACTGAACACTTTCTCCACAGTCCTCCCAGACTGAACACTCACCAGCCCACCCGGCTAACTTCTCAGGAGATCTCCTGGACATGCTGACCTGCTCCTGTTGTCCTCTTATTTTCTCCTGTGAAAGGATTCCTCCATGTGTTGTAGAGGGTCCCTCCAGCACCCAAGCCCCAGGCCCAAAGTCACTCCCCCCAGACTAGGGTGCACTCTCAAGGGCCTCCAACAACGTCCTCAGCACTCCATCTCCATCTGCCACCGGTCTTCCCCTGCTGACATGGCTCATACCTATTTATGAGATGCTACCCCCTTCCAGACCCCTTTTCTGGGGATTGGTTGAGGACCTTATAAATATGCCAAACAGCTCCTCCTAACCTCCACCCACTACATCTGGAAGCTTCTCCAAGATTACAAAAAAAAGGGGGAGGCATCAGAGAAGCTGCTTGCTGAGTCACCCAGCCTCCCTGAAGATATAACCTCGCTAGAAGATATAAATTGGGATAAAATCTTAGGAACAAAAAAACATGAAGGAGAGATGGGTTCGCTTTAAGAGCATATTAAATAAGGGCATTAGCCCATGTATCCCATTGGGTAATAAATTCAAAGCTAACAAAAGTCCTGGATGGCTTAGTGCCAATGTAAAAATGCATATGAAAGCAAAAGAGAAGGCCTTCAAAAAATACAAGGTTGAGGGATCATTGTCAGCATTCAAACTTTAAAAGAATGCAAAAAGAAATGTAAAGGTGCAATTAAGGAAACTAAGATTGAAAACGAAAGACACATAGCGGAAGAGAGCAAAAAAAATACCAAGAAATTCTTTAAGTATGTAAACAGTAAAAAAGGGAAGACAGACCATATTGGCCCCATAAAGAATGAGGAAGGACATCTGGTTACAAAGGATGGGGAGATGTCAAAGGTATTGAATTTATTCTTCTCCTCAGTCTTCAGGAGGGAATCGGGGGGCCTCAGTAACCAAAACTGCAGTGTTTATCCTCGTGACACATCACAGGAAGCACCCTCATGGCTAACAGAGGACAGAATTAGAATTAGACTTGGAAAAAACATTAATAAATCCCCGGGACCAGATGGCTTGCACCCGAGCATACTTAGGGAACTCAGTCAAGTAATTGCTAGACCATTGTTCCTCATTTTTACTGACAGTCTACTGACTGGAATGGTACCAGCGTATTGGAGAAAAGCCAATTGTACTACCAATATTTAAAAAGAGCCCAAAATACATCCCTGGGAATTACAGACCAGTTAGCATAACATCAATAGTATGCAAGCTCTTGGAGGGGATAATAAGGGACTTTATACAAGATTTTAGTAATGAAAATGGTATCATTAGCAGTAATCAGCATGGATTCAAGAAGAATCGTTCTTGCCAAACCAATCTATTAACATTATATGAGGAGGTAAGTTGCCATCTAGATAAAGGAAGGCCCGTAGACGTGGTATATCTCGATTTTGCAAAAGCATTTGACACAGTTCCCCATAAACGTTTACTGTACAAAATAGGTTTGTTGGCATGGACCATAGGGTGAGTACATGGATTGAAAACTGGCTACAAGGGCGAGTTCAGAGGGTGGTGATAAATGGGAAATACTCAGAATGGTCAGGGGCGGGTAGTGGGGTCCCACATGGTTCTCTGTTGGGACCAATCCTATTTCATTTGTTCATAAACGACCTGGAAGATGGGGTTAACAGTTCAATCTCTGTATTTGCAGATGATACTAAGCTAAGCAGGGCAATAGCTTCTCTGCAGGATGTGGAAACCTTGCAAGAAGATCTGAACAAATTAATAAGGGGGGGCAACTACATGGCAAATGAGGTTTAATGTAGAATAATTTAAACATTTGGGTGGCAAAAATATGAATGCAATCTATACACTAGAGGGAGAACCTCTGCGGGAATCTAGGACGGAAAAGGACCCGGGGGTCCTAGTAGATGATAGGCTCAGCAATAGCATGCAATGCCACGCTTCTGCTAACAAAGCAAACAGAATATTGGCATGCATTAAAAAAGGTATTAACTCCAGGGATAAAGGGATAATTCTCCCACTCTACAAAACTCTGGTCCGCACCTGGAGTATGCTGTCCAGTTCTGGGCAGCAATCCTCAGGAAGAATGTACTGGAAATAGAGTGAGTACAAAGAAGGGCAACAAAGCTAATAAAGAGTCTGGAGGACATTAGTTATGAGGAAAGGTTGAGAGCACTGAATTTATTCTCTCTGGAGAAGAGACGCTTGAGAGGGGATACCATTTCAATTTACAAATACCATACTGGTGACCCCACAATAGGGATAAAACTTTTTTGCGGAAGGGAGTTTAACAAGACACGTGGCCTCTCATTTAAATTAGAAGAAAAGAGGTTTAACCTTTAACTATGTAGAGGGTAAATTACTGTAAGAGCGGCAAGGATGTGGAATTCCCTTATACAGGTGGTGGTCTCAGCGGGGAGCATCGATTAGTTTAAAAAAACTATTAGATAAGCACCTGAATCACTGCAACATACAGGGATATACAATGTAATACTGACATATAATAACACACATAAGTTTGACTTGATGGCCTTGTGTCTTTTCAATCTCACCTACTACGTAACTATGTAACTCATCCCTGACCCAGATTCAACCCAGGCCTGGCGCTCAGCCAAACCTATTTTCCTACACTAACAAACCTATTTACATCTAGCACACTAGCTAGAAGGTACTACATACAGTTAACATTTGTTATGCAAGTTATTTACCAGTAAGAGCCTTCAATGTGTAGACACCCAAAAGCCTCAAGACTGTTGCTGGGTGATGCCATGTGATGTCAGAAGCCCTATCAGACTCAGAGCTGTGATTTACATGACATTCTGTAAGAACCTTCCCCAGCAGGGCCTAGGTCAGCACAGAGAGAAAGTAATTAGACACATCTAGAAGAACCAAGAGCTAGGCCATGCAAAGAAGGAGGGAGCTGTGCTGGGAAACTGACTGGTCCATTTTTGTAGCAAGTTCAAATTTTGCCATTGCAAAAGTGAATACAATTTATTTATGGAAAGGAGAAACACATTTTAAGAACCTTATTTCTCTGTCCTTTTATTTCCATGTTTTACATGCAATCTGCTGAACACTTCCTATGTTATATCTAGGAATGTAATTAGCTCTACTATTTCCTTCTTCAACTATATAATGATTAGTGTCCATATTGTATGTAGCAAAATAGTAGAGTGGGGAGATTTAAGTATTTAGCAAAATACAACAGGGCAGGGCTGAGACCACTCAGTCAACAAAATTCTTTGCTGTCAGCCTACTAAATGTCTTAAAAGCTAAATGCATTTGTAACAGACCAACAGGTATTTTCTGTACTTGCAGGGTCTTTATAGGGACAAAAACATAGGAAAATGTGCATGTAATGGAGAGGTGTACTGCATATTTTATATATTGCCCAGAGATACTTTATTTTACAAGCTTTCCTTGTAACAAAATATATGCTTTGGGGGCATGTTATAGTGAACTTCAAAGCCTAAGCTGTGTTTTTGGTACATATGAAAAATGTTAAAACTGGCTCAGCTAGGTGAAATAGAAATTCTGAGCAAGATTAAGGCAGCCAAATGGTTAACCATTAAAATGAAAAGCAAATATAAATGGAATCTAAAAACTGATTATTTTAAAACAATACATTCCAAGTCAGTTCCCCAAGATTTGAATGTAAATTAGCTTTCTAATTTCCTTTAAACTCTTTAATATATTTCAATAGTGTTTTGTGCAAAAGAAGACTATTGGAAAAGCGTTTTATGTAATTCTTCTTAAAGGGAAAAAAAGATTTTTGTTCTGCCATTATTATGGGGCTCTCCATGTAATAACATAATAACATGCTTGTGCTAACATCCTTTCATTCTGTCTTCTATTTAAATCCCTTAATGTTTGCATTTGCCAGAGTGAATGCACTTTTAAAACTATGATAATGTATTAACTCAAATGATGGTAATTGGAGTTCTGCACAGTAGTATTCATGTGATTGCTGATGTTAAGCTTATGTGATATCCAGTATGTTGGATCTGGTGACCTTTTTGGCCCTGAGTCCAGACATTTTAGTTAAAAGGCAACTACAGTCGTTTTTGTTCGTTTTTTTTTTTTTTTTTATCTAAATGCAATCACTTGCACTGAACACTTCTCAAACCATAACCCAGGGGTTTAAAGTTAAACTCTAAAGCACAAAAATATCCAGTAGCATGGAAGGGGAAAAACCTACCTTGGGGCGTGGCCTAGCACCTGTTTTGTAATTACTGCTTTAGCGCTCTGTTTGTACTTTTATTCTACCTTAATCTTTAATAAAGACTAAAGATACAAAAAAAAATATTCTTTGCACACCCAGCCCCCCCAAAAAAAATAAAAAGAAGAGGATTATCATTGTACTTTTCACTGTCCAGTCACAGGCTGGGGACAGGACCATGACAGTTTTAACTGGTTGAATAATGCTGGCCATCATTCAGCTGGCAAGAATGAGGACACTCAATAATGGAAAAAAATGGGGGGGGGGGGGGGAGCTCCATATTAAAAGCAAGCATTATAGCAAAAGCTTTTTTTTATTATTTTGTCTTTCAAAGGGCTATTATTTCTTATATTTTTGGGGGGTCTGTTCTGCTTTAAACTAGATCAAATCCCAATCATTCTAATGTCATATAATTAATTCATTTAGATTTTAATGAACAGATACAGTGGTGTGAAAAAGTGTTTGCCCCTTCCTCATTTCCTGTTCCTTTGCATGTTTTTCACACTTAAGTGTTTCGGAACATCAAACCAATTTAAACAATAGTCAAGGACAACACAAGTAAACACAAAATGCAATTTGTAAATGAAGGTGTTTATTATTAAAGGTGAAAAAAAATCCAAACCATCATGGCCCTGTGTGAAAAAGTGATTGCCCCCCTTGTTAAAACATGCTATAACTGTGGTTGTCCACACCTGAGTTCAATTTCTCTAGCCACACCCAGGCCTGATTATTGCCACACCTGTTCACAATCAAGGCATCACTTAAATAGGAGCTGCTTGACACAGTAAGGTCCACCAGAAGATCCTTAAAAGCTACACATCATGCCGAGACCCAAAGAAATTCAGGAACAATTGAGAAAGAAAGTAATTGAGATCTATCAGTCTGGAAAGGGTTATAAAGCCATTTCCAAAGCTTTGGGAATCCAGCGAACCACAGTGAGAGCCATTATCAACAAATGGCGAAGACATGGAACAGTGGTGAACCCTCCCAGGAGTGGCCGGCCGCCCAAAATTACCCCAAGAGCGCAGCGACGACTCATCCAAGAGGTCACAAAAGACCCCACAACAACGTCCAAGGAACTGCAGGCCTCACTTGCCTCAGTTAAGGTCAGCGTTCATGCCTCCACCATCAGGAAAAGACTGGGCAAAAATGGCCTGCATGGCAGAGTTCCAAGTAGAAAACCACTGCTGAGCAAAAAGAACATCAAAGCTCGTCTCAATTTCTCCACAACACATCTTGATGATCCCCAAGACTTTTGGGACAACATTCTGTGGACCGATGAGACAAAAGTGGAACTCTTTGGAAGGTGTGTGTCCAAGTATATCTGGCGTAGAAGGAACACTGCATTTCAGAAAAAGAACATTATACCAACAGTAAAATATGGTGGTGGTAGTGTGATGGTCTGGGGCTGTTTTTCTGCTTCAGGACCTGGAAGACTTGCCGTGATAAAAGGAACGATGAATTCTGCTGTCTACCAAGAGATCCTGAAGGAGAATGTCCGACCATCTGTTCGTGTACTCAAGCTGAAACGAACTTGGGTTCTGCAGCAGGACAATGATCCTAAACACACCAGCAAGTCCACCACCGAATGGCTGAAGAAAAACAAAATGAAGACTTTGGAGTGGCCTAGCCAAAGCCCTGACCTGAATCCTATTGAGATGTTGTGGTATGACCTTAAAAAGGCCGTTCATGCTCGAAAACCCTCTAATGTAACTGAATTAGGACAATTCTGCAAAGATGAGTGGGCCAAAATTCCTCCAGGACGCTGTAAAAGCCTCATTGCACGTTATCGCAAACGCTTGGTTGCAGTTGTTGCTGCTAAGGGTGGCCCAACCAGTTATTAGGTTTAGGGGGCAATCACTTTTTCACACAGGGCCATGATGGTTTGGATTTTTTTTCACCTTTAATAATAAACACCTTCATTTACAAATTGCATTTTGTGTTTACTTGTGTTGTCCTTGACTATTGTTTAAATTGGTTTGATGTTCCGAAACACTTAAGTGTGACAAACATGCAAAGGAACAGGAAATGAGGAAGGGGGCAAACACTTTTTCACACCACTGTATGTTGAATCAATTTCTCCTATCGGTGTCAGACAGAGGCGCACTGTAACCGCTCCAGTCACCCCCACCAAAAGGTTATCTATCAGTGTAGTAAACTTAAAGTCTGAGCCCTGTTGACACAATAATAGAACGTAGTCAGGTCTGCTTGGTCAATCTCCCACTCAATGACACACGCATCACTGTGCATAGATATGGGTGATAGGTTTCATGATGATGCCTGCCACCGGCTATGGGAGAGGACGAGATAGCTGCCTGTGACTGTATGGGTGATCGCCTGGTTAGACAACAAACATCCCAGTTGGAGGGCCTCCTCAAGAGAGCCATCGTGACCCCTAAGGCTCTGCATTTTCTAGAGTTCCACAGGAATGATGTGGTGTGGTGTGGAGCCAGGGACATAGATGTAAAAATGTTGAGTAAAAAGATAAAGAAGGAAAAAAAAATATTAGTAAGACACAGCTAATTTGGTCCACCCAGTGCTCTCCCTAACAGGGATTCAGTGAATGCAGGTGAGGGGGCCACTTGCTGTGGAGTACTCATGGTGGCTGCAGAGTGATGGGAGGCAGGGAGATCAGCGCGGTCCTGGTCAGCAATAGATTCTTCAGCACTGACCGTGTCTCGTGAGGATGCGGCCACCATTTTGGAGTGGCCGCGCTGCGCCGCTGCTGTTTATAATTCCCAGGATAGATTCCTCCGGGCAGTTACTGTGGACATCAGGAGGTAGCTGGGGGTGTCCACGGTCGGCTGGTGGTGATACCGGACCAGAATGAGGGTTCAGACGGCTGTGGTGCGGGTTACAGGGCTGGAGCGGTGCGGAGCTCCCGGACTAAGAGGCCATCTTGGACGCTGCCGAGCATGCGCCTCTTGACTGGGTCATTTTAACACATGAATATGTTTTGATCTAAACTATTCCATTGTAGCTCTGGCTGTATCTTTAGGGTCATTGCCCTGCTGGAAGGTGAACCTCCACCCTAAGGCCACTTTCACACTGAAGCGCTTCTAAACTGCCAGTAAAAACACTGAGCGCTTTTGAAGAGCTTTTCAGGCGCTTTTGAAGAGCTTTCCATTCATTTCAATGGAGAGGGGAGTTTTTCACAGCCCTGCCAGCACACTGCCCCAGTGTGAAAGTGTTCATTGATTTTAATGGAAATAAGTTTTCGTGAGTTTTTTAGGCGCTGTTTTTAGCGTGAAAGCGCCTGAAAAGCGCCTCAGTGTGAAAGTGGTCAAAGTCTCAAATCTTTTGCAGAGTCTAAGACCACTTTCACACTGAGGCGCTTTTCAGGCGCTTTCACGCTAAAAACAGCGCCTAAAAAGCTCCCGAAAACGTATTTCCATTAAAATCAATGAACGCTTTCACACTGGGGCAGTGTGCTGGCAGGGCTGTGAAAAACTCCCCTCCCCAATGAAATGAATGGAAAGCTCTTCAAAAGCGCCTGAAAAGCTCTTCAAAAGCGCTCAGTGTTTTTACTGGTAGTTTAGAAGCGCTTCAGTGTGAAAGTGGCCTAATAGGTTTTCTTCTAAGATTGCCTTGTATTTGGCTCCATCCATCTTCCCATCAACTCTGACCACACCCTGGTGTGTTCAGGGTTATGTGCAGTGTTAGCTTTCCGCCACACATAACGTTTTGCTTTTAGGCCAAAAGTAACATTTTGGTCTCATCTGACCAGAGCACCTTCTTCAATATGTTTGCTGTGTCCCCCACATGGCTGCTCGTAAACTGCAAATGTGACTTCTTATGGCTTTCTTTCAACAATGGCTTTCTTCTTGTCACTCTTCCATAAATGCCAGATTTGTGGAGTGCATGACTAATAGTTGTCCTGTGGACAGATTTTCCCACCTGAGCTGTGGATCTCTGCAGCTCATCCAGGGTTACAATGGGCCTCTTGACTGCTTCTCTGATTAATTCTCTCCTTGCCTGACCTGTAAGTTTAGGTGGACTGCCATGTCTTGGTAGGTTTGCAGTTGTGCCATACTCTTTCCATTTTCGGATGATGGATTGAACAGTGCTCCGTGAGATGTTCAACGCTTGGGATATTATTTTTATGACCTAACCCTGCTTTAAACTTCTCCAAAACTTTATCTCTGACCTGTCTGGTGTATTCCTTGGCCTTCATGATGCTGTTTGTTCACTAAGGTTCTCTAACAAACCTCTGAGGGCTTCACCGAACAGCTGTATGTATACTGAGATCAAATTATGCACAGGTGGGCTTTATTTACTAATTAGGTGACTTCTGAAGGCAATTGTTTCCTCTAGATTTTAGTTAGGGGTATCAGAGTAAAGGGGGCTGAGTAGAAATGCACACTTTTCACATATTTATTTGTAAAAAAATTGAAAACCATTTATTATTTTACCTTCCACTTCACAATTATGTACCACTTTGTGTTGGTCTGACACATAAAATACTAAATAAATACATTTACATTTTTGGTTGTAACATGACAAAATGTGGAAAATTTCAAGGGGTATGAATACGTTTTCAAGGCACTGTAGTTGCTAACATCCTCCTTTTTCTTTTATCTCTAGGCCATCTGCAAAAGGAGGCCCCTAATATAGGCCTTATAGGTACACCAGATCATGGATACCTGGGAGTCTAGGGTCGTATTGAAGTGAAAAAATTCCTTCAAATGTTTTTCATTTTTCCTCAATAAGATGTGGAATTAAATAGGCGTGTATTATTTTGCCACAAGAGCGTGGGGGATTCATTATACTGTTCAATGATTTCTGCTATAAGTGGGGCATGGTCACACGATGTAATATTGCCTACAGTATGTGTATTTTGGATTCTTTGCACATGGAGGGCAGGTCTGCAAGTATTAGATTGATTCTCGAGTATGATCTATGTGGGGCCGAAAAGAATGTAAAGCCCCTTTTACCTGGGTGTAGAGGTCTCCAAACATCCAATAGAGATTCATTATGTAAAGTAGTATTAAGTATTGTCCTGTGACTGGAGATTGGGGAAGTGCTGTCCATTTTATTGTCTATTACTAAATTAAAATATCCTAGCAGGAGGAGAGTACCTTTGCTTACTGATTTGACTTTACTTAAGAGTTTTCTTAAAAAAGATAGTTGACCTTGGTTGGGAGCATAAATTGACACAATAATATACATTACATTGTTCAATGTGCAAACCAATATAATATAATGACCATTCAAATCAGTGAAAACTAGGGATGAGCCGAACACCCCCCATTTCGTTTCGCACCAGAACCTGTGAACGTTAGAACCCTATTAAATACAATGGACGCAAACGTTCGAAATCTAAAGTTCTAATTATAACGGCTAATATGCATGTTATTATCATAAAAAGGGTTTGGGGACCCGGGTTCTGCCCCAGGGGACATGTATCAATTCAAAAATAAGTTTTAAAAACGGCCATTTTTTCTGGAGCAGTCATTTTAATGATGCATAAAGTGAAAAAAAAAGTGAAATATTCCTTTAAATATCGTAACTGGGGGGTTGCTAAAGTATGCCTGTGAAGTGGCATGTGTTTCCTGTGTTTAGAACTGTGTATACTATGCAGGTGTATACTGTGCAGGAGGCACACTACACTGACTAAATATTAGGCAGATGCCTATGTTGCACAAAACAACTACACAACACCAGCAATGAGGGGGTAGATGCAGGTGTATGCTGTGCAGTGTGCAGGAGGCACCCTACACCCACTGTAAGAGCGCTAGGTTAGGAAGCAAAGCAAAGCTGACAATGTCCCTGCCTATCCTGCTCTCTCCCTGAACACTACAATCACTGTAACAGCGATATCTAAAGAAGTAAAGCACAGCTGACACTGTCCCTGCCTATCCTTCTCTCTATGAACGCCGCAACACACTACACAAGGCCGCCACGCTAGCGGCCTTATATAGTGTGGGGCGTGTACTAAACCCCCTGAGCTATAATTGGCCACTGTGGCCAATTATTGCTCTCCTCGCTGCTGGCGCTGAGATTGGCCAAGCATGCAGGGTCACAGTGCATGCTTGGCCAATCATCAGCCAGCAATGCACTGCGACTGGCGCAGTGCATTGTGGGCCGTTCGTATCACATGAATTTAATGCGAATGGCCCACAGTTCTGGCTTCGTTGAACGGACAATGTTCGATTAGAATATGGGTTCGAATCAAACACCGGGCTCATCCCTAGTGAAAACCTTATGCAGGGTAAATGCAACTGTGTTCTTGATTGCAATGAGAACACCATTGTGTTTAGCCAAAGAAAATCTGCAGATACATTCTATGTAAGTATTTAGGGGCTTTTGCAGCATGAAAATGGGTTTCCTGTATACACAGTGTATCCTCCTGTAATCTCTGAGCTTCTGGCCGCATTGTTTTGTGCTTGAAAGGGCTAGTCAAGCCCTTAAAATGACTTAAGGGCTTAAGAGATACAATTTTGATAGTCATGGGGCAGGATGAGTGCTTGTAATGAGCAGATATATTTAACAAATGTAAAATCATAAAGTGCAGCGCTGATGGTAGTAAATAAAAAAATCACAATCAATGAAAACTAGTACTGAGCATAATCAGTGTCAAATAGTGCAAACAAGTGAAACAAAACAAGAATACTTGTGTCACTATAATCATAACAAATAATTCTGGAAGTGAAACCAAATTATATCAACTCTAAATCCATAATAAAGTCTATAAAGTGCTGCAATAAATAAGGTGACTGTGTGAGTTGTCTGCAGATATCCACCACCATAAAGAAAGAGATACCGGATATAAAGGATCCACATTAGGCCTAATGAGTCTAAAAGGCTTATTGGTGTAATCACACTCAAGGAGATGTACAGCAACTCCAGCTTCCAATATGTACCAAGCAGGCAAAGATCCGTCACTAGGTTAACTCTGTGAGTATCCACCAAAGGTCTAATGGCCGGTATGTACTGTGGTTCTTCCCAATATTACATGTGACAAAGGAGAAAACATAGGGCCACGTAGTTTGATACCATTTATATAAAACATTTATTGAAAATCATAAAAAATGGTCACTCACATGCAGTGATGTAAGTAACTGAGTTAAAATAAACGGAGTTACTTAACGCAGTTACTTTAGAGGGTAACGAGTAATCTAACTGATTACTTTTCCCCTCATGGTAACGCAGTTCCCATTATTCGGGCGGCATTACCGCAATTACATCTACCGCCACTAGATGGCAGTAGTGTAATTCCGGTGTCCTGCCGAAAAAGTTCCCCCGCCGGATAAGGACCCTTACGCAGTACGAAGGACTACGGAGCTTACGAAAATTGCTCTGAGTGAACTCTACACCGCGCACCATGTAATTGTACGAGGTGATGCCGCATGCTCCCGATGCTCGTGCTACTCTGCAAGGGGCGTCCATCGTGTAACTAAGGGGCGGGTCTAGTATTACTGTAACCACCGCACAGGCGCAGTTAACATGCCGAACCTAAACAGCTCTGAGTGAATTGTACGAGGTGATGCCGCATGCTCCCGATGCTCGTGCTACTCTGCAAGGGGCGTCCATCGTGTAACTAAGGGGCGGGGGTCTAGTATTACTGTAACCAAGGGGCGCATTTATTATTGTTATATATCCATTAATTTAACATTCGCCCTCTTCTGTAGCCATGCGCCCCTTACACGATATAATAATAATAGACCCGCCCCTTGCTTACACGCTATAACAGATCTGCCCCTTGGTTAGAGTAATAATAGAGCAGCTCCTTGGTTACACGATATATAACAATAATAATAAATGCGCCCCTTACTTACAGTAATACTAGACCCGCCCATTAGTTACACGTATAGAATATTAAAAAAAGTTACTTTGCTGCGTAACTAATTACTTTTTCAATGTAGTAACTGAGTTACTAACGCAATTACTTTTTGGGAGAAGTAATTTGCAACTTAACTAATTACCTTTTTAAAGTAAGATGACCAACACTGCTTACATGTGAGAAGACATATAAAAGCATGTAGATAAAATCTGGCAACGCAGTGGCATCAGCAAAGCTTTTGCGGTGCTGACCTCAAGGACTCCCTCTTAGGGAAGGTGCATGATGTGGGCACTCATGCAGAGTGAATAACAGGTAGCCCGGTCGCTTATATCCTTCGCTGTGTGGTATATGGAGCTGGAGCTCTCCTAGTGAGCAGCAGTCCTCGTTGCCAGCAGGACACGCCCCCCTTTACTTTCACTTTCAACAATAACAGTAAACAGGACAAATAGAGAGGATGAATCTCCCTAACAGGGGCACAGACAGCAACAAAAAATAAATAAAGTCTGACAGCTGTTCAAATCTCCTCTCCACTCTAAAACTAAAAAGAAAACAGGTTTGCTTTTAGTGGCACTTTAACCACTTAAGCCCCGAACCAATTTGCAGCCAAAGGACCAGGCCCCTTTTTTGTGATTCGGCACTGCCTCGCTTTAACTGACAATTGCGCGGTCGTGCGACGTGGCTCCCAAACAAAATTGGCGTTCTTTTTTTCCCACAAATAGAGCTTTCTTTTGGTGGTATTTGATCGCCCCTGTGGTTTTAATTTTTTGCGCTATAAACAAACATATAGCGACAATTTTGAAAAAAATTCAATATTTTTTACTTTTTGCCATAATAAATATCCCCCAAAAATATATAAAAAAACGTTTTTTTTCCTCAGTTTAGGCCGATACGTATTCTTCTACATATTTTTGGAAAAAAAAATTGCAATAAGCGGTTATTGATTGGTTTGCGCAAAAGTTATAGCGTTTACAAAATAGGGGATAGCTTTATAGCATTTTTATTAATATTTTTTTTTTTTACTAGTAATGGCGGACACATCGGACATTTTTGACACATTTTTGGGACCATTGTCATTTATACAGAAATCAGTGCTATTTAAATGCACTGATTCCTATGCAAATGACACTGGCAGTGAAGGAGTTAACCACTAGGGGGCAGTGAGGGGTTAGTGTGACGTGTGTGTGTTTTTTTTTTACAGTAGGGGGCGTGGCTTTACGTGTTCACAATGCATCAGGGCCGAAACCGGAAGCTATTGGAAATTAGTGGAGTAGCAGTGTCTACTTCAGTGATTTTCAGCTTCCAGGAACGGCCACGTATGGTATATACATAATTACATTGGTCCAAGCGATTCATTGGAAGGTGAGAAAAGGGTGTGGGTATTAATGCCCGGAGTATAATTTTAATCTAGCAGGCTGTAAAAGTTAAAAAATAGATCTTCTCAAGCTGGAAAGTATTTTTGTAGTCAAATTCAGTGAAAGATTGTCATGTTGGACTGGACTGTACGTTTCATTTGCTGTTTTCTTGTGTCTACTTGCTTAGTAATTTGCTGCTCTTTATGTAGTAAATTGTGTTTAAATCTGACATGCTACAAATTATATTTTACTAAAACCATACAATGTTTTTATAATTAAACAACCCCAGGTTATAAGGTATATCAGTAAAAACCATAGACTAAATCTTTAAACCTTAGACCTTACTGTCTAAGCTTCTCAGACACATATTGCAGGTTCATTTTAATTAGTTTCTATGTCCTTGACTGAACTGTCAAAAATATTCCCTTTAATACAAACATACTTTTATCATATTCCTTTTTTAGTGTGGCTTCTATCTCAGATGATGAATAGACCTCTGAGTTTTTAAATCCATTTGTTTGTCCTTCTTAACCAATTCCACTTGGTCATGCATGATGCATTTCAACTTCTATGCATCCTTATACCCCCTATCTAAGCTAGCCAACACTCAAAAATGTTATAAACACCAATACTATGTCATATAATTAAGTGCAGCGCTGTGATTAAAGCCTCATTGCAAGTTTGGCTGAACGGATGGTCCAACTGAACTATTTCCTGCATTAACAGATGAACTGCTTCAATATATTGCAACAACCAAGCAGTTATAAAGTGCCATCTATGCTTCTTCCAGAACCTATAAACTACAAATCATTAAAAAGTTATCACTAGAATGATTCCTGAAAAGTCTATTCAAACAAGTAAAATTGTCCACAATAAACTTCAGGTGTGTGAATCCCCTTCACAAGGCATGCAGATCCTGTGATGCCCCTGTGAGGTCTAATTATATTGTAACTGGTTTATAAAAGTTGGGAAAAATAGCTGTTGCCCTTTAAATTTATACACATAGAATAAAGTTGGCCCTTGCACCAGGCTCAGTGTTGGCCCACCAGCCTGATAAGCACTTAGAGGATGGGGGATGATTAAAAGGAATTTTAAAAGAAGACTGATAAAAAGTCCATATCATAACACCTTGAAGGCAGCCCAGTGGAAGATAAGAGGCGACTCTTGGAACAACTGAGGATAAAACACACAGGCGCCACTCTAAGTCCAGTATTAGCATAAATGTAATGCACAAAACGGACATAAGTACTCACAAGAGTATATAATATTTTTGTGCATTCAATTTATGGTTATACTGCACTTAGAGTGGCGTATGTGTTTTATCCTCTGCCTTTAACATTTAGGCTTTCACTTGCATTCTTTGGAGAAAATAAAACAAGATATATGACTGTTTTTTATGGACAACAGTGGAAGGTTTACTGCAATTTTCATTGGTCAGAATTTGTCTTCTAACTGTGTAGAACAAACATGTTGGCACACCATAGATATTGTGCTTTTGTGCTTGTCAAATCGCATGCCAAATCGGTGGCTTTTGCCAGCATTGGCACCATCCCAATCAGTGCGCGCCAACTTTGCGGCACCACACTGATTCCCAAAAGTTATTCCTGTACTACTTTTGGTGACTTCGGGGGCAATTTGAATAGACATCTGTGCATGAACCTGCACAAATATCTGTCAAATCGCCTCCGAAGTCGGACTGTATTGCGTTCAGCTGAACGCGCACAATTTCTAACCCACATCAGTGTGAACCTATTCTCCAGGAGGGGTGGACTCCCTCCAGGCACACCTGCCCTTAATCTATCCATTTTTGTATGTGCTCTTACTATGGAGCCTCTGGAAATTTAGAGCTAGGACCACGGTATATACAGAGGTCCCTGGATGTGGGCTCTGCAGCTTACGCATAGATTTGCAAATGTGTGCAAACAAAACCCACAGTTTTTAATGTAAACTGTTAGACAGGGTCAATTTAGTTGTTTTGCAGGCTGGCTGACAGGTGTGCTGGGAAATGTTTTGTTTGTTTGTGCTGTGCATTGCTCTTCCATGTGCACCTTACTGCAAAGGTCAGTTATAGGTTGGGGCGGTTGCCACTTTTTTGTACAGTTGGTTGAATTGGATGCAGGGACGCACTGGATGCCTTTGCTGCCATTGTGCTTTTTTTGAATGTCACGTGTGCCCCTGTGCCTTTAAGGAGGGATGGGTGGATCCAGGCATACCTGCCCTTAATTTATACATTATTATATGTGCTCCTGCTATTAATACTATGGATGGAAATGTTGAGTTAGGACCGCAGTATTTACAGAGGCCCCTTGATGTGGGCTCCGTGGCTTATGCATATATTTGCAAATGTGTGCAAACAAAACCCTCTGTTTTTAACGTAAACTGTTAAGCCTGGTACAAAACCGCAGGTTGCACAAAAAAAAATGAAAGCCCTGGTCGGAGCCGCTGTACTAACCATGCAAGGTTAGTACATGTGGTGGATATTTCACCACACTCTTGCGCTAATAAGCGCCTTTCAATCTTATGATATAATGCGCCCTCTGATCGTATGCCTCCCTGGATCCCCAGCTCCCAAAAACAGACATTACCAGACAAGTCTCACGTCATCTCAGCATCGGCCCCCCTCCAATGGGCCAGCTTGCTTTTTATTCACACACAACAAAGGATTGTGACCTCACAGGAAATTGAATGACCATATAAGGATTTGAAACAATGGAGAAAAAGGTGGTGTCTTCACAGACAGCCAATAAAGACATTTGTTTTCCTTCAAAAGAACCAATCACAGACCTGTATACTTTTAAATAGTTTTAGCAAACTGACAATTCTGTTGATAGTAATCCTTAGCACACATTGTTCGAAGAGAACAATGTGTACCTGGAACAGGTCTTAACCAGCGTCAGTCTGCCCCAGTCAGCTCTTTAGAGCAGGCTGGGACAGAACGAAAACTGAGGACTCTTATGACAAAATACATCTAAAACATCTTCATAAAATTTTCCCCAACATACAGCAATCTCCCTTGCTGAGCTGTTGTGTTCTGACAGGGGGAGGGCCCCTAAAACTGGTGGTCTAAAACCTACCTCTGCCCCCATTCCATCAATCTTAACTGCCTTAAATCTTTATTCAGAAAGTGTCCTTGCTGGGTCCTCTTCATCTTCAACATGCATATTGCAGTCAGCAGTGGCGGAACTACCGCCATAGCGACACACGCGGCCGCTATGGGGCCCGCAGCCGCTATGGGGAGGAGGAGAAAAGCATACTGCCGGGGGCCCAGGGGGGTGGCGAGCACTGCCCGCACAGTCCCCCAGCCAGGGGAAGTGAGGAGAGGAAGAGGCGCACTGTCCGTACAAGGCAGCAGAGCGCTGTGTAATAGCTTTTATTTGAATGTCCTGCGTGTGTTCCCGGGGCTCACCGCACATAGCCCCACCTCTTGGCCCGACGCTTTTGATAGACAGAACGCCGGTCCAATGCGGGACATGTGACGTCATCAAAGGCGCCGGGCCAAGAGGTGGGGCTATGTGACGTTGAGCCCCGGGAACACAGGACATTCAAATGTTAGCTATTACAGCTCTTTGCTGGACAGCGCGCCTCTTCCTCTCCTCACTTCCCCTGGCTGGGGGACCGTGCGGCCGGTGCTCGCCCCCCCCCCAATCTGAGACAGCCTCACGCTCGCCAATAAGGGCTTCTGCAGTCTGGCTTACCTCTTCCACTGCACAGGTGAGGCTGCATTGGGCACGGGGGAGGCTGCATTGGGCACAGGGGGGCTGCATTGGGCACGGGGGAGGCTGCATTGGGCACGGGGGAGGCTGCATTGGGCACGGGGGAGGCTGCATTGGGCACGAGAGAGGCTGAATTGGGCACGGGGAGGCTGCAATGGGCATGGGGGAGGCTGCATTGGGCACGGGGGAGGCTGCATTGGGCATGGGTGGGGCCACGCTGCATTGGGCAAAGGTGAGGCTGCATTGGGCACAGGTCAGGCTGCATTGGGCACGGGCAGGCCACGCTGCATTGGGCACGGGTCATGCTGCATTGGGCAAAGGTGAGACCACGCTGCATTGGGCAAAGGTGAGGCTGCATTGGGCACTGAACATGCTGCATTGGGCACGGGTGAGGCTGCATTGGGCACGGGTGAGGCTGCATTGGGCACAGGTGAGGCTGCATTGGGCACAGGTGAGGCTACATTGAGCAGGCCACGCTGCATTGGGCACAGGTGAGGCTGCATTGGGCACAGGTGAGGCTGCATTGTGCACTGAACATGCTGCATTGGGCACAGGTGAGGCTGCATTGGGCACTGGACACGTTGCATTGGGCACAAGTGGGCACAGGTGAGGCATTATTGGGCACTGGCCATGCTGCTTTGGGCACAGGTGAGGCTGTATTGGGCACTGGACATGCTGTATTGGGCACAGACCACGCTGCATTGGGCACAGGTGAGGCAGTATTGGGCATGGGCAGACCACGCTGCATTGGGCACAGGTGAGGATTATTGAAGCGCTAACACCAGGTGTTTGGAGTATCTTTATCTGTTGATTAAACTTTCTGGAATACATATATTGCTATTGTGGTGTAGGATCTGGGCTCTTTCTTTCTTCTCAGACTCGAACCACACACCCTTTGAGCCCCACCCTTTAAACCACGCCCACTATTTAGTTTAAGCCCCGCCATTTTTTTGTGGGGGGGCCCATACAACATTTTGCTATGGGGCCCTGTGATTTCTAGTTACGCCCCTGGCAGTCAGCTCATTTTTATAATGACTGAATTGACAGAATTGTACTCTGCAGGATTGAACAGAACGAATTGAACCACAGCACACATGTGCGGTATGAAGATGACCCAGCAAGGACACTTACTAAGACTGTGAGACTCCAGGCTGCAGAGTGAAGAATAGGTCAGAATGACGTATAAGTGTCAGTGGACGCGGAGAAAGCGTTTGACAGGGTAGACTGGGGACTCATGTTTCAAACACTTGCTCAATTTGGCTTTGGACCAAAATTTTTACAAAAAATCGGGGTTCTATATGACAATCCCCAAGCAAGGATTAAAATTAATGGAGTAACATCTTCCCGGTTCCGGATGGAAAACGGGACGAGACAGGGGTGCCCGCTGTCCCCCCTCCTTTTTATCCTGGCCTTGGAACCTCTCCTGGCCACAATCAGGAAAAATCCGTATATAGAGGGTATAGTCGTGAAAGGGGACGAGCATAAGATAGCCGCTTTCGCGGATGATATACTATTTTACGTAAACAATCCACATAGTACTCTCCCCAGGTTGATGCAAACTTTGAATCAATATGGGGAGATCTCTAATTTTAAAGTAAACAATTCTAAATCCTTTATATTGAATATAAATGTTGCCAAAAAAGACAAAGAGAGTCTACAGAAGAATTTTGCTTTTCCCTGGAAAAAACAAATAATGTACTTAGGAATTAACTTAGCGAATTCTCCTAGGGAAATATACAGAATAAACTACATCCCATTACTTGATGAGATAAAAAAAAAAAGCAAAGAGTACTCTACTAGGCCGCTCTCATGGCTGGGGCGTATTAATACAGTGAAAATGACCCTGTTACCGATAATTACATACAAATTCCAAATGCTCCCAATTCCCCTTCCCCAGACGTATCTCAACAAATTGAAATCTCTTATCATGAATTTCATATGGAAAAATAAAAAACACAGAATTGCACTCCACACATTGTCCAAGGAAAAGAAAAGAGGGGGTCTAGCGGTCCCTGATGTGGTAAAATATTACCATGCGATAGTCCTATCTAGAGTCCCTGACTGGAGCAAAAATAGCAGCACAAAAAGATGGGTCAATCTGGAAAAAACTCTCTGCAATCCACAACTAGGAAGAGAGATTTGGAACCCGCCAAAGTATAGAACACTGAGTGAAGGCACAAATACGTTGACAAGAAACACACTAAAAATATGGGATAAAATTCACAAACTATAAGGTTAAATATAATTCTTTATTAATAGCACTCAAAAACAATGATTACTTTGCACCAGGGAATAAAGTAGCGGGAGGGGGATGGATCATAGATGATAGAGCACAACTTAAGGATATTATATATAAAGGTAAAATTTTGTCACTAAATGAACTGAAAAAAAAAGGGGACTTGTTTGTTGTGAATGAGTGGAGGTATCTCCAGCTGTCCAATTTCGTTAGAGGTCTACCGCAGCCAATCAGGGCGAGTGAAGGCCTGACCCGGATGGAGCAAATTTTTACAGCATCCGAGACAAAAGGATCTATTGGGAAGATCTACAGGCTTCTGCGGGAGTTGGATGGGGCGGAGATACCCCCATTCATTCAAAAGTGGGAGAGGGAATTGAACACAAAAATAGATACACACACATTGGGAAAAATTCTTAACTTAACCTATAGCTCAGCAGTAGACTCGAGGACCATGGAAACTAACTATAAGTGTATATCAAGATGGTACATAACCCCTGCAAAAACATGTCAATTTCAAATAGGGGGCCCGGCAGAGTGTTGGAGGGGCTGTAGGGACAAGGGGACGATGGCACACCTATGGTGGGAATGCCACAGGATAAAAGCTTATTGGAGCAAAATAATAGACTACATTAAGGAGATTACTGGAACACGCCTCGAAAAGGACCCATGGGTGATCTTATTTCATGGTACGAAAGAAGCGGTTAAGCCTTATCAAAGGTCGCTAATCCCACACCTGCTCAATGCTGCAAAACGTCAGATAGCGAGGAATTGGAGGAAACAAGAGGAACCAGCAATCTGGGAGTGGGTAGATATAGTCGAGGATACCCGACTGATGGAGTCTCTTAGAACCAACATAGAAAAAGGAACAGAAGGATCGATAGAGAAATGGGATAGCTGGAAAAAATTTAAAAAGACGTGGAGTTATGTAGAAGCTCTACGTGCATAGGGTAAATGGTAGAAGTCCTAAAACCCATAACTTAAGAGTATAGAACACTGTTGGTAAATTTTCAGCTAACAGTCACAGCGAAGCAGAAAGGGGGGGAGGGTGGGGGGGAGGGAGGGAGGGAGGAAACTTAAAAACGATATCAGTAAAGGAAAGGATTGTGGAGACTGCTGATTAAACGAAGTATAAGTTATTGAGAAATGCCACAATGATGTAAACACGAGAACGGACGATACGAACAGATAAAGCTGAGTAAGGTCCGCCTGAAAGTTGAACTGAGATGGCAAAAAAAAAAAAAAAAAAAAAGAATGACGTATAAGAACAGGTGGGCTGCACTCAGGGGGCTTGTGGCATTAGCAAAGGTACAGCTATCCCTTAACTGCTTGACCCCTGCTTCACGTAGAAATACGGTGGCAAAGCGGCTCTCCTGTGTCAGATTATGTACCTAGTATGTAATAAGAAACTTCGAAGTAGGGGGGGTCAACGTGCGCTGCCAGTGCCACAGCTGTGCTGTGATTAGACACAACTCGAGTCGATCATCGGGTGCCGGCCAATGGATGTAGGCCGGCACTTGCTGATCAGTGAGGAGAGACACAGAACAAGGCTCCGCCTATGTAAACAAGGTAAAGCTCTGTTCTCTCAGCAGGGATGTGGTGGATTTTTTTTCCCTGCTTTGAATAAAATCCACCACATCCCTTAGTAAAAACAGCACATAGTAAATAGAAAAACACTGATTCGGCACACATTTAACTCTTTGATCACCCTAAATGTTTGACCCCTGCCAAGCCAGTGTCATTAGTACAGTGACAGTGCATAGCTTTAGCACTGTTCACTGTATTAGTATCATTAGTTCCCACAAAGTGTCAAAAGTGTCAGTTAGTGTCAGATTGTCCACTGCAATATTTCAGTCCTGCTATAAGTCGCTGATCGCCTTCATAACTAGTATAAAAAGAAAAAAATATTTAAATAAAAATTACAGTATATATATACCATTGTATTGTAGTTTGTAGGCATTATAACTTTTGCACAAACCAATCAATATATGCTTATTGGGATTTTTTTACCAAACGAAGGGTACAGTGTTGCATGACCATGCACCTGTCAGTCAAAGTAATGCAGCGCCGTATCTTAAAAAGTGGCCTGGTCATAGAGGTGGTAAATCTTCCAGAGGTCAAGTGGTTAAAGTAGTATTAAACCCTAAAGCAAACATTTATTAACCACTTCAGCCCCGGACCATTTGGCAGCCAAAGGACCAGAGGTCTTTTTTAAATTTTGCACTGCACTGCTTTAACTGGTAATTGCGCGGTCATGCAATGTTGTAACCAAACAAAATTTGCGTCCTTTTCTTCCCACAAATAGAGCTTTCTTTTGATGGTATTTGATTGCCTCTGTGATTTTTATTTTTTGCGCTATAAACGGAAAAAGACCGCAAATTTTGAAAAAAAAAGATATTTTCTACTTTTTGTTATAAGAAAAATCCAATAAACTCAATTTTAGTCAAACATTTGGGCCAAAATGTATTCAGCCACATGTCTTTAGTAAAAAAAATGCCAATAAGCGTATATTTATTGGTTTGCGCAAAAGTTATAGCGTCTACAAACTAGAGTACATTTTCTGGCATTTACACCGCTTTTAATTTATGACTGCCTATCTCATTTCTTGAGGTGCTAAAATGGCAGGAAAGTACAAAACCCCCCCCAAATGACCCCATTTTGGAAAGTAGACACCCCAAGCTATTTGCTGAGAGGCATGTTGAGCCCATTGAATATTTTTTTTTTTTTTAGTCCCAAGTGATTGAATAAAGACAAAAAAAAAAAAATTTTTTTTTTCATAAAGTTGTCACTAAATGATATATTGCTCACACATGCCATGGTTATATGTGGAGATGCACCCCAAAATACATTTTGCTGCTTCTCCCGAGTATGGGGATACCACATGTGTGGGACTTTTTGGGAGCCTAGCCGCGCACGGGGCCCCGAAACCCAATCAACGCCTTCAGGGTTTCTAAGGGTGCAAATTTTTGATTTCACTCCTCACTACCTATCACAGTTTCGAAGGCCATAAAATGCCAAAATAGCCCCCAAATGACCCCATTTTGGAAAGTAGACACCCCAAGCTATTTGCTGAGAGGCATGTTGAGTACATGGAATATTTTATATTTTGCCACAAGTTGCGGGAATATTACAAACTTTTTTTTTTTGCCCAAAGTTGTCACTAAATGATATATTGCCCACACATGCCATGGGCATATGTGGAATTACACCCCAAAATACATTCTGCTGCTTCTCCTAAGTATGGGGATACCACATGTGTGGGACTTTTTGGGAGCCTATCCGCATACGGGACCCCGAAAACCAAGCACCAAGCACAGTTTTGAAGGCCATAAAATGCCAAGATGGCACAAAACCCCCCCAAATGACCCCATTTTGGAAAGTAGACACCCCAAGCTATTTGCTGAGAGGCATGTTGAGCCCATTGAATATTTTTTTTTTTAGTCCCAAGTGATTGAATAAAGACAAAAAAATAAATAAAAATGTATTCAAAAAGTTGTCACTAAATGATATATTGCTCACACATGCCATGGTTATATGTGGAATTGCACCCCAAAATACATTTTGCTGCTTCTCCTGAGTATGGGGATACCACATGTGTGGGACTTTTTGGGAGCCTAGCCGCGTACGGGGCCCCGAAACCCAAGCACCGCCTTCAGCATTTCTAAGGGTGCAAATTTTTGATTTCACTCCTCACTACCTATCACAGTTTCGAAGGCCATAAAAATGCCAAAATAGCACAAAAACCCCCCAAATGACCCCATTTTGGAAAGTAGACACCCCAAGCTTTTTGCTGAGAGGCATGTTGAGTACATGGAATATTTTATATTTTGCCACAAGTTGCGGGAATATTACAAACTTTTTTTTTTTGCCCAAAGTTGTCACTAAATGATATATTGCCCACACATGCCATGGGCATATGTGGAATTACACCCCAAAATACATTCTGCTGCTTCTCCTGAGTACGGGGATACCACATGTGTGGGACTTTTTGGGAGCCTATCCGCATACGGGACCCCGAAAACCAAGCACCGCCTTCAGGCTTTCTAAGGGTGTAATTTTTTTATTTCACTCCTCACTGCCAATCACAGTTTCGGAGGCCATGGAATGCCCAGATGGCACAAACCACCCCCAAATGACCCCATTTTGGAAAGTAGACACCCCAAGCTATTTGCTGAGAGGTATGGTGAGTATTTTGCAGATCTCGCTTTTTGTCACAAAGTTTTGAAAATTGAAAAAAGAAAAAAAAAATATTTTTTTCTTTACTGTCTACATGGATACCAAACACGACATGCTTTAAAATTGCGCACAAACACGCAGTGGCGACAAACTACATACATTTTTAAAAGCCTTTAAAAGCCTTTACAGGTTACCACATTAGATTCACGGAGGAGGTCTACTGCTAAAATTACTGCCCTCTATCTGACCTTCGCGGTGATACCTCACATGCATGGTGCAATTGCTGTTTACATATGACGCCAGACCAACGCTTGTGTTCGCCTTTGCGCAAGAGAAGGGGGGGCAGGGGTGCTTTTTTTTATTTTTTTTTATTTTTTCTTTTTATTTAGCTTTTTTCTTTTATTTTTAAACTGTTCCTTCCATTTTTTTTTTCTTAGTTTTCATTTTTATTGTTATCGCAGGGAATGTAAATATCCCCTATGATAGCAATAGGCAGTGACAGGTACTCTTTTTTTGATATTAGACCCTAGATCTTTCCTCTGCCCTCAAAGCATCTGACCACACCAAGATCGGTGTGATAAAATGCTTTCCCAATGGTGCGGTGGGTATGCCCACCATTAGAATACCTCCCTTCATCCACCCACTTCTAATGATGGGCATACATGCACCATTTATATATGCCGAAGCATGGGGGCATCCTCCCGCAAAAAAGTTATGCCACGTACACATGGTCAGACTTTTTTCGACCATATGTACGTGGCATTAGGAGCAAAATCGCTCCTCCGCCCTCTGCTGCCCCCATGCTTCGGCATATATGCTCTTTTTTTTAACTGTGGTGGTGAAATCACCTCCTACAGCGTTGGAGTCGCGGCTTTATGTATCGTGGGAGCAAACGCTGTTGCTGTCAAGATAAATAAATCCACGCTGCAACTGAATGGCGTACCTGCTAAGCAAATAATGGTTAACATTAAAACAAAGTAACATTACAGTATAACAGTAAGACCTTACCATACCATACCTGCAAAGCAAATACCAAAAAAAAAACATAGTAAAAAATAAAACATTTTGTTAACGCAACCGGTGCCTAAAATATATATATGCCGAAGCATGGGGGCATCCTCCCGCAAAAAAGTTATGCCACGTACACATGGTCGGACTTTTTTCGACCGTATGTACGTGGCATTAGGAGCAAAATCGCTCCTCCGCCCTCTGCTGCCCCCATGCTTCGGCATATATGCTCTTTTTTTTTAACTGTGGTGGTGAAATCACCTCCTACAGCGTTGGAGTCTTGGCTTTATGTATCGTGGGAGCAAACGCTGTTGCTGTCAAGATAAATAAATCCGCGCTGCAACTGAATGGCGCACCTGAAAACAAAAAAAATGGTTAACAATAAAACACAGTAAACAAAATTACATACCTGAAAAGCAAGCATGATAAAACATAATAAAACATTGCAGAATAGAATAGAGTAAAAAAGAGCAGATAGAGAGAGAGAGAGAGAGAGAGAGAGAGAGAGAGAGAGAGAGAGAACAATAAAACGACAACTATTTTTGGTTTTTTTATTTTATATTTTTTTTGGGGGTTTTTTTTTTTTGTACTTTTTTTTTATTTTTTACACTTTTTTTTTAAAACTATAACTATAATTTTAACTGTAACGGTCGGGTCTCAAAATGCGATGGCATTCTTGAGACCCTGTAACTATAATTTTAACTAACGGTCGGGTCTCAAAATGCGATGGCATTCTTGAGACCCTGTGAAAGTGTATCCTAGCCTGTGAAATGCTGTACCCTACACTAATACCTCACTAGTGAGTGGTAGCGTTCAAAACATTCACCAACGCAGAGACCAGGATTGTCAGGACAGCGTGGACAATAATAACGGGTGTCACGCCTACATCCGCGCTTGGTACAGACACGACATCTTTTTTGGGGGGCTCGTTGGGTAGGGGTACTCGGGAGGACATAAGGATAATGCCTCTCATACAGCCGGCTAACTGCATTTGGTTCGGAATGGTGAGGTGCAGAACCGTCTGGAAACAGAAGGTCTGTGAGAACCTCTTCCTGGAATTCAAGGAAGGGTAACCTCCCGCCTGAAGCTCCGTATAGCACATGAGCATTCAGAAAAGCCAATTGGAACAAATAAATAGACACTTTTTTGTTCCAGCGTCTAGCCTTACGGACAACTAGGTACGGCGCCAACAACTGGTCGTTGAGGTCCACCCCTCCCATATTAAGGTTATACTCGTGGACACAGAGGGGTTTCGTCACAACACCAGCCGCCGTACGAATTTGGACTGTCGTGTCTGCATGAAGGGAGGTAAGAACGAAAACATTCCTATTATCCCTCCACTTCACAGCGAGCAAATTATTACACTTCAAGCAGGCTCTCTCCCCCAGCCTAAGAGGGGAATCTACAAGCCGCTGGGGAAAGCCCCGGCGATTAGGTCGCACAGTGCCACATGCTCCAATCTGATGATCAAACAAGTGACTAAACAGTGGCACGCTCGTGTAATAATTGTCCACGTACAAGTGGTACCCCTTTCCGAATAAGGGTGACACCAAGTTCCACACTATCTTGCCAGCGCTCCCTATGTAATCTGGACAGTTCTCCGGCTCTACGTGACTATCTTTTCCCTCATAAACCGAAAAGCTCCACGTATAGCCTGTTGCCCTGTCACAGAGCTTGTAGAGCTTGACCCCGTATCTGGCACGCTTGCTGGGAAGGAACTGTTTGAAAGACAAGCGGCCAGAAAACTTAATCAGGGACTCGTCAACGCAGACAACTTGATTGGGACTAAACAAGGCTGCAAAACGTTGGTTGAAGTGGTTTATGAGGGGCCGAATTTTGTAGAGCCGATCAAATTCAGGGTCTCCACGAGGACGACAGAGTTCATTGTCACTGAAGTGCATGAACCGCAAGATCTTTTCGTATTGTGCCCTGGACATGGAGCGAGAGAACACGGGCATATGGTGGAGTGTGAGGGTGGACCAATAAGACCTCAGCGTCGGGAATTTATGCATGCCCATGTTGAGGGAAAGGCCCAGAAAGGACTTAAATTCGGAAACCGTAATTGGTTTCCAATCTCTGGCAAGGGAAGGCACTTGGGGATTAGCGGCGATGTATTGACCAGCGTATATATTACTTTGGTCCACAATAGATCTATAGAGATCTTCCGTGAAAAACAGCGATAAAAAATCGGATGGCTTAAAATCAGCTGTTTCCACCTGAATACCGGGTTGGCCAGTGAATGGGGGAAGTACGGGTCCTGCAGAAGTGGTGGGCACCCAATCAGGATTGGCGAATTCTGCAGGAAGGACACTATGTGATCGACGGGCCTGCCTTTGTCTTCTTCTTGGTGGCAGCGGGACACTACTTGTGCTTGCCACCTCGCCAGATGGAACTGCACTTATGGGACTCGCCACGTCACCAAGTGTTACTGCAGTGCTGGTTTGACTACGTCCAGGGTGTACTAGGCTGCTGGTGCTTGCCAGTTCACCAGAAGGAATAGCGGAGCTAGTACTTCTCTGCTCCATACGAGAGACCTGCGGTTCCTGCACCTCAACAACAGCAGAAGATCGGGATCGGGTACGCCTGACCTTAGCAGGGACCTCACCTCCGTCGCCAGAGCTATCTGTCATGGAGCCACTGTCGTCTACTGGGTCGTATTCTGAGCCTGATTCTGACAGATGAGTGACCTCCTCTTCACTATCTGACATACTCAGAAACAAGTAGGCCTGTTCACTAGTGTACTTGCGATTTGCCATTTTGGGCTCTAAATTTATTAGTACACTAGTGAGATTCACAGGAAAAAAAGCTCCTAGACTGCTGGCGACTGAATCAAAACGCTACCAAAAAAACTGTTAGCGATCACAGGGATCAGGCCTGACTCTGCGAACGCTGCAGTTGTGTGTGCTTAGTGTTTTGTAAGTGACAGTGATCGATCGATACTGCACTTGGGTGGGCTGGGCTGGGCGGAGGGGGAAAACGCAGGTGCTAGCAGGTATCTGGGCTGATCCCGCTAACAATGCGTTTTTTGGAACCCTAAAATGCTGGGACGCTAGTATAGATCTGATCAGATCAGATATTGATCTGTTCAGATACTATACCACTAAGGGAGGTGTATGCTTTGCGCGTGGGTGTTTGCGGTGCTGGCACTAATCTGGGGCGACGCAGACCTTATTTGACCCTAAAACCTAATTGATATCACCCGCCGGGCGATCAGGGGGTTAAACCGTTATTGGGTAATAAATGGCGGGTGCCCTGACAGTATAAAAAACAAACTATCTAACCAGCGTCACCCGTAACAGTAATACGGTGATCACTGGTGAAAGGGTTAACTAGGGGCAATCAGGGGGTTAAAACCTTTATTAGGCAATATATGGGGGTACCTGACGATATATAAAAACCTGACGGGGAACCTAAATAACTAAATAACTAACTGGCTAACCAGCGTCACCAGTGACACTTATACGGTGATCACTGGTGAAAGAGTTAACTCTAGGGGCAATCAAGGGGTTAAAACCTTTATTTAGGTTGTAATATGGGGGTACCAGACCTATAAACCTATTTATAATCCTATATAAACCTGGCGGTTACCTAAAAAAAAAAACTGGCTACCTAGCGACACCAGTGACACTAATACAGCGATCAGAAAAACGATCGCTTAGTGACACTGGCAAAAGGGGGTGAAAGGGTTACCTAGGGGGCAATCAAGGGGTTAAACCTTTATTGGGGGGGGGGGGGTGGTGGGGGCTACCTTAGACCTAAAGGGGCCTAAAAACTAACTGCCCTGACAGTTATTACAGTCACACTGACACTAAATGCAGTGATCAGTAAATAAATGATCACTGCAATCAGTGACACTGTGACTGGTGGGGCAGGGGGAGATCTGGGGGGTGATCTGGGGGTGACAGGGGGGTGGATTGTGTGCCTATGTGTGACTGGTGTCAGTGTAGTGTTGTGCACTTACTTCTGCGTCTTCACCGCACGGCGTCCCGGTCAGAAAGACCGACACGAGGAGCGTGACGTCACTTCCCCTTGCCTGTGTTTACAATTACACAGGCAAGGGAGAATGTGATTCACTAGGAGCGATCGCGAGGGGGTGGCCAGAAACCACTGGCCGCCCCCTCTTCCCGCATCGCTCCTGACACGATCCCGACCGTCCCCGCCGGCGGAGGGGGGTCCGATCAGACCCCCCAACCGCCTGAAGAATGGCACGTACAGGTACGTCCTTTTGCCTGTACGTGCCATTCTGTTGACGTATATGTACATGGGGCGGTCGGGAAGTGGTTAAATTGCAGCTTATCAATATTTTTTTTTTATGTGATGCCTGCATTAGTTTTCTATTTTGGCTTTCCTAGCTTTAATATAATCTGGTTATCTGTTGTTTCTTTTGTAAAACCTTTAAACCCCCCCTCCCAAAAAAAAAATCTGTTTGCTGGAACTGCATATAAAGTGTTAGCTGGAGTTTGGTTTCAATGAGTTAGATCTAAATCTGCTAGTTTGTCTAATACTCCACTCCTCCCAGACTGACAATGTAGATGCCCCATGTGCTCCTTCATCCAGAGTGGAGGCACTCTAATACAGATGGTGTGTTACTGGCCAGATCATCAGGTGAAAATAGAGAGATAAAGGCCTAAAAAAGAAAACAAATGCAGCCATCACATCTAATGATTGGTAAGCTGTGAAATATTACATTTTTGGTTTTGGGTTTAATCCTGCTTTAAGCTACTATTGTAGCATTAAATATGTTTAACGTATATACATAAAACACATACAAAATGTAATGATAGGCACGCAGAATCTGCTTGGCACTTTTTGATTGTATACTGTTAGTACATGTCTGCTTTATTACTGACAGATTGTTTTCCTCGCACATGTAAGGATAAATGTTTTCTTTTCTCTTCTTCGCCACTAAGCAAAAAGACATATAATACACTATTCTCTCTAACAGAAATACAATTTGTCTCTTCCTGCAGACGATCCAAGTGAACTGTGATAAACAGCTCTTAACTGAAGTCCATTGTAACCCTTCCTCTAGTGGCCAAATTAGAAGAAATATGGTAGAATCTTCACTTGATTTTCCCACAAAGTGAAAACATTGAAACAAATCATCTCTCAGACACAGGGCATTATTCTTCTAGTCATCGGAAAGAGCTTTACAAAATATTTATTGTTTCCAGAAAAAGTAATTTATCATTATAACGTTCCTTTTATCCAAAATAGCTCTTACTAAAAAGAAAGCCTCTTAGATCGAATGCAAAAACCATTAGCATATCACAATGAAACGTTATCTCTATTGTCATAACTTTCCTTGTTTATTTTTATTTATCGATTTCTATGAAGGGAAACATTTTTCATTTGTGCACAGAATTGTCAGAACTAAAAGACAACTCGATAATGAGTACAGATTGGTGGAGCAGAGGTACGTTACAGCAGTATGTAATACAACTAAATATTTACTTTCCATCCGCTGCTTAAGACATTTAGTGGTAACGTGCTTCAAATCCTTTAACTTTTTTCGTTTATTACATTTATTATGTAGACAGTGATTGATATCTTCGATAGTTTTTCTATGTTACATTGGAGAGATTTCTTCACTACATGTCTCAGAGAAACAATAGTGGTCTGGTCCTGGTCAGAGGTGGCTGCTTAACTTCAGAGTTCTGACTCCATGAGGCATAACAAGCTCATTAGCAGAGGTATTTCCCACAGATTGGCAGGGAGAACACACCGTAGTGCCTCCGCTACCAGGTCCCGCTCACCCCGTGACCTGGGAACCCAGCTGAGTGGCAACATACCCGAGGTTAGTCCACACATAACGACAGAGGGGCACCATGACTGACACACAGGCCTCCTCACAAAGATCCCGCTCTCCCAGCACCAGCCCTCTTCGATCAAAAGAAAGAAATAACGCTGCCGTGGGCACAAGAGAATCATCAGCACCTAGCCTCAACGATCTACATGAGATTGCAGCAGACATCAAAAACACCCTCTCAGCTACTGTCTCTGACTTGCGAGAGGACATCCATACCATCAGTATCAGAGTGGGGGAGGTGGAGAGAACGACTGCCCGCTATGATGCCTCACTCTGTCAAGTGCAGCAAGTCACTGAGTCTCACTCCATCCACCTGCGTGAGCTCCATGGTCATCTAGAAGACCTGGACAACCGTGGCAGGCATCACAACTTAAGGGTAAGAGGGCTATCTGAAACCATTGAACCCGCACCACTGTTGCCCTATTCAATTAACTATTAGAGAGACCCCCAGACACACCAATAGAGTTGGAACGCTTACACAGAGCACTAAGACCTAGAGGAAAAGACACAGACCCCCCAAGGGATGTAGTCTGCTGCCTGGTCAGCTTCCCCCAAAATGAAGAGATCCTTAGGAAAGCTTGCAACAGAGGCCGCCTGATGTCCCATGGCGCAGAAATCAAAATCTTCCAGGACCTATCAAATTTCACCCTACAACACAGAAAGGAGCTAAGACCTCTCCTAGATCTTTTGCACTCTAAATCCATCACCTACTGCTGGAAGTTTCTGATTTGCCTTTCGGCAACTAGCCAAGGACGAACAATGAACTGCAGAGTCCCTGAAGACCTGGATCACTTCTGCAACATCTTAGAGATCCCGATAATAGACCTGCCCGACTGGTACAGCAACTTCCGTCTACCGCCCCCAAGACACCCAACCTCCATGGAAGATATCCGTGAAGCGGGTCACTGCGGCACAAGATGCTGACGCTCTCTCACACCACACTACCTTCCACCAACTGCTCAAGGTACTCCAAGGAACGGTCGCCCAACAGCCTCACCTGCTCATCGAAAATCTCACCTTGCAGAATAAAGAAAACACCTTCTAATTACAGGCCACATAATTACACCACTCTCACTGGTTATCCCTTAAAACCCCTTCCACTGAACTTCCCTCATCGTCTCCCACCCAGGAATGCCCCCCCCCCCAATTTGCCACCTCATTATCCTACTTGTATCATGGTCATATCCCGCTTTCCCGAATAGCCATGTATACTTCACCTCTTCAGATAACTGGACACCCCTCACCCCTGAATCTTACACCTTCCCTTATTCAAATCTTTTAATCAGCATATCACGTAGCCCAATATTGGTTCTCCCTGGTCAATCCTAAAACTGGTCATACTTAAGCGTTTCTACACCCTGACACTACATACAAAGGCACCCCCAGCATTACCTTCCAGGAAACGCTAAGCCTACAACTTCTGTTGTCAGCCTCGGACTCCTCCCCTGGACTCCTGATGAAACCCTCACCTTGGGTACATCTACCCCACACATGCCTTTCCTTATTGGAACGCTGAGTCTAAACCACAGGACAACTGATATATTCTCTCAACCCCATTAAAGTCATCTGCATAGACTGCTCGAAATCTCCTACCACTTAACCACTTTTAACCAATAACCACATGTTTCTATAGATCCAATGGACGCCAACGGGAATGCTTATGGAACTTCTCCGTACCCCCTGCTGACTACCTCCACAACTACTGACACACAGGGAGAGGAACACTTTAATCCATCTCGAGAAAATTTCCTCCTTATCCGCACAAATTTGGACTTCCATATTTATTACACTCTTATCTCACAGCTCTTACCTCCTATTCCCTACCCATCCCCTTATACCCTGAATCCAATACCCCCTCATGAACACTCCGTAAATATATTATATGTTTTATAAGTTTTACATCCTTTTCACCAAGACAACTTTGACACAAAGACATGAGCTATTGTTAAAAAGAAGGGAAAACATATACCCCCTCAGGATTAATACAATGTGTACCTTGACCTGTTGATGTGTGTCTATTGCATTGCTAGTGGGTGGGGATTCTGGGAGCTCCTAACAGATGCTTAAAAACTCAAGATCAACATTGATCTCAAAATATTGTCCAATCAGGGCTGTAGCACATCTTCCAGCATCCTGCACGATAATTCCGATACCATCTGATCCCCTCCCCCAGGAGTCCTCCCACACGCAGTTAAGTTTGAATGTTAAAAATGTTTTTAAAACGTTACTACTTGTTCTTTGCATTGTTCTATCTACCTTACCAAGCCCAGTACCGAATATGGATATCTCACCTTATCTCCTGCCACCATACCTGAATGTTCTTAAACCTATGGGGATACATCTGTATATTGCTCAAATCTAACAAAGATTAACCTCATGACACAAAAGCATAAATGACATTACATGATATCTTCCCCTATTCAGCCCATCTATCTCCTAACAACCCAGAGTAAAAAGGCTTCATCCACGAATCTTGCTACCCTAAACTCAGACTCCCAGCAATATCTACCCTGGCCTCCACCTTCTTAATCTCACATTCGCGCCACACCTAGAAGATACTATCCATTCGACTTCTCCTCACAATTTTAACCCCATTCACCTCTACATAATCACCTCTGACCTCATAGGTCTCGGAGAAACCACCCACCTCACGACCGTTACCTACCAACCCCCCACCCAGCAAACTCTGGAAGTTCTTGCTGACCCAATCCAGACTTTCATACACCCAAGGGTGAACTAGCCAGTCTATTTTTCACCTTCTTGACTTAATCCCCATTTACCCTTTCCCGCCCCTACCTTTCCACCTCACTCCCCACCAGTGGCGGAACTACCGCCATAGCGACACACGCGGCCACTATGGGGCCCACAGCCGAGAGGGGAGGAGGAGGAATGCATACTGCCGGGGGGCGAGCACTGCCCGCACGGTCCCCCAGCCAGGGGAAGTGAGGAGAGGAAGAGGCGAGCTGTCCGTACAAGCAGAGAGCTGTAATAGCTTTCATTTGATTATCCTGTGTGTGTTCCCGGGGCTCACCGTCACATAGCCCCTTCTCTTGGCCTGGCGCTTTTGATAGACAGAACGCCGGTCCAATGCGGGACCTGTGACGTCATCAAAGGAGCTGAGCCAAGAGGTGGGGCTATGTGACGGTGAGCCCCGGGAACACAGGACATTCAAATGAAAGCTATTACAGCTCTCTGCTTGTACAGACAGCTCGCCTCTTCCACTCCTTTACGCAATAACTCCCCTCCATAATCTAAACTATATACCCATTCTACAGCACCTTACTAACGATCTAAAGCACTGGAATAAATCTATCTTTTTGTGGTTTGTCAGAGCTGACATTTTATAAATGAATGCCCTACCCCGTTTAATTAATATCCTACAAGCATCCCAAATCCCCATGGCTTTCTTCCGAAACGACAAAAGTATTTGCACTAAGTTTCTATGGGGAGATAAGAGACCAAGAATCAGCTTCCACCACCTCTCTCTACCTAAACATAAAGGAGGGATCAGTCTACCAGACCTCTGAAATTATTACAATGCCTTCTACCTCTCCAGAATTTTGGATTGGAACATTCACGACAAACACAAAGATTGGGTTGCCCTTGAAGCTTCCTTCATCCCTTCCCCCTCCACTCGCCACCTTAGACCCTCCCAAAACACACACCGACAGAAACCCGCTGTCATCCCTTAATCGGCCCGACCATCAGATGCTTCCAAAACATCTGCAAATCAACCCCCTTATCTACTATACCAGGCCCCCTTCTCTATGCCTTAATCCTGATTCCCCTCCCGGAATGCACAACAACTTCCTAAATGACAGTTGGGCTCTTGGAAATGTCCTGATACACCACATGAAAATCTCCCAACAAAAGAGGAAGGTACAGCTATCTCCCAAAGGAAACACATACTACTCTTGCACTATATAAGCTCCCTAGACAGGAAATGTCTCCTGACCTCTCACACCTTTCAAATTTTTATGCACATTGCCACTTAATATCTACAATGCATTCCCTTTTATTCACAGACGTCCCTTCCAATACAGGTCTAGCATGCACAGCATGGGAAAAAGACCTCTCCCTGTCCCTGGCACTGGAAGACTGGGAATAAGTCTACCTCAATATCCACAAGGGTTCCGTAAATGTTTCCACGCAAGAAAACAGATATAAAGTGCAAACCCGATGGTACCGCACCCCCGCCCTTATCCACAAATTCAACCCAGACATCCCAGATATATGCTGGAAATGCCATCAGGAAAAAGGAACTCTCCTACACATTTGGTGGAGTTGCCCCACCATCCAAACTTTCTGGACCAAGGTACACCGAATCATCAGGAAGGTAACCACATACATGCTTGACTTTTCTCCAGTGCTATTACTCTTACAATTTACCACCTCATCAAACAGCAACTATTTCAAATCCATAGCCATGCCCATGGTTAACGCTGCTAAACAATGCATCCCGATCCACTGGGGTACTCCACATACCCCATCAATTAAATAATGGCTAACTAGAATTGATAGGATAGCAGAAATGGAACGTCTCATTAGCATTGCTCATGACACTCCTACCAAATTTTAATCCAAATGGGCCTGTTGGACCCACTTCAAGACAACAACAGACTACAAAGACCAATCTACTGCCGACACCCCATTCCCCTAACACTACTCTACTATCTTTACCTACACCATCCCATAATCAGATCCAAAACCGATAACCCCCACTAATAACATAATAATTTGACTATATTAGACAAATATCCAAAACAACACCCAACTACCCCCCCCCTGCCTTTCCCAATGGAGGGAGAGAAAGATGGACAGCATCCACCACCTCCATTGCCCTTACCCCTTTATCCTTCCCATAAAAGCCTCACCATTCCCTTTCACCCCTACACACCCCCTCCCTGTCTTACACCCACCCACCCACAAGACCTCAGAATACCCTTTCAGTTATACAGAAACTCATGCCATGACCTTAACTTAGAATCCTCCATACTAACTGGATCATATGCTTGACACTCTGACCTAACTTGATGAAGTCACCCCTTCTATATAGATGATCACACCATAACTTATAATGAATCCCAAATGCTCAAATAAGTAATCAGAGTCTATGAAAGCTACCAAGCTCTCAATTCAACGGAAATAGGATTCTCTCTCAATATTGCACTGTTAGTTGATATATTGATGTCAAACGTCTAAAGCCTAAGATGCTACATGTACTGTATATTGCCATAACATCTTTACTATGTGTTACTGTAATACACCCCATCTTGCTTTTTCTCTTTTATTTCCAATAAAAACTTTATGAAAAAAATAAATAAGAAAATCAGAGAAAAGCTGGCCTTACACCTGCAGAATTTACTTCTAACATTGGATGAGAACGTCTAAAAAGCACAACTAATTTCAACCAACTTTTAGTTGAGTACAATGTCAATGGCTTAATTGTCGTAGAATGAATGTTCTACTTAATCCACTGGATTAAATGCATGCACGTAAGACTAGTTAAGATTTTTCTTGGCCTGGACCAAATTCAACAATTAGAAATGTGATGAATTTAAAGGTTTCAATCATGTCTCTACTTTCCATTCTTTCCTCCAGACTGTACATTTTATGTTCCTACCTCTCCAGATAAACCATATCAGGAGAGACTTCCGGAATTTAGTTTGTAGGTCCTTTCTCTAGATTGTACATTTTATCTAAAAAAAGGGCCACATTATTGTCCTTCAGACTTTAGGGAGGCCAGGCTGTGGCCAGTGGGAATGGAAATTTCCTTGGCATTAGTGTGAGTAAACATCATCACATTTGGAATAAGGTGGAGGAAAAGTGCCCCATCATTGGGAGAAATAGTGCCCCACAGTTTGAAGTCCACTGATCTAGGGGAAACAAGGGGAAGGGAAAAAAGGGAAAAATTATTAATACCTTTAAAAATCATTCCTGACAGACTCCATGGCAGCAACGTGTGGGTTTAGTCCTGCCTCCATTACCCTATAGGACACTACTCCCATAAATCTTTGCTCCCTGCCCACGGCCGTGTTTTTTTTTTTTGTCCTCCTGCGAAGGACCTAGTGGTGGTCTTTCTACCTGAAGATGGTTTCCCCACGATCCTGATTGGCCGACCTGCGACTCTGGGTCGGAATAGTCGCATGGCTCTGCTAAGCCCTAGCTATTAGCAGGGTATGGAGTGGGCAGTGGAAGAGGTGCTAGGAAGAGGCCCTTGTCCTGGCCACTGGCAGGCAGGCTGTGCACTGGTCGGATAGCCAGCTACTAGCAGGTGACCCGTTTTTGCCCTGGAGAAGTCCGGTCTTACCTTTGGCCTGGTCGATCGTAGTGGAGTGGTGAGAGTATCGATTTTCTATTCATGGCAGCAGTTTGTGTTTTTATCTCCTGGTTTCCTTTTGTTTGTTTGTGCATGTGTGCTTTGTTTTCAAGCATGGCGGCTGGTTCCTCCTGCGTTCCAGCCGGCGTATTACTTCGGCTTTCGTTTTTTGGCCGTTCTGCGCATGCGCGAGCGCGGTGCGAGACCGAGGTTTGGTTTCGCGCATGCGTGATAGCGGCAAATTGCTGCTACTCGCGCATGCGATCTAGGACGGCGTGATGTCACAGGGGCACGCTATTTAAACTGGGGAATTAGCCTGCAGGCCTTGGGAATGCTTGCAGGTTATTTCAGTGACTTCCCCAGGCTCATGTGTTTGCAGCTGCTGGTAAGTGGCTTTTCTGGGACAGGTTAGATGTGTCTTTCCTGTCCCTTGCACTGATCTCTTGTCATTCTCAGTTCAGATGGATATCGCTGAGGACATGGATTCCCCACTGCCTGTCTGTGGCCAGCCCTCTCATAAAAGGTATTGGGAATATGTCTTTTTACCTGATGAGCTGGTAATTAGGGGAGGGTGTGTGCCTGGTTGTTTATCTATTGCCTGATGTCTTGTTTTGTTTGTGGTCTCTGTCTTCTGTTTTTTCCTCAGCCTTTCCAGATCAGATCAGCATTGCAGTTCCCACAGAGGAGGCGACTCCTCCAAGTCGCAGCACCGGCAATCCTCTTCCAAATCAAAACATTACGGTTCTTCCTCAAAATCAGGACACCGTAGTGATGATCGTTCTCACTCCAGTCGCTCTACCAACTCCTGCTGGGGATGCAGAAGTCAAATTCCTCCAGGAAAATCTTTATGCGATTTCTGTTTTACTAAAGCTTCTAAAGAAAGAGGAGATACGGACCAACAACTTAAATCCCTGGTGGAAAGGGTTGTTAAGGAGTCGCTCAGAAATATAGATGACCATTCCTGTACGCCTTCAGCGGAGCCTTCTCATTCTCCAGGGAGGGAGACTCAGTTGCAGGATAATTGGGAATCCTCGGTTCAGAGCCACCCTTCGGTTGCCATATCCGATAGTGACTCGGATGAAGATAGCCCTCCTGTGGGATTTGATTTTGCTCTGCTTCCGCCCTTGGTTAAGGCCATTAGAGAAACGCTAAATTGGCAAGACCCAGTGGAAGCTGCTCCCAAACAAAGAAAACTCTTTAAACAATTAAAGAAGGAGCGTTTATAATTTTCCTTTTATTGCTGAACTTGGCGAGATCGTCACGGACGAATGGGGCAAGGTGGAGAAGAAAAATTCCATGCTTTCCAAAGTCTCAAAACTCTATCCTTTCAAGGAGGAAGAAGTGAAGCACTTGGATTCTGCTCCTTTGGTAGATGCATCTGTCATGAGGCTGGTGAAGCATGTGACGCTCCCCTTAGAGGACACAGTATCCTTTAAGGATGTGTTAGACCGTCGCATTGATGCAGACCTGAAGAGGGTGTACCTAACAGCAGGCATGGCCTGTAAACCAGCTCTAGCCTTGGCCGCTATGTCTAAAGCGATGGAGGTATGGACAGATAGCGTGGACGAGACACTGAGAAGCATCTTGGATGATACAGCCAGAAGCTCGCCTATTCAGGAGTTGAGGCTTGCGTCGGCTTTTCTTGGGGAGGCCTCTATTGACATCATACGCCTGGCAGCTCGGGTAATGCTGTCGTCCGTCACTGCCAAACAGGCGCTGTGACTTCGCCCCTGGTTGGCTGACCCAGCCTCAAAACAAGTCTGGTGTTGAATCCCTTTTGAAAGGTCCTCTCTGTTCGGGAACAAGTTGGACGAGGCAATTACCCGGGCCACTGGTGGGAAGTCAGGGTTCCTTCCCCAAGACCGATGACCTCAGGGTCAAAGAAGATCTTTCCCAAGAAGGCAGCACCAGGAACGAGCCAGGGAAGCTTGCAGTTATAGACCTGGCCGGGAATTTTCTAGGTCCTGGAAATCAAGACAATCGTCTTTTAAGAGGACAGCGAAAAGTAATTCTAAGGGAGAGAGGGAGCCGACCAAATCCTTTTGAGGTTGGGCCCGCTCGGACAGGTCAGGTGGGGGCTCGGTTTTTTTCACTTTTGTCATGTCTGGGCGGCCTCAATCCAAGACTTTTGGACCATCAACACGGTCTACTCGGGTCATGCTTGGACCTTCAGGGAAACCCCCAGGCTCAGGTGGGTTCCTACTTCTCTTTCGGCTACAGAAGAAAAAAGACAAATCCTTCTTACTTACATAGAATCTTTATTGGTTCAAGGCGCTGTTATCCATGTTCCGGCCGACCAGCGAGGCAGGGGGATCTACTCTCCCCTCTTTTTGGTCCAAAAAAAGAGCGGGGCCTGGAGGCTGGTCATAGACCTGACCCATCTAAACACCTTTATAAAAAAGGAAAGGTTCAAAATGGAAACACTGTCCACAATTCAACATTCCGTCCAACCAGGAGATTGGATGATCTCCATAGATCTCAAAGACGCCTATTTTCACGTTCCCATTGTCGAAAACTATCAACAATTCCTTCGCTTCTCAGTAGACAAGCACCATTTTCAATTCACGTGCCTTCCCTTCGGGCTATCAACTTCTCCGCGTGTATTTTCAAAAATTCTGTTGGCAGTGGTAGCTCTTCTGAGAACCAAGGGAATTTGTCTACATCACTATTTAGACGACCTTCTACTATTGGCACAAGACAAAGAACAGCTTCTAAGTCACAGAAGGCAAGTTATCTCTACTCTACAGGAGTTCGGATGGATACTGAATTTGGAGAAGAGCCAGCTGATCCCATCACAGTCCCTACTGTTCTTAGGGGCTCTGTTCGATACAGTCAGAGGCACCTTCTCATTACCGGAGGAAAAGATCTCAGTGGTAAGGGACAGAATCCGTTCGGCTCTAGCGGCTTCCTTCCTGCATGCTCTCCAGTGCCTGAGAATTATAGGCACCATGGTCGCAACTATTCCGATGGTGAGATGAGAGCAGTGGAGGATGAGGCCTTTTCAGAAGGGCTTCCTTCAGCAATGGACAGGCGACAAAGCCCAGGCGATTCGGATTACTTCATCCATAAAGAACTCCCTTCTATGGTGGCTACAACGGGAGAATCTTTGCAACTGCCACTCCATCCTTCCCATCTCATGGGTAACTATAACGTCAGATGCCAGCAACAGGGGATGGGGGCCCACTGCCTGGCAGACGTTGCTCAGGGCACTTGGGATATTCCCTCCAGAAGGACAGTATCAAACGTCCTGGAGTTGAGGGCGGCCTTCCAGGCTCTTCTGGCTTTCCGTCACCTGATCCCAGGGGCCTCGGTCCAACTCAGATTAGACAATACCACAGCAGTGGCATACATCAGAAGGCAGGGGGGTACCCAAAGTCTTTCCCTTCTCCAAGAAGTGGAACCCATCATGTCTTGGGCCCAGAAGAATCTGAAGGATCTGACAGCGACATATGTTCCAGGGGTTCAGAACGTCCAGGCGGACTTCCTCTCCCGAATATCTCTAGACAACAACGAGTGGTCTCTCCACGAGGAGGTATTCGGTTGGATACTAACGCTGGGGCTCTCCCCAGAGGTCGACTTGTTTGCCTCCGCCTGCAACAAAAAACTAGCAAAGTACTATTCAAGGTACAGAGATCCTCAAGCCTACGGGGTAGACGCCCTGACGGAGAAATGGTGGTTTCTCAAGGCTTATGCCTTTCCTCCAATCCCGGTCATCCTACAGTTCCTTACTCAGGTCGGAGACATTGGAGGTAATTGCAATAATCCCCTACTGGCCGAACAGGCCTTGGTTTCCGCTTCTGACAGTCCTCAGTGTCAAGGATCCGATTCCGCTACCATCCAGACCAGACCTCCTGTCTCAGGGTTCGAGGTTGCATCCCTGTCCAGATCACCTGCGCCTAAGGGCCTGGTTTTTGAGAGGGGAAGGCTGGAAGCGTTAGGCTGTCCCATAGAAGTTATTCCCACTCTCCTTAGTGCAAGAAGAGGTAGTACCAATAGAGTGTACGAGAGGATCTGGGCAAAGTTTACTAGTCACATGGCTTCCAGGTCTAGTTCCTGCAATACCTTGGCAGTTCAGGACGTTTTAAGCTTCCTACAGTCGGGACTGGATATCTCCCTTTCTGTTAGTTCCCTGCAGGTTCAAGTATCTGCTATTTCAGCATTCTCTGGAGTCACATGGGCCAATCATCCTCTGGTCCAACAGTTTTTCAAAGGAGCAGTCAGGCTTAGGCCACAGAGGAAACCTAGATTTCCAAAATGGGACCTTCCTCTGGTGTTGGATTTCTTTACTCAACTCAACAAATCACTTTCAGTTAAGGAACTAACACTTAAAACCTCTTTTCTGGTGGCCATAACGTCGGCGAAGAGACTTTCAGAGATTCAGTCGCTAGGCTCCAAGGAACATTTCCTCACCTTGTTCCCGGATAGAGTGGTCCTCATTCCAATGCTGGGATCAAATCCCAAAATAACCACTGTTTTCGATGAAAACCAGGAGATCACTCTACCTACCTTCATGTCTGATGGAGGTTCGGATCCACATCCTCTTGATATGGGAGCTACGCTGAAAGAATATCTGGATGTTACAGCTTCATTTCGTCAGACTGACTCCCTCTTCGTTTTGTTTCATGGAAAGAATAAGGGCTCTAAAGCTTCTGTTAGATCCATTGCTGCGTGGGTGGTCCAAGCCATCCAGTGGGCTTACAGAGAGAAGGGCTTGGCTCCTCCTGAGGCAGTGACGGCACGTTCCACCAGGAGTCTTTCCACATCATGGGCAGCCTCTCATCACGTGGCGCCGGAAGTAATCTGCAGGGCAGCTTTGTGGTCTTCGATACATACGTTCATGACCCATTATTGTGTTGAACCTGCATCCTTATCTTCTGTTAATTTTGGTTTGAAAGTTCTGTTGGTTGACAGCGTTAAATAAATCTTTTTTGTTCAGCATTTTGCACCCACCCGGTGTTTTTGGCGAGTTATTTCCCACACGTTGCTGCCATGGAGTCTGTCAGGAAAATGGAAAATTCCTATCAGAATACTTACCGTAATTTTCCTTTCCTGATGGACTCCGTGGCAGCAGGAGTTCCCTCCCAAATGCCTGAAGTAGGCTAGTTATCAAACACGGCCGTGGGCAGGGAGCAAAGATTTATGGGAGTAGTGTCCTATAGGGTAATGGAGGCGGGACTAAACCCACACGTTGCTGCCATGGAGCCCATCACTAAAGGAAAATTACGGTAAGTATTCTTATAGGAATTTTCCATTTTGTGGTGTGAATAAGTTTCACAAGGGCAGTATTTTGCAATATGAAACTAAGATTGAGGACATGGGGACTTGACCTCAAACTAGCAGGATAAATGTACAAAACACATTTTTGGAAGTATAAAAGTAAAAAAAAAGTATAAAATAATAATAAAAAATGCCTCCAACCACCTGGTCTTTTTTCTGCCTATGTTTCTCATTAGATTCAACAAAAAATTTTTGTCCCTGTCATTAAATTTTTTCGCTCCCTCTGTTTAATTGTCCCATTTACCTCTTAGATAATCATACTAAGTTTCTGAAAATGACATCTTTCAAAAGAAATTATACAGGTGTAAGTCTTAAACTCTCAAAAGAGAAGGAAATCCCAATAAATGCTGTCCATACAGAATACCATCTGATTGTATAATCTCATTTAGATCTACTATTAAATAAGTAGCGCTGGGGATGTGATACAAATTTAATATATTGTTTAGGTTTGTCTTCATAATACATAGTTTTGGTACATCTAAAGTTTATTGTACAATGTTTGTAAAATAAGAATATATAGTATATGGGCATCTTTAGATAGGTATAACCACAACAGGTTTCCAAATTGGAAGATTTCACTTCAACTGCTGTTGAGAGGACAGTGACAGAAATAAAAGATTTGATTCCCCTTAACTTTGGTCACAATGGTAAACAGAAAAAACAGAGACTGTGAATTTCTCTAGCAGGAACACAGAGACCAATAAAAACTTGACAGAAGTTAAAACCCTTCCCAGAACATTTTGACTTTAGCTGTACTAAGTTAAGTTTACGTTTTACTAACTTCAGCTTGTTCAGTTAAGCTTTGACAAAATAACCTGGAAGCTGTTTTTAGTTTCTATGCAGAGTTGCACCAGATTTTGCTCTCTCCAGTTTTAGTAAATCAACCCGAAAGGGCGCAGTAGTATGAACTTTAAACACCCTAATAACATTTCATGGAACCACTATATAAGGACAATAAATGTATTTTTTCATCCACAAGCACATCCCCTAAAATGGCAGCATAGAGAATCGGGCATGAAGAGTGTTCTACTGATCTGCAGTATGCTTCGTAGATTAACACAAAATTGTCCTTTAAAATATCCACAAATTGTCCTTTAAAATATCCACATATATCATACAATTCAAGTACCCAGACTGCTTTCACAAATGGAGTCTTAAATTATAATGTTAAATCAAATCCTCAGTCATTTGAAAAATGCTTAAATGACTGGAGCTTAAGAATACAGTTTAAACACTATTTTCATTATCCAACTTTGGCATTAGCAAGATGAATTAGAGCTTGTGTCAATCGACTTTGGGCGTTTGTCCATGGCATCAGTTTGATATCAGTTTAAGTTGTTTTTGAAATTACTCAGAATTCATTGCAGGCGCATTTGACCTTCAGTATATCACCTTTTGACCTGCATTTGACCTGATTCAAGCATGTTTTGCTTCTCTTGTATAGGTATGCAAAAACACTTGAAGAAAACAAAGCACATCGACATAGTGCCTAAGTGAGCCTTAAATAATCTGGGGGTAAATGTAGGCTTCTGTAGGGTGATAAGACTCCCTTAGAGCTGAGCTTATGTTACAACATCATTCATGACAGACAATCTGAAACAGTGATGACAATACATAAATTAGAGTAGTCAGTTGCATTGTTTGATAATGTTCATCTTTCAACTTGGCACCTACATCATCAGAGTGGTAATGCTTAGAGTTTTCTGATTGAAGTTAGTGACACTATCCCCAGGATCTAGACTGCTCAAGCTATAATGAGAGATTCAACTCTCAAACAGACTTAAAGTGTTACTAAACCCACAAAAGTAAAATCAGTTTGTATATGCAGAATAGCATGCTTGTTATACTCATTGTGGAAATGAATGGGTTAATCCTCTGCAATGTGTAAAAAGGATGTTTAATCATGTATGCACAGATCCTCCCCTCCTGCACTATCCTCCTGGACAAGTCTGGATAGGATACAGTGAATGGAGTCAGCCTGAACATGCGCAGTTTTGTCTCTATTGCTGGAGAGAACATTTCCTGTTTGATGGGAGCTAGTCAGGTCACATGGTACTAACAGCACACATCTGAGCGTGTATACAGATCCTAAATGACAGCCCAGTCCCTCTATCCTCCTCCATGCCAAGTAGGGATAAGCTTCGAGTTTGAGTCGAACTCATTTTCAACTCGAACATTGCCTGTTCGCCTGTTCAGCGAACAATTTGGGGTGTTTGCGGCAAATTTGAAAAGCCGTGAGCACCCTGTGAAAGTCTATGGGAGAAATCTAAAGTGCTAATTTTAAAAGCCTATTTGCAAGTTATTGTCATAAAAAAGTGTTTGGGGACATGTATCAATGCAAATTTTTTTTTTAAAAACTGACGTTTTTTCAGGAGCAGTAATTTTAATAATGCTTAAAGTGAAACAATAAAAGTGTAATATTCCTTTAAATTTTGTACCTGGGGGGTGTGTATAGTATGCCTGTAAAAGGGCGCATGTTTCCCATGCTTAGAACCGTCTCTGCAAGTGTCATTTTTGCAGGAAAAAAGGCTATTTAAAATCACTTGCGGCTATAATGAATTGCCGGCTCGCGTAATACAGAAAACAGGCATTCATTGAAAGTCATTGATAAAAAAAAAAAAAGCGTGGAGGTACCCCCAAATTCAATTACCAGGCCCTTCAGGTCTGCTATGGATATTAAGGGGAACCCTGCGTCAAATTTTTAAAAAAAAATGACGTGGGGTCCCCCCTAAATATCCATACCAGACCCTTCAGGTCTGGGATGGATTTTAAGGGGAACCCCACACCAAAAAAAAATGGCTTGGGGTCCCCTCCAAAATCCATACCAGACCCTTATCTGAGCACGCAACCTGGCAGGCTGCAGGAAAAGAGGGGGGGCAAGAGCGGCCCCCTCCCTCCTGAACCATACCAGGCCACATGCCCTCAACATTGGGAGGATGCTTTGGGGGTCTGTGACCCCTCAAAGCACCATGTCCCCATGTTGATGGGGACAAGGGCCTCTTCCCCACAACACTGGCCATTGGCTGTGGGGGTCTGCGGGCAGGGGGCTTATCGGAATCTGGAAGCCCCCTTTAACAAGGGGACCCCCCAGATCCCGGCCTCCCCCTCTGTGTGAAATGGTAAGGGGGTACAAAAGTACCCTACCATTTCACCAAAAACGTGACAAAAATTTTAAAAATGACAGGAGACGGTTTTTGACAATTCCTTTATTAAAATCTTCTTTCATCTTCTTTCTTCTGGTCTTCTTCCTTTCTTCATCCTTCGGTTTCTTCATCTTCTTCTTCCATCTTCTTCCATCTTCTTCTTCCTCCGATCCGCTTCTTGCTCTGGTCTTCTCGTCCGGCATCTTCTTCCACGGCGTTGGCGTCTTTTCTTCTGTGTCGGGCCGCTCCGCTCAATGGGAGGCTCCCGCTGTGTGAGGCTTCGCTCCGTCTGACAGTTCTTTTATAACGGAGGGCGGGGCCACCTGGTGACCCCGCCCCCTCTGAAGCACGGGGACGTCCCTATGGCTTTCCCCATGACGTCAGAGGGGGCTGGGATGGCCCCCGCCCCCCTCTAACCTCATGGGGAAAGCCATAGGGAAGTCCCCATGACGCCCCGGTGTGTCAGAGGGGGGCGGGGGTCACCAGGTGGCCCCGCCCTCCATTATAAAAGAGCTGTCAGACGCAGCGAAGCCTCACACAGCGGGAGCCTCCCATTGAGCGGAGCGGCCCGACACAGAAGAAAAGACGCCGACGCCGTGGAAGAAGATGCCGGACGAGAAGACCAGAGCTAGAAGCGGATCGGAGGAAGAAGAAGATGGAAGAAGAAGATGGAAGAAGAAGATGAAGAAACCGAAGGATGAAGAAAGGAAGAAGACCATAAGAAAGAAGATGAAAGAAGATTTTAATAAAGGAATTGTCAAAGACCATCTCCTGTAATTTTTAACATTTTTGTCACTTTTTTGGTGACATGGTAGGGGTACTTTTGTACCCCCTTACCATTTCACACAGGGGGGAGGCCGAGATGTGGGGGTCCCCTTGTTAAAGGGGGCTTCCAGATTCCGATAAGCCCCCTGCCCGCAGACCCCCACAACCAATGGCCAGGGTTGTGAGGAAGAGGCCCTTGTCCCCATCAACATGGGGACATGGTGCTTTGAGGGGTCACAGACCCCAAAAGCATCCTCCCAATGTTGAGGGCATGTGGCCTGGTACGGTTCAGGAGGGAGGGGGTCCGCTCTCATCCCCCCTCTTTTCCTGCGGCCTGCCAGGTTGCGTGCTCGGATAAGGGTCTGGTATGGATTTTGAGGGGGACCCCACGCCATTTTTTTTTGTTGGTGTGGGGCTCCCCTTAAAATCCATCCCAGACCCAAAGGGTCTGGTATGGATATTTAGGGAGGACCCCACGTCATTTTTTTTTTTTTAATTTGACGCAGAGTTCCCCTTAATATCCATAGCAGACCTGAAGGGTCTGGTAATTGAATCTGGGGGAACCCCCACGCTTTTTTTTTTATCAATGACTTTCAATGACTGTTCTCTGTATTACGGGAGTCGGCAATTCATTATAGCCGTGAGTGATTTTAAATAACTTTTTTTCCTGCAAAAATGACACTTTGTGCAGGGGCAGTTCTGAGCATGGGAATCATGCGCCCCTTTACATGTATACTATACACACCCCCCAGGTACGAAATTTAAAGGAATATTACACCTTTATTGTTTCACTTTAAGCATTATTAAAATCACTGCTCCTGAAAAAACGCCAGTTTTTTAAACTTTTTTTTGCATTGATACATGTCCCCTGGGGCAGGACCCAGGTCCCCAAACACTTTTTATGACAATAACATGCATATTAGCCTTTAAAATTAGCACTTTTGATTTTGAACGTTCGAGTCCCATAGACTTTAATAGAGTTCTAAAGTTCACACGAGCTTTAGGTCTGTTCGCAGGTTCTGGTGCGAACCGAACAGGGGGGTGTTCGGCTCATCCCTAATGCCAAGTAACTAAAAAAGAACACAGTGGGTGGGATGTCATATCTTGATTCATGGATGATCCACCTCCTATAAAAGCATATAGACATGAACAAGATAACACAACTGTACATGCTACTGCACTGTTCTTTATTACACATGCATCAATCAGCTATGGTGTCCATCCCACTTGGCACCCCACTGCTGCCTTGCTAACACCCTACCTCCTGTCATCCTCATCCCCCCTGCACCCCACTGCCACCTTGATAACACCCTACCTTCTGTCATCCTCCTCATCACACCTGGCACCCCACTGCCACCTTTCTAACACCCTACCCCCTGTCGTCCTCATCCCCCATAACCCACTGCCAGCTTCCAAACATCTTCATTGACAAAAGAGATTATTTCAATGTTGAGAAGACAAGGGTCTCTTCCCCACAAATGTGTTGTGACGGGTAACGTGGTCTGTGGATGGGGGCATATTGAAATATGGAACACTACATTAACAATAAAGATGCAACCCAGGTGAATGATTAACCTTCCTAGCGGTAATCCCGAGTCTGGCTCAGGTCCAGTTTTTTCTGCTAGGAGCGGTAACCCCGAGCCAGACTCGGGCTTGCGTGCAGGATACAGGGGGGAAGTTACTTACCTTTTCCCCTGGATCCTGCGATGTCCTCCCGCTGTGTGAGCGAGCCATCCGCTTGCTCGATTCACACAGTGCCGGGTGCCGCCGATCTCCGTTCCCTGCGACGTTACGACGCACGGGAGCGGAGATCGGCGCCAAATTTTAAAAAACACAACACACATACAGTACTGTAATCTTACAGATTACAGTACTGTATACAAAAAATACACATCCCCCTTTGTCCCTAGTGGTCTGCCCAGTGCCCTGCATGTCATTTTATATAATAAAAAAAAAAAATTTCTGCCTGGAAACTGGAGATTGTCCATAGCAACCAAAAAGTGTCCCTTTATGTCAAAAGTGGTTTTAGACCAGCTAGAAAACACCGATAATAAATTAGAATCACAATTTATCATCAAACAATAAATTTAATGACAGCGACTATTCTGCAACTGAGCAAATTTCAGTGTTTTTGATTTGATTACATTATTGAATCATTTTTATATATATTCTTATTATATTATAATTTATTATTTTGTGTTTCAAACTTTATCATACCCGGATGTCTACTAGACTCTGGTTCGGACAGATTTAAGTGAGTTATTCATAAGAATTGCAGTCCTACAATATAAAAACGCCAAATTTCCATGCAAAATAATTGTACCGCTTTCAGCACAAAATTCCAGCCAGAATCATACCGCCAGGGAGGTTAAAGTGTTACCAAACCCACAACAGTAAAATCAGTGTGTATATGCATGCTTGGTATACTTTATGGGAACCTATCTTCTCTAAACCTCCCCTCTTTCCACTGACTACAAAAAATAACCTGATATTTACAGAGTCTATAGAGTCAGGCTGCACATGCTCAGTTTGGTGTGTATTGCTAGATAGCTTTTTTTTTTTCTTGGGAGGGTGTATTTTGATCAGCACAGGGCCAATCAGAAATGTCCAGACATATGGTCAGGGAGTCAGGGTCAGTGGATCCTGATAGGAAAATCATGGGAGAAATGAAAACTCCTCCTACAAGCTTTACTAGGAACTGATAGAAGTCACATGACTGCTATATACTGCTGATGAAAAAAGGTATTTATCAGTTTATATTTACTAAAATAATTGCATCTCCATGTTCTGCGTACTGTGGGAGACCAGATATAGTGAATGCAGGTTCTGGGTTTAGTAACACTTTAAACTTCGTTGTTGGCTTTGTGCTCTTAAACCACTGCAACTTTCTTATTGAAAAAAAAAAAAATTCACAACTCCCAAACTTCCACCATGATGCTGGTGTCCAGCCATAGAGGTGCAGGCATCAGAGGGTACTTGTGCACGCTCTCATGCAACATCCACAACAAGGAACCTGCAGTACCCCAGTAATCTCAGAGTTCAGAATTTTATTGTTCTGGAGATCATTCATGCATTTTACCCTGGGATGAGCTTACTATGATTTAGCCCATCTCAGGGTGAAATGCTTCAGTGGGTAAAGGTCCCAGATGGGGATTCTATGGGAATGTTCTCCAGAACAATCAGTATTATAAAATTTGAAAGAAAAAGTCAGCGCTAGAGAAAATGTGTGGCAGCTGGCATCAAAGGTCAATATATGAACCTTAAGTAGGATATCCACCAAAATGCCAAAGTATGTGTAACTCAGTTCATGAATTGCATACCAAAGAAACGTGACAAAAAATATTAATAAAATAATGTAAAGTTTACAAACAATTTTTAAAAGGTAAACAAAACTTTCATGTAGGGTGAACTTGTGGCCCATCAACCAAGTACAGAAACAGTACTCTGAACAATCTTCCTAATGTGAAAATAATAAAGTCTTTTTAAATATAAAAAAAGGTGCCTTATTCCTTGAATTCCACCATCAAAGAAATATGTAGCACCCAAAGTGTCCTCTGAGCCAGCACCACTATGCATTCACTGGATATTAAGCAACACAACCCAGCAAACTACACATTTATACAGATGATAGTTAAGCTCTTCCAGAGTTGCCAAGCCCTCAACATTCACCACAGCAGGAGTCACCCATAACCATTGAAAGGCACTATGTGGGATGAATTTCTTGTGCAATGGAGCCACAAAAACACAATAAAGTGCAGTATTTTGATTCTTAAAAAATGAATGCTACTCAATAAAAGTTAAAAACCAACCGTTTAATATAATAATCTAAATGCACAAAGATTGCAATAATATAGCTCCAAGAGTGATCACACCATAAAATGGCAGAGAAAGCACTTACAAAGATGATTGCCGATTCTGGATGCTTAAGCATCAGGAATCGGTGTCCATCCTTGTAGGTACTTTCTTTAGAATTTTATGGTGTGATTGCTATTAGAGCTATATTATATATTCACTGTATATATATATATATATATATATATATATATATATATATATATATATATATAGTGACGATCCGGGGTGATTAGATTCAAGTGGTGCATGCGATTTTTTCAGAAACGTGCCACTCCAGACTTGTGTTTTAGGGCATGGCAGCCCACTTTTATTTAAAGGAAACGAAAAAAGTTCAAATCAACAGAAATCTTCCCTCGCAGGGGGTTCCACCATCACTGCATAACCAAACGATAGTCTCCTGGCTTACTCATGGTCAGCTTCGTGCTGCTTTAGTCGCAGGCTACACCTGCCTGCTTCAGACTGCCACCTACAGTCTTAGGCTCCTGTCTCTTCCTCTTGGAACTCTCCCAACCTCCTAGCCAGACTTCCTGTCTGCTGGGCGGAGCCGTCTCCAAGTCTGAGCACTGACTGCATTTCCTGGGATGTTTTTGAACCCAGCCCACAGGTGTGCAATCAGTATTCCTGCCAAAATCAGGCATGTGCTGCTTGTCTGCACCTGTGAGATGGGGCGCATCTCCACAATATATATATATATATATATATATATATATATATATATATATATATATCACTAATACAAATCTGAATTTACCATATATGCTTGAAGTTTTTAGCTGTAGATAAGACTCATATCTGGGGTAGAACATCTACATTTGGCTGTGTAAAATATGAGAAGCTTTTTTGCCCAGCTGCGCCTATGATCTAGTAATGGTACCTTGGAGAGAGGTGACAAGTAGCTGATACTAGGTTTTGACCCTGAGCTTCAAGGAAGGAGTCTTAGTGTGTCACTCAGTAAAATAGCGTTAATCACTGCGGTTTTCCCATCCTCCCTGGCGAGTTGGGCTTTTTAGTTTTCTTAGTTTATTTCCTGCCTCTCTGCTAATCTGCCAGGCATTGCATATCAGCGCTCAGAATTTCTGTTGACTTCCCCACAAACAGGATAACCCTCCAAACACCCTTCACAAACACTTTTTATTATTTTTTTTGTGAAACAACTGGCTAAACTCTCTTTTTTTTTCATCCATGGACGGAGTATGACAAATATAGAAATAAAAAGAAAGGAAAGTACATATTTTCAGTGTTATTTAATAAATGATGTGTGAACACCTTTTCATGGGCCCCTGGGATAGGAGACTGTAAAGTAGCCGTATGATTGTACACAGAGTTAATTAGGAATGTGCTGGCCCTAAGCAGTTTCCGTGAAGACATGAAAATACTGGTGGATAGTCTCTGGAGGAGATACACAATGTTACTGTCCTTGCTTCCCTAGCTCAGTAATATTGTATGACATGCATGAAGCATCACTGAGACCTCAAACTGCCAAGAACAGAGCAGGTTAGTCTGAGATGTGCGCTACACTGAAAATATTGTTCTGAGGTTGTAAACTGCCACATATTAAATTGGCAGATTGTGGCCAGATTCAGCACTATTGCAGATTTTTTTAATTTTTTTTAATTTTGTTTTGTTTTCCGTTTGTGAGTACAATGCTGTAATAAATTTGTTTGCCGCTCAAGCCTTGCTTACCATTAAAACAAAATATTCTGATTTTTGTTGCACGTTTTACATGGCTATTTTTAAAGGAATTGAGAAAGAGAGGACTATAGAAATTAGAAAAATTTACTTTGTAGGCACACGCGTAAATAAAAATAATTTAAGTTTTTTATTTGGAAAAAGTTAAAAAGCATAGTAATGCAAACACATATTAAAAAAGGAACATAATAATAGTAATCAACCCTCCAAGATATATATTAATCCAGATTGGTGCAAAAAAGGAAGGATTAACCAGTAGCAGCATCCAACGGAAATAAAGTGCGTGGAGGGGTTGAGTCACAATATGAGGTCACACAAATAATTTGCTCTTCATGTTACGCGCATAGCTGCGCTTCTTCAGGAGCTTGTGGATCTAATGAATATGTCACAAAAACATCAAATAAGTATATTATATATTTTTAAAGGAAGGTGGAAAATATTATTATATATGTATATTAACCAGACCAATTTTCAGCTTTCAGTGCTCTCACATTTTGAATGACAATTACTCAGTCATGCAACACTGTACCCATATGACATTTTTGTCCTTTTTTTCACACATAGAGCTTTCCTTTGGTGGTATCTAATCACAACAGTTTTTTTTTTGCACTATAAATTACATTTTTTCTTAGTTTCTGTTATAACATTTATAAAATTTAGAAAATGTATACTGCTACATAGCTTTGGTTAAAATAACCCAAATCAGTGCATTGTTTAAAAAGAGAGCTGCATCATGTTAGTCTAAAACCTTTGAAATACTTTGAATACTGAAGATATACCTAGTGGAAAATAGTATTTCCATAAACTCAGACAATCAGACAACATTTATGAAGCAGCTCACATAGCTGTCCACATATTTTGAAAAATCTTTCCCAAAAGAAATGGAAATTGAATATTACAGGTGGATAGCTAACCATATTTCACTAACTTGAAAAGAAGAGTGGTTGCATTCAATTTCCTTAACTAGTATCATACTGCCTACCTCTACCCACTGAATCCTAGCTCCCACCAGTCCAATGGGTCTTTTCAAAGCCAACCCACCCATGCTGTGCTTGGCCCGAAACTACATGGAAAATTCTAATGTTTATCCCCACTTGATCAAAACACAATGTTAACAGTGACACCGTCTTTACTTTTCAAAATATTAGCAGTGCAAATCATTCAAAAACGTCTAGGCACTAATATTCAATATGCTTTTCTTGGTCACACAAGGCTCCCAGCTATGTCTCTCTCCCCTTTCCTAGAACTTCAAGGTAAAAATAGTTTGATCTTCAGGTTTTTCTTCCTTTACCGCATACACACGATCGGAATTTTAGTCGGAAAAGCCTTGGATGTTTTTTCAGACAGAATTCCACTCAAGCTTGTCTTGCCACACCAAATTCCGACCGTCAAGAACGTGGTGACGTACACTACATATGACGGGACTATAAAACGGAAGTTCAATACCCAGTGCGCCACCCTTTGGGCTCCTTCAGCTAATCTTGTGTTTATCTCATGTTACTAGAAGTTTGGTGAGAGACGATTCGCACTTTTCAGACTCATGGTTTTCCGATCGTTACTGTTCTTCAGTTTGTGCTTGTGGGTTTGTATCTGGTTTTCAGTGCGTGTAGTCAGTTTGTATCTGGTTTTCAGTGCGTTCTTGTCCACTTGTTTCTGATTTTCAGCTCGATCTTCACAAGCCTTGCTGTTTTCCAGTGCGTTCTGTTAGTTCGTTCTGACCAGCTGACAATTTTGAAGCCATGTTGCGGGTACATCCTCGTTGTAGAGTTCGTGCTGTGCAGGGGCTTGGTGTTGGGGTTCTTGCTTTGACCTGGGTTCAGTCTGATCTGACAGAAGACGCAGGCTGTTGTAGTACCACAGCCTGGGGACATATATGTCATCTGCTGCTGTTCCTAATCTCTGGGAGTCCTGGACCAGATTGTGCTCCCTACTATATGGACTTCTCTGGCTACCAATTTTTAGTTACAAAGAGTTGATATGTGCCCTGGGGTACAAAGGCTTCGCAAATTCATGCAGTTTCTCCAGCGTTGCCTTCCTCTTTATTTTGTTATGAGACAGAATAAATGGAGATTTTTTAATATGAAAATACTTGTGTTTTTTTTTCAAATAGGACAATTTGTTTGTGAGTAGGCAGGTACATTTCAAAAATACAATGTAAAAATTAACAAGGGACACCAACCAACCTCCTTGAGCTTTAAAAATACAAGATAATAATGTTGTTGTGGAAACTTGACACACACAAAAACAATTTTTTTAGACGATTTCGAATATTTTTATTTTTTCAATAAAAAATAATTCTAAACATTATTATGGAGATCTGGCTTTAAAAACAAAAAAGATTATTCAGGAGATCACAAGAAATAATAAAAAAATAAGTTTGCGAGAAATCTGTGTGAATATGAGCAGCAAAACAACTTCATTCTTCTAGCATTATAAAGAAGAAGAGAATGCGCTACATTAAACTATTAAAAAAATTTCAGTGTGACGAATATGCTATCTCCATTACGAACGGTAGTTTTACCAGACCGATCGCTTCTGTCTCGTACTTGATTCTGAGCATACTTGATTTTTTGCGCGTCCGAATTGCATACAGACGAATGCATTTTTGGATAGGAACTTTTTCCGACCGAAAAATAGAGAACCTGCTCTCAATCTTTTGCGGGCAGGAATTCCACCTGCAAAAGTCCAATGGAGCATACACACGGTCGCATTTTCCCACCATTTTCCCACCAAAAGATCTCATCAGACTTTTGCTGGCAGAATTTAGTGTCCTTGACTACCTTCACTGTACATTTTATCATCTTCCATAAGGCATTGTACTCAAACCTCGCCAGCTAATTTTCGCTGAATTTTATTCCACTATTATTTTTTGCATTCTTTTCATAGACTAACCTCTACCTGCAGTCTGTATATTTGCATAGCTCATCACAATGCCCAAGCTGATTATATATTAATAAATGACAGCTACCAGCTGACACTTTACTCAACCACTACCAGTCAAACCCACTTAAAAGCCCATCTCTCAGTACTAAAATTGTCAACAAGCTGGATGGAGGGTAAAGACCCTGCCTTTTTTTTTTTTACACAAAGCCACAGGTTTTTAATGTGCAGTAATACAACCTTGGGCACATGTATCCTAACAATCAATGCTGTCATAAGTTCGTAAGGAGGACTTTGTGCACCTGAGAATATCCTTGTTTGGCCCTCCTCTGCCCCTCTTTGTCAATACTGGGGTCATGTTGGCTGAAAGAGGGAGAGCAACTGAAGAGAAGAGAAACACTGAATTACTAGTCAGCACCAGTGTGCAAATAAAAATTGCCTTGTAAAAATAAATCACCTCCAATGTTGGGTGTCCTACGTATGTGAATGCTGCTGCATTATATAAAACTATTAGTATTATTTTTTACATCATTTTACATCATTTTAAAGGGTGCCTTGACTGAAAGAAGGGTGATAAACACTGTTCTAAGTACTCACATATTGGCTTTTTATGTGCACTTTGTGTAAATAGAGTTTCTCCTAAACTTCCTTCCCATATCAAACAACAGCCCAGCTGTCACCAGTTCTCTGCTCACGGAGCTCCTAGAACGGAGCGATCAGAGGTCTTTGAGCCAGCTAGGGACAGATGCAGCATCCACCTAGGTAAGTATGATTCTTAAAAAAAAGTGCCAAACTTCTCTTTTAATTTGTTTGACTGGGATGAAATTCTACTGAATTCAACAAAGCATCGGAAACAAAGCATATCTCTATCTGTTGCAGTTTTGAAAAGTCAATGTAAATAAAACAAACCCGTTATGTTTTGTCTTCAAATTTAAGTCTACGCTTCCGATCCTCTCATTTTGTGCAAGCTGGATTTGATGCACTGTAACTAATTAATTCATAGCTTTATGCTGTGTTTTTATGTTCTTGAGAGGTTGTTAGGTTTTATTTGTAACGTATTGGAATAAATAAATAAATAAATAAAATGTTAGAACAAAATATCTAGCATGTTTATAAAGGTAGAAAGGTAAAGTGAACACAATGAATGCACTCTCTCTCTCTCTTTTACAAATTGTGCAATGTATTATGCATATCTTTGTGGACTATGGCAGTTTTGTGAAAGCGACAAACAATTTCACCTAGCTTTTTGCCAAACAGCTCAAAGGAAAATTAACTAGAACAAGCTCAACTGCAGGGAGACTTTCCTTAAAATGCTAAATTACAGATCTGAGTTCCCGTGTGCATAGAGAAACAGTGCAATAATTGCATATTTTTGAAATGCTTGGGTGAGCTTTCATGGATGTATTTGTCTCTGGTGTTCATCTATGCCTTTTTTCCAATGTAATTCTGAAATGTAAAAATAATAACAGCTTATGAAAATGGTTAGAATATTAATACACAATTAGTAGCAATGGCTGTAATCAGCTGGGAACAGATACATATTTTATTGGCTTTCTTTGAACCTAAAGCAGTAAAATGTAAGGTCTGCCTATTAGGTTTAGGCCCCCTCTTGATGTAATATCTGCCAGATAGTACTCCAAAAAATGTACCTTTAAGAAAAAAAATTGGAATATATACCTACCTTAACCCCATCTTCCTCGTTTCAGGGTGTCATTATGATGTCACTAGCATTCTGGTAGGATTCCCAGGGGATGCAAAGCAGCCTAAATATCACAAGAAGACACCAGTACAAGAGCATATTTTCATGAGATTTGGGCTGCCCTGCGTTTCTCATGATATTGCTAGAATGGAGTTTGACTTCATTCCTAGGCACTGCAAGCAGAAGATTTTAGTTAGGTAAGTATAAATCTAACTTTTCCTTACAGGTAAATTTTTGAAGTATAATGCAGGGATTTTTATAGGGAGAGAGGGCAGGCCTAATAAGCAGACCTTGTATTTTACGGCAAGATCAATGCAATACATGGATGTATCACTTTTTAAAGATCAGCTGTTGACTAATAGATTCATCTATGTTTATATGTTAACAGATATAGAAAGTGTCAGCCAGCTGAAATATGGACACCATGCTGATTGATTTGACCTATAGGATAGAGATCTTATAGAAATTAAAGTGTTATTCAGAGGTGGATGCCTCCAGAGCATACATCTGAGTGCCAGTGTGCAGTGTGGCATGGTGCTGCTAATACAGCAAAAAGGTTATATTTACTTATTTTTCTATTTATCCAACATTGCCAAAACATACATATTAGAAAGGCCACATTCAAAATGGCATTGTCCATCAAAAGTCACTGCTGGCCAGACAGATGGCAGAGGGAAGATAATTAACCCACTGGGAATGATAGCGAAATCTGACATTTTTTCCTGCTTTCAATATTTTATAAATGATTTTGTCATGAACTATGCAGAAATCTTTGGAAATTCAGGGAGTTTATCCTACAGACTGTCACGATTCCAGTTGGTACCTTAGCTCACATAAAGCATTGCTGTATGAATCTGTCAGTCAAGAAAAGGGCAATTACAATGTTATAAATATAAAGACCCTCTTTACCAGATTTTAGTTTAGTCAAATCAATAACCGATCTGATCTGCTACGCATTTTGCACATTTTGTTTTACACGGCAGACACTTACATTGTAACGCTGCAAGCAAACCTGGGGCTTATTCAGTAAACAATGTACGAGCAAATTGTAAATCACAGTTCCTATTACAGCCAATTATAACTAGGGGTGACTGTAGAATTCAGTCTAAGATCCAACAACGACTGTTTACCTTTCAAAAACAAAAAGTTATTTATTTTCTAATTTCTCCTTCATGTTGTCTTGGTTTATGTAAGTAGGTTCTGCTTAGGTTCACTTGCACCAATTTCTGCTAGATATTCAGGTCATCAGAGTGGCCATTCTGTATGCTCACACTTGACCTCAACCATCAAAAGTTACATTTGGTTCAATACATTGGCTCGGTTCATGATCAAAGTTGTCTGCTACTCTTCTCTTCTGATATTTTAATCTGTTGCTCTGGCTACTATTGGGCTTTTCTCCTAAATCTGAATTTGATCTATTGACCTGTAGATCCATCATCAGTCGTGACACCCAGTGATGTAGATCCACATTAAGCATGATGAATGACCTGTCAAAACAAAACATGTTGATCTGTTGACATATCCATTCCCGGTGAACTGTGCAAATTTCCCCAGCCACTAGCTGAATGTAAACAAAGGGACACTGATCCTGGTGAAATAATTGATTAAACATGGCCTTTCTAAAAAAAAACGTTTTTACAGCAGCTGTTTTTGGCTTCAGACAATAAACTGCCCATCATGTTATCCTATGTGTCCATGCACACTAATGCCCCATACACGCGGTCGGAATTTCCGATGACTATTTCCGTCGGAATTTGTCCGAAGCTGGTGTTGCTTACAAACGGTCGGACAACGTCGTCGGAATTTCCGGTCTTCGAGAATGCCGTGACGTAAGCCGTGTTCCACGGGACTATAAAAGGGAAGTTCTTCAGCACCATGTCTGGCACCTGTTGGGCTCCTTCTGCTGATTCCGTGTTTATCGCGTGTTAGTTGAAGTTTCGTTACATTAGATTTGCGCTTTTCAGACTTCAGACTCAGATCGTTACTGCTCTTCAGTTTGTGCTTGTCGGTGCGTATCTGTTTATCAGTGCGTGTAGTCAGTTCACATTTGTTGGTCATTGCGGCCTATATCTTGATATAGGAGGCTTTGATTTTCACTGCTTATTGTCTGCTCGTTTCTGGTATTCATTTCGTTCTTTCAGGCCTTGCTGTTTATCGGTGCTTCCTGTTTGTCCGTTCTGACCAGCCGACCGTTTGGAAGCCATTCGTGTACGTACTCGTCATAGAGTTTGTGCTGTGCAGGGGCTTGGTGTGCAGCTTACCTGTGGTCTCCGACACTCACCTGTTTTGGTGACAATTTCTCCAACCTCTCCTTCCTCCTCCTCCTCTGCTTCTGGTGTTGGTATTTCCCCTTCTTTGTGAGGTGTAGGGTCCCTGGTGTCCTCAGACGTCCCGAGTCTTCTCTCCCCTATGAGAATGTACAAAAGGAATACTTAGCATACCAATCTATGAGGGCATAAATAGAAAATCTGAAACATTGCTTGGAAGTGACATACAATAGTGGTTTGTGGCCAGGTTCAAAGCCCAAAAACATTAATTTTGAAACTTTGTAAAGGTGCAATACAATTACCTGTTTGTCAGATGGAGACACCCCTATAGTATCCACTGGAGCACATGTGTGGGACACCCTAATAAAAACAGGCCTGAAACAATGTAGTTAACTCCAACTTTACCAAACAGCGTATTATAAGTGGCCGAACGATCGAGGTTTAGTACGATCTATTGAAAACACGAACATGAAAGTGGCCATTTTCAACTGTCCAACATTAAAAAACAAAGCACATGGAGCAGTATGCAAGCAGTATGCAAGCAAGAAAAAAAAGATGAACACACGACAACTACTTTTTTGAAGAACTCGCCTGATCTTTCTGTACTGATCGTGCTCCCTGAGTTTCAGGTCTGACCAGCGTTTCCTCAGTTGATCCTTGGATTGTTGTAACTCAAAATTCTTTTGCAGACTCTTCACAACTTTAGCCATGATCTTGGCCTTTCTGACATTTAGGTTGAGGTAAGGCCCATACTTCCCATCATAGTCGCTCCTCTTCAATATGTCCACCATCTCCAACATTTCTCCAAAAGACATATTTGAGGCCTTAAATCTTCTCCTCCGGGATCGGGACGTTTCTGGCTCTGGGCTTTCCCCGTCCTCCTCCTCATTGCTGGAATAGTTAGGGCGCACCTGCTGTGTCCCCGCCATGTGCTCTCCCCACTGCACCGTAAAGAGAAGGGGCGGGGAATAGACAAGAAAGATCATCAGGGGCGGGCGGAATTTCACACATGCGTACTGTATATAAAACGTCACACGCGTGTGTCGTACGGACGATCTGTGAGCAGAGAAGAGAGCTGATGCATGAGACGATCGCTATAACAAAGGTACAATTTGAACTTGGTGCATTACTAGCCTAGACTGCTTCTACATTGAGGCTTATTTTGGGAGAAGATTAGGAGAGTTTAGCCTGACATTATTTTGTGTTTGTCTGGTCTTGTGTCTTGCAGAGAATATGGAGGGGTTCACTGACGTCAGCTTCCTCCCCCTGTTCCTTGACAAGTTTAGGGAGATGCCCCTTTTGTGGCAGGCCAAGCATCCACATTACAGCAACAAAATAAAGAGGCAGGCATTGATGGAGAAACTGCTGGAGTTTGTAAAGCCTGTGATCCCCACGGCAACCGTCGAGAAGTTAAAAAACAAAATTGGCAGCCTGAGGAGTACGTATTTCAGGGAGAGCAATAAGGTGCTGAAGTCCCAGGGATCTGGAGTTGCAGTAGATGAAGTATATGTACCCAGGCTGTGGTACTACAAGAGGCTCCATTTTCTCAAAGACCAGACTGATGTCAGGGAATCACTGTCAACTCTTCCTTCCACGCTTCCTTACATACATTCCACCCCTGCTGAGGCTTCCGACGACCAACCTGGGCCTTCCAGTCAGGAAGATGTGGAGGAGCCCAGCTTGAGCCAGGTATAGTATTGTTCTACATAGTTTTTGTGGAAAAATGAATGATGTTAACTTAATTTATGAGTACTAATTGCTTATTTGCTAAAGTGTTTTACATATCAATAGACAGTAGTGTTGGAGAGATTTTGGGCAAGAATATAAACTGCTGGGCTAAGAATTCTATGGTTTTCTATTTGTTAACAATTTGCAACAGTCAATAGCTGAAAATTGTGTGTGTTTGAGGAACCAAACACTCAAACTATGTCCCTTTTTCATACACAGGAAGACCTCAGCCAGGAGGTGGCTGTATAATGTGACAGCCAGGAGGAGGCAGGGGGAAGTGGCAGCCAAGAAGTGGGCAGGCCTAGGAGCCTGACACGATCCTAAGTCCCTCCCCTCCGCCTTCCATACAAAAGGCCCAGAAAGGGGGGGATGTGGGAGATTCAGAGCTCCGGCTGATCAGGGAGGCTTCAGTGGCACTACAAGCCAACCCCACACATGAAGAGGCCTTTGCCGCCTTGGCTGCCACAAAGCTTAAAGAGATGGAGGCGGGGCAACGCAGCATGTGCGAGGAGGCAATCCTAAAAATCCTAAATAAGGGGGTGTCTGGGGAAATGACCCCAAGGACACATGTTACGAGATGGACCATGCTCCTCCTCCTCCTCCTCCTTCTGCCACACCTCCAGCACCACAGCCTGGAAGGAAGCATGCAAGGGAGACCTCAAAGTGATGACCTGGGTTCAGTCTGGTCTGAGAGAAGATGGAGCCTCTCGTATGACCACAGCCTGGGGACATAGATGGCATCTGCTGCAGTTCCGGATCTTTTGGACTTCAGGACCAGATTGAACTCCCGTAAGATACATACTCCTCAGGCCACCAATTTTTGAGTTTAAAAAATTGATGTCTGCCGTGGGGTTCAAAGGCTTTGCAAATTTCCCCAGTTTCTCCATCGCTGCCTCCCTCTTTATTTTGTTGCTGACACCTAATAAAGGTATTTTTGAGTTCAATAAATCCTTGCCTATGTGTTTTACTTCAAAAAGGACAGTTTATTTGTGAGTAGGCAGGTACATTTCTAATATAGAAAGTAGAATTAACAAGGGGCACCAACACCAAACAACCTCCTAGAGAATTTTAACAAAATATAATGATAATAATTGTGTTGGGGTAAGTTGACACACACAAAACACACCAACCCCCCCCCCCCCCCCCAAAAAGAAGCAAAATTACAGAGAAAGGAAATCTTGATTTAAACAAAAACCACTATAATAAATGTAAAATAAAAAAATAAAAAAATAAAACATTCTTGAGATCTGACGAATAAAAAAATTCTAGCCATTAAATCAGCAAAAAGAATAAAGAAAGAAGTTTGTGAGAAGTCAGTGTGAATATGAGCAGCTAAAAACTTCATTCTTCTTGCATTGTAAAGAAAAAGAGAATGCGCTGCATTAAACACATTTTAACATTGCAGCGTGACGAATGTGCTCTGTCGATTAGGAACGGTAGTTTTACCTGACCGAGCGCTTCCGTCAGAGAATTTCTTCTGAGCTTGCGTGGCACTTTGTCCATCGGACTAGGCTACACACGATCGGAATTTGCGTGATCGGACTTTGTTGTCGGAAAATTTGAGAGCAGGATCTCAAACGATGGAAAAAGTCCGATGGAGCCCACACACGGTCGGAATTTCAGACAACAAGGTCCGATAGGACATTTTCCGTCGTGAATTCTGACCGTTAGACTGTTATCAGCAATTTTTGCCTGGGGCTTTTTTTGGCTTTAAAAAAAAAAATATAAACTTGTGGGTTCTGAGAGGAGTTTTTCCAGCTGTTTTCAGCTGTAAAAGTGCTCTAACATCAAAAAACACTGATAAACGCAGATAAACGCTCAAAAATGTGGCACACCAACCGCTAATAAACGCTAAAAAACACTATTGCAAAAACTTTGAACAATGTTGAAAGACTCACTGCAAAGCTATTGGCGTTTTTATAACATTATTTTAACATCCATTGTGCAAGAGGCCTCAAAATGAGGATCCAAAACATGGTTACCTACGTCTTTCAATCATGCTGACTCAGCATCACTTGTGAGTGTTACCTAGGCAAATGTTAAGTTGCCTTAAGCCTCATACACACACTTTAATTTTCGGACGACAGAACGTCTGATTTTTGTGGCATGCTAGTCTCATGTCAAAAGTGAAGAGGTTACTAACAATACAAGAATTTTCGTTTGACAGAATATAATGTCAGAATTGATGTAACCTGTCGAATAGTTTTGTATATATTCTTTCATTTCTGAGCATGCGTAGTCTTGCGCTTATGATTTTTTCATACGAAAATCATGCTAATGAAAGGAAAATCAGACGTTGAGTTTATGTCTGACAAAAATGTTATAGTCTGCACATCCAGCTTTTGTATGACGAAAAAGTGAAATCAGCTGTCGAAGGCACCGTACTAACGGCCAATCGGCCAATCGGCCATCATAACAAAATTGACATCTGAAAATCAAAGCGTGTGTACGGACCCTTAGACCGCATACACACTATTAGATTTTCTGCAGATTTTTGTCTTCAGATTTACCAAAACCATGTAGTGCAAGGGCCTGCCTGATTGCATACAAATTGAAACTCTTAAGGTTTGACCTCATATTATATGGTTTTGGTAAATCTGAAGACAAAAATCTGTAGAAAATGTGACATCTACTCATCAAAGCATTTTTATATTTGCCTAAATTCTCTCAAAAGCCCGCCCACTGCCTTTAGAGCTATGATCAGCCTGCATTGCACTGAGAAACACAGGGACCTAGTGATGGCATCACTGGGACTAATATAAGATATGAAATGAAAACAGAAAGGTATTGTTGAAAAGTTTTATTGGTATGTTGATAAGGGAGAGAAAATAAACGGTAAAGAATATACATTGTGTTTGACTTTTTAATTATAATTATATAATTATTAGAAGAACAAAATTCCTCTTTAAAGGCCAACAATTATTTCTATCAAAAACTGAAAAAAGTTGAAGGTGACTGCCCAAGAAATACAAAATCATGAATCAATTTCCTCTTGCACCTGTATATATTGTACTTGACTTTGCCAGCAAACTTGATGTATGGGAAGTAGATCTTCCTTCATGATAATAAAGTCCAAAAATGTGCATGGATTATTTTTTTTAATCAGGATTTTATTGTTGACATTATTAAATGGTTACTGTGAATAAAATGTTTTTTTTTAATCATATGCACAGAAAAAAAACATTCTTGTAGGTGAGGATTAGATCCCCTGTCAATTGTTTTATTGCTGTGTGTGTCCTTTCTGGAGAGATTAAAGCTGGCCATACATTGATGTATTTTATTTATTTTTTTCATTTAACCTGGACATACAGCACTGATTGATGAATCTCCTGCTGTGCTTATTGTATTTTGACAGCTGTCAAGATACTTGAAGAGCATCTAATTGGATGCAGACACTTTTCAACCAACAATTTTTCCATCCAACTCCTTCCTATTTTTCAATTGAGGTATGTCTGGCAGTAGGCAGCCAACAGGGCCAACCACTATGTGGAATTTATACAGTGCATGGCCAACTTTAACCTTACCATTGATCCTGGTGACCACTGTCACAGAGACAAAAAGATATGGATAATCCAAAAGGGTTGCATTGTCACCAAGGGACAGAGATACTTAATCCCCCAAAAAAGTAATTAGCTTTACATACACTTTAATCCCTTAAGGCCTTTAGACAGGGCCACTGCTAAGTCAGTACAGCCAACCCTCCTCTACAGGTGGCCAGGGCACCTGCCAAGAAGAAGGGATGGCTGTACTGCCTTGTGACTCTTGATTCCCCTGCAGCGCTGCCGACTTTCTCCATCTGGCTTCTCTGCAGGGGGATCGATTCTACATACGTGCCAATGGTCCTGATTTTGCAGCACGGACAGCTGGAGAGTCTATGCCTTTTCCTTTGAATCTGATGGGTCCTGAAACTCCCCCTCCATTTCCCACCCCCAGGGTCAGCAGTTATCTCTCTTGTCAGCGTGAAAAATTGAGGAAGGAAGAAGCTCTCTGCCTGCTCTTACTCCTCTGTAAGTCCTGACCTCTGCTCCCCCTCCCTCCATGCAGTACTAAGTGTTGACTGTAAATTCCAGTAGTGCTTCTGCTTATTCTGCTGAAGGGGGCATAGGTGCCTATTGCAGAAGGGTGTGCACCCTAAAGAGGCTCCATTCACACTTTGCGTAGCAGAATTTTGTTTTGTGCTTTTTTCTTACATAGGACAGCCCATTCATTTGAATGGGCTGCTCTACGTGTGACAAATGCACCATAGAAGCTCTAGAACCTTTTCAGTCATGCCCCTTTGCAAGTTTGTCACAGGACAAAACATGGTCTCCATTAACAATTAATGGCACTGCAAGCGCTATGCCCGTTTGCAGTGCATTTCTGAAATGCACTTTAAATCACACTTTGTCACACATTCAGGAAACGGCAAGCGTTAATGCTGTTTAAGGGCTCTTTCTCATTTACAGCTGAGCCATGGATTACCACTATCTCTGGCTATGCACCCAAATCCTAACAATACAGTCAGACTGGGCTGTATACATGCTGTGGCTGCGATGCTTTACTTCACAGCTTGACATTTTTAACGTTGGCTGCAGAGTTTGACAGGCAGCACCACCTGTCAAACTCCCCATTAAATTCAAAGGGCCAGCAAAAATATAATTTTCAGCGGGGGGGGGGGGGGGGGGGGGGGTGGGGGGGGGGGGGGGGGGCGATTGTCAGGTAGGCTGACAATATGAGGCCCCAGGATTTCTAAACGCAGCCCAGCCTTTAGATTGTAGGTTCTTATGAGCAGGGACCTCCTAAGGCTCCTGTGTTGAATGTATGGTAACTGTTCTGTCTCCCTTCATTTTGTAAAGTGCTGTGCAAACTGCTGTAATAATATAAAATAAAATTGCGCATTATCAGCCTCTTTGAATCAATAAGCAGAGACATTATTTATCCCTATTTATTTGCAGAAAAGATATTATTAGATATTAACAGCAAACCAACCTGGGAACTATTCCTCTATATTCAGTTGATAATATAGTTTGTGCTCCATTCAAAAGGGGAGGCCCAAACCCATAGCTCACAACTCTCCCTGATTTCAAGGGACTGTCCCTGATTTGGAGCAATGTCCCTCTGTCCCTCTTTCCTCCTCATTTGTCCCTCATTTTGGTCTGATCTATATAGTTGTATATAAAATGCACTATTTATCTTTCAAAAAGTGTTTCCCAGTACTAAACCTTTCATCCAATTTCTAAATTGCTGCGTTTGTACATTTCAAAAGCCAATATAAAGGAATAGTAGTGGTTAAAAAAAAAAGAAAGCACTTGTGGGTTTAACTATTTTTTTTTTTGTTTAATTCTCTTTTAAGGAGGCATGGCAGGGTGTGTGTCTTATGTCTACATACTTTTGCTAATAGGTGTCCCTATACTGTGCAATAATCACTTCCTACCAGGTTTATAACTCCATGCAAAGCAGTAGCAGTCTGTGACAGCCGGAAGCAGGAAATTCATTTGACAGGCACAGCAGGTGAACTACACAACTTCTTATGTATTATACAGAATAATGCACTGCTTACACCAGGCAATACTTTGATCCAAGAGCTCTGTAAAAGACTTTTGTCCTTTCTTGCATTTTTATATAATATATGGTATATATTTTATTTATATAGGATAATATGTATTGTATCTTCTGCACGGACCCATCAACATACATAGAATTGTAAGTCAAACTATAGATAAATAGCTGGAATTTACAGGTAAATAGCCAGATGCATATATCATTTTACTGTTTTACATCCAAGAATTTTCAATTCTAGTCAATCAGTCCTCTATTAAAGTTCACAATCAGACAGGCCTTACAAATTTTCTGGTTTGGCAAATCAGCTTCCTGGTTTATGTTTTCTTAACCCCTTGCTGACCAGGCCTTTTCTGGAATTTTTTGCTTACAAGTTTAAATTAGTAATTTTTGAATTCTAGAAAACTACTTAGAACCCCCAAACATATATATATATATTTTTTAGCAGAGACCCTAGGGAATAAAATGGCGATTGTTGCAATGCCACACTGTATTTGGGCAGCAGTATTTCAAATGCAATTTTTTGGGGAAAAATAAACTTTTTTTATTAAAAAGAAAATGAAAACACTAAAGGTATCCCAATTTTTTTGTATAATGTGAACGATGATGTTACGCTGAGTAAATTTAAATTGTAAGAGATGTAACCCTTGTAATAGAAACACGCATGACAGATCCTCTTTATTGAAATATCTGGGGTCAAAAAGACATCCCTCATTTACTTTTTTTTATATAAATATTTTATTTAATTTTAAAAGTAAACATTACAATCAATACAGATGCAGAACAACCATAGATTTGTGCATTTAGTTCTGAGCAGGATCAATCTAACAGTATAGATTACATATTATACATCTCATATAAAATAGTAAGATCATAGGGGGGAAAAAAAGAGAAGAACACAAAAGGGGGGGGAGGAAGAGAGGAAGAGTAGTAGGAGGAAGGTCCTGATGTAAGGGTTTTGGTACTAGGGAAAGGGAGGATGGATGCAACTTACCAATTATATCAACTAGATAACACAACCTGCAGTGATTTAGGTGGAAGCTTGGATAGATAAGTGAGACCTCAGTGTCCTACTCCCCTCCGGATTTTGGAGCACGCGGATCAGCATCCTAACAATACTAAATTAGGGCAGGTTACACAATACATATTATTAAACAGAAAAAATGGTATTGAAGCCTTTGGGTGAACTGACTGAACTTAGGATTAAATGTTATTTACAACAAGGGAGCGGGGGGGGGATTGGGAAGGGGACTGCAGGAGTCTTATGGCTGCATCTTCTTGGTATCCGGTAGGGTCATATTTAAGTCCATGGCTTGCAGAATGCCATAGCTCATAGAGGTAGGGGGATCGTAAATAGACTTGTTCTCCGAGTCTCACCAAGTTTGTCAATGAAAGTAGTTTGGAATCTTATCTGTGGTTTTGGGCATATTTTGTTTATGAAGGTAGAAAGCTGCATGATGAGGAAGATGTGGTGGTCAGGGAGGTCAAAGTCTGTCTGAGAGATGGGAGCGTTGAGAGCGAGAAGTTGTTCTGAGGAGATCTGGGGCAGTTTGGCCGAGTCCAAGAAGTGTTTGGCTTGCTAGGTGTCTATAGGGTCAGCTGCGTATAGGGATGTGTAGAAAGATTGTAAGACTTTGTTTATGTCTAAGGGGAAAGATTTTGCGTGGCCCGGTCTTTAAGAGATGTGATGTGGGTAGGTTTGAATTGACCTTTGCAAAGTCTAGAAAGTAATTTTCTGGCTTTGTTGCTGTGTTTGTGGAATTGTAGATCTGCATGGGCAATCTTTATGCACTCTTGTTGTTCTGCCCAGGTGTCAAAGGTGCGTTTAGCCTCATGTCATGTCTTTCTATTATCTTGGGAGCTGCCCTGGGCGAGAAGTGCTTGAGCTGTGTGTAAGTTTACTGGCTTGTTTATATTGTCTAAGAGATTTAGCTTTGTAGTAAGAAGCGTACAATATTATTTTACCTCTCAGGAATGCTTTCCCTGCATCCCATAGTAGATTGGGTTTATGTTAGTGAGACCTATTTGTGTTTGTGAATTATTCCCATGCCTTCTGTAGTACTCTTTTCAATTGGTCGTCGTGGGCAAGAAAAGAGGGGAACCTCCATATTTTGGCCGTGTCTTTGGGAAGAAAGTCGCTGACCTGGACAGATATCTGGCTGTAGTCTGAGATCACTAGTGACATGACATTAGTGCAATAAAAGAAAAAAACAACACATTTAACAATAACTACAGTTATCACTTTCAACTTCACTTTTTTCCGTATGTGTGTATCTCCCACTACACAGCATTACCATGAGCCCAGTGGTTGAGTAAGAGAGAAGGCAAGCGGCAGCCCTTCGATTAGGGGTTATTTAAGTGGGACGATCACCTAGAAAATGTGATAATCTCTTTTTGTCAGAGCTTATGGTGAAGCTAAACATGGGTAAGCCAGAAAAGCGACCATGAGACAGCGTAACAGAAGTCCCTGCGTAGGTTCGGTATAGTGTGGATGTAATCTGACTTTAGTGAGCTGGGTTGTTGTAGCGGGCTAAGGCCTGTAGAGTCAGGCTTGGTGGCAGTGGAGGTTATCCCATTCTGCCGCTGGAGTGGTTGGCTCGTAGGCACTTAGGGGTGTCTTTCCTGGGGCTGCGTTGCTCCCTGGATTCTGTAAGCAAGATTTCCAAAGGAGGGGTAGAAAGACCTGAGCGTTGCAGCCTGGGAGTGGAGATAGCTGCTTCTGCTGGGGTGTGGAATGTCAGTTGATTTCCATTTGGGGCTTGTAGTCTCAGCATGGCAGGGAATGCCAGCATGTAATGGAGCCCCTGTTTGAAGAGTTCCGCACAAATCGGTTGGAATTCTTTCCTCTTTCTGGAAACTTCTGCTAAGTAGTCATCGAAAATCAAGAGATTGTGCCCATCTATTTTAAGTGTGCGTGTCTTGCAGAACATTTGAAGGATAGGCAGTCTGTCAGCATAATTTAAGTATTTCACTATCACTGGTCTAGGAGACTTACGGTTTGGGTCTGGCGCTCCCATTCTGTTTTCTCATTTGGCTACGCATGGATTTGGGAGGCCTAAAGCTCCTGGTTTGCCGGAGGCACAGAGTTGGAGCAGAGAATTTGCTTGATGAGATTCTGGTAATCCTATAATCTGCAGATTATTTCTTCGGGATCTGTTTTCTAGCTCTTCCAGTTTATCATGTATGATGGTGGGGATTTGAGAGTGCCATTGTTTTGATAAACTTTGTCTTCTAGATTTGAGAGCCTGTTTTCCATGTCTGTCAGTCTGCATGTCTGCCCCCCAGTTCTTTCCGAAGCTGTAAGATTCCTGAAGCCACAGCAGAGTCTACTGCTGTGGTGATGGTGGGAGTATAGGGCTGCTACTGCATGTGCTATGTTAGTAATGGCATCAGAGTGGGGAGTTCCTTGCAGCTTGAGCTGGAGCATGTCCACACTCTCTGTCTCCTGACAGTGCCCCACAGCCATCCTGTCCCCATCAGAGGGGAGACTTGGCGGTACAGCGCGAGCGGGAGTTGGTGAGAAACTTGTCCATTGTGAGAGCGGGTCAGCCCGTATCGCCTGCGGGTGATTGGCGGGCCGTTGCCGGGTTTTGTATGCCATTTGTGGCTGGGCTGGAACGGAGCCGATGTGTCCCGCTGTCCTCACATATGGCGCCAGAACCGGATGCCTGCCCTTCAACCTCATTTACCTTTAAAAGCAAACAAAAAACGAATTTTGACTTTAAGAAAAAAACATTAGAAGAGGTATCACAAAAATTGCTGGCCAAATTATTTTTTTCTACGGTTTACCAGGTCTTTTCCAGTTTGGCATGCATGTTTAAGTTTTTGGAAGAAAATATGAAGGAAAATACAAAATATTGGTGTAGCACTTATCCCCGAAGGAGCTGTTGGTAATTGATTGGGCCTGTACTCTGCTTTCCCACCCCCAATAAATTTGCTCTACCTGCTTGACACAACTGTGTAAAAGTGTTGGGGTGAAACTCCATGATAAGGAACCACCCAACAGTAACAATATACATATATTATACCCCTATGGTTACCTGGGTGTCCGTTGCTTCAGTAAAAGGTCACACACACAATTGAGATTGAATAATATGATTAGTTTACCGAAAGAATCTTAATTAAATAGAGAGGCACCTCTCAACTCCCTTATACAAGTCAAACAGTTACAATGAAGGTATTACCAAACACTTACTCTAGCACACACTGAATAATTGCTGCGTGCAGACCTGTCTCCAAGTGGGACTAATGCTCAGGGTGGTAATGCCTTAACACTGAGCACCTTCCCACTTCCAGCACGGCCGTGCAGACACTCTAAACCCACAGCACACTATACAGTGCCAGTAAAACACAGTATAATTACTCAAGAGCTCCCCCTGTGGTGAAATGCAGTCCTTTGCATGTAACAGAAACACAAGGCCTTAAGCCCCATACACACTCGCGGATTATCCGAGGACCAGGTCCGTCGGATCATGTCCGTCGTACTTTGTCCGATGTTGGTTTTGCGTACACACGGTCGGACAAAGTTGTCGGAAAATCCGATCATTCTGAACGTGGTGACGTTTGTTGCCTACGAAGGGACTACGTAGAGGCTAGTAGCCAATAGCTTTGGTCTTGTAATGTGATCTGAGCATGCGTAGCACTTTGTCCGTCGGAATTCGCTACACACGATCGGATTTGGTGTGATCGGACTTTGTTGTCAAAAAATCTATCCGGCAGGAGATAGGACTTTGTCCGTCAGACAATCCGATGGAAACTGTCCGATGGTGCCTACACACGGTCGGAATTTCCGACAACATTGTCTGATAGGACAGAATCCATCGGAAAATTCGACCGTGTGTATGGGGCTTTACAGTGAATGGTATAGTCTCTTGTCTTCTTTCTTCAGCTAGCCATTATACTGCAGTATTTGTATTCCATAGGGTTTGCAGATGGTAATGTAACGTAAAATAGTGGACAACGGCCACTTTGATTATGCAATGCACTTACAACTTCCTTTTGTGAGAATTCACCCCGACCATCAGTCAGTTTCTAGTGAGGTACAGGTTTTGAGGCCTGATTGAGCACAGTCTAATAGAGAAGAACCGTTTCATGGGACTGCAGGTCTCAGCAGCACTGTAGTGACTAGTCTATAGTGTGTTAAGTGCTTTATTTAAATTCTGGGCAATAGCCCTCTCACCACACCAGGCCTGGACAGTTGGATTTCTCCGCTCCGGTGATCTCAGTCCCGTCCGGCCACACCGTCACTCTGTTTTGCTCCGCACAAAGACCGGGAACCTTCGGATGGCTCTGACAGATATCCTGGATCCTCCGGTTCAATCCCACCACTGCTCCAGCACTCTGTAGTGAGAGTCTCTCCGGTAGTTGCAGTTCCGCTCCACACTGTAGCAGGCCGTGGCTCTTCTAGGCACACACCCACAGGTCCCTGCAGGCAGGTCACGCGTCTCTGGCCCAAGAGAAAGAAGAGCGGAAGACCCAGAAAAATGGCCACGCTCCCCTTTTATATCCTCCCAGCATGCAGTTCAGTCACCTAGTGTTCACGGGTAGGTTGGTGAGCATTGTGGGTAAGTGAGTCCTTTTGATAACACAATTAAGTCACTTCCTGCTCATATTCTTATGTGAAAAATAAACAATCTTATTCACATTGCTTACTACTAGAGGGAGTCAAATATCAATTTAATAGCATTGTCTTATTATATAGCATTACATGGCAACAATTCCAGAGCTACATACTCCCCCTGCTTTAAATCTTTTGTCCCCAAAGATATTTAAAATCTTTGCTCTGTTACACATTTTTGCCTCTAGGCGATTGCACAATACTGACAGAGGAGCCTCCCACCAATTATTGTGTGATGGAAGACTGTTCTGTGCACTCACAGCTGACACCGTGGTGTTTGGTACAGATGTGTCAAGGGGTGAGATGGGGTTATTCCTCTCTGAATCAACAGTAGAGAGGCCAGGCATTTCAGAGTCTCTTTTGGCGGTAACGCTAATCTTTTCGGAGCATTCACCCAGCACATCATAAGTTAGTCTTTTCAGTGGATGAAAATATACTTACCTTACCTCCAGCCTACAGCCATGGCACATAGAAGAAGATGAAGCCATAACCCTTCTGAGTCTTGCGAGAAGATGCTCTTGCACTGTGCTGGAGTTTGCAAGATTTGAGATACTCAGCATTCTCAGGATCTTGCTGGAAGATAGCAATGTCACCCTCTCTAGAGTAGGTATTTTATGGTGTGGCTGTAGGGTAGGGATGCCTTTTACTGTGAGCTCCTCTGTAAGGTTTTAGAATCTTTTTTTTCCCCTGAGTTAAAGTGCACATGTGTCCAGACAATAGTCATTAAAGTATTTGCATATTCTTAGCAAGTGGTAAAAGAGCTTTAAAATAATCTACCCCTGGCATTAGTGGCTGCTTGTACTTGTACAGTAGTTCATTCTCAAAGTTCTCAAAAAACACTACACAACCCAAGTCCATTTCTTACAGCTTAAATGCCTGCTGTGTGTTTACATTAGAAGGCTAGAAGCCCATCAAGATTCTGCTGCCTTCTGTGCCTGTGTGATGAATTTCTTTACAAAGCCTATAGCAACAAGGGTGAATGGACTTTTAAAGAGGTTGTAGTGCTTGTTCAGAATAAATAATATTTTTTGGTGTAAATAGTCTAGGCACAGGCTCACTTTAAATACTCCTAAACATCTGGTGGCAGATCTCAACCATGCACTGCATGCAAGCCAGCCTAAAACGATCTTTGAAGTAGATTTAGTAGTCAAGAAAAAGGAAACAGACGTCCTAAAGCAAGAATTAAAAAAAAAAGTATGAATATTTGAAGGCTGTGATTATTTCTACAGAAATGACTCCCAGGGAGCGCACACTTTTGCACTGTGTTTTATTTTTTCCAGTCTGGTAAATTCCGAAAATAAATATTAACTGTGCATTCAAATTTGCAGAAACATCAGTGACATTTTTCCCTGCAAAGGCTTTGTTAATTTCTTTAAACTATAAAAAAAAAATGAACAAAACTTAACTTGACCAGGTGGCAGATATGCAGACATGTACGTATGTTGTATGCTGAATTATCATTGCCATTACACCGGCTGTAGAAGATTCAGATTTAAAAAAGGTATAGAATTAGTGAATTTGACCAAATCCTACAGGACATCTTCTGTGAAGTCACCCTGAGCATATACAGTTGCTATGGTAAAGGGCTAAATCTTCCTTCAATGTCATCAGCTCCCAGCCGTTACCAAAAATAATCTCTGCAAAGCACATAAAACATGTAGTGAGTGTGTGTGACAATAGTTTCTGAAAGTTTGAGTCAAATGAACAGACCATCTGCTATGACACAGACAGCTGGAAGGTGGAAGCTTCTAAGGAGCTGCTGGGAGGACAATGGTTTCTATTTAACCATCTCCATCCTTCTTTTCTAGCATGGCCCAGGCACGCGTTCACAAAAGATGCACATGGTTTTGCGGGGACCCTGAACCACTTTGTATCAGTTTTGCTTGGTTTGCTTCAGTTTGGAATACCTGGAGCAGTTTGAGTGCAGTCAGACAGAGATGGCTCTGCAATGCTGTGTAATGAGACGCATCAAATAGTACATGGCTGCATTAATAAGCAAACAGGTGTTGGATGTCATTCTTCGGAAGTCATAGAACAGGCTCAGATTGGGAGATCTAACAACTCCTGTACATATGCTAGTAATCCTGCTGGAATCTGAAGCATATGAAGGCCAAACAAAAAATGTAAAAAGTTTCATAATGTATCCAAATGACAGTTAAAAAATATATTGCAATGAAAGATGAAAACCGTACATTTACAATGCCTCAGGGGTCAGTATTAGAAATACTAAAGAGCTTCCAATAACAGTCTATTGGCGTACATTACTAAATGCAAAAATGCAAAAAAAAACTGCTGATCACCTTCTCCAAATGAATTGTGATCAGGTGGCTACAAAACTCTGAGACACTTATTTGATGAGCTTGATAGTTAGGAGGATAAGTAAAAGCCAATTGATTGCCGCAAACATCAGAGCAAGAGCAATAATTCTAGCACCAGACCTCCTCTGTAACTCTATCATGTAAAGGCTTTTAAAACATTGCCTATGGAGAGCATGTGCAATTTTAACCACTTCCTGACCAGCCGCCGCAGTTATACTGCGGGAGGTTGGCTCCCCTGCGCGAGCCGTTGTAGCTGTACGTCGGCTCTTTAACCACTTCCGCCCCGTAAGGATTTACCCCCTTTTTTGCGATACGGCACTGAGTCGCTTTAACTGACAATTGCGCAGTCGTGCAAAATTGCACCCAAACAAAATTGATGTCCTTTTTTTCCCACAAATAGATTGTAGCGGTCACACTTTAACAAATGTGCGCTATACGTAGAAATTTAATTTTTCCCCTCAGAACAGTAATGGGGTTCTAAGGGTTAATTGTACAGGTTTACTTTGGCATCAATTTGGCTGGGCTGTACTAGGGTTCTGCCAGGTCATAGGTGCAGTGAGGTACCCATGACAGGTTGAGAACCAGGCCTGGTTGGACGTGTTGGATACCAATCTTTCCCGGAGCCAATCAGTGGGCGCGTCTGGCCCCGCTGTGTAGTCTGGGGAAGGGTACTTAAGGTGCTGAAGTCACGTGTTCGGGGTTCGGCCGCAGTCTTGTTTCCAGGATCTGGACCTGGGTAGCCCCGCAAGGGTTCCCGGGCCTAGGAGCATTTGCCGTCCCGCAAACATGGTCAGTCTGACTAGCCCCATAGACCCGCATGGTCTGGGGTGGGAATCTGTCTGTTCCCGAGTCTCGGAGCCGGTTAGCCCAAGGCCCAGTAACTGAAGGAGGATTCAAGGCGTCCCGGTGTGCTCTCAGTATTGGAGGGACATGGCAACTCGTACAAGTGACCAGGGGAGGACTCTTCAGAGGAGGGCCAACAAGCTGGCATCTCAGTAAGAGCCTGGAAGCTGAGTTGTATGGACACTAAAGAATCCACACTTCCACAGTACTGCCAAGAGGACAGAGAAAGTTCCAGGTACTGCGAGAAAGGTTCCTATTCATCTTCGGTTACAAGTTTGTTCTGTGTCAGAGACTTTTGCAAGTTTCCGGATCACATTGTTGGCTGCTAGACCTCTGGCTAGAGGTCTATCCGGCATTGAAGCACCCAGCTGCGAGTGGCTACTCTCTGGGGTGATTAGAGACATTCAGTGGATGTCAGCAGTTCAAGGTGCCTGAGTTTCTTCACCCTTGTCCTCTATTCCTATCTGAGACTGTTATGTTGGATGTTACCACTGCAGAATAAAAACCTTAAAAAGGACTTTTATGTGTCAGCATCCAAAGTTGTTGGGTACTAACCCTGGGAACCCCTGGACATTCACTGACAAGCCATGAGGAGGTAACTGGTAAGCCCAAAAGTCAAGGCCGCCCCTCAAGGGGTTATGGCCGCTACAGCTTTCTTTTGGTGGTATTTGATCTCCTCTGCGGTTTTTATTTTTTGCGCTATAAACAAAAAAGAGTGACAATTTTGAAAAAAAAGCAATATTTTTTACATTTTGCTATAATAAATATCCCCAAAAAATATATAAAAAAAACGAATTTCTTTCTCAGTTTAGGCCGATATGTATTCTATAAATTTTTGGTAAAAAAAAAAAATGCAATAAGCGTATATTGATTGGTTTGCGCAAAAGTTATAGCGTCTACAAAACAGGGGATAGATTTATGGCTTTTTATTATGAATTTTTTTTTATTAGTAATGACGGTGATCTGAAAATTTTATCATGACTGCACCATTATGGCAGACACTTCAGACACGTTTGACACTATTTTGGGACTATTGTCATTTATACAGCAATCAGTGCTAAAAAAATGCACTGATTACTGTGTAAATGACACTGGCAGGGAAGGTCTTAAAGGTCTTAAACACTAGGGGGCGATCAAGGGGTTAAGTGTGTCCTAGGGAGTGATTCTAATTGTGGGGGGGGGGTTGTCTCACTAGAACGTGACAGAGATCACTGCTCCCGATGACAGGGAGCAGTAGATCTCTTTCATGTTGCTAGGTAGAACAGGGATATGTCTTGTTTATATTGGCATCTTCCAGTTCTGTCGCTCCGTGACACGATCGCAGGCCCCCGGTGGACATCGAGTATGCGAGTACGCGGCAGGTGCGCGCCCACAATGCTGCGATTTAAAGGGGACGTACCTGTACGCCCATTTACCCAGCCATGCCACTGTGCCGACGTACATCATCGTGCGCTGGTTGACAAGGGGTTAAGACGCTGTAGCAGGCGCACGCACCTGCCAGAGACCATGAGCCTGCATTGTGTCCTCGGAGCGATGACCGCCGGGCACACGTGATCGCTTGTGACAGAGTGAGAACCAGGATCTGTGTGGGTAAACACACAAATCCCGGTTCTGCCAGGGGAGAGGAGAAAGGTTGTGTGTTCCTACTAAGTAGGAACATTGATCTCTCTCCTCCTCTAGTCAGCCACATTCCCCCCACAGTTAGAACACACATAGGGAACACAGTTAACCCTTGATCGCCCCCTACCGTTAACCCCTTGCCAATCACATTTATACAGTAATCAGTGGCTATTTATAGCACTGATTGCTGTATAAATGTCAATGGTCCCAAAAAATTGTCAAAAGTGTCCGATTTGTCCGCCGCAATGTCTCAGTCCCGATAAAAATCGTAGATCGCCGCCATTACTAGTAAAAAAAATAAATAATAAAAATGCCATAAATCTATCCCCTATTTTATAGACGCTATAACTTTTGCACAAACCAATCAATATACCCTTATTAAGATTTTTTTATACCAAAAATATGTAGAAGAATATATATCAGCCTAAACTGATGAAGAGATTTTTATTTTTAATTTTAATTTGGGATATTTATTATATCAAAAATACAAAATAGTGTTTTTTTTCAAAATTTTCACTTTTTTTTTGTTGATAGCGCAAAAAAATGAAAACTGCAGAGGTGATCAAATAGCACCAAAAGAAAGCTCAATTTGTCAGGAAAAAAAGGCATACATTTTGTGAGGGTACAACGTTGCACAACCGTGCAATTTTTATTTAAAGCAACGCAGTGCCGTATCGCAAAAAATGGCCTGGTCATTAAGGGGGAAAATCTTCTGGGGCTGAAGTGGTTAAAGCAGGGATCCTCAAACTACGGCCCTCCAGCTGTTGCAGAACTACACATCCCATGAGGCATTGTAAAACTCTGACATTCACAGACATGACTAGGCATGGTGGGAATTGTAGTTCCTGAACAACTGGAGGGCCGTAGTTTGAAGACCCCTGGGTTAAAGCATGACATGTTAGTTATCTATTTACTCTGCGTAACATTTATCTTTTATATGCAAATTCCATGTGACATTAAAAATTTCAAAACCCACCATTTTATTCTCTAGGTCCTCTGCTAAAAATATATACACTATATTACCAAAAGTATTGGGACACCTGCCTTTATACGCACATGAACTTTAATGGTGTCTTAGTCCGTAGGGTTCAATATTGAGTTGGCCCACCATTTGCAGCTATAACAGCTTCAACTCTTCTAGGAAGGCTGTCCACAAGGTTTAGGAGTGTGTCTATGGGAATGTTTGACCACTCTTCCAGAAGTGCATTTGTGAGGTCAGGCACTGAGATGGACAAGAAGGCCTGGCTTGCAGTCTCCGCTCTAATTTATCCGAAAGGTGATCTATCAGGTTGAGGTCAGGACTCTGTGCAGGCCAGTCAAGTTCCTCCACCCCAAACGCGCTCATCCAAGTCTTTATTGACCTTGTTTGTGCACTGATGCGCAGTAATTTTGGAACAGGAAGGGGTCATCCCCAAACTGTTTCCACAAAGATAGGAGCATGAAATTGTCCAAAATGTCTTGGTATGCTGATGCCTTAAGAGCTTCCTTCACTGGAACTATGGGGCCAAGCCCAACCCTTGAAAAACAAGCCCACACCATAGTCCCCCCTCAACCTAATGATTTGGACCAGTGCACAAAGCAGGTCCATAAAGACATGGATGAGTGAGTTTGGGGTGGAGGAACTGGCCTACACAGAGTCCTGACCTCAACCCAGAACCCCTTTGGGAGGAATTGGAGCGTTAACTGTGGGCCAGGTCTTCTCGTTCACATCAGTGCCTGTCCTAACAAATGCGCTTCTGGAAGAATGGTCAAACATTCCCATAGACACACTCCTAAAACTTGTGGACAGCCTTCCTAGAAGAGTTGAAGCTTTTATAGCTGCAAAGGGTGGGCCAACTCAATATTGAACCCTACGGACTAAGATTGGGATGCCATTAAAGTTCATGTGCATGTAAAAGGCAGGCGTCCCAATACTTTAGCAAAAAATATGGTCAGAAAAAGTGTCAGAAAAGGACTAGGCTTCAAGTGGTTGAAGAAAAAAAAAATTGGTTTAACATAATTTTAAAGCATTTTTCTCATCTTGTTTGTTGATATGGATAACTATAAAACTTGCGCTAAGGTGATATGGTGCTAAATGAGTGTGACAATAATAAAGGAAGAAAAAACTACAGCAGCTGTCACAAAGGTGCTAAAATCTCAAACACTGAAATACATATATAAACAGCGCTTGTAGGATGAAAAGTACAAACTCACACAAAACAATAATGTGAAAAACATATAAATAAATACTTGCAATGATAATCATCATCGTCCCTGGATGACGCAAGATTTTGCGAAATGCATCGGGCGAGCGACGCACTGTCACCACCTCAATATTAGAAGATACCAGTGTTTGTGCCAAATTCGTTCCTGAGTGTATCCGGCCGGTGCACCAGACGTTCCCTGGCTGTTCATCCTCATTTGTACATGTGAGTTGCTATGTTTCTTTTTTAATAAATTAGTTTTGGAGTTAATGCACTGGAGTGTTTTCATCCCTTTATATGCTGCATACGGTTTGCCTGATTCCCTGAGTGTGAGTCGGAGGTCCATTAAGCCACAAGAGTGTCCCGGAGGTCTATGGGTGTTATCCCTTTGATGGTCATTTTAAAGACAAACCAAACACAAGCCTGATTGACCCTCTGTGACGGGGGGTCAAATATTTTCGGTAAGGGGCCATCTTTTTCCTTTCCTCTGGTGGTGGTGTTTGCAAAAGTTCACCTGAATACGAGTTGGACAAGATTGGATGTATGACGATCACCGCTCAATATCCTAGATTGAAACACCAACTTTTTTCCTTGTTTTTGACACTATTGGTTTATTTCTTCACTTTGGGACACTTTTTGTGACCATATTTAACCCACAATTGAACTTTTTGTGATTTTTCTGGTCGGAATTGGCTCATATATGAACTTTCTTTGTGATTGGTTATTCACATTTATTCATATAATTTCATTTTGTCACCTAATCTATTTTCCACTGGGTGTTGATGCATTATGTATATTATGTAAGAGAGGTCTCTAATGTTATTCACTATTTTTGAGTTGATGCTCCACGACCCAGTGTTTGAACTCAAGTTTATCCACTTGGTCATTTTTGTGTATTGGCATGCGCAGCTTTTTTCTTTTCTAATGATAATCATAATATCGGTGTATACAGAGGAATGATTAAACACCGTCTATTTAAAGTGCTGGGTGCTCCAAATTCGAAAGTGCATAAGTGCTCCAAAAATAATTGCAGGTGCCGTGTGCCACATCTGATGCATCTGATATGTCTGCAAGAACATCTTTATGGAGGAGCTTCTGAGAATCAATTCCCCATATACCACATCATTTAGATCACAGCTTACTTAACCCCCGACTGCAAAGCCGAGGGTCCATAAATTTTGGTGAGTGGGGTCACAAGAGGGGAGGGTGGCACACAGCACCTGCAATTATTTTTGGAGCACTTATACACTTTTGAGTCCTTTTTTATCCACAAATAGAGCTTTCTTTTGGTGGTATTTGATCACCTCTGAGGTTTTTATTTTTTGCCCTATAAATAAAATAAGAGAGGCAATTTAGAAATGAAAACAATGTTTTTAACTTTTTGCTATAATAAATATCCAAAAAAATGTATAAAAAAAAAAACACATTTCTTCATCAGTTTAGGCTGATATGTATTCTTCTACATATTTTTAGGAAAGAAATTGCAATAAGCATATATTGATTGGTTTGTGCAAAAGTTATAGCGTCTACAAAAGAGGGGATAGATTTATGGCATTTTTTTTTTTTACTAGTAATGGCGGCGATCAGCGCTTTTTAGCGGGACTGCAACATTTTGGCGGACAAATCAGACACTTTTTTGGGACCAATGACAGTCATACAGCGATCAGCCACTGATTACTGTATAAATATCACTGGAAGGGAAGGGTTAAACACTAGGGAGCAATCAAGGGGTTAAATGTGTTCCCTCATGTGTGATCTAACTGTGGGGGGATGGGACTGCCTGGAGGAGGAGACTAATCGCTGTTTCTAATCTTTAGGTGCGGCAGATCTGTCTTTCCTCCCCTGACAGAATGGAGATCTGTCTGTTTACATTGACAGATCTCCATTCTGTCTCTGTCAGGGGCGATCACGGGTGGATGCGCTACAGCTCTACAGCTCTTAAAGCGGCCGACGTAACATGATGGAAATTCACCCAGGGGAACCAACCTGCCGCAGTATAATATATATATGGTTCTTAAGTGGTTAAATAGACTGTGTTTAAAGGAGTTGTAAAGGCAGAAGGTTTTTTTAACTTAATGCATTCTATGCATTAAGATAAAAGACCCTTTGTGTGTAGCAGCACCCCCCCCCAGCACCCCCAATTACTTACCTGAACTCCTTCTTTCTCCAGTGTTGTCCACAATCCCCTCAGCCATCCAGTACACTGCTCCTGATTGGCTAAGACAGAGCATCGTTGCTATTGGCTCCCGTGGCTGTCAATCAAGGTCAGTCAGCCAATCAGGGGAGATAGGGGGTGGGGCCAGGTCAGGGCTCCGTGTCCGAATGGATACACAGAGCTCTGACTTAGCTTGGGTGAACCCTGTAGCCAGCTGCTGGCTGAGGAGCACTCAAAGGAGGGAGGGGCCAGGAGCAGCAAAGAGGGACCTGAGAAGAGAAGGATCTGGGCTGCTCTTTGCAAAACCAACTGCACAGAGGAGGTAAGTATAATACAGTATAAAAAAAAAAAAAAAAGACGAGCCTTTACAATCACTTTAATCATTCATCTGTATACACAGATATCTTGATTATCATTGCAAGTGTTTATTTATATGTTTTTCACGTTATTGTTTTGTTTGGTGATATGCTGTCACTAAGAGCCATTCCATACAACAAGTAAAATTATACCACTGCAGCCCCGAGCATCATTTTGAGATTTGTTGTTTACAAGGTAAAAATCTTTTTTTTTTGCTAGAAAATTACTTAGAACCCTTAAACATTATATATATATATATATATATATATATATATATATATATATATATATATATATATATATATATATATATATATATATATATATATATTTTCAGACACCCTAGAGAATAATGTGTACCTAAAGGTACCGGCGCCAATTTAGTATTTTATATCAATTTGCATATGCGATAGGCTGCAATCTAAAAAGCAAAAGTGCTAGTTGCCCAGTTGCTATAGTTCTAGTTATTGTACAAGAGGAGAGTTGCGCCAGTCAGTTTGATGTTATCTCTATCAAATATCGTGCTGGATTCTGAAAAGATTTTATAGAAATTCTAAAGAATAAATAACATGTGATGAATACCGGGGCAGATATGGAGGATGCAAATCCTCAAATTGGTGCAGGTACAACCACTCACACCACGAGAGGTACAATCAACACACCCTGTCTGCCTCAGTCACCCCTATTATCCACTGTGAACCTTTTATGGTGCAAGGACAATCCTACAGTAAGGAGTAGATATAATCATACCCCGATTTATGGTAAGCTTAATGTGCTCTTGATTCTAATATAGTATCCTAATTGTATACATGTGCATATTATGTGTAAAACGCGTTTCGCAAATCAAGTATGCGTCATCAGGAAGCTTCCTGATGATGCATACTTGATTTGCGAAACGCGTAGAGGCTGCTGGGTAAACACGTGACGCGACGCCAGTCCCGATCCGAGCGGTAGCAAGACGAGGAGCACAAGCAAACAGCACGTTGATTTTTGAGATCTTGAGGTCCCCACAAACACGGCTGTGGGGACCTCACGATATTTGCAGGGGGGGAACTCCAGCACGATATTTGATAGAGATAAAAATCAAACTGACTGGCGCAACTCTCCTCTCGTACAACAACTAGAACCCTAGAGAATAAAATGGCAGTCATTGCAATAATTTGTCACACCGTATTTGCACAGTGGTCTTACAAGTGCAATTTTTTTGCAAAAATACACTTTTTTGAGTTAAAAAATAAGAAAACAGTAAAGTTAGCCAGATTTGGTTCACACTAGCAGAGTAACAGTTACATCTTGTCAGTCTTTCCACAACCAACCTGGGATGGTGACCTTGCTGAAAAGAGCAGGAAGAACTTTGAGGCTGGGTTCACATTGGTGCGACAAACGCTCCGACATTGGGAGCTCATGTCGCATGACGTGTGAAAATCAATGTTTCCCTATGGGAGCCATCTTAACTGGTCTGACACAAGTCGGTCCGACTTTGAAAATGCTCCCCGCACTACTTTTGTCCGACTTTGATCCTACTTCAGCCCATTAAATATCATTGATCAAAGTCGGATCGCCGTCTTGCCTGATCTGACTTTGGCATACGACTTGTGCTCTGATGATCTTAAGGGGGAACTCCAGGCCAAACTTTAAATAAAAAACCAGCATGGGCATACCAGGCCCTTCGGTCTGATATGGATTTTAAGGGGAACCCCTACGCCAAAAAAACGGCATGGGGGTCCCCCCAAAATCCATACCAGACCCTTATCCGAGCACGCAGCCCGTCTGTTCAGGAAAGGGGGTGGGGACGAGCGAGTGCCCCCTTCCTGAACTGCAACAGGTCGCATGCCCTCAACATGGGCTGGGTGGGTGCTTTGGGGCAGGGGGTGCACTTCGGCCCCCCCACCCCGGAGGGAAGAAGACGACGGAAAAGACCGGGCCAATGCTAGCAAAAGAGCGGGCAAAAGAGAAGAAGATAGCATAGGAGCCCGGAAGAAGACACCGGAGAGTGAAAGAAGAATCTGAGACCAGGAGAAAAGGGCTGGAGAGAGAGGAGAAGTCACAAGAGCCCCATCAAGTCGGAAGAGACCCCCAGAGCTGCCTAATAAATTACTTTAAAAGCCGGTCTAGTGTGTTTTTTTATTGACACTTTTCCCCCCCAGGTGAATGGGTAGGGATAAGATGTACCCCATACTCATTCACATAGGGTGGGGGGCCAGGGTCTGGGGGCCCCCCACCCACAGACCCCGACAACCAACGGCCAGGGTTGTCGGGAAGACGGCCCTTGTCCAAAGCACCCACCCCCCATGTTGAGGGCATGCGGCCTGGTACAGTTCAGGAGGGGGGGTTGCTCGCTCGTCCCCACCCACTTTCCTGACCTGCCGGGCTGCGTGCTCGGATAAGGGTCTGCCGTTTTTTCTGCGTAGGACCTGGTATGCTCTTGGAGGGGGAACCCATGGCAGTTTTTTATTTAAAATTAGGCGTGGAGTTACCCCTCAAGATTCATACCAAACAGTGCCTTGTATTGGCGGGGATCCAAGTCGGATTTCCGTTCATTGTAGTCGGACGCGTCTCTGACTTCAAGTCGCAGGGCAATATCGGATCCAAAGTAGGTCGAGTGTCGTGTCGCATCAGTGTGAACCCGGCCTGACTCTTCCTCCTCAGACAAACACCACCAGCCCAGCATGTCAACAGGAGGACACAGTGAAACATTAAGACATTGTACCAATGTGCACCTGGCTGACCTAATTACCTGGAGGGTATAAACACAGCACAAGCAAAATTATTAACCCATCAGAACCTCTTGGAAACACCTGTTTACATACTGGCCTACAATTTTAAGGCATCCGATCAACCAACAGCACTAGACTGTTTAAAATAGTAAGACCCCTTTCACACTGAGCCGCCCCCGGGCGTCAATGGTAAAGCAACGCTAAAAATAGCACCGCTTTACCGTCGTTTTAGCTGCGTTATTCGGCCAATAGCGGGACAGTTTTAACCCCCGCTAGCGGCCAAAATGGGGTTACATCTGCCCGCAAGATGCTGCCGCAGCAGTGTTTTGCCTGCGGTATAGCAGCGCTGCCCTATTGTTTTCAATAGGGAGGAGCGGTGGAGGAGTGGTGAGTTCACCGCACCTCCACTGCTCCAAAGAAGCTGCTGGCCGGACTTTTTCGGGCGCTCTGCCAGCGCACCACTCCAGTGTGAAAGCCCTATGGCTTTCACACTGGAGTGAATGGAGCTGCTGTTTCGGGGCACTTTGCAGGTCTTATTTTTAATGCTATAGTACCTGAAAAGCGCCTCAGTGTGAAAGGGGCCTTAAGATAAAAGTTAGAGCCTTTCAGCAGGCAGAATACCTGTTCAGGTTTATACAATTGAAAATGTTGTATTATATCTTTTTGAGAATTGCAAAAAAAAATTAAAATAGCTGTTCATCCAATAGCTTGTGAGCTAATAAATAAATGTACTCTCTGCCTCAGGGCGGTTATCAGTTAGCATTGTTCTCTGTTTGTTCTGTGGACTACAAAACACCTCCCTCTGTTTTGGAGAAAAGAGAAAGGATGCTATGTAGTCCTTAACACACTCACAGTCTTGGGGTGACAATGCTGCTCAGTGAAGAATTACCAGGTTAAAATAAAGAAAAAAAAAAATGTAAAAAAGAAAACAAATGCGGCCACCACATCTATGGACTTGTAAGCTGCACTGCTTTCATTTTTTTGTTCTTGGGTTTAGATGCACTTTAATGATATCTCTCAGCTGTGAATTAGAGCTTTTATCTCCCCACATGCTTTGCTGTTCGGGAAAGGAACATTTCCAGTTTAAGAACCATTAAAGACAAGATTGCACTGCGAAGACAGCAGGACATGGGAAAGGAAGGTGCTGCTTCTGCTTATCCAGCAATTCTGGGAAATTTCTTGTACTGGCAATAAAGCAACATGAATGAGTAAACTAGCAATGACTGTGAAAGGAAAACACAGAATCCAGTTTAATATTTATTATAGACCTTTAGTCCCGACATAATGATCTTTTAGTAATGCTGCTTGGCAAAGTTTCTTTCCATTACTTACAAAGGAAAAAAGTAAGAAGCACAAATATGTTCACAGAATTCTTCCTATCCATTATCCCAGCAGGAGTTCCAGAACGAGAATTTTCTAAACTTGGCTCTATCTGCACATTATTCTTACAATGTAGATGGAACAAGGTCTACCCTCCTTTTCCCAGCTCATACCAGAGAACATGTTGATGGAATTTTTATTTATCATGTAGAGTGACAATCCTATACTATTCTGGCTCATCTAAAAAGTTCCTTTTCACTTACACTAAACCATAATAGGTGACAAAGAGCAAGTAGTGCCACTAATTCAATTTTTATAAATCAATGACTGCCTGCCAATGTTATGTATTCATATTACGCATAGTATAGTATAGTTTACTATAGTATAGTATAGTGGCAAAGAGAAGTGTGTCTGTACACTGCTGGAAGGAAAGGAGAGGACAGTCTAAAAGCTAGCAGGGGTTCAGAAAAGAGAGGCTAGACTGCTGGCTGAACAGAATCCTGCCATAGCTGACCACCATCAGGAGAAACCTCAGAGAAGGCTCTCATCACACAGAACTTTGCCTCAGACTTTACTTGTCTGCTGGGAACTGTTGTACTTTCTTCAAAGGTCCCAAATTTACCAGCCAACAGTTTAATTAACAGTTTCTTATCAATCACTAGCCAGTGTGACAAAAATAAATATAGGCTCACGCGTGAGCGCAGAAATGCGCGCACATGTGTGCAGGCACGTGGAAGGGTGCCCACAGTTTCTGGCACCAGGCGTGCTATTTAAGGGATGTTCTTGCTCACTGTCATTGCTGAATCGAACAGAAACATGTTGTGCGCTCCTATGCGATCCTTAGTGTGAACCAGCGCTAAAGTAATATTTTAGCCTAACAGATTGAGCACTTTAAAATAAACATTCCTCAGTAAACTATTTGTTAAAGCCTAAGTTTAGTAAAAAAAAAAAATCAGCACAAGGGACATGACTTACTATCAATGTGAGGTGTTCCTTGTGCTGCTGGCTCCTGTCTAAGTAAAAATTTTGCCTCCCCCTACCCTGTCGCAGTAATCTAGGGCCTAAGGAATTGGGAGCGCAAGTCTCAATCCCCCAGAACATCTCCCTTGTCTGAATTGCAGTCATGACGACGTCAAACCTGTGATGAAACGCGTTGGCATGAGCGACGTACTGACGTCACCGCGCGATAAGTCCATTGTTTGCAAGCACGGGCATGTGTACTGCAGCCGGCCGGCCGCAATTTTATTTAGTGATTCGTGTTTTTATATGCCTATGGCGTCCGTTTTTTACAAATAAATACCCTGTTTCTTTGAGCCAAATTGCATCGTCAATCTTTTTGTAACATTTCGGCTGCCAGTGGAAGATTGATGTGCGGACTCAACTCAGACCGGGGGACCCTTCCATAGAGGTGACGACCAGATCGTTCGCTGAAATCAACCGAGGAAAAGGCCCTGGCTGGGTAATAGCCACAGGCATTCAATTTCTTTCATCTGGTAAGCGCACACTTCACTTGGTGGTGGGATTTACTCAGCAAAGTCACTTCAACTGTGGATTTCATCACAAGCTGTCACATAATAATTTACAGATTTTGGACACTGTTTTAATGTAATTTTTTTTGGACATTTATGTAATATCACTGGATTTTATCACAGGAAGCTGCTGTTTTAACTTCAGAATTCCAGATTAAATATTTTTGGTCACAATATACTCTCACTGAGTATACTTATGGTTTACTTTGTAGCGCAACCTTTTTTGATTTTTATTAATGTGATAAGCCCCTTGTGGTGCTGGCTCCTGCTTTAGTTGAACTCTTCCCCCTAGAGAACATGGAGATGCAGGGAATGTCTAACAGGTGACAATACAATATAACACAAACCAGGGGAGGAGCAAACAGTGGAACATACCACAGCAAAAAACACAGCAATAAACAACAACAAAAATAAAGTGGGCTGTTGATGACAGCTACCTGGAAAAAAAAAGTAATTTACACACAAAACACCTGTCCCGGATGGGTTCCCCACTGAATGGTATAGTAAGTTTAGCCACCTGTTGGGCCCCTATCTTCTATGTACTTTCAATGCAGCCTTGAAGGAGGGTATTCTTCCTCCTTCTATGCTGGAGGCTCTGATTGTCCTCATTCTCAAGCCACGCAAGGACCCACTAGAGTGTAAAGTTGTCGGTTGTTACGTAACAGCCCTAATTTTGCAATGGCTCAATGAGTGAAAAAAACTAAAGATGTTGCCATTCCATTGTTTCTGTATTTTGTATCGAAGCTTGTTCCTTTTCCAGTGTATAGGACTGAATACCAAATGTAGCCAGTTGACGATTTGCATAGCATGTAGGATTTTACGCCAAATTGTGCTCTCTTTGATGCAATGTATTGTACCCAGCTGAGCCTTCCCTTGTAGGCCATTAGACTTTCATCTATGCTGATATTTCTTCCTGGCACATAGCTCCGTTGGAAAATCTTTAGAATCATTTGAGATACTTCTCAAATTTTCTTTAGTTTTGGTGCAAGATGAGTAGTTTCATCAAATTCTTTGTTGTTTTCAAAATGTAAATATTTCAGGGAAAATCTGTACTCTGACATGACTGTGCTAAAGAATGGAGTGGCGAGTGATTTATTAGTTGTCCAATACCACTTCTGCAGGAGTTTCCCCACCACTCCCTGAAGTTTTATTAGGCCCAGAAATTTCCAAATGTCATCTTTGGTCACTGGTTCCCACTTTCTGCTTCTTGGAAACTTTTGATGCGTAGTAGCTAATTGTTGCTCTTGGTACTGGTTTGTCTCAGTAACTATTTTTTCAATAATCTTAACAGTCAGAAATAGAGGTAAGTGTGCCAAGGGGTTGTCATCTTTAATGTCTACTTTCATACCAGATGCTCCAGTAAATGGAAATCTTCGGGGCACTACGTGATCCATACCACAGTCAATAGAGCACCAAGTTTGAACATCACTGAACTCAGTCACAGAATGGTTGCTGTCATCACTTTCAATGTCTAATGACGAATTTCCCCACAAATCACTATCGCTCAATTCTGCAATTAGAATATTCTCTATTGATGTTTTCTAGCTGGTTTAAAGCTGCTTTTGATGTGGAGGTACCCTGTTTGGATGCCATGGACGTTCTCAAGTTTCCAGGCAGAAAGAATGGCAGAAAGAATGGAAAAAGTGCAGGCAGGGCACTGGACAAAACACTAGGGACAAAAGTGAGGTCAAATGATTTGATACAGTAATGTAATCCTAACAGATTACAATGTATTGTGTGTGTGTTATGTGTTGTACTTTTTGAATTTGCCGCTGGTTCCGCCCCCATGCGTTGCGACGCTCACAGGGAACGGAACCCAGAACACGGAGGCATCGGGCAGAGGACACAGTGGGAGTACTTTGCGGGATCCTAGGGACAAGGTAAGTACTTGTACGAGGATACTACGGTGTAATCCTCAGTGTGGCTTGGGGTTACCATTTTTGGTACTGAAAATTAACTCCAAGCCACACTTGGGATTATGCCAGGGAGGTTAATTAATGTAGACATAAGAAATTCTGGCAAAGGTGCTTGCTAATCGTTTAAATAAGGTGATCTCCTCACTGGTGCAAAGTGATCAAGGGAAATTTGTTCTGGGTCGCTCTACGAGAATGAATCTATGTAGACTTTTTCAAAACCTACAATACCCCCATGGACACTCCACTACTCATGTTATAGTCTCATCTGCCCCTTTATTCTGAGGCCAGTAACTTCACTGGGTATATATGTAAGGATTTACAACCACTTTTAGGCAGAAATGGATGGATGTGTAAATGCATTCATGTGAGAAGAAAGGCCGGAGGGAGGAAAGAAGGGAGGAATATATAAAACCGAGGGAAAAATTATTGAGTAAAGTGTAAAAATTCTTGGATTTACCATTCCAAAATGTTCTGCTTGCTCCGCTGCTCTATTTCTAGTGGTGTCTTCACTGGGTAGAATATCAGGTAACATAAAAAATATATTTTATAACAATTCTGTTCCTATTATAATAAGGCAAAAACAAACAGCTTACTGAACAAAAGAAAAAAATAATACACACCTGTCCCACAGTCTGTGCTTCTGAACTTTGCTGTCTCAAAGTGATTGTTATGCTTCCTTTCAACAGCCCCTATTAGTACCCAGTACTGTTTTCTGAGGTGATGAAGGGATCTGTAAATGAAACCATGGATGAAGAAGAATCTTCTGCAAGATTTGCGCCTCAAGATGGCAGAGTTTGGCAGAGTTTAGCAGTGCAGATGGCTGGACAACATAGGATCAAGCTCAGAATCCGTAAAACAGTGCAGAACACAAACACCTGATTGTGATTATCCCCCTTATAGATGATGAACAGCTGGAGGTGTCCAATGCCCAAGGCCAAAGTTAGGCAACCCCTTTGGGACTGGGAAACTCTGGTAGTAGTATGGTGCTCTCCACAATAGCTAGCTTTTCTGGAGAAGCTGCATGCTATTAGGCTCTGGCATAGCTGCTTTCTTGATGGTTCTAAGTGAAGGGCCTCTCACCTGGTTGAAGAGCCTCTCACCTTGTCCAGCTACCTCTCTAAGCACCATTCTGATATCTATCCTTCTTGCCCCTCAGCCAGTGACTGGAAAGTAAAGGAGAAGCAACACAGCAAAATGGAGAGACTAGTTGCTAGAAAAAAATCTAAGTATGGAAAAGTTTTTGTAAGTGGTCATTCTGGCTCACACATCCAAAATGTACTGTAACTACCTGGTGTTCTCCTTATATCACAACTTCCTCCCATTTCCATATCTCCTCTTTATTTTCTTATCCTTCCCCAAACTACGATATAGCAAAACTGCCTACCTTGCAAGGACAGTGTGTTTAAGCACAGTGTGGAAAATGAGCAAGAAATTTGCCTTTCCACATTCTGGTGTGAACTGGCCCTAAGTTCTGCTTTACTTTGTCAGGATCACTTTCTTTTTCAGTGAATCTCATATCACAATGTCTCTCCTTTTCAATGGACAGGATGATTACGAGAGAGAGCAAAAGGGAGAAACTGTTGATTTTCTTGGCTCCTGTCAAGAAAATAATGGAAAATCATTTAAACCTGCACAATCTCCTTGGTCTTCAGCCTTGCTCCTGTGATCCTGAACCTGATACTTACCCTTTACCTGTTATTGAGCTTTTTTTCATCTGACCTGCTTTTGGACTTTCCTTGTCTGCTTACATTCGCTGTCTATCTTCACTGTCCATCTTCGCTACCTACCTCAGCCTGATTTACTGACTACACTTTTGCCCAGTGAATTTATACCTTGCCCCCCCCCCCCTCTTATTGCAGACCTCTGCCTTACCCTTACTCTGATCCTGCCCATGACCTGGTGTCTTTCCGCTCGGCTGTCACTAGACCAGGCTTGAGTTGAGACCCGACTCAACCTTTAACTGAACTTGGCACATCCACAGTGCACAGCCAGCTGTACTTCTGCTCACCTGATACCAGCACTTTCAAGTTCCAGCCAACAGTGTCAGCACCTTGGCACTTGTGCCTTTCCCTCACCCCTACAGACCCTGTCTCAACTTCCAGGGTTGCTCGGACGTAACTGTATAAGAGGATACTCTCATCGTCTCGGGTAAATACATGTACATTAACCAGTATTTTGACCGGACAAGTGAAGAGTTTATCAGTAGTTAGCCTTCTATTCAGAAATCAGAAGGGGCATGGTGAAACAATCAGTGGTTTCTTCAGAACACAGAAAGGTATGATTATGCAAAACATTTGCTAAAATCTATGATATGTATATAGTTTATTTAAAGGCATTGTTTTAATTTGTTTGCAAGGAAGCTGGAGTTACTCCTTAAACTCTCTCAGGTTGCACAGTCCCTGCTAAATTCTTTTGGCTGAAAAAATATGTAACCTCATTTTATCCCTTTGGGTGGTGGGTTTAAAAAGAGATTTAATGTTGTCATATACTGCCAAAATCAGCAAGATTAGGAAATTCAGATCTACAAACTGAAGACTTATTCTAATGATTTTTATGAGTGAATTTTTAGCGATGCTTAACGTGTCACAGAGACTGACTCTAAATTAGTGCAATTTACGGATAATCGATGAGAGAAGACAGAGCTAGTTAAATCATCCTTGCAGGTTTAAACAGCAATTCACTTACTGTACCATTTCTAAATGTATAAGTCTTCCTGCCGAGTGCTTTCTAATTCACTGAATATACACAATAAAAGCCTGTGTTCGAAGGTAACACTCGTAGTTCTGTCCATGTTCGGTGTGCTCCTTTAAAAAGGACCTTTCACACATAATGGCTCATTCAATCTAAGTCTGAACTAGCTCTGAACCTGTATAGAAGTTGGGTAGACAGCCATTTAAGAGGACAACCATGCTGCAAACATCCAAGTACACATAGGGGCCATTGCTTTCTGGAGTTCAATGAACCCTATAGGCCAGTGGTTCTCAATCCTGTCCTCAAGTACCCCCAACAGGCCATGTTTGCATGTTTTCCTTTATCTTGCACAGGTGCTTTAAATCAATGAGTCAATGGCTTGGTATTTTGGATAGCTATTTTATCTAAGAGAAATTCCCAAAACATGGCCTGTTGGGGTACTTGAGGACTGAGGTTGAGAACCACTGCTATAAGCAAAATGGTGAGAGGTGGGGCCTATACCGCTCTTATGAGCACAGCCTGCTTCAGGTGGGACTTCTCATTGACCATCTATATAAACCCTTCATGACCAGTTCATAGCAATGTTAAGTCAATTTCAACCCCTATATTTCCAACGGGAATCATACATTTGAATGGGGCATTTTGGATTCCATCTCCTTGCATTCAATCAAAACCACTAACTTATATATTTTACTGCTTTAGTATTTAGGCAGAAAATTGAATTAAAAGTTTGATTGCGCTATCAAATTACTACATGTGCAGCCAAGTAAACCTGTCATGAGAGAAACATGTGGGCTGTCATTTCTGACCTCCTCCAAAAATGCTACTTGCCTGGCTATAATATTGTCCCACTTCAATGCTGTGTTGGTCGCTAAACCAAAAATAATATGTCTATCAGGATAATTAGGGAAAACAGTGAGTGTGCTGCCATTGCAGCCTGTTTATCATTGATGTTGTACATTTGATGTGTTTCCCCCTCTGTGTGTTAGACCAGCTAACACTCCCATCCCCTCCATGCCTCATGTTTGGTTTCATTTTTACACTCACTATGTATGGAGGGCCTTTAGAAGTCAGGAGTTTTTATTACTGAAATGCCTTTTCAACTGCAAAACATACCAAGAAAGCATGTGTGTATAATGTGGCAGCCTGGAGTAAATTACACTGGATTTTAATCTGAGTCTTTTTGGTGAGTTGACAGTGGATCAGTGGATCATGTTGAGTCAGTAAGTTGCAATACTGTTGGTACAGATTGGGTCTCAGGTGGTATGTCTTTTGCAAAAAACAACAGTAAGACCCCTTTCACACTGAAGCACTGCTAAAACAGCTGCTAAAGCGCCGGTCGTTTTTGCGGTGCTTTAGCTGCGTTTAATCAGAGCTTTTTGGGCGCTAGCGGGCCGCTTTTTTTAAGGTCAAGTGACGCTAAAAAAATGGAAAAAGACCTTGCTGAGACCGATCCACTGCCTCATGCACTGCCCTGTCCCCTCCCCAATGTGTGTCAAAAACCAGGACTATGACATATCTTCCTCAGGGGGAATTTCACCTGAGGAAGATACATCATATTCCAGGTATCGACACGCGTTGGGGAGGGGACAGTGCATGAGGCAGTGGATCAGTCTCAGCAAGGAAATGACACAGTAGTTCAGCGGCCACAGCGTTCCCTTAAGTCTTGTAAAGAGTGGTGCACTGTAGCACCCACAAAATGTGAGTACCCTAAGTAAGGGTTTAATGTTTAATAAAAAATAGAGTGTAAACAATATCACACTATCTAGTCTCTCTTATTATATACATGTGTATAGCGTGCCAGCAACCAGCCCAGAATCCCAGTACAAATTACTGAATCCAGAGGTGGTTCATATGCGTGCTTTGACCAAGCTTAACTGCAAGAAGGGGGGAGCACCTGAGTGAACACAAGGACAGGCTTGCTATCACCAGTTTTTTTGGATTTGATTATTTGAATGGACTTTATATACAATTTTATATCAACGCATGTTTTCACATGACCGTGTCAACATAACACTTTGCACATAAGCACCTTTAGTGCACTGGAACACGTTTGTGTAGATAATTTGAGCACTTATGCAATGGACTTTCTTTTATGACAGATGGTGATATTATAGGATTATGATATTATAATAAGACATTATTTTATATGTTGCAGTATACTGTTGCACAGAGTCACTTTATTGATAATTAGTTTGTCACTAGAGCACTTTATATATTTATTTGGCTATAGATATATTCTAGACTGTGTGTATATATATATATATATATATATATATATATGTGTACACAAGGAAACAATAATTAGTACTGGTTAGCGCAGAACTATCTTTTATTTTTATGCTGATTGCACGATCTTATGGGACGTGATCATTGTTGCAGCTTTCCACACAAGAACTTAGAATATGTTTATGGTAGCTTGCAAGATTCTCAGTACTTAGATTCATACATCCTAGTTACTTGCTGGTTATGGGTTAGTGACTTAATACCAACCAATGTGTTCTGGAATACATACCGTGTATCCATCACTGTTGCATTGGATTTCATTATGTATATATTAATTTCTTTGTGCTGACATCTAGTAGCAATTCAGTGTAAATACAACATGTTATTTTCATGTCTGTAAATGGTATAATCTAGATTCCCTACATGTTGGGTTTAGTTGATTTAGTCCTTAGAAAGTCCTGACACCCTCTTCCTCATATACCCTCAGTAAGTTACCAGCCTTCATAGTGGGCACAAGGCTGAGAAGAGTGTCTCTTTAAATTTCAAAAGACCTATGAACATCAATGTACTACATTTTACCAAATTAAACTATGTTAAGCTGTCTATGAAGGGTACTTATTCAGCAAGTGACCATAATGGTTGGAAGGACTGAGGTCTAAAGGAGGTATGTCAATGCATAAAGTACTGCTTGAAACAGAACACTGTGCCTTCCTCTGTTATTGTCTATAGATTCTTTTAAATCAATCGGTCACGCCACATGCTCTCCTACTGTTCACTCCCCCACTGTTCTGCTGGTGTATAGTGACTGACTGTTCAAGCATCCAGTGCTTATACATGGGTATGCAGATAGATTCCTTATCTCTGTGCAAGCTCCAGGTTATGACCTAGAATAAGTAACCTCTATGTTTCTCTCATAACATGTTTAGTTTAACTACCTCCTGCCTACGCTATAGCCAAAAGACAGCTACAGCGTGGGCCTTAATTGCCGGGAGGACGTCCATGTACATCCTCCTGAGCATGCGGTGTCTGTGCGCCCCCTGCGGGGTGTGCTCTATGATCAGCGAGTCACTGAGACTCGACTCATTACAGATCAAAGTAAGGGGCCAATCTTGGACGGTGGGGTGGAGCCAGGCACTTTAACCTTAATGATAGATACTTATATAGCCTTGCAGGATGCAGCAGATCTTTAGCTCTTATGAAGAGTGATTTCCCCTTGAAACGTGTAAACATCTGTGGACCCGTGTAGAATCTTCCTGGTACACAAGAAGTGCGTGAACAGTGTTTTTTTTACTTAGATATTGTTATGAGCATGTCCTTTACATCGGTTTGTGAGTATATTTGCCTAATTTCTTTTTTAAATAAATGATATATATAATTTTCTTTTTAAATAGATGGTATATAAAGGTAATGTGTACGGTTTCTCTGTTCTTCTATACATTTTTGATCTTTATATACTTGCACTTTTGGAAAGGCCTCCTAGGTATCAGATCTGTAGTAGTTGCAACTTCCTTGTGCTGGGTCTATATTTTTGCTGCGTGAAAATTTGCGCTCATACATTGCTGCAGCTAAAATAATGCTTTATGTAGTGTAACCTAGAGGACAGAAAAATTCAAGTACAGTGTGAGTGGTTGCACTCAATTACTCTGTATATGAAGCAGGGTAAGGAAGAGTCACTAAAACTTTTATTGGCATTGTGAATAAAAAATAATGGGTCCTTGCGCTAGAATGTAAAGTATATTTAAGAGTATAAATCTTACTTACAGGATAGACATATGAAGAACCTAACCAGCATTATTGTGTCATGTCAATAGCAGTGGAGGGTAACTAATGAAGACCATCATGGTTAGAGAGCTGCAATATCACAGAGGAATAAAAAAGACAAAACAAATGTGCAATATAAATAATGGAGCTCATGAGTATAAGCTATGAAAAAGAGAAGAAAAGACATGGTACATTACAACCAATTAAATGTTAAAGCTGATCTCTAGGCAGATATAATGGAATGTAACCAATGAACTCTGTATACTTTAATACATCATTAAATGTATTTATTTAAATTGAAGCCATATAAGTACCTGCATTTGACAGTATTAAAGTGCTATTAAACCCAGGACCCTGGATTCACTATATCTGGTCTCCCACAGTACACAAAACATGGAAATGCAACTATTTTTGTAAATATAAACTGCTAAATACCTTTTCTCATCGGCAGTCTTGTGAATTCTATCAGTGTCCAGCAGAGCACTGATTAAAGTTTGTAGGAGGAGTTTTCATTCTCCTCTGACTGTCCTATAAGGCTGCGTGACTCCTGACCCTCTGTCTGGACAGTGCTGAATAGCCCTGCGCTAATCACATGCACCCTCCCCCCCAAAAAAACTCTCTAGCAATACACACCAATCTGAGAATGTGCAGGGTGCCCCCATGGCTCTGTTCTGTCAGGAGATGGATTGGGGACTGTAAAATAAGGGGAGGATAAGAGAAGACAGGATCAAACTGTCTTTTTCCCAAAATGCACATGATTAACCACTTAGGCTACACAGTACATACAGTAAGCATGCTTCACTGCATATACAGACTAATTTTACTGTTGTTGGTTTAGTAACACTTTAACATTTTGCATTCCCTTTACAGCAGAGCTCAGACTGGGAGAGGAAGGAGTAGTACAAGAAACAAATGAATTGTACTGCACTGCTCAAGAATTAACACATAAACATGCTCATGGCAAAGAGAGCACAATGACAGAGAGAAGAGATCCTCAGTCTGCTGCTTTCCCTTTCACTGTCCAATTACAGGCTGGGGGAGAACCAACACCTGTAAGTGATACTTAAAGTGTTACTAAACCCACAACAGTAAAATCAGACTGTATATGCAGTAAAGCATGCAATTATTATATTCACTGTGGAACCTAAGGAGTGAATCCACTGCATTGTGTATAAAGCTGGCATGAGCCTGTCTTCTCTGATCCTCCCATTCTTCCACTGACTCCAGACCATTATCTGATAGAGCAGAACATTAGGGGACAAGCTGCACATGCTCAGTTTGGTGTGTATTGCTAAAAGGTTTTTTTTTTTTTTTTCTTGGGAGTGTGCATGTGATCAGCACAGGGCCAATCAGCACTGTCCAGACAGAGGGTCAGGGGAAATTGAAAAGTCCTCCTAAAAGCTTTATAGTGATAAAAGTCAGACTTATAGTGCTATATACTGCTGTTAAGAAAATGTATTTAGCCGTTTATATTTATTAAACTATTGCATTTCCATGTTCTGTGTACTGTGGGAGACCAGTTATAGTGAATGCAGGGTCCTGGGTTTAGTAACACTTTAACTGTGGCAGAGAAAAATAAGGTATCCTGCCTGGCCAGACAGGGCTGTGTTGTGTGACAGAGCTGTGTAAATCTCAGAACTTCGTGAATGGAAATGCTACTCTTTAAGTAGATAAAACATGAGCACCACCAACTGAAAAAGATTGTTCATTCATTTTTAATATTCAAAGCAAACTCACCCACCCATCCATGTCTCCACACTTTATTTTTTTGAGAAATCACTTTGAAAAAAATCCATTAGCATTCCCAGCCACAGTCATCTTGAGTAAGGGCAGATAATCCATGTAGCATTTACTTCCTGTAATCCATCTGCCCTTGCTTAGCTGAGAATGTGCCTTCTCTCCTTCTCCAGATGAAAGAAAAATTGGAATACATGCATTAGGGGGCCAGACGCATGGATAGGGGGGCTGCGCCTCTAATGGCGGGGCCGCCCCTGCTATCTGTTTACTAATGCTAGCAGCACTAGCCTAAACATACCGTAAGGACTAAAAATACCGTATTTTAAGCGTATAACACGCACAGGCATATAACACACACCCTGATTTTAAGAGGGAATTTTCAGGAAAAAAAACTTTTCACAGCACACGGACCCCCTGCACAGCACATGGACCCCCTGCACAGCACACGGACTCCAGTCCCTGCACAGCACACAGACCCTTTCCCTGCACAGCACACGGACTCCAGTCCCTGCACAGCACACGGACTCCTTTGCCTGCACAGCACACGGACTCCTTTCCCTGCACAGCACACGGACTCCAGTCCCTGCACAGCACACGGACTCCTTTCCCTGCACAGCACACGGACTCCAGTCCCTGCACAGCACACGGACTCCTTTCCCTGCACAGCACACGGACTCCAGACCCTGCACAGCACACGGACTCCTTTGCCTGCACAGCACACGGACTCCTTTACCTGCACAGCACACGGACTCCAGTCCCTGCACAGCACACGGACTCCTTTGCCTGCACAGCACACGGACTCCTTTCCCTGCACAGCACACGGACTCTTTTCCCTGCACAGCACACGGACTCCTTTCCCTGCACAGCACACAGACTCCTTTCCCTGCACAGTACACAGACTCCTTTCCCTGCACAGCACACGGACTCCTTTCCCTGCACAGCACACGGACTCCTTTCCCTGCACAGTACACAGACTCCTTTCCCTGCACAGCACACGGACTCCTTTCCCTGCACAGCACACGGACTCCTTTCCCTGCACAGTACACGGACTCCTTTCCCTGCACAGCACATGGACTCCTTTCCCTGCACAGCACACAGACTCCTTTCATTATAAAGCCCCCCTGCACTGCCAGCATACCTTTAGGGGTTGAGAAGGTTTTGCAGACAGCCCTTTCTCATGCGCTGCTCCTGTATCACTCTCATTGTGGATGGGGGCTTCTGTGTGCCTCAATTGATGCCGCTCTCTCATGGACCTGGTCATGTGACTCTCCTCTGCTGTTTTATTGATGGTCACATGACCATTCTCCTCCTCCAATCAAAAGCTACAATCAAGGAGGAGGCGGAGCGGGAGGAGGAGAGTGGCCAGAACGAGCGTCGTTGCATGAGGTATTTCAGGCTCCCGTTTGCATTGATGGTGACTTGAGGGGGACGGTGTGTGGGAGGGGGCTGGCAGTGGTATTTTCTTAACTTTTTGAAGTATGGCAGCGCTGTCCCAGGGCCAGGAAGGGCGGGGCGGATGGCCCGACACCCTCCCAATGGGTGTCACCCGAGGCGGAACGCCTGATCCCCGCCCCCCTAATTGGTAAAAAAAAATAAAAATATCGGTGTATAACACGCAGGCACGGTTTATCCTCTGTTTTCAAGGGGAAAATGTGTGTTATACGCCAATAAATACGGTAGTTCATGTTGGGTGAGAGAGTGAAGTTCTGCTTTAAGTCATAACATGCCCTAGGTCAGCCTTTTTCAACCAGGGTGCCCAGGCATCATAGACGTGCACACAGGGTATGTCAGGTGTGTCTGGGCACACCCTAATCACCCTGTATGGTGCAGATTCCCCCGTTTAGACCCCTGATATTTTGCCAAAGCCCTCTAATGGGGCTCCTAAAAAAAATGGTTCAACAATAATAAAAAAAAAAAAAATTATAAAAATAATAAAAAATAAATTAATAAAAATAAAAACTACTGACACCGTGCACTGCCCTACTGACACTGTCGGTGTATATATAAACAAGCATGCAAATGCATATGTGTTTGGGGTGCACACCCTAATGCAATAGGCTGCACACACCTATACCAGGCACCCTGGGGTATCTTGAGGTTTCTTCAGGGGTGCCTTGTCAAACTGCCTACAAATTGATCAAAAATTGTATAGAAGCCAGCAGGCAGATCAAGCCTGCCTTTTAGTTACACAAAGCCACGAGTTTTCATTATGCACCATTACGACTTTCTAGACACTGGCATCCTCACAACCAATGGCGTCATCATTTGATGATCAGAGGATGTCTGTTGCCTCCACAGCATCCTCGTTTGACCCTCCTCTGCCCCTCTCCCTCAGCACTGGGGTCACATTAGCTGAGAGAATTGAGGGAGAAGAGAAACAGTGGAATACTAGTCAGTACCAGTGTGCCAAAATGTATTTGCTTTGAAAGAATAAATCACCTCTAATGTTGGGTGTCTACGTGGGGATGTTGCTGCAATATGTAAAACTATTAAAATCGTTTTTTACATTTTAGAATGGGGTGCCTTGAGACTGCCCATCATTTTAAAGGGTTCCTTGAGATTGTCTCTAATTTTAAAGAGTGCCTTGACTAAAAACAGGTTAAGAAACATTGCCCTAGGCATGTAATAATCACAAATACTTCTTTTTAAGATAGCACTGTTATAATGCTGCCATCTGATGCTTTTATTACACATTTACAGATGTTTGACACTTACATTATACTTTACCAAAGAAATTAGGTTGGTATCATACATTTACAGAAATTGGAAGGTGCACTTTTCCCTATTACTCACTGAAGAGACTGGTAATATCCAGCGCAATAAATTTCACACATGCACATCGACCCTCAGGCAATAGATTGTGCTGCCACAGCATTGAACAATTGAATATTTGTTGTCAGTTGAATCTAGATTTATGTGGATCAGTTTGGTATACACACCATTATGAGTGAAGGCGGCTTTGTCCAGCAATCACTGGGGCAGAATTAACAACAAGAAGGAACAGTCTTGTGTATTGCCCACAGGAATGCAGTCATATTTCAATCCTCAGCTTTTAACATGAACCGTAAACTACATGATGAGCATAACTGATGGATTTGTTAATTCTGTCCCCTAAATAAAATTCCAATAAACACACAGATTCCTCAACATGGGTTTAAAAGACCACAACATCCCTTTATTTAACCACTTGACCTCCAGAAGGTTTTTTCCCACTTCACATCCAGACCATTTTTTGCTATTCAGCAATGTGCTACTTTAACTGGCAATTGCTCAGTCATACAACACTGTACCCAAATGAAATTTGTATCATTTTTTTTAACCAGTAGCTGACCGCCGGCTGTCTATTGATGGCCAGGTGGTGCAGCTCTCAGGACGGGAGGGCGTCATATGACGTCCTCCCCTTCCCGGCCCTCCAGGGAGCGCGCGCGCCCCGTGTCACTGGGCACCCGATGCGCATGCCCAGCGTCTGCGATGTCCGCCGGGCACCCGCGATTGCCCTGTAACACAGCGGGACCGTGGATCTGTGTGTGTAAACACACAGATTCACGGTCCTGTCAGAGGAGAGGAGCCGATGGAGAGATGTGTTCTCTGTACAGAGAAACACCGATCGGTCTCCTCCCCTTGTGAGTGCCCTCCCCACACAGTAAGAATCACTCCCAGGGAATATATTAACCCCTTCAGCGCCCCCTAGTGGTTAACCCCCTCCCTGTCAGTCACATTTATACAGTAATCAATGCATTTTTATAGCACGGATCGCTGTATAAATGTGAATGGTCCCAAAAATGTGTCAAAAGTGTCCGATATCTCTGCTGCAATATCACAGTCACGATAAAAATCGCAGATACCCGCTGTTACTAGTTAAAAAAAAAAAAATGCTATAAATCTATCCTTTATTTTGTACACGCTATAACTTTTGCGCAAACCAATCAATATACGCTTATTGCGATTTTTTTTACCAAAAATATGTAGAAGAATACGTATCGACCTAAACTGAGGAAAAAACTTTTTTTTATATATTTTTTGGGGATATTTAGTATAGCAAAAAGTTAAAAATATATATATTTTTTTAAACTTGTCCCTCTTCTTTTGTTTATAGCGCAAAAAGAAAAAAACGCAAATACCACCAAAATAAAGCTCTATTTGTGGGGACAAAATGATAACAATTTCATTTGGGTACAGTGTTGTATGACCGCGTAATTGTCATAAAAAAAAATAAAATAAAAATAAAAAAATTCAGAAAATATTAAAAAAAAAATGGTATACAATTTTGCAAACAAATAATCTTTCTTCATACATTTAGGTCAAAATGTAGCCTGCTACATTTCTTTGGTAAAAATTACCCAAATCAGTGTATGTCATTTAGTCTGTGTAAAAGGTATAGCGAAATTTAAAGAGTCTGCAAACTGTAGTATATACAGATTTGAAAATGTATAAATCCCGAAGTACTGACGACTTATTTCCCATTTCTTGAGATCCTAAACAGCCAGGACAGTACACATTTTCTCTATTATTGGTTAGCTATTGTATCTAGATACCAGGTTTTTGAGTCATATCCACCATTCAACGATCTTGCAAAATCTCCTGCATACTGGATCACTACCTGGATTGTTTTTAACATTCATGTATGTGTGATTTACATTGTTTATTTATTTTGGAAGGTATTGATACATCCGTACTATTTTAATTACATTTTCATTAACCGCTTGCTGACCGCCTGCCATCGTTTGACTGCACCAGAATGGCTCCCCTGCGCGAATCGCCGTAGGTGTACAGTGGCCGCTTTAAGGGCCCACCGCAGTACTGAGGACACGAGCCTGACAGTTGCGATGTCCGCCGGGCACCCACGATCACTCGTGACAAAGCCAGAACGAGGATCTGTCTGTGTAAACACACAAATACACGTTCTGGCAGGGGAGGAGAGACAGTATATAGGAACACAGATCTCCTCCCCTAGTGTTAACTCTTCCCCTGCCAGTGACATTTATACAGTAATCAGTGGCTACTTTTAGCTCTTATCTCTGTATAAGTGTCAGTGGTCCCAAAAAAAGTGTCAAAAGTGTCCAATTTGTAAAATCTCAGATCACTGCCATTACTACAACTTTTGCGCAAACCAATCAATATATACTTGTTGTGATTTTTTTACCAAAAATATGTAGAAGAATATATATCGGCCCACAAGCCTGGATGCCGGTCCAGGCTTGTGGGCAGATCCCGACTCCATTGTTGTGATTTTTCCCCAGCCATGGAAAAGCTCTGTGACGTCAGCTGACAGCGGGGCTCAGCCCGCTGTCAGCTGAAAGCTGGTCACAGGAGTACAGTATGATAATTTCACTACTGTGATCCACAGCAAACAAGCTTTGGCTGCACTTCTCCTTTAATTGATGATAGTAGCAGTTTCAAATAGATTTCTTTATGCCCATGAGAATGATCATTTAGAATTTTGTGCCTACAGGCTGTAGGACTTCATTATTATATATCAGTGGTTTTATTATACCATGTTCCTTAGATACAGGTATATTTTCTCAGGAGTATAGTTAGGATAATTTTTTTTAGGACATCAGTGAAATAAAATAAAAATTCTGAATAAGTCTATAAAATTATTACCTTTTATGCACTCTAAACATGCCTAGATGTTTTTTGGATGTTTAATTGATAGTTATTGCAGCTTGATGGGAATTTCACATGCTTTGCTCTTGGAGCTTTCACCATGTCCAGTCCATCAACCCCCTCGGTTATGATGTTCAGTGTTATTTTCTCTCTCATGCTTGAGGCTCCCCTCCAGGCTATGGTTATTTAATCTAACATTAATGTCCTTATGTGAGACTCATGTGCCTGCTCTAGATGGCTGACTAATACAACATTCACCTGTGCCACATCCTCTGTGCTGTTACTCTGATATTATTGTATTAAACTAGGGCAGGTGTTCCTTTAGCCCCATAGCCTTGCCCTTGGCAGTAATATATCATGCTCCATGTGCGCTGCTTTTAGTCCCTCCCCACGGTCATACCTGCCAATCATGATCTCATAGAAGTTTTGTTTTTTCATTTATATTAACTTTGTAGCTATCATGAAGCATAGACAGCAATGCTCTTACATGCATCCCTTTAAAAAAATAAGGTGGTGACTTCACCAGTGGTTATTTTGTGCAGTGGCAGAATTTTACAATAATTAATATAATTAATACATATTATCAAAAATATTAAGGCAAAAGAGTAGACTTGTAACATGCTTAATAAAGCTACAAAGACTAGTACAACACATACTACAGATAATACTCTTCCTCTCAATAGAGGAGGTTTTATAAAATGACAGTAGTGTATTTTGTCTTCAGGGCTGTTTCTGTTATCAGGCAGACTTTGGAAACTTTGGAGATGATGTATATCTGCAGTCAGTGATGATGGAGGAATACAGGAAGGAAGATGGGTGTATATAGCTGTATACAGGATAGATGATATACTGTACCATACCACTAGGGTTGCCACATCATCCCTTTAATCCCAGGACATATATTAATTACACAGGTTTTGAGGCTGATTTAATGCAGATAAGGCACCAAGTGAATTTAATTACCACCTTAATCAGCCACAGAACCTGTGTAATTAATGTGTGTCCTGGATTAAAGGGATGGTGTGGAAATCCTACATACCACATACCCATACACGCTCAGCCTCCTCACACCTGTATGCACTCAGCCCACCCACATACCTGTGCGCTCTCAGCTCCCTCACACCTGTACACACTCAGCCCCCCTCAAACCTGTACGCGCTTAGCCCACCAACATACCTGTGTGCACTTAGCCCACCCACATACCTGTATGCACTCAGCCCACCCACATGCATACCCGTATGCACTCAGCCCACCCACATGCCTGTATGCACTCAGCCCACCCACATGCCTCTACGCACGCAGCTTCTTCACACCTGTATGCACTCAGCCCCCCTCACACCTGTATGCATTCAGCCCCCCTCTCACCTGTATGCACTCAGCCCCCCCACACCACTGAAGTCCTCTCCCACACCTCCATGATGACATCACGGAGCTGGTGGATGTTAGTGATTTTTTTTTTCCCCATGATTCGGTACTGCCAAGATAATATTATATTGCTCTCCCCACCTTCCGTTTGAGGATGCCCCACAGATGCTCAATATTGTTAAGGTCTAGAGACATGCTTGGCCAGTCCATCACCTTTATCCTTAGCTTCCTTAGCAAGGCAGTGGTCGTCTTGGAGGTGTGTTTGGGGTCGTTATCATGTTGGAATACTCCCCTGCGGCCCAGTCTCTTTGGTCGACCATGGAGAGGCCTGTTCTGAATGTAACCTGTCCTGTTAAACTACTGTATGGTCTTGGCCACTGTGCTGCAGCTCAGTTTCAGGGTCTTGGTAATCTTCTTATAGCCTAGGCCATCTTTATGTATAACTCAACACATAGCCAGTACTGTCTAAACCGCTGGCAACAAAAGTGAGTACACCCCTAAGTAAATATGTCCAAATTGGGCCCAAAGTGTCAATATTTTGTGTGGTCACCATTATTTTCCAGCACTGCCTTAACCCTCTTGGGCATGGAGTTCACCAGAGCTTCACAGGCTACCACTGGAGTCCTCTTCCACAGATGCTCAATATTGTTTAGGTCTAGAGACATGCTTGGCCAGTCCAACCCCTTACCCTTAGCTTCTTTAGCAAGGCAGTGGTCATCTTGGAGGTGTGTTTGGGGCCATTATCATGTTGGACTACTGCCCTGCGGCCCAGTCTCTGAAGGAAGGGGATCAGGCTCTGTTTCAGTATGTCACAGTACATGTTGGCGTTCATGGTTCCCTCAATGAACTGTAGCTCCCCAGTGTCAGCAGCACTCATGCAGCCCCAGACCATGACACTCCCACCACCATGTTTGACTGTAGGCAAGACACACTTGTCTTTGTACTCCTCATCTGGTTGCTGCCACGCATGCTTGACACCATCTGAACCAAATAAGTTTATCTTGGTCTCATCAGACCACAGGACATGGTTCCAGTAATCCATGTCCATGTACTGTTTGTGGGCTTTCTTGCCATCTTTAGAAGAGCCATGCAGACCAATTTGATGCAGTGTGCGGCGTATGGTCTGAGCACTAACAGGCTGACACCCCATCCCTTTAACCTCTGCAGCAATGCTGGTAGCACTCATATGTCTATTTCCCAAAGACAACCACTGTATATGACACTGAGCGCGTGCACTCAACTTATTTGGTCGACCATGGAGAGGCCTGTTCTGAATGGAACCTGTGCTGTTAAATCACTGTATGGTCTTGGCCACCGTGCTGCAGCTCAGTTTCAGGGTTTGGTAATCTTCGTATAGCCTAGGCCATCTTTATGTAGAGCAACAATTCTTTTTTTCAGATCCTCAGAGAGTTCTTCGCCATTTGGTGCCATGTTGAACTTCCAGTGACCAGTATGAGAGAGTGATTACACCAAATTTAACACACCTGCTCCCCATGAAACCTTGTAACACTAACGAATCACATGACACCAGGGAGGAAAATGGCTAATTGGACCCAATGTAGGCATTTCAGTTAGGGGTGTACTCACTTTTGTTGCCAGCAGTTTAGACATTAATGGCTGTGTGTTGAGTTATTTTGAGGGGACAGTGTACATTGTAGCAAAGTGTCATTACTTCAGTGTTGTCACATTAAGACCCCTTTCACACCAAGGCGCTATAGCGTTAGAAATAGTGCCTGCAATCTGCCCTAAAACAGCTGCACCATTGTCTGCAGTGTGAAAGCCTGAGGGCTTTCACACTGCAGCGGTGCACTGGCAGTACTTCAGGAAAAGTCCTGCCAGCAGCTTCTTTGGAGCGGTGAAGGAGCGGTGTGTTTACCGCTCCTCCACCATTCCTCCACCACTGCTCCCCATTGAAATCAATGGGGCAGCGCTGTAATACCCCCGGCAAAACGCCGCTATTGCGGCGTATTGCCGGGGGGGTTTAACCCTTTCTCGTGACACACATGACATGAAACAAAAAGAGATATTATAAAATATTTACAAAAATGTACTATATTTCAATCCAAGGGGGCTCTACCATACAAAGGGATGCTAATATAATATTATCTTGGCAGTACCGAATATTGGAAAAAGAAATCACGCAAGTGTTAACATATAGACTCATCTCTCTTAGAAACATACAGCAGATCTGAAGGTAATGGCTAAGATCCTTGCATATAGGTTCAACCTCATTATCTTTCAATAGATGTTCCTATAACTTTAGCCCTGAGCTTAATAGTAGTAGCCAATAGTGACAAATAGTGATGAATAGTGATGAATACTGCTGCTGTAACCAAACATGGGTCACTTTCTAGTTCTGAAAAAATAATTTGTCATAAAAGTTCTAATTCATGATCTTTCATTGTGTTCTCTAATTTCCATTGCAGAATAGTTATTGTTGGAGTCATTTAGATGAGGCCAGCAGTGATCTATGTTTCTGTATGATTATACTGTTCTGTGCTACTATTTCTTCATATTTGGGTTACCAGATGAAACAGTAAATCTGATTCCCAGTAGAATTTGTGCAGTTTCCTAGACAGGCCTGGTTTTCACAGTGGAAGGGATATATAAAGTAGATATATGCAGTAATACAGGTGAAAGCAGAGTTTTTTGTTACAAAGAAAGAAAAATCGGATTTGAAGTTTATGTAGAAACTGCTGATGCAGTCATGTTTGTTTTTAGGGCTTAGCACACCAAATGCGCTGGATGCATACATAAAGTAAAACCCCCTGTGTTTCAGATTACAATTGTTGTTTTCTGAGCTACAACTTTTTGGAAGTGTACTGTATGTCCTTTTAGGAGCTTGTTCTAATAAAAGGGTACAAGTGATGGGAAAGGTAGTGGAATCCGTTTGTAGATGTCCCACCAAAATGGCATGTCTGGACTCTTTGCTGCTAAGTTTATTCCTAGAAATCTGACTGTTTGCACATGAGATCTGGTGGCTGTAGCAAAGTTATCCTACAACCTAACTTGACTACAGACCAAATTATTTGTTTTTCAGAAGTGCCAACAATTTGTTCAATTATACTGTACCCAAGCAACAGATTTTCACATTGTGAACAACTGAGTTATTATTAGCTTTAACATTATTTTTTACATCGTTTTTACATTATTTTTGGCACATAATTATGATCAAGATCTTGTCAATGTGAACAACACAGAATGGTGGACAGTGAAATTGATGTGACCTTATTATAAAAAAAGCAATATCCATGACCAGACCACCCTCCAGAATACAATGCTTTAACTCCACCCCTTTACCACCCCAAGGCTTCTTATTAAAAAAAAAAAAAAAAAAAAAAACAGCTGTGTAGAATGAAATAAGTATCCCTTGTATTACAAATTCAAATACATCAATTACATTACAATGAAATCACAATAAGGGCTCATTTACACTTGCTTTGACTTCAACACACATTAAAGCACCTACAGCTTCAACATGCTTTTTTGAGGTTTCTGTGATGCTTCTGTGGTGCTTCAATTATGCTTTGTGGTGCTTTTTCTTGAAGCTTTAATGATGCTTGGCAGATGTGCGTGTGTGTGTTGATTTCTTGTATCTGCAATTCCTCCAAAACAAAATGATTTTAAAGCTGAATTAATATCAAAAGCTGCAGGTGCTTCAAGCGAGGTTTGTCATAGACTTCTATGGAGGCTTTGAAGATGCTTTGAAGCACCAATAAAGCAAGATGGGGTATAATTTTGGAAGCAAAGTGAATCAAAGCAAACGCAAGGTGTAAACAGGACTGTAACCTAACCATTTTATTAGGTAAAAGGAGCTGTGACTGGTGTTCAGAGAGCCATGTTTGTAAGCAAGCATAAACGAGCCCTAGGGGTTACAAGGTCTTTCAGAACCCTGTGGTTGGACTGGGCAATGGATGAGGAAAGAATTTCCTTTTATTATACCTGACAGGTAGGCTGGCCAGACAGGGGACCTCTGATATGGCAGGCATGCAGCCAGATGTCACAGGATGCAATCTTTTTTTTGTGGTGGGGGCTGAGAGTCTCCATTAGGCACTACATCATTAGTAGTATAGTCTGTGTGCTACCACTCTCGGAAGAGGGGACTATTCAGAAGTGGGATGCACAAGGAAGCTGATGAGGAAGATGATTTTTCTACTTCGAGCTTAGCAGGTTCAGGAGGTGCTGTGATTAGTGTGCTTTTTGAGGTGGAGAGATGGTTTGGTGTAGCCTCATCATAAAGGTGCTGGAAAGCAACTTTAGGGGTGAACTGAGATCCCTTTGGTTCCCCCTCTTAGTCATGGGTAGTGAGGAGCCCAATGTTTGACTCAAAAGCAATGTTTGCCGAACATAATTTAGACATTATGGGGCGTTTGCGAGAAATTTGAGCGCTTGCGGAACGCCCCATAATGAACGGCGAAAAACCGCCAATGCACTGCAAGATCGCAGTGCATTAACAGCTGCTGATTGGCCAAATCATGCACCTGACCTGCATGCTTTGGCCAATCACAGCACGCTCTGCTGGGAGAGCCATGATTGGCTGGGTGCCTTTGGCCAATCATGGCTCAAGGGGCTGAGTCCATGCCCCACACTATGTAAGGCTGCTTACATAGCGGCCGTACATAGTTTTATGAATGAGAGCAGCAAAATTACATTTGTAAAAGAACATTTTTTATTTAAAAAATCTTGCGGCTGTAATGTATTGCCGGATCCCAGCAATATACATACAAATCATTGAAAAAAACGGCGCCAAAATAAAAAAAAAAATGGCATGGGGTCAAACCCTAAAATCCATACCAGACCCTTCAGCTCTGGTATTGATTTTAAGGAGAACCCCATGCCAAAATAAAAAAAATGGCGTGGGGTTCCCCAGGTTGAGGAAGGGAGTAACGTGAGCCTAGAGAGAGGTGGGGCCACAGGAGGACAAAAATATGGCAGTCATGTTCCCCCAGCGGCAGCACACTGTAAAGTTTGCTCCAGTGACGAGGAGGGAGGGGATGATGAGGTCACTGACTGTACTTGGGTGCCTGAGAGAAGAGAGGAGGAGGAGGCACATCTCCAACTAGGCAGGATGTCCTCTAGGGGGCAGCTTAAGGGCAGCCACCCTATTGCATCACACCACAGATTTCGGCAGTTGCAGTGCACTGCTGACTCCCCGCTGACTTTTTGGTATGGGCCTTTTTCGACATGTGTGCAGCAGATCGCACTGTTGCTGTTTGCAACCTATGTCTGAAGTGTATCAAGCATGGCCAAAACAACAGCAGCCACTTGGGCATCCCATGCTTGACCAGACATATGACGACCTGCCATGCAATCCGTTGACAACAGCACTTGAAAGACCCACATCAAAGAAAAAGGCGGACTTCTCCTTGCTCCTCATCTGGGATCTCTAACCCTACGATACCTCCAGTCCTTTCAAAAACCTGCACTGAGAGGAATGAAGGTATAGCAATAAGTGTCCCAAGTACTTGCAGCCAATCTGCTAGCAGTAAACCACCATCTGATTTTAGCAGGCAAATTTCCCTACGCCAGTTGCTGAACCGTAAAAAGCCCCAGCCATCCACATGCTCAACATCTAAATGCTAGCTTGGCCAAATTGCTAGCACTGCACTGTAACTGCTGCCTTTTTAGCTTGTAGACTCTGCCCCTTTTGTGAATTTGTTGAATGTGCTGTACCTCAGTGGCAGGTTCCAAAATGCCATTTCTTTTCACGGATGGCCATTCTGCCTCTCTACCCACATGTGGAAGGCAATGTTTTGGCCTCTGCAGAAAAAGGAAAGGAGTGACACTTATTCAGGAGTATGGATTGCTGCTCACCCCTTCAGAGTGAACTAAAAAAGAGAAGTTTTCCCCCCCAAAAGAGGGAAGTGGGGTTTTTAGGCAGCACAGTAGATAAAGTGAGATAATTGATACGACATGGGTCAAAGATAAAAGAAAAATTGTTTTATTTTATTGGCACCACTGTGACAATAGATTTAAAAGACATGAGCCTCATTTCAAGAATGCCATACAACAATCATATAATAAAACGTACAGTATTGCATGGACAAACAGTGCTTTTCACAGTATCATATTTCCTAAGAGCAGAAACAAGGGAAACAAAAAAGTAAAACCTGACGCGTTTCAACTATTATCTGTGTAAGTCTTCTTCAGAGGATTACTTTTTTAGAAAAGACGTCTTTATCTGCTGGAATATAAAGCATAATGGTATAACATGCTTGTAAGCATGGAATAAGTACAGTCATCTCTTAGTAACTATACATGGTAAATACTGACATCGACCATTATAATGAAGCTTTATATATTTACCCACGTCTGTGTGATTGGTATTATGGGCTTCTTTACTTGAGGGTCTTTCTAAAATGATTTTCCTTCTCCATGCGGCTCCAGGGCGCTTCCCCACCGATCGAGGCGAGCCAGGCAACAGATTTCCGGGTGCAGGGCTTACAGGGGGTCACACGGGTTTTGACCAGCGGCAGCCGATTGAGCTGGGTGGGGCTCGGGACGGGGGGGGGGGGGGGGCGGAGGGGGATAGAATCCAATTCCTGCATCAATATTCCAAAAGAGGGAAAAGGGTTAAAGGAGTGTTGTTCTAATTCTAATGTATAAGTTATTTATCTTTTTTTGAGGCATCATATGTACGTTATATTCGGATGCCTTATCAGAGGGCTTGTCCCTCTTGCGGATAATATATAGCCTGTTGATATATGACCTATTATGGCATACATAATATGGCCTACCTATCCCATGTGCACCACTTTTTCTTCACGTGTGTATACCTTCCCTTTCCTCTTTCATTATAAATTCTATGTATTGGATGTTATTGTAAACAGACCCATGTGAGAAGTGGGGCGTTCGTGTGAGGGAAGGATAGAAGGGGGAAAGGAAAGGGGACTGGGGGGGAAGGGGAAGGGGGGGGGGGGGGGGGGGGGGGGGGGGGGGGGACGGGGGGGGATGGGAAAAAGAAAAGAAAAGAATAAGAAAACGGAGCATGACTGTATGGCGCGCACATACAACCAGGGGGGCAGGGAATGGGAAAAGCAGGGGGGGGGTGGGGGGGGGGGGGAGGTGTGTGGGAGGTTGGGTTAGGGGGGGAAAGACGGGAGGAAGAGACAAGGGGGAGGGAGAGAAATGGGGGAGAGAGGGGGGAAAAAAGAAGGAAGAAAAGAGACCGGAGGGAGTGATGGGACGGGGATTGAGGGCGGGGTCGGGGAATGGGGAAAGGGGGAAAGAAGGAAGGGAAAAATGGTGAAGAATTGGTGAGGTACTTGTTGGTGTCGTGATTGGGAAGTGTATAGATGTGGAGTGGGAACCTAGAGTGATGAACTCTGTGCATGGCGAAATGATGAGCAAGTGGGAGTTAACTGTGAAAAAATAGTGTAAACTGTACAGTGCCAAATGGACATAGGTCGGAGTGAATGGTCAATGTGAAGAGACTGTGGATGGGACTACATGCTGAAAGTGCCAGGAGGAAGCGAGTGACGGGGGAGGGGGAGGGGAGGGGGAAAAAAGAAAGGAAAATGGGAAATGGGAAGGGGAAAATAAAGTGGCATGGTGCAAAAGATAAAATTATGATGGTGTGTCTTGGGTATGTTTCACTAAACACATAATGCAAGTACTTAACCAGACACATGGTATGTATTTGGATACGTATGAAAAAAGACATAGTTAGTATCAATAATTACCTTGTTGGGTCGAATGCCAGAGGCGCCCCCCTTAGTAGTGTTGCTATTGCACAAAACCTAATCCCCACAATGAGGGGAGCCACAGTGCCCTCTTGGGGGACCGTGCGGGAAGAAAAGGGGTATATGTCTGCAGCGTTAGATGTGTGTCTGCAGTTTTAAACCACCTGATGGAATGAGAGATACGCAGGGTAAATACTTTGGTCAGTCATCTAAATGGGATAGTATTAGGAAAGGAAGGGAAGGTGTACTTACTGGTTCGGTGCTGGTTGGATGCGTACCCTCACATGGAGATAAAAGTTACTCTCTCCTGTGGGGTATTTATGGGTATAGGCTAATTGGACTTATGAATATCAGGTGTGTGGAAGCGGATGGTAGGAGTGGGGAGTGGGCGGGAGGTGTGGAAAATGGGAGAGGGTGGGAGGGCCAGGAAAGGGGAGGGGGGAACCAGGAAAGGGGAGGGCCCGATACCTGTCACTCCAACGTTCGGCTGCGGCCGTCATGGCGGTCATTGGACCGCCTCGTGTGGCCTCCTCGGCGTTCCCGAAGGCCTGGGCGGTCCCGCAATTGCGTTGTCTCCGTCGCAAGTGCGTGACGTCACGCGCTGTGCGCACGCACGCGGCCTCGCGCATGCGCACTAGCGCTAGACTGGTGTCCGGAAGACAATCGGGGATGCCGCCGGCAAGGGGGATGTTCCTCGACGCCAATTATCTGGACCAGCCAGGGCATTGGCCGAGGGAGTATATGGAGGAGACACTGGTGGAAAAAGCTCCTCCTCCCCTTGCCGTGAAGCCGTGCACCTCGGTATGACCTGAACACACCTAGACCGATGGGGGCGGATGAGAGCCACCTAGAGGGGAAAATCAAGATGAAAAGAATGTTTTTATTCGTGCAAAGATTACAAGAATTATCCTTGCTTAATGGGCATAGTGATCTAAAAAAAAAAAAAAAAAAAAAAAAAAAATGCCTAGATCGTTCTTCATCAGTACACATATAGTTACCATCTAATCTTTAACAATACATGTAAAACATAGTACACACTGTATTGAGTTTTTAAGGAATGAAGTATCAATTTTAATGTTTAGTAGACATGAAAACTTAGGCGCATAAATACATATAAAGGAATACCATGCTAAAGAGTATTGTGAAACTATGTGGTTATGAAGGGAAAGCAGGAGTCCCACCCCGGAATGCTGTTAGTCCAAACGTGTCTACCCGTAGGCCCAGAGGGGGGATGAACTGATTACTTTTATTGTGTTTTTCCTGAAACGAACCCCTTCAAAAAGGGGGCGAAAGAAATGGACTCGTTGAGTCCGGGTGGTGAGGTGGCATCTAGATTGAAGATCCATCTCTGCTCACACTGTAAAAGTGTTTTGTTCCAGTCGCCACCTCGATCGGGGATATGTATCCGATCGATGGCAGTGAATGTTATATTGGGCATTCTGTAGCTGTGCTTGACGACCACATGACGACCCAAAGGCAGATAGTGATTGCCTATCTGCATCGAGTAGACATGTTTGGACATCCGGCGGTGGAACTCCTGCTTTGTCTTCCCCACATAATAAGCCCCACATTCGCAGGACATCAAATATACTATACCCCTGGTTTGGCAATTGGCATAGTGCCGTGGCTTGAACATAGTCCCATTTGGGAGACAAAAGGTTTTTGAACGATTTATATACCGGCAACACGAGCAGTGGCCGCAGGGGAATGAGCCAAAGGTCACACAGTGTTTCAATCTCTTTATCTCGTTCTTATACTCGCTTTGTACAAATTTGTTTTTAAGCGATGTGGCTTTTCTGAATGTAATTGAAGGGCTGTTGGGGATGAAATTACTCACTTTTGGGTCATCTGTCAGGATGCTCCAGTGTTTTTGAATAACGTTTTTGATCTCATTGTGTTGTTTCGAAAATTGAAGAATAATTCGGGTAAAATTATTATCATGATTCTTCCTTACGGTTCTCTTTGTGAGGAGATCATTGCGAGATTGTGTACAGGTTCTATTGTAGGCTTTCCGTAGGCAACAGCGGCTGTAGCCGCGTGCTAGTAGCCTAGCCTGTAAGTTTTTGGCTTCTAGTTTGAATGAGGACTCCTCAGAGCAGTTTCTGCGAATACGCAAATACTGCCCATAAGGAATCGAATCTTTGAGAGGTTTGGGGTGAAAGCTGTCAGCATGGAGAATTGTGTTTCCTGCTGTGCTTTTCCGAAACAGGGTTGTAGAGATTTTATTTTCGTGACTACGCTCCAATTGGACATCAAGGAAGGTGATCTTGTTTGGGTCATGTGTCATCGTGAATTTTAAATTGTATTCATTGACATTGATATAATTATAGAATTCTAGCAGCATTTCTTCTGGTCCCTCCCAGACGACGAGGACGTCATCAATGTACCGTAGCCATAGTTTGATATGGCTCGTGTACCTGAGGAGGTCCTCGTCGCCTAGGAGGGATTTCTCCCACTCCCCCAGGTACAGATTGGCGTAGGCCGGGGCACAGCATGTGCCCATGGCCACGCCCTGCACCTGGAGGTAGTGGGAGTTGTTGAAGGCAAAAAAATTGTTATGGAGAATGTAATTCAAACTGCTGGTGATGAAGTCATTCAGGGGTGGGTCATATTTGCCGCTCCGCCGAAGAATGTCCCGTACAGCTGCGACCCCCTTGATATGGGGGATCGAGCTGTACAGGGCCTCGACGTCTATGGCCACCAAACGGGAGTTGGGTGGTAACAGTATTGTTTGGGTGGCCTGCAAAAGATGGATGGTATCCTTCACAAAGGATGGTAAACTTATAACAAAGGGTTGCAATAAGGAGTCTATCACCTTACTAAGATTCTCGGAGATGTTTCCATTTCCCGAGACAATTGGTCGTCCCGGGGGTTTACTATACCCCTTATGTATTTTCGGGAGACTGTAAAATGTTGCTACTCTGGGGTGTATGACCATAATGAATTCATATTGGTCCTTGGTGATGGTGCCATCAACAAGGGCCAATTGTATCATGTCATAAAATTCACTATATGAGGTGTGTATTGCCTTAATAGTGACACTTACATACCAATTCCTATTATCTAAAATATTCTGGCACATGCTTACGTAGTCCTCATTATTCATCAATACAACATTGCCACCCTTATCTGAGGGTTTAACTGTAATATTCACATTTTTACGTAAAGATTCTATGGCTTTAGATTCTTCAAAGGTTAAATTAGTGGGAGGGATCTTTTTTTGTGAAAGTTTCTTTAGATCTCTTATAGTTTGTTTTACAAAGGTCTCAATACTTGGAGTCAAATTAAGAGGGGGAAATCTGGCTGATGATTTTTTATGTTTCGTAGGGGGAGTCTGCGTGTCTTTCCCTGCATCTGCTAGCAGGGTTTCGATGTCAATTTGATCTATCAAGTCTATTGTATTGTTTTCTTGGTATAATAATGTGAGGTCACGTAGGGCTTTAAATTCCTTCATGCTGAAGGTTGACCAATCTGTGTCATCGATGTTGTCCGTCTTTGAATGTAGGCTCTTGAGTAGGAGCCTACGTGCAAAGAGTTGCAAATCGGTGACTAGTTGAAATATATCAAAATTCTCCTGTGGACAAAAGGTTAGTCCACGAGCTAATACCTTCTCTTCAGCTGTTGATAGAGAATGGGAAGACAGATTTATAACACTGTAGGACTCACTGGCGCCCGTGTCACAAATGAATCCAAATTTCCCACTCCTTTGTTTGTTTGGGGTGAGAGGGATCCCCGTGTTTGGTTTAAAGGGCTTTTAGGACCCTGCCGGAGGTGCTCAATTCTCGGGTTTGTGCGGGTAGTGCTACTCGACGCGTTGGAATTAACAGAGTCTGAGTTGTCAGTATCTATGCTTGATGACTCTTCTTTAGAATTCAGGGATTTTGTATGTCCCTTATCATGAGTCGCTTGGCTAGCTTCTAATGTTTGATCTACAGTGCGTTTTTTTCGGTCTTGTTCGGGAGAACTTTTATTGTTACGGCTTCGTTTAAATTTGCCTCTCCCTTTTAGGGGGATTTTTACATTTTGACTCGAATTGGAAGGATTTTGGGCCTTAGCTGTATCATTATTATATTGTTGTGACTTTACTGCAAGATTTTTATTGTTCTGCGTGTTGGTGCTCCATCTATACGCTCGTCCCTCCGAAAAGGCCATTTTGTCCCTCCAAAATTTGATTTCTTTTTTGTGCAGGATGCTTTGATTATACGCAGACAGATCATCTCTTAGTTTAGTACGCAAATCCAAATATAGAGCATGCTGCACAAAAGATTCCAAAATTGATTCTAACTTGCTAATTTCGATATCTAATACCGAAATTTGTCTGTTGTATTCCCTACTTAGGATGGCCATCATTTCTTGTGAACATTTATTCAAGTTCTCCTCCCATTCCTTCTTACATTCGGTACTAATTTGGTCCAGATTTGGAAAAATCTGGACCCGGAGTCCTAAAGGATTAATCTTCTCTTGATCGTATCTAGCAAACGATTTAACATGCCAAAATAATGATGATTTCTTTTCTAGAATTCTATTTAGTTTCTGTGTGAGTGTGGATATTTGAGTTTCTACTCTATCCTTTTGTTCAAAATTATTTTCATAGGTGGACATGAGGTCATTCCATTCTTCACCCTGGAAACTACCCATATTCATTTTAATGGCCATACACGGATGTAATTCGATAAAGAAACACCAAACACATTTGCATAGATCTCAAAATAAATAAATATACGTCCAGAGGCTCATGTCTTTACTCCAAAGTGTCACAGGAGGGGGGGACGGGGTGTTTAACCACCCAATTATATCAGCAGAAAAAGGAAAGGAGTGACACTTATTCAGGAGTATGGATTGCTGCTCACCCCTTCAGAGTGAACTAAAAAAGAGAAGTTTTCCCCCCCAAAAGAGGGAAGTGGGGTTTTTAGGCAGCACAGTAGATAAAGTGAGATAATTGATACGACATGGGTCAAAGATAAAAGAAAAATTGTTTTATTTTATTGGCACCACTGTGACAATAGATTTAAAAGACATGAGCCTCATTTCAAGAATGCCATACAACAATCATATAATAAAACGTACAGTATTGCATGGACAAACAGTGCTTTTCACAGTATCATATTTCCTAAGAGCAGAAACAAGGGAAACAAAAAGTAAAACCTGACGCGTTTCAACTATTATCTGTGTAAGTCTTCTTCAGAGGATTACTTTTTTAGAAAAGACGTCTTTATCTGCTGGAATATAAAGCATAATGGTATAACATGCTTGTAAGCATGGAATAAGTACAGTCATCTCTTAGTAACTATACATGGTAAATACTGACATCGACCATTATAATGAAGCTTTATATATTTACCCACGTCTGTGTGATTGGTATTATGGGCTTCTTTACTTGAGGGTCTTTCTAAAATGATTTTCCTTCTCCATGCGGCTCCAGGGCGCTTCCCCACCGATCGAGGCGAGCCAGGCAACAGATTTCCGGGTGCAGGGCTTACAGGGGGTCACACGGGTTTTGACCAGCGGCAGCCGATTGAGCTGGGTGGGGTTCGGGACGGGGGGGGGGGGGGGAGGAGGGGGATAGAATCCAATTCCTGCATCAATATTCCAAAAGAGGGAAAAGGGTTAAAGGAGTGTTGTTCTAATTCTAATGTATAAGTTATTTATCTTTTTTTGAGGCATCATATGTACGTTATATTCGGATGCCTTATCAGAGGGCTTGTCCCTCTTGCGGATAATATATAGCCTGTTGATATATGACCTATTATGGCATACATAATATGGCCTACCTATCCCATGTGCACCACTTTTTCTTCACGTGTGTATACCTTCCCTTTCCTCTTTCATTATAAATTCTATGTATTGGATGTTATTGTAAACAGACCCATGTGAGAAGTGGGGCGTTCGTGTGAGGGAAGGATAGAAGGGGGAAAGGAAAGGGGACTGGGGGGGAAGGGGAAGGGGGGGGGGAGGGGGGGGGGGGGACGGGGAGGGATGGGAAAAAGAAAAGAAAAGAATAAGAAAACGGAGCATGACTGTCTGGCGCGCACATACAACCAGGGGGGCAGGGAATGGGAAAAGCAGGGGGGGGGTGGGGGGGTGGGGAGGTGTGTGGGAGGTTGGGTTAGGGGGGGGGAAAGACGGGAGGAAGAGACAAGGGGGAGGGAGAGAAATGGGGGAGAGAGGGGGGAAAAAAGAAGGAAGAAAAGAGACCGGAGGGAGTGATGGGACGGGGATTGAGGGCGGGGTCGGGGAATGGGGAAAGGGGGAAAGAAGGAAGGGAAAAATGGTGAAGAATTGGTGAGGTACTTGTTGGTGTCGTGATTGGGAAGTGTATAGATGTGGAGTGGGAACCTAGAGTGATGAACTCTGTGCATGGCGAAATGATGAGCAAGTGGGAGTTAACTGTGAAAAAATAGTGTAAACTGTACAGTGCCAAATGGACATAGGTCGGAGTGAATGGTCAATGTGAAGAGACTGTGGATGGGACTACATGCTGAAAGTGCCAGGAGGAAGCGAGTGACGGGGGAGGGGGAGGGGAGGGGGAAAAAAGAAAGGAAAATGGGAAATGGGAAGGGGAAAATAAAGTGGCATGGTGCAAAAGATAAAATTATGATGGTGTGTCTTGGGTATGTTTCACTAAACACATAATGCAAGTACTTAACCAGACACATGGTATGTATTTGGATACGTATGAAAAAAGACATAGTTAGTATCAATAATTACCTTGTTGGGTCGAATGCCAGAGGCGCCCCCCTTAGTAGTGTTGCTATTGCACAAAACCTAATCCCCACAATGAGGGGAGCCACAGTGCCCTCTTGGGGGACCGTGCGGGAAGAAAAGGGGTATATGTCTGCAGCGTTAGATGTGTGTCTGCAGTTTTAAACCACCTGATGGAATGAGAGATACGCAGGGTAAATACTTTGGTCAGTCATCTAAATGGGATAGTATTAGGAAAGGAAGGGAAGGTGTACTTACTGGTTCGGTGCTGGTTGGATGCGTACCCTCACATGGAGATAAAAGTTACTCTCTCCTGTGGGGTATTTATGGGTATAGGCTAATTGGACTTATGAATATCAGGTGTGTGGAAGCGGATGGTAGGAGTGGGGAGTGGGCGGGAGGTGTGGAAAATGGGAGAGGGTGGGAGGGCCAGGAAAGGGGAGGGGGGAACCAGGAAAGGGGAGGGCCCGATACCTGTCACTCCAACGTTCGGCTGCGGCCGTCATGGCGGTCATTGGACCGCCTCGTGTGGCCTCCTCGGCGTTCCCGAAGGCCTGGGCGGTCCCGCAATTGCGTTGTCTCCGTCGCAAGTGCGTGACGTCACGCGCTGTGCGCACGCACGCGGCCTCGCGCATGCGCACTAGCGCTAGACTGGTGTCCGGAAGCGCGTGACGTCACGCACTTGCGACGGAGACAACGCAATTGCGGGACCGCCCAGGCCTTCGGGAACGCCGAGGAGGCCACACGAGGCGGTCCAATGACCGCCATGACGGCCGCAGCCGAACGTTGGAGTGACAGGTATCGGGCCCTCCCCTTTCCTGGTTCCCCCCTCCCCTTTCCTGGCCCTCCCACCCTCTCCCATTTTCCACACCTCCCGCCCACTCCCCACTCCTACCATCCGCTTCCACACACCTGATATTCATAAGTCCAATTAGCCTATACCCATAAATACCCCACAGGAGAGAGTAACTTTTATCTCCATGTGAGGGTACGCATCCAACCAGCACCGAACCAGTAAGTACACCTTCCCTTCCTTTCCTAATACTATCCCATTTAGATGACTGACCAAAGTATTTACCCTGCGTATCTCTCATTCCATCAGGTGGTTTAAAACTGCAGACACACATCTAACGCTGCAGACATATACCCCTTTTCTTCCCGCACGGTCCCCCAAGAGGGCACTGTGGCTCCCCTCATTGTGGGGATTAGGTTTTGTGCAATAGCAACACTACTAAGGGGGGCGCCTCTGGCATTCGACCCAACAAGGTAATTATTGATACTAACTATGTCTTTTTTCATACGTATCCAAATACATACCATGTGTCTGGTTAAGTACTTGCATTATGTGTTTAGTGAAACATACCCAAGACACACCATCATAATTTTATCTTTTGCACCATGCCACTTTATTTTCCCCTCCCCATTTCCCATTTTCCTTTCTTTTTTCCCCCTCCCCTCCCCCTCCCCCGTCACTCGCTTCCTCCTGGCACTTTCAGCATGTAGTCCCATCCACAGTCTCTTCACATTGACCATTCACTCCGACCTATGTCCATTTGGCACTGTACAGTTTACACTATTTTTTCACAGTTAACTCCCACTTGCTCATCATTTCGCCATGCACAGAGTTCATCACTCTAGGTTCCCACTCCACATCTATACACTTCCCAATCACGACACCAACAAGTACCTCACCAATTCTTCACCATTTTTCCCTTCCTTCTTTCCCCCTTTCCCCATTCCCCGACCCCGCCCTCAATCCCCGTCCCATCACTCCCTCCGGTCTCTTTTCTTCCTTCTTTTTTCCCCCCTCTCTCCCCCATTTCTCTCCCTCCCCCTTGTCTCTTCCTCCCGTCTTTCCCCCCCTAACCCAACCTCCCACACACCTCCCCACCCCCCCACCCCCCCCCTGCTTTTCCCATTCCCTGCCCCCCTGGTTGTATGTGCGCGCCATACAGTCATGCTCCGTTTTCTTATTCTTTTCTTTTCTTTTTCCCATCCCTCCCCGTCCCCCCCCCCCCCCCCCCCCCTCTTCCCCTTCCCCCCCCTTCCCCTTTCCTTTCCCCCTTCTATCCTTCCCTCACACGAACGCCCCACTTCTCACATGGGTCTGTTTACAATAACATCCAATACATAGAATTTATAATGAAAGAGGAAAGGGAAGGTATACACACGTGAAGAAAAAGTGGTGCACATGGGATAGGTAGGCCATATTATGTATGCCATAATAGGTCATATATCAACAGGCTATATATTATCCGCAAGAGGGACAAGCCCTCTGATAAGGCATCCGAATATAACGTACATATGATGCCTCAAAAAAAGATAAATAACTTATACATTAGAATTAGAACAACACTCCTTTAACCCTTTTCCCTCTTTTGGAATATTGATGCAGGAATTGGATTCTATCCCCCTCCTCCCCCCCCCCCCCCCCCGGTCCCGAACCCCACCCAGCTCAATCGGCTGCCGCTGGTCAAAACCCGTGTGACCCCCTGTAAGCCCTGCACCCGGAAATCTGTTGCCTGGCTCGCCTCGATCGGTGGGGAAGCGCCCTGGAGCCGCATGGAGAAGGAAAATCATTTTAGAAAGACCCTCAAGTAAAGAAGCCCATAATACCAATCACACAGACGTGGGTAAATATATAAAGCTTCATTATAATGGTCGATGTCAGTATTTACCATGTATAGTTACTAAGAGATGACTGTACTTATTCCATGCTTACAAGCATGTTATACCATTATGCTTTATATTCCAGCAGATAAAGACGTCTTTTCTAAAAAAGTAATCCTCTGAAGAAGACTTACACAGATAATAGTTGAAACGCGTCAGGTTTTACTTTTTGTTTCCCTTGTTTCTGCTCTTAGGAAATATGATACTGTGAAAAGCACTGTTTGTCCATGCAATACTGTACGTTTTATTATATGATTGTTGTATGGCATTCTTGAAATGAGGCTCATGTCTTTTAAATCTATTGTCACAGTGGTGCCAATAAAATAAAACAATTTTTCTTTTATCTTTGACCCATGTCGTATCAATTATCTCACTTTATCTACTGTGCTGCCTAAAAACCCCACTTCCCTCTTTTGGGGGGGAAAACTTCTCTTTTTTAGTTCACTCTGAAGGGGTGAGCAGCAATCCATACTCCTGAATAAGTGTCACTCCTTTCCTTTTTCTGCTGATATAATTGGGTGGTTAAACACCCCGTCCCCCCCTCCTGTGACACTTTGGAGTAAAGACATGAGCCTCTGGACGTATATTTATTTATTTTGAGATCTATGCAAATGTGTTTGGTGTTTCTTTATCGAATTACATCCGTGTATGGCCATTAAAATGAATATGGGTAGTTTCCAGGGTGAAGAATGGAATGACCTCATGTCCACCTATGAAAATAATTTTGAACAAAAGGATAGAGTAGAAACTCAAATATCCACACTCACACAGAAACTAAATAGAATTCTAGAAAAGAAATCATCATTATTTTGGCATGTTAAATCGTTTGCTAGATACGATCAAGAGAAGATTAATCCTTTAGGACTCCGGGTCCAGATTTTTCCAAATCTGGACCAAATTAGTACCGAATGTAAGAAGGAATGGGAGGAGAACTTGAATAAATGTTCACAAGAAATGATGGCCATCCTAAGTAGGGAATACAACAGACAAATTTCGGTATTAGATATCGAAATTAGCAAGTTAGAATCAATTTTGGAATCTTTTGTGCAGCATGCTCTATATTTGGATTTGCGTACTAAACTAAGAGATGATCTGTCTGCGTATAATCAAAGCATCCTGCACAAAAAAGAAATCAAATTTTGGAGGGACAAAATGGCCTTTTCGGAGGGACGAGCGTATAGATGGAGCACCAACACGCAGAACAATAAAAATCTTGCAGTAAAGTCACAACAATATAATAATGATACAGCTAAGGCCCAAAATCCTTCCAATTCGAGTCAAAATGTAAAAATCCCCCTAAAAGGGAGAGGCAAATTTAAACGAAGCCGTAACAATAAAAGTTCTCCCGAACAAGACCGAAAAAAACGCACTGTAGATCAAACATTAGAAGCTAGCCAAGCGACTCATGATAAGGGACATACAAAATCCCTGAATTCTAAAGAAGAGTCATCAAGCATAGATACTGACAACTCAGACTCTGTTAATTCCAACGCGTCGAGTAGCACTACCCGCACAAACCCGAGAATTGAGCACCTCCGGCAGGGTCCTAAAAGCCCTTTAAACCAAACACGGGGATCCCTCTCACCCCAAACAAACAAAGGAGTGGGAAATTTGGATTCATTTGTGACACGGGCGCCAGTGAGTCCTACAGTGTTATAAATCTGTCTTCCCATTCTCTATCAACAGCTGAAGAGAAGGTATTAGCTCGTGGACTAACCTTTTGTCCACAGGAGAATTTTGATATATTTCAACTAGTCACCGATTTGCAACTCTTTGCACGTAGGCTCCTACTCAAGAGCCTACATTCAAAGACGGACAACATCGATGACACAGATTGGTCAACCTTCAGCATGAAGGAATTTAAAGCCCTACGTGACCTCACATTATTATACCAAGAAAACAATACAATAGACTTGATAGATCAAATTGACATCGAAACCCTGCTAGCAGATGCAGGGAAAGACACGCAGACTCCCCCTACGAAACATAAAAAATCATCAGCCAGATTTCCCCCTCTTAATTTGACTCCAAGTATTGAGACCTTTGTAAAACAAACTATAAGAGATCTAAAGAAACTTTCACAAAAAAAGATCCCTCCCACTAATTTAACCTTTGAAGAATCTAAAGCCATAGAATCTTTACGTAAAAATGTGAATATTACAGTTAAACCCTCAGATAAGGGTGGCAATGTTGTATTGATGAATAATGAGGACTACGTAAGCATGTGCCAGAATATTTTAGATAATAGGAATTGGTATGTAAGTGTCACTATTAAGGCAATACACACCTCATATAGTGAATTTTATGACATGATACAATTGGCCCTTGTTGATGGCACCATCACCAAGGACCAATATGAATTCATTATGGTCATACACCCCAGAGTAGCAACATTTTACAGTCTCCCGAAAATACATAAGGGGTATAGTAAACCCCCGGGACGACCAATTGTCTCGGGAAATGGAAACATCTCCGAGAATCTTAGTAAGGTGATAGACTCCTTATTGCAACCCTTTGTTATAAGTTTACCATCCTTTGTGAAGGATACCATCCATCTTTTGCAGGCCACCCAAACAATACTGTTACCACCCAACTCCCGTTTGGTGGCCATAGACGTCGAGGCCCTGTACAGCTCGATCCCCCATATCAAGGGGGTCGCAGCTGTACGGGACATTCTTCGGCGGAGCGGCAAATATGACCCACCCCTGAATGACTTCATCACCAGCAGTTTGAATTACATTCTCCATAACAATTTTTTTGCCTTCAACAACTCCCACTACCTCCAGGTGCAGGGCGTGGCCATGGGCACATGCTGTGCCCCGGCCTACGCCAATCTGTACCTGGGGGAGTGGGAGAAATCCCTCCTAGGCGACGAGGACCTCCTCAGGTACACGAGCCATATCAAACTATGGCTACGGTACATTGATGACGTCCTCGTCGTCTGGGAGGGACCAGAAGAAATGCTGCTAGAATTCTATAATTATATCAATGTCAATGAATACAATTTAAAATTCACGATGACACATGACCCAAACAAGATCACCTTCCTTGATGTCCAATTGGAGCGTAGTCACGAAAATAAAATCTCTACAACCCTGTTTCGGAAAAGCACAGCAGGAAACACAATTCTCCATGCTGACAGCTTTCACCCCAAACCTCTCAAAGATTCGATTCCTTATGGGCAGTATTTGCGTATTCGCAGAAACTGCTCTGAGGAGTCCTCATTCAAACTAGAAGCCAAAAACTTACAGGCTAGGCTATTAGCACGCGGCTACAGCCGCTGTTGCCTACGGAAAGCCTACAATAGAACCTGTACACAATCTCGCAATGATCTCCTCACAAAGAGAACCGTAAGGAAGAATCATGATAATAATTTTACCCGAATTATTCTTCAATTTTCGAAACAACACAATGAGATCAAAAACGTTATTCAAAAACACTGGAGCATCCTGACAGATGACCCAAAAGTGAGTAATTTCATCCCCAACAGCCCTTCAATTACATTCAGAAAAGCCACATCGCTTAAAAACAAATTTGTACAAAGCGAGTATAAGAACGAGATAAAGAGATTGAAACACTGTGTGACCTTTGGCTCATTCCCCTGCGGCCACTGCTCGTGTTGCCGGTATATAAATCGTTCAAAAACCTTTTGTCTCCCAAATGGGACTATGTTCAAGCCACGGCACTATGCCAATTGCCAAACCAGGGGTATAGTATATTTGATGTCCTGCGAATGTGGGGCTTATTATGTGGGGAAGACAAAGCAGGAGTTCCACCGCCGGATGTCCAAACATGTCTACTCGATGCAGATAGGCAATCACTATCTGCCTTTGGGTCGTCATGTGGTCGTCAAGCACAGCTACAGAATGCCCAATATAACATTCACTGCCATCGATCGGATACATATCCCCGATCGAGGTGGCGACTGGAACAAAACACTTTTACAGTGTGAGCAGAGATGGATCTTCAATCTAGATGCCACCTCACCACCCGGACTCAACGAGTCCATTTCTTTCGCCCCCTTTTTGAAGGGGTTCGTTTCAGGAAAAACACAATAAAAGTAATCAGTTCATCCCCCCTCTGGGCCTACGGGTAGACACGTTTGGACTAACAGCATTCCGGGGTGGGACTCCTGCTTTCCCTTCATAACCACATAGTTTCACAATACTCTTTAGCATGGTATTCCTTTATATGTATTTATGCGCCTAAGTTTTCATGTCTACTAAACATTAAAATTGATACTTCATTCCTTAAAAACTCAATACAGTGTGTACTATGTTTTACATGTATTGTTAAAGATTAGATGGTAACTATATGTGTACTGATGAAGAACGATCTAGGCATTTTTTTTTTTTTTTTTTTTTTTAGATCACTATGCCCATTAAGCAAGGATAATTCTTGTAATCTTTGCACGAATAAAAACATTCTTTTCATCTTGATTTTCCCCTCTAGGTGGCTCTCATCCGCCCCCATCGGTCTAGGTGTGTTCAGGTCATACCGAGGTGCACGGCTTCACGGCAAGGGGAGGAGGAGCTTTTTCCACCAGTGTCTCCTCCATATACTCCCTCGGCCAATGCCCTGGCTGGTCCAGATAATTGGCGTCGAGGAACATCCCCCTTGCCGGCGGCATCCCCGATTGTCTTCCGGACACCAGTCTAGCGCTAGTGCGCATGCGCGAGGCCGCGTGCGTGCGCACAGCGCGTGACGTCACGCACTTGCGACGGAGACAACGCAATTGCGGGACCGCCCAGGCCTTCGGGAACGCCGAGGAGGCCACACGAGGCGGTCCAATGACCGCCATGACGGCCGCAGCCGAACGTTGGAGTGACAGGTATCGGGCCCTCCCCTTTCCTGGTTCCCCCCTCCCCTTTCCTGGCCCTCCCACCCTCTCCCATTTTCCACACCTCCCGCCCACTCCCCACTCCTACCATCCGCTTCCACACACCTGATATTCATAAGTCCAATTAGCCTATACCCATAAATACCCCACAGGAGAGAGTAACTTTTATCTCCATGTGAGGGTACGCATCCAACCAGCACCGAACCAGTAAGTACACCTTCCCTTCCTTTCCTAATACTATCCCATTTAGATGACTGACCAAAGTATTTACCCTGCGTATCTCTCATTCCATCAGGTGGTTTAAAACTGCAGACACACATCTAACGCTGCAGACATATACCCCTTTTCTTCCCGCACGGTCCCCCAAGAGGGCACTGTGGCTCCCCTCATTGTGGGGATTAGGTTTTGTGCAATAGCAACACTACTAAGGGGGGCGCCTCTGGCATTCGACCCAACAAGGTAATTATTGATACTAACTATGTCTTTTTTCATACGTATCCAAATACATACCATGTGTCTGGTTAAGTACTTGCATTATGTGTTTAGTGAAACATACCCAAGACACACCATCATAATTTTATCTTTTGCACCATGCCACTTTATTTTCCCCTTCCCATTTCCCATTTTCCTTTCTTTTTTCCCCCTCCCCCGCCCCCTCCCCCGTCACTCGCTTCCTCCTGGCACTTTCAGCATGTAGTCCCATCCACAGTCTCTTCACATTGACCATTCACTCCGACCTATGTCCATTTGGCACTGTACAGTTTACACTATTTTTTCACAGTTAACTCCCACTTGCTCATCATTTCGCCATGCACAGAGTTCATCACTCTAGGTTCCCACTCCACATCTATACACTTCCCAATCACGACACCAACAAGTACCTCACCAATTCTTCACCATTTTTCCCTTCCTTCTTTCCCCCTTTCCCCATTCCCCGACCCCGCCCTCAATCCCCGTCCCATCACTCCCTCCGGTCTCTTTTCTTCCTTCTTTTTTCCCCCCTCTCTCCCCCATTTCTCTCCCTCCCCCTTGTCTCTTCCTCCCGTCTTTCCCCCCCTAACCCAACCTCCCACACACCTCCCCACCCCCCCACCCCCCCCCCCCCCCCTGCTTTTCCCATTCCCTGCCCCCCTGGTTGTATGTGCGCGCCATACAGTCATGCTCCGTTTTCTTATTCTTTTCTTTTCTTTTTCCCATCCCTCCCCGTCCCCCCCCCCCCCCCCCCCCCCCCCCTTCCCCTTCCCCCCCAGTCCCCTTTCCTTTCCCCCTTCTATCCTTCCCTCACACGAACGCCCCACTTCTCACATGGGTCTGTTTACAATAACATCCAATACATAGAATTTATAATGAAAGAGGAAAGGGAAGGTATACACACGTGAAGAAAAAGTGGTGCACATGGGATAGGTAGGCCATATTATGTATGCCATAATAGGTCATATATCAACAGGCTATATATTATCCGCAAGAGGGACAAGCCCTCTGATAAGGCATCCGAATATAACGTACATATGATGCCTCAAAAAAAGATAAATAACTTATACATTAGAATTAGAACAACACTCCTTTAACCCTTTTCCCTCTTTTGGAATATTGATGCAGGAATTGGATTCTATCCCCCTCCTCCCCCCCCCCCCCCCGTCCCGAACCCCACCCAGCTCAATCGGCTGCCGCTGGTCAAAACCCGTGTGACCCCCTGTAAGCCCTGCACCCGGAAATCTGTTGCCTGGCTCGCCTCGATCGGTGGGGAAGCGCCCTGGAGCCGCATGGAGAAGGAAAATCATTTTAGAAAGACCCTCAAGTAAAGAAGCCCATAATACCAATCACACAGACGTGGGTAAATATATAAAGCTTCATTATAATGGTCGATGTCAGTATTTACCATGTATAGTTACTAAGAGATGACTGTACTTATTCCATGCTTACAAGCATGTTATACCATTATGCTTTATATTCCAGCAGATAAAGACGTCTTTTCTAAAAAAGTAATCCTCTGAAGAAGACTTACACAGATAATAGTTGAAACGCGTCAGGTTTTACTTTTTGTTTCCCTTGTTTCTGCTCTTAGGAAATATGATACTGTGAAAAGCACTGTTTGTCCATGCAATACTGTACGTTTTATTATATGATTGTTGTATGGCATTCTTGAAATGAGGCTCATGTCTTTTAAATCTATTGTCACAGTGGTGCCAATAAAATAAAACAATTTTTCTTTTATCTTTGACCCATGTCGTATCAATTATCTCACTTTATCTACTGTGCTGCCTAAAAACCCCACTTCCCTCTTTTGGGGGGGAAAACTTCTCTTTTTTATGTTTTGGCCTCTTGGACAGAGCAGTCAGCAGTAAGGTTCATATTACTTCTGACTCATGGTCCAGCAGGCATGTTACCTTTCCTTCACGGAGCACTGGGTAACTCTGCTGGCAGCTGGGAAGGATGCAAGACAGGAGTCATTGTTGTTGGAGCTTGTTCCGGGACCACGCCTCCAAAATGCTGGTGGTGATTCTGCCACAGCTCTCTCCTCCACCCCCTCCTCTTCCTCTATGGCCTCTTCTGCAGATTTGTCCTCTGAACCAGCGGTGCTCCGTATGTGTTCAAGGGCCTATGCAAGCAGTCAGGCTAAAAGATGCCATGCAGTGCTTGAGTTGGTCTGCCTAGGGGACAGGAGCCACACTGGGCACAGATTCTGTCAGCTCTGCAGGGGCAGGCTCAGAGGTGGTCACACCAGCTTCAGCCAGGAATGGTTGTATGCGACAATGGCACCAACCTTCTCTCTGCCCTCCGACAGGGACACTTGACCCATGTTCCATGTTTGGCACATGTCCTGAATTTGGTGGTGCAGCAGTTCTTGAGCAGGTACCCAGGCTTACAGGATCTCCTAAAGGCAGGCCAGAAAAGTCTGCGGTAATTTCCACCGGTCATACAATGCCAGTGCTCGGCTTGCTGACATTCAAAGGGAATGCAACCTTCCCACCAATTGCTATGGATGTGCTTATGCTGACTATCCTATTCCTCCTCAATCTTGATGATGTTAGCTTCCAACAATATTTTTGGTTTAGGGCACCACTACCACCACCCAAGGCCCAATTTTTCTGCCCCTGTTTTACAGGGGCATGTAATTATAATTTTTGATCCAATATTTCACAGCAGGGCCCGTTCATGCGCCCAACAAGATTAACAGTGTTTGGGTACCACCAACACCTAAGGCCCAATTTTCTGCAGAGTATATAGGGCAGGCCGTATAGTATATATACTGCTGTTCAGAGTATATAGTGCCTGGGGGACCCCCACACCATTTAAAAAAAAAAAAAATTGTTTGCGGGGTTCCCCAGACCTGAAGGACCTGGTATGGATTTTGGGGGTGACATCCACACCATTTTTGGTATTTTTATCTAATCTGAAGACAAAAATCAGCAGGAAATCTGATAGTGTGTATGGGGCTTAACACTGTACATCATACTAAACGCACCATCCCCACCGTGAATTATGGTTGTGCTAGAATCATGTTGTGGGGATGCTTTTCTTTAGCAGAGACAGGGAAGCTGGTCAGAGATGATGGGAAGATGGGTGGAGCCAAATAGAGGACAATCTTAGAAGAAAACCTGTTAGAGTCTGTAAATGACTTGAGACTGGGGTGGAGGTTCACCTTCCAGCAGGACAACAACCCTAAACATACAGCCAGAGCTACAATGGAATGGTTTAGATCAAAGGGTATTTATGTGTTAGACTGGCCCAGTCAAAGTCCAGACCTAAATCCAATTGCGAATTTGTGGCAAGACTTATAAATTGCTCTTCACAGACGCTCTCCATCCAATCTGACAGAGCTTGAGCTATTTTGCAAAGAAGAATGGCAAAAATGTAAAGAAAAATATATTCACTTTTTTGGTTGTAACATGACAAAATGTGGAAAATTTCAAGGGGTATGAACACTTTTGAAGCACTTTATACACTTTAAACCCTATAATACTGGAGTTTACATTGTGTTTACTTCCTATGTATGCTTCCTGATCAGTTATTTAGATAGTATTGAGTTGAAAGACAGCCAGGCATCTTGAAATTTCTGCAATGATAGCTTTGTTTTCCTCACTGGCTATGCTACAATATCAGTGTGATTACTTAGCCTTGTGTGGACTCCTGTTTAAAGAAAATTGATACTTTAGGGAAAAAACAAAAAAACTAAATGCCCATGAAAAATATATCTTTCCACATGATTTAAGGTACTCTGGAGGGATCAGAAAAGCAATAACCTAAGATATATTAGCACAAAAAATAAAGTGGATGGTCTGCAAACTGTGAGCATCTGCACTGTACAAGTTTATAAGTCAATACAGTCAGCGGCTGCAGGAGGAAGAAATAAGTCCGTGCCCCTGGCAATATTTGTTCTATGCATGTTACACATGTTCATCATCATTGACAATCAGACCTTACCACAAATTATAGTGAACCATTGTAGCTCAAGCATTGGAGAGGAGCCTGAAATTACTTACTTTACTACGTGCCTGGAGCTGAGATATATGTGCTTCAAGATGCTGTTATGTAACCTATCACAAAGAGCAGGTCATTTGTAATGTGCTGTTCTGTGCCTGCCATTCTGAAGAGCTAAAAAAAAAAAAAAAAAAAAAAAAAAAAGTGAAGGAAATAAAATATTGGCTGGAACAAAATGGCCAGTTTAGAATAAGAGGATAATTTATAGTGAATGGCATGGAAAGCAGAACATTGATCATCACTCTGAAGTAGGGTATTTATGTGTGAAAGTGGCACCATACATTCTTAAACCTCAATGGAAATGTGCAAAACTCTACAACAAATAGCACATGTTATGCCATTTTGTCACAGCAGCAATTTGTGAGTGGGTGTTATTTTTGAGATTTGAGACAATAATTACAGCACTGCGAGAGAGCGAACACCTCAGCTCCAAAGGTCATTAGCATTCAAGTGGGACTGTGCTTACAGATGTACCAGATGTGCTGTGTGTGTATATATATATATATATATATATATATATATATATATATAGATGTCTATACATATATATACAGTTTTATATATATATATTTATATATATATATATATATATATATATATATATATATATATATATATATATATATATATGGGGCGTTCAAGTCAAACCGGAACTTTTAATTTTACAGGTATGGAAACGAATGCTAGTATCGCTGTACTACACATAGTAGTAAGTGGTAAGTGTGTCCTATTACTGATAGGCGGGTCAGTCCAAAGACTATTAGTCAAGATGGCAGACAACAGTGTTAGTGCGTACATGTGGTTATGAAGTTTCTTTCGAATGTCAAATACCTACAGAAGTCTTTAAGCATAGTACGTTAACAAGACGCTCAGCCCCAGTAAGACATTTGAATGGTGTAATTGTTTCAAAGGTGGCCTTACATCTGTCAGTGACGATCCTGTCCGTGGTGGATCCCAGGCCACAGCAGTCATTTTGTGAACATTCAGTGTGTAAAATGCCTGTTGCTGAATAATCGACGCATAACCTGAAGTGAAATTGTTAAAAAAAGAGTTCATCAGAGGTCAGCATTTCAGCATTGATGAGGAAGTGAAGCAGGCTGTCCTAGGATGGTTCAAGCATACTGACAAATCTTTCTATGCCGAAGCTTTCCAGTAGACATGTGCAATTCGTTTAGTTACGAATTAATTTTCCGTTCAACGAACTATCGAAAAGAACGAATATGAAAAACAACGAAAATACGAAATAATTAAATTAGAAACAACGAAACTACGAAAGAATGAAAATCCGAAAAACGAAAATAGAAACAACGAAAATACCGAACAAAGTTTCAAACATAACAAAAATCAAAATGAACGAAAAAAATCGAAATTACAAATATTCGGAAAAAGGAAATTTAAAACAGCGAAAATGCGAAATAACAAAAATTCTGCTGATCGAGAATTCGAAAGAACGAATGTTAGTTCTGATTCTGAAATATTCCATCCAGAGTCCAGATAGGGTGTGGTTGGGTCGGTGGCACTGTTTTGGTGGATTTTTGAGTTAAGTTCTGACTTGTGAGAGATAAATTCTTTGTTTCTTGAACATGTAAATAGCATACACATTACATAAAATTATGAATTATGCTCCGATTACGAATCTACGAAAACAATGTTACGAAAGTACGAATAAATCAATCTTACGAAAGTAAGAATGTAACTAAATACGAATCTTTTTAAATCAACGAAAATATAGCTCTTCCGAAAATACGAATGCGTCCGAATACGAAATATAACGAAAATACGAATTTCAAATAAACGAAAATTAGACTAACGGAAAAACGAATCAACGAAAAAATAACTCTTACGAAAATACGAACGAAAATACGAACGAGTCCGAATACGAACACCAATGACTTACGAAATTACGAATCGTTACGAATCAACAGAAACGAACAGAAACGAAACGAAACTAAACAAATTTTTCTATTGTGCACATGTTTACTTTCCAGGCATTAGTTAAATGCTGGAATAAGTGTAAAAATGTAGCAGGGGAGTGTTATTGAAAAATAAATGCAGTTTCCACTCCTTGAAATTTGTTCTTTTATTATATAAAATCAAAAGTCCCTTTTCAAATTGAACGCCCCTTGTATATATCGAGAGAGAGAAAGAGAGTAACCCTTTAAATACCATATAAAGCTCCTTAAGTAATGTTCCTCTCACAAATAGTCATAAACAGACATGTTAAAAGTGGTTCTAAGTCTCAGACATGAAATATGAACAAAGAATATCCCTCTATAGTGTGTACTTGCCTCAATCAAGAGCAATAAAGCTGGTCATACGTGGATCAAAATTCGGCTAGTTCAGCAGGGACCAGCTAAATTCTGATCCATTTATGGGCATTCTGATTGTACAGCTGGCAGCATTGATCATTTGTATTCTGATGGCAGGGAAGGCTCCCAACCAACAGAACACAATATCACAGTTAGGAGGATTTCCCCATCCACATAAAATGTGTGGATTGGGGAAATCAGATCATGTTTTCATTCAACCCTCTGGTTGAACAAAACATAACGATGAATGTACGGGCTGCCTAAGTGTCTGTTGCCTCATTCCTCTGCTATCTGCATGAGTCACTTCTGACAAGTTTTCCTGACACCGAGAGGTAATGAGGTGATGGGAGGGAGCTCCAGCACATAGCCTGTGATCGACAGCCTCAACTCTGTTCCTATGTGCTGTGTGAAGAGGTGTCTCTTCTCTCCAATCAGCTGTCAGCAATCCTCACTGAGTGTAATTTCAGCTCCCCGATCCCTGCTTTCTGAAAGTATAGACAAGCTGTATAAATCTGGACTAGACAGATGTAGATAACAGAAGACTGCAAATAAAGAGGTGCAACTTATGTAGAAGGATTTAGTTCACCTCCGTGTACCACCTGAAGCAAGTCCCTTCACTGTGTATACAGTATGTAAGCGTTTAAAACTAGTTAAATGTCTTTAAAGAAATTGCATTTTTTTATATGTTAGGATGGATTTTACATTCACCCTTCTAGAGAGTGGAGGGGGAAAAGGAGGGTACTGAGCAGGGCTTTTATGTAATTTTGCCTATGGATATACAAACGTGCTGTAAATCTAAAGGGTTGTGGGCATGGATAGGCATTACTATTCCCTGACAGGGCTATCAATGGTGCCAACATTCAAGCAGCTACAGCAGCAGCAAGAGAGGCAATGCTACAGTGAAAAAAGAGAGTTTTTGTCCTTTCAAAGGAAGTGCCTATCCAATGGGTTTGCTGGCAGGATCAATAGGTATTCACACAATGTTCAAGGAAGACTTAGAAAAACAGAGAGCCCATAAATCGGATATGGACCGCCTATATTGCATATTTGATTTTATAGTTTGACCATAGTTTTCCATTAAGGACCAAAACCATGTTACATGCCTCATAGGTACTCTTATAGCACTTCCAGTACCACACATACATTTCATCTTTTTGCTATAGAACTTTACTGGCAACTTCTCAGCATGAAACATGACATTTTGATCAGCAAATCAAGCAAGAATAACTGTAACAAAAACAATGTTACTTAAAGCGGAAGTAAACCGATCGATTTAACAGTCTAAAAAAAAAGGCATGCCGTGAATGCTAACTGCACATTGGCTGTGCTCTCAACCAAACAGTTAAACCATCCAATGGCTGGTGTCATAACGGATCACATGTGCAGCACTGTGGCAGTTGAAGATTAAACAGAGGCAAAGATGGCAGCTTCCTTGGCTGAAAACGATAGGGGGGTTTACTTCCACTTTAAATTCTAGCTGTTGCATTTGACATAAAATATTTGTCTGTCAACTCAAGAGTCTGTGTCCATAGCCTACTAGGAGGACTCCTTGGAAAATATAACCCCACTATCTCCCAGGTCAGGGGAGCCCAGTCAAGTGATCCCTTAGTGGACATGGTTGTCTTATCCACACCAGACATCAACCAACAGCCAACATGCTTTCTCTTGAAGAAAGATTTCACAGAACAGGATCTCAGTTGCTAGGAGTATCGGTGACAAAACTATTTTAGGAGGTTTAGGAGGGAAATTTAAGGGAAAAAATAATCCCCAAAAAGGTATTTAACACAGTTGGCTTCTCTTTGGTAACATGACCTGCTTTCATATCAAACCAGTCTCATTTTTTGTAATATGATGGTCTCTGTAATAGCATGACAGTGGGATTGATATACTAAAGGCAAATAGACTTACCGTATATACTCGAGTATAAGCCGAGTTTTTCAGCACATTTTTTTGTGCTGAAAGTGCCCCCCTCGGCTTATACTCGAGTCAAGCACTTTTCTGCAGCAAAAAAAAAAAAATTTCCGACCCGACTTTGGGGCCCCGTATCTCGGGGCCACTTGGGTCTAGGAATCCCATTTCTAACATAATTTGGTGTGCCAACCCAGTGGACCTAGCACTATAACATATCCAAATATGGGGTTCCTAGCACTAAGTGGCCCCGAGATACGGGGCCCCAAAGTCTGTTCGGAAAATGTCATTCTCTGCTGCAGAAAAGTGCTTGACATTTTCTGACCCGAATTTGGGGCCCCATATCTCGGGGACACTTAAAGCTAGGAACCCCAAATTTGGCATTCAAACCCAGTTGAACTAGCACTACAACATATCCAAAGATGGGGTTCCTAGCACCAAGTGGCCCCGAGATACGGGGCCCCAAAATCGGTTCAGAAAATGACATTCTCTGCTGCAGAAAAGTGCTTGAGATTTTCTGACCCGAATTTGGGGCCCCATATCTCGGGGACACTTGGTTCTAGGAACCCCAAATGTTGCATTCCAACCCAGTGGAATTAGCACTACAACATATCCAAAGATGGGGTTCCTAGCACCAAGTGGCCCCGAGATACAGGGCCCCAAAATCGGTTCAGAAAATGTCATTCTCTGCTGCAGAAAAGTGCTTGAGATTTTCTGACCCGAATTTGGGGCCCCATATCTCGGGGACACTTGGTGCTAGGAACCCCAAATGTTGCATTCCAACCCAGTGGAATTAGCACTACAACATATCCAAAGATGGGGTTCCTAGCACTAAGTGACCCCGAGATACAGGGCCCCAAATCGGTCAACTGTGTCCATCTGCATGGGGACAGTGAGGCTGCAAATGGGCATTATTGACCCTCTTTTCCACTTACAGTAGCTGCGCATTTCTCACCCTAGGCTTATACTCGAGTCAATAAGTTTTCCCAGTTGTTCGTGGTAAAATTAGGTGCCTCGGCTTATATTCGGGTCGGCCTATACTCGAGTATATACGGTAGATTTTTTCCAAGAGAGGTTTCACTCATTTTCCCCAGGGCTTAGTGAATGTGGTGAAGCTCTGCTGATTTGCATCATCCAATCATGTGCAAGGAAAATAAAAAAAAAAACGTTTTTTTGCTTTCACATAATTGGATGATGGCAATCAGCAGAGCTTCAACACATTCACTAACCTCTGGGGAAAATGAGTGCAACTGCATTTGTAGTCTATTTGTCTTTAGTAAATCAACCCAATTGTCTTGGACAGCATGGTGGTTTTGAGTGTGGTATTCTATAATATGCCAATCTCTCTAACATATGTCTTTCTGAAAACATATCAGTCTCATTGGCAACAAAGCAGCACCTGTATGAACCCTGACAATCTATGTTTGAATAGCCGCTAAAACAATCATTTACACTGATATTTAGTTTTTTTCTATAAGCACTGGATATTTAATGCCTAGGGGACAAGTAATGAGAATTTTCACTCTCTTAGTTGACTCCAAATACAAGGACATCGTCATGTTTTATGGTCTAATGTCATTTTTGATTGGGGCACCAGTCAACCAATCAGTCATAAGAGTAAGACCTGTCAACCCTATGTATCCAGCCTTCTAGAATTACGGTTATTACTATCACTGTCATGTAGTGCATATGTTTATTATACAATCAAAACTTTAGAATTTATGTTTTGGGCAATACAATTACAAGAATGCAGGATGTTAGGAACTCTTATGCCTTGTACACACAGTCGGACATTCCGACCACAAAATCTGTCAGATTTTTTCGGACGGATTTTGACCGAAACTTGTCTTGCATACACACGGTCGCATAAAGTTGTCGGAAAATCCGATCGTTCAGAACGCGGTGACGTAAAACACGTACGGCGGGACTACAAAGAGGCCAGTAGCCAATAGCTTTCCTCCCCAAATTTATTCTAAGCATGCATGGCACTTTGCGCATCGGAATTTTATACACACGATCAGAAAAAGTCTGATCGGATTTTGTTGTCGGAAAATTTTAGGTCCTGCTCTCAAACTTTTTACGTCGGAAATTCCGACGGAAAAAGTCCGCTAGAGCCCACACATTTTCTGACAACATAATCCGATCTGACTTTTTCTGACGGAATTTTCGACCGCGTGTATGGGGCATTACTCCTTTTACAACATCTAATCTTTTTCACACATGTAACTCTTGCAGTTAACCCTATTCAACCTTTAAAATGAATTACATTCTAGTTGAGTGAACTTTCTTTTCATCCTTTGTAGCATCTCAGTGCTGCTTAACCCTTTGCAGACTCTTTGCAGCAACTTCCTGTCTATATACATGCACTCTAGTGATGGCTGCATTGTATTTCTCAGGTAAATGATGACGAGTGATCTATACTTGCATGCGTGTTGAAATTCCGCTTGTATTCTCCATTGATAGCCCATGTGACAGGATGACAACACAAAAGCACAATTGAGAGACAATGATAGGTCTTTACCATCCTTTAATATGAAGTGTCTGTCTTCATGGCAGGATCACCAGGTGCTATTTTAAAAAAAAGCTGTAGATTTCAAATATTAAAAGTTACTTTTTAAATTAAATTAAAGTGGAAATAAACTGTGTGTGTGTGTGTGTGTGTATTTTTTATTTTTAGAAAACCTCCGGGAGCTTTATACCATAATGTACTAGTATTCACTGCATATTTAGACAAAAACTCACCCAAACTCTACTGCATGATTGTAGAATGATGAGCTTAATAATGGTGCTCAGGCTTGTTGTGTCCCATTAACATCAACATAGCAAGAAATGCCGGAAACTTGATTGCTTCTTCTTAAATCTTTATTGAGCACTAACAGCAGTGTGACATCTAAAGTGCTAACATGTTTCGGCTAGAGCCTTCCTCATAGAATGGTATGAGGAAGACTCTGGCCGAAACATGTTAGCACTTTAGATGTCACACTGCTGTTAGTGCTCGAAAAGCAATCGAGTTTCTGGAATTTCTTGCTATTTTGATGCAGTATGCACTGCTTACCTGCAAAGTGATCCAATCTATTGCTGTGGTATCAACGCTCTTAGCTGTTATGGGCACCTCCATCTTCTCCAGGTCTTCCTTTCAGGTTCAGACACTTTGGCTGCATGCATACTGGGTTCACATCCTCACAGAACAGATAGGTGCTGTAAAAGCTCTCTGATCTGCGCACGTGTGGCTCAGTGGACATACAGTACATGCTGACCGGCAGGGAGAAGGATTTATTACAGAAGACACCAATAGAGTCTCTTCTGCCATAATAATCCTACCAGACAGTTTTTTTTTTGTTTGTTTTTTCCACTTTAACATGTTAAAGCTTATATGAAATTTTAGTAATTGGGTTTCTATAATTTAAAGCTTAATTTCACTAACCTATATTTAGTATTAAGTGTTTTTCTTTGGATCATACTGAGTAAGCAGTTCTCATCACACACCTGGATTAGAAAATACTGTTGCTTTAACTCTGCATTTCCTCTTTGTAGATGTAAGCACGCACGGCATCATTATAACTACTGCAGAAAGAAAATGGATGGCGTAACCCCAGAAATGTTTTAACTGCAGGCTTGTGCCTCTTCTTTTTATCACACAAACACCATGTGAAAATGTTAAGCAGATAATCCCGTGAATGTGATTTCTGAGCTGCATTTCTAGTAAAGAGAAAGACCTCAGAGATGGTGTCGCTGCTAGTAGCGGCACATCGGTTTCCTGCATCTCGCCGGTGGAAAATAATAAACATGATTACATTCTTTTGAAAACTGCTGGTGCCTTTTTGTTTCCATTTTCCTAACTTCACAATAAAACAATAAAACCTGTAGATTATTTCAGATAAAGAGCTTTGCATATTCACACAGTTTTGAAATGAGCATTGAAAATCTATATAAGACAGGAACACGCCAAACACCCAGGAGGGCTGAATGCAGGTTATATTACTGTTCACCTCCCAGAATATACATTCAGTTATTTACATATGAATAAACATGTCATGCATGAAATTGTCAGGAAGAATGATTTATACATTCTGGAAAGTCACTCTTCATTGGTTTAGACTGTGATTAGTAGAAAGGAAAAAAAATGGTAAATTGTTGTCTGTTAAATGGGGCTTTATGGAAAGAATTTGTGTTTTGCGGTACTTTTGGCATTGGCTTTTAATTTGGACCACTTGCCAGTTGGTATGGCTTTGGTCAATTTGGTAGGCTATATTACATAGGAAATGTTTTATAGCTTGCTCACACTTCTAAAATATTTAATGAATAAGAGCTCATTCAGTTGGGCAATTAATCCCATCCATCATGCAGAGCCACTGGCAGATTGCAAAGTTTGACATACGGTGCAGGAGCAAGTGCACATATTCAGACACAGACTCATGCGTTTGTATCTGTGCACCCGCTACTGCCCGCAAGTCAATCTTTGCAATTTGACATGCAGGCTGCATGTGCATCTAATTCTATGGACTGCCTGCACGCAGCTACAAGGTGGATGTACACGCATCTGTCAGCAGTTCTGCTTGGAGGACGAGATTAATAGTCTGTCTGAATGAGCCCTAAAACCCAAAAACTCAATTTATATATATATATATATATATATATATATATATTGCAGCTTATCGGTTCTTAGATGTGGTAGTTGCAATAGGTTTCCTTTTTTTTCCCTTTATGTTCACCTGGTAATGGTTTTAATAATACACTCCCTGTCCCTTCATGTCTACACTCACTTCACCATTGTACCTATAAAAGGAGCCATGGTTGTGACTGCGGCTGGACTTCAAGCATTTATGCTTTTGTTCATCTATATTATTTGGTGGATTGATGGAAATAGTAGTTTACACAATACAGATACGTTTTTTTGAGCTTTCTTTTCATATCTCTGCATTTCTGCATTTTTATACTTGTTAAAGTCTGGGAAAAAATAAACTAATGTAGCCATGACATCTAAGGACTGGTAACCTGAAATCTATTACATTTTTGTCTTTGGATCGCTTGCATCACTCCTGGGACGGCACAGGTGCTTTGGAACGCAAGGTGGAACGCACGCTGTGGAGCCGCCTTCCTGGTACTGTTTATCGTTCCTAGCACATATATTTTCAGGTTTTTAAGCGGGACCTGAGCCTGCCTGTGCTGTGCCTAGTGTATGTACTTGTGGACATTACTTCTATGTCCTTGTGGACATTTTTATATATATTTTTTTATTATTATTTTATCGGAATAAAGCTTCTTGTTATTTTTACTTAATACGCTATGAGACCCCATTTTTTCTTGTCTCCCGGTGTGGAGGGCCATATGTTTTGAATGTTGGGGCTGGTGAAGTGCTGCTGCCGCATATCAACAAACGGACCCTTAGGATACTAAGCGAGATTGACCTGCCAGAATCCAGGATCCGGATGACGCTCCCTGGGACTCATTACTGGACCATCCAAGGGTTTCTATCAGTGCCTGATACCCCTGCAGGGGTGCATATCTCTGGTGAGTTGGGAACCATATGGGGCGGCACCAAGTCACCATTTTCCAGCAGTGAAGTCACCAAAGTCACCATTCATTGAATATTGAACCTGTCTCCAATTCAAGCTATCTGTTTGATAGCTTGAGACGATAGCCACAGAGACGTTATTGTTATTTTTATACTTTTATATTTTTTCCCCTCATATATTTATATATACCCCTTGGGATTACGGTCCCCTGGAGGACCCAAAGTTTTTTTCACGGTGGTTTTGCACACGTGATGGACTTACAGGACACCATTTATTATTAGCATTAATAATATCACTGTTTTATTGTCACTTATTTACTTTGGAGGATCCAAGGATTTATTTTTTCACATAGGTTTAGCATATGTGATGGTTTGTTTGGGATACTATTACTGATCATTATTGTTTAACCCTGACTGCTATTTACTATATTCACATGTCACATTGGTCTTGTGTATAGGGCCTATTTTAGTCATTGGTTGCTTTTCAACTTTAATTAGGTACGGCACTGATTCACATTAGGCACTGATTATTACGTTTGGGGCTCGGATTGCACCATTAGTTTAGGGGTGCTAACCAAGTAGCAGCCCATTTTTTTACCCATTTTCATTTTATTAGTGTGTTGCACTTTACTCTATATTGGATACTTTATTATTTTTAGGAAGCGCCAATATCCCTTAAACTTTTATTTTTCAATTAAGTATGTATGCCTAAGTAGGTTCAGCATTATGTTATATTAATTGCTACCACGTGCTATTTTGTACACAATAGGGATCAGATTATTTGATCCGTTTACAGACTGATACTCTACTATTAACAATTTATTGCTTACAATTTCAGTAACACACTTGAAGGGAAGTACTGTTTATCACAGTTATTACTGGAACATGTGAGTTTTCATCCCTGCCTTCTCCATCCAAAACATAAAGCTGGTATTCACCCATATTTTTTTTTTTAAACTTCTGCTTACCTGGTGGTGTGTTCAACACTTTTCAGATACACACCCAGTCAAATGATCCATAATTGTCCAGCTAAGATCCTCTTTTCTTCTGGCAGAGCTCTGTCCCGCATTGCCATGTTTTGCTGTGACATCATCTATAGGCTGCAGGCTTTTCAAGGTGCAGCCAGTGCATCATTGGGAGGCCTGCCCCTCCTCCTTTACTAAATGAACTGCTATGCCTCCTGGGATATGTGATGTGCATATCCCAAAAGGCAAATGGAGCACAGTGCACATAATTTGCCTAAATAAATGACATGCAGGAGACAGACAAATTCTTAAAAAAAAAAGTAAATACTGTAAAGGGAAAAAAGCTTGCTATTTATGTAGAGGACTGGAAGAGGGGTAGAGTGAAGGGGTGACATATTGTAAGGTAAAGATCCATTTAAAAATATTAACATTTGGTTTTAGGTACTGTATATTTTAAGACCTTTTTAGTCTGTTATAATTTAAACGGTTTACCTACGTGCAGTGGATTATAGCTTGACAGTTTACTGTTATATTTTAGACAGCAGGAACTGATAAAGAGTTTTTAATTTTTGCTATTTTGAATTGTGGCTATTGATTACCGTTCTGATAGATATGTGTAGGCGTCCATCACTTTTGAAAATGCAGGTTCTGAAAATACTAAGTAAAAATACTAACTGCAGCAGCCATCAGATGCTCATAGAGTTTAACAGCCTGTCAGAAGTAGGGGTGGACAGCACATCTGTGTGCTCTGCCCATGGCTAAATGCTGGAGTCCCATGCACCAGAGCTAAACATCCAGTGTGTATGGGGCCTAACAAGGAGGATTAGAGGTAGGAATATAGAAATAGTGTGAAATTTAGACATTAAAGTGAGGTTTAGTATGAGGTATTAGAGATACAAGGAGGATTAATTTGAGCCTATGACTAAGCCCCATCAGGCAAGATGAAATTCATCATGTTTGATGTGGTGGAGATATGTCTCCTAGCTGGTCGGGAGTAGAGGCAATCCTTTCCTCTTTGCAGGATTAAATTGAAGTGTTAGGAATTCAGGAAGGGTTTATATCAGCGTTAGCTATAGTGATACAGGAAGATACTATGGAGATTAGCATTGAGTTTTCAAGGATATTTAGTGTTAGAAATAGTTATTGTGAAGGTTAGTCTTGGGGTTAAAGGGAGGCTTAGTGTGAGGGTTAGTATTAGGCCCCTTTCACACTGGTGCGGGAGCCGCGGTGACGGTAAAGCAGCGCTATATTTAGCGCTGCTTTACCGTTGTTTTGCCCACGGGATTCGGCCGCTCGCGGTGCGGTTTTACCCCCCGCGAGCGGCCGAAAAAGAGTTAAAATCCCCCGCAGAGCGCCGCCGTAGCGGTGGTATTGCTGCGGTATTACCGCGGTGTCCCATTCAAATCAATGGGAAGGAGCGGTATAGGAGCAGTGAATACACCGCTCCTATCCCGCTCCAAAGATGCTGCTAGCAGGACTTTTTTTGCAGTCCTTCTAGCGCACCGCTCCAGTGTGAAAGCCCACTGGCTTTCACACTGGAGTGAAGGGGGCCGGTGTTTTCAGGCGGTGTACAGGTGCTATTTTTAGCGTTGTACCGCCTGAAAACCGCCCCAGTGTGAAAAGGGCCTTAGGGATACAAGGATAAGCATGTAGTGTTTGGGTTACAGGGAAGGGTAATGTGAGGGCTAGTGTTAGGGATTCAGGAAGGGTTAATATGAGGGTTAGCTATAGGATGCCAGAAGTTAGTGCGGAGAGTAGCATTCAGTTTACAGGGATGGTTAGTGTTAGGTTTAGTTTCAGGGTTACAGGGGCAGTTAGAAGCTTTTAGTACCACATCACTTTAATGCCCCGTACACACGGTTGGATTTTCCGATGGAAAATGTCCTATCGGACCATGTTGTCGGAAACTCCGACCGTGTGTGGGCTCCATCTGACTTTTTCCGTCGGAATTTCCGACGGAAAAAGTTTGAGATCCTGCTCTCAAATTTTCCGACAACAAAGTCCTATCGGACTTTTTCCGATCGTGTGTAGCGAATTCCGACGGACAAAGTGCCACGCATGCTCAGATCACATTACAAGACCAAAGCTATTGGCTTCTAGCCTCTACGTAGTTCCGTCGTACGCAACGAATGTCACCGCGTTCAGGATGATCGGATTTTCCGACAACTTTGTCTGACCGTGTGTATGCAACACCAGTGTCGGACAAAATCCGTCGGAAAAAATCTGACGGATTTTGTGGTCGGAATTTCCGACCGTGTGTACGGGGCATTAGAATTGGGTGTTTTTAAGCTGCAAGCTATCAGTGCTGGACTACTAGCACCAAGCTACTGTATCTATAAAAACTGTACAGTATATTACTCCAAAGCATAACCTATGTTGCTATGATACGTTTTAAGTTTAAAAATCAGGAAACAATTGGCCAAATAATTGCATAGTTAATTTTTTTCTATACCACTTTTAAGACTCTCAGAGTTCTTATATTTTTATAGCAGGCTTTTGATTTAGGTAATTGTAGGTAATAGTTATACTATTTTATCCAAAATATCATTGAGCAAGTAGATGTAAATAATGATGTGATCTGGTGAAAGCAAATAAAACAAAAGCAATCAAAGCACTAAACAGAAAAGCCATAACAGAGACATTCAGAACTCTGTTGCTTCAAATCCTTTTTTCTTTATGACGTCTGGCCTGTATGTTGGTATGTAGGAAATTTCCCACTACTGGTAACCAACTCTCTCTACTGGGGACCAGCAATTTGTTTTGTTTCTCAGCAGCAAGTCATTCTGGGGCAATCAACCTACTGTTGTTTTGGATTGCTCTGTAGACAAATTTAGTCATCTAAAGCTAGGATTCATGGCTGAGATGTCAGTGACTTTCTACACAACTTCATTTTATATGTTCAAGGAAAGACTGGTTACTGTAGTTTGGAAATTATAGGTGATACAGCAATGTAGCTTTGATATCTGAAGGAAGTAAAAAGCTGATAGGAAAGAGGCTGAGTGCTGAAATTAGTAACCAGGCTGATTTCAACGTGTGCTGAATTTTTAAAAAACGTCCCTGTATATTAATCTCTTTAGTGTATGATAAAGCCAATATTTTGGAACCTTCTCAACTAAACTAGCTTTAAAAGACGACTCCATTTCCAAAAGTTTCATACATAATTGCTACATAAGCCATTTTGTAATTTAATTCTATTAAAAAACAGGCAGGTGTGTAAAATTACTTATTGGATTATTATAGCAGCCTGTAATGAATAGTTTAGCTGGACTTACAATATAGCATCCTTTGTCTACCATTTTGAGGACATCTTTAGGGGTTCATACCCTTATCATGGGTATAACAGTGTAAGAACAGCTCTTTTATCAATTATCAATTATCTAGTGCTATTGTACCATACTTCACTTTAAAAATACCCAAATTTGGGCCACATTCACAATTTGCCCAATTTACTGACACCAATGATATCTCATCCCCCCCCCCCTCTCATGTCTTCTGGAACTCTAATGCCCCATACACACAATAGGACTTTCCAATGGAAAATGTGTGATAGGAGCTTGTTATCGGAGATTTCGACCATGTGTAGGCTCCTCCGACATTTTCCATCGGAATTTCCATCACACAAAATTTGAGAGCTGGTTCTCAAATTTCCCAACAACAAAATCCGTTGTCGGAAATTCCGATCGTGTGTACACAATTCCAACGCACAAAGTGCCACGCATGCTCGGAATCAAGCAGAAGAACAGCGCTGGCTATTGAACTTCAATTTTCTCGGCCCATCCTACGTGATGTACATCACCGCGTTCTTGACTTTCGGACTTTCCGACCAACTTTGTGTGACCGTGTGTATGGAAAACAAGTTTGAGCCAACATCCGTCAGAAAAAATCCATGGGATTTTGTTGTCGGAATGTCCAATCAATGTCCGATCGTGTGTACAGGGGCATTACAAAGTCCTTTGGGAGAAAGGCTAATGTAAGCCATTCGGGTGGCTAAAACAGCAACAGCTGAGAAAGATTGGTTGCACAGAGATAGTGATCAAAGGATATTGAGAAGAACCAGTTACAAGGCAGTAGCACAGAAAAATAGGAAGGAAGTACATATTACATATTATATTATATTACATTATAAGTATTGGGAGCTGGAAAAGTTGGAACTAGTTGACAATGAGAGCAAACTTTGCTATCTTTTTTTCTTAGTTTCTAACACTGCAAGTATGTTTCTTTAAAGGAAGTGTAACTGTGTTACTATAAGTTTAAATGATGTAACCATGGCGCTGGACCTATGATGGTAACTAAAGGGATAAAAAAGCCCAAGTTTGTGGGTGTTCCACACTGGCAAGGCTTAACTGTACAAAACCGTTAGGGGATCTGTTGCCTGCTCCTAGGAAGACTATAACCAACACATTTACCACTCTGTATCATACATATGATGACCAGTTGGAATGGAATTGCTAACAAATGGAATGTTTAATCCATCACTAGAGGTAGCTCATTGCTTACCAGCTTTTGTTAATGTAAGGTATAAGGAGCACTACTGTTGCATGATGTTGGTTGCCATACCGATTTTGTCAATAAGAGGATGGACCTGGCGACAAATGCTCTATCATTGTCATGCTAAGTAGTGTATGTTGAAAATTTAGTGCAGCTGTGGACACCTTAATGCTGCTGTCAACCCTGTCTCACTCCAATCTCTTTGACTCACAGATTTTAGCCCAAGTCGTCTTATTTTAAATTGGGGTACACATTTAGCATAGTCAATAATGACAATGTATTTTTAGAGCATTGTGTGGGCTGGTTTTATGTATCATAGGCAAACCTGTTGGCCAGGGAAAGGGAATTCAGTCTTGGGCACCCAGAGAATAATAATAAGGTGGTGCCTGCAGTGCAGCATGGCACATTTTGGGTGTGGCAAAATTGTGCAAAGAGTGGGAGAGCTTACTTACTGTGCATACAGTAACATATGGCTCACTCCTTGTACCCACAAAATATGGTTTAATCACTGTGCCACAGGTGAGTCTATTGCGGCGTACACACGAAGGGACAATCCCGCGGGATTATCCGCTGGACTGAAGTCCAGCGGATAATCCCCTCGTGTGTGGGCGCCGGCGGACTTTTTGGCGCCAAAGTCCGGCGGACTTTTTGGCGCCAAAGTTTTAAGTTTGGTTTTAAAATTATCCCGCCGTTAGTAGGCAAGTCCGTGGGACTTTTGAAATGAATGGACTTGCCGCTCATCGGCAAGTCCGTTCATTTAGCACGTGACTTCAGGTTACGTAGCTAGCGTAGGCAGTACATGCCGCCGCGCTAGCTCCGTGACCTGGCATGGATTTAAAGGGACTCCCCACGCCGAAAAAACGGCGTGGGGGTTCCCCCCAAATCCATGTGAGACCCTCATCCGAGCACGCAGCCCGGCAGGCCAGGAAAGGGGTGGGGACGAGCGAGCGCCCCCCCCCCTCCTGAGCTGTACCAGGCCGCGTGCCCTCAACATGGGGGGTGCCCTGGGGAAAGGGGTGCCGTGCGCCCCCCCCCACCCCAAAGCACCTTGTCCCCATGTTGATGAGGACAAGGGCCTCTTCCCGACAACCCTGGCCATTGGTTGTCGGGGTCTGCGGGCGGGGGGCTTATCGGAATCTGGGAGCCCCCTTTTATAGGGGGCGGGGTCACCATGTGACATGAGCATGTGACCCTGTCCCATGTCCCTATATAAATCCCAGCGCAGCGCGGCTCTGCCATTCCGGGCAGAGAGAGCATCGGGTCAACATCGGAAGAAGAAGAAGGACAAGAAGAAGGACAAGAAGAAGAAGAAGGCGCCGGCGGCGCGGAAGACAACGGCCGCCGCAAGAACAGAAGAGACCCCCGGAAGACCCCCGAAGGCGGATCGAGACCCCCAGACGACGGCGGCGACGACGAAGAAGGTAGCCGGACTTCCCCCGCTCGGTAAAAGAGCTTGGTAAATGGCGGGGGAGTCCGGCGAGAAGACCCCCAAGACGGAAGAAGACCCCCGGAGCAGTGCAATAAACTATTTTTTCAAAAGTGTGGGTGTTTTTTTACTTTACATATTACACCTTAGGTGAATGGGTAGGGGTACATCGTACCCCATACTCATTCACATAGGGTGGGGGGCCGGGATCTGAGGGCCCCCTTATAAAAGGGGGCTCTCAGATTCCGATAAGCCCCCGCCCGCAGACCCCGACAACCAACGGCCAGGGTTGTCGGGAAGAGGCCCTTGTCCTCATCAACATGGGGACAAGGTGCTTTGGGGTGGGGGGGCCGCACGGCCCCCCTTTCCCCATGGCACCCCCCATGTTGAGGGCACGCGGCCTGGTACGGCTCAGGAGGGGGGGCGCTCGTTCGTCCCCACCCCTTTCCTGGCCTGCCAGGCTGCGTGCTCGGATGAGGGCCTGACATGGATTTGGGGGGAACCCCCACACCGTTTTTTCGGCGTGGGGAGTCCCTTTAAATCCATGCCAGGTCACGGAGCTAGCGCGGCGGCATTTACTGCCTACGCTAGCTACGTAACCTGAAGTTACGTTCTAAATGAACGGACTGCTCCGTGTGTGGGCAAGTCCGTTCATTTTCAAAAGTCCCGCGGACTTTTGGCCGGCGGATTATCCGCCGGAGAAGTCCGTGCGTGTGTGGGCAAGTCCACACGCTCGGAAAGTCCAGCGGACCCAGCCGGAAAGTCCGGCGGGATTGTCCGCTGGACTAGGTCCGAAGGCAAAAGTCCGCACGTGTGTACGCGGCATAACAGACATGTACAAACCTATAGCTAGGATACTTCTAAAGTGTCCTAGACAGAGCTCTACTAGCAATAGCAAAGTCACATAGACAGCAAGAAAAGTTTAATGCAAATAAGAATGGGTAAAGACTCTGCACTATACCAAAGCTTTACAGATGTCCTCCTGACAGTGATCAGTCTTCCAAACACTGTCCTAACAGGCTCTTCTGCCTGATTCTGTCATGTACCTGGGTGTCTTTGAACCAGGGTCCACAGATGCAGCCTTACCTGTTGTGCCACGGCGGAGCTCTGGAGCTGTTGCAATGTTCTCCCAGCTTGATGCATTGCTTTGGACTCACTAGCCCCATCTGCTGCCAGCTGCTGACAATGTACAATCAAGCAGTCCATAAATAGCAGCACTTTCTGTTACTCAGTGCCGTTTGTGTGGACTAGCTCCCATGGTGTATTGATAGCTTTGTGATTCTGATTACCATCTATGGTCTTCTGCCTGAATTCTTGACCGCTCTCTAGCCTGCTGATTTTGTACTTCACCGCCAGCTCGTATATGACCTCTGCCTGCCTGACCACTCTCTGGATTTCAATTGTGTACCGCTTTGCCTGATCTGTTGCCGACCTGACCTGCCTAACTTTGTTTTCACCTAGATCCTCAGCACACAAGCTCCACTTCGGAAACAATCTACCACAGATACCTTTCAGATTCTAAACTGCTGGTCTGGGAAAAGAGTCAGCAATGTGAGCAACAGACCCTAGATCACTCTCTTCTGGTGACTCTAATGATCAACAGAGGGCAGAGCAGGATATGGGGGTGCAACATTGAGTGTCTCTGGTTGGTCAGCCTGTCTTTCTCTCTCACTCTTATTACCTGCATGCAACCCACTCTGTGGTCTCATCTATCTGTAGCCCTGGTTTTCTGCAGGCATTTTTTTCTGTTCAGTTTTCTCCCTTCTCCCTGGCTCTGGTTTCCATGGGTCAGGGCTGGGGCTTCAGTTCCTGGCAGCACTTCCTCCTTTCTCTCTTCAAGCAGGTTCGGTGGGCATGGTTCACCTGGCAACTAATGTGGCCAATCATCATTCTTTCTCTCCTCTCCCTGGTGGCCTGCCAATCTCTTGTCTGGGGAAAAAAAGCTGCTGTGGCATTACTTTAGCTGCTGTGGGATTACTTGGCTTCACCCTAAGGGGAAGCCAGCCAGGCTACACTAGCCTAACTGCTGCACCAAAAATAGAAACCTGTGGTTTGGGAGGTATCCCCTTCATTGTATTTATGCTCCTGCTGTGGACTAACTCATCAGTATAACATTTTAGCCCAGAAGGAAAAATATATGCATTGTTTGCCCAATTACAATATATAACGTATCTTTTAGCCCTGGCATGACTCTGGTTCAGCATAATTTAAAGTGTAGGCATTAAAGAACTATACATTTACATACATTTCTTAAATCATACTAAAATCCCTATTTATCTGTCATATAGAAAATAGTACAAGATGATTGCTTTCTATCATTAGAGTAACACTTGAATTACCCATCTGCTTAGTTCAGTTCAGCAAGCAGAAGTTTAGGCTTACTTCATTGTCTTAGGGGTTGTTTTTCTAAATGTAAATAGACTGTTCACTTAGCAAAGGTAGTTGCACTTTGTAAAGGAATGTTCCCCAGAGCTTAGTGGATGAGGTGAAGCTTAGCTACTTTCATCATCCAATCATATGCAGGCAAAAATTATTTTTCTATTTTCCTTGCATGTGAATAGGTACTATTTGCACCACATAAACTAAGCTCTGGTGAACATTTCCTTGCAAAATGCAACTTCTCTTGCAAAGTGAATTCGCCTTAAGTTAATCACCCCCCTAGTGTCATAGACTCACCTTCTTCCTTGTCATTACTAACATTTTACCCTGCTAAAAGTTTGTTATTTTATTTATCCTACCACAATTCTAAGTCTACAAAAAAGGTATTATAGAAGAAGTGCTTTTTGCTTTAAAATGGAAATTTGTCAGAAACCCTGTGCATTATCTAAAGCATTCTCACAGTCACATGAACTTCTTCCTTTATGATATAAACAAATATAGAACAGATCAGTGACTGGCGGAAACACTCAGCTGGGAAGAAATAAGCTTGAAATGACTTTGTTGTTTGGCCGTAGGGGACATGGAAGCAGGTTATACAACTCATCTGTACCAATGAACACTGTGTTCTTGCTCAGCAGCATCACTTTGCCATATGTGCCATATTAACTATTTACTGCCAGGAAAAAGTAGTACAGTCTTTTATTTAAATCAGTTTATTGATTTACCAATAAATGGTGGACCTGAAAAAGTGGGTACAAAATATTTTTTCAAGTATACTTTTATTTTCAGTTTACAGAGTCATACAGAAAAAAAGTCAACTAAGAAGCAGATGATGACAGCCTAGTATAATTTAACCAGCAAATATACTTTTAAAGCAACGAGTAACCATGCTTTTACAATCAAAACCAAACAACCATTTTATTTATTGTTAAAGTAGATCACCACCTAAAAAGATCTGGACTGCAGCATTGACTTTTGGAAGGTGATAGACTGATATGGGCAATAAGACACTTTTCCCGTAACACACTTGCCATACATCAGCCCCTTCAATTTGCGAAAGAGATAATACATTATTTCTCTCCCAAAATTCTAAATTAAAGATTAAACGTTCACTGGCTCTGGTGAATTTGTTAATGCAAAATTACTGGAAAATACCCAATACACAGCTGAAATACATGCATTGGGTTTTCAGTCACCGTGGCAGCAGAACAACTCGTTCATGAATGTGCTGTCAGTCTGCTCATTGGACAGTGAAGGAGCAGCAGCACAGTGATGAGTCATCACTCCACTTACTCCTTTTAGCATGTTCAATGTCAGCACATGTGCATGTCAGCAGAGCATATTTAGCTGCTAGTGCGTTTTTTTTCTCTCCCGGCTTGTTTTAAGGGATTATAGGGGGTTCATATCAAGACAAATTAAGTATTACCCTGGCTGGTTACATTTAAAAATACATTTACTTATTTTCATGAGTATAGTATATAACTGTATTCATATGTGTTTCTTAAAGTACAACTAAAGGCAAAATCTTTTTTTTAGTTTTGGATAGAGTGGAGAGGGGTTAGAACTAGAGATGTAAAATGTGCATTGTCATCATTGTTGTCCTCTTCACTTTTTCTTTTCAGAAGAACTTGTAATGTGAAAATGCCTCCATATACTAGATGTTGGTCTCACCATTTTTCTGAGGGGAGTAGGAAATAAAAACAAGAAAAAATGACTACTTTGCAAGAAGACACTAATATATGGTTGTGTGTGGGGATGGGGGAAGAACTAGATTACTGGTAATTCAATTATTATTTAAACAAAAGTTTATAAAGATAAACTAATGTAGCTAAATGATTCAGTTTTCTGGATTCAGAATCAGATAAATGTAAACTCTTACCTTTTTTAATTAAGTATATACTTTCAGGTCCTTTTTGTTGCTCTGTATTTTCTTCCAATGCTTTTGAGGCCTAGTGAAGAGGACAGAACAAATCAAACACACCCACTAACATGCAAAAGCAAAATTGAAACCTTTTTCTTGTTACAATAGCAGCACAGCACCTCCTAAAGGAAGAAATGCATACTGTTCTTGCATTGGAGGGTTCAGTTTGTTACCTAGGACTTGCTTCTCCTCACTCAGTGCACAGAAATTAGAATAATCTGATATCATACTTTTTTTTAGAAATTATTTGGAAAATATTTGAACACCCTTAAAATATTTAATTCAGCATGTTAAAATAAAATATTCCATTTTTTTTTTCTTTTTTCAATTTTTCAAATTTTTGGGGACAAAAACAAAAAAGCCTTCAGGAAAAAAACGAAAAAAAAAACGTTTTTTTTCAGAATTTTTCCATTTTTTTCGGGGGCTTCACATCTCTAGTTAGAACACCTGTCGGTTTTTATTACTGTCTGTGTCCCCGTTCAGGAGATTCACCCTCTCAATTTTGTCCTGTTTACCATAATCATTGAAAGTGAAATGAAAAGAAAACCCAGATTCTGGGTTCTGTCCCCAGAAAAGTAAAAGAGGGGAGAACTTCCAATGGGGACACTAGTTCTGGTGACCTTTGTGGTCCCCAAGGAATTCCCTTAATTAGCAGGGATTTCTGATCACTTCCTGTTTGGCTATGGGACAGGGAAATCTCTGCAATGGCATACAGATGGCGAAAAAAAAAAAAATCTAACAGGGAATATAACTCTCCCTTGCTCTGGACACATATCTATTTACATCTGCTTCTTCATAGAGGAGAATAGATGGTCCAATCAGGTCCACCTGAAAAACGGACAGACGGACTCCTTCGAAACATCTGTGTGAAAGGGGCCTTAAAGCAGCAGTAAACCATAGCAGTTAAAAAAAAGCACCTGTAAGGCAATGGCATCATGTGCTAGTATGCATTGCATACTAGCACATTATGAAAAACTTACCTTAGAACGAAGCCCTCCAGCGCTGCACTGTCACCACTGACAGGGCTTCCATCTTCACTTGGTCTCTCTTCTGGGTTTGCGGTCTTTGGCTGTATGAGCAGGTGAAGCTGCAATCACGTCACTCCGGCACATGCTCGTAGAAGCCCTTGGCTCCGGCACAAATCTCTGTAGGTCTAGTACGGTATGTCGGACCTTCAGAGCACATGTACTGGTGACGTCACAGGCTGCATGCAGGGTGATTTTCTCCTAAACAGTGCAGGTTTAGGAAATATTCATTTTATCTACAGGTAAGCTTTATTATAGGCTTAACTGTAGGTAAAACTCACAAAGCCGGCTTTACTACCACTTAAAGGTAAACCTTGTATAATGTGTACAACACAGTATCATACTACACATCAATCAGAACACTTTTGGGGCTGTTTGTGGGGGAAGGGGGGATTTGGGACAATCAGGGGGGTGGCAAAGTGCACCTTCACCTGTGTAGGCAAAAATCCTTGCACTGGCTCTGTGTGTATAACACACACTGCACGAGCTTTGGTCTGAAATGCCGACGACGCTGTAACAAAGTTCCGCCTCCTAGACCGCTCCTGTGAGATAGACTGAACACTGATCCAATGCAGTGAAATTGAATCAGTGTATTATAGAAGCCGCGAGCCAGTCTAGGAGGCGGGACTTTGTTACAGTGGCCGCCCGGGAGATTCCAATCCAAGCTTCGTGACAGCAGGAGATCATCGGCGCTCTGTGTAATCCAGGGACACTGGCAGGCTGCAATTTGTGCGCACTGGCTGGCTGCATTTGGTGGGCATTGATAGGCTGCATTTGGTGGGCATTGATAGGCTGCATTTGGTGGGCATTGAAAGGCTGCATTTGATGGGCACTGGTAGGCTGCATTTGGTGGGCATTGAAAGGCTGCATTTGATGGGCACTGGTAGGCTGCATTTGATGGGCACTGGTAGGCTACATTTGATGAGCACTGATAAGGCTGCATTAAATGAGCACTAATTTGTAAAACTCCTTTTTATTAGTAAATTATAGAGGTTTCATATATACTGTGGAGATGCGACCCCATCTCACAGGTGCATATAAGCAGTATATGCCTGATTTTGGCAGGCATAGTAATTACACACCTGTGGGCTGGGTCCAAAAACATCCCAGGAAGAGAAGTCTGTGCTCAGACTCGGAGACGGCTCCGCCCGGCAGACAGGAAGTCTGGCCAGGAGCTTGGGAAGGGTTCCATGAGAAAGAGACAGAAGGTCTCAGAGCCTAAGACTGCAGGTGACAGTCTGTATGTATGTCTGAAGCAGGCAGGTGTAGCCTGTGACTAAAGCAGCACAAAGCTGGCAATGAGTAAGCCAGGAGGCTATTGTTTTGGAATACAGTGATGGTGGAACCCCCTGCGAGGGAAGATTTCTGTTGGTTTGAACTTTTTCGTTTCCTTTAAATAAAAGTGGGCTGCCATGCCCTAAAAACACAAGTCTGGAGGGGCACGTTTCTGGAAAATCGCATGCACCACTTGTACCTAATCACCACGGATCGTCACAATACCAATCATGCGGCGTACACACGCTAGGACTTTCCGGCGGGATTGTCCGCCGGACCTAGTCCAGTGGACAAACCGCCGGACTTTCCGAGCATGTGGACTTGCCCACACACGCCCGGACTTTTCCGGCGGACAATCCCTTTTGAAATTGCCGACACACGATCGGAAAGTCCGTTCATTTAGAACGTGACTCCAGATAGACGGGACTAGCAAAGGCAGTGAATGCCACCACGCTAGCCCCGTCACCTGGTATGGATTTAAAGGGGAATCCCTACGCCGAAGAACGGCGTGGGGGTCCCCCCTAAGTCCATCTCAGACCCTTATCCGAGCACGCAGCCCAGTGGCCAGGAAAGGGGGTGGGGACGACCAAGCGCCCCCCCTCCTGAGCCGTACTAGGCCACGTGCCCTCAACTTGGGGGGTACCCTGGGGAAAGGGGGGGCCGTGCGGCCCCCCACCCCAAAGCACCTTGTCCCCATGTTGATGAGGACAAGGGCCTCTTCCCAAAAACCCTGGCCATTGGTTGTCGGGGTCTGCGGGCGGGGGGCTTATCGGAATCCGGGAGCCCCCACATGCTCATGTCACATGGTGACCCCGCCCCATATGATGTCACAGTCCCGGAGGATGCTGGGACTGTGACATCATATGGGGGCGGGGTCACCATGTGATATGAGCATGTGACCCCGCCCATTGTCCCTATATAAGTCACAACACCGTGTGTCTCTGCCATTCCAGTCAGAGAGAGCGACGAGTCAACATCGGAAAAAGAAAGAAGAAGAGGAAGAAGACGGCGCAGAAGGCGGCGACAGCGGCAAGAACAGAAGAGACCCATGAAGGTGGAACGAGACCCCCAGACGACGGCGGCGAAGAAGAAGAAAGCCGGGCTCCTCCGCTAGGTAGAAGAGCTAGGTAAAAGAGCAGGACGGAAGAAGACCCCCGGAGCTGTGCAATAAAATATTTAAAAAAAATGGTGTGTTTTTTTTATCTTCACTTTTACACCTTAGGTGAATGGGTAGGGGTACATTGTACCCCATACTCATTCACATAGGGTGGAGGGCCGGAATCTGGGGGCCCCCCTTATTAAAGGGGGCTCCCGGATTCTGATAAGCCCGCAGACCACGGCAACCAACGGCCAGGGTTGTCGGGAAGAGGCCTTTGTCCTCATCAACATGGGGACAAGGTGCTTCGGGGTGGGGGGCCGCACGGCCCCCCTTTCCCCAGGGCACCCCCCATGTTGAGGGCACGTGGCCTGGTACGGCTCAGGAGGGGGGGGGCGCTCGCTCATCCCCACCCCCTTTCCTGGCCGGCCGGGCTGCGTGCTCGGATAAGGGTCTGAGATGGATTTGGGGGGGAACCCCACGCCGTTTTTTTCGGCGTAGGGATTCCCCTTTAAATCCATACCAGGTGATGGGGCTAGCGCGGTGGCATTCACTGTCTTCGCTAGTCCCGTCTACCTGCAGTCACGTTCTAAATGAACGGACTTTCCTCCGTGTGCGAGGCAAGTCCGTTCATTCCAAAAGTCCCGCGGACTAGCACACAGACCGCGGGATTGTCCACCGGACTGCCGAGTCCAGCGGACAATTTTAAGTCTGAACTTAAAACTTAGTCCGCCGTACTTTTGGGAGGAAAAAGTCCGCCGGAGCCCACACACGGGCGGATTATCCGGCGGACTCCAGTCCGGCGGACATTCCCGTGGGAAAGTCCGCTCGTGTGTACGCGGCCTCAGCCATACCATTATGACCACTGGCAGGTAAAGTGGAAAACATTGTTTATCTCATTATAATGGCATCTGAAAGTTGGTGGAATATGTTAAGCAGCAATTGAGCATGTTGTCCCTGAAGCTGATGTGTTAAAAGCAGAGAAAATGGGCACGCATAATGGGCAAGCTAGATCCATGCTGACCCGTATCCACCGCCAAAATTGCTTACAATGACCACATGAGTATCAGAATTGGACCACGGAGCAATGGAAGAAGGTGGTCTAGTCTGATGCATCACCTCTTATTTTACATCATGTGGATGGCCAAGTGTGCTTGCATTGCTTAGCTGGGGAAGGGTTGGCACTAGGATGCAGTATGGGAAGAAGGCAAGTTAGCAGAGGCAGTGTAATGCTTTGGGCAATGTTCTGCTAGGAGACCTTGGGTTCTGCCATTGTTAATTTGGAATCCATGCCTCAAGCCCTCAACAGGTCAGGGCTGTTTTGGTGGCAAAAGGGGGACCTACTCATTATTAGGTGGGTGATCATAATGTTATGCTGGGTGATATTAATGTTATGGCTAAACAGTGTATATATACACAGGGCTTTTTTTTCCTCATTAAATAGGTGCAGGAACTCACCCTCTCTGGCCAACTCCCTGCCCCCCAACCATGCCCCAACCCCACCCCTAGCCACACCTATATTCGAGAGAAGTACAGTGGCGCCAAATAATGGTAATAGTTTAATGCATGGAGGAGTCCCCATGTTGTTTTTTTTTACATTTTATTTTGTATTGCCGAATTTTTTTTTTGTTTTCAGTTATGCTGCAGCAGGTTCTATACATGGTACAGATGTATTTCTAGGCAGACTAATGGGTCCCCCAGGCACTATATTTGAAGCATTTTTTTATTTTTATTGTTTTACTTTAAACATCATTAAAATCACTGCTCCTATAAAAACAATCTTTTTAACAAAAAATGTTTGCCTTGATACATGTCCCCCAGGGCAGTACTTGGGCCCCCATACCCTTTTAACCACTTTCCGACTGGCGCACGACGATGTACGTCCCTTTTTTGAAGAGGGATATCTCGGTAACGGCAGCAGCTGCTGCCACAACCGAGTTATCCATCTCTTCAGGCGCCGGTCGGCATTCCGATAATGGTGGTCATCGCGGCGGATTCACCGCGAGATCACCGTTATCGGCGGCGGGAGAGGTGCCCCCCCTCCCGCCGCTCTCCCGCGCCTTCCGCCGCTTACCGGAGCCGTCGGCAGCGGCGGAAGCGATCGGGTCCTCCTCCGTGCTGGGTATAGCGACGAGTGAGGCTAAGATGGCCGCCACCCGTCTCTATACCATAGCAGGGCGGGAGCGACGTCAAAACGTCACTTCCGCCCATACCTCTTAAAGGAACATTTTCCAAATGTCATTTTTTTAAATGACATTTTTTTTTATTTTTTTTGCTTTTAAGTCCAAATATGAGATCTGAGGACTTTTTGACCCCAGATCTCATATTTAAGAGGACCTGTCATGCTTTTTACAAGGGATGTTTACATTCCTTGTAATAGGAATAAAAGTGAGCCAATTAATTTTTTTTTTAAAAAAAACAGTGTAAAAATAAATAAAATCAAGAAAAATAAATAAGAAAAACCAAAAAATTTCTTTTTAAAGCGCCCAGTCCCGACGAGCTTGTGCGCAGAAGCGAACGCATACGTGAGTAGCGCCCGCATATGAAAACGGTGGTCAAACCACACATGTGAGGTATCGCCGCGATCGGTAGAGCGAGAGCAATAATTATAGCTGTAGACCTCCTCTGTAACGCAAAATATGCAACCTGTAGAATTTTTTAAACGTCGCCTATGGAGATTTTTGAGGGTAAAAGTTTGATGCCATTCCACGAGCGGGCGCAATTTTGAAGCGTGACATGTTAGGTATCAATTTAGTCGGCGTAACATTATCTTTCACAATATATAAAAAAATTGGACTAACTTTACTGTTGTCTTATTTTTTTATTCAAAAAAGTGAATTTTTTCCAAAAAAAGTGCGCTTGCAAGACCGCTGCGCAAATACGGTGTGAAAAAAAGTATTGCAACAACCGCCATTTTATTCTCTAGGGTGTTAGAAAAAAAACAATATATAATGTTTGGGGGTTCTAAGTTTTTTTCTAGCAAAAAAAACTGTTTTAAACATGTAAACACCTAAAATCCAAAACGAGGCTGGTCTTAAAGTGGTTAATGGCCAAAAACTTGCATATATTGATTTTTCACATAGACTTTAATAGGGATCGCGGTTTTGCAATGTTTTTGCAATGTTCTGGCACAAACCGAACCAGGGGTTATTCAGCCCAACTCTAGTGACCAGTGACCACATTTTCACTTACCCCTTTTATATTACCTGTCATGTTTCTGAAAGTGTGCACCCCTGACTGTTATAATTTGTATTACTTATTATTAATATTATAACACTATAAATTTGATTGGTTGCTATGTAGCATATCCTGTGAGGTCAGAAGAAAGATTTGGCATAGGCAATAGTTATTTAAGGACTGGATGTAGAAAAAATAAAAAGTTTTACGAGTGTGCAGGACTTATTGATTTTGAAAAACTATATTTTATTTTATGATCATGTCTCTTTATTTATAGCATAGCCTTGCCATGCATTGTTGTATAATACAAAGTGATTGATAAGAATGGCATGGCTAAGTTACATGATTTGCACTATATTCATAATAGATCTAGATGTGTCACATACACCATTTTCTGTCATTGTGTTCTAATCAGGGCTGTCAGTGGGAAAAAGACAGAGCTCTAGTCCTCTATACAGTGCACCTAATCACCTACTGCTGGCTGCTATAAGCACAGAAAGAATTGCTGGCACAGAGCATCTTAACCACCACTGGGAATCAATACAGTATTCCCATTCAGTCATCACTTCCACTTCTTCAAGCCTGATAAATAAAAAAAAATGGAATACAATTGTTCAACAAGCCACTTTATGCTGCTTTATTGCTATAACCTTCAATTCTTGCTCATCTCCCTAAAATAACTATATGCTGAATACGGGGAGGAAGAAGAAGAGAAAAAAAAAAAAAACATGACACTTATTATTCTACAGCTGCTAACTCCCAGGAGCACCAAACAAGGCAGATTTAGTGATTACACTGGGCCCGTTCCTCTCTCAGTAATAGAAATTATTGGAAGATGATTCATTAGTTTGAACAAAGTCAATTCTGTTCTACAAAAGAGGAATCATCCTTCCCACGGAGGGACTATTTGCCAGCTTTTTCTTTTTTTCCCCAAACCATATGGTAATTTCAACCTACGTTCGTGATCATCCTGTTTAACTCTTTCAGTAAAAAGCAGGTTTAATGCATTTGGAATAATGTATTCAAATGTATAATAAAAAAGAGCTGTGATTTACTATAAGTCTGTACAGCATTTATTCTCTATTTTTGGAATATGCTGTATGTAGTCAGCAACGGGAGTATAACAAGATAATCTCATGGTGTAACAACTGGCTCTTGGTAGGAGGGAGGGCAACTGTACAAAAAAACAAGGGCATAGGTGAAGTATATTTCTGGAGTGCTATACAAGGGGAATAGGCAGCACAATACTATGCCACTACAAATGAAATAATACTATTAGTAATCTTAATACCATGATGTTGCCTCTGATACCTGGGACCACAAGATAGGAATCAGGCAACAGGGGGAAGAGGAGTTTCCTCTGATACCTGGGACCACAAGATAGGAATCAGGCAACAGGGGTAAGAGGATCTCATACTATGCCCCCTGACCCCATAGTGGTTGTGTCAGTTGCTATAGTGGCTGTTCTGCGCTGGTTAGGCCTCTAATGAGTTTATTCAGTATATAAAAAGTGTATTATCTGGAGATAAGGTTATCTTTAAATGTTGTTGATTACTCACCATCTACAGTCCTAAAACCTGTTGGCCACGTTTTCCAAATACACGCAAAAATTTTCCTCCCACCTACTTATTTTTTGGCTTTTTTAATTAAAAAGTAAAAAAAAAGTTAGCCTTTCCCTTACTAATGATACCTGTGCAATAGAGCAGTCACACAGGCTGGTATTCATCGTACAATCTTGTAGAGCTTTTCCTCTCAGCTCTCTTAAACAAACTGTGCTTTACTCATGCCATGCACCCAAAAACATATACACATGCAGTTGTAATTTGCTTCCATGAAGTCTATGGGGCCAAAAATGCAATATGTTGCACCAAAAAAAGCATCTGCACCTTTTTAAAAATCACACTGCACCATGTTGCATTGATGTGAACAAGCACCATAGAGAATAATGTGATTTGCATTGAGTGCAACAGCAGGGGCAGAGGAAATTGCGCTAATGTGCACAGTGCAGGGGCGGACTGAGCCATCGGCCACTTGGGCACTGCCCGAGGGCCCGTGGCCAGTAGGGGGCCCCATGAGATGCTCTGCATCACATGCAGTGTAGTGAAGGAAGCCGCAGTAATTTTACCTCTCACGGTGTGCTGCCTGCTCCCTGCCGGCCTCTCCTTCCCTCCAGTCCATCCCAGGTGCTTGTATGTGACATCACCTGGAAAGAGAGGAGGGACCAGTGGGGAGCAGCGTGCCCATGAGAGGTATAATTATTACAGGCATATCTGCTTTTTTTATGTACTCAGCACCAGGAATCTAGTGCAATGCTGCAGAGTCTGGAGCATCCCAGTGCTTGGACACAATATGGCAGGAAACTGTTGCAGCAATGAACTCTGCTGTGTGCCCTGTGTTTTTTGTGCTCAGTGATATGCCCTGTTATGTGCCCCATGCCCTGTGATGTGCCCCATGATGTGCCTTGCTGTGTACTCCATGGTATGCCCTGTGTCCTGCAGTGTACCCCCTGATGTGCCCCGTCCCCCATGATGTGCCCTACTGTGATGTGCCTTACTGTGTGCCTCATGATCTGTGATGTGCCCTGTGCCCTGCTGTGTACCCCCTGATATGTCCTGCACCCCATGATATGCCCTACTGTGTGCCCCAAGGTATCCCCTGTGCCCCATGATGTTCCCTTCTGTGTACCCCCTGATGTGCCCTGTGCCTCATGATGTGTCCTGCTGTGTGCCCCATTATATGCCCTACTGTGTGCCCCATGCCCTGTGATGTGCCCCATGCCCTGCTGTGTACTCCCTCATGTGCCCTGCAGTGTTCCTTGCTGTGTGCCATGTGATGTGCCCTACTGTGTGCTCTATGATGTGCCCTGCTGTGTGCCCTGTGCCCTGTGATGTGCCCTGCTGTGCATCCCCTGATGTGCCCTGCACCCCATGATGTGCCCTACTGTGTGCCCTGTGCCCTGCTGTGTTACCTGTGATGTGTCTTACTGTGTGCCCCATGATGTGCATGCCCTACTCTGGGCCCAGGGATGGGCCTTACTTTGTGCCCTGTGCCCCACTTTGTACCCTGCTGTATGCCCCATGATGTACCCTGCTGTGTGCCCTGGGAGGCACCATTCTGTGCTAAATAATGTGCCCTGCTGTGTGTGTGTACATCATAATAAGCCCTGCTGTGTGCCCTGTAATATGCCCTGCTGTCTCCATAATGTGCACTCCTACCCCATGTAATATGCTCTGCTGTGCCTTATAATGTGCCCTGCTGTTTCCTTCGATGTGCCCTCCAGCGTGCCCCATTCAGTTTAAAATAGAAATGAAAGGAAAAAAAAAATTTGTGTACATATACAAAAAAACACTATAAATACCTTTTTTTCCCTTTTTTATATGTAGCACCCTGATGTTTAGGCAAGGTTGCTATTAAATTTATTTGCCAAGTAATAGTTGCCTTGGCCAATTGATAGGAGGTCAATTGATTTCACCATAATTCTGGAATTGCTGCACTTCTCTCTTCTATCACGAGATGGCCGGGTATCTGGTGGCATTAGATAAGACAAGGGCATTGGTTCTGTGCCACCTGGACGGCTGTCTGGGTGGATGTGAGTTGTAATACCCTGGGTTGCTAGGCCATAAGCCTTGGGCCTATCCCAGGGACATCTGGCTGCTAGGCTGTCTGAGGGCCTATCCAGAAGCAATAGAGCAGTGTAGGGTTGGGACTTTGGCTTGCAGTCCAACCAGAAACAACGGTTCTGCTGGGCCGGAGAACCAGCTGTGGTCGGAGGTAGAGGGGTAAGCTGTCGCCACTAAGGTACCATCCACTTTGCTCCCGGAGACCACTGTGAGTAGCTGAAGCAAGTACCTGAGCAGTATTCTCACCAGCCGGGGATGTTAACCACTTCAGCCCCGGACCATTTGGCAGCCAAAGGACCAGAGGTCTTTTTTCAATTTCGCACTGCACTACTTTAACTGGTAATTGCGCGGTCATGCAATTTTGTAACCAAACGAAATTTGCGTCCTTTTCTTCCCACAAATAGAGCTTTCTTTTGATGGTATTTGATTGCCTCTGTGATTTTTATTTTTTGCGATATAAACGGAAAAAAGCGAAAATTTTGAAAAAAAAAAAAAAGAGATTTTCTACTTTTTGTTATAAAAAAAATCTAATAAACTCAATTTTAGTCAAACATTTGGGCCAAAATGTATTCAGCCACATGTCTTTAGTAAAAAAAATGCCAATAAGCGTATATTTATTGGTTTGCGCAAAAGTTATAGCGTCTACAAACTAGAGTACATTTTCTGGAATTTTACACCGCTTTTAATTTATGACTGCCTATTTCATTTCTTGAGGTGCTAAAATGGCAGAGAAGTACAAAACCCCCCCAAATGACCCCATTTTGGAAAGTAGACACCCCAAGCTATTTGCTGAGAGGCATGTTGAGCCCATTGAATATTTTTTTTTTTAGTCCCAAGTGATTGAATAAAGACAAAAATAAAAAAGATTTTTTTTTTTTTTCAAAAAGTTGTCACTAAATGATATATTGCTCACACATGCCATAGTTATATGTGGAATTGCACCCCAAAATACATTTTGCTGCTTCTCCTGAGTATGGGGATACCACATGTGTGGGACTTTTTGGGAGCCTAGCCGCGTACGGGGCCCCGAAACCCAAGCACCGCCTTCAGGATTTCTAAGGGTGCAAATTTTTGATTTCACTCCTCACTACCTATCACAGTTTCGAAGGCCATAAAATGCCAAAATAGCACAAAACCCCCCCAAATGACCCCATTTTGGAAAGTAGACACCCCAAGCTATTTGTTGAGAGGCATGGTGAGTATTTTACAGCTCTCATTTGTTTTTGAAAATGAAGAAAGTAAAGAAAAAAAAATTTTTTTTTTTTTCTTTTTTCAATTTTCAAAACTTTGTGACAAAAAGCGACATCTGCAAAATACTCACAATACCTCTCAGCAAATAGCTTGGGGTGTCTACTTTCCAAAATGGGGTCATTTTGGGGGGTTTTATGCCATCTGGGCATTCCATGGCCTCCGAAACTGTGATTGGCAGTGAGAAGTGAAATAAAAAAAATTACACCCTTAGAAAGCCTGAAGGCGGTGATTGGTTTTTGGGGTTCCGTACGCAGCTAGGCTCCCAAAAAGTCCCACACATGTGGTATCCCCGTACTCAGGAGAAGCAACAGAATGTATTTTGGGGTGTATTTCTACATATGCCCATGACATGTTTGAGCAATATATCATTTAGTGACAACTTTTTGTAAAAAAAATATATATTTTTTTTTTTTTTTCATTATTCAATCTCTTGGGACAAAAAAAAAAAATATTTAATGGGCTCAACATTGCTCTCATCAAATAGCTTGGGGTGTCTACTTTCCAAAATGGGGTCATTTGGGGGGGTTTGAACTGTCCTGGCATTTTATGCACAACATTTAGAAGCCTATGTCACACGTCACCCACTCTTCTAACCACTTGTAGACAAAGCCCTTTCTGACACTTTTTGTTTACATGAAAACATATTTTTTTTTTGCAAGAAAATTACGTTGAACCCCCAAACACTATATATAATGTTAAAGCAAAGGCCCTACAGATTAAAATGGTGGGTGTTGCATTTTTTTTTTTCCACACAGTATTTGCGCAGCGATTTTTCAAACGCATTTTTTGTGGAAAAAATACACTTTTTTTTATTTTAATGCACTAAAACACACTATATTGCTCAAATTTTTGATGAAATAAAAAATATGATCTTAGGCCGAGTACATGGATACCAAACACGACATGCTTTAAAATTGCGCACAAACACGCAGTGGAGATAAACTACATACATTTTTAAAAGCCTTTAAAAGCCTTTACATGATACCACATTAGATTCACGGAGGAGGTCTACTGCTAAAATTACTGCCCTCGATCTGACCTTCGCGGTGATACCTCACATGCATGGTGCAATTGCTGTTTACATATGACGCCAGACCAACGCTTGTGTACGCCTTTGCGCAAGAGAAGGGGGGGCAGGGGTGCTTTTTTTTTTTTTTTTGTTTTTTTTTTTATTTATTTAGCTTTTTTATTTTATTTTTAAACTGTTCCTTCCATTTTTTTTCTTTGTTATGATTTTTATTGTTATCTCAGGGAATGTAAATATCCCCTATGATAGCAATAGGCAGTGACAGGTACTCTTTTTTTGAAAAAATTGGGGTCTATTAGACCCTAGATCTTTCCTCTGCCCTCAAAGCATCTGACCACACCAAGATTGGTGTGATAAAATGCTTTCCCAATTTCCCAATGGCGCGGTTTATATCCGGGAGGGGGGACATTCCCTCCCACTGCTTGTAAAAGCAGTCTAGAGGCTAATTACCCGCTAGAATTGCTTTTACATGAAAGCCGATCACTGGCTGAAAAGAATGATACCAAGATGATACCTAAACCTGCAGGCATCATTCTGGTATAACCATTCAAAGTCCAGCAACATACTGGACATATATTGTAATCTTTTTTTTTTCATGCAGCCTCTTGGCTGAACGAAAAAAAGAGATTGATTGGTGGGTATGCCCACCATTAGAATACCTCCCTTCATCCACCCACTTCTAATGATGGGCATACATGCACCATTTATATATGCCGATGCATGGGGGCATCCTCCCGCAAAAGTTATGCCGTGTACACACGGTCGGAATTTCGACCGTATGTACGTGGCATTAGGAGCCAATCGCTCCTCCCCCCCCTGCTGCCCCCATGCTTCGGCATATATGCTCTTTTTTTTAACTGTGGTGGTGAAATCACCTCCTACAGAGTTGGAGTCGCGGCTTTATGTATCGTGGGAGCAAACGCTGTTGCTGTCAAGATAAATAAATCCGCGTTGCAACTGAATGGCGCACCTGAAAACAAAAAAATGCTTAACACTAAAACACAGTAAACAAAATTACATACCTGAAAAGCAAGCATGATAAAACATGATAAAACATAATAAAACATTGCAGAATAGAATGGAGTAAAAAAAGAGCAACAATAGAGAGAGAATAGAGTGAGAGAGAGAACAATAAAACGACAACTATTTTATTTTTTTTTATTTTTTTGAGATTCACAGGTAAAAAAGCTCCTGACTGAAGCGACTGAATCAAAACGCTACCACAAAAAAACTGTTAGCGATCGCAGGGATCAGGCCTGACTCTGCGAACGCTGCAGTTATGTGTGCTTAGTGTTTTGTAAGTGACAGTGATCGATCGATACTGCACTTGGGTGGGCTGGGCTGGGCGGAGGGGGAAAACGCAGGTGCTAGCAGGTATCTGGGCTGATCCCGCTAACAATGCGTTTTTTTTTTTGGAACCCTAAACTGCTGGGACGCTAGTATAGATCTGATCAGATCAGATATTGATCTGTTCAGATACTGTGCCACTAAGGGAGGTGTATGCTTTGTGCGTGGGTGTTTGTGGTACTGGCACTAACCTGGGGCGACGCAGACCTTATTTGACCCTAAAACCTAATTGATATCACCCGCCGGGCGATCAGGGGGTTAAACCGTTATTGGGTAATAAATGGCGGGTGCCCTGACAGTATAAAAAACAAGCTAACTAACCAGCGTCACCCGTAACAGTAATACAAAAAAAAACTGGTTACCTAGCGACACTAATGCAGCGATCAGAAAAACGATCGCTTAGTGACACTGGCAAAAGGGGGTGAAAGGGTTAACTAGGGGCAATCAGGGGGTTAAACCTTTATTAGGTAATATATGGGGGTACCTGACGCTATATAAAAACCTGACGGGGAACCTAAATAACGAAATAACTAACTGGCTAACCAGCGTCACCAGTGACAGTTATACAGTGATCACTGGTGAAAGGGTTAACTCTAGGGGCAATCAGGGGGTTAAAACCTTTATTTAGGTTGTAATATGGGGGTACCTGACCTATAAACCTATTTATGAACCTATATAAACATGGCGGTTACCTAAAAAAAAAAAATGGTTACCTAGCGACACTAATGCAGCGATCAGAAAAACGATCGCTTAGTGACACTGGCAAAAGGGGGTGAAAGGGTTAACTAGGGGCAATCAGGGGGTTAAAACCTTTATTAGGTAATATATGGGGGTACCTGACGCTATATAAAAACCTGACGGGGAACCTAAATAACGAAATAACTAACTGGCTAACCAGCGTCACCAGTGACAGTTATACAGTGATCACTGGTGAAAGGGTTAACTCTAGGGGCAATCAAGGGGTTAAAACCTTTATTTAGGTTGTAATATGGGGGTACCTGACCTATAAAACTATTTATGAACCTATATAAACATGGCGGTTACCTAAAAAAAAAAATGGTTACCTAGCGACAGCAGTGACACTAATACAGCGATCAGAAAAACGATCGCTTAGTGACACTGGCAAAAGGGGGTGAAAGGGTTACCTGGGGGGCAATCAAGGGGTTAAACCTTTATTAGGGGGGGGTAGGGGGCTACCTTGGACCTAAAACTAACTGCCCTGACAGTTATTACAGTCACACTGACACTAAATGCAGTGATCAGTAAAAAAATGATCACTGCAATTAGTGACACTGTGACTGGGGGGGGAGGGGGTGATCTGGGGGGTGATCAGGGGGTGACAGGGGGGTGGAATATGTGCCTAACTGTACTGGTGTCAGTGTAGTGTTGTGCACTAACCTTAACATGTTCGCCGCTCGGCGTCTCCGGTCACATAGACCGGCGCACCGAGCGTGACATCACTTCCGCCTTCCTGTCTATACAATAGACAGGAAGGGGAAGTTTCTCATTGGCCAGGAGCGATCGCGAGGGGGTGGCCAGAAACCACTGGCCGTCCCCTCGTCCCGGATCGCTCCTGAAGCGATCCCGACCGTCCCCGCCGGCGGAGGGGGGTCCGATCGGACCCCCCAACCGCCGGAAGAATGTCACGTACAGGTACGTGATTCTGCCTGTACGTGCCATTCTGCCGACGTATATATACAGGGGGCGGTCGGGAAGTGGTTAAAGAATTGGGAAAACTTCCGCAGTTGCCAATCCAGGGACCCAGCTTGTGGAGATGACGTTTGTGGGGCATTATTGTGTGCCAAGCCAGGGACCAAGCAGGCCAGTGGGGTGACGCTTGAGGAGTATATGTGAGATCACTGTTTGTTATGTGTTTATTGTTAAGTAGATCTCTCCCATTGTTGAGTCACCTATTGTTTCTGTCTGTTGACTAACTTAGCTAACCGTTGGAGGTATCTATGATGGGATTAACCTTGTGACAGCTCTACCTCCATTATCTAAACAATTGTGTGATGTTTTGGGTAAAAATTAGGTTTTATTGTTCATGTGGTAACTGACCCACTTTTCAAGTGTATAAAAAGCCTGCATTTCTATTCAATAAACAGTCATTACTTTGGAGTTTAAATCATAACCTTGTCTGTGTATGATGCTTGGGGTAAAGGCTGGTATTAGCTCTTGGTCTGCTTGGAACTGTTTGGAGGGCAGAAGGCACTGTTTAGCGGATGGGAGCACCTAGTCGGAGTGCCAAGCGGTTCCATCACAGGCTGTACAGGGGATCGTGTCAGGACAAGTCTGATCATTGGGGAGAGTACATTGAGTTACCAGCATATCTAGAGAACTGACCATGGTGTTCTATCCTGCTTAGTGTGGTCAATTTTAATAGGAAAGCTGAGAGACTGGCGGGAACACCAGGGATTTCGAACAAAGGAAGCAATACAAAGAGAACAGGAGACTTTTTCATACAAGTACATTGTCTCATCCGATAAAGGAGGATTGAAAAGTTTAATACAAACTTATATGCGTTAGTGGATGATGCCTTTTTAAATGGTATCATCGACAAAGACACATGGAAGTTTGTTCACATTAAACACCCCAAAACTCCTACATTCTATAGTCTGCCTAAGGTGCATAAGGACCTCAAAATGCCACCTGGCAGACCAATAGTTTCTGGAAGAGGTTGTATCACTGAGAACATAAGCAGGTTCATAGATGCAGACCTCAGACCCTTTGTAACTAATCTTCCCTCTTACATTTGGGATAATATTCATCTTATACAAAATCTGTAAGGCTTGCATCTGTCCCCAGAAACACTGCTCATTGAAGTGGATGTTGAGGCGCTATATGGCTCTATTCCTTACATCTGGGTATTGCAGCAAACTCATAAAGATGATTGGAAATGGAATGACATTTTGCACTGGAATTTATTCTAATGCATAATGTATTTTCATTTGACTGCTTTAACTTCCTCCAGGTGCAGGGCGTGGTAATGGGAACTTGTTGTGCCCCATCCTATGCCAACCTGTACTTGGGGAGTCAGAGTCTTTTCTTGATGATGAGTCTTTATTGTCTGTGATGAGCCACATTACCAACTGGTTCCTATGTATAGACAATATATTTTTGACCTGGGAGGGTCCTCTGGAGGCTCTGATGGATTGCATATTGATTATGACTAGGGATGGGCCGAACGGACCCCTGGTCGGTTTGCACCAGAACTTTCGAACACCGCAAAAGTTCAGACCCGAATAAAAAACCCCATTAAAGTCAATGGGACCTGAATGTCAAAAATCAAAAGTGCCCATTTTGAAGACTTATATGCAAGTAATTTGGTATATAATGGTTATAGGGGTCCGGGTCCTGCCCTGAGGGACATGTATCAATAAAAAAAAAACATTTGTGAAAAACGTAATTTTTAAATGAGCAGTGATTTTTTTATTTTTAAAGTGAACACATAAAAATGAAAAATTCCTTCCAATGTAGTGCCTTGGGGGTTCCCTTAGTCTACCTGTAAAGTGGCAAATCTGTACCATGTCTAGAATCTGCTGCAGCAATAATTGTATTTATAAAGCCAAAAAAATAAATGAAATTTCCCCTTTAAGCTGCCTTTATTTTGCTCAGCAACAGCTGGGGAGCCAGTATGTACGATGAGGCCACAATGTAGTGCACTGGGAACAAGATAAGAGATTTTTCATACATTCTGGTGTCACTTTAACGGGTGAGTAAAAATTGGTCTTTCATTTTTATAAAAGTGAAACGGTCCACGGAGTCTGTGGACAGATGCGTTCTATGATCAGTAACGAAACCTCCTACAGCACTGAATGCCCATTCTGAAAGCACGCTGGATGCAGGGCAGCCCAACAACTCAATAGCATACTGGGCAAGTTCTGGCCAGTGGTCTATTTTCTTGACCCAGTAAGTCAGTGGATCGTCAGCTGGAAAGCTCTCCATCTCTGTTTTGGCCCTGAGGTAATCGTCCACCATGTGATGCAGACGCTGCCAATGGGATGTGGAAGGTGACAGCCCTGGGCTGTGAGGACTAAAAAAATTATGAAATGCCTTACTTAGGCGGCCTTCTCCAACACTCTTCTCTTGACCAACAGAAGACTCAAAACTATGTTTTCCACGATACTGTAACCCACTGGAGGACATACGTTCAAAAAAATCCTCTTTCATGTGTCCTCAAGAGATTTTATCTTCTGCACTCTCTGTGGGGATAGGATGAGTTCTGAGACCTTCCCCTTATAACGGTGGTCAAGGAGGGTTGCCAACCAGTAATCATCCTTCTCCTTTATGCCACCTATTCTTGGGTCCTTTCGCAGGCTTTGAAGCATGAGGTTGCCTATACACCTCAAATTTGCAGAGGCTTGAGAAGCAGACTCCTCACTCAGGATGCTCACATCTGGAACTTCCTCCTCCCAACCACGTACTACTCCCAAGGATTCTGGGGTTGGAAAGTCATCGCTTACAGATTGACGCATGTCTTCCTCTTCTTTGAAAGTGGAAGAATCCTCCTCCTTATCCTCCTCCCCTCTCTCCTCCTGTGTGTTCTGTGACATAGGAATGATGGTGTCTGGATAAAGTTGGCCTTGAGAGGAAAGGAAGTCCTCCTCTTCCACCTGCTGCTCTGCCTCCAGTGCCCTGTCCATAATGCCATGCAGAGTCTGCTCCAGCAGGAACACAACAGGGATTGTGTCACTGATGCATGCACTGTCACGGCTCACCATCCTTGTGGCCTCCTCAAATAGTGACAATACAGTGCATGCACCCTTAATGTTCATCCATTGGCATGGAGAAAAAAAGCTGAGGTGGCCTGAGCCTGTCGTCGTGCTGTACTCGCACAGGTACTCGTTGACGGCCCTCTGCTGCGTGTATAGATGCTGCAGCATACAAAGATACCTCTGAGGGGTGGGATTTTCAAGGCAACACATACCAATTTTTTTAAAAATATTAATTTATTCATAGTGTCAAAATATCAAAAAATACACATTTATATCACATAAATAGAATAGAACAGTTGTTGTTGTTTAAATCCAAACATTTGTAGATGATACAGATGGTAGTACTTGTGATATTTCCAACGCGTTTCAAAAGGCCAACATTTTGCCACTCTTCATCAGGAAAAAAATTATATCACTATCTACAGAGTCCATCAGAGAAAGAAAACAACAACAGACAAGGTTAATTGAGGTGGCCAATAGATATCATGTTTCCCAACATAGCAACCAAAAACCTCTTTCTGGATGCAATGTGAGAAAACACGCAAACCCCACAACCAACCCATAACAAAATCACACTGAAAATGGCTGTCATTGAAAGAATACTTTTATACTGTGGGGCGGGAATGAGCCATGATTGGATAAAGTCATGATAACAGTGTCCAATCATGACTCTGACAGTGCTCTGTGCCTTGATTGGCTGAAGCTTTCACTGCTTCAGCCAATCAGGGCTTGCAATGCATTGTTCAGCACCGCAATGCATGTTCGCAGAACGACCGAACAACAAAAGTCCGGCCCGAACTTATTCTCGGGCCAAACCATCCCTAATTATGAATAGAAACATTTTCAGTTTGAAGTTTACTATGTCATACAGTGAAGCTATGATTAAATTTGTGGATATTATTATTATCAAAAATGAAGATGGAAGCCTGTCTAGTGGACTGTATCGTAAGTCCACTGCGGGCAATACCATCCTGCATGCTACAAGTTCCCATCCACAACCTCTGATAAGCTCTATTCCTTACAGTCAATACCTGAGGATTAAGAGAAACTGTTCTAATCAGGAATCCTTTATTTGAGGATCCAGGGAGTTAAAGCGGTTCTGCACCCATTTCATTTAGTAAATCTCTTTGCCTTCCAAATCAGGCAAAGAGTACTAAATGAAATGTTTTTATTTTTTATTTTTTTTTACTTACCTTGTAATTGAAGACTTCCGGTCTTCTCTCTCTGCGGCGGCGGGCGGGGTCTCTGCGTCGATCGTCGTCACGCCGCACTGTCTCCTGGGATCTGGTGTCATTGATCCCAGGAGTCAGTGCGGGCATCTTCCGAAATCTCGCGAGATTTCGGCCACATCTTCCGAAATCTCGCGAGATTTCGGCCACATCTGCCGAAATCACCTGTCTTTACTGCGCACGCGCGAGTAACGGCGGTGCATGCTGGGCCATCAACAGTGCCTGTGGGGTTTCACATGCCCACAGGCAAGATGGACCCCAGCAGACAAGAGAAGACAAGAAGAAGATGAAGATGAAAACCGGCGGCGATCGAGATGGAACATGGAACAGGTAAGTCCCCCAATTGAGCTATATGCCCTTGGCATATAGCCCAAAAAAAAAAAAGAGTGCAGAGAAGATGCTCTCCCACCTGTCTTAAATAAAAAATTTAAGCATGCCAACGATCAAATAAGACATGACCTTCTATTCTACAAAAGAAAGCTAGATAAACCACACAATACTCATATTATCACAAGATATAACAAACAACATAAAGCTATCAAAAAAATGATCGAGAAATTCTGGCACAGATCCTAACTTAAATCCCCACATACCTACTGTTCCAGAAATTACATATTGGCAAAACAGATCATTGACCCTTTCACTGCCAAGTCCATATGCCGTACGGACCTACAGAAGTGCCCGCAGGTCAGTACGAATGTACAGAAGTGCCCGCAGGTGGACAAGTCAATACGATGTACGGACCTCCTTTCTCCCTCTCCTATAAGCTTATGGTCACTTCAATGACCATAATCTTATATCAGATTATATCAGAATTGTTCTGTTATCAGGAATATGAAATGTTGGGGTAACAAACATGTTTAACATCAATAGTATGTAACATAGTTGAGAGGCTGATAAGATACTATATTCAAAACATTGCCATAAAAAATTGCATCATAAAAAACAACCAAAATAGGTTTATGAAAGACTTCTATAATGAAGAAAGTGGGAATTTGGATAGAGGCAGGCCTATGGATGTAGTAAAACTGGATTTCGCAAAAGCATTTGACAACGTACCACCTAACGCTTAATTTTCAAAAATAAGGTCTATTGGTGTTGAAGAAATTGTGTATACATGGATATAAAACTGGTTAAAAGAATGAGTTCAGAGAGTAGTGATAAATGACTAATTCTCTAAATGGGCTAAGTTTGTGAATGGTGTGCTCCAGTGGCACTGCCTTGGGGCCAATGCTGTTTAACTTGATTATTAATGATATTGAAATAAGAATTATAAATCATAAATTCTAAAGAACATTTACTGTAGGTATCTTCATCAGTCAGCATAATATACAGGGCTATGGGAATTCTTAAAATCGGAATTGAATTTAGGGATTTATCCAAACACCAATATGGGTAAAATACTAATTCATATATAGACCTATGTTATTGTTTAACCTTATCAACTATGTAACTATGTTGTTCATGAAGATGGGAGGAGGTGAAGCCCTGTTAGATTTTATATTTATGTTGCCATCCTGGCTGATTATGGTTAACACAGAGACCCATTGTATATATGGGCTGATATCCTATAGAATGGAGACCATATTCATTAAAGGTCCTCTTTGTGAATTCACAGGTTAGAAGGTAGAAGATTACCTACCCTTGCCCAATGATTAACATCATAGGCAGGTTGCACATAACATAAGCCCCTATACATCCCCCCACTGCTTAAAAAGTTTCAATAAAGCACCTGGCTGGCACTAATGGGAAAGGCATTAAGAATCCTTTGCCGCATACACACGATCAGAATTCTCGTCGGAAAATCGCTGATCGTTTTCCCATCAGAATTCCGACGGCATTCCGCTCAAACTGTCTTGCCTACACATGGTCACACCAAATTCCGACGGTCAATAACACAGCGACATACAACACGTTCGACGGCACTATAAAAGGGAAATGTAATGCTTCCGAGCATGCATCGAATTGTTTCTGAGCATGCGTGTCGGAATTGCATACACACAATCGTAATTTTTGATATAAAGTTTTTTCCGTCGGAACAGGCTCTCAATCTAAAGTCCGTCGGAAATGCCGACAGAAAAAGACCGATGGGCATACACACGATTGGAAAATCCGATGAAAAGCTCCCATCGGACTGTTTCCATCGGAAATTCCGGCCGTGTGTACACGGCATTACACACTTGTTCTTCTTACTCTAGAAGAACTAAACCATATCCGTCTTGCACCAGGCTGATAGCATTTGAAAAGATTACTTTTTAAAAATATTTTCAAACTAGAAACCGGGGCTGGTTAATTGGTAGTTAACTTGCTTTTATTCAATTATGTATATCAACAGTCATACAGCCCAATCTTTCCATTTCTAGAAAACACAAGATCAATTTGATTTTATTGAAGTCGCTTATTTTGGTTTATTACACATGGAACATTACTTTTTTACCTTATGAATAAGCCACTTTTGTGTCTATGCACATTGTTAAGAGGCTTGAAATGTGCACTGTAAGATGATCCTTATTAGACCATACAGTATAATGTTTAGGAACCTTAAAAACATTTCCATGTCACTTACACCCATACAACATTGCACCCTAATATTTCTATAATATATAACTGGCAGTATACACAAGAGTTTTACCCAAAACACATAGTAGACCCATTGAGTCTGGTATAGATTTTAAAGGGTTTAACTCTGCAAAAAAATAAAAATGCATGAAGTTACCCATGAAATGAATATGTGAAAACAAGTGCAGCGCTAAAAAATCAACTTCAAATATAAAGTGACCCAAATGACTCAAATTAAATAAACATATATAGTGACATATAATGATGATAATTAGGCAGTCCAATGTGAACCCTAAAAAGGGGTGAAAAAACTCTGAAATAATTTCTACAATAATAATGAAAAGTCGAAATAGTGACATCCAAGAGTTGTGAGTGATTATCAAAAATATATATTGACTTGCAGTGAATGTCCAAATAAACAAGTGACGAGAGGAATTCACCACCAAAAGCACTAGCGCTTACCGGAGGGCGTGGACCCACACAGGTGTATACCTGGTGAGTCTAGCAGGCTTTATAAGATGATCCTATGAATCCAGGTTCTCTGTGAAGATGAAACCTCCAGGTGGTTGCTCTCATAAGCATAGGATATGGAAAATTATAGATGTATGGAGGAATAAACCCCACCAGGAAGATATGGAAGAAGGAAAGAGGGGCACATAGTGTTATTCCGTATGGAATATTTTAATAAAAAGCAATATAAGAATTACATACTCCAAATAAGAACAAGCGCTTTATAAAACAATTCAGCGGTAGTGAGAGGATCAGCATAGGGACCGTATGGTACGGTGGTACCACAAGCTTCTCTCTGAGCAGTCATCAGCTATATAAATGGGAAGGGATGAGGATATTGGGGCCGAATGAGCAAAAGATTGTTCACCCAAAGGTTCAAACAGCCAAGAGTCGTAGAGAGGTCAGTGATGGCAGCTCTCATATTTCATGACAGTTATTTAAAAAAAAAAATTCTGGTCTGTGCCTAGGTAGGTGATTTATAATCTATGTAGTGTTGCAGGATATTAATGCTTCATAATTACTACTAAACCTGTATCCTTTTTTTTACTTCTTTTATGTCTTGTTTTTTTCGTGATATAATAACGTACCTTATCAAAACATTCTGTGTATTCCTCTAATGGGATTAATAACTTATATTCATTTAAAGAAGAAATTTAAATATAAAATAAATAACAAATTGCATACCTGCAGGGGTGTTCAATACATCTGTGCATCTAATTCATTTCCAGCACAGTCTATCTTTTTAAGTTGATGACATTTTCGCTTTGGAAGTTTTTATGTACTTATTTTTGTTTGAAAAGAAGGTAGAAAGGAAACAGCATTCACTGTAAGAAATCACTTAGCACAGTGTTCCGAGACATACAATATTCAATTGGTACTCTTAGCGGGAGTTCATATCTTCATAATATTACATCTGCATGGGTCCTCACAGCAGTGACACACTGCTTAACCAGGCCTGTGATGTACACAAACCAGAGTCTGCAGGGGCTAATAAGCTATATACATGTCTGTATAAAGCATTTAAAAGGGGAAAGGACAAATTGATATTTTTTTATATGAAATGATAGATAGATAGATAGATAGATAGATAGATAGATAGATAGATAGATAGATAGATAGATAGATAGATAGATAGATAGATAGATAAAACAATAGATAGATTACCCAAGACATAATAATAGAAGATAATAAGAATAATATAATTATGCAGATAAGATATCCTATTCAATTAATACACTAAGGTATATGACGGAGCAAATGCATACAGTGTTTATATACCAACTGAAGCTTTACATTGAAATGTTTCTATAAAGCGAAGTTGCAATATAAATAAATTAAGTATTTGGTCATTTGTTTTTTCTTTTTAAATCAATTATTAAATTATTTATCTTGTTATTTATTTTATGTGCTCCAAACTAATGGTTATCAGCCCTTCTGCAGCATATCAGAGAACCAGATTGCTGAGCTGTGCATTAGTGTTTCAGGTCTCAGCAGTCTGACATAAACTAGCTTGGTAATTTTACAACATTGTTTACCTGGAATAAACCTTTATATAACTTCCTCATAATCATACATACTCCTGACTATTGAGGTTAATCCACTCATAGCAACATGGATGTGACAAATTTACAAAGTTCTCCAAAAATCCCCAGCCCTCTTCTTATACTTCCATCAACTAAATTTCCTAGTCACATAGTCCTGTCAACAACCTTATTACCAAATGGGAAGGTTGGAGGGCCAAACCTTGCTGTCTGTTCCTGGCTCAAGTTCTCACTAGCCTTTGGTTATTTCCTTGCTTCCCCTCTTTTAAACCAGCCTGGAGGTTTCATTAAGTAAATAATATTTAATTCATATGTAGATCGAGGTGTCACTTTCATCTGCATATGGCATCAGTTAAAGAAATCCTACAGGTTCTTTTTTTTTTCTTTTAAAGAAAAGTATCCCCTTTTTATTTTTAGTTAGTTACAATGCAAAATGCACCCTATGCATGTTTAAAATGAATCATACAATTCATATTACTATACTATTGTACAGGTCTGCTGCCTTCTATTGTCTATGCTTGTAAATAGTTTTTGTTTGTAATTAGCAAAGCGATAGTTGGTTACAGAGAGGTACTTCCTGTCCCTGCTAGTTGGGTCAGAAACCCTGATTGGAGGACTGTGATGTTATATAAAAGAGAGTTTCCAGGAAGTAGACACAGAACCGAACCTCATGACCTTACACACATAGGAGCTGCTGTTGCTGTTGTATTTCACCCAGCCCATTAGGCACATATTCCTATATTCTAATAGATTAACTTCAGTTGCCCATAGCTTCTAGAGTGTGCTTCTAAATCTTAGTGAAAGACTTATCTTTGTCCTGCTGTTATTATTTCACATGCACAGTGCCAGATAGCTAGGTTTATTCTACTGTATGAAGGTAGTGGTCACCTTCAAGTACAGTATATTAATAGGTGAACCTGCTGTCAGGAACCATGAATCAGACGGAGGCAGAAAATGCAGTTAAAATCACACCTTTTTCATATAATGGTAAAAATGGTACAAATAGTAAACATAGTCAAAACAAAGCCAGGGTATGTAGCCAAAGTGGGTAGTCAGAACAAGCCTGTAAATAAGGAAGCCAGAGATCAGTGTAGTTGGAGGCAGCAGACAGGATCAGGAACCAGAAGGGATGTCAGCCAGGCAAGTCTTCAACAAAAACACAGCAGAGAATATCCAGATATGTTTGACCAAGGTGAAGGCAGGGAAGAAATGAACCAGGCAGTTTAAATAGCTGGAAGGGGCTGGCTGTAGGCTGGACTAACAAGCAGGAAATGATCACCAGGTGAGCCGCTGTGGATGATGAGAGCTGGCAAGTAACCATCAGCTGAGCAACCTGAGCACTGAGAAGGAAGGGCTGAGAGTCCAGAGCTGACACCTGCTTATTGCAATAGAGTTTACATGCAGCTTCTGGTATTTTAGTTAACCCTGTCTCTTTAGGTCTAGGATTCTATAGCTAGCTTTAGCTTAGGGCTCAATAATTTATGTGCACAGTTCCTCCAGGACCCTTTGCTGATAACACCTGTTTGTACATTGGTTTGATGTACTATTGTTAATGTTTTCTTATATAAAGCTTGTATTATTTCCATACTGGTATGTATCTACGGTGTATACTTATGACGATGTTATATGCTGGTTGTAGTATTTCTTCTGCTCCAAATTACTTTGCTTAGATTACTGATTAATTTCCCAGGGAGGGAAGCCCCTCTGTTCAAAGAGGCCCTGTCTTAGGTGGAGGGACTGACGACTTCATTATCATCCCATTCTTTCACTTAGAGTGGGTTCTCGTTCTCCTATTTACATTTGCCATAACCCCCTTCTCCTCAACCCAAAGAGGACTACACTATCTTTTAGTATCTGTACATAAAGACTGTAGCAAGACTGGTGTTAGATCTATCTCTCATGTCACTGCCCCAGGAATAATCTTTACACAATCGCTGACCTTAGCCTCAGCCAATAACAAAAACACTGTTTTAGCCAGCTGGAAAAAGATCGATGATATAATCCAGCTAAACTGTGTAAGACCCAAACCTACCTTTAGAAGTCTGATTTTTAGTCTCAGTTTTCACAGCTGATGTCTAGGGATTGCTAGAGACCCGTGACATGGGAGAGGGGGCAATAAACAAACTTACAACAGTCCCCATGCACAGATACTGTTAGATGGGATGTCATATGGAATGACATAGACACGTTAAGTTTGAATGAAACAAAATATAACTACGTTCAGCAATATGAGTAACATAGTGATATTAAAGTACAGAACCTGGCTTCAAAAGTGACAGAGTTGCAGAGTGCGTGCATGTGCTTGTGTTAGGCTTCATGTACACCCTGCCTACATTTACCATGGCCGCGGTAAAACACAAAACCCAGCAAAATCACTGCAAAATCATTCAATCGATTTTGCTGCGTTTTTACGTTTCCCCTGGCTGTCAAATGTTCCTACCCTGAACGCGATTCTTATGCCTTCAGGAGAGGGTTGAAGCTCACCTAAACATGGACACATAGGGTTTTTTATGGAGGTGAGTTTAGGAGCTTTGACAAAAAAGCCAAAGGCTCCTAAACTCAAGTTTAGGAGCTGCCAGTGTAGGCTAGTGTACATGAAGCCTAAAACTGTCCATACATATTACAATCTGATTACACAAACTCTGTACAATCTCCTTATCCTTACAAAATTTGAGGACCTAATTATACAATACATTCAATTTGTATTAATTCAGACAGACCATTGTATTACATAGTTATTGGCAGTTTTACCACAATCAGATTGTAATGTGTGCTCAAGTTTAGTCTTCCAATTGATTCACATGTCCCTGTGCAACCTCTTGGATCTAAGCCCATCAACTTCAACTTCTTTCAATGTCAAGATTATTCAACACCCCTCGTTGTTGCATTTAGTAGTTGAATGAAGAAGATAGTGGCTTAGGGTCATGTCAAATGAGTAATACTGCTACTGATGACACATACTCTACAAACAAAGCTCCTGTTGGGGACCCCCCTCTCTTCCCCTCTTATCCATTGAAAAAAGCTAATGCATTGATTACACTGCAAGTAACATGAATTCTGAATAGGTGGCTGAATTGTGTCGTTCATCTGACTCTGCCCCATTCACAGATCATGTTACATGTAGTATAAACTATGCACAGCCTTTTCTCAATGGATGAGAGTAGAGGGTGGGTCCTTGTTAGGAGCTTTTTCTATTGAGTCAGCTCAGAGATCCAAACCTATTAACCCCTGCAGTGCCAGAAGCTGAACGCAAGGCAAAGGACCTATCATCACTGCACAGAATATTTCTACATGGTCCATCTGCCTCCACAATCTGGGACATACTTCCTTACAGTTAAGTTATGTTACTAAAGCTGTAGGAAAAAACTTATTTTTTTAGCAAAATAAAAAAAAAATTCAGAGACCCTAGAGCAGGGGTCTCCAAACTATGTCCCTCCAGTTGTTCAGGAACTACAATTCCCATCATGCCTAGTCATTGATGTCAGAGGTTTACAATGCCTCGTGGGACATGAAGTACCACAACAGCTGGAGGGCCGTAGTTTGGAGATCCCTGCCCTAGAGAATAAAATGGCTGTTATTGCAATTTTCTATGTTACATGGTATTTGTGCAGCAATTTTTCAAATGCAATTTTTTGGGAAAATTTTTTTTTAATTAAATTTAATGCAAAAATACACAATAACAAAAAAGTGTGATGTTACACCTAGTAAATAGATACCTAACATGTCACACTTTAAAATTGCACACGGTCCCAGAATGGAGCCAACTTACGGTACTTAAAAATCTCCATAGGTTATCAGTTTAGAGTTACAGAGGTAGTCCAGTGCTAGAATTATTGCTCACACTATAACGTTTACAGAAAAACATTTTATTTTATTTTTATCTTTTTATTTTTACATTGTCCCTTTATTTTTTTTAAATCACTTTTATTCCTCTCACAAGAAATGTAAACATCCCTGATAGAAAAATAGATGATCGAAAATGATAGAAAAAAGGCATGACAGGTCCTCTTTATGGAGACATATGGAGTCTATAAAAAACTGATCTCTGCTTTCCAGGAAAAAAATTGCAGCGTTTACATCTGCCAGAGCCTGAAGTGACATCATGACATCGCTTCCGACCTTCTGGGATCTCTTCTACTCTGAAAAGCATGAGATAAAAAAAAAAAAAATGATCTCTGTTTTCCAGGAAAAAAATTGCAGTATTTACATCTGCCAGAGCCGGAAGTGATGTCATGACATCGCTTCTGGCCTTGTGCGATTATAGAGATGGCCGGTGACCATCCAGTCCACAGCCAGTCCACAGCCAGCTCTATGGTAATTCTGGGTTCTCTGATCACACAGGTGAGTCCAGAGAGAAACCAGTGGGCGGCGGGAGGGGGAAGGAAAGTCCCCTCCTGCTGCCTGTAAAAGCAATACAGTGGCTAATCAGCCTCTAGGATGGCTTTTACATGACAGGGAATGGCTGGCTGAAAAGAAACTTACTGGGATGAAGCCTGTAGCTGCAGGCATTATCCTGATATCTCCACTTCAAATCCCAGATGTCATATGTCAACCTATGGGTGGAAAGTGGTTTTAAAAGAGCACTCTAGTTCCATGTGGGGTGCTATATTATTTATTGGGACCTTGAGTAAAAGTAAGAGAGCTGTCTAGCACAAATTGCTAGCTTTTACAGGTGCAGTAGGAATTGTAGTAACTGGGTTCCATAGACAAAGAAAGAGGGACAACATGAAGATGTGCGCAATGGAAGACAATACAAACGGATAATAAATGAAATCTGGAAAATGTACAGTAAAAAAGGATAACATATAAATAAAAAAAAAAAAAAAACGGTAGCTGAAGTCATGGAAGACTGCATAACAAATGGACAACTGAGCAAGCTAAGTTAATCAACTGATGGAGTGTTTCACAAACTCTGCTCAGCTGTATACCACTATTACAACAATTACTGTTTGTACAAACACAAACGTCTACAAACAATTTTACCATATACCTATGATTTTTACTCAAAACAGTCGATGCCGTATATTCTCCATGAGGCAGTTCTGGACAGAAATTCTGAACCCCCGTGTATTACTTACAATAAGAGCAACAACCAACAGTGGAGCACGTCCTACACTACCCTAATGACACCAAACACGGGAAGTAAAATTACCAATAGTGTTACCAGTCTTTGTACTCTTGTGTCTCCACTAGCATCACTATGGATTCAACAACATTACATTAATTGGTTATTTTTTTTTCCTACATGTAAAATACAGCAGGATTTTTTTGGCATTGTTGTCACTCAGTTACAGATTACATAAGAAAAAATACATTATAATTATTCTGTTAAGTTCTTCTGCTCACCACAACATCAGATTTCCAACATGGTGTGTCTGTTCTTTAACATTCAGAGCTTAGCAAAGACTTATGGTATGCTAGAAGGGAACCATCTGAAAGCAGGACCAGATCCAGCATCTGGAGTTATGTGGCGTATAATTGTACCCGGAGGATTTGCCAAGTGCAGCTGTTCTCCAAGATCCGACACGACTACTCCAATGGGACCTGCAGGCAGTACACAGTTGTTGCTCAAAACATAGTGGCTTTACCTGTCCAGATTATTAAAACAACTTCTTTTTTTGCATTGCTGAACAAAATGTATATTGTGTGATGACTCATTCGGTTGGCTACATGATGATTTGACATGTAAAAACATTTCACGCTAAAATATATACTAATGAGTGCAGGTGATTATGGGAGTTTTCTGTATAGACAAATTTATGGTCTGCTGTTGCACAGTAAAAGATAACGAAAAGTCTCCAACTTTCTGAATTCTCGGGTACATCAACAAAATCACTGCACACCCCCACAGTAGTGTAATTACAGCTATGGCAGCTTGTATGGCTGCTTTGGGAAATTAAGGCTAGGAGACAGGGCCACATTCAAATTTCACAATACCCTAGGCACACCTGAGTGATAAAATATGTACCAACAAACTTTGTGCTTCCATACAAATTTCACCTCACTCTTCTTTCCCCCCAGATGCTGTATAAATATCCAATAGATATTACATATACAAAAAAGGGGCACTGTATATAAATAATTCCATAAGATTTACATATAGATACTCCTTGTGTAAAATTCATATAAAAATACCACAAATGCAATAATTCACATAAAAATAGCACATGTGCCAATCATATAAATTGTTTCAAGTATGTATAAATCAGTGTAACACTCAATGTAGGTGCTTTTGGCCGTGGACACAGGTCAGCATGGGCACCTTGTAAAGAACAAGTGTGAATATTTACCAGCACATCACAGATCCCCAAATAAAGCCCAAATGTTTTTTATTGAAGAGCGATCACATCACCGCAAAGAAGTGCAATGTTTCAGAGCCACGCCAGACCCCCTTCTTCAGGCCTGACGAAGGGGTCCTGCACAGCTCAGAAATGTTGCACTTCTTTGCTGTGATGTGACCTCTCTTTAATAAAACATTTTTGGACTTTCTTTAAAGGATAAGTTCACCTTTCTTAACCTTTTTTCTTTTTTTTTTTCAAAATTTCAGCTCCCCTATGTACCAATATAGCATGCATGTACTTTTTTTGCAAAAATATCAAACCGTTTCATAAAATGTACAGACACTTAACCTACTGTCCTCCATCCATGTTTCCAAACTTATCTATTACTTCTGTCTTACTTCCTTACAGACTGTAGGTCATGACACAGGAAGGAGTTGACCATCTGACCTCATTAGCACACACCCTGCCACTCACAGCTTCATGTTTTTTAGATGAAATGCAATCAATCAGTGATCACCCTTTTCACTAATTACACAATATACAATCAGATTGCATAGTGTATAGCCATCTTTATACAAGTACATACAAGGGAGTTGACAGAAACACTCAGCTGTTAAGCCCCGTTAACAACTCTGCATTGCTTTTTTTATTCTTTTAGCAGGGGGGGGGGAGGGGGTTGGAGCATTTTTACTCATCACACATAGGGCAGCCATCCACCTGAATGGGCTGCCCTACATGCAACAATCGCCCCAAAGAAGCTTCCAAACTTTTTTTTAGAGCTGAGCTTGGTGTGTTTTTTACTACGATTTTTGGTGCCATGCATTTCTGAAATGCAAGGACATGTACAGATGTGAATGGAGCCTCATTGTTCTTGTGTTAACGCATAAATGTCACTTTCAGGCCCCTCTCACATCTAGCATAGGGGGAGCTCACGTTTTGTGGTTTGTTTTTTCTTTGACACACATAGGGCAGCCTACAGATTTCAATTGGCTGTGCTATATGTGGCCTATGGGACATTTTGGCATTTTGTAGGTTGTGCGTTTTTTACTGTGAGTTTTGCAGCATTTGACACCCGTGTTTTCATAAAGCAAAATGTGTATTTGCTTCTGTGTTTAGTGTGCCATTAACAATTAATGGCATTGAAAAGGGCAACTAGTAATTTTAGGTGTATAAAAATGGCCATACACTATGGCCTGCCTGATTGGCTAGATAGGTGTTCCCTCCTATTATATAAATTTGGTAAATCTAAAGGAGATTGTACAATCAGATTGTATAGTGTATGGCCACCTTTATACACCTAAAATTACTAGTTGCACTTCCAGTGCCATTTATTGTTAACGGCACACCGAACACAGAAGCAAACACACATTTTGCCATGTGAAAAAAGAAAAAACGAGTGGCAAATGCTGCAAAACGCACAGTAAAAGACACACAACCCACAAAACACCAAAATGTCCCATAAGCCACACTATATTCTGTTGCCTTATGAGTTTATGTGAAATCTCTATTAAGAGCTGTAAAATATTGTAATTACCGTATTTATCGGCGTATAACACGCACTTTTTTACCCCCTTAAAATCGGGGGAAAGTCGGGGGTGCGTGTTATACGCCGATAGCCCCCAAAAAAATGACAAAAAAGGCAAGCGCCGCTGAAAAATAGCGAGCGCTGCCGAAAAAAACCCGAAGCGCGGCCGAAAAAGAACGAAGCGCCCCCGGAAAAAGCCGAGCAGACTCTGCTCTGCTCGTAGTCCTGCCTCCCTGCGCTCGCTCCGGAAACAGCAGGGAGGCGGGACCGCGAGCTTAGCCGTCCGAGTCGGCTCGGCTTTTTCCGGGGGCGCTTCGTTCTTTTTCGGCCGTGCTTCGGGTTTTTTTTTTTTCGGCGGCGCATGCGACAGCGTCTCGGCGGCGGGAAATTTAAACCAGGAAAAGAATGAAAATGACGCTGGCAAGCTACAATGGCACTGGGCAAGGCTGCAATGATGCTGGGCAAGCTACAATGACGCTGGGCAAGGCTGCAATGACGCTGGGCAAGGCTGCAAATGACGTTGGGCAAGGCTGCAAATGATGCTGGGCAAGGCTGCAATGACGCTGGGCAAGCTACAGTGACGCTGGGCAAGCTGCAATGATGCTGGGCAAGCTGCAATGACGCTGGGCAAGCTGCAAATGACGCTTAAATGTAAGTTGTTTTTTTTTCCCTAAACTTCCCTCCTAAAACTTTTTTTCCTTAAAATGCCCTCCTAAACTTGGGGTGCGTGTTATACGCTGGTGCGTGTTATTCGCCGATAAATACGGTATGAATATACCTCTTTTGGCTTGCATCTATGAAAAAGCCTTCCTCCAAGCTCTTGTTAATTGCAGACAATTTGGGGCCGAGGCTTGTATATACAAACAATGGATAGCCAATTCCATTGTTTTTTTACCTATTCACGTCAAAGGACCCCATGCTGGGGTATGCAATGAAGTAGCCACAAGGAGTTGCATGAAAGAGGGGCAGACTTATGTAGTAAGCCCTCCAATCATGATCCAAGCTAGGCCAGCCTATGGGGCATCAGCATTAAGGCATATACTCAGAGAAAAAGGCGGCGACTTCCTTTTCAGGGAAACCAGCCATCAGAGTGGAACCTTGGTAAGGATGGGTAATTAGTAGGGAAAGGTGTGCCCTGTTACTTGCAACTAAATATGCTTGTAGATAACTGTCTGAAAGAATATACTCTATAGTCCTTCATGTAAATATTTTATTTCAACCTAGTATTGTATTCCTTGATGTAAGATCATAGCTAGAGATTTGTGTATTAGCTAGACTTTTAACTACCTTTAATAAATGTTATTATATTTAAAACTTTTCCTCCTGGTCAATAGAACTCTCATTTAACCCATAGTATTTCTTGTGATTAATAAAGCAGAAATATAGATTTTAGAGGTTAACAATTTGAGTACCGGCTATGCAGATATGTGAACGGGGCTTGACAGATGAGTGTTTCTGTCCACTCCCTCCTATGTACTTGTATAAAGATGGCTATACACTATGCAATCTGATTGTGTATTTAGTGAGAAGGGTGATCACTGATTGATTGCATTTCATTTAAAAAACATGCAGCTGGGAGTGGGTGGGTGGATGATGCAGGGTGTGTGCTAATGAAGTCAGCTGGTCAACTCCTTCCTGTGTCCTAACCTCCAGTCTGTAAGGAAGTAAGACAAAAGCAATAGATACATTTGGAATCATGGATGGAGGACAGTAAATTAAGTGTCTGTAAATGTTATTGAAAGCTTTGATATTTTTGCAAAAAAAAGTACATGAATGCTATATTGGCACATAGGAGAGCTGGAATTTAGAAAAAAAAAAGGTGATCAAAGGTGAACTTAGCCTTTAACCACTACTGGACCAGCAGCCGCAGTTTTACTGTGGCAGGTTGGCTCCCCTGCGTGAAACCACGTTACTGTACGTGGTCTCGCGGGGTCCAGATAGCAGGCACGTGCGCGCCGCCGGCCACGAACGATCATCGACGAGGAGACACAGAACAGAGACGATTGTGTGTAAACACACACTTCCCTGTTCTGTTCTGACAGGAGTGACAGATCGTGTGTTCCTATTAGCTAGAAACCATGATCCGTCACTTCCTCTAGTTATTCCCCTTCCCCTTCAGTTAGAGCCACCTCCCAGGGAACACAGTTAACCCATCACCGCCCCCTAGTGTTAACCCCTTCACTGCCAGTGACATTTTTACAGTAATCAATGTGTTTTTAATCGCACTGATCGCTGTATTAATGCCAATCGTTCCATAATGTCGCAGTCACAATAAAAATCGCAGATCGCCGGCATTACTAGTAAAAAAATAAAATAATAAAAAGGCTGTAAATTTATCCCCTATTTTGTAGACACTATAACTTTTGCGCAAACCAATCAATATGCGATTATTGTGATTTTTCTTTTTACCAAACATATGTAGAAGAATACATATCGGCCTAAACTGAGGAAAAAAATATATTTTTTATATTTTTGGGGGATAGTTATTATAGCAAAAAGTAAAAAATAATGTGTTTTTTTCAAAATTGTGGCTTTTTTTTTATAGCGCAAAAATTAAAAACCGCAGAGGCGATCAAATACCACCAAAAGAAGGTTCTATTTGTGGGGAAAAAAGGATGTCAATTTTGTTTGGGTACAACATCGCTTGACCGCGCAATTGTCAGTTAAAGCGACGCACATTCAAGACCCTCTGCCTCACCCACAAATGTACACAAGGAAACACTCTTCAATACCTATGTGAGAAAATAGAAAAATGCATACCAAATCGCAGCCTTTGATCGACAAACCAAAATCGCCTTCTCATCCCCAAAGCCCGCTACCAATCGAAGGGAGAACGAAGATTCGCAGTACAGGGACCTCGGCTATGGAATGCTCTACCAAACAACATCCGCTTGGAAGAAAACCATCAGGCCTTCAGGAAAAAACTCAAGACCCACCTCTTCTAATATAGCAGGACAACAAGGGCAGAAAAGCGCCTTGAGGCGATTAAGTTCGCATTTGCAGCGCTATACAAATCATTCATTCATTCATTCAGTGCCAAATCGCAAAAAGTGCTGTGGTCAGGAAGGGGGTAAATTCTTCTGGGGCAGAAGTGGTTAAAGATTTGTATAAAGACACTCTTCTGTACATGGTTCCAGTCTCCAGCTGGCTGCTGCTGCAACACCCATGACTCTTTCAGCCTATTCCAGGAACATGTGAGATGGGAATATTAACAAAGCATGAACACCTTTACTTGGTCTGTGGCTACACAGCCCTATACACAAGAAACTGTGATGCACTATGTGTTCTGTCTTTACATCAGAACCAACATTTACTTTTTCAGCAATCAGGGCTACAGTAGCTCTTCTATTGGATTGAACTACACAGGCCAGCATTCTCTTCCCACTTGCATCAGTGAGCCTTGGCTGCCTATGTCCCTGTCACCAGTTCACTAGTTTTCTTTCTTTGGACCACTTTTGGGAGGTCCTGACCACTGCAGACTGAGAACATCCCACAAGAGCTGCAGTTTTGGAGTTGTTCTGACTCAATTGTCTAGCTATTACAAATTGGCACTTGTCAAAGTTGCTAACATTTTTATGCTTGACAATTTTTCTGCTTTCAATACATCATCTTCAGGGACACCATGTCAACTTTCTGCCTCATATATCCTACTCACTTTTAAGTGCCATTGTAACAAAATAATCAATGTTATTCACTTTACCTGTCAGTGGCATAATGTTATGGCTGATCGATTTACTGTATGCGCAAAGTCCACTTTTATAGTGCCAACCAAAAATGAAATACCCTCTTCTCCAGTTTTTCAACAAAAGAGCTCACTCCACTTCCAGCAACACTCAAATGGTGATGGTCTTTTGTGCTATCATCCATCACTAAGGATAGATAGGCTTCCTCCTGCCATTTGTGCATATAAACAACTCCTGAATGATAGATATGTGTGCCGTCAATTAATTAATTTTTTTTCATTCCGTTTCGCATTAGAATTAATTAGTATTTCGTAATTTGTGTCCGAAATTCACTTTGGATTTGTACGAAATACGAATTTCCGTTAGGTTCGTTAACTTTTCGTAACAATTACAAATGTGCGTTATGATGAATTTATCATTATGAGGGGCTCCCACCATCCCTGTACTGTGCTCATTGAGGGGCTACCACCATCCCTGTGCTGTGCTAACTTCCTGGGTTTTTTAACTTCACCATAACGAATAATCGTAATTAATGAACATTCTTATTTTGTCTGATTCTGAATCTTCCACCGACTACCAGTCTCCCACTCCCATATTAAAAAAGGTAATTTTCCCAATCCTCACTCAGCAGCAGAAGAAAACCTCTGATTGGTCAACAAAACACCAGTCACGTTTCCGTTGTAATGGAATTTGGATCAGAAATTCGTAAACAAAATTTCGTATTTTGTACAAAATTTGGAAGCATATCAATTCGTATCTCGGATCCTCCCGAATGTATGAATTTATGGAAATTCGTACGAATTTACGGACATTCGTACAAATTTTTGATTCCTATGAAACTAATCGCACATGTCTACTGAATGATGAAGCCCTTTTGTACAAAGCTTAACCCTTGTGTAAGTATATGGTTTTGGTAAAAAACTAATTATAGGATGCACTATTGGAGGTGGCATGCTGCTGCTTTTTATGCAGAGCTTCTTTTTAAACTGTACATAGCCCCAAACAAGAGAGAAGAGAGATGGTTTCATAGTTTCTGAATATAAGGAGCCTTTTGAGTCTTTAGGTGAATTTAACAACACATGTCTACAATTGGATAGCAGAGGGAAAAAGAATTAGGAAAACATTTTAACAGTTTGAAAATTGTGAGGCTTGGTGCTGCCCTACATTACCCTGTTGTCCTAGGCACTGGCCCGTGAGTGCAATTATGGTAACTGCAACCTGCTAGAGGACGCAGCAAAGTATTTTCCATAACGTCTCCTTATAGTAGTATAGTATGGTATAGCATAGTATAGTAGTGTAGACATGAAAGCCAACTATAATGTGCATTTAGAATTCTGCTGCCTCTACAGTCTCTTGCATCAAGTCTCTTGTGCCAAAAACATAATGTAAGCCCTATGCAGAATTGTCTGTGCATAAATTGCAACTGCTTGTGTCTCTGTTGGTGTTTTATATGGATGTCATTTTGCTTTAGCAGTTTTGCATTTTTTTTTTGGCTAAAGTTTCAGTTCTACAGTTGTTTTTTAGCAAAATAAATGTCACAAACATAGGCAATTGGGCCAGGACATGTTTTGTGGCAGCAGCCATCCTCATTTAAATTGTAAAGTAATGATGATTGGTAATGAAAATATTCATGCATTTGTTATTTGTAATTCTTGCAAATGTTCATTTAAAATAAGAGTGGGTATAATATAATTCCATAAGTGAATAAACATCATTATTGTACATTTTCTTTTTTTAAATGATACAGTGTCCGATGATACAATGATACAATTATACAATACAATGATGCAGGATCGCCATTACAGTTTGTCACCTTTTTTGTCCCTCGGTTTTCCCCCTTTGCATCATTAGGTCTGTATGGTCACCCTTATGAACTTAAAAAATTCCCCCTGTATTTTGCATTAAAAAAAAAAATGAAGTATGTGTGTGCAAAAATAATGGCATCAATGATCTATATGCATCTTTGCCTATTATTAGTGCAAACAAACATTTCAGGCATTGTTTTTAGGTAATTGTACAGAACATTGTCTGGGTAATGATGCTTTTTTCTAGCTATTCATATTACAAGTGTAGACCGTGTCAAAATGTGTGTTTCTAATATGCGGAGATCCAACACAGCCCAGGCAATCAGCAAGCACCTAATTGTAAATATATGTGTCTGGGTTCTGTACTTTACAAGCAGAAGGAAGAGCCTTAATGGGGATATGAAGAATGTCTTAATATGTGTGTAAAATGGGCTTAGAAAGGGGCATAACTAACATCCAGAAATGTCAGTGTGTTAACTACAGTACATGGACTCTTTGAGCATCTGATCTGAGCCAGTTTGCCAACGTGAGGTTTTAAAAATGATTGACTGCTCAGATACATGTGCAGACAACTGTCAAATGAAATTAAGATATAATCACCCAGTCTTGATATCCAACACTTCCAGGTGTGTCAAATACCTGCTGTTTTACTGCACACTGTGATTTCACCCACCAGCCTCGACACCACTACAGGACACAGTAATGAGGTAGTGGCCAGTGGATGGATACCAGCAGAGATCATTGCTCGGCAAGAGAAGGAAGATCGCAGTCGCCATGCTTCAGACAGTTAAATTGTTACAAAACCCACAAAAATCAGTCTGTATATGCAGTAAAGCATTCTTGTTATACTCACTATGGAACCTAAGGGGTTAATCCTCTGCATTGTATAAAACAGCTGTTTGATCCTGTCTTCTCTGATCCTCCCCTACTTCCACTATCCCCAATCCATCTGCTGATAGTACAGAGCCTTGGAGGCACTCTGAACATGCTCAGTTTGATGTGTATTGCTAGAACCTTTTTTTTGGGGGGGGGGGGGGGGGGGGTAGGGGGCGCATGTGATCAGCACAGGGCCAACTAGCACTGTCCAGACAGAGGGTCAGGGGTCATGCAGCCTCATAGGACAGTCAGAGGAGAATGAAAACTCCTCCTACAATATTTAATCAGTTTTCAGCAGGACACTAATAGAAGTCACAAGACTGCTATATACTGCTAATGATAAAAGGTATTTAGCAGTTTATATTTACTAAAATAATTGCATTTCCATGTTCTGTGTACTGTGGGAGATCAGATATAGTGAATGCAGGGTCAACAGGGCTTAAAACTTTAAAGGAGATGTAAAGGCAGAAGGTTTTTTCATGTGTAGAATGCATTAAGCCCCCCCCCAGCACCCCCCTAATTATCTACCTGAGCCCCTTCTCTATCTAGCGATGTCCATGATCCCCTCAGCCATCCAAGACACTCCTCCTAATTGACTGAAACAGAGCAGCGGCGCCATTGGATCCCACGGCTGTCAATCAAAGTCAGTCAGCCAATCAGGGGAGAGGGGGGAAGGTCGAGGCTCCGTATCTGAATGGAGACACAGAGCTCTGACTCAGCTTGGGTGCCCCCCTGTAGCAAGCTGCTGCCTGAGGGGCACTCAAAGGAGGGAGGGACAAGGAGCAGCAAAGAGGGACCCGAAAAGAGGAGGATCCGGGCTGCTCTGTGCAAAACCACTGCATAGAGGAGGTAAGTATAACATGTTTGTTATTTAAGAAAAAAAAGAATAAGCCTTTACAATCACTTTAAGTATTAATAATCTTCTATAATAGAAGATTAGAATAGAGTGCTTGTATCTTAATTTTGATTGCCAAGTGACAGAGTCACTGGGGTCTATTTACTAAAGCTGGAGAGTGAAAAATCAGTTCAGCTTCTAAACTCAGCTTGTTCAATTAAACTTTGGCAATAAAACCTGTTGATTGACTTCTATGCAGAAGTGAGACCGATTTTGCACTCTCTAGTGTTAGTAAATAAACCCCTCAATGTCTAGTTGTTGGCCAAGAAGTTCTTGTTGGTTTCACTGAGATGCAGTATTTCTGGTCTAGCACAATGTAGTGAAAGGATGCTACTTTTTTTTTTCCAGGTGAAATAGCCACAAATGCAGCACTGCTGATATAGTTATTATCGGTTATAGGCAAGTATGATTCAGACATATCCTGATACATGAAAACAGCAGTGAGAGATGATTGTATCCCCTACTGCAGAGTTCACACAACATCACCTTTCATTGTGCCATTTCCCTTCAGCTTCCTTCACCTGCATTCCTATTCTTCCTGCTGTTAGACGAATAGAAGCTTCAGCTGATGACGGCCACAGCTGCCCGAAAAAATATATCACTTTTTGCTCCCGTCTGCCTAACTGATAGCCCTCCTGTCCCATAAATTATCCAGCCACATAGCATCCAGTTTTACAAAGAAAGAAAGGCTTTGCTATTAATCCTGCTTGATAATGGTTAGTATAATTGGCTTAAAGCACTTTCAGAATTGTTCCACCTTATTCCTCCATCTGGGTTCCATATGGGAGGCTTTTGGAGTTTATAGCAAACCTGTGCTTTGCCCATTCAGGAAAATAAAAAAAACAACAACACTTTGTTTAAAATCTACTAGCCCAAGAAGCTTCACTCCTCTGCCACAGTGTTCAGGTATGAAGGAGGATGTGATTCACTCCATGTAATGCCGCGTACGCACGGTCGGAATTCTCGTTGGAAAAAGCTCTGATGGTTTTCCCGTCGGAATTTTGACGGAATTTCGCTCAAACTGTCTTGTCTACACACGGTCACACCAAATTCCGACGGTCAATAATACCACGGCATAAAACATGTTCGACTGCACTATAAAAGGGAAGTTTAATGCTTCTGAGCATGTGTCGAATTGTTTCTGAGCAAGCGTCGGAATTTTGCGTTTCGGAATTGCATACACACGATCGTAAAATCCGATAGAAAGGTTTTCCGTCAGAAAAATTAAGAACAGGTTCTCAATCCAAAGTCCGTCAGAAATTCCGACAGAAAAAGACCGATGGGCATACACACGGTCGGAAAATCCGATGAAAAGCTCCCATCGGACTGTTTCCATCGGAAATTCCGACTGTGTGTACGCGGCATAACAGTGCTAGACAAGTCAGTGCTGTCATAGGGGAGTCCATAGCTCTGCATAAGCTATGACTCTGGCATCTCCTAGATTACACAGGGACTTCTTTTTGCTTTTAGGGGCTGAACAGAGTTTTGATGAACCTGCTTTTTTTTGCCCTGCATGTACAGGAGTACCTAAAAAAAATCACCAATAAGTGTATGTTGCATGACAAAAGCAATGAAACAGCATAAATCCTGCTGCGTTCCATTATTTCAGCACCATGGACAGCACCGATGGCACAACTGCTGCTGCTTCTATAGGGATCAGTGAAACTCTGGAGAAAACCTATTAAAAGCAGATGCAAGATAAATACGCTATATTGTCAAAAGTATTAGGACACCTGCCTTTACACACACATAATGGCATCCAAGTCTTAGTTCATAGGATTCAATATTGAGTTGGCCCACCCTTTGCAACTATAACAGCTTCAACTCTGGGAAGGCTGTCCACAAGGTTTAGGAGTGTGTCTATGGGAATGTTTGACCATTCTTCCAGAAGAGCATGTGTGAGGTCGCAGTCTCCACTCTAATTCATCCCAAAGGTGTTCTATTGTGTTGAGGTCCGGACTCTGTGCAGGCCAGTCAAGATCCTTGTGGGGATTGCCCCTTCCGCAGTTATGTTGGAACAGGAAGGGGCAATCCCCAAGCTTTTCCCCAAAAAGTTGGGAGAATGAAATTGTCCAAAATGTCTTGGTATGCTGACGCCTTTAGAGTTCCCTTCACTGGAACTAAGGGGCCAAGCCCATCCCCTGAAAAACAACCTCACACCATAGTCCTCCCTCCACCAAATGATTTGGACCAGTGCACAAAGCAAGGTCCATAAAGACAAGGATGAGCTAGTTTGGGGTGGAGGAACTTGACTGGCCTGTACAGAGTCCTGACCTCAACCTGATAGAACACCTTTGGGATGAATCAGAGCACAGACTGCAAGCCAGCCCTTCTCATTCAACATGCCTGACCTCACAAATGCTCTTCTGGAAGAGTTGTCAAACATTCAGATAGACACACTCCTAAACCTTGTGGACAGCCTTCCCAGAAGAGTTGAAGCTGTTATAGCTGCAAAGGGTGGGCCAACTCAATATTGAAACCTACAGACTAAGACTGGGATGCCATTAAAGTTCATGTGCGTGTAAAGGCATGTGTACCAATACTTTGGACAATATAGATTAATTAGGGTAAATAATGGAATCACTTCAGCAGCAAATTTGCAACACTAGCTTCTTGTGACCTTTACACCTTCAAATGAGCTGGAAATTTGAAAAGCCATTCTTGATCTAGTGATGTTCCACTGTCCATCTGCAGCTGTGCTGGTCTCTCTCTTATCAAAGGACAGAGAGGCAGCAAGCCCACACATGTGCCACCATAGCAAGAGGCTTGCTATGGTGCTGCATGCAGATGAGGAACAGCCCAGAGCACCAGCAGGGGACCTCAGAAGAGGAGGTTCAGAAATGCTTTGTGCAATATCATTGCACAGAGCAGGTATGTATAACATGTTTATTATTTTAGAAAAACACTCTATGGATTATTTAAGGCAGTATTAAATCCAAAACCAAACATTTATTAAATTGCAGCTTACCAATTCTTAGATGTGAGGGCTGCTATCGTTTTATTTTTTTAGACTTTCTTTGCTTGATTTTCATCTGGTGATCTGGCCAGTAAGTCTGTTGCTTTTCAACAGAGCAAGCTCTCTTGCAGTTAAAAGGTTTAGAGAAACCATTTACCACTGACAGTGGCGCTTGCAGTAGTCAACTTTTATTTATGTCAAACCTTTATCTCAGAAGGAAGAAAAAACTGGGGACCCAATACATCCAGCGTCTCCATTGAGGGTAAGCGCTACACGTATTTATGAAGATCCCATGTACTGGCAGAAACATAATGTCAATGTTTAACAGTAACTGCTTTGTAAGCAACAGCATATTTTAATAAAACATTTGACTTCTGAACCACCCCCACTAACCAACCTGAATTTAACTTTTCTCAAATTGATGGGTTAAATTCTACTACTAAACACTATGGGGTTGATTTACTAAAACATGAGAGTGCAAAATCGGATGCAGCTGTGCATGGTAGCCAATCAGCTTCTAACTAAGCTTGTTCAATTAATCTTTGACAAAAAAACCTGAAAGCTGATCAGTGGCATCACTAGGGTTGGTGTCACCGGGTGTGGTAAAGCATGGTGTCTCCCCCCTTCCCCGGCACTAACCAGGCTAGTGTGTCAGTGCGGGTCTCCCCCCTTACCTGCCACAATGGATGGAGCTGAGATGGGATTGGGGGGCTGGATAGAGCTGGAATGGGATTGGGGGAATGGATGAAGCCGGGATGGGATTGGGGGATGGATGGAGCCAGGATATGATCAGGGGATGGATAGAGCCTGGATGGGATTGTGGTGGTAGATGGAGCCGTGATGGGATTGAGGATGGATGGAGCCGGGATGGGATCGGGGGGTGGATGGAGCCAGGATGGGATCGGAGGGTTGGGTGGAGCTGGGATGTGATCATGGGGAATGGATGGAGCCAGGATGTGATCCGGGGGATGGGTGAAGCCAGGATGGGATCCAGGGGATGGATGGAGACAGGGTGGGATGGGGGGAGGATGGAGTAGGATCTGATTAGGGGTGGATGGAGCCGGGATGGGATTGGGGGTGCATGGAGCCAGGATAGGATCGGGGGGATGGAGCCGGGATAGAATCGGGGGGTGGATGGAGCTGGGATAGGATCTTTGATTTGGGGGGGTTAGAGGATATGTGCTAGGGGGTGCTTTGGGAGGGGAGAGGAATTGTGCTGGGGGAGGGGGGTCAAACTTCAAATCTGCCCCTACCTTCTACTTCTAGTACAAGTCCTCTCTAACCCAGACCAAAACACCCCCTAGCACCTATCCTCTACCCCCTCCAAATGCACTCCTGGTAGCATAATTGTTACCATAATCCCCCCCATCCCCAAGTCCCTCTCCTCTGCAATACTCCTGTTATTACATACCTCAGGGCGGTGCTGTAGCTTGGATGGTGTCCCCCCTCCTCCTTGGTTCTTCCTCCAGGCCTGTGTTCTTTAAACGTCAGAGCCGAGGAGGAATCTAGAGTCCGGTCTGCAGTGAGTGCAGCCAGCAGGGACACAGATGTGATTGCAGCCGCAGGGTGTGGGGGTGTGTGGGACAGTCAGACCAGGGCACCCAGTCTGTCTCTGCCTCACTCCCTCCTGCCCCACTCTCCCCATCGCATGGAGCAGAGGAGATTCCGGAAAGGAATGAGGGAGCCACATCGCCCCTTTTAATGTGGCACCGGTGCCAGTCTGAGCCTGGTGTCATCCTCTGCCGGTTGTCACCTGGGTGCGGGATGCATTTAAAGTGTATCTAAACCCCAAAAAAATATATAAAATTTTTGTTTTGGGGTTTAAATATGGTTTAAACCAGGTATCGAGTCCTGCAGGAATGCATGGGAACAGCATTCCTATACTTTTTCAACAGCGGGAATGCGGTTCCCATTAGCAGCCACATCCTGCAGGACTGAGAACTGTGGCAGGCTGTGTGGGTGTGCGGGAAGTAAAGGGCATCCATGCCAATGGGGGGTGGTCCGCCCCGGGTGCCAAACATTGGGGGGGTGTCATCCTGGTGCTCCCATCCTCTCCTTCCTCTCTCCTCCTCCTCCTCCAGTGGCCGATGTAACAAAGTCCCACCTCCTAGACTTGAGTGATAGGCAGAACACTGATCCAATGCCGGCAAATTGAACAAGTGTGAAGTGTTTATAAGAGGCAGGACCTTGTTACAGCGGCCGCTGGAAGAGGACTACCGAGGGAGGGGAGGACAGGCGTGCTGGGATATTCCAATCCCAGACCTGCTACACAGCGGATAAGGCTAAGAAGGCTGCATTGCTGGGCACTGGTAAGGCTGTATTGCTGGGCACTGGTAAGGCTGCATTGCTGGGCATTGATGAGGCTGCATTTGATGGGCACCGGTAAGGCTGCTATCCTGGGCACTGATCAGGCTGCATTACTGTGCACTGGTAAGGCTGCATTGCTGGGAGCAGCGCTGAATGTCTATGTGCATGCGATAAAATGCATGCGTTCAGTAGCCATTAATGCTGGTGCCAAATTGCCTGTATAAGGGCAGCAGCTGCACTAGTGCATTGTTATCTGATCCGCAGCTTTACCCCGTGTACCTGTTCCTGTGATCTCTGCTTGATTCCTGTGTTTGACCTGGCTTATCCTGACCATGCTTGCTTTCCTCCTATCCTGACCTCGGCTTGCCTTAAAGACTTTGTTATATCTTCCATCTGCCTGATATCCTGTTGCCTACCTCTGCCTGCACTTTGACCAATCTCTGCCTGCTGTTTATGCTGGTACCTGATCCTCTGTTGCTAACCTGGATTGTCTGACTTTGCATCCAGTTATCAGTCTATCCTGCTCTGCATAGTGCCTGGTGATGCTGGCCCTACATCTGCTATGTGCCTGCATCTGCTGTTCATGTTGCCATCCACTGCTTTAGCCATCCAGCCCAGCTCAGGTGACACACCTGCCATACACTTCTGCAACCAACGGAAGATCCTGCAGGCACTCTTACCTCACCGCGTTTTTGTGGCCACTGTCACAACTCCAGTGGCCCTTGAGCCAGGGCCATTTGATGAGCACTGGTAAGGCTGCATTTTATGGGCACTGGCAAGACTGCAATGATGGACACTGATCAGGCTGCATTTTATGGGCACTGATCAGGCTGCATTTGATGGGCACTGATCAGACTGCATGTTATGGGCTCTGAGGAGTGAGCTACACTTTGCACAATCAATACAGGCAGCCTGAGGAGAAGGGCCCTGGGCCAGCACACTCGGCACTCTTCTGCACAGACCAACACATGTGTGCGGACATTTTGGGGCAGGAGGGGCCCCACATATCGGAGCCTGCATAGAAACAGTGCAGGATGGGCCCCCAGACCTCAGGAAGACCCTGCATAGAGACATGGTGCAGAAAGGGCACTGCAATTTGTTTTAGAAACTCCCTGTGCGAGGGAACCGTTATCATACATTTTGGCGTTTTTTTTGTTTTGTTAGTATAGCATACAGGTTAAATGATTTTGTTGTTACATCTGTTCTATATTTATTTGTTTATATTTTTATTTGCATGTGAATTTTGAAGGTGCACTCATAAACTGTCACTTTACAATAAATGTTGCACTCTTATTTGTTCAAAAAGGAGTGTGTATTATATTTATATATATATATATATATATATATATATATTTTATTTTTTTGAGGTGTGGTGGATAGGGATTTTGGGTAGGATCCCACACTTTTTTCCCCAGGACTTGACACCTGCTTTAAACCAACATTTACTGAAAATTACACTATTACATACAGTTTGTGTGTACCTCTATCAACTGCCAATCAGAAACAGCTGGGAGATCAAATGAAGCAAAGAAATGAAGCAAGGTATCCATCAGATCATTTTATCTAAACAGCAGACATTTGGAATGAGTCTTGTCATCTCTCATTAGCTGCTAGATAGGTATAATTTAGTAACCCATTCCGAGCAATATTTATTTATTTTATTACAGGTATTTATAAAGTATGCAGTCCTTTACACACTGTTCATTCACATCAGTCCCTGTCCTCAAGGAACTTAAAACCTAAGGTCCCTATCTCACAAGCATACAATGCATTCACATACTAGCATAGCTCCCAACTGTCCCTGATTTGGAGCAATGTCCCATTGTCCCTCATTCCTCCTCATTTGTCCCTCATTTTGGTCTGATCTATATAGCTGTATATAAAATGCAATTTTTATCTACCAGAACGCGTTTTCCCGCACTAAACCTTTCATCTGATTTCTAAATTGCTGTATTTGTAAATTCCAAAAGCCAATATAAAGGGATAGTAGTGGTAAAGTTGCTGGTGTAACCAATCTTGTTTTTTTGTACAATTCTCCTTTAAGGGGGCGTAGCAAGGGTGTGTCCTATGCCTGGATACTTTTGCTGACAGGTGAACCTCATTTCCATCTCAAAATGTTGGGAGGTATGTACTAGGGCCAATTAACCTTCCAGCATGTCTTTGGAGTTTGAGAAGAAACCAACACAAGCACAGGGAGGAAACCAACACGAGCACACTCAGCCATTTTACTTGCCTATAGAGTATAGACAATAATACTATGATTTTCATTAAAGTGGATGTAAACCCAAAAATGTATTTATTTTTTTTTATTTCAAAGTATTTTATTGAAAAATAGAACAAAATACAAACAACGGTGAATGACAAGGTACAAATAACAGTAGATTTAGGAATCTGCAACAACGGGTAATACATGACTACCAGGTAAGAGAAGCAATTGACCAGACATCGGTTACTAGGAGAAAAAACAAGATCGTAAGGTCCAATTTATAAAGCGAGGGAGGAGAAGGTCTAATGGGCTATGGAACGAGCAAAGGCACCCCACTACCAGGCACCCCGAATGGGAGCTGTCTGTGCCCTATAGGGGGAACCCACGACGTCCCACCGCCCAGCTATGTGATTAACCAGTATCGGACTAGACCTACTCTGCCAGGTTACTGATAGTCAAGGAGGTACCCGTAAGTGTCGACCTGTCATTCAATGCACAAACTTTAAAAAGGTAGTAAAGCCAGGAGCAGAAGGCAGAAAAGTGAGAAGTGAAGTGGGATTGAAGAAGAGAGTACGGGGGTTAAAGAGATGAAAGAGGAGGAGAGAAGAGAACAGTCAGGAAATTCGGAGCAGCAATTATAGTGATAAGTTTAGGAGATTATGGAGTTAGTGAGCCAAGGAGTACCAATGTATATGGCCCAGGGTTCCCAGGTAGATTCAAATTTACGGACCGTGTCAGAGATAATGTTGGCTAGTTTTTCTTGTGACATTATCCAGGACACTTTCTGAATGACTGCCGGGAAGGATATCCTGGGTTTTTTCCAGGCCTTGGCTACCGTAAGTTTGGTCCCCAGTAAAATAAATTTAACAAGACTTCGTGTGGCTTTGGATACATTTGGAATATGAGCATTGAGAAGGGCCACCATAGGAGATCTGGGGATCTGGGTTCCTGCAATCCTATCAATCAAGTTAAAAACTTTTCTCCAGAATGAGCGTATTCTGGGACATTCCCACCAAATATGTGACATGGTCCCAATGAGTCCGCACCCCCTGAAGCACAGTGGACTAGCCGTCGGAAAAATCGAAGCAAGACGAAAGGGGGTGTAGTACCATCTGGATATGATTTTCAAACTAGCTTCAATGAGTGTAGTGTTTAGAATGCTCTTGAAAGAACTAAAGCTTGCGTTCTGCCAGGTCTCCAGTTCCCATTGAAACTGAAAGTCTGCCTCCCAACTTTGCATGTAGGAGGTTTTAGTTGTTGCTGAGGTGAGTGACGAGTAGATTGTAGACACCCCCCCCCCCCGCTGATCCATGGACTAACCGCACCATATTTCATATTCCGTAAATCGAGGGGGGAGGGGCTTATTCGTCCAGAGTTTGTGTAAATAATGAGAGATTTGTCTAAATCTGAAATGTTCAGAGGCAGGTAGGTCCAACTGCTTCGTACAATAGGAGAGAGTAAACGGGCCCGAGGTTGAGAAAAAGTGACCGATTCGGTAAAGCCCCTTATCCAGCCACCATTTAAATGCTTGTATATTTTGTCCAGGGGGAAAATCAGGATTGTGAAACAAGTGGGACAGGGGTTTATAATCAGAGATTAGGTTCGTAGAGGAACGAACCTTGTCCCAGAGGGCAAACATATGCGAGAGGGTAGGGGCCAGAATTGGGGGGCGCAATTTCGGGTTCGACCAGAGGAGATAATCCAGGGTATGATGGGGTACTGCTTGCCTTTCTAAAAGGACCCAATCCGGCTTCTCGTATTTAGAGTACAGCACGGAGAGTTGGGCAATCCGGGCTGCAAGGTAGTATTTATATAAATGGGGCAATCCCAAACCCCCTTTCTTTCTATGTATGTACAGTGTGTGTTGCGGAATTCTATAACCTTTTGAGCCCCAAATAAATTTAAGGATCTTGCTTTGGAATGTTTTAATATGATCCCTTTTGATAGGGATTGGTAGAGAACGGAAGAGGTAAAGGAGTCTGGGGAGCAACGTCATTTTCACCGAATTGATCCTCCCGAGCCAAGAGAGATTATGTTTAGACCATAATTGGAGATCCAGCTCCAATTTCCGGTACATGGGAGGGTAATTAGAGCTATAAAGATTCTCTATTTTGGCCGTGAGGTCAATGCCAAGGTATTTAATGGAGGATGTGTTCCAGTGGAACTTAAAGTGTTGTCGTAGGGAGTCAACTGTTGAAGGGGGGAGTGACACATTGAGAGCGTTAGACTTATCATAATTTACCCGAAGCCCGGATATGTGGGCAAATTCGTTCAGGGAGTCACAGAGGTTTGGTAGGGAAGTCGTCGGGGAGGTGATGAAGAGGAGTATGTCGTCTGCGAAGAGTCCACATTTGTGGATCTGGGATCCACAGCGGACTCCGTGAATGTTGGGATTCTGTCGGATGGATATAGCTAGCGTTTCAATAGCTATAGCGAAGATTAGGGGGGATAATGGACATCCTTGCCTGGTGCCTGTAGCGATGGAAATAGGTTGGGAATAGTGACCTTGTAGTTTGATTCGGGCAGTGGGGTTGGAGTATAGGGCTCGTATTAGACCCAGGAAGTTCTCGCCAAAGCCCCAGCGTTTCAGGATTTCAAATATATAAGTCCAGGAGACTGAGTCGAAGGCTTTTTGGAGATCTAGGGAAAGAAGCATACCTGGTTGTTTAGGGCCCCCATCCCATCCCGATTGAAGTAAGGAGACTATATCTATGGCTCTCCTGATCTGGTCAGGGCCTTGTCTGCCCGGGATGAACCCCACTTGATCTTTATGTATGTATCTGTGAATGATAGAAGCCAGACGGTTCGCTAATATTTTAGTGAGAATTTTCAAGTCACTATTGATGAGCGATATAGGTCTATAATTACTGACCTCCTCTGGATTCTTATCCGGTTTTGGTATGACTGCGATGAAAGCGGAGTTAAGATGGGGATCGAGTGGGGTTCCCTTCACTTTAGAATTAAGAAATTTAGTAAGGTGGGGAATCAGGGTAGAAGGAAATGTTTTGTAATATAAGTTGGGAAGGCCATCCGGGCCTGGTGCCGAGTTAGTTTTTAGATTTTTAATGACAGTCTGGACCTCTTCTTCCGAAAAGGATGCTTCCAGTATTTCCTTGTGTTCAACTGAGAGGGAAGGGACAGGGATCCCGTCGAGATAAGTTGAGACAGCAGCCTTGTCAGCGGAGTTTTGTGTACCGTAAAGATTGGAGTAGAAGTCATGAAACACTTTGAGTATTTTAACAGGGTTAGAAGTTGTGCTCTGTCCAGGGATTCTGATTTTGGGCATTACGTAGGAACGAAACCTTGGTGTAAGTCTGGAGGCTAACATGGAACCCATCTTGTCTCCCTGGGTGTAAAATCTGTTCTTACTCCATCGAATTTGTTTTTCGGCTTTTGCAGTCAGCGCCAGGTTAAGTTCGAGTCTGGTTTTGTCAAGTTGGGCCCGCAAGGAGGGTGACGGGTGTTTTTTGTGTTGGGAGCTAAGGGAGGCGTATAGGTCGTCAAGTCTTTTAATGTCTGCTGTCCGTTCTTTTTTGATTTGTGTCGTTAATTTAATTATTTCGCCCCTGATAAACGGTTTGTGGGCTGCCCACAGGGTTTCTGCTGAGATCCCTTCAGTGTTGTTAAGTGAGAAATAATCTGTGAGAGAATTCTCCAGCATTTGAACTCTCACCGGATCCGAGAGCAGAGACTCGTTCAATCTCCATTGACCGAATCCCGGCTTCGGGTATCGTCTGTCCATGGATAAAGTAACAATGGCGTGGTCGGAGAGAACGGTATCATTGATTCTCGAGGAAGTAATTCGGGGGATAGTACGGGTCTGGATCAGGAGGTGGTCAATCCTGGCGTATAGATTATGAGGAGTAGAAAAGTGGGAGTAGTCTCTCTTTCCAGGGTTGAGTTCCCTCCAGACATCCGCTAAGCCCTGAGTATGTAAAAGTTTGGCTATCTTGAGGCTTTCCCTAGAGGGCCTAGTAAGTTGGGAGGAAGGGGGTTTGGATCTATCCAGAGACTGGTCGAAAGCGGAATTAGAGTCCCCCCCGAATATGACCGTACCGTCCAGGAGTGGAGATAGAGAGTCAAGCATACGTTTGAAGAAGGCCGCTTGCCCCTTGTTGGGCGTGTAATATGAGATGAAAGAGAAGAGTTCCTCCCCAATGGTCCCTTTCACAAGGATATATCTGCCCTCGGGATCTTTCATTTCTGAGGTCAAGGAAAAGTTACAGCTTTTGGCAAAAGCAATAGCAACCCCTTTAGTCTTGTTTTCTGCGTTTGCCAAAAAGAAAGTGGGGAAGTGGGCATGAAGGAATTTGGGGCTATACCGAATCGGGAGGTGTGTTTCCTGAAGCATGACAATATCAAGCCTGGAAGATTTATATGTATTGAACAACTTCTTTCGTTTCGTGGGGGAGTTCATACCCTGCACATTGTGGGTAGCTATAATCAATTTGTTCAGTGTGCGGTCAGCCATGGAGACTATAGAGGGGGGAGTGCAAAAATCTGCCATCACTTACCTTGATGAGTTCCGTCCCGTAGTGGGTGTGAGGATAGACTTCTGAACCACAGCCTATAGATGATACTGGATGTGCTTCTCGTGGGAACATGTACACTAGAAAAAGAACATAGGTTAATTGCTGCTCCGAAAGAAAGAGAGGGGAAAAGGAAGTAGGAGAAGGGAAAGAAAAGGGGTCTAGCGCGCTCTCATCTGGTGACAGAGAGGACCAGATGGAGAGGCCAGACCGAATGTTCACCCTGCGCTTAGAAGCGCGGGGATCCAAAAAAGAAAAAAAATTCTCCATGCCAAACTTGGCCTGGAGATCCTAACCCTACGAGTCCGGAAGGGAGTCAGAGGGATAGGAGGAGGCGCATGTGTACCACCCCAGACCCGGGCCTAACGGGTCTGAGTGAGATGCAAAACAATAAACATAAATTGAAACCAGTCCTGAGAGCAAAATTTCATTAGTCAGGGGTTATGCACAAAACCGGAACCTGTGCAAAGCAAGACTGGGGAAGCGGGGAGGGATATCTATTCCCTTGTTGCAAGCAGAGACATCAAGGTGAAGGGTCCATGGAATCCAGCCGGATACTAGTGGAGAATGAGCTGTGCTGACAACTGAGGACAGTTCTCCTTTGAATTATTTGTGGGTCCATAAAGATCCGTTCAGCCGATGGGGTTAAGAAATGGCTGGTAGCGTCAGGAGGGTAGGGGTATCTACCATAGAGTCCAGGAATCAGATTCAGGAAGCTTTAAGCCTCAAAGTCAGTTGGAGAAGAAGTGGAAGACCGACGTGGAGAGGCCTCCAAGTCAAAGTGAGGCAAAGGGTTGCCTTCATGTCGCATTCAACGAGGACCATTGTGAGTCGATCGGCGAGTTTTGTTCTTGTTCCAGAGGGGGTTGGGTGGACTCGTTGGGAGCGGGCGTTTGTTGGAGGCCGCTGGAGGGGTCGAGACATCCATGCTTGCCTCTAGCTCTATCACATTGAGTTTCAGAAGTAAGTGTTCGCCAGCTATGAAGTTGGAGAAGGAGTGTTCCTGGCCTTTCAGGGAGAATTTCACAGCAAAAGGGAAAGACCATCGGTATTTAATGTCCTTTTTCGTGAGAGCTTGCAGAAGAGGTTTCAGTGTTCTTCTACGTTGGATAGTGGAGGGGGCTAGATCAGCGAATATTTGCACTGGGTGACCCTGACACGTCACCTGAGTCATGGCTCGGGCCTGCTTCATTATTGCTTCCTTAACCGCATAAAAGTGTGGTTTAGCTATGATGTCTCTGGGAGTGCCATCCTTCCTAGGTGGTCCAAGGGCTCTATGGGCCCTGTCAAGTTCCAGGCGGTGAGAAGGTATATTAGGGATTAGGGATTTCATGAGGTCCTGCGTTGCAGAGGAGACATCTTGGATGGATTCTGGCAGGCCTCTGATCCTAAAGTTGTATCTTCTAGATCTGTTTTCCAATTCGTCGATGCGGGACATGGCGGTGTCTAGTTGATCATGGAGGGTAGAGATGAGTTCAGAATGTTGGTGGGCTACTGCCGTGGTCTGATCCACCCTGGCTTCAACGGCGTCAATGCGTGACCCAATGTTTTGGAGGTCTGCCTTGATTTCTCCTGTGATTTTGGCGGCTGTGGAGGCTAGGCCCGTGTCCAGGAGGGTTGATAGCCTGAGGAAAAGGTCTTCCATGTTAAACGGTCGATCCCTGTCATGGGTAACATATGTAGGAGAATCAGTGAGGGCGGCCATTACAGGCCCTGCTGGGGAAAATGGAGGGTCCCCAAAGGAGCGGTTCAGGAGGGATGCTGTGGAGGCAGGAGAGGGTGTCATCTCTAGATGGCATGGTGGTGGAGGCCCTGGGGTGAGGTGAAGGTGGGCTAGGGGGTCCACTTGCTTGTGTTCCTGCTGTGTAGTCAGGATGGATGGATGAGGTGATTCCTGAGGTGAATCTGCAGCAGCGGCGGCCATCTTGGTACACCCAGGCCGTGAGGAGATCGTGTAGAAATTCTCCAAATTCTTCCTGGGGGGGCCCCTGGACATATGGGGGTGATCCCTGGCCTTATTAGGTCCGGATCGCCTAACACAGGCGATTTGAAACGCTCTCAGGATGGCGCTGTGATGGCCGTTAGGTCCGGGGTGCCGCTGAGCTCCGTGATCAAGCGTCCATCACGGAACCCTCGCGCATGCGCACTCCGTATTTATTTATTTTTGATGTCATAATGTAGAGAATAAGATTTCCTTTCATTTGAGCCCAGTATTGCCACACAGATTTACTCGAGGCCTGAGCAATCCTCTTTTATTGTTCAGTTAGAGAAATCTTGACAAAGTCTTGAAAACTTTGTCAAAAACGCCCCCTTGCTGTGAGTGACAGGTGATTTACATATCTCATGCACTAGCCTGAGACAGGTTATCATCAGATCACTGGATGTTCTACTCTGCCCAGCTCTGACTACATACATCTCCCCTAAATCACTTGTCTGTCTATAGTCTGCTGACTGTTCACTGCATCCCATGATGAGAAACATCCAGTCAAAACACAGTAAAGCTGGGAGAGCTGGAGGGGAGGGGGATGTGAATTGTGAACTTTTTACACAGGATGTGCCTGTCTCAGGCTAGTGCATGAGATATGTAAATCACCTGTCACTCATAGCAAGGGGGCGTTTTTGACAAAGTTTTCAAGACTTTGTCTAGATTTCTCTAACTGAACAATAAAAGAGGATTGCTCAGGCCTCGAGTAAATCTTGGGTTTACATCCACTCTAAGATGTTGAACACTAAAAGATGCAAACTAAAAGGAAACTAGTACTGAAAGCCTATGGAGTCTACCATTGCTGACCTCTCTTTGTACACTGCTAGATGTGTCACTAGCCTGGACGATGTATGCAGATCAGGAGTTGTTCCATATCAGTGACTCAGAAAGTGCAATGGATGTTATTGATTATCAAAAAACTCATAGCTGAAGACATTGAAGATCAGTGATGCGGGCTGCAGGGCAGGTAAGTATTAACCCTCAGCTCTGGACTGTTTCTGCAAGACCCCATGCCCTGTGGGCATAAAAAATGCTGCTTATACAGATAGTTTTTTTTTTTTTTTTCTTTCAGCCCTTAGAAGCAACTATATGTTAGCCCAGTGTTTCTCAACCTTTTTTCAGTCAAGGCACGCTTTCAAATTCTGAACAATCTCATAGCTCCCAACTGTCCCTGATTTCGAGGGATTGTCGCTGATTTTGAACAAAGTCCCTCTGTCCCTCTTTCCTCCTCATTTGTCCCTCGTTTTGGTCTGATCTATATAGTTGTATATAAAATACACTATTTATCTTTCAAAAGGTGTTTCCCAGAGCTAAACCTTTCATCCAATTTCTAAATTGCTGCATTTGTAAATTTCCAAACCCAATATAAAGGAATAGTAGTGGTAAAAAAAGCATTTGTGGGTTTAACCAATCATTTTTCCCCATAATTCTCCTTTATGAGGGTGTGGCCAGGGGTGGGGCCTATGGCTACATACTTTTTCTAAAAGGTGTACCTCATTCCCATTTCAAAAAGTTGGGAGGTATGCAATCTCGAGGCACTCCATTCTAAAATGTAAAAAACTAAACAAATAGTTTTGCATAATGCAGCAACATCCTCATACATGGGACACCCAACGCTAGAGGTGATATATTCAAAGCAAATACACCTCTACACACTAGTACTAGTATTCGAATGCTTCTCCCTCCCTCAGTTAATGTGACCCCAGCGCTGACAGGGAGCGCCAGGAGAGGGGTATACAAGGATGCTGTGCAAGCGCATGACGGGCCCCCTTAATAGCCAATTACATCATTGGTTGTTAATACGCTAACAGCTAGAAAAAGACATGCTTGATCCACCAGCTGGCTTGCATACATTTTTGGGCAATTTTTTTGACATTTGGCCTGGGCACCCTGGATGTTTGGATGTTTACAGGCATATTTATAGAGGAGCATTTACAGGCTGTAAAAAAAAAAAAAAAAAAAGCATCACAGGTGCGAAAAAATTTTTAGGCACATCAAGCATTTTTAAGTGTACGTTTTTTCTAGTGTTTTGAGATTTTTTCTGCAGCTTAGTGAGCATTGACCCTAAATGTCCCTTGAGCACCCTAAAAAAATAGCAGCTCTGGCTGCAATAATGCTATACTACCCTTTAATCCTATGCTGTATTGTGTAGGGTGCCATGGCCCACCCCCTAGCATGGAAAAGATGGAAAAGAGTGATGATGATGTTATCGTCACATCAGGTTTCAACATGCAGGACTGCCATAATAAGAACCATGAGTCCCAAATAAGTTAATTAAAACCAATAAATATAATTGAGAGGAGAGGGCTCAAACCAAGGGGGTGAGGGAGCAAGGATTTTTTCTTTTTTTCACCACCTTCACCACACCACCACCTCTACCTTTCTTCTGTGAGTGCTATTCCTATTCATTCAAAATAAATGAATTCAGTTCAAACAGATATGGTCTAATTTGGTAAAGGAAATTAACATAAGGATGGATAAATTGAAATGGGTATAGTTGCATTGCGAGCTTGCTTAAATACATGCATAAACCTCACCATCCAGCAACTCATAACCTTTTACATCAAAATAATTCTGCTTTTGTGCCATCAGTTCCAAGGTGTATTAAGGAACTCTGGCAATGTCATCTGGCGGCATCGCCCTTTTGTGATGTCACCGACCCAGCGTGCACCAGTTGGTGACGTCACATGGGGGCAGTACCACCAGGTGATTTTGTCAGATGGTGCTGTCCTTACCTATTTAAGTTTGCAGGGAGCCTTTGTCGCAGGCAGAGCTTTTCTTTCTTTCTTCTTTTTTTGTGTACGGTGGTGTGGCCTAAACGGCGGACATTCAGACACATCAGGAGGCATAGTAGGGGGACTCTCTCACCCCCCACATATATAGGCCTCTATTGCGGCACATCTTTAGGATATTTTCACCTGGATCTCCCCCATACACGCAGCAGACACCTCAGGGAATCACCAGATGTACTCAGGAGCGGTAAGGAGAAACCTGAAGCCTGCATTTGAAGCCGCCCAATCTCAGTCAGAGACAGCCAATATGGCGGCGGTCCCTCACCACTCAGCTGTCACATGTACCTGTATGTGCTTTTTCCGGATCCGTTCTCCACTGTTCTCTCATAGAACACACCCTGGCAGGCTTTTTTCACCCACAACTACAGCCTGGGGATCCGGGCCTATTGCAGAACATTAATGTGACAGAACTCTTTGCCAAGTTTTCAGAACTTCTGCAGCACACTGCACACAAGATAACAAGCGACATTAAAGCTGACCTGCAGCAAATAGGTACCCGCATAGATGTTGTTGAAACACATCTGGAATCCACTATTGCCAGAACTAATCAAAACTCAACCTGCATACAGATTCTGCAGGACCAATTAGAGACTGCCAATATGAAAATTGACGACCTCGAAAATAGGAATAGGAGGTACAACTTTAGAGTCCGGGGCTCCCTGAATCATACAAAGATGTTCCCGACACCATTAGATCTTTTATTCAGACCATGCTCCCTGACACACCACAACACAGATTGGAGCTTGATCGTGCTCACAGAGCGCTCAGACCACCTAGAGCTGACGGTCTCCCCCGCGACATAGTGGTCAAGCCTCACTTTTACTCAGTCAAGGAGGACATAATGCGGAAATCGAGAACCACACCCAAAATCATATTTCAAGGCCACCACTTGCAAATTTTTGCGGATTTATCTCCATCGACTATCCAAAAGAGGAGAGCTTTAAAACCGCTACTTCAAGTCCTGATGGACAAGGAAATCAAGTACTGGTGGCTTTTTCTGTTTCAACTTAAATTCCTGCTGAAAGGCAAAGCGTACACCTTTGGTTCCCTGCAAGAGGGAGAAAAACTCTTACTCCACCTAGGCCTCATCAGCCAAGAACCTAACCTTCAACATCATACCTCAGCGAAAAGACAACTTCCAACCAGCCCACTGACTCCGGTTTGGGAATCTGCGAGATCCAAGAAGTCCAAGGAAACCGTTCCCCCCTGATTCTGACATCCGGTCAGATCCTGACCCTCCAACCTTCTCTTCCACCTTTCTCAGGAACTTCCTCGAAAGGACTGTAACCCCCACATGTGCCTCATGAACTGTTCATACTCTGAGTTCCCAATTACTTCAACCAAGACGGTGTCATGAGGGCCACAAGTTAGGGAAGAAACTGCTAAACCCCTTCTCTACTCACGCCTTCAAACTCTCTCCCACCTCGCTTCTTCCTCTTCTTCCCTCGAAGTGGAGTTGAGGAAAGGGGGTCAACATGTCCATTACCCCCTTTTTTTTTTTTGCAAGGGATTTACCCCTCTGCTTGGCTATAGCTATCTGATCGATTGTCACCCTAGACCCCTGTTCCCCACACTGCCTCCCAACCCGCTTTGTATCCCGCTCATTACTCCCGGTACCCATTATTCCCCAGAGATCCAAGTGTATATGTTATTGTTTGTTTTAACATTTGTTGTAATTCATTCATTGATGTTATTCGTTCCGTTCAACATACTCACCTCCACGCGTTCCTTCTCTTGCCTACGGGTTCGAAGGGAGGTGCCCCTGTTACGGCTATGCTAGTGCCTTTCTTTTGTTATGTTAAGTTGGTCGATTCAAGAGGCCTACCTGCTGGGGTGGTGTTCATGCACCCCCTCTTGTCTGGTTGCTTGGGCATATTGTCCTACGCTAGACAAGCCTGTCCCCTGATTTCCAGAGGGATGTTTCTGGTTACTTTTTACTTACCGGTTATGCCCCCAACAAAGGCCAACTACATTTCTTCCAACACTTATTGAAAACTCTCACACCAAAGCTGGAAGGCACAGTTATTTTTGGTGGCGATTCCAACGCTGCGTTTGACCAGGGACTGGACAAGTCACGGCCCCTGGGAAAACGCCTCACCAGACCTACCAAACAGAGCCTCAGAATAGCCAAGTTGCTTTTCCAACATGGCCTCATAGATATCTGGAGAGAAGTAAACCCCACCCTGCGAGATTTCACACACTACTCCAACCCCCACAGATCTTTCGCAAGGATCGACCACATCCTTGTTTCATCAGCTTCTATCCCACTCACAAACAAAGCTTACATCAAGGACGTGGTCTGGTCGGACCACTCCATGGTGGTCTTGACACTTCAACGCCCAGTGGGCCACGCACCCCACAGACGTTGGAGACTCAACGAATCTATCCTGAGTGATCCTATCAGAGCCACAGAGATTGAAAACATTATCAAAAACTATTTTCTCACCAACGACACGCCTGAAACTGGTCCTACATGCCTTTGGGCTGCCCACAAGGCGGTGCTTAGAGGACATCTTATCCAAATAGCCCCCCAAATTCGCAAATCTTACAAAACAACGATTGATCAGTTAGATAGGGAATATTCAGCATTAGCCAAAAAACACAAGGACAATCCAAGTTCTGTCCCCACTACTAAATTGGACGCCGCTAGGACAGCATTGAACTTAGCTCTGACTACCAAGGCCGAAAAATGGATGCGGTGGAATAGAGCCAAATTTTATTGTCAAGGTGACAAAATTGGCCCTATGCTAGCAGGTAGACTCTCGCCCAAATTTAGGTCCCCAGCCCTCCCCAAAATTAAAATCCAAGGTGGCACTTTGTCCCAGAACCCCCCGACGCATCATGCAGGAATTTCACAATTTCTATAAATCTTTGTATAGTGGAGACCTTGGCCCTTCTCAAAAGGCGATCGATAACTTCCTTAATAATATCCAGACTCCCACATTGGAAGATAGACACAGACAATACTTAGATGCTCCTATCTCAGCGGATGAAGTATGCGCCGTTATTCACCGATTAAAACCCCATTCTGCTCCCGGTCCGGATGGCTTTTCCATTCCCTACTACAAATCATTCGCTACAACAATTGCCCCATATATGGCTCGCTTCTTCAATGCACTACGACAGGGGGGACAATTAGACTCTTCACTCAACATGGCCCACATTACAGTTCTCCCCAAACCAAACAAAGATACCAGCTCAGTCAGTAACTATAGACCTATATCTCTCATTAACAACGACCTAAAGATTCTGACTAAGATCCTTGCAGACCGCCTGGCCTCCTTCATCAGCCTATACATTCACAAAGACCAAGTGGGTTTCATCCCAGGGAGACAAGGTCCGGATCAGACTCGCCGTGCAATAGATATTATCTCCCTCCTTAATTCTAACTGGGATGAAAGCTCTCCCAGACAGGGTTGCCTGCTCTCCCTAGATCTCCAAAAAGCATTTGACTCTGTTCACTGGCCCTACATTTTCAGCACTTTACAACGCTGGGGGTTTGGAGATTCTTTCCTCAATATCATGCATGCCCTTTACTCAACCCCTTCAGCCCAGGTGCGTCTGCAGGGATTTTATTCTGAGTCTTTCCCCATATTTAGAGGCACAAGACAAGGTTGTCCGCTCTCCCCATTGATATTTGCCATAGCAATCGAATCCTTAGCAATAGCTATTAGAGCAGACCCAAACATTCAAGGCATTCAATGCGGTTCACGTCAGCACAAATGTGCTTTATTTGCGGATGACATTTTGATGTTTGTCTCTTCCCCACTAATCTCACTTCCTAACATTTGCCGCCTTCTAGACGACTTTGGAGCGGTTTCAGGCCTTAGGGTCAATTACAACAAATCACAGGCCCTTAATATCAACATACCAGATTCTCTCCTGACCAGGCTTAGGGACAGCTTTAAATTCTCCTGGAGCGATTCTTCGATCTCGTACTTAGGGATCAACTTAACCCCCAGAACTGAACTGCTCCATCAAGCTAATTACCCGCCTCTTTACCAAAAACTAGAAGCAGACTTAACCAGGTGGTCTGAGCTGCCCCTTTCATGGCTAGGAAGAATTAACACAATAAAGATGACACTACTCCCCCGCATCCTATATTATTTTAGGGCACTTCCAATCCCAATTGACAAAACTCGTCTACAGCGTTTCCAAGCCAAAATTATCAAATTTGTATGGGGCAAAGGGGGCCATAGATTATCTAAAGCAATCTTATTTAGATCTAAATTGGAGGGGGGCCTGGGCCTCCCCAATCTGCTTCGGTATTTCCAAGCAGCCCACCTTGCTCAATTTTCGATTGTTTATTCTCGCTGGGAACAACCTGACTGGGACCACATTGAGAGACAGGCAGTACCACTCCACACGCTTGACTATCTTTTATGGAGCCCTAAAAAACAACGTCCTCCGATTCTCTCCCCTACACTATCACACTCCTTTGCGCTTTGGGATGGCTTAAAGTCTAATGACCTACTAACCTCTCGCACAGAACCATTGTCACACATATTCCGAAACCCTGCTTTCCCCCCGGGCCTTGACATTAAAGCCTTCCAGTGGTGGCTTGATAAAGGGCTATACAGAATAGGACACTTCCTCAGACCTTTGGGCCCACTTTCCAAGGCATATTGTGTAAGTAAATTGGACATGCCATCAACTGAATTCTTCAGATTTTCTCAGATCTCAAACTTCTTAAATAAAAAATGCAAATCATTGCCTAACGGGACCCTTATAACTGAGTACGAAACGTGGTGTGGCCAGACCACTGAGCAGAGGGGGGGAATCTCGGTAATCTATAAGGCACTATCCTCGACACGGTCCAAGGCGCCCTACATGCTAGCATGGGAGGAAGATCTAGACCAACAATGGAACCTTGATACTTGGCATAGACACTTCTCCCGCTCCTTCAAAGGCATCCTCAATCCTTGCCTAATGGAAGCTAGTGTTAAGGTATTGTCCAGATGGTATCTGGTTCCATCAAAGCTAGCTAAAATTTTTCCATCGGCCTCACCTCTTTGTTTTCGAGGTTGCCATTTAAGAGGGGATATGCTACACATTTGGTGGTCCTGCCCCAGAATTCGTCAGTTCTGGCGCAAGATTTTCGCCTGGATCAGAAAAATATCCAAAATCTCAATTCACATGTCCCCACTAATTGCGCTTCTTAATTTCCCGATGCAGGGAGTTTCCAGGAGTACACAACGCCTTATTTACTTTATCCTCCTGGGGGCCAAACTTACGCTAGCCAAAGCGTGGAAACAACCCTCTGTCTCAACTCTACTAGCTAAAAGGAAAATCTCATGGATCATGAACCAGGAAAAAATGGCAAGTGTCCTCCTGGATCGCTCGGCTGCATTCACCGCCACTTGGGAGCCATGGGCTTCATTTGTGGGAGTTACCATCCCACTTTGACCTCGATTGTGCTACTCTTATACTCACCTCACTCCAGACGACTCCTGCCATCATCATCTTTCTCTTTCTTGTTTCCTCTTTTCTTCTTCTTTTCCCTTCTTCCTATTTTATTCTCTTCTTTCTTCTGTTCCCTGAGATACGACCGTCAATCATCCTATGCCTAGACCAATGTCAAGCTAAGTCAGGTAAGGATAGTTCCGTCAAGCATTGCTGCACGGATCTGTGCCCAACTGATACGCAACCTAGTTAAGAGTGCTCTCTTCTTTGGCTTAGGACATAGAGTCCCTGCTGCCTCTCCTGGAAGTTTATAAATAACTTACTTGGTCAGTTCAGTTCGCTGACCCCTTTTTTAATGCTCTCTCATACCCAGGTTTGGGGCCTTTCTAGCTTTTGCTCTCGGGCAGGTGCAGCTTTCGGTGAATCTTATTAAGGGGGTATTGGGGACTGGTGGATTTGGCCACAGCATGATCCCTATTGGGGTGGCAGTTCCCCACTCCCCTCTCCTACCACCCGCATAGCCGAGATCACCCTTTGATGCACACTAGGCCCTTCATAATTTCTAGGATGTTATCTGAGACTTTCAGCACATATTGGTTTTGACAAATATGTATAATACTTGTTGGACTCTGTCTCTGTCTTATTTTTAATTGTTAATTATTTTTTCTTGATAATTGCTTGGACATTACTATGGCCTTGTTGGTCGACTCAGGATTGATGTTATCCATTCTGTCTTGCTGTTTCCTAATGTAATTCTGTCTTCCTTAGTTTTAAAAATAAAAATGTATTGAAACGAAACTGATTGGTTGCTGTAGACTACAACTACCTTGAAAGTCTTTGCTCCAAGTCAGCCTCTCTGAAACTTGTCTGACTGACCATCTGTCTGCAGTATCCTTAAATTATATTAATATATAAATTAATATATAAATAGACTCTTCACATTCGCACTGCAAGCAATAGTTGATATTTTCTGTTATCTCCAATGATATAATAAATACATAGATACTCTTTATTTCTTGTTGATACTTTTTTTTTTTAGATGAGTAGGGGTACAATCAGTGGTGGCTCGTTCATAGGGGGTGCACGGGAGCCGCTCCCCCAAGCTTTGACAAAAAAAAAAAAGATCACTTTAAGAGTGTCCGGGCCATGGTCTACAGCAGTCTATGGGAAGCTTCCCAGCTTGCAATCAGCTGGGGAGGTGAATTGCTCGTGTTGAGGGTGTGTTTGGGGCACAAGCGATGCGCCCGCAAACACTCCCACTCTCCAGTGATTTGTCCCTGGCTCCTGTCCTGTTTTTTTTTATTAGCCGAGACCGGAGGGCGATTGAGCGGTGCTTTTTCGGCACTGTTGCGTCACTTCCAGTTTCCCGGCTGGCTCACTGTTGTGGAGTGTGGAGACTTGACTGCAACTGTCTGAGACCCTGTGATATGAGGCAGGGAGCGGATCACAGATGCAGCGCATGGGAGCAGAGCTGGCAGTTTACCAGAGCACAAGGTGAGTGCAGGGATAGGAGAGGATTGCAACAGCTGACCTTCTCTATTTGCTGTTGGCAAGTCTCTCTCTCTCATCATGCTTCCCCCTCCTCTGACTTCTCTGCAGGGTGGCTACTGAGTGACTGCTCCCCCCAGTGAGTACTGTGCCCTGCCATGAGCCTGACCCCCCTCCCCCCACCTTTGATCACTTTTCTCAGCTGCTGTAGAGCTTTGTGGAGGGGGGAGGAGGGGGGGGGCTGCTGAGTGTGGTGGTATGTGGCAGTGACTGGCAGCTGTGGGGTTTATCCACCCTAAGCAACCCTCGCTGCCTCTCCACCCTAAACACCCCCCTCCCTGCCTCAACACCCTAAACACCCCCTCCCTGCCTCTCCACCCTAAACACCCCGCCTTCCTGCCTCTCCACCCTAAACAATAACCCCTCCCTGTCTCTCCACCCTAAACACCCCCCTCCCTGCCTCTCCACCCTAAACAATAACCCCCTGCCTCTCCACCCTAAGAAATAACCCCCCTCCCTGCCTCTCCACCCTAAACAATAACCCCCCTCTCTGCCCCTTCACCCTAAACAATAACCCCCCTCCCTGCCTCTCCACCCTAAACAGTAACCCCCTCCCTGCTTCTCCACCCTAAACAATAACCCCCACCTCTCCACCCTAAGCAATAACCCCCTTCCCTGCCTCTCCACAATAAACAATAAGCCCCCTCCATGCTTCTCCACCCTAAACAATAACCCCCACCTCTCCCCCTAAGCAATAACCCCCCTCCCTGCCTCTCCACCCTGAACAATAACCCCCTTCCTGCCTCTTCACCCTAAACGCCCCCCCTCCATGCCCCTCCACCCTAAACAATAGCCTCCTCCCTGCCTTCCACCCTAAACACCCCCTGCCTCCCCACCCTAAACAATAACCCCCCTCCCTGCCTCTCCACCCTAAACAATAACCCCCCTCCCTGCCTCTCCACCCTAAACAATAACCCTCCCCTCCCTGCCTCTCCACCCTGAACATTAACCCCCCTCCCTGCCTCTCCACCCTAAACAATAGCCCCGCCTTCCACTGATAAGCCACGTGTTTACATCAGCCTCATATTCTAAAGTTGTAAAGTTGGGAGGTATGTACTCTGTCCTGTGATGCTGAGCTAAATACTCCTGGCACTATGGGTGGGCGCTAGTGGAATAGAGGGGACGGAGTGGGTGGATTATATAAGGGGTGGGGCTTATGATAAGTGGGAGGGGTTAAAAAGCAAGAGCGGGGTCTGGCACCCCCATCCTAAAACTTCACCAGCCACCACTGGGTACAATGTACCCATACTCATTTACATGGGGGTGTGATCTGGGGGCTTCCAGATTCCGATAAGCCCCCTGCTTGCAGACCTCCACAACCTCTGCCCAGGGTTGTGGGGAAGAGGCCTTTGCCCCCATCAAAATGAGGGTAAGGTGCTTTGGGGTGCCATGTCTAGGGTATGTGGCCTGGTATGGTTCAGGAGCGGGGGTGTGCTCGCTCATTCTCCCCCTTTCCTGGCTTGTCAGGCTGCAATCCATGACCTTTCGAATAAAGGTCTGATATGGATTTTGGGGGGACCCCACGCCATTTTTAAAACAATTTTGGTGTGTGGGTTCCCCTCAAAATCCATAACAGACCTAAGGGTCTGGTATGGATTTTGGGGGGGACCCGACGGCATTTGTTTTTTTTCAGCAAAATCCATACTAAAACCAAAGGGCCTGATATGGATTGGGGGGGGGGGGGGTCCGCTGACAGCAGATGACTCATCTTCTGTTAAGGACACCAGTGGCCTGGCTTCCCGGCCCACTCCTTAACAACCAGCTATTTACTGACAGCGGTGCATTGCTTCAACCAATAAGGGCTTAGAATGCACTGTGCAGTGCACAGTCCCTTTCTGGGCGCTCAGTGGGCCCAGCTCTCCCAGAGCGCCCTGCAAATTCAAGTGTTTGGCAAGTGTTTGGCAAACACCCAAACAGGTGCTGTTCGGGTTGAACCGATGCTTGGCCGGAACCATTCGCCCCTCACTAATGCATAGATAGTAGATACCTTGAGGATATGATCTGGTTGTCCACATATTGAAAATGCACTGGCGTATATGCATAAGCTTTAATAAATCAGACCCATAGTCCCTCTCTATTAGGAGAATTAGTCATCTGCCATCACCCTAAAGAAAAATGTATTCAATCTTGTTAAAACTGCAAGGCCTACTTTGGCAGCATTAGCAATGTTGAATAAAGATAAGCTTCTGTGAATATAATAGAAAGGGAAACGCACCTCTCCCAATAATTCTCTGATTACTACTTCAGTTGTACAAAATGAAATAAAATGTTTGTGTAACTAATAAACTCCTTTTCGGTTACTGCATTATAGAACAGCAGCACTCAATAATCTTCTATTCAAAAATCACATTACTGAGTGAATCCAACACTTAATCATCAATAATTCAGTTAAACTTCACATTTAAAGCAGAAATAAAATTGCTAATTGCTACCGCATTTTTCCTTTACAATTACTTTAACAATTAGTGTTATTACTAAGTCAGCATTCACACAGATTGCTCATTTTTCTATTATTTTTACATGAATCGCAAAAAAATATTTACTCATTACAATTCCAATGCAATTATAATTTGTTTTCACCCGGAGTAGCTTTATGTTAGTTTTAATGGGCGAGCGATTCTACAGAATGAAGTGGAAATGCAATCATTTAAAGTGGACACATAAAATAATGTTAAAAACCTTGAAAACACTTGTGCTTATTTACCGGCATATGGATGTTGGCCCACACATCCTCCAACCCATTTAATTATTCATCTGTTTGTTATACAATACCCCCCTACCTATACATAAGCTGATAAGGTCCTGAAATGTTGACTTATTTTTCAATACATGTAATTAAAATCTCTTCTCTTCTACATAAACCATGTTATAGAAATCATTGAATGTGTGCCCTATAATTACCAACTGCAGTAAATATTTGAGATCAGTGCTAGTAGTTAAGATAGCCATTATCTATGTTTCATAGAAATCTCCTATTTCTACCATATTACTGTGACTCACCGTTCAAAGCCAGAGAGATAACAATATCAGAAAAGGTCCTGCTTTTTGGCAGGGTGATCCATCATATTTTGAAGCAAAATGGATGCCTATTTTGTGATACCTTAAAATGACAGCATATATAGTTTTTCACTTTCCGCACTCTAACAAGCTAAAGGTAGGTATTGGAAAAAAAAAAAAATGTTTCCAAGACAGGTTTGTCACGAACAGCCGTTTAAAAAAAAAATCAATTGACAGAAAGTGGTACAGAGCAGCCAATCAAGCCTATGCCACATACAGATCCTGCTCTTCGCTGCAGCTCAAAGCAGGGAGAGGTAAAAAAGAAGAAATTAGACATTTGTTAAGGAGAGAGACCTGATATTGTTTATTATGGTATTTCTGCACTTTTTTGCCAGATGGGTTTTTCATTCCTAGACAAGTCTATGTAAATGTAAACCTCACTTGAAGGCAGTCAAATGCAGATCAGAAGGATGCAACTGCAGGTCAAATGCACCTGTCAATTAATTCAGATTTTAAACTGATATATATTTTTTTTACTTGCAAATTAACACCAGGTGCAATAAGAAACTGTGCATACAAAAACTGTGCACAAGGTGTACACATGGTCCTCTTCTGAAGAGGACTCTGGTCCTGATCCCCTGGGGCACAAGACTCCTGTAGGGGACCACCAGGCCGAAACCAGAGAGCTCCCATCCTTAAAGTGGTTTTAAAGGCTGAAGGTTTTTTATCTTAATGCATTAAGATAAAAACCCTTCTGTGTGCAGCAGCCCCTCTCAGCCCCCTTAATACTTACCTGAGCCCCATCTCTATCCAGCAATGTTGCACGAGAGACTTGGCTGTCTGGGACTCTCCCTCCTGATTAGCTGAGACACAGCAGTGGGCGCCATTGGCTCCCGTTGCTATCAATCAAAGTCAGTGAGCCACTGAGGGCAGAGAGGAGGTGAGGCAGAGCCGCAGCTCTGAGTCTGAATGGACACACAGTGCAGTGGCTTGGTTCGGGTGCTCCCATAGCAAGCTGCTTGCAGTGGGGGTACTTGGCAGGAGGGAGGAGCCAAGAGCGCCAGTGAGGGACCCAAAAAGAGGAGGATTTGGTCTGCTCTGTGCAAAACCACTGTAAGTATATGATCCCTTTCACGCCGCGTTTGCGGTAAAGCGGCACTCGTTTTAGTGTTTTAAGCACCGCTTTTGCGACTTTAGTATCACTTTAAGAGGTCCTGCCAAGGCAAGGTCCACCCAAGTGTTAGGTAGGGCTCCCCCCCGAAGGGAGACCCCCTGGGAGAGGGAGAACCTGACTACAAGGACACAGTCTTTCCACCCTGACACTTTCAGAGCAAGCCAGAGGATCTACACCCTACTAGTCAGGAGTGAGTAAATGCTGTGCAAACAATGCAAAAATAAATAATAAGTGCTTTGGAGTTGTCAAAGTGTGATATACTAGCCAGTATACGAATTCCTCTGGTCCAAGCCAAAAGGCACAGCCCAGGAGGCAGCCATAAAAAAGCATGCAGGGGTGCTGTGATCACATATCTCATACAGTCTCAATGCTTCTCTCATAACAAGTATCCTTTAAAAAGGTTAACAGATAAGTGGCTTGCTACAGGTTAAAAAGGCTGTTTCTATGATTACTGCAATTCCCCACAGTGGTGTCACTTTTTTACATTTAGTCTAACAATTATTTTTAATTAATATGTACCGTCTGGGAATTTTGCTAATGGAGAGATTTTTTTTTTTCTTTTCTTTCTTTTTCTGCTGAAAATGAAATTATTAACATTTCCTTCCAGGCCATTTAATGTCTTATGTTTTCTTCTCTCTTCTGTTCCGAAATAATATGTGTAAAAATAGAAAGCCTGTGGCTCGCATGGCATTTTAGTGCTGGTTTAGGTAAAGTTGGTACTGCTATGTGCACAGCAGGCAACTAATATCACAACATTGGATCTGTGCGGATAAAGAATTGGGTAAATAAATAAAAGGAATAAAGCAAAGGTGTAGATCAACCAATCAGACTCAAGTGATCAACAATTTATGTGCAACCTAGAAAAAGCTACATACAAGCCATAAAGATTCACATCAGTCTGCATGTCAAATCTGGAGAGTCGTATTTTTTAGTGTACTCTCCTTCAATCATCAGACTTGTCCTGATACGCCCGCGCTGCACAGCCATTCACTGTATATGGGTAAGGGGTTCAGTGGTCCTTTTCACTAGCCGACCTCTATCCTCTATATCCCATCTGGGTTTGTGAGGTGCCAAAGCTTTTAACACATTTCGCCATTAAAAGTAAGTGTATTCACTCATCTTTTATCAGGTATGATATTTTGTATATGTAGCGCCGACACATTTCTAAAGTGTGCGCTATAATGCAAATTTAGTTTTTACAGAACTGTAACAGAGTTTTGAGGGTTAATTGTATAGGTCTTTTACTTCGGCATTAGTTTGGCTGGGTTGTAGTGGAGTTCTGCCTGATCATAGGTGCAGTGAGGCACCTGTGACAGGCTGAGAACAAAGCCTGGTTGGACGTATTAGATACCAATCTTTCTCAGAGCCAATCAGTGGGCGTGTCTGGCCCCGCTGTGTAGTCTGGGAAGGGGTATTTAAGATGCTTAAGTCACGTGTTCAGGGTTCAGCTTGTTCTTTGATTCCTGGTTCCGGTCCGGACCAACCCTGTGAGGGGTCCCAGACCCAGGAGTGTCTGCCGTCCCCGTGAGCATGGTCATCCTAACCAGCCCCAGAGGCCCTCATGGTCTGGGGTGGGGATCCGTCTGTTCCAGAGCCTCGGAACTGGCTAGTTCAAGGCCCAGTAACCGAAGGAGGATTTGGAGGTGTCCCGGTGTGCTCTCGGCATTGGAGAGACACAGCAACTCGTACAAGCGACCAGGGGAGGACTCTTCGCAGGAGGGCCAAGAAGCTGGCTGCTCGGTAAGAGCCTGGGAGCTGAAGTTGTATGGACACTAGTGAATCCGCATTTCTTACGGTATCGCCAAGGTGGCTGAAAGATCCAGGTACCGTGGTAACTGAAATCGTATCTTCAGTTACAAAACCTAGTCTGTGGCAGAGACTTTGAAAATCTTCGAGTCATTTGTTGGTTGCTAAATCTACAGTTAGAGGTTTATCCAGCAGTGAAGTGCCCAGTTGCGAGTGGCTACTCTCTGGGCTATCTAAAGAGACATTCAATTGATGCCAGCAGTTCTGAAGTGCCTTAGTTTTATCACCTGTGCCCTCTATTCCCAATTGAGAGACTGTGTTATAGTTGAACGTTACCCCTGCAAATAAAAATCCTTAAAAGGACTTTTGCATGTCAGCTTCTGAAGTTACTGGGTACTAACCCTGGGAACCCCTAGACAACGAATGACGAGCTACAAGGAGGAGGTAATTGGTAAGCCCAGCAAATTCATAGCCGCCCCCAGGTGTTATGGCGTTACATATATGTAGGCCTTTGATAATATTATGCCTCTGGAAAACCCACTCCATTAGGTTAAAGGTGCAAGGACAGCATGGGTGGGTGAGTATACCTTCTTGAATGGACAGGTAACATTGTACCTTAATAGTGGCTGTAAAGGTAGAAGGTTTTTTTACCTTAATGCATTCCATGTGCAACTCCCCTCCAGCCTCCTCTTATACTTATCTGAGCCCGATCTTGATCCAGCACTGTACCCCAGAGCAGTGGTTGTCTTCGTCCTCTCTTCACTAGCCATGGAGGCAGCAGTCAATGGCTCCTGCTGCTGTCAATCACAGCCTGGGGGTAGAAAGTTAGGGGCTCACCGAGATGCGCTGTATGTGTCTATGGACACACAGCGCCTCTTGGGATCAAGCAGCTTGCTATTTTGTAGACGCTATAACTTTTGCGCAAACCAATCAATATACGCTTATTGCAATATTTTTTTTTACCAAAAATATGTAGAAGAATACATATCGGCCTAAACTAAGGAAAAAATTTGTTTTTTTGATCAAAAATTTGAGATATTTATTATAGCAAAAAATAAAAGATATTGGGGGTCATTTACTAAAGGTAAATCTACTTTGCACTACAAGTGCAAACTATATGTGCAAAGTGCTCTTGAAATTGCACTGAAAGTCGCTGTAGATCCGAGGGGAACATGCAAGGAAAATAAAAAACAGCATTTTAGCTTGCACATGATTGGATGATAAATCAGCAGAGCTTCCCCTCATTTCAGATCTACCCCTCAGATTTACAGCGACTGCACTTCCAAGTGCACTTTCAGTGCAATTTCAAGTGCACTTGGCACTTGTAGTTTGCACTTGTAGTGCAAAGTGGATTTGCCTTTCGTAAATAACCCCCATTGTGTTTTTAGCAAAATTGTCGCTCTTCTTTTGTTTATAATGCAAAAAATAAAAACCGCAGAGGCGATCAAATACCACCAAAAGAAAGCTCTATTTGTGGGAAAACAAGGACATAAATTTTGTTTGGGTGCAGCATTACACGACCGCGCAATTGTCAGTTAAATCGACGCAATGCTGAATCGCAAAAAATGGTCTGGTCATTGAGCAGCCAAATCTTCCGGGGCTGAAGCAGTTAAAGTGTTACTAAACCCACAACAGTAAAATCAGTGTGTATATGCAGTAAAGCTTGCTTGTTATATTCACTGTGGAACCTAAGGGATTAATCCTCTGCATTGTGTAAAAAGGCTGTGTGATCGTGTCTTCTTTGCCCCTCCTTCTTCTTCCACAGTCCCCAAAATATCTCTTGATAAGACAGAGGCTAGGGGACAAGCTGAGGACTCAGACTAAACTCAACTATCACAGGAAAAGTAGGGATTACGCACTGAAACTTCAGATGCAGCAGCTCTGAATCTGCTGATCATTAGTGATCAGTGTGGATTTTATTGAAGGTGACTAACCTCTATACATTTTACTAATTTTCTCAGATTAAGTCTCATGTGTTTACATTACATTTACTTACATGGGTTTGATTATATAAGACTTCATCTACCACTGCAAATGACTACACAGAAATTACTTCCCTGTGCATAATACAGCCAGCATTATGGTTAATGCAAGCATTACCTGCTGGCATCTGAAGCATATTGCAATGGTACGCACCACATGTTACAGCAGAGTGTGTGACATTTCTGTGCGTGTTTGTACAAATTATTCTATGTATGACCTAGGGACGTTCACGTTGATGATGAAGACAGTTCACACCTCATTAGAACTTCCTCTGTATACCTCTATTCTGCTGAACATTACTTTCTGAATTAAATCCTGAGAGTAAAAAGTTACTCTAAAAATGGGCTACACAAATAAGCTATGGTCCATGAACTTCCAATGAATTATTTACACTGCGAGTGAATATTATTATCAGACAATGGGAGCTAAGCAAAACAATTTTGCATTAATAAGTTAATGTATGGATGTACTAGAATATTGATGGGAAGCTGTACAGTCCAATCCAGACCTAATAAGGAGAATACATTATTGTGCTTGCTTCTTTTTCTAGTGGTAACGGGGAGCAATGAATACAATGACAGCTCTAAAGCAGATGCATTATTGTGTCTAGCAATCTTAACTTAAAGCAAACCTAGAATTTGTCTATTTAGCAAAAAGTAGAAGGGTTGCTGTACTTACCTTCCCAAGTTCCCAAGCCACCCTTGAGCAGGGCTAAAGGCTCCTCTTTCCTCATCCACATAACAGCACTTGGGCCTGACAATTGACTGGTCCAACAATGAACATTGCATTGTGGGAGGAAGTGGAAAGATTCATATGAGTCACCTCACCATACTGGAATTAACTGATTCTTTTGCAAGGGCTCTGATTTATGAATCGGCAGCAGAAGGCAAAGCACAAGTTACCTTTAAAACACAAACAGCTCACTCCTAAGACCTATATGTTTAGGCTTGTTCATGGGAGCCAGTTCTGTTGCCACCAGGCAATGAAACTGAGATATTTTTGGTACCCACCTGAGCTCAAGTATGATCAACTTAGATGAAAGCTGTTGAGTGACTTCTTGGGTAATTATAGAGTCTGATGATCCAACACAGGTTTTTGGACATGAGTGATTGCCCCTGTATTTCTGCACCACTGACCTTCTTGACATCACTAGGGCTTCACTTGTTCATTACCCTTAGCATGATGGATCTGATCACAAACATGTCTGAATTTTGGTAAATTGCTTTAACCTGACACACTCAGACCATACTGGAGGAGTGATTTTCACTCAAGTTTTACTAGGATCTCTCTGGCGAAGAATATGAAGAATATCCAGAACCTTGATGAGAGCCTATTTTAATGTTACTAGTAATATAGTGGAGTGCCCATTTACTCACTATGCTCAGGCACAGACCCCTGTAACATTTTTTTCCAAAACTCCCTGGGTTCCTGGACACACAGAGGAAATAAAAAAAATTCAGCTTCCTCTATAAGCAGTTCATAGAGGCTATACCTAATGTGGCAGAGGTAGATGAAGTAGATGAGCAAGTGATCTGCTTGCAGAGAGCTGGGCCAGAGCCTAATAGCATGCAGATTTTCCAGAAGACCCAGATACTGTGGAGAGTGCCTCCCCAATTGCTATCAAAGTACTCCAGTTCCAGTGGGGTAGTGCCTCAACCTTGGGCCTTGGATCCCTCCAGCTGTTTACCTGTGTTACCAGAGCTACCATGGACTTCATTGTATGGGATGCTATAAGCTGTGTTTTGTACAGTTTTACTGAAGTAGTAATCCTTAGGTTGACTTCCAATTGTTTTAGAGCCTTACAGAAACAATTTTATGTAACTTTGCACACGTTTAGTAGAATTATTGTTTTGAATACACAGTGTCAAATGTACAAGGTGTATGCTATTGGTTCAGTACAGTACAGTACACCCCTCACATTTTTGTAATTATTTTATTATATCTTTTCATGTGACAACACTGAAGAAATAACATTTTGCTACAATGTAAAGTAGTGAGTGTACATCTTGTATAACAGTGTAAATTTGCTGTCCCCTCAAAATAACGCAACACACAGCCATTAATGTCTAAACCGCTGGCAACAAACGTGAGTACACCACTAAATGAAAATGTCCAAATCTGGCCCAAAGTGTCAATATTTTGTATGGCCACCATTATTTTCCAGTACTGCCTTAACCCTCTTGGGCAAGGAGTTCACCAAAGCTTCACAGGTTGCCACTGGAGTCCTTTCCACTCCTCCATGATGACATCACGGAGCTGGTGGATGTTAGAGACCTTGCGCTCCTCCACCTTCTGTTTGAGGATTCCCCACAGATTCTCAATAGGTCTGGAGACATGTTTGGCCAATCTATCATCTTTACCCTCAGATTTTTTAGCAAGGCAGTGGTCGTCTTGGAGGTGCGTTTGGGGTAGTTATCATGTTGGAATACTGCCCTGCGACCTAGTCTCTGAAGGGAGGGGATCATGCTCGGCTTCAGTATGCCACAGTACATGTTGGCATTCATGGTTCCCTCAATTAACTGTAGCTCCCCAGTGATGGCAACACTCATACAGCTCCAGACCATGACACTCCCACCCCCATGCTTGACTGTAGCAAGACACACTTGTCTTTGTACTCCTCACCTGGTTGCCACCACACACACTTGACACCATCTGAACCAAATAAGTTTATATTGGTCTCATCAGACCACAGGACATGGTTCCAATAATCCATATCCTTAGTCTGCTTGTCTTCAGCAAATTGCGGGCTTTCTTGTGCATCATCTTTAGAAGAGGCTTCTTTTTGGGACAACAGCCATACAGACCAATTTGATGCAGTGTGTGACATATGGTCTGAGCACTGACAGGCTGACCTCCCACCCCTTTAATCTCTGCAGGAATGCTGGCAGCACTCATATGTCAAAGACAACCTCTGGATATGACGCTGAGCACGTGCACTCAACTTCTTTGGTTGACCACGGTGAGGCCTATTCTGAGTGGAACCTGTCCTGTTAAACCGCTGTATGGTCTTGGCCACCATGCTGCAGCTCAGTTTCAGGGTCTTGGCAATCTTCTTATAGCCTAGGTCATCTTTATGTAGAGCAACAATTCTTTTTTTTCAGATCCTCAGAGATTTCTTTGCCATGAGATGCCATGTTGAACTTCCAGTGACTAGTATGAGAGAGTGAGAGCAACAACACCAAATTTAACACACCTGCTCCCCATTCACACCTGAGATTTTGTAACACTAACAAGTCACAGGAAAAATGGCTAATTGTGCCCAATTTGGACACATTTGGGTGTACTCACTTTTGTGTGCGAGCGGTTTAGACATTAATAGCTGTGTGTTGAGTTATTTTGAGGGGGCAGCAAATTTACACTGTAATACAAGCTGTACACTCACTACTTTACATTGTAGCAAAGTGTAATTTCTTCAGTGTTGTCATAAAGATGAAAAGATATAATAAAATATTTATAAAAATGTGAGGTGTGTACTCACTTTTGTGAGATACTGTGTATGTATATATATATATATTGTATATAGTCATGAGCATAGAAAATAAACACTATATAATTTTAATTACCAACAGTGTTGACAGATTATTGGATCCAAGATCCAATGAACTGAAACTTTTGTAGGGGTGCTGTTCAGCAAGGAGAAGCTGCATGTAGAGATGGATTGGGAAGGACATACATCAGCTGTTTTATTCAAGTCCAAGTCAAGTCCAAGATCACATTATATTTTTCCCCCAAGAACTTCTGGAAACCTTCAGAGTTGCCACTCTAAGCCTGTTAATGTGTTAAGAAAACATGTCTGTTCAAGTCCATGCAGTAGCCAGTAAATGTAATATGTGTGTAGGAGACCTTTCACACCAAGTGTATTCCTGGAGAGTAATAGTTTATAGCTTGTTGCATGGTGTCAGTCAGAAACTTCTTGAATAGCATCAATAAAATGAGTCAGGATATTTCAAATCAGATGGGACTTAGCCTGCTCAAAGTGCTGAGCTAGCGTTGCCCAGGGTCACAGCAGCACTACTTTAATAAGTACGCCATCCCAGCACACTGAACAGAAGAGGCAACAGAGGCGATTTTAAGTGGAAGGAAATAAATGAGTCGCAGCCTATGCTTGGGAGAATACCGGAAACAAATATAAAGCATCTGTCTCTAGTTCATACGAATAAAAAATTCTCATCAGCCAAAAATTATTTCTATTTAAACATTTGTCTCTTACGGTTAGACTATGTAGTCTTATAGTAAAGTTGCATTCTATGCAGATATGAAAATTAGGAAAACTATTAGTTCAAGTATGTATTAATTAAAAATAAAAAACCCTTAAATGTAATTTTATATGCAACTATTAAAAAAAAACAAATTTGTATTGATATCAGCCTCTTTTAATTTCTTAATTCCCAGAAGCACTGTGAAATCCTGGGGTGGTGCTCTGTGTTGCCATGGCTAATTTTTTGTTTTTTAATAGCATAAATTTATGGAATAATACATGATTTTGGCTATCATCTAGAATTCAGAAGTTGAGCTTCCTCTATTTTAAAGCTAATTAACTGGTTTAACTAGTTCGTTAAAAGGTTAGCTAAACAAGAAGTGTTGTTGACAGGAATTGGGTGGAGGCAAGAAATTAGATAACACAGCCATGTGCTGAACACAAAGATACTGGGGGAGTCTGGAGAAAACCATTGTAGAATGAAGAGGCTCGATAAAAAGTAGCTCTGAATAGAAAGAAGGTCTGTATCAGAGGGGACCTCACAAGACCAAAGAAGGAACTTAGCAGAGGATGACAGTAAGGGGTTGATCTACTAAAGGCAAATAAACTGTGCACTGTGCATTTGCACTCTGCAAGAGCAGTTTCTCCAGAGCTTAGCAAATGAGCAGAGGCTCTGCTGACTTCCATCATCCAATAATGTGCAAGCAAAAATGCTGTTTTTTTAATTATTTTACTTTTACTTTGCAAAGTGCACAGTCAATTTGCTTTTAGTAAATCCACTCCTAAATCTACACCACAAGAGCACTCTGTTTCTTGCAATTGCTTGAGTCCTGTTTCTTATGGAAATTGCAAACCATAACCCAAGATAAGTAACAGTGCTCATTTTCTAGTATAGATTAGACATATGTAATTCGTTTCAGTCCGAATATAAATTCAGATGAGTTTTTGGTTATTTGGTTAATTCTGATGTATCCAAATCTCCAAATAAAAAAAAATTATGAATTTTGTTGAAATTTGTTGAAATTAATTTTGTTTATTAATTTTCAAACAAATTGGTGACCGATTTGAATTCTGTGTGAAGAATAGCTACTTGTTAAGGAGCAGGCTGGGAATCTGGCCACCACGTCCTTAACAACCGATGACTCATCAGCTGTCAGCGGTCTTCCCCGCTAAGAGCTGAAAAGAGTGCTGGCAGTCAGGCAGGCCAGGAAAGGGAGGGGATGAGCAAGCGCTCCCCCCCAAACCACATGCCCTTGATATGTTGATGAGGACAAGGGCCTCTTCCCCACAACCCTGGGCAGTGGTTGTGGGAGTCTGCAGGCGGAGGGCTTATCAGAAGCTGGAAGCCCCCTTTAACAAAGGAGCCCCCAGATCCCACACCCCCTATGTGAGTGGCCCATTCTGCAAAAAAAGTGTAAAAAGAGAATAAAGACAGTACATATGTTTTTGACAATTATTTAGACATGTGAACACTGAAATATTTTGTTTCGGAATTTCGTTTTCGTCCGAAAAATACATTTATTTAGTTACTCCCAAAATTCGTTTTTATTTATTTATTTTTGTTAAAAAATGCATTCGTCCTGAGAATGCTGTACATACTCTGGTTCTGTGCTTCTATATGCTTATAATTTTTGTTTTGTTCTATTTACTTCTTTGTATGTTACAAAACTCAATAAACATTTTTGAATGTAAAAAAAAAAAAATGCATTCGTCCGAAAATCCGAAATAATTAAGGTTGAATCTGTCATTGAAGGCTTATGGTGTCTGTCGAATGTTCTAAGAAGATTCGATGGAGCAGCTAAACTGTACAACGCCGAAATCGTACATTTCCGGTCGAATGTTCCTCCTACAAGCTATTGTAGAATTCTAATGTTGTATGACACTATTAATAATTATATTTATTAATTATTATTACTAGTCAACCAACATTAGAATTCTTCTATAGCCTATGGGGCAGAGCATTTGAGCATAAATGTCTGCTCGCGCTCACTGCTTCGTCGAATCTTCATGTCAAATCTTTTCTCTCTATGCGAATAATCTTGGACTAAAAGAGTTAGGTTAGGCACATTCGACCTTTTTTGCTATTGTATCTATAATGTTGAATCTTTTCTCTCTATGTCAAATCTTTTCTCTCTATGTAGAATACTCTTGGACTAATAGAGCTAAGGTTAGGCACATTCGATCACAGGTTCGATGGACACAGATCGCTATTGTCAACGTCATGTTGAATCTCCTATCTATATCGAACTGTTGTCACAACGAAAATAAAGCATTTGTTTATGTCGGATCTTTCAGTTTTCGGATTCTGCGCATTCTTTATCGTTTGTTAAAATGATAACGAAAATACCCAAAATTCGAACAAAATTGCATTCAGATGAAAACGAATGCACATGTCTACAATTTATTAAAATATAATTTTTTTTTTAAATGGCTCACTGCAGTTGATCCATCACAACACCCGCCACACCATCTGACCCAAAAAAAAAAAAACAAACCCTCCTACCTCGTCAAAGGCTCCCTGCCTACTGCTTGCTCCTCCATCTGACATTTCATAAATAGCTAAGGGATGGAGTCACTTGATGACATCAGCACATGACACCGCCCCCTTGTGACATCACCGACCAGGGCATGCAATTGTTGAGGATGTGGCGGCTGACTTCCTGGCCCACTTCTTAACCACCAGCTATTCTTTACACATAATTCAAATCAGTCTACCATTTTTAGACCGACCTGAATTTAAATCATTCCGAAAATTTGGAATGCATTAAAAATTCATTCATTAAAAAATGAATAAGCATAATGAAATTAAACAAAACAAAACTAAATTTAATTACAAAATTAATTAACGCAACCAAGTAGTACTGTACTGCTTCCTTTCAAGCCACACATTGTGTACAATTGTGTTGCTAGCTGTGATTGGTGATCACATGGAATAGACTGGACCAATCACGGGCCATCTGTACCATGTGATCAGCTGTGGCCAATCACAGCTAATCACAACAAACAAACTGAAAGAATCAATTTCATTCAGTAAAATGATTGCATATAGCAATGAAATTCATTGCTATAAGCAAACATAATGTGTAAGAAAAAATAAAAAAAATACTGGTAAAATTGTATTGCTCTAGTCAAAGTGTGTTAAAAAAATTGTAAAAAAATAAATAAGAAAACAATAAAAAAAAAAAGATTTTTTTTATTATTATTAATATTTTTTTCATATTGTCACCAGTCAGTGTCTCTGACCACCACCACACCTGATACTTCACTGGTGGCAGTATGTAAGTAAAAAAAAAAAAAAAAAAAAAAAAAAATATATATATATATATATATATATATATATATATATATATATATATATATATATATATATATATATATATATATATATATATATATATATATATATATATATATATATATATATATATATATATATATATATATATATTTAAATTTCTTTAATTTGGGTCATTGGGTCATTTTCTAAAAATGGGTCACTTGGGCAATATCTGTACTGTCCTGACATTTTTGAGCTTCAATTTAATTCAACTTAAATTAAATATATTATAGTGTATTTAAACCCTAACGATATTTTTTTATTATTATTTCTCATTTGCTCTGTATAGGTCTGTTAACCAGCTCAGGTCCCATACCTGTACACCCTGTATCGATCAGAGCATTTTTTTACAATTTCACTCTGGCCTGGTTCTGTTATCACTGGAGGAGGGCTCAGTGTGGGGTACGCATGCCAAATTGTGGCAACAATTCATCCTCTATGCAATGGACTTTAAAGAGTAAGTTCATGTTTTCAGAGAAAAATTAAAAGGTGAACTGATACCCTACCTCCTTCTCTTCCCTTGGTCCCCTCAGTACTTACCTCCATGGATGATGAGCTGTCAGTGCCGACATAGCCAGTGTCGTGGTCTGGGATTTAAAACCCCCCTCTATTCTTCCCCTTCTTTCTGTAAAGTTTCCAGGATGGATCAGAGTGATTCTGATTGGTCATTTCAGGCACATGACCACTTTGATCAATCCGAATCACTCTGATCTATCCAGGAAGCCCTACAGAAAGAGGGGGAAGAAGAGCTAGGATTTCAATCCCTGGACCACTACACCCAGCTGTGTGGATACTGACTGCCCATCACCCATGAAGGCAAATACAGCAGGGACCAAGGGGGTGGAGAGTGTGTAGGTCTTTAGTTCACTGTTTCATTTTTTTACACTTCAATAAGGACCCGAGACACTGTCTGGAGCTGGTGTGCTCATTCTCGTCGCTAGAAAGACTGGCCTCAGGTAAGTAAAAGGGGGGCTCTGGGGGGCTGCTGCACTACGGAAGGTTTTTTATTGCATTCTATGCATTAAGGTGAAAGACATTGAGAGTTTACAACACCTTTAATGACAGGTGCAATAAACAGCGTAGTGGAGAATAGTGTCTAAAACTAACTTTTACATAGCTGTGTGAAAATAATTTATGTCTTGTCCTTAACCACTTTAAGACCAGCCTCGTTTTGGATTTTAGGTGTTTACATGTTTAAAACAGTTTTTTTTGCTAGAAAAAAACTTAGAACCCCCAAACATTATATATTGTTTTTTTTCTAACACCCTAGAGAATAAAATGGCGGTCGTTGCAATACTTTTTTTCACACCGTATTTGCGCAGCAGTCTTGCAAGCGCACTTTTTTTGGAAAAAATTAACTTTTTTGAATAAAAAAATAAGACAACCGTAAAGTTAGTCCAATTTTTTTATATATTGTGAAAGATAATGTTACGCCGAGTAAATTGATACCTAACATGTCACGCTTCAAAATTGCGCCCGCTCGTGGAATGGCATCAAACTTTTACCCTCAAAAATCTCCATAGGCGACGTTTAAAAAATTCTACAGGTTGCATATTTTGCGTTATAGAGGAGGTCTACAGCTATAATTATTGCTCTCGCTCTACCAATCACGGTGATACCTCACATGTGTGGTTTGACCACCGTTTTCATATGCGGGCGCTACTCACGTATGCGTTCGCTTCTGCGCACGAGCTCGTCGGGACGGGGCGCTTTAAAAAAATTTGTTTTTGTTTTTCTTATTTATTTTTCTTGATTTTATTTATTTTTACACTGTTTTTTTAAAAAAAATTAATTGGCTCACTTTTATTCCTATTACAAGGAATGTAAACATTCCTTGTAATAGAAAAAAAGCATGACAGGTCCTCTTAAATATGAGATCTGGGGTCAAAAAGTCCTCAGATCTCATATTTGGACTTCAATGAAAAAAAAAAGTGGTTAAAAGAGAAGTAGGGGTTTGGGGGTTATTACAGTTTTATACTTACCTAGGTGGATGCAGTATTGGTCCCCCAGTGTCTCTGCACTGAGAACCGAGCCATCGAACACTGCCGATGGCTGGGTTCTCGTGGCTCCCTGAGCAGAGAGCTGCTGCCTGTCATTCAGCAGCTCTCCTGCTCTGCTCCTCCACTGCTCCTCACTGGAGCGCTGAGCTGTGGAGGGGTGGGGAGCGTCCGTCTCAGCCTCTCAGCGGCTTGCTGAGAGGCTGAGACGGCTATCAGTCTAGACACCTGGTGGATCCAGACTCGGAATGATGTGATGCCTGGACTGATATTGGTGATGTCAGCAGAGAGCGGACTTCAGACTGTTCTGCTGAAAATGGGTCACAGGAGTGCAAAACTAATTGCACTCCTGGGACCCATAGGAGAAGCCCAGCCAAAAGAGCTCAAGCGGGACTTCTCCTTTAATAGGTTACTCTAGACTACAACTGAATTCTTTGGAATATACTTTAATTTAAAGTGTTACTAAACCCAGGACTAGGGATGGGCCCGGTGCTCGATTCGAACCCACGTTCGAATCGAGCACCGGGCGTTCGCTCGCTCGGCGAGCCCAGCACTATTTGGGCCGTTCGCATCACATTCGTGTGATGCGAGCGGCCCCGCAATGCATTGCGGCCGGCGCAGTGCATTGCTGGCTGATGATTGGCCAAGCATGCACTGTGACCCCGCATGCTTGGCCAATCACAGCGCCGGAAACTAGGAGAGCAATAATTGGCTACAGGCAGGACGCCTGTAGCCAATTAAAGCTCAGGGGCTTTAGTACACGCCCCACCATTTAAAAGGCCGCCACGCCGTCGGCCCCGGTCACATGTGTTCCGGCTTTAGGAGAGAGCAGTCTGCTGATTCTGTCTTTGCTTGATTGCTATTTCTTTGCTAAACCATTGCTACCTGAGTCATTCATCATTAGTGATCGTTCATTGCTGCTGATTGCACAGTTAGCTGCTGCTGGGGATTAGTCTGGTGCGTGCGTACTGTTAGTACAGTATTGCAGTAGCACCAATCGCAGTGCTGTTAGCACAGCATTGCACCCCAACTTCTGTCCCAACCCTCTGTCCCATCCATATACTACCTATAGTGTCTTTGTGTCAGCAGCACCCACAGAGCTCCTATATTTTCTTGTCAGCAGCACACATATACTACCTATAGTGTCTTTGTGTCAGCAGCACCCATAGGACTTCTAATGTGTTAGTGGCAGCACACAGAGCTCCTATATTTTCTTGTCAGCAGCACACATATACTACCTATAGTGTCTTTGTGTCAGCAGCACCCATAGGACTTCTAGTGTGTTAGTGGCAGCACACAGAGCTCCTATATTTTCTGTCAGCAGCACACATATACTACCTATTGTGTCTTTGTGTCAGCAGCACCCATAGGACTTCTAGTGTGTTAGTGGCAGCACACAGAGCTCCTATATTTTCTTGTCAGCAGCACCCATAGGACTTCTAGTGTGTTAGTGGCAGCACACAGAGCTCCTATATTTTCTTGTCAGCAGCACACCAATAGTACCTATAGTGTCTTTGTGTCAGCAGCACCCATAGGACTTCTAGTGTGTTAGTGGCAGCACACAGAGCTCCTATATTTTCTTGTCAGCAGCACACATATACTACCTATAGTGTCTTTGTGTCAGCAGTACCCATAGGACTTCTAGTGTGTTAGTGGCAGCACACAGAGCTCCTATATTTTCTTGTCAGCAGCACACATATACTACCTATAGTGTCTTTTTGTCAGCAGCACCCATAGGACTTCTAGTGTGTTAGTGGCAGCACACAGAGCTCCTATATTTTATTGTCAGCAGCACACATATACTACCTATAGTGTCTTTGTGTCAGCAGCACCCATAGGACTTCTAGTGTGTTAGTGGCAGCACACAGAGCTCCTATATTTTCTTGTCAGCAGCACACATATACTACCTATTGTGTCTTTGTGTCAGCAGCACCCATAGGACTTCTAGTGTGTTAGTGGCAGCACACAGAGCTCCTATATTTTCTTGTCAGCAGCACACATATACTACCTATTGTGTCTTTGTGTCAGCAGCACCCATAGGACTTCTAGTGTGTTAGTGGCAGCACACAGAGCTCCTATATTTTCTTGTCAGCAGCACACATATACTACCTATTGTGTCTTTGTGTCAGCAGCACCCATAGGACTTCTAGTGTGTTAGTGGCAGCACACATAGCTCCTATATTTTCTTGTCAGCAGCACACATATACTACCTATAGTGTCTTTGTGTCAGCAGCACCCATAGGACTTCTAGTGTGTTAGTGGCAGCACACAGAGCTCCTATATTTTCTTGTCAGCAGCACACATATACTACCTATAGTGTCTTTGTGTCAGCAGCACCCATAGGACTTCTAGTGTGTTAGTGGCAGCACACAGAGCTCCTATATTTTCTTGTCAGCAGCACACATATACTACCTATAGTGTCTTTGTGTCAGCAGCACCCATAGGACTTCTAGTGTGTTAGTGGCAGCACACAGAGCTCCTATATTTTCTTGTCAGCAGCACACATATACTACCTATTGCGTCTTTGTGTCAGCAGCACCCATAGGACTTCTAGTGTGTTAGTGGCAGCACACAGAGCTCCTATATTTTCTTGTCAGCAGCACACATATACTACCTATTGTGTCTTTGTGTCAGCAGCACCCATAGGACTTCTAGTGTGTTAGGGGCAGCACACAGAGCTCCTATATTTTCTTGTCAGCAGCACATATATATACTACCTATAGTGTCTTTGTGTCAGCAGCACCCATAGGACTTCTAGTGTGTTAGTGGCAGCACACAGAGCTCCTATATTTTCTTGTCAGCAGCACACCAATAGTACCTATAGTGTCTTTGTGTCAGCAGCACCCATAGGACTTCTAGTGTGTTAGTGGCAGCACACAGAGCTCCTATATTTTCTTGTCAGCAGCACACATATACTACCTATAGTGTCTTTGTGTCAGCAGCACCCATATGACTTCTAGTGTGTTAGTGGCAGCACACAGAGCTCCTATATTTTCTTGTCAGCAGCACACATATACTACCTATTGTGTCTTTGTGTCAGCAGCACCCATAGGACTTCTAGTGTGTTAGGGGCAGCACACAGAGCTCCTATATTTTCTTGTCAGCAGCACATATATATACTACCTATAGTGTCTTTGTGTCAGCAGCACCCATAGGACTTCTAGTGTGTTAGTGGCAGCACACAGAGCTCCTATATTTTCTTGTCAGCAGCACACCAATAGTACCTATAGTGTCTTTGTGTCAGCAGCACCCATAGGACTTCTAGTGTGTTAGTGGCAGCACACAGAGCTCCTATATTTTCTTGTCAGCAGCACACATATACTACCTATAGTGTCTTTGTGTCAGCAGCACCCATAGGACTTCTAGTGTGTTAGTCGCAGCACACAGAGCTCCTATATTTTCTTGTCAGCAGCACACATATACTACCTATTGTGTCTTTGTGTCAGCAGCACCCATAGGACTTCTAGTGTGTTTGTGGCAGCACACATAGCTCCTATATTTTCTTGTCAGCAGCACACCAATAGTACCTATAGTGTGTTAGTGTCAGCACCCATAGGACCTACAGTGTGTTGTGAGCACACATAGGAGCTCTATTTTTTATACTATATACACTACCAAATACAATGGCTGGAAGACCGCCAAGGAGAGGCAGAGCGTGCCGAGGCAAGAACACAGGGCAGGCAGGCTCTGTTTCTAGAAACAACAGTGCTGGCCGTGGACGTGGTCGTGCATCGTCATCAGCACGTGGCCATGGGACACGCTTGTCTTTGTTTTCGGCAGCTGGACATGTGGAGCCGCATCATGCCGAAGGCTTGGTAGAATGGATGACCAAGCCCTCCTCATCCTCCTCATCCTCTCTCACCCAGGCTGATGGTACTGGCAGAGCAGCTGCCAACGCGTACTCAATGGCATCATCAGCCAACCCTTCCCTAGACCCACCATGTCCTCCTGAGGAGTCCCCCGAACTGTTTGAGCACAGTGTTGGGTACATGCTCCAGGAGGATGCCCAACGATTCGAAGGCTCGGATGATGATACCCAGCTTGAGGAAGGCAGTAGTGTGCGCGCAGAGAGAGAGGGGATGCTGAAGGACAGCAATCTGGCAGTACTGTTCCACCAGCTGCAGCTTACTGCCAGGTTTGCTCTAGTGGTGAAGAGGGAGGGGATGATGAGGTCACTGACTCCACGTGGGTGCCTGAAGGGAGAGAGGAGGAGGAGGAGGAGGAGGATGCGGCGTCACATGTCATCAGATTGCATCAGATCGCACCACTGATATTTGCAATATTTGTCTCAAGCGTATCTCGCGCGGCCAAAACATCAGCCGCTTGGGCACCACAAGCATGAGCAGCCATATGTCGACCTGCCATGCAGCTCGTTGGCAAGCACACATAAAAGACCCACACCAAAGAACAAAGCGGACCTCTCCTAGCTCCTCATCAGCTGGGATCTCCATCCCCACTATATCTTCAGTCCTCTCTGAAAGCTGCTCTGAGAGGACTGAAGGTGTAGAATTAGGTGTGTCACAACCAAGTACTTGCAGTACACCGACGTCCGATTGTAGCAGGCAAATTTCCCTGCCCCAGCTGCTGGACCGTCGAAAGAAGTATACTCTTAGCCATCCACATGCCCAGCGGTTGAATGCTAGCTTGGCTAAATTGCTAGCACTTCAACTGCTGCCTTTTCAGTTGGTAGACTCGGCCCCCTTCCGTGAGTTTGCTCAATGTGCGGTTCCTCAGTGGCAGGTTCCCAAACGCCACTTTTTCTCACGGAAGGCGATTCCGTCTCTCTACCGGCATGTGGAAGGCAATGTCCATGCCTCGCTGGACAGGGCGGTCAGCGGTAAGGTGCATATTACCGCTGACTCATGGTCCAGCAGGCATCTGGGAGGGATGCAGGACAAGGTGCAGTGGTGTTGGAGGTTGTTCCGCCACCACGCCTCCAAAATGCTACTACTGGTTGTGACACACCTCTCTCCTCCACCCCCTCCTCTTCTTCTTCCTCCAGTGCTCTGTCCTCGGAACCAGCGGTGCTCCGTAGGCGTACAAGGGGCTACGCGAGTACGCAGGCAAAAAGATGCCATGCCGTGCTTGCGCTGGTGTGTTTGGGGGACAGGAGCCACACTGGGCCAGAGGTTCTGGCAGCTCTGCAGGGGCAGGCCGAGAGGTGGTTGACGCCACGCCAGCTTAAGCCAGGAATGGTCGTTTCTGACAATGGCGCCAACCTCCTCTCCGCCCTGCGACAGGGGCAGCTCACCCATGTGCCCTGTATGGCTCACGTCCTCAACCTGGTGGTGCAGCGGTTCTTGGGCAGGTACCCAGGCTTCCAGGATGTCCTGAGGCAGGCCAGGAAAGTCTGTGTGCATTTCCGCCGATCTTATAATGCCAGTGCTCGGCTGACTGAGCTGCAAAAGGAGCTGAACCTGCCCAAGAACCGCCTAATATGTGACATGCCCACCAGGTGGAACTCAACGTTGGCCATGCTTCAGCGACTGCACACGCAGCAGAGGGCCATCAATGAGTACCTTTGCGACTACGGCACCAGGACAGGGTCAGGGGAGCTTGGCTTTTGCATGCATGCACTGTCCTCTCACCATTTGAGGAGGCCACGAGGATGGTGAGCAGTGACAGTGCATGCATCAGTGACACTGTACCTCTTGTCCACCTGTTGGAGCATACACTGCGTGGGATAATGGACAGGGCACTTGAGGCAGAACAGAGGCAGGAAGAGGAGGACTTCCTTTCCTCTCAAGGCCCCCTTTATCCAGACAGTGTTCCTTCTGTCCCACCCATCACACAGGAAGAGGATGAGGAGGATTGTGTGAGCATGGAGGTGGAGCCTGGCACTCAGCATCAGCAGCAGCAGTCTTTTAGGGATGATGTACAGTCCCAACAAACCAGTGGACTTGTACGTGGCTGGGAGGAGGTGGCTGGCGATCATGTCATCCTCAGTGACCCAGAAGACTCCGGACCGAATGCCTCAGCTAACCTACGTAGCATGGCCTCCCTGATCCTGCAAAGCCTGCGGAAGGATCCTCGTGTTCTTCGGATCAAGGAGAGGGACCATTACTGGCTGGCCACTCTCCTTGATCCACGGTACAGGGGTAAGGTTGCGGACCTTATCTTGCCGTCGCAGAGGGAGCAGAGGATGAGACATCTCAGGGAGGCCTTGCAGAAAGGTCTGTGCAACGCGTTCCCGAGTTTTACAAACTCCTGGTCCTGGACGACGAGTTGTTGAGGCTTCGGTCAGTAGCAGAAGGAGCGGTGGGGAAGGTGGACGTCTGACCGATGCGTTCAGACAATTTTTTAGTCCGCAGCCCCAAGGTATGATCGGTTCCAGCAACCATCGCCAGCGTCTGATGGAATACCTAGGGGCAAGGTCAGACTTGGACACCTTTCCCACCGAAAATCCTCTGGCTTACTGGGTCCTGAGGATGGATTACTGGCCAGAGCTTGCACAGTATGCAATTGAGCTACTGGCCTGTCCTGCATCCAGCGTTCTTTCCGAACGCACATTCAGTGCTGCTGGAGGATTTGTCACCGATCATAGGGTGCGCCTGTCCACCGACACGGTTGATCGACTGACCTTCATAAAAATGAATCAGTCTTGGATCACCACCAGCTACCAGGCACCTGAAGCAGATATAACTGAATAATTTATAATGTCACATCCCTTCAAGACTGCCTATGCTGATGCTGAGTGACTGTCCTGTTATGTTCACTGACTATCCTCTTCCTCCTCCTCAATGATCCATGCCACCACACCAGTGCCTAAGGCACAATTTTTCAGCCCCTGTATAACAGGGGCGTGTAATTACAATTTAAAAAAAAAAATGCTTTGCAACAGGTGTGACTGCTGTGCTCCAAGTACAGTATCTGTGAGGGGTTGCAGTGTTGTGGCACCAGCACCAGTGCCTAAGGCACAATTTTTCAGCCCCTGTTGGGGCGTGTAATTACAATTTTTAGGCAATGCTTTGCAACAGGTCTCATTGCTGTGCTCAGAGTACAGTATCTGTGAGGGGTTGCAGTGTTGTGGCACCAGCACCAATGCCTAAGGCACAATTTTTCAGCCCCTGTTTAACAGGGGCGCGTAATTACAAATCTTGATCTAATAGTTCACAGCAGGGCCAATTCCTGCGCCCACCAAGAGTAACTCTGAGGGCTTACAGTCTTGTGGCAACACCGTCCAAAACCACCACCACCACCAAAGGCCCAATTTTTCTGCCCTGTTCAACAGGTGCATGCAATTACAAATCTTGATCTAATAACTCACAGCAGGGCCCATTCCTGTGCCCACCAAGAGTAACTGTGAGGGCTTACAGTCTTGTGGCAACACCGCCCACCACCACCACCAAAGGCCCAATTTTTCTGCCCTGTTCAACAGGTGCATGCAATTACAAATCTTGATCTAATAACTCACAGCAGGGCCCATTCCTGCGCCCACCAAGAGTAACGGTGAGGGCTTACAGTGTTGTGGCTACACCAACATCTAATAGGGCAAATTTCTGCAGAGTATATACGGCAGGCCCCTACTTTCAAACATCCAACTTACAAACGACTCCTACTTGCAAACGGAAAGAGAAAACAGGAAGTAAGAGGAAATCTACCCCTAGGAAGGGAAATTCTATCCTGTTAGATTTAATTTGGGAAAAAGGTATCTCCTCTCTACTGATGCTTTATCACCAATCCTTGTTTCAATTAAAACCCCACTTTTCCAAAAACATTTGTCATTGGGACGGAAAGTGAGGTGAAATGTTCTGAACAGATGTGCAAAGACAGCAAATGTTACAGGGGTGATAACCCCTCCCTATGTTCTCCAAAAAGCTTAAAAATAGATTTTTTTGGGATGGAGCTACACTTCATAATGTACCTGTTCAGATTCTACTTAAGAACAAACCTACAGTCCGTGTCTTGTTTGCACAGCATACTGCTGTTCAGAGTATATAGGGTTGTAGGTATAGGGTTTTATTGTGGGTGCGGGGTCCCCCTTAATATCCATACAAGACCCAAAGGGGCTGGGGTGGGGAGGGGAGGGTGATGGGGTAGCCATGCCATTTTTCACAAGGATTTTCAGCCATATGGCGGCCAGGACAAGACATGACATTAAAGCCGCAAGTGGTTTTAAATGGCTTCTTTTTTTCCTTTACAAATGTCATTTTGTGCAGGGACAGTTCTAAACACGGGAAACACATGCCACTTCACAGGCATACTTTAGACACCCCCCAGGTACCATATTTAAAGGAATATTTCACTTTTTTTTTTTCACTTTATGCATCATTAAAATGACTGCTTCCGAAAAAACGTTAGTTTTTAAAATTTCTTTTTGCATTGATATATGTCCCCTGGGGCAGGACCCGGGTCCCCAAACCTGTTTTATGACATTAACATGCATATTGGCCGTTGTAATTAGCAATTTTGATTTCGAACGTTCGCGTCCATTATAACGAATAGGGTTCGAAAATTTGCGCAAACTTTCGGTCCGTTCGAAGGTTCTGGTGCGAACCGAACCCGGGGGTGTTCGGCTCATCCCTACCCAGGACCCTGCATTTACTATATCTGGTCTCCCACAGTACACAGAATATGGAAATGCAATAATTTTAGTGAATATAAACTGCTAAATACATTTTATCAGCAGCAGTATATAGCAGTCTTGTGACTTCTATCAGTGTCTGGTTAAAGCTTGTAGGAGGAGTTTTCATTCTACTATGATTGTCCTATGAGGTTGCATGACCCTGACTCTCTGTCTGGACAGTGCTGATTGGCCCTGTGCTGATCACATGCACCCTACCAAGAAAAAACAAAAACTCTCTAGCAATATACACCAAACTGAGCATGTGCAGAGTGACTCCAAAGGCTCTGTCTTATCAGGAGATGGATTGGGGCAGTGGGAGAAGGGGGGGGGGCAGAGAAGACAGGGTCACACAGCCTTTTTGCATAATGGGGAGGAACTCCTTAGGTTCCACAGTGAGTGTAACAAGCATGCTTTACTGCATATATAGACCAATTTTACCGTTGTGGGTTTAGTATCACTTTCTTGTTCAATATCTTTTTTTATTGCAAGTAGGTAATAAAAAACATTGCATTAGGGACAATGACTAAGTATTACAATTAGCAGATGTCTTCGTACATGAAAACAGTATAGATCAGCCCTCAAAAATTACAGTCGCACACTCGCATTTTGCGAGTGATTTTTGAGGGCTGGCGAGGAGAAGAGAGGAGAGCCGCCACTGGGAGATCACAGCAGGGAACATTCAGACTTATGTTTCATAAGCTGTGAGTGTTCCCCCGCCGTGCGCCGTCACATAAGCTCCTCCCCTTTTCCGGGACTTTGATAGACAGATCACCCGTCCAATCCTAGGACGGATGACCTGTATCAAACTTCCCCGGACAAGGGGAGGAGCTTATGTGACGGCGCGCCGCGGGGGAACACTCACAGCTTATGAAACAAAAGTCTGAATGTTCCCTGCTGTGATCTCCCAGTGGCAGCTCTCCTCTCTTCTCCTCCACAGGTAGGCAGCCCATGGGGGACACAGGCTGCAAATGGGGGGAGACACAGGCTGCAAATGGGGGGGAGACACAGGCTGCAAATGGGGGGGAGACACTGGCTGCACATGGGGGGGGGACACTGGCTGCAAATGGGGGGGACACTGGCTGCAAATGGGGGGGGGGGACACTGGCTGCACATGGGGGGGACACTGGCTGCACATGGGGGGGGACACTGGCTGCTCATGGGGGGGGACACTGGCTGCTCATGGGGGGGACACTGGCTGCTCATGGGGGGGACACTGGCTGTTCATGGGGGGGGACACTGGCTGCTCATGGGGGGGGACACTGGCTGCTCATGGGGGGGACACAGGCTGCACATGGGGGGGGACACAGGCTGCACATGGGGGGGGGGACACAGGCTGCACATGGGGGGGGGGACACAGGCTGCACATGGGGGGGGGACACAGGCTGCACATGGGGGGGGACACAGGCTGCACATGGGGGGGACACAGGCTGCACATGGGGGGGGACACAGGCTGCACATGGGGGGGGACACAGGCTGCACATGGGGGGGGACACAGGCTGCACATTGGGGGGGACACAGGCTGCACATGGGGGGGGCACAGGCTGCACATGGGGGGGACACAGGCTGCATTAACATTAAGGTTGTTAATATTTTTATAACTTAATTGCCTAAAACATTAATGAGATAATTTATGAGGGCGGGTTTAGGGGCGGGGCAGGGTAGGGGTTGGGCAGGGCAACTGGTGGTGAGTAACCCTTAGGGCCTGGCTAGTAGCTCAGGACTTGAAATTTTGAGCCCTGGTATAGATAACTAAATAATACATAGAATGCAATGGTAAATAGTAACTAAATGATAATATTACATCATGAGTAGAAAGAATGTAGGGAAGAATAAACTCCCACCCGATGCACGTGGCACAGGTAGTTATAACGCTATAGATTACAAGGGAGAGTAAGGACCACGGAGAGTGCCTCAGAGGAGTACCACATAAGGCCCTGACCACATGTCTCAGGTAAAATCTGAAGAAAGAGATTATAGAGATCTAAAGGAGAGGGTAAGAAGAGAGAAAATGGACTATCAGGCCACCAGGAGAAGAAAAAAGGTAAGAAGTAGAACAGCAAAGAAGAGTGACGAGGGGGGGGGGAGACCACCTGCTCTGCATTAGGGCAGAGGATTAATCGGGGTAGGAAATTGGCTTCACAACCCTAAGGTTCCAGGAGCCTGGGATTGAAACGTGAAGGGAGGAAATGATCCACCTATAGTTGGTTTAGTAACACTTAACTGTGAAATTAACTATGTTTTCACTCATAGGAACTCTTGAAGGGCTTACTAAACATCTGCTTAATTCTAAGTATCTTCATTATTCACCTACTGTATGATTTCAAACTGTCTTACTTTAGTTTTTGGAGAACCTGCAAAGAATAGCAAAAGTCCCTGCTAAATACAACATCTAAGCTGCTAACATGACGACATTGTTGAATGACAGCTACAATGTGTGCCCAGACTGGCAACTTTTATTTTCCGGAAGGATTGATGTATGAGAGAACCTCTAAGCTAACATGAACTTAAAAGAATAATCAGCCTAAGTTGGCTCTGGTTCAATAAAGAGCACCCTTCACATTATACTATAGCATTCATACCCCTATTTTAAACATTTATTTAAACACATTTTGGCTACTATTCTTTAGCAGACCAAGACTTTTATATATCAAGAGTTTTCAGCTCCAGTGCGTGATATCTGTGTCTATGGTTATAAAGGACTCTTCAAATCTTCAAAATCTCACGTTGCTAGCAGTGGAGGGGTCCTGATACCTACAGCCAGGCTTGAGATCATGAAGCTTTAGATATAGATACAGCCTTTCCAAAATTGTATAACTGAATCATTGGAGCTTGATGGTGGTATGTATGTGTGAAAGGTCAAAGTGTAAATCCATCCATATAATATAAATGTGGACTGGTAAGTAGTGCTACTGTATGTCATTTATCCTACATTATTGGCTAGCTGGTCAACAAAACAGTCTACCAGCTACAGTAAATACAGACACATAAAATGTAAAGACAGATGTCAGTCGATCCTTAATTAAAGGTGGTTGTAAAAGGAAGTGAAACATAATTCAATAACCTTCTCCAGTGAATGCCACCTCAGGTGTACACTCAGAGCTTGCAGTACAGTGCCGTCTCCTACTGAATAGCAGTTGCTAATGACTGTTGTTGATCTTCGTATACAAAGTTTGTTTTGCATTTCCCACTAATGCCCTTGTTAATGAACTGTGAAAGCTGACATTTCCAATAAAGAACAATTAGGCCTGAAAATGCCTTTAATGAATGAATTCACTTAGAAAATAATACTTAAGCAGCTAAAGGATTGCAAAAATAATTTCTGAAATTGCAAACCTCTGGGAAAACGATGAAGTCTTAAATGAGGTTTGATGGTCAGAATATGTTGAAGTGATTAGCTTGGCTTAACTCCTTCCTGGCTTGACAGCCAAACATAACAGCTCTATAAAATAGGGTGGTTCTTACAGTATACTTCCAAATCAAGGATTGTTTCCTGGATTTCCCAAAAAATTTAAATATCCAAAATTAATCCAGTTGAACGTGGATTGGTGCTGCACCATACATTTATAGTGATTCTAGATCCTTAAAGAATGCAATTGAGACATTTGCAGATTAGTTCAGAATGTCTCAGGAGTACTATATGAAAATAGTGATCAGAAGTGACATGGTTATGCACTGTTACACCTTCTCCAGCCTAACAATTTTATATTGCCCAGGGAAACTACACATATTTCTGGTGACCAGCAGAAAATTGTGAGGGCTGGGGAAGGCAGGCCAAGTTTGGCCAATTTTACTTTGGTTGCTAAAAAAATATCTTGGGCCACTCTAGAATTAGTCAACAGGCACCTGCTGACACTTAGACATGTCCAATATTAGGCCCTGGAGCCAATGAACCACATAAAGTGAGCCACCAGGTTTGCTTTAAAGGACAGTTATCAAAACATGTATTGATAAGTAAACTTTAAAAGTGGAAGCAGATACATTTTTTATCTTTATTTTATTTACTTTTTAATTTAGATGGGCTTTTTTAGTTCATATGTAGTGCTCACCCTGAAGATGGTAATAGCTGATACTTCCATAATAGTACACAGGCTGCTTACCACCACAAGCACAAATCCATACATTCCAGCGCCAATAACTCAGTATAGGGGATGTCTTTTTGAATATTATTTCTTGAAGAACTTTAAACAGGGGAGGGATTAAGACATGAGATACTCCAAATGCTGCACAATAAACAGGAGCACACGCTTCTCTAGGCTTGCATTCTGAATTCTGTTGAGGACAGGGATAAGGTCAGTACTCTGAAACCTGATGAGAGCTGTCTCTGTCCAAGCTACCTTTATCCCAAAAGCACACACAGTGAACAGGAATCAATTCAGGGTCATTAATCACAGGTCCCCAGGACAGCTGCACACCTTTCAGCTACCTCCGGACACAGTCCAGTGAGAGAGACAATTCTTCTCCAGACCCGGTCCCGCAGCCAGCTTTTAAGAAAGTTCACTCCAGGCCCTCAAGCCCTGACACCGCTGAGGCCTCAAGAACAGCCATCTGCTGGACACTGTTCTCTAGGGATTGGCCAGGTTATGATAAATATTTAGGCTGGTCATTTGAATTTCCCTTCCTATTTTCCGGAAGCTTCTTCCATAGGCAAGGGGAAGCAATCAAACTCCCAGCCTGTGAAACCCTGAACAGACCAGAACAAGTAATCACTACTCCCTTGTCCACAGAAGTAGCCAAAAATGTAATTTGCCTAGCATCCTATGATAGGTTGATGCTAAATACATATCCTTTTGTGTGAACACTTTTGTTAGAATATCTCAACCATAATGCAACTGTGGGGGGTATTTTCCTCAACCACTATATTTAGGTACACTTCCCCCGTGTATGTGGCCATGCTAAAAATGTTCCATCATCAGTTTCACCAGCTCCCTCTTAGAATCTATCCTGAAATATATTTTTACTGGATACCCTGCTGCTTTGTACAGCACCCTCTTCATTTATGTTGGCTTTGAGAATATGTGATTTTTTTATTAAATAATAACTACCTACCATTAATCACCTATAGTAATCAAAGTGATACTAAAGCCAATTTATAATTTTTTTAATTAAAAATAACAAACATGTTCTACTTATCGTGTATAAATGTAAATCTCTGCGCTGGTCTGAATTGGTGGAACAGCTGCTACTCAAGAACAGGAAGGAATCAAATAAATACTAATAATATAAATGGTGCGCTATTACCTGTGTTAAATTATGTAACACAATATATTGGATGAACAAAGAGTGACTGATGTGTACACAATAGTATGTGAGGTAATTGCCTTAATAAATTGAGACTGATGCTAAATAGATTGGTGCATAAGTGACATTCTGAGGTGCTAAAAACAGTACATAAAAATAAATAGTCTAAGTATGGAATAATTGTGCCTTATGTGATAAACAATTACATCACACAAAGTCCATATTCATGAGCAAAAATGCTGCATTTGGAATCTTTTCAAACAGATTCCTGCATTAAACTCCTATGCTGAAAAGCGCTGAAATATTGCAAGATGTATGCTAAATTCCACTTATAAGTAATCTCCAATGACTTGAAATATGATGTTTCATAAAGTAAAGTTGGCCTCTTACCAGATATGGTGGATCCCTATTAACCAACGTTAACCAACCAGAGATCAGACTTACAGCAAGGCAGAAAATTCAGGCATTCGACCAACCAGTTGAGTGGCGCTACAATTAAAATGCTTGTAAAGGTTACACTTACAGACTCTCCAGATCTCCGACTTTCCTTGTACACTTGTAATGGTTTTGCACAGAGCAGCCCAGACCTCCTCTTCTCTGGTCCCTTTTTGGTGCTCCTGGCTTGCTATGGGGGCACCCGAGCCAAACTGCAGCTCTGTGTTTTCATTCAGACACAAAGCCATTCTTCACATTCCTTCCAATCAAAATATAAATATGTATTTCAATCCAGTAGGTGCAGGAATTGTGTGGCGATTACAAAATCTGACCAAGCTCATGTTCTAGCCATGTAGCTTGTGTGTGTAGTAATCTATTTTATGTTGTTACACAACATCATCTTTGGATTCCGTTTAAAAATATAGCACATTCAGTAGATGGCCAAGGTCAGGCACATCTTCATTCAGTAAAGCAGTGTTCAAAGGCATATTAACTCATGCAAAGCCATAGTCAAGTTTAAAAACACGAATAAAGTGCAGGAAATTACAGCTTATAATAAGTAACATTTAGAGCTGTGATTTTCAAATTACATGGTATAAAGGGACACGCGTAATGTTCAATGTGTGTAATGCTGCACAAAACTGTTGCACTAGACATGTGCGATTTGTTTAGTTACAAATCAAAATTTTGATAAAGTTTTTGTTGTTTGGAGATTCAGATGTATCTGAAATCCCCAAATGACAACTGTACTGAATTTCAACAAGTCTAAATATAATGTAAACAACAGAGGGTTTTGTAAGTTTAGTAATATGTATCACACTCTTTATTGTTATGATTGGCCAAAGCCAAAGTCACAAAACATCAAAGTCACAAGCAAGTCGCATTGAAGTAACAATCAAGTCGCATCAATTTGGAACAACAAATATACAAAACAAATTCCGAAAACAAATAATTCTAGCATGATGAATAAGATGAAATAAATATGATTAAATTAATGAATAAATCTGAAATTAAACTAAACACATTTTTTTATCATGCTCATCTCTGCTTAAAACACCAGAAGGGATGGTCATAGACTGCAGACATGTTATAGTGGTAGGAGACAGAGAATATGCTACAAAAAAGACAGTGAAGTACTAAAAAAGAATAAGCACAGGCAAGGTGTGTATAAATGTAGTCCAACAATTTGCTGCTAGTGTTTGAATTTAGAGGTGAATTCCATTCAAGTTCAAGGGGGTAGGGGGGTCTTAAATTCTGCCAATTTTTAAGGCTAATAGGCAAACTATCATCATGAGGAAAGGGACAATTGAGACCCTATTAATAGAGTCCCCGCAAAGTTTAGAAAAAAGGATAGCAAAAATATTGATACGTGAGGCAGACCAGGAATATCCATCTTATTTAGAAAAATGGAAAAGAGAAATAGGCCCGTTAAGTAGCGATGAACATAGAAACAAAATAATAAGGCTCGTCCATTCAGTAGCAAAGGATTCACAAACAGTCGAAATGGCATACAAGCTGTTAGCAAGGTGGTATGTAACCCCACAGAGAGCTAATGCAGAAAGCGAAGACAATTCTCCAACAATTCTCTAACCTGCTGGCGGGGGTGTCAGGTGGTTGGGACATTCTCACACTTATGGTGGGAGTGCCCCAAAATAGGGGATTACTGGAACCAAATAATAGAAGCAATTTATACTATAACAGGAGAAAGGGTTAAAAAACAACCATGGACATGTCTGTTCCATGACACAGAAATGGGAGTTAGACAAGACGGGTCCACTTTAATCCCCTATCTATTGAACTCAGCCAAGGCACTGATCCCCTGCCTGTGGAAGACTCCGAACACCCCAACTATGATAGAGTGGATTAAGAGGGTGGGTTGGACAAGAAAGGTAGAAGAGTCAATCCACAAGGCAGAGGGCACAGAGGGGAAACATCATAAATTATGGAAGCAATGGGAGGAGTTTAGGAAAACGGAGGGATTCTTAAGGATGTGGGAAAGAGAGAGCGGAGGGGAATGAAGGAAGTGAGCGAGACAGGATAGGCCCATCATTGTTTTGTGTTTTTTTTTTTCTTTCTCTTATTACCCTTTAGGGGGGGGGGGGGGGGGGGGGGTTGAACATACTGTCTTGATTCAGTATGAATGTAAAAAAGTAATGTGTGTATAAATTTATAAAATGTGAAAATAAAGAATATATATAAAAAAGGAACCTGGATGCTTCCATGGGGCACAGGTACTGACTTATCAAAAAATAAATAAAAAAACACAGGAGCAAGAAGTACTTTTCTTCAAGGCTTTGAGGGCAACACTAAAAATGTGAAATTCCTTAAAGTAACAGGCTTAGGGATGCCTTAAAGCTATATATGGTGTTATGAAACCGTAAGATTTTCAAAGACAGTTTCAATGACAGTGTACACTGATAGCACACATTTGGCTGTGCAATAGATTTTTTTTTCCTTTTACAATACTTCAGCAGCTCCCCAATCACAATCAGTAGGTTAAAATTAAAAAAAAAACTTTTAGCAGTGACACATGCTCCTTCATCAAACGCCTGCTTTGAATGTCAGATAAGGATTGCAAAATTGTTCTGCTACTGGTCATTTTCTATCAAGCACTCATTAAGAATTAAGAGCACTCATTATACAGCAGTGTAAAACTGGACATCAATCTGAGAGAATTGGTCAAAATGTACTACAGAAAAAGAGTATAGGCAGATGTTTTACTTGTTTAAACTTCTCCAGCAGCAGGACAATTTTGTTGAGCAAGACTAAGCCCACATTTACTATAGACAAAAAATACAGGCTGGGGTTTTTTAATTACAAAAATCAAGATACTGCAGAGTATAAAACAATGAAAAATGTGCCAACATCAGGACAATTTTAATTAGGAATAATATGTTTAATCAGTGTATGGCTATCTTTTTCTATCTATGGGGATGGGGTTATTTTGAATGTGAGTAAAATATTGAGGTGGCTCTTGCAACTTTTATTTAATGCTCAAAAATGCCACCCTTCTTTAACCACTTCCCTACCCTGCCAGTCACATTTACAAAGTAATCATTGCAATTTTATGACGTCCTCGCATTCCCGGCCGCCTGGGGGGCGCGCGCGCCCGCGGCATCGCTCGGGACCCGGTGCGAGTGCCCGGCGGCCGCGATGGCCGCCGGGCACCCGCGATTGCCCGTTAAAAACAACGGGACCGTGCGGGACCGTGGAGCTGTGTGTGTAAAAACAAAGCTCCACGTCCTGTCAGCTAGGAGGAGACCGATCATGTGATCCCAGTACGCAGGAACACATGATCGGTCTTCGCCCCTTGAGTCCCCTCCCCCCACAGTTAGAATCACTTCTATTAGGGAACACATTAACCCCTACATCGCCCCCTAGAGTTAACCCCTTCCCTGAAAGTCACATTTACAAAGTAAAAAATGCAATTTTATAGCAACGATCGCTGTGTAAATGTGATTGGTTCCAAAAATGTTTCAAAATTGTCGCTCTGTCTTTTGTTTATAGCGCACGAAAAATAAAAACCGCAGATCGCCGCCATTACTAGAAAAAAAACCAAAAAAATAAATCTCTATTTGTGGGAAAAAAAGGACGTCAATTTTTTTTGGGTGTAACATCGCACGACCGCGCAATTGTTAGTTAAAAAAAAAAAAGGGATCTTTATTATAGCAAAAAGTAAAAAATGTTTTTTTTTAAGGAAGGGTGTTTAAAAGCCCTGTATTGAAGTGGTTAAAGCAAAAACTTGCAGCAGCAAAAAGAAAAAGCATACTATGGACAGGTGAATAAAATCAATAAATGGTGCTGCTCTCCAAAATAAATACTGGTGTGATAAACCTATTTGCACATTGAAACCTATTTGTAGTTGTAATAACTCTTTTTTTTCCACTTTGTGTATTTTATTTACTGTTGTATAGCATCTAGTGATATGGTATTTTATTTATCACATTAGTATTTATTTTGGAGCGCAGCACCATTTATTGATTTTATTCATTTAATTTTCTTGGGTTGTGTTTGACCCTGTCGGTGTTTCCTGGAACCAAACATCTTTTTTTACTATCTTATACCCTCCTGTTTCATACTATGGACAGGGCAGCAGCAGCTTTAGGTGACCACTGACCTCAAATAAACCCCAAAATAAAATAATAAAAGAGTAGACAAAAAAGCCCCAGTAATACAAAATAGCAAAGGTGCAGATTGTCTCTAGAACTAGCAATAAGAAATAAACTACAGTTCTCTAACTGACCCCAATCTCTCCCTATGCAGTTTTTATATTTTCCCTATGCTTTCCTTTCAACAGGTTTCAATTCACTGACAGTATGGCTGCTCTATGTCTCAGCCTTTATTAGTACTTTTTATTATTTAAGGGGGCTAGCTTACTTAAAAACGTCTTTATTGGCTTTTCTTACCTGTTTGTCATAGTTCAAAGGTCATACGGTGCATCATGGATTTAAAACTAATTTTCCCACGGAAATCTACAAAACCCAAACTCGCAAGATTCGCTCAAACCTATGAGAACCTGAGCCCCATCCGTATCTGCAGGAATAATACAGGGCATGAATGGACAGAAGCCAGACAGATCTGAATCCTAGTCATAAGTAGAAAGACTAATCTGTCGATCACGCCCAGGCTGAATGCACAACAGCCTGCTTAGGTTTTCTTGACTAGGGTAGGTGTGTGCTGCAAATACATAAATTGCAGTGTTGATCATTATCACCTATGTTAGTCTCATGTTACTTGTGCTACAATTAGACAGGAAAATTATTAAAATAGCACACAAAAAGATGAAAAAAAATTCTCAGCAAATAGGGTTCTATGTCTTGACAAAACAAAACAAATTTAAAGAACTGTGCAGCATTCTAAAAGCAAATTTCACAGCTAACAGCAGCCTGATTTCATCTCATCGGTGTCTGTTTGTGCTTCTTAACAAATTTCTAATCTTCCCTGGCATATTTACTTTAGATATATCTTCGCGCTCAGAGAAAATGCTTTAAGTGTAATTGAGGGGCTGGATGTTTGCGTTAAACAAGCTCCTAATTCACTCTTCAAATATTCAATAGTCCTTGTGAAATAACTGTAATAATACCCTTTTTTCTTCCAGAAGATGATTCCTGATGGCTCGCAGCGCCTCGCCGCTCACTGCACACAATATTCTCACATTTAACCTGAGGGTGGGGGAAAGGGTTAAGCATTATAGCACAGAGATGTTTTCTCGGAATAATAGCTTTATTGCAGCTACATTGTCTTTTAAGGCGGATGAGATTTTTTGAGAAGATGCCTATAACCTTTTCCCAAGCATCAAAAACTGGGTCTTTTTAGAGGGGAAATTACAAGTATAGGTTTGTCAGGGTGTAAATAAATCTTCATGTATTTATCACTGGGTTATTTGCTTTGGCAAATTGTGACAAATGCAAACAGTCATAGGCTGTATGACAGCAGAAGTGTGATTGCATTAAAATTATATCTAAAGTTGTTTCAGGGGCAAAAGGTACATCATAGATAATTTCTATATGAAATCCATCATGTAGACATGATGCAAGTAAAGCTGTAAATAAATACAAATTGTGAACAAAATTTGAATTTTAAGAGGGAACAATAGTCTTTTAAATATGGATGTAAATTCTAACTGAATAATATTTAGTTTACTATAAAAAATTGAGTATCATATTTAATTACCATTTTTTTAAATAAAATACCTATGTACAGTAGGGATGGGCCCGGTGTTTGATTCAAACCCACGTTCGCCCGTTCGGCGAGCCCAGAACTATTTGGGCCGTTCGCATCAAATTCGTGTGATGCGAACGGCCCGCAATGCATTGCGCCAGTCGCAGTGCATTGCTGGCTGATGATTGGCCAAGCATGCACTGTAACCCCGCATGCTTGGCCAATCACAGCGCCGGCAGCGAGGAGAGCCATAATTGGCTACAGGCAGGATGCCTGTAGCCAATTGTAGCCCAGGGGCTTTAGTACACGCCCCACTCTATAAAAGGCCGCCTCTGTGGCGGCCTAGTGCACTTGTGTTCCGGCTGTGACTGTGATATAGGCAGACTGCTGATGCTGATGCTGATTCATTATCATTACTGAATACTGATCATTTGAATATATATTCATTCTGCTGATTGCACTGCAGCTGACAGTATCTGCAGTGCTGTGCTGTCTTATACATTCTGCTGTGCTGAGTGGTGACTTTATCTGCTGTGATTCTGGGGATTAGTCTGGTGTGTGCGTGCTGTTTGTACAGCATTGCAGTATCACCTTTATACTAGTTCTGGCCTGTTGTGATCTAAGGCAGCCAGCCAGGCATTTACAGGAGCTAGCGTGTGTGTCTGCTGTGTTAGTACAGCACACATAAAACCACCTGAGCCTCCCTATCTGCCGTAAGGCCCAGTTGTTCTCATCTAAGGCAGCCAGGCATTTACAGGAGCTAGCTAGCGTGTGTGTGTGTCTGCTGTGTTAGTACAGCACACAACCACCTGAGCCTCCCTATCTGTCATAAGGCCCTGTTGTTGTCATCTAAGGCAGCCCCTATCTGCCGTAAGGCCCAGTTGTTCTCATCTAGTTTTAAATGGCTTCTTTTTTTCCTTCACAAATGTCATTTTTTGCAGGGACAGTTCTAAACACGGGAAACACATGCCACTTCACAGGCATACTTTAGACACCCCCCAGGTACCATATTTAAAGGAATATTTCACTTTTTTTTTTTCACTTTATGCATCATTAACCACTTCATCCCCGGACCAATTGGCAGCCAAAGGACCAGGCCCCTTTTTGCGATTCGGCACTGCGTCGCTTTAACTGACAATTGCGCGGTCGTGCGACATGGCTCCCAAACAAAATTGGCGTCCTTTTTTTCCTACAAATAGAGCTTTCTTTTGGTGGTATTTGATCGCCCATGCGGTTTTTATTTTTTGCGCTATAAACAAAAATAGAGCGACAATTTTGAAAACAATGCAATATTTTTTGCTTTTTGCTATAATAAATATCCCCAAAAAATATATAAAAAAAAATTTTTTTTTTCCTCAGTTTAGGCCGATACGTATTCTTCTACATATTTTTGGTAAAAAAAATCGCAATTAGCGATTATTGATTGGTTTGCGCAAATGTTTTAGCGTTTTTAAAATAGGGGATAGTTTTATAGCATTTTTATTAATATTTTTTTTTTACTAGTAATGGCGGCGATCAGCGATTTTTATTGTGACTGCGACATTATGGCAGACACATCGGACATTTTTGACACATTTTTGGGACCATTGTCATTTATACAGCAATCAATGCTATTTAAATGCATTGATTCCTATATAAATGACAGTTGTAGTGAAAGAGTTAACCACTAGGGGGAGGGGAGGGGTTATGGGCTGTGACGTGTGTGTGTTTTTTTACATTAGGGGCGGGGCTGACGTCTGACGTCATTGATCGGCTTTCCCGATGACCGGGAACAGCCAATCAATGACAGGCAGAGTAGGAAGTTCGGGGAGAGGTTTGTTTACACATACCTCTCCCCGTTCTTCAGCTCCGTGACCCGATCGCGGGACACCAGTGGCGATAGGGTCCGCTGGTCCCGCGGCCGTGGTCACGGAGCTCCCGACCGGGTCGCAAGCGTGCCGCCGGCGGCGTGCGCGCGACCCACGGGCAGGCATTTAAAGGGTCACGTACAGGTACGTGATTTTGCCTGCCCGTGCCATTCTGCTGACGTATATATGCAGTGGGCCTTCGGGAAGCGGTTAAAATGACTGCTCCCGAAAAAAAGTCAGTTTTTAAAACTTCTTTTTGCATTGATACATGTCCCCTGGGGCAGGACCCGGGTCCCCAAACCTGTTTTATGACATTAACATGCATATTGGCCATTATAATTAGCACTTTTGATTTCGAACGTTCGCGTCCATTGTAAAGAATAGGGTTCGAACATTCGCGTGGTTCGGTCCGTTCGCAGGTTCTGGTGCGAACCGAACTCGGGGGTGTTCGGCTCATCCCTAATGTACAGTACAACAAAAATAATTGCGCTCAGCCAAATGCAAAAGGAATGTGCACTAATGAAACTAAAAGCTGCAGTGGAAAAAAAAAAACTTTGCTCAGATAAATATCTCAAACATTTTAGTGTCCATAAAAAATTGTTCATAAGTCCAAATTAGACTAAATAATAAATATTCCACTGCCATACTTCTCCACTTGTAAACAGCAAATCTGTGTGATAAACCTCCACCTGTAAGCAACCACCTGGATTTACGGTCACCTTAAAGTGGATGTAAACCCTCACATATACTCAGTGAAGTGAACAGCCTGAGATGATACACAGAGATGACACAAAATTCCCTACATACGTTTTACATGTATATCTGCTGTCTTCAGCTTTCTATATTCTTTAGTATTCTAACATTGTGTTAGAATTTTTACTTCCTTATTCAGCAGTGGGAGGAGAGTCTTGGCATACACTGTGTGACAGCTGATTGGAGGAAAGGCACACACCCCACTCCACAAAGGCAAATGAACAAAGATACTTGCAGAGCTGTGCTGTGACAAAACAAGCTCTCTGCTAATCTATTTATAGCACCCACCCTGACACAAATTCCCAGCTGCTTTTATCTCCTGTCTCGGAGAACTTGTCAGAAGTTATCTATCTGTCAGCAGAAAGACATGGGACTTAGGGCTTTGGAGAGAGATAAGTAAACACTGTAGATATATATGCTTATGTCAAAATTTATGAATCGGGTTCACGTCCACTTTAATCATTGAACCTATAAATTATAAAATGTCAGGCAAGGTAAGACTATAACAAGCTCTGTCAGAAAATGATGAATAACTCCACTGAATGGTTCACCACAGATAAGTCACAAATGTAACTCAAAAAGAAGAACATACAAAATCCATAGTGCTCTTCATTTGTGTGAAAATACCTATAAATATACAGGGCTCAATCCACTAAAGAATATCCCATGAGATAAAAAAATCAGGCAACACATTTTTTCCAATTATCTCATGAGATGCTGAAAAATGTCAATCCACTGTCACCTTGTAAGTTATTTACCTCACAAACCAAAAAACATGAGCTAAATAACTCATAAAACAGCGACAATTCACTTAGAAAATAAATAAATGCATGAATTAACCACTTAAGACCCGGACCAATTGTCAACCTAAGGATCAGAGGTCTTTTTACAATTTCGCACTGCACTGCTTTAACTGGTAATTGCACGGTCATGCAATGTTGTACCCATACGAAATTTGCGTCCTTTTCTTCCCAAAAATAGAGCTTTCTTTTGATGGTATTTGATTGCCTCTGTGATTTTTATTTTTTGCAATATAAACGGAAAAAGACCAAAAACTTTGAAAAAAAAAGATATTTTCTACTTTTTGTTATAAGAAAAATCTAATAAACTCAATTTCAGTCAAACATTTGGGCCAAAATGTATTCAGCCACATGTCTTTAGTAAAAAAAAATGCCAATAAGCTTATATTTATTGGTTTGCGCAAAAGTTATAGCGTACAGAGTACAGAGTACATTTTCTGGAATTTACACAGCTTTTAATTTATGACTGCCTATCTTATTTCTTAAGGTGCTAAAATGGCAGGGCCGTATAAACCCCCCTAAATGACCCCATTTTGGAAAGTAGACACCCCAAGCTATTTGCTGAGAGGCATGTTGAGCCCATTGAATTTTTTTTATTTTTGTTGTCCTAAGTGATTATATAAAGACAAAACAAAAAAAAAAAAGTTGTCACTAAATGATATATTGCTCACACATGCCATGGTTATATGTGGAATTGCACCCCAAAATACATTTTTCTGCTTCTGAGTACGGGGATACCACATGTGTGGGACTTTTTGGGAGCCTAGCCACGTACGGGGCCCCGAAAACCAATCACCGCCTTCAGGATTTCTAAGGGTGCAAATTTTTGATTTCACTCCTTACTACCTATCACAGTTTCGAAGGCCATAAAATGCTAAAATATCACAACCCCCCCCCCCCCAAATGACCCCATTTTGGAAAGTAGACACCTCAAGCTATTTGTTGAGAGGCATGTTGAGTACATGGAATATTTAATATTTTGCCACAAGTTGCTGGAATATTACAAACTTTTTTTTTTTTTCGCCCAAAGTTGTCACTAAATTATATATTGCCCACACATGCCATGGGCATATGTGGAATTACACCCCAAAATACATTCTGCTGCTTCTTCTGAATACGGGGATACCATGTGTGGGACTTTTTGGGAGCCTATCCGCATACGGGACCCCAAAAACCAAGCACCGCCTTCAAGATTTCTAAGGGCATACATTTTTGATTTCACTCCTCACTACCTATCACTACCTATCACAGTTTTGAAGGCCATAAAATGCCAAGATGGCACAAACCCCCCCCAAATGACGTAAATGTACATGAGGCGGTCGGCAAGTGGTTAAATAAGTAGTGGTCCAGGCATGAGGTATTTAGGGATTGTAAAAATATAATTGCCAATTTGGTGTAGTCTCTGCCTTTTTGGATCAGATCAAAAGTAATGCATAGAAACCTAAATATGGAAAAACACAGACTCATAGTGGCTTATTTACTTAACCACTTCAGCCCCGGACCATTTGGCAGCCAAAGGACCAGAGGTCTTTTTTCAATTTCGCACTGCACTACTTTAACTGGTAATTGCGCCGTCATGCAATTTTGTAACCAAACGAAATTTGCGTCCTTTTCTTCCCACAAATAGAGCTTTCTTTTGATGGTATTTGATTGCCTCTGTGATTTTTATTTTTTGCGATATAAACGGAAAAAGAGCGAAAATTTTGAAAAAAAAAGAGATTTTCTACTTTTTGTTATAAAAAAAAATCTAATAAACTCAATTTTAGTCAAACATTTGGGCCAAAATGTATTCAGCCACATGTCTTTAGTAAAAAAAATTCCAATAAGCGTATATTTATTGGTTTGCGCAAAAGTTATAGCGTCTACAAACTAGAGTACATTTTCTGGAATTTACACCGCTTTTAATTTATGACTGCCTATTTCATTTCTTGAGGTGCTAAAATGGCAGAGAAGTACAAAACCCCCCCAAATGACCCCATTTTGGAAAGTAGACACCCCAAGCTATTTGCTGAGAGGCATGTTGAGCCCATTGAATATTTTTTTTTTAGTCCCAAGTGATTGAATAAAGACAAAAATAAAAAAGATTTTTTTTTTTTTCAAAAAGTTGTCACTAAATGATATATTGCTCACACATGCCATAGTTATATGTGGAATTGCACCCCAAAATACATTTTGCTGCTTCTCCTGAGTATGGGGATACCACATGTGTGGGACTTTTTGGGAGCCTAGCCGCGTACGGGGCCCCGAAACCCAAGCACCGCCTTCAGGATTTCTAAGGGTGCAAATTTTTGATTTCACTCCTCACTACCTATCACAGTTTCGAAGGCCATAAAATGCCAAAATAGCACAAAACCCCCCCAAATGACCCCATTTTGGAAAGTAGACACCCCAAGCTATTTGTTGAGAGGCATGGTGAGTATTTTACAGCTCTCATTTGTTTTTGAAAATGAAGAAAGTAAAGAAAAAAAAAATTTTTTTTTTTCTTTTTTCAATTTTCAAAACTTTGTGACAAAAAGCGACATCTGCAAAATACTCACAATACCTCTCAGCAAATAGCTTGGGGTGTCTACTTTCCAAAATGGGGTCATTTTGGGGGGTTTTATGCCATCTGGGCATTCCATGGCCTCCGAAACTGTGATTGGCAGTGAGAAGTGAAATAAAAAAATTACACCCTTAGAAAGCCTGAAGGCGGTGATTGGTTTTTGGGGTTCCGTACGCAGCTAGGCTCCCAAAAAGTCCCACACATGTGGTATCCCCGTACTCAGGAGAAGCAACAGAATGTATTTTGGGGTGTATTTCTACATATGCCCATGACATGTTTGAGCAATATATCATTTAGTGACAACTTTTTGTAAAAAAAATATATATATTTTTTTTTTTTTTCATTATTCAATCTCTTGGGACAAAAAAAAAAAATTTTAATGGGCTCAACATTGCTCTCATCAAATAGCTTGGGGTGTCTACTTTCCAAAATGGGGTCATTTGGGGGGGGTTTGAACTGTCCTGGCATTTTATGCACAACATTTAGAAGCCTATGTCACACGTCACCCACTCTTCTAACCACTTGTAGACAAAGCCCTTTCTGACACTTTTTGTTTACATGAAAACATATTTTTTTTTTGCAAGAAAATTACGTTGAACCCCCAAACACTATATATAATGTTAAAGCAAAGGCCCTACAGATTAAAATGGTGGGTGTTGCATTTTTTTTTTCCACACAGTATTTGCGCAGCGATTTTTCAAACGCATTTTTTGTGGAAAAAATACACTTTTTTTTATTTTAATGCACTAAAACACACTATATTGCTCAAATTTTTGATGAAATAAAAAATATGATCTTAGGCCGAGTACATGGATACCAAACACGACATGCTTTAAAATTGCGCACAAACACGCAGTGGCGACAAACTACATACATTTTTAAAAGCCTTTAAAAGCCTTTACATGATACCACATTAGATTCACGGAGGAGGTCTACTGCTAAAATTACTGCCCTCGATCTGACCTTTGCGGTGATACCTCACATGCATGGTGCAATTGCTGTTTACATATGACGCCAGACCAACGCTTGTGTACGCCTTTGTGCAAGAGAAGGGGGGGCAGGGGTGCTTTTTTTTTTTTTTTTTGTTTTTTTTTTAATTTATTTAGCTTTTTTATTTTATTTTTAAACTGTTCCTTCCATTTTTTTTCTTTGTTATGATTTTTATTGTTAACTCAGGGAATGTAAATATCCCCTATGATAGCAATAGGCAGTGACAGGTACTCTTTTTTTGAAAAAATTGGGGTCTATTAGACCCTAGATCTTTCCTCTGCCCTCAAAGCATCTGACCACACCAAGATTGGTGTGATAAAATGCTTTCCCAATTTCCCAATGGCGCGGTTTATATCCGGGAGGGGGGACATTCCCTCCCACTGCTTGTAAAAGCAGTCTAGAGGCTAATTACCCGCTAGAATTGCTTTTACATGAAAGCCGATCACTGGCTGAAAAGAATGATACCAAGATGATACCTAAACCTGCAGGCATCATTCTGGTATAACCATTCAAAGTCCAGCAACATACTGGACATATATTGTAATCTTTTTTTTTTCATGCAGCCTCTTGGCTGAACGAAAAAAAGAGATTGATTGGTGGGTATGCCCACCATTAGAATACCTCCCTTCATCCACCCACTTCTAATGATGGGCATACATGCACCATTTATATATGCCGATGCATGGGGGCATTTCGACCGTATGTACGTGGCATTAGGAGCCAATCGCTCCTCCCCCCCCCCTGCTGCCCCCATGCTTCGGCATATATGCTCTTTTTTTTAACTGTGGTGGTGAAATCACCTCCTACAGTGTTGGAGTCGCGTCTTTATGTATCGTGGGAGCAAACGCTGTTGCTGTCAAGATAAATAAATCCGCGTTGCAACTGAATGGCGCACCTGAAAACAAAAAAATGCTTAACACTAAAACACAGTAAACAAAATTACATACCTGAAAAGCAAGCATGATAAAACATGATAAAACATAATAAAACATTGCAGAATAGAATGGAGTAAAAAAAGAGCAACAATAGAGAGAGAATAGAGTGAGAGAGAGAACAATAAAACGACAACTATTTTATTTTTTTTTATTTTTTTTGAGATTCACAGGTAAAAAAGCTCCTGACTGAAGCGACTGAATCAAAACGCTACCACAAAAAAACTGTTAGCGATCGCAGGGATCAGGCCTGACTCTGCGAACGCTGCAGTTATGTGTGCTTAGTGTTTTGTAAGTGACAGTGATCGATCGATACTGCACTTGGGTGGGCTGGGCTGGGCGGAGGGGGAAAACGCAGGTGCTAGCAGGTATCTGGGCTGATCCCGCTAACAATGCGGTTTTTTTTGGAACCCTAAACTGCTGGGACGCTAGTATAGATCTGATCAGATCAGATATTGATCTGTTCAGATACTGTGCCACTAAGGGAGGTGTATGCTTTGTGCGTGGGTGTTTGCGGTACTGGCACTAACCTGGGGCGACGCAGACCTTATTTGACCCTAAAACCTAATTGATATCACCCGCCGGGCGATCAGGGGGTTAAACCGTTATTGGGTAATAAATGGCGGGTGCCCTGACAGTATAAAAAACAAGCTAACTAACCAGCGTCACCCGTAACAGTAATACAAAAAAAAAACTGGTTACCTAGCGACACTAATGCAGCGATCAGAAAAACGATCGCTTAGTGACACTGGCAAAAGGGGGTGAAAGGGTTAACTAGGGGCAATCAGGGGGTTAAACTTTTATTAGGTAATATATGGGGGTACCTGACGCTATATAAAAACCTGACGGGGAACCTAAATAACGAAATAACTAACTGGCTAACCAGCGTCACCAGTGACAGTTATACAGTGATCACTGGTGAAAGGGTTAACTCTAGGGGCAATCAGGGGGTTAAAAACCTTTATTTAGGTTGTAATATGGGGGTACCTGACCTATAAACCTATTTATGAACCTATATAAACATGGCGGTTACCTAAAAAAAAAAAAAAAATGGTTACCTAGCGACACTAATGCAGCGATCAGAAAACGATCGCTTAGTGACACTGGCAAAAGGGGGTGAAAGGGTTAACTAGGGGCAATCAGGGGGTTAAAACCTTTATTAGGTAATATATGGGGGTACCTGACGCTATATAAAAACCTGACGGGGAACCTAAATAACGAAATAACTAACTGGCTAACCAGCGTCACCAGTGACAGTTATACAGTGATCACTGGTGAAAGGGTTAACTCTAGGGGCAATCAAGGGGTTAAAACCTTTATTTAGGTTGTAATATGGGGGTACCTGACCTATAAAACTATTTATGAACCTATATAAACATGGCGGTTACCTAAAAAAAAAAAATGGTTACCTAGCGACAGCAGTGACACTAATACAGCGATCAGAAAAACGATCGCTTAGTGACACTGGCAAAAGGGGGTGAAAGGGTTACCTGGGGGGCAATCAAGGGGTTAAACCTTTATTAGGGGGGGGTAGGGGGCTACCTTGGACCTAAAACTAACTGCCCTGACAGTTATTACAGTCACACTGACACTAAATGCAGTGATCAGTAAAAAAATGATCACTGCAATTAGTGACACTGTGACTGGGGGGGGAGGGGGTGATCTGGGGGGTGATCAGGGGGTGACAGGGGGGTGGAATATGTGCCTAACTGTACTGGTGTCAGTGTACTGTTGTGCACTAACCTTTACATGTTCGCCGCTCGGCGTCTCCGGTCACATAGACCGGCGCACCGAGCGTGACATCACTTCCGCCTTCCTGTCTATACAATAGACAGGAAGGGGAAGCTTTTCATTGGCCAGGAGCGATCGCGAGGGGGTGGCCAGAAACCACTGGCCGTCCCCTCGTCCCGGATCGCTCCTGACACGATCCCGACCGTCCCCGCCGGCGGAGGGGGGTCCGATCGGACCCCCCAACCGCCTGAAGAATGGCACGTACAGGTACGTGATTCTGCCTGTACGTGCCATTCTGCCGACGTATATCTACATGGGGCGGTCGGGAAGTGGTTAAAGGGTAACTCCATGTTTGTGGGGAAAAAATTAAGAAAAAATAATATAGCGTATACAATTGCAACACAAGTCATATTGTAGTTGAATGTTATTAAAAATTACCTTTCCTTTTCAATCTGTAGCCGCTCTAATTTTCTAAAAATGCAATGCAATATGTCTACCTGGAGTTGTTCTGTACAAAGAATGTGTACTGACCACCCCCAGAAACATAATTTTCTGCTTGTGTGATTGGCTCACCAATTTTCCCAGAAGTCTGGCTAAGATACAAGTCAGATTTCAGGCATTCCTTGGAACAAAGATGTCATTTTTGGTGAGATACTCCTAGTAGGAACACGTCTAAAGGGATGTAGGCCCAGCAGATTTCCTCATTAGGGCTCTGCAGCTACACAGCTGATGTATGGTTATGAATCCACTCCCAGGGAGGCACAGAGGCACAGACAAACACACATGGATTTCTTCAGAATAAGGCCCCTTTCACACTGGGGCGGTTTGCAGGCGCTATTGCGCTAAGAATAGCGCCTGCAAACCGACCCGAAACAGTTGTTGCTGTGTCTTCAGTGTGAAAGCCCGAGGGCTTTCACACTGAAGTGGTGCGCTTGCAGGACGCTCAAAAATGTCCTGCAAGCCGCATCTTTGGCTCGCTATAGGAGCGGTATATTTACCGCTCCTATAGCGCCCGTTCCCATTGGAAACAATGGGGCAGCGCTCCGAACCCGCCCGCAAAATGCTGCTGCAGCGGCGGTTTGCAGGCGGTATTGACCTTTTTTCGGCCGCTCGCGGGGGGTAAAACCACCCCGCTAGCGGCCGAAATGCGCTGCTTATACACAAGAGCAGGAACAGCTCACTGCTGCTGTATGAATACCACTCAATGGACCGGCAGCCACTACTGCTTTCCCTCTCTTATCTGTAAGCAAAAACTGACGCGTCTCTGCGCTCCGCCCTTTGCGTTACGTCATCAAACTCTTCAGGCTCTAAATAAAATATAATTTTCACCTTTGTTTCATCTTTTGTTGACTCTGTGCTGCTGATCCTCTGCAGCCTCTTTGCAGTCACTTCCTGTCCACATGCATGCACTCCAATGATGGCGGCATGGCATTTCTCAGGGTGCCATTCCTGATGGTGACAAAAGTGGACCCCAGTAATTGCTGGCTTTAATGCTAACCCGCAACAAATAGTTTAGCATCGCCCATGGCTAGTCCCATCCCTGTATTGACCTTGAGATGGGAGAAACTTTACAACCTTTTTATCCCTTTCTGCATGTTTCATCAGTGGGTTTCACAGTGCCCATTCTACCATCTCTGATTGCTTTTCATGCCGACCCCTGTCGCTGCCTATGGCTGGAGGGTCCTTCTGGACTGCCCAATTGGGAACAACTCTAGGTCATAGATGAGTGGGTTTAACACTTCCTTTTTTGTAAGTGCAATTTATCTTTATGGGCTAGTTTACACTTGCTTCAAAACATGGCTTTGGACACACTTTGTTAACCACTTCAGCCCAGGAAGGGAATTTGCCCCCTTCCTGACCAGGTCATTTTTTGCGATACGGCACTGCCTCGCTTTAACTGACAATTGCGTGGTCGTGCAATGTTGTTCCCAAAATTGATGTCCTTTTTTCCCCATAAATAGAGATTTCTTTTGGTGGTATTTGATCACCTCTGCGTTTTTTTTTTTTTTAATAAAAAAATAAAAAAAAAAAGAATTTCTTCATCAGTTTAGGCCGATATATATTCTTCTAAATATTTTTGATAAATAAAATCGCAATAAGCGTATATTGATTGGTTTGTGCAAAAGTTATAGCGTCTACAGCATAGGGGATAGATTTATGCCATTTTTTATTATTATTTTTTTTTTACTAGTAATGGTGGCGATCTGTGATTTTTATCGGGACTGCAACATGGCACTTTTTTGGGACCAGTGACATTTAGACATTGACAGTGACATTTTAGTGATTAGAGCTAAAACTAGCCACTGATTACTGTATAAATGTCACAGTTAAGGGGTTAACACTAGGGGGCGATCAAGGGGTTAACTGTGTTCCCTATGTGTGTTTCTAACTGTGGGGGGAATGTGGATGACTAGAGGAGGAGAGAGATCATTGTTCCTACTTAGTAGGAACACACGATCTGTCTCCTCTCCCATGACAGAACCAGGATTTGTGTGTTTACACAGATCACGGGTCTCGCTCCCGGTGGTCATCGTGCTCGCCGGCACGCGCATTGGCCCAGGGGACACGCTGCGGGTGCCCGCTCACGCCTGCTGCAGCATCCTAAAGAGCCGATGTCCAGCTACGAGGGCTCACCCATGGGAGCCAACCTGCCACAGTATAACTGCAGCGGCTGGTCAGGAAGCAGTTAAAGCTCTCTGAACGTCAGTCAAAGCCCTTGTCACTAAATAAAATGGTTATCTTACAGTCCTGTTTACACCTTGCTTTTGCTTGGTGCTTCGATGAGGCTTCAGTGGGGCTTAGATGAAGCTTTGGTGGCGCTTCAGTGGGGCTTCCATGAGCCTTTGGTGGTGCTTTGGTGGGGCTTCGGTGAGACTTCAATGAGCTTTTGGTGGGGCTTTGTGGGGCTTCGATGAGGCTTCGGTAGGGCTTCAGTGGGGCTTCAAGTGAGCTTTGCCATACATTTCTATGGAGGCTTTGAAGACACTTTGAAGCACCACTAAAGCTACATGGGGTATAATTTTTGAAGCGAAGCCGAAGTAAAGCAAAGCAAGGTGTAAACAGGACTGAAAGCTAACCATTTTATTTAGTGACAGGAGCTTTAACTAGCGTTCAGGGAGCTTTAACAAGGCCTGTCTAAAGCCTTGTTTTGAAGCAAGTGTAAACTAGCTGTTAATGTGTGTTGAAGCCGAAGCAAGTGTAAATGAGCCCTTTAGCTTTCATTAAATTAAATAATCACTACATTATGAGGAACATTCTCTGCCTTGTTGTTTGTACAACAGTGGAATATGTCTGTGTAATTAGTGTTAAAATGGCTCCTTGCAGTGTCCATCGATAACATTGATAAAGCTTAGTTTATACTTGCAGTTTGGAAGAGATAATAATAGGTGGTTGAGTCATGTTTTTACTGCCATCCTACCCCCCCCCCGACCCCCCCCCCCCGCCCCACACACTTTCCACACACACACACACACTCCATAAGCTGAAAGTGTACCTGGGCACTTTACGACACAGCAAAAATTATCCCCCCGTCATGTTTGATGATCAATGCCTCTATTAAATGCAACATATTCAAATGGGGCTGCACCAGAACCACAAGTCAAATGCTAGGCTTGCGGCTGTTGTACTTTATTCTCATTCAAACAGCGCTAAAAAAATGTAGTGCATACACACAACCAACTCATAGGCTACTTCATTAATCTTTCGTTTGACTGGAAAGGGACCTAAGAACTTAGGGCCCAATTTCTTTGAGGGACAAGCCAGTTTCAGATTCAAGGTGGAGAGCCACACTGTGTCACCCGGTGCCAGTACCAATTCTCCACGCCTCTTTCGGTCAAAGACTGTTTTGTTATGTTCCTGGGTCCGGGCCATGGTGTCCTGCAGGAGTTGGTTATTGGAAGCAAAGAAATCAATCTTCTCCTGGACTGCGGGCACAGTACATTCAGGAAGAGAATTGGGCAGAAATGAAGGATGAAAGCCATAGTTGGCGAAAAAAGGTGTCTGTTGGGTGGCCGAGTGGATAGCATTGTTATATGCAAACTCGGAAACTGGTAACAGGGAGATCCAATCGTCTTGGGAGAAGGAAGAAAAACATCGAAGATATTGTTCCAGGGTCTGATTGGTTCTTTCGGTTTGCCCATTGGTTTGAGGGTGATAAGCGGAAGAAAACGACAGCTCAATATTAAGGGCCTTGCAGAGTGATTTCCAAAACCGAGAGGTGAATTGTACCCCTCGGTCGGACACTATGTTGGCTGGTACCCCATGGAGTCTGATGACTTCTCGGATGAACACTTGTGCGGTTTCTGAGGCAGAAGGGGTACCCTTCATGGGAACAAAGTGTGCCATTTTTGACAGACGATCAACTATCACGAAGATCGTAGTGTGGTCCTCTGCTGGGGGCAGTTCCACAATGAAATCTATGGACAGCATTTTCCAGGGGCGATCCGGGACTGGTAATGGCTTGAGTAAGCCCCAGGCTTTGGTTCTGTGACTCTTGCTCCGAATACACACAGTACATGTTTCCACAAATTTCCTGCAGTCTTCCCTTAGCTGAGGCCACCAGAAGGTACGTTGTACCAATTCAGTGGTTTTGGTGACACCAAAGTGTCCGGCAAGCTTGTGATCATGGCACAATTCCAGGACGGTTACCCGCAGACCCTCGGGAATGAAAATCTTATCCCCATGCCACAATAGCCCATCCTTGGCCTGCAACCCAGGACCGGGAGTGGGTATGAGGCCACTGGAAGCCCGCCTGAGCTGGGACAGTAGGTCTTCCTGTAGCAGGAGAAAGTTTCCAGGGGCAAGGATAGTGTCTGGAGGGGAACCATCCTGGGATTTGTGATACATACGAGACAGAGCGTCCGGCTTCGCGTTTTTGGAACCCGGACGATATGTCACGTGAAAAGTAAAACGAGAGAAAAATAAGGCCCAACGGGCCTGTCTAGGTTTTAACCTCTTGGCGGTCTTCAGGTACTCTAGATTCTTGTGATCTGTGAAGATCAGGATTGGGTGAGTAGCCCCTTCTAGCAGATAACGCCATTCCTCGAGGGCGGTCTTTATGGCCAGTAATTCCCGATCCCCCACATCGTAGTTCTTCTCGGCTGGGGACAGTTTCCGTGAGAAGAATGCCACGGGGTGTAGCAGGGCTTTGATGCCCTGTCTCTGAGACAGGATGGCCCCTACAGCTATCTCTGAGGCATCCACTTCGAGGACAAATGGCAGAGAAGGATCTGGATGCTTCAGGATAGGGGCTGAGGTAAAGAGCCCCTTGAGGGCCTCGAAGGCCCCTTGGGCCTCAGGGGACCAATGAAAACGGGTACCTTGTTTGGTGAGTTGAGTAATGGGTGCCACTATGGCCGAGAATCCCTTGATAAATTTGCGATAAAAATTGGCAAAGCCAATGAATCGCTGGATCCCCTTTTTATCTGCGGGAACTGGCCAGTCCAGGATGGCTGAGATTTTCTGGGGGTCCATCCGGATGCCTCTACTGGAGATGATCAAACCTAGGAAGGGTATGCTTTCTACCTCAAAGAGACATTTTTCTGCCTTGGCATAGAGGCCATGTTGCCGGAGACGGCCCAACACACTTTTAACATGTCCACGATGCAGCTCTAGGGAGGAAGAGAAAATTAGTATGTCATCAAGATAAACAACAGCAAAAACATCAAGGAAGTCCCGAAGTACATCATTTATGAAGGCCTGGAAGGTAGCGGGGGCGTTACAGAGTCCAAACGGCATCACCAGGTACTCGAAGTGCCCAAACCGAGACCGAAATGCCGTCTTCCATTCGTCCCCATCCTTTATACGTATCAAATTGTATGCCCCTCTGAGGTCCAGTTTAGAAAAGATGGAGGCCGTGCCAAGCCTCTGAAACAGTTCAGGTACCAGGGGAAGTGGGTAGCGATTTTTGACTGTGACCTCGTTTAGGGCACGGTAGTCCACACAGGGTCTGAGAGAATGGTCCTTCTTCTCTACAAAAAATATTCCTGCACCTGCAGGAGACGTAGATGGGCGGATAAACCCTTTTTTCAGGTTATCATCAATATAGTCCTTTAATTTTCCCTGCTCCACCTCTGTTAACGGAAAAACCCTACCGAAGGGAATCTTGGCCCCGGGAAGGAGTTCAATGGGACAGTCATAGGGCCTATGGGGTGGCAGCACATCTGCCCTTTGTTTACTAAACACATCCAGGTATGCATGGTAGACTTCAGGGATGGACTGACGTAGACTTGCCTCGTTTTCGAGGCAGAGCAGAGCAGAGGGTCCTGCGGGGGCCGAGGAGCCGCAGGACCTTTGGCAGTAGGGAGAAGAAAAGGCCACCTCTCCTGTGGACCAGTTGATGACCGGATTGTGTGCTTGCAGCCAGGGGATCCCTAGAATGACTGGAAACAAGGGAGAAGAAATTATGTCCAAACATAACAGTTCTTGATGTGACTCTGAGATCACTGTGTGCAATGGGGCAGTCTCCTGAGTCACTGGGCCAGATTTGATGGTGGACCCATCCGCCAGGTGGACAGACAGGCCTTGTTTTCTCAGACGGAGAGGAATTCGATGCCGGGCAGCAAAAGTAGAGTCCATAAAGCAACTGCAGGCACCAGAGTCAATAATAGCTGTGGTTTGTAGGGTCCTTCCTGAGAACTGGAAGGAAACAGAAAGGGCAAGATGAGATGAAACCCTGGTCACAGGATCCACATAACTGGAGAGAATAGTGGGGAACTTACGGAGTTTAGCCGGGCAGTTCCGAACATAATGACCAGGCTCTCCACAATACAGGCACAGATTGTTGCTGCGGCGTCTCTGACGTTCTGCTGGGGTGAGAGAAGGCCGCAAGAGTCCAAGTTGCATGGGTTCGGATGCTGAAGAGGCATGAGTAGGCTTAACGGGGGGAGCAGTACGGAAGTGACTAGGACCCCTGGGGAGCATCCAGGTAGGTCTTGGGGACCCCAAGGTTCGTTCGGCCCTACGCTCACGTAGGCGCCGGTCAATTTGGATGCTTAGGTCTATGAGGGAATTCAGGGTCTGGGGTACCCCCACTCTGGCGAGCTCGTCCTTGAGTGCGTCTGAGAGGCCCATGCGGAATTGGTGACGGAGGGCAGCATCGTTCCAGTCGGTGTCGGCACCCCAACGCCTGAACTCAGCCACATAGTCCTCTGCTGGTCTTCGACCCTGTTGGAGAGAACGTAAGGCGGCCTCCGCAGTGGTTGAGAGTTGGGGGTCCTCATAAAGCTGCGCCATGGCATCAAAAAAGGTGGAGAGACTGGTCAATGCTGCATCCTTTTGTTCCACAAGACGGTGGGCCCAGATTTGGGGATCCCTAGTCAGTAGGGCTACCACAAAACCCACCTTGGTGGTCTCTAAAGAGAAGGTCCTAGGTTGCAGGGCAAAATGGAGTTCACAGGAGTTACGGAAAGTTCTGAAGCTACCACGGGCACCCGTAAATTTCTCTGGAGTGGGTACCTTGGGCTCAGGTGGTAGCATCACTACAGTCTGGGTAGGTGCAGGCCCCGTTGGGGGTATTGCTGGGTGAGGAGTTCCTTGGGTACTGGATGGACCAGACAGGGCCAGTACCCGTTCCTCCAGCCGGGTATAACCCTGCTGGAGGTTCTTCACCGCTTCGGTCAGACCTGCCAGGTGTTGGCATAGCCCCTCCATGGCGGGGGCTCCCTGCTCGGGCTCAGACATGGCTGTCTGCTACTGTCACGTACCTGGTGGTGCGAGCCCGAGATTGCAGGGAGAGGCCTCCCTTGCGTCTCCCACTCCTGATCCCCTGGTGTGGGAACAGGAGAGCCAGGAGTGAGGAGGAGCACGGGTGCCTGGCAGGATCAACAGACCGGTGGGAAGGAAACAGGTTAGCTGAGCAGGCGGGATCTCTGGGAAGCAGGCTCACAGGTAAACCGGATAGCAGAGCTGGCAGGATCACAGGAAAGCAGGCTCACGGGTAAACCGGATAGCAGAGCTGGCAGGATCACAGGAAGCAGGCTCACAGGTAAACCGGATAGCAGAGCTGGCAGGATCACAGGAAGCAGGCTCACAGGTAAACCGGATAGCAGAGCTGGCAGGATCACAGGAAGCAGGCTCACAGGTAAACCGGATAGCAGAGCTGGCAGGATCACAGGAAGCAGGCTCACAGGTAAACCGGATGGCAGAGCTGGCAGGATCACAGGAAGCAGGCTCACAGGTAAACCGGATAGCAGAGCTGGCAGGATCACAGGAAGCAGGCTCACAGGTAAACCGGATAGCAGAGCTGGCAGGATCACAGGAAGCAGGCTCACAGGTAAACCGGATAGCAGAGCTGGCAGGATCACAGGAAGCAGGCTCACAGGTAAACTGGATAGCAGCGCTGACAGGAACTGGACAATGGCTTGGCAGGTAAGTTCACAGGTAAGCTTGGATAGCAGAGCTGACAGGAACTGGACAATGGCTTGGCAGGTAAGTTCACAGGTAAGCTTGGATAGCAGAGCTGACAGGAACTGGACAACGGCTTGGCAAGCAGGTTCACAGGTACACTTGGATAGCAGAGCTGACAGGAACTGGACAACGGCTTGGCAAGTAAGTTCACAGGTACACTTGGATAGCAGAGCTGACAGGAACTGGACAACGGCTTGGCAAGCAGGTTCACAGGTACACTTGGATAGCAGAGCTGACAGGAACTGAACACAGGAAACGGAACCACAGACTGGACTGGAACCAACAGGTGAACAGGCTCGTTACAGAGGGTCAGACTGCAGACTGGACAGAGGCTAAACAAGGAACCAAAGTTCATCAAGAAGTCAGGTAATGAATCTGAACTAGGGCAAGGTACAATGGATCAGGCAGGAGGATGGTCACTGGAAGCCGGGGTCGGGTACAGGCAGAAAGCAGGATAGTCTTTATGGCAAGCCGGGTCAAAGGAACAGGTATAACAGGATCAGGTCTCTTTTTACTACACCACAACGCTGTAGAGCAGACAGCAAAGACCGTCTGCTCAAGTCAGGCTTAAATAGGCCGGCTGGTGCTAACTAGGGCGCGCGCCCGTCTCCCTGTGCGCGGTTGTGCACGTGCCCGCGCCCGGGCGCGCATGCGCATGCGCAATGGAATCTGAGGGCCAGGACGGCCCGGGTTTAGATTTCTGGCAGGATCTTCATGACACCCAGGTAGGATGGTTAGTAGGAGTAATAAAATAACCCCCACACTAATCCATCATCTCAATCCTGTTTCTACCCAATAGACCTCTGTGTATTCCAATAAAATAAAAATTTAGGTATTCATGTGATCCCCAGCCTGCTCCTCACAAAAAAAAACATTTGAACCCACAAAAAGGTGAAAGGAAAATTAGTGCACCAAAAAAAACCAAAAAGACCTTACATGTTTCACTCAATATGAGCTTCGTCAGGGATGCCCATAAATCATAAAAGTGCAACAATCACTAAATGGCGACTGTAATATGTTTCTCCTCTATTTATAGATAATCTTCAAGATGGTCGTCAAGTTTGGTACGCTGTGATGACACCACACACGTATGCGGAATGATGTAATCACTTCTGCAATGTTGTGACATCATCACGTCATGACGTCCGCACATGTGCACTTCAATTTTGCAATATAGAGGCCAGCTAGAAGAAGGCAAGAAATAGAAGCAGACAAACAGTGATTTTAGCAGCTCTTTTGTTGTTGGTCTATTAATGCAGCCCTTTTAATGCTGCCCTATTAATATAATCATAATTTTACGGATGCATTTACTGTATTTTTGCTATATTTGAGGGGCCATACTCTTTATGCCCAGACATATTTCTTGCTATATTTAAGGGACCATGTCCAGAATTCCAAATAGTCAATTAACCAACATACCAATATTGCAAAATACAAATAATAAGCAAAAGACAGGCAACTAGATAAAGATCTATTCACACACTAAAGGCAGATAGGTAAAACCAATATTTAACCCACGTGGAAAGCGCTATCCAAGGCAAAATAACAATCTGGACTCTGTTTTAAGCAGTTTTTTTATCCAGGTGACCTTTTCTCTAACAAAGAAAAGAAAAAGTTCCCCCTGAGGTGGTGGGGTTTTTAGGCAGCAGAAGGTTTGGTAGAAATTATATCATATGATAAAGTATGTTTATCGAGAGACACAGTCCGTCCAAATCGGTTTAAAGTATTTATTTGTGTCTAAAAATTATGGCAAGTAAAAGTGTAAAACGCAAGCCCATACAGAATAAAAAAGGAATACAGTACACACAGGTAAAAACCAAATAAATGGCATCTGACACCTCAGCTGATATAATCAGGAGAGGAGATCAATAGGAAGCGACAAAAGAACTGACGCGTTTCGACCTGTTGTTTGTATAGGTCTTCTTCAGAGTGTTTTTGTCAGTATGTGTGTAGTATATAGAGTTGTCTTCTGCATGGGGATTCATAAAACTCCCATTGATTTTCCAGGTGGCTTCCAAGTGTGGCCCCTACGGGCGAATCAAGGCCAGGGCAAGTCGTCCAGGCCACGTGTGGCTTACGAGGAGTCACACTTATTGCTGACTCGCCAGAAAAGAACCCCGAAGCGCCCTAGGGTGCAGTGGGAGGGGGAGGCCGGCAACGGCACACCGGCAGCGGAGGACCCCTTAGATGCTTGGAGTTGGAGTTGGAGACACTTCCACAGAAGGCTATGCATGCTCCCTGCATAGCGCCGTGAACTCAGCAGGCGCAGTGCGCCTGCGCGCCGCTGTCTACGGCGCATGCGCTGTAGACATTGATGCCTCATTTTTGTAGGTTTAGGAGATATTTATTGGACCTACAGGTAAGCCTTAATCTAGGCTTACCTGTAGGCCAAAGTGCTTTGGAAGGGTTTACTTCCACTTGAATGTTAACTATTTCAACATTTTTAGAGTTTTTAAAGCTTTTCACCATTGGAATGTATGCATACACCTTACAATGCCCATATTTAAAACTACCCAATTTTTTTTCAGGTAGCCATATTTGAGACCGATGTGACACAGGACTTTATCCAGATGACTGTGTAGTAGAAAGTCTTTGAAACGTCTACCCCTTCTGTATGTAATCTGGGGAGTTTGTGGTACTATTTTTTTTAACTTTCCCTTTGCGTAAAAACAGTACATACAACAACTGCTTAATAAATAATACCCACATATAATGTTGCATTACCCTGTACATTGACCTACCTGCACAACCAGGTCATATATTGCCAGAATTTACTACACAAACAGAGAGACCTGTACACTAGTTAGAGTGAATATATGTCATACTCAGTACAGAAGTTGTTTGATATTTAATTTCTGTTATCTATTTTGTATGTGCTTCATGCAGCAACAAGACCATATGAAGTGTACACTGATATCAGTTAACAATAAAAATAAAATAGCTATTGCCCAAGACTCATGGAAGTTACAACAGTGCACATAAATGAAGATCAGTGGCCCAGTTACAGTATACAGTTTCATACCCTGTTGCTTGCCAATGCAGGTTCCAATGATAAATTCAAGTACTTAGGCTGCCTTATTTGCTCTGAGAGTATGGCATACGGGTCTTTTTAAGCTGTATCTTCTTTATACCTTTGTAAGCTATCCTGGTCCTTGTCACAAAATAATTTTTCTTTATTGGAAGCAGAACAACGACATAAGGGTTGAGCATCTGTGCAGATGTTGGTCTTCGGTGTAAAGAATCCCAAGGCAGTATAGAAGACTCTGCTATCAAAGACAAAACAATGCATGTCTGGAAGTAGTCCTGTAATTTTTTTTTAATCTAGCAGACTAACACAGTATTGCCGCGTACACAGTACACACGATCGGACTTTCTGGCGGGATTGTCCGCCAGACTAGAGTCCGCCGGACAATCCGACCATGTGTGGGGCTCCGGCTGACTTTTTGTTCCCAAAAGTCCGGCGGACTTAGTTTGAAGTTTTGACTTAAAATTGTCCGCTGGACTCTGGAGTCCGCCGGACAATCCCGCCGCCTGTGTGCTAGTCCGCGGGACTTTTGAAATGAACGGACTTGCCGACACACGATCGGAAATTGCGTTCATTTAGAACGTGACTCTAGGTAGACGGGACTAGCGAAGGAAGTCAATGCCGCCGCCTCGATCAGCGACATTGACACCTCGCAAGCCCCGTCACCTGGTATGGATTTAAAGGGGAATCCCTATGCCGAAAAAATGGCGTGGGCCCCCCCCCAAATCCTTATCAGACCCTTATCCGAGCACGCAGCCCGGCCAGTTAGGAAAGGGGGTGGGGACGAGCTAGCGCCCCCCCCCCCCCCCCCCCCCCTCTTGAGCCGCACCAGAGGATGCTTGAACTGTGACATCGTATGGGACCATGTGACATGGGTCGGTGGCCCCGCCCCTTGTCCCTATATAACTGGCAGCGCAACACGTCTGAGCCATTAGAAGAGGAGACATCGACGAGTCAACATCGGAAGAAGAAGAAAGAAGAACAAGAAGCAGAAGAAGCAGAAGCAGAAGGCGACAGCGACGGCGACAGAAGCCGGGCCACCGCTAGTAAAAGAGCTGGAAGAAGAAAGCAGAGGCCCGGCAAGAAGAACAGAAGAGCGGGACAAGACCCCCGAAGTCGGAACAAGAACCCCCTGACGACCGCGGTGACGAAGGAGAAAGCTGGGCTCCTCCGCTAGTAAAAGAGCTAGCAGAAGATAGCGGAGGAGTCTGGTGAGAAGACCCCCCAAGATGGAAGAAGACCCCCGGAGCTGTGCAATAAAGTATTTTAAAAAATTGTGTTGCTTTTTTTTTTATTTACACTTTTTTCCCTTAGGTGAATGGGTAGGGGTACATTGTACCCCATACTCATTCACATAGGGTGGGGGGCCTGTATCTGGGGGCCCCCTTATTAAAGGGGGCTCCCGGATTTCCGATAAGCCTCCCACCCGCAGACCCTGACAACCAACGGCCAGGGTTGTCAGGGAGAGGCCCTTGTCCTCATCAACATGGGGACAAGGTACTTTGGAGTGGGGGGGGGCGCTTGCTCGTCCCCACCCCCTTTCCTGACCGGCCGGGCTGCGTGCTCGGAAAAGGGTCTGATATGGATTTGGGGGGGCTAGTCCCGTCTACCTGGAGTCATGTTCTAAATGAACGGACTTTCCGATCGTGTGTCGGCAAGTCCGTTCATTTCAAAAGTCCTGCGTCAAAACTCCGGCGGACAAAAGTACGGGCGTGTGTGGGCAAGTCCACATGCTGGAAAGTCCGGCGGATTGTCCGGCGGACTTAGTCTGCCGGACAATCCGGCCGAAAAGTCAGATCGTGTGTACGTGGCTTAAGTGGTACATTATTGCAAAGGCAAACTGAGTGGTTATTTAGTACCCATGGCTCCTGGTAAGCCGTTGACCACCTGGCTACTAATTATTTGAACATCTAGCTTTTCCAGTATGCAAGTTTTGTAGTATTACCATTATGTGTGATCACAAGCATAGTGGCAAAATGCCCAACAAGCTAATGTAGGTGTAACCCTGGAACACACACCCAGCTTTCACAAAGTTTTCACATTGGGGTTCCAAAGGATACTCTACGATAGTACTATGACATGAAGGATATTAAATTCAGCTTCTGACTTTCTGACTTTTCTGGTTCATTATGGATCATAACAACCTTCTGGGTCATTATTATTGGTGCAATATTAATTATTTTATGGAAGTGTTGAAACTTGTCCATCCTCTAGTACATCCAACAAGCTCCTAAGGGTCAGTGAGGAAACCGTTATATAAATCAGCTAATAGGAATGCATGGGGAGATGGGGGCCTCTGGCAAGCTTTGATACTATAACCCCTGGCAAAAAGCATGGAATCACCACTCTTGGAAAATATTCATTCAATAGTGTAAAAAAAACTAATTACAGACATGCCTCAAAACTATTTTCATTTAACATGCCAACCTTCTGGCTTTAAGTAACAATAAAAAAGAAAGAAAACTGTAGTCAGTTGCAATTGTTTTTGCAGATCAAGCAAAGGAAAAAAATATGGAATCACTAGATTCTGAGGAAAATATTATGGAATCACCATGTACTTTGCAGTTCTAAAACAAACATCTGCATTAGATTACATCCTGAAAAATTATGTCATCAACACCAAACATCCTTTCAATTGATGGAATAAGAAAAGTGTCCAAAATCTCAATATAAACTTGTGCATTTATTAAAGGGCTGTCATCTCCCCCGTACCTTTACCTGACATGCAACCCCATATAATCAATGATTGTGGAAATGGGCATGTTTTCTTCAGGCGGTCGTCTTCATACACTTCATTGGAACGGCACCAAACAAAAGTTTCAGCATCATCACCCTGCCTGATGCAGATTCATGATTCATCACTGATTATCACTTTCATCCAGTCATCCACAGTCCATGATTGTTTTTCTTTAGCCCACTGTAACTTAGTTTTTTTCTGTTTAAGTGTTAATATTGTTTTTTCATTTGGCTTCTCTGTATGTAAATCCCTTTTCCTTTAAGCGATATCTTACAGTTTGGTCACAGACATTGACTCCAGTTTCTGACCATTTTTTTCTTATTTGTTTTGTTGTGCATTTTCTGATTTCAAGGCATATTGCTTTATTTTCTAACTTGAAACTTAGGTGTGTTCCTTGGTCTTCCAGTACGCTTCCCTTTAACAACATTTCCATTTTATTTGTACTAATGAAAACCATTTTTAACTTTTTATAGTGTGGATTGGGATTATGAGCACTGAGCCATGATTGGGCAAAATCATCAGGACTTTGTCCAATCATGGCTCTGACTGTGCTCTGTGCCCTGATTGGACAAAGCCTACACCTGACCAGTGGTCAAGTGCATTGCTTCATCCAATTAGGATCCTAGAATGCACTGTGCAGAATGCAGTGTATTGTGGGGTGCTCGGCTGGAGAACATCCCGCTGAGTGCCCCACAAATTTGGGTGTTCACGGCAACAGGCGATGTTCGGGCCAAACTTTTGCTAGGCTCTAACTGTTTGCCCTACACTACCAGCATTCAATCCACACTTGCAGCCAACAACTGTATCGCTAACCAGTATATCCTTACAGGGGGAGAGTCTCTTTGTCAGACAATAATAGCACAGTGGGGGAGATTCCTCCACCCATGTCACTTGTGTGGATGTGGGGATATGTGAGGGTTTTTTTTTGTACCCACTGGTTAACCACTTGCCGACCGGCGCACGACGATATACGTCGACAGAATGGCACATACAGGCAGGAGGGCGTATATATAAGTCCCTCCTTTAGCCTGTCCGTGCCATCGGGAGCGTGCCGGGAGCGGCGCGCTCCCGCGCCGGTCGGGACCCCCGTGAGTCCGATCGCGGTCCCCGCGGACTCGATCGCCGCGGGGACCCCCGCGATCGTCTCACGGGAAGGCTGAACGGGGAGATGCCGAGATAAACAGCATCTCCCCGTTCTGCCTAGCAACTAGTGACGCCGATCTCTGCTCCCTGTGATTGGAGCAGAGATCAGCATTCACTAGCTGACAGCCACGCCCCCCCACAGTAAGAAACACACCCCTAGGCATACTTAACCCTTACACTGCCCCCTTGTGGTTAACCCCTTCACTGCCAGTGTCATTTATACAGGAATTAATGCATTTAAATAGCATTAATTGCTGTAAAAATGACAATGGTCCCAAAAATGTGTCAAAAATGTCCGATGTGTCCGCCATAATGTCGCAGTCACAAAAAAAAATCGCAGATCTCCGCCATTACTAATAAAAAAAAAATTATTAATAAAAATGCTATTTAACTATCCCCTATCTTGAAAACGCTATAACTTCTGCGCAAACCGATCAATAATCGCTTATTGCGATTTTTTTACCAAAAATATGTAGAAGAATACGTATCGGCCTAAACTGAGGAAAAAAAAAGTTTTTTTATATATTTTTTGGGGAAATTTATTATAGCAAAAAAAAAAAAAATAATGCATTTTTTTCAAAATTGTCGCTCTATTTTTGTTTATAGCGCAAAAAATAAAAACCGCAGGGGTGATCAAATACCACCAAAAGAAAGCTCTATTTGTGGGAAAAAAAGGACGTCAATTTTGTTTGGGAGCCACGTCGCACGACCGCGCAATTGTCAGTTAAAGCGACGCAGTGCCGAATCGCAAAAAGGGGCCTGGTCCGTTGGCTGCAAATTGGTCCGGTCTGAAAGTGGTTAAACAAACAAAAAAAAACTCTGCATGCATGCATGCCCTGCTTTACTCTAACATCCTGTTTTGGGGACAACTGTAAAATTCAGGATTTCCAATGACTTTCTATCGCTGAGCTACAGTTTTACAGCCCCCCGACATCCCACCCGAATCCTAGCAATACAGCTAGAAAAGGCTGGACACAGGTTTATAACTCTTGACAACTTTGACAATTGGCACAGCCTATCAAACTCATCTACTGAGTTCAATGAGGCCACTCCGCAAACACTTGTCTTGCAGTTGTGGCGTGGTCCTCTCGGCAATTTTAAAAAGAAAGTAAACCAAAATTTAGCAGCCTGTCAGTCGCTGCTATACTACGCTCTGTAGACTGATCCACTGCACACCATTAGCTTTTCAGAGGGTGGTAAGCATTAACACTAATGTGAAAAGGAAGGGGTAACTTTAGAAGTTGGATTATGTGCTGCAGGTTTGGATATCTGTTTCTCATTGTTATTGCTGCTTTGCAAAATTATTTTAAATGTAAAGGTTTGCATTAACTAAAGGGTATAAAGATTTGCTAAAGCCTAAAAGTTTATTCGTATATTGTACACTGATAGAAAAAAAATCTTACGTAATAGTACCATAAGTAGAACAATTTGATTTATATTAGATAAATCCACTTTTAAAAAGTCTAATTATTTTAGAAGCTAGGAAAGCATCTTTTAGCATTTGTTTTATTGTCAATCGGCTGTCATTTCCAGCGTCTCGAATGACTGCCACTAAACAATAGAAGTTCTTCATATCTTTCCTTATTTGCATCAGGTTTGAGGTCAAACTTCTTCAAGAAGTTGGAGAAGAAAATTACAAGCGATAAAATATAACTTTGAACATCTAGTCACGGATGAATTCTAGCAGTCTACATGCCAGATGGGTTTAATATACTGTGCTAAATCAGCTTCATTATTACTTTAGATAATTAAAACACATCACATATCTCCGCTCTCTGGAGAAAAGCGCCCGGGCTTCAATTTTTTTGTCACCATCACACAGCAGCGTTCAGTGTATTACTTTATTTTTCTTCCTTTTCTTTTTTTAATCTTAATTTTACAGTTGTAAGTACTAATGTGACATTTTTCGTCCCAGTGTGTAATGAATTTTGGGATAATGTGATGCAACAGAGCCAAAGATATAATATTCCTCAGAAATCCTATTTTCCATTGTTTTCAGTTAATTGTCCTGTGAATTTTTCATCTTTTCTGAAAGAGTCATGATCCATGGAAATTGATAAAATATGTATTAAGTATGTAGGACTTTATTTAAAGTAAACCCGTAAATAGATTAAAAAACGAACATCAGCAAGAACTATCCGACAACAGAAGTGTAGTTCGGCACCATCTAGTGTCACCAAACCAATGCGAATGGCAGTTTTCTCTAGACATGTGCACACTGAAATATTTCGTTTCGGGAATTTCGTCTTAAAAAATAAATTTATTTAGTTACTCCTGAAATTAGTTTTTTATTTATTTTGTTTTTCGCAAAAAATTGCATTCGTCCGAAAATCACGATGAATTAAGGTTGAATCTGTCATTGAAGGCTTATGGTGTCTGTTGAATGTTCAAAAACAATTTGACGGAGCAGCTAAACTGTATGACTCTGTATAGTTTAGCTGCAATTCCACCCAATTCCAGCAGCAATCTTTTCTCTCTACGTCGAATCTTTCCTCTCTGTGTCGAATCTTTCCTCTCTACGTCGAATCTTTCCTCTCTACGTCAAATCTTTCCTCTCTATGTAGAATAATCTTGGACTAATATAGTTAAGGTTAGGCACATTCGACCACAGGTTCAATGGACACAGATTGTTATTGTCAGCGTCGAATCTCCTATCTATATCGAACTGTTGTCACAACGAAAACGAAAATCATTTGTTTATGTCAGATCTTTCGTTTTTCGGATTCTGCACTTTCGTTATCGTTTGTTAAAACGATAACGAAAATACCTGAAATTCGGCCAAAAATGCATTCGGATGAAAACGAATGCACATGTCTAGTTTTCTCCATGTCACTTTTCGCATTAACATAGCCATGTCCAACCCCACCTCCCCATGACATTGTTTGGGCCTGCTGATAGATAGTTCTGCATCTGGGATTTGCATTGTTGAATGGGACAAGGACATGCTTAATCTCCACCAACAGGAAGTGGAGTTTCTCCATCAAAATTGTCATCCACACATGCAGTCATGGAGAGAAACACAAACTTTGATAATGGGTTATTTGGGACTGTGATTCTTTTCTCTAGCAAATGTGGACAAACTACTGCTGAATATGTACAAGTTGTGTTCTGCTACTGTAAAAAGGTAATTTGTCAAATTTGAACTTGCTATTTGCCTGTCAAGGATGATGAACCTGAAGTGTGCCTCAGACATGCACTTATGACCAAAATGTAAGAGATGGTAGCTGTGGAGGAAGACTCCTGAATGATCATCAGCAAGCTTGCCCACCAACTTTGGATCAAAAGGACTTCTGTCTTCATGATTTTCACAATCTCCCTTTATAAGACTGCATCATTTTGGCCCCTCTTCAAAAGAAGCCAAAATTGGGCAGGTGCCTTAGATGATGAGCCACTGGTATGGTGAAAAACTTCCTAGAATCTCTCCTTTTGCAATAATCAGAAAGAAGAGGTGAACGAGGAGGAAGAGGAGGAGTAGAGGGAGGAGGAAGTAGAAATGGGGGATCAGGAGGAGGAGGAAAAGGCCAGTGACAAGTAGAGGGTGTATGTGACTTTGCTGTAACATCCACATAGCGTACTTGGCTGTGTAATTGCCTTTCACTTTACTGTTTAGGGAGGATGAACTTGTAGGCAGTTGGTGTCTGCTGGAGCCATGCCTGAAAAAACAGTACACAAAATGGTTTCCCTGTGCCTACTGCAATCCTTATTAATATCAATCAAAAAAGGGGATGAGTCTGCTACCTTGCCTAAAAATCCCCTCTTGGACGTTACCAGTGCATGTGTTCCCATTTAAGAAAGCATACCACCAATACCCCTTGGGACTTTGAGGCAGCAACAAAAAAATAAACAAGAATATAATTTTGTTTGTACATGGTTAAAAGTAATTACCATGGTATATCCTGAAATATGTTGCTCCAGTATGATAAATTCACCATACAATATACCGTACATCAATCCTTGTACAATATTATTGATCATGGGTTTAAAACGAATTGTCATACAATATCCAGGGGAAAGCCCTGATGCATTTTGATCAAAAAGTCTAGCTCTTCTTCAGGGGTACTGGCCAGATTTCATAATCCACATAAATAATGAATGAACATGACCAGAACCATTAAAAGAACAGACACTCCCTCCGAGCCACTGAGTGCCAAATCAGATCAGAATACCGAACAAGAAACCCTCAGGGAGCCATGCGGACTAGGGAGACCATGTGTCCCGGATTGCCCGGGACAGTCCCGCATTCTGCAGGTCTGTCCCGGGCACCTTCACTCCAGGACAATACAGTGTCCCGGAATGAAACTGACACAGGTCCCAGCAGATAGATCCCAGGGGTTCATACTGGGACTGGTAGTCCTTTACTTTTGGGAGATGTGACCCCCCCCAAAGTGAAGGACTACAGGTCCCAGCATGAACCCCTCAAAGCTGAAGATGTGACACACCCCACACACCAAATAGTGAACTACAGGTCCCAGCATAAACCTGTGAAATCTATGGGATCACACTCTTAGATCTCAGTGATTCATGCTGGGAGTTGTAGTCCTTCAAATTGGGGGGGGGGGGGGGGAATCACATCTTTAGATATCAGGGGTTCATGCTGGGACTTGTAGTCCTTCACTTTGGGAGATGTGACCCCCCCCCCCCAAAAAAATGAAGGACTAAAGGTCCCACCATGAACCCCACAGAGCTGAATATGTGACCTCCCCCCCACCCCCAACCAGTGAAGAACTACAGGTCCCAGAATGAACCCGTGAAATCTATGGGGTCACAAAAAAAGGTATCAGAAATCATATTTTTTTTAGGAAGGGGGGGTGTCCCTGAATGGCAGTTTGGAAATGTGGTCACCCTAATGCGGACTCAAGATGCTAATGGGAGAAGAACAAAAAAGGGCCTCCATTCTCACACAAAAAAATATAGAAGACAGGCACAGTGAAGGCATCAGGTGGGTAAACCTAAATGTTAAAAGCATTTAATCATTTTGGAAATTCCCAATACACTTGTTCAAATGTGTCTGTATGTGCCCTGCCCAGGTAATGTGGATTCCATGGAGAGAGAAGTGTCCTCATTTATAAATTTCTGTAACTGTAACAATTTGTACATCAGGAAAGGCACCACATGGCTTTAGCATGCCCAATCATGCTGAGGTGTGGAGCAGCCAATCCCGGGAGAGCTAGAGAAGAAAGGCGGAGGGATGCAAAGCTGTAATTGTAACACTCTCAAATCAGATGTCAGTCACAGCAATAGGGGAAGTGGCGACACAAACTTATCTGTGTGTTTTTTTTTTATCTTACTACAAAAAAACAAGAGGATTGCTCAGAGCTGGATTAACTCTTAGTGGCAAGACTGGGCACAGATGGCATCCTCTACTGTACCAGGTAGAAGTCTTCATTTAAAAACTTCCACTTTAAGGCTCCGTTAACACATAGGCATTTTGAATCACGTGTGGAATCGTCATGTTTCTATGTGCAAATTTAAAATGGGCTGCTAAAATGTCCAATTGCACATCAGGTTGTCCAGGTGCCATTCATTTCAATGGCACCTAAAAATGCTGTGCAATTCTGCAGTGACTGTCATGCCACAAATCGCGATGAAAGCGCCCAAGAGGCGTGTTACCCAAAAAAAAGTTCTGAAACTTCTTTTGGGCAATATGCCTCGCGCAATTGGCTTTTTGATTTGGTTTGCCCAATTTGCAGCGTGACAATCACGGCAGAATTGCCACGCATTTTAGGTGTCACTGAACGCTTTGATGTGTGATTTGACATTTTAACAGAACGTTTTGAAATTGCGGCGATTCCACCCGTGATTACAAACATGTGTGTATGGAACCTAATGGAAAAACCTGTCAGGGATTCTGCCCCCTCACCATTCTATCCCAAAAAAGTTTTAGATTGCACTTTCAGTAAAGTGTATTCTAATTTAATTGGGGATATCTAGGTACCCTTATTTTTAAACAATCTCCTGCTTTTTAGCGAGACTGAAATTCTGCATGAATAATAACTTTGCTTATACTTTCCATTTGCGATTCTGGGGACATAAGAAATGAATAGATTTCTTACTCTGGGCTCTAGAAAGAATTTCTGTTCTCTCTTCCTAACTGTTCTCTGTGGGAGAGGCTGTATTATCAATCCTGAAGCTCTTTGTTATTCAGCAATATGCTAGTGGAACAAAAAGATTTAAGAAATGCAGATCTGGTCCTTAACCACTGCCTGGGATTTAAAGGTCTAAGTTTACAGCCTAAAGAGAGTTTAAATGTTTTAATTAGAACCCTGCTTTCCGCACATTCACCCCCCCTTCTACTATGTGTCTCATCCACTCCCACTCATGACCTTTTCCTGGCAGGAATATGAAATAGCAAATCTTCAGCCCCCTTTCTTGGTTGAGTTTTCATCCACCCCCTACCCACCCATTGTATCATGTTTATTTTTTCCCCTTAAGTTTTATTGTTATTTTCTATTTTTCTCTTTTTTTTTCTCTCTTGTCATGTTTTTCTCTGCCTCTTGCGCACAGCAGGAGGTTAAACAAAGAGGCACGGAAAATATCTAAAATGCGCTGGGCTCAGGTGACAGAAAGGGGACAGTGACAGGAAAATCAGTCATGGTGGAATGAACAAACAGGAGAGAGAAAATGGGCTGTGACCAGCTAAGGTGACACGAGGCACCCAGCGCTCGCTTTGTGTGCTTCAAATCAAAACGTTGAAATTGCACCGGATTTATCACTGCAGAAAATCCACTCTTCATGATGGGGTTTGTTTTAGGAAAGACAGGTGGAAACAAGCAGCTGTGTTGAGGAAGAAGTGTACCTGTTTGATCGAGGAATGTGGGAAAATCCAGGAAAGAGCAATGTTTACTTCCATACCAAGTTATTTTATACTTCAGGAGGAAGCGATCAGACCAAAAGTTAGATGACTATTACCATAAAACATGAGAGCTCAAAGCAACAGTTCAAACCTATTGTATAAAAAGAACAGTGCTATAACTATGCATGATTGAGTCTCATAGCAAATCCAATACTGAGCCCCATTGTCATTTTAATCTCCATCTGGAACGACACAGAACCCTAATTGTTTTCATAGCAATTGCATTTTGGGTATAGGATTTTTTTTATGGAGGTCTCTATTGGTTGAACTAGATGTGTCCTGTTTCAAATGTTGTTTTAGGCCTTGACATACTTCCTTAGACCCAGTCACTCAGGACAGTATGGTCACCTTCTAAATTGCCATCATCCACAGGCAGCTTAACCTCTTTCCGACTGCCCCATGCAGATATACTGCAACAGATCACATGCTAGGTACGTGATCTGGCACTTCCGGGTCTGGGGCGTGCACTTCCGGGTCTGGGGCGTGTACAATGACAGCGGGAGCCAATCAGTGGGTCCGACGGACGTGATGTCTGCCAGGACCCGATGATCATTTGGGAAACAGGCAGAACTGCGGTCTGCCTATGTAAACAAGGCTGACCATCGTTCTCTGACAAGGGAAAGCAGTGATCTTGTGTTTCTAGTAAGCAGAAACACGGCTATCTGTCTTCCCACAGTACAACCACCGGCCACACAGTTATAAAGCACTACTGGGGAACACAGTTAACCCTTTAATCGCCCCTGATGTTAACCCCTTCCCTGCCAGTGTCACTAGTACATTGACAGTACATATTTTTTTTTTAGCACTGATCACTGTATTAGTGTTACTGGTCCCCAAAAAGTGGCTAAAGTGTCAGTTGTTAGGTGTCTGATTTGTCCACCATAATATTGCAAACCTGCTATGAGTCACTAAATGTCGCCATTAATAGTAAAAAAAAAAAGAAAAAGCAAATAAATAGAAATATCCCACTGTTTGTAGACGCTATAACCTTCAATTAACCAATAAATATACACGTATTGGGATTTTTATTACCAAAAATATGTAGCAGAATACATATTTGTGTAAATTGATGAAGACATTTGATTTTTTTTTTCAATTTTTGTATTGGGTATGTTATATAGCACAAAGTAAACATTTTTTTTTATTTTTTTCTCAAATATGTTGGTCATTTTTTGTTTATAGCGCAAAAAAAATAAAAATAAATGTATAGGTGATCAAATACCACCAAAATAAAGCTCTATTTGTGGGGAAAAGGGACATCAGTTTTATTTGGGTACAGTGTCACATGACCCCACAATTGTCAATTAAAGTAACACTGTGCCGTATCGCAAAAAAATGGCCTGTTCATGAAGGGGGTTAAACCTTCCAGAGCTGAAGTGGTTAAAGGGATTGTAAACCCATATTTTTTTAAATAACAAACATGCCATACCTACCTTCTCTGTGCAATGGTTTCGTATTATAATTAATTTGTATTTTGTAATTCGTGTCCGAAATTTCATACGAAATAGGAATTTTCCTTAGGTTCGTTAACTTTTCGTAACAATTACAAATGTTCGTTATGATGAATTTATCATTATGAGGAGCTCCCACCATCCCTGTGCTGTGCTGACTTCCTGGGTTTTTAACTTTTAGTTTGGTTAACTTTTCTTAAATATTACAAATGTTCGTTAGGAATTTGGATCCGAAATTTGTAAATGAAATTTCGTATTTCGTACAGAATTCAGAAGCATAGCAATTCGTATTTCGGATCCTCCCGAATGCACGAATTTACAGAAATTTCGATACAAAACTAATCGCACATGTCTACCTCACACACCGATCCTGTGTGAGGAGGGGATTGCCGTTGCAGCAAGTTACTGATTAACAGTGCACAGTAAAAAACACAGATCGCCCCAGTAATAAAGAGTACCTGTCACCAGCCCAGAGTACCTGTCACCAGCCCATCAGAGTACCTGTCTCCAGCCCAGAGTACCCAAGTACCTATCTGCAGCCCATCAGAGTACCCGAGTACCTGTCTCCAGCCCAGAGTACCCGAGTACCTATCTCCAGCCCATCAGAGTACACAAGTACCTGCCTCCAGCCCTTCAGAGTACCTGAGTACCTATCTGCAGCCCATCAGAGTACCTGAGTACCTGTCTTAAGCCCAGAGTACCCGGGTACCTATCTGCAGCCTATCAGAGTACCCGAGTACCTGTCTCCAGCCCAGAGTACCTGAGTACCTATCTACAGGCCATCAAAGTACCCGAATACCTGTCTCCAGCCCAGAGTACCAGAGTACCTGCCTCCATCACAGAGTACCTAAGTATCTATCTGCAGCTCATCAAAGTACAGAGTACCTGTCTCCAGCCCGGAGTACCCAAGTACCTATCTGCAGCCCATCAGAGTACCCGAGTACCTATCTCCAGCCTATTAGTGTACACTAGTACCTGTCTCCAGCCCGTCAGAGTACCCAAGTACCTGTCTCCAGCGTATTAGTGTACCCGTGTACCTTTCTCCAGCCCATCAGAGTACCCGAGTACCTGTCTCCAGATCATCAGAATACCCAAGTACCTATCTGCAGCCCATGGCTTTTAGAATATAAGTTGGGGTGTTTGCTTTCCAAAAAGCCATTTTGTGGGCGTCTCCAATGTCCTGGTGCTCCAGGGTCTTCAAAAGTGTTATAGGTAGTCAGTAAATTATTTGTGTAATTTATGCTCCTAGAACACCTGACATTGCTCAATGCATGTTGGGCCTCTGTATGTGGCCAGGCTGTGTAAAAGTCTCACACATGTGGTACTGCCATACTCAGGACAAGTAGCAGAATGTATTTTGGGGTGCAATTGCAAGTATGCATATGCTGTGCGTGAGAAATAACTTGTTATTATGACAATTTTGTGTAAATAAAAAAAAAATATATATATATATATATTTTTTCTTAATGTTCCCAATAATTGTAGGAAACAATTACAACTTCAAAAAACATGCAATGTCAATTACTAAGTACATTGGACTGTCTACTTTCCAAAAATGGGTAATTTTGGTGGTATTTGTACTGTCCTGACATTTCAGGGCCTCGATAAGGCCCCTTTCACACTGGGGCTGGGGCTTTCACACTAGCCGCGGGATTCGGCCGCTCGCTGTGCGGTTTTACCCCCCGCGAGCGGCCGAAAAAGGGTTAAAATCCCCCGCAGAGCGCCTTAGCGGCGCTTTGCGGCGGTATTGCCGCGGTGTCCCATTTAAATCAATGGGAAGGAGCGGTATAGGAGCGGTGAATACACCGCTCCTATACCGCTCCAAAGATGCTGCTAGCAGGACTTTTTTTACCGTCCTGCTAGCGCACCGCTCCAGTGTGACAGCCCGCCGGCTTTCACACTGGAGTGAATGGGGCCGGTTTTTTCAGGCGCTGTACTGCCTGAAAACCGCCCCAGTGTAAAAGGGGCCTTAATGACATAGGCCATTAGTACATCAGGTGTGATCAATTTTTAATGATTGGTACCATAGCTTGTAAACTCTATAACTTTCACACAGACTAAATAATATCCACTAATTTGTGTTACTTTTACAAAAGATATGTAGCAGTATACATTTTGGCCCAAATGTATGAACTAAATTTATGAACAAAATGCAAAATGTTATAATAGAAACTAAAAAAATGTTTTTTTTTTTTTTTTTTCAAACCTTCACTTATATCGCAAAAAAAACAAAACAAGAAAAGAAGCCCTGTATTATAGTGGCTAAAGCGTTATGGTTAAAAAATAGTTCAGGTCAACACCTACTGTATATACTGCACATGTTTGCTGCAGTCCTTGTACTATTACTACTGAACTACTGAACTACTTTTAGATATGTGTTAACAGAGTGGCAGTAATTTAAAAGACCAGATGAGACAATGTCCTCTAGGAATTTTCTGGTTTATGAAATGAATAAAATAATAGTACATCAAAGTGGCATTAATCCAGAAAATATAAATTTTGGACAGTATGACACCATTTATATTATGTAACAAGACAGTTAAAAATGCAGAACTTTCATGTGCTGTGTACTTGATGATTGCTCCTTTAAACAGATACCTAACACTTTCAGTGGACCTTACAGATAGGATGCTGTACTGGGATGCACCATTACAGATGCATGCTGGTAAAAGGATCCTTCCTCAAACCAGGTAGTTTTCAGGAGTCAAGGAACGAAAACACCAGGACAGAAACTTTTCCATATACTGAGCCTGTATGTCCCTATCTCACACTGCCTCTGCTGCAGGGCATGCCAGAATAACCCAGCAGAGTCTATATATAGCCTTTATGTATCCAATATGGCCGCACATGTCTCAGCAGAGTCATATGCCAAATCAGACACAGGCTTGCCCAAGATGGCCACCAGGAATCCAGTGCAGAGAACAAGTTAGTCCTCTGCAGGTTTCCCCTACCGCCAGAGATAAGCAGAGATTATTTGATCGCACATTTACCAGGAGGTGAGTGTGCGATGTACAGACTGCCCCTTCACCTTCTTTGAATGGTGACAGCATTCAGCTGGTAAGCAGTGGCTGCCAACAACATCCTTTTAAATACTTAGTAACCAGCAACTTTTGAAACAGACACTTTCATCAGAAGTATGAACATACTGTATGCAACACAGCATAAAAATTGCAGCAGTATCCTTTCTTTTTCCTTGCCAACACTTCCAGAAGCAGTCTCGGGACTAGGTGGATCCGGTTCAAGATTCTTTATTATGTTTGCGTTTACTTTTTTTTCTTCTCCAACTACTAAAATTAAAAATCACAAATCAAAGTAATGAAAGTGAAAAGGATGTATGGCATCCTCTTGGTGGCCAGACATGGTGGCTGTTTTGATTAGATCACAATAAAAAAAACACAGTTTCGTGTGTGGTTACACTGTCAGCTGTAGTACGCCAATCTCACACTGCCACATTTGGGATCCCTTATATGCTTTGATTATTTACCTTATAGCACCATACTATGTACCCAGGATAAGACCATCACCCTTATATTTTTAATATAATATAAGCACCCCTGGGCAGTGCTTTCATCACACATTTTTCAGCATACCTATATGGTTTACCTTATTTGAATTCTAGTCCTGGCCACCTCCATCTGTGTGCGGGTGTTTGGGCACATTACGTCCCTGTGCCCACACTGGGCATTTTTGGTTGAACATTCCATTTTATAGATTCACTGTTTACCCTCTACATCTGTCTGGGTCCCGAAGAAGACAAATATCTGGCAAAACACGTTGACCTTACAGACACTAGGAAAAGCTCACTTCATCTATACTGGACTGATACCATCTTAGTCTGTATATGTGATTCATTTCACACATAGAGCTATTTAGATACCATATATATTTAGAGGGTATTACTTCTCCAATATGTATGTCGTATATTATGGATGTTTATATCCGTTTTACAATTGTACAATAAAATCCATGTTTTATTTTAATTTCACTGTCTTCTGTGCTGTATCACAATAGTTCATAGTTTTAGGTAACTGGAGATTTCTAGTTGTTATCTAATTTTTCTATATACTTTTAAAAGAGGCCTTAAAGGGGTTTTAAACCCTCATAGTTTACAGTGAGTACACCCCTAAGTGAAAATGTCCAAATTGCTATTAGCTATTTTCCCTTCCCAATGCCATGTGCCTTGTTAGTGTTACAAGGTCTCAGGTGTGAATGGGGAGCAGGTGTGTTAAATCTCCATCTTTCATACTGGTCACTGAAAGTTCAACATGGCACCTCATGGAAAAGAACTGTCTGAGGATCTGAAAAAAAAAAACCTGTTGCTCTACATAAAGAAGACCTAGGCTATAAGAAGATTGCCAAGACCCTGAAACTGAGCTGCAGCACGGTGGCAAAGACCATACAGTGGTTTAACAGGACAGGTTCCACACAGAACAGGCCTTGCCATGGTCGACCAAAGAAGTTGAGTGCACATGCTCAGCGTCATATCCAGAGGTTGTTTTTAGGAAATAGGCATATGAGTGCTGCCAGCATTGTTGCAGAGGTTGAAGGGGTGGGGGGTCAGCCCGTCAGTGCTCAGACCATACTCCGCACACTGCATCAAATTGGTCTGCATGGCTGTTGTCTCACAAGGAAGCCTCTTTTAAAGATGATGCATAAGAAAGCCCGCAAACATTTTGCTGAAGACAAGCAGAATAAGGACATGGATTACAGGAACCATGTCCTGTGGTCGGATGAGACCAAGATAAACGTATTTGGGTCAGATTATGTCAAGCGTGTGTCACAGCAACCAGGTGAGGAGTATAAAGACAAGTGTGTCTTGCCTACAGTCAAGCATGGTGGTGGGAGTGTCATGGTCTGGGGCTCCATGAGTGCTGCCGACACTGGGGAGCTACAGTTCATTGAGGGAACCATAAATGCCAACATGTACTGTGACATACTGAAGCAGAGCATGATCCCCTCCCTTCGGAGACTGGGCTGCAGGGCAGTATTCCAACATGATAACGACCCCAAACACACCTCCAAGACGACCACTGCCTTGCTAAAGAAGCTGAGGGTAAAGGTGATGGACTGTCCAAGCATGTCTCCAGACCTAAACCCTATTGAGCATCTGTGGGGCATCCTCAAATGGAAGGTGGAGGAGCGCAAGTTCTCTAACATCCACCAGCTCCTTGACACTTTTGGCCCAATTTGGACATTTTCACTTAGGGGTGTACTCATTTTTGTTATTTTGAGGGGACAGCAAATTTACACTGTTATACAAGCTGTACACTCACTACTTTACATTGTAGCAAAGTGTAATTTCCTCAGTGTTGTCACATGAAAAGATATAATAAAATATTTACAAAAATGTGAGGGGTGTACTCGCTTTTGTGAGATACTGTACGTAGAAATAAATGGACTTTGTTTTCTAGGATTGTTGTACAAGTAACACTAGTATATACTGTTATACTGTTATAAATATAAGTATAGTATATACTGTTGTAAATAGCAAAACTTTGGATAGCTAGGGAAATTTAAATTTAGCAAAGAAAAGTCACAAAAACCCCAGTACCCCCTCTGGCTGCCCATAATTATCACCAGAGGGGTTGATCATTCCCTTCAGTAGGGATTAAAGCATCATTTTTTTTTTGTATCATTCAGTGGGGCTGTGCTCGCACTGCATGGGTTAATTGTTCATTTTGGTCTAAGGGTTTGGAGAGCCGAGATATACTTACCTAATCCTCTGATCCTCCAAGCACATGTCTGGTCCCTTCGGCTCCTGCCCCTCCGCGGTTCAGCGATCTTGTGTAGACATAGGGAGTACTGTTTTTCCAAGGATCAAAGGATCAGGTGAGTATAGGGGCTGTGTTCACCCACTAGACAATACGAGCAGATAACCCCTATAGTGTGGGCACAGGCACTGCATGGAAAAAAATTAATTTGCCTGGAGTTGGGCTTTAATTAAATTCAAACTGCTTTGGTCACATGAGTGGCCAGAACAGCATTTGCTGTAGGAACAGTAAGTATTTAAAGCAGAACTAAACCCATTGCTTTAATGGTCACATCTATCACATTTTCTTGTGCCCTTCACTGAACTGTGAAGCCATCAAATGGCTGGTGTCATAACTCATCACATGTGCAGCACCATGGCAACTGCGGATAAAACAGAGGCTAAGATGGCAGCTTGCTTGGCTGTAAAGGATAAGAGGGTTTAGTTCCAATTGTGTAAGCCCTTGTATTACTCTCCATCCAACTATATCCCCTTTGCTTTTAGCTAATAGAAGATAAATGATAAAGATAGGTGTGGTTCAATAAATACTTGTTGTTTTATAAGTAAAGAAAATAGAGCTGTGATTCAAGAGGGTCATTTTGTTTGTTCCACCCAGACAATAACTTGCCTGAAATGTCCAGTACCAGATACTGTATTTTATGTTCTCTTATCTGAGCAGATCTTTTCATTTTCTCCAGTAACAGTTTGCAATACATTAATAGAGATAGTAGCTTCTGAAAGTCATTTTTTTTCTTTACCATTTAAGAAACACTGAATATAGTTTTAATGTACCTCTGACCTGTATTATGTGTCCTCAGCCCCCTGCAGTAGTACTGATCATACTGCCTGACTGAGATCACTCTGTCATACATGAGACTAGGAGAACTCTTCCCATTATCACAACTGTGCTGTGACTTCCCGCCTATAGTGTAGCTTGATATTGCCGTGGTGGCTTGTTAGCAGAAAGGTCAAAGTCTCACTTTAGTTTGTTCACGTTCCTTACATTGCAGAACACTCCAGAAATGCTTGATGTCTTTAAGTTATAATGAAGCAACTGGCAGTATTTATTTCTGCTATCTACTTCACATGAAACCATGTCTATCATTGTGACTTTTATCCAAAAATCCAACCCCTTTCAACTTTGGTGGCTTTGCTGTATGGATTTATTTCTGCACATTTTTTTAGGAACTTTACCATCCCTGCTGAGAATCTGTGCCATGCAACTTGTGTGCATAAAAAAAACTAATATTATCTACGCTTTGGCTAAATAACAATATCCGCAGCAGCCAGCACTAAAGGTTGGATCAGAGAACCACTAAAACAGATATATATATATATATATATATATATATATATATATATATATATATATATATATATATATATATATATAAGTGCACCGCCAATCAGAAAAAAGTTGCAATAAAAAACTCTGTAATGAACAGTCCTGCCATAAATCACCACTAGGGATGGGCCCGGTGCATCGAGCACCGGGCGTTCGCTCGCTCAGCGAGCCCAGAACTATTTTGGCCGCTCGCATCACATTCGTGTGATGCGAGCGGCCCCGCAATGCATTGCGGCCGGCGCGGCCAGCGCAGTGCATTGCTGGCTGATGATTGGCCAAGCATGCACTGTGACCCCGCATGCTTGGCCAATCACAGCGCCGCAAACTCGGAGAGCCATAATTGGCTACAGGCAGGACGCCTGTAGCCAATTACAGCTCAGGGGCTTTAGTACACGCCCCACCATTTAAAAGGCCGCCACGCCGTCGGCGCCGGTCACATGAGTTCCGGCTTTAGGAGAGATCAGGCTGATTCTGTGTCTTTGCTAGATTCATTCAGATAGAAAGATTTGCTCTATTTTGCTAAACCATTGGCTATTTATTTGCTAAACCATTGCTACCTGTCATTGATCGTCCATTGCTACTGGTTTGTGTGTTTTTAGCTGCTGCTGGGGATTACTCTGGTGTGTGTTTTATTGTTAGTACAGTATTTCAGTAGTACGAACCGCAGTGCTGTTAGCACAGCATTGCACCCATAAGACTTCTAGTGTGTTAGTGGCAGCAAACAGAGCTCCTATATTTTCTTCCCAGATGCACCCATAGGACTTCTACTGTGTTAGTGGCATCACACAGAGTTCCTATATTTTCTTCCTAGAAGCACCCATAGGACTTGTACTGTGTTAGTGGCATCACACAGAGTTCCTATATTTTCTTCCCAGAAGCACCCATAGGACTTCTAGTGTGTTAGTGGCATCACACAGAGTTCCTATATTTTCTTCCCAGAAGCACCCATAGGACTTGTACTGTGTTAGTGGCATCACACAGAGTTCCTATATTTTCTTCCCAGAAGCACCCATAGGACTTGTACTGTGTTAGTGGCATCACACAGAGTTCCTATATTTTCTTCCCAGAAGCACCCATAGGACTTGTACTGTGTTAGTGGCATCACACAGAGTTCCTATATTTTCTTCTCAGCAGCACCCACAGGACTTCGAGTGTGTTAGTGGCATCACACAGAGCTCCTATATTTTCTTTGCAGAAGCACCCATAGGACTTCTAGTGTGTTAGTGGCATCACACAGAGCTCCTATATTTTCTTCTCAGCAGCACCCACAGGACTTCTAGTGTGTTAGTGGCATCACACAGAGCTCCTATATTTTCTTTGCAGAAGCACCCATAGGACTTCAATTGTGTGTTAGTGGCATCACACAGAGCTCCTATATATTTTCTTCTCAGCAGCACCCACAGGACTTCTAGTGTGTTAGTGGCATCACACAGAGCTCCTATATTTTCTTTGCAGAAGCACCCATAGGACTTCTAGTGTGTTAGTGGCATCACACAGAGCTCCTATATTTTCTTCTCAGCAGCACCCACAGGACTTCTAGTGTGTTAGTGGCATCACACAGAGCTCCTATATTTTCTTTGCAGAAGCACCCATAGGACTTCTAGTGTGTTAAGTGGCATCACACAGAGCTCCTATATTTTCTTCTCATCAGCAGCACCCACAGGACTAGGAGGCAGGCTCTGTTTCTAGTGGACGTGGCCATGGGACACGCTTGTCTTTGTTTTCGGCAGCTGGACATGTGGAGCCGCATCATGCTGAAGGCTTGGTAGAATGGATGACCAAGCCCTCCTCATCCTCCTCATCCTCTCTCACCCAGGCTCAGGGTACTCAATGGCATCATCAGCCACCCCTTCCCTAGACCCACCATGTCGTCCTGAGGAGTCCCCCGAACTCTTTGAGCAGTGTTGGGTACATGCTCCAGGAGGATGCCCAACGATTCGAAGGCTCGGATGATGATACCCAGCTTGAGGAAGTCAGTAGTGTGCGCGCAGAGAGAGGGGATGCTGAAGGACAGCAATCTGGCAGTACTGTTCCACCAGCTGCAGCTTACTGCCAGGTTTGCTCTAGTGGTGAAGAGGGAGGGGATGATGAGGTCACTGACTCCACATGGGTGCCTGAAGGGAGAGAGGATGAGGAGGAGGACGAGGAGGAGGAGGATGCGGCGTCACATGTCCAACGTGGCATAGAGGCCAGCACAGCAACTGTACAACACCGCAGAGCTCCGCCTGTGCAGGGCGCTGCCTCTGCACGTTTCAGAAAAGTTCTTTGGTGTGGGCCTTTTTTGAGACGAGTGCATCAGATCGCACCACTGCTATTTGCAATATTTGTCCCAAGCGTATCTCGCGTGGCCAAAACATCAGCCGCTTGGGCACCACAAGCATGAGCAGACATATGTCGACCTGCCATGCAGACCCACACCAAAGAACTAAGCGGACCTCACCTTGCTCCTCATCAGCTGGGATCTCCATCCCCACTACATCTTCAGTCCTCTCTGAAAGCTGCTCTGAGAGGACTGAAGGTGTAGAATTAGGTGTGTCACAACCAAGTACTTGCAGTACAATGACGTCCGATTCTACCAGGCAAATTTCCCTGCCCCAGCTGCTGGACCGTCGAAAGAAGTACACTCCCACCATCCACATGCCCAGCGGTTGAATGCTAGCTTGGCTAAATTGCTAGCACTTCAACTGCTGCCTTTTCAGTTGGTAGACTCGGCCCCCTTCCGTGAGTTTGTTCAATGTGCGGTTCCTCAGTGGCAGGTTCCCAAACGCCACTTTTTCTCACGGAAGGCGATTCCGTCTCTCTACCGGCATGTGGAAGGCATGTCCATGCCTCGCTGGACAGGGCGGTCAGCGGTAAGTTGCATATTACCGCTGACTAATGGTCCAGCAGGCATGGACAGGGACGTTACCTTTCTTTCACGGCCCATTGGGTCACTCTATTGGCAGCTGGAGGGATGCAGGACAAGGTGTAGTGTTGGAGGTTGTTCCGCCACCACGCCTCCAAAATGCTAATACTGCTACTGGTTGTGACACACCTCTCTCCTCCACCCCCTCCTCTTCTTCTTCCTCCAGTGCTCTGTCCTCGGAACCAGCGGTGCTCCGTAGGGGCTACGCAAGTACGCAGGCAAAAAGATGCCATGCCGTGCTTGCGCTGGTGTTTTGGGGGACAGGAGCCACACTGGGCCAGAGGTTCTGGCAGCTCTGCAGGGGCAGGCCGAGAGGTGGTTGACGCCACGCCAGCTTAAGCCAGGAATGGTCGTTTCTGACAATGGCACCAACCTCCTCTCCGCCCTGCGACAGGGGAGCTCACCCATGTGCCCTGTATGGCTCACGTCCTCAACCTGGAGGTGCAGCGGTTCTTGGGCAGGTTCCCAGGCTTACAGGATGTCCTGAGGCAGGCCAGGAAAGTCTGTGTGCATTTCCGCCGATCTTATAATGCCAGTGCTCGGCTGACTGAGCTGCAAAAGGAGCTGAACCTGCCCAAGAACCGCCTAATATGTGACATGCCCACCAGTTGGAACTCAACGTTGGCCATGCTGCAGCGACTGCACACGCAGCAGAGGGCCATCAATGAGTACCTTAGCGACTACGGCACCAGGACAGGGTCAGGGGAGCTTGTTTTTTTTTTCCCCACGTCAGTGGAGCATGATCAGGGATGCATGCACTGTCCTCTCACCATTTGAGGAGGCCACGAGGATGGTGAGCAGTGACAGTGCATGCATCAGTGACACTGTACCTCTTGTCCACCTGTTGGAGCATACGCTGTGTGGGATAATGGACAGGGCACTTGAGGCAGAACAGAGGCAGGAAGAGGAGGACTTCCTGCCTCTCAAGGCCCCCTTTATCCGGACAGTGTTCCTTCTGTCCCACCCATCACACAGGAAGAGGATGAGGAGGAGGAGGAGGAGGAGGAGGATTGTGTGAGCATGGAGGTGGAGCCTGGCACTCAGCATCAGCAGCAGCAGTCTTTTAGGGATGATGTACAGTCCCAACAAACCAGTGGACTTGTACGTGGCTGGGAGGAGGTGGCTGGCGATCATGTCATCCTCAGTGACCCAGAAGACTCCGGACCGAATGCCTCAGCAAACCTACGCTGCATGGCCTCCCTGATCCTGAAAAGCCTGCGGAAGGATCCTCGTGTTCTCGGATCAAGGAGAGGGACCATTACTGGCTGGCCACTCTCCTTGATCCACGGTACAAGGGTAAGGTTGCGGACCTTATCTTGCCGTCGCAGAGGGAGCAGAGGATGAGACATCTCAGGGAGGCCTTGCAGAAAGGTCAGTGCAACGCGTTCCCAGAAACTGGGAGGTTACAAACTCCTGGTCCTTGACGACGAGTTGCTGAGGCTTCGGTCAGTAGCAAAGGAGCGGTGGGGAAGGTGGACGTCTGATCGATGCGTTCAGACAATTTTTTATCCGCAGCCCCAAGGTATGATGTTCCAGCAACCATCGCCAGCGTCTGATATACATGGTGCAGGAATACCTTGGGGGCAAGGTCAGACTTGGACACCTTTCCCACCGAAAATCCTCTGGCTTACTGGGTCCTGAGCTTGCACAGTATGCAATTGAGCTACTGGCCTGTCCTGCCTCCAGCGTTCTTTCCGAACGCACATTCAGTGCTGCTGGAGGATTTGTCACCGATCATAGGGTGCGCCTGTCCACCGACTCGGTTGATCGACTGACCTCATCAAAATGAATCAGTCTTGGATCACCACCAGCTACCAGGCACCTGAAGCGTATATAACGGAATAATTTCTAATGTCACATCCCTTCAAGACTGCCTAAGCTGATGCTGAGTGACTGTCCTCTTATGTTCACTGACATCCTCTTCCTCCTCCTCAATGATCCATGCCACCACACCAGTGCCTAAGGCACAATTTTCCAGCCCCTGTATAACAGGGGCGTGTACTTACAATTTTTAAAAAAAATTCTTCGCAACACGAGTGACTGCTGTGCTCCAAGTACAGCAGTTCCTGATCTGTGAGGGGTTGCAGTGGCTTGCGGCCCCAGCACCAATGCCTAAGGCACAATTTTTCAAGCCCCTGTTTAACAGGGCATGGCTTTGGCAACACGGTGGGGCTGCTGTGGCTCCCAAGTACACAATTATCTGGCCCTGTGAGCAGATGTTGCAGGCACCAGTTCCTAAGTTTCTTGTGGCAACACGCCCCACCACACCACCACAAAGGCCCTTCCAAATTTTAACTCAGCCGGGGCCAAATCTTTGTGCTACACACAGGTATATACGGCAGCCCCTGACGGTCTCATTCAACGAGCCTAATAAAGTCAACAGAATCTTCCCTAGGAGGGAAATTTGTATGTCATTGTGTTTTAATTTGGGGAAAATTGTATCGCACAGCACCAATGCTGTTGCAATTAGAACCCCCTGGGGCAATAGACAGCAATTGTTTGACACGTCAGTCAGCCCTACAGTCCTTGTCTGTGTTGGCACCACTTTATCATGCTGTCAGTAGTATGATAGGTGTGTAGGTAAAGTGGCCATAGCACCAAAGCCACCATGCCATTTTTTCAGGATTTTCGCCTTAAGGCACAATTTTCAGCAAGTGCCCTGTTGGACGCTAAACTGGGAAACCAATTTTAGACACATATTTAAGGAAAATTGCAGGAAGCGATGTAACATAAATCACCACCACCCCATCCCTAGACCCACCATGTCCCGTCCTGAGGAGTCCCCCCGAACTCTTTGAGCACAGTGTTGGGTACATCCTCCAGGAAATGCCCAACGATTACGAAGGCTCGAATGATGATACCCAAGGAAGTCAGTATGTGCGCGCGCAGAGAGAGGGGATGCTGAAGGACAGCAATCTGGCAGTACTGTTCCACCAGCTGCAGCTTACTGCCAGGTTGCCTCTAGTGGTGAAGAGGGAGGGGATGATGAGGTCACTGACTCCACATGGGTGCCTGAAGGGAGAGAGGATGACGAGGAGGAGGAGGAGGATGGAGAGGAGAGCGTGATAAGTGCTCTGTCCTCGGAACCAGCGGTGCTCCGTAGGCAAGGGGCTACGCAAGTAACGCAGGCAAAAAGATGCCATGCCGTGCTTGCGCTGGTGTGTTTGGGGGACAGGAGCCACACTGGGCCAGGTTCTGGCAGCTCTGCAGGGGAAGGCCGAGAGGTGGTTGACGCCACGCCAGCTTAAGCCAGAATGACAATGGCACCAACCTCCTCTCCGCCCTGCGACAGGGGCAGCTCACCCATGTGCCCTGTATGGCTCACGTCCTCAACCTGTGTAGAGGCAATCCTGCTTACCAGAAAAAGTTGACTCTCAGATAATAAAGAGTCAGAGAACGCATATAATAAGGAGATGAATGATCATCTAGACATCCGTAACAGCATCACATCAGCACATCAGGAAGCACTTTCTCCAGGTAAGGGTATGTATATGTATACAGCTGCCTTTTTTCCTCAAAAAAATGTAAGGGCACCACAATAGTGTGATATTGTTTAAAAAAAAGACTGCTTTATTAAAAGGTAAAATGATAAACTCACATTTCTGTAGTTAAACAACAGGCATAACTCTTATGAATAATCTGTAGGTCGAGGCGTGCTTACGTCGTCCGGTACCGCCTTACATGTTTCGTAATCATATTACGTCTTCAGAGGCGTGGCGGCCGAACGCAAGCATGTCAAATATGCTAGGTTCACCGGAAGTGACCTGCCGGAAACTATCAGTCCGCTCTCATGCAGTTCACTATGCGTTCCACAGACCGGAAAGAGTTATAAGCCGATCCCGCGGCTCTCAAATCACATAGGTAATGAGTTACTTTAAAAAAAGAAATTCTCTCCTTTATAAAAAGAAGCCAAATCATTGCAAAGATTGTATTTGGACCAAATCAACAGTCACATAGACATCCACTAATGGAAAGTTTAAAAAGGGCACGCAAAGTGAACAAGCCATCTAGTGGACATGATATAAACAATGGACATGATATAAACAACGGACATGATATAAACAATATATAAACGTTCTACACAGATGCATTTAAATTCATAACATTAAATGTCATCAAGAGAAAAGAGGATAAACAGGAAAAAAATATATATATATATATCAATAGTCAATGTATTGCAAATAGAAAATAGAAAAAAAAATATGTTGTTATATCATATAAATAAATAAAGATATAAATGATAAAAAATCATACAAAACAACTCCAAAATTCTTCAACCATTATTTATAAAGCAGCTAACATCCCATCCCACTCTATAATCATTCCAAATGGTGACTAACTCTTAAGGTCATAAATCCAGCGGGTCTCTATTCTAGAGATTCCCCGCCGGACACCACTACCCCTTCAGTGTGGAGAAAATCTGTCAATATCCAAAATCAGTGTCCCCTCTGGGTCCTTCGCATGACAAAGTGCATAATGCTTAGACAAACTGTGTTTGGGAAAAGCACTCCGTATATTACCTAAATGCTCATTAACTCTAATTTGCATGGTCCTAATTGTCCGGCCCACATATTGTAGGCCGCATGGGCACTGCAAAAGATAAACAATATTCTTTGAAGGGTTGAATCAATAAATAAATATATGGATAAAACCAGCGTGTCTCAAAAACAACAAAGTGCTACAAAGTCCACGTGTTCCACAAGATCATCCAATCACGTAAGTATGAGCAATAATATGTGACAGTTCTAAAGTTATAAATTCTTGTGCTGAGATTCCGTGACTTCCACCATAGATTTCACCGTGTGGGAAGACTGTCCCCTTTTGGGGGTACACTCACCAGAAATATACTTTATATGCGCCTGTAGTAAAAATTTGTGTGGACCTTCTCCTCCAACATCAGCAAATACAACCTTGCGGGTAAATATAACCAGGGACCAGCCTTTTCCTCCAGTATCAGTCAGTCATATCATCCTCAGCGTGGTTTGTTTATATGTACATGTGTGGAGACAAATATTGGGCCACATAGCGTAATATTGCTTAAAATATTTATTGGAATAATTTCCCTTTAATTTGTAAAAGTTATATAGTATCTATACAAATCCCCCCTAGTGGGTTCTGCGTACCGAAAATAAGATAAAAAACAGCATTCAAGAATAAGTGTAGCGGTGTACTGTGCCTGCTCTGGCCGGATGTGGAGTTTTTTCTGTGCCTTCAGCGAGGCAAACAGCGTCCTTCCTGTCCGGATAGCCGTGGAGCGCACCGTGGACCGCAAATACGTCTGACGTCACTTCCTGTTGACCTACGCCCTGACGCGTTTCGTCATTTCCGACTTCTTCTCGAGGGCGTCCTCGAGGGAAATTATTCCAATAAATATTTTAAGCAATATTACGCTATGTGGCCCAATATTTGTCTCCACACATGTACATATAAACAAACCACGCTGAGGATGATATGACTGACTGATACTGGAGGAAAAGGCTGGTCCCTGGTTATATTTACCCGCAAGGTTGTATTTGCTGATGTTGGAGGAGAAGGTCCACACAAATTTTTACTACAGGCGCATATAAAGTATATTTCTGGTGAGTGTACCCCCAAAAGGGGACAGTCTTCCCACACGGTGAAATCTATGGTGGAAGTCACGGAATCTCAGCACAAGAATTTATAACTTTAGAACTGTCACATATTATTGCTCATACTTACGTGATTGGATGATCTTGTGGAACACGTGGACTTTGTAGCACTTTGTTGTTTTTGAGACACGCTGGTTTTATCCATATATTTATTTATTGATTCAACCCTTTTACATAATTTAATATTCATATAATTTAATATTAATATTTTTATTCACGTGCACTTTTAATATATTATTTTAATGTAATATATTATTTTTTTATTCAAATATTTATTATTCTGCAATAAGTATTCCACATTATTTATTAGATATGAATTTTTTGAATATGCACTCTCTCCAATAATTTATTCACATTAAACTGTGAAAATACCATATAGCGCTGCTACAAATACCGTGCGGACACAACCTATCTATCTGTCAAGCCGTATATTTGTACTTTTTCCAATACTCTTGTTTACATAAGCAGCTGCTTCAAAATGTGTATATAGATCTTCTATACTCTCACATTTTTACTTGAATTGTCCTTCACAGACAACCTTAGTATTCAATTTTATCACACACACACACACCTTTGATATTCATTTATTTAATTATATTTTAATATACACAGGTTTTCACTAAATATATATTTTCATTTACCTATATATTTATTATCACATATTATATATATTTATTTATTTATTTATATATATGAGCACTTTTTTGGGATCTTGATCACCCACCATCCCAAATACTAGTACACAAACCCAAGGAGCGCAGAGCGGTGTTTTAAATAGGAGGGCAGAAAATATAAACACCCCTTTTTTGTGAATATTCTTTGAAGAGCAGGTAATAAATGATTTAATATCGTATGTTCTTGATGTTACCGCAGAGTGAAAGTTACATACCCTTCTATCTGTTAAAGAATTAATGTGGCACACAGCGCATTTTCTATATGGAAAAAAAGCCATTTAAATCCTGAGGATGCATTAAGGTGAAAAAACACAAACCTTTACAACCCCTTTAACTTCTTGCCACCTACATAATGCATATGTGCGGTGGCAAGGAGGGTAAGTTTCAATGCCCACCATTTGTACATAAGTGTCCATGGATGGCCTAGGTTACCCACTGCATGCTCCCAGCACAGTGACCAAGCTCTCCTCTCTAGTCATAATCAGGAGTAAAGATGGGCGAACGGTTCAGCCCGAGCATCAGTTCTGCGAACACTGAACAATATGTGGTGTTTGGGGCAAATTCGAAAGCACCGTTAAAGTCTATGGGACACTAACATGGAAAATCAAAAGTGCTAATTGTAAAGGCTTATATGCAACATATCATGTTGAGGGCATGTGGCTTGGTATGGTTCAGGAGGGGGACTGCTCGCTCGTGACCCCCCTTTTCCTGACCTGCCAGGCTGCATGCTCGTATAAGGGTCTGGAATGGATTTTGGGGGTCCCCACACCAATTTTTTTCTTTTAATCTTGGCGTGGGGTTTCCTTTAAAATCCATACCAAACCCGAAGGGCCTGGTATGGACTGGGGAGGAGGACTCCACGCCGCATCTGTATTTCCAGGAGCCGGCAATACATTACAGCTACTAGCAAGTTTAAATTAAATGTTTTACTTTATTAATGTCATTATTGCTGCAGCATGTTCTATACATCGCACAGATGCACCACTTTACAGGCAGTCTAAGGGGACCCCCAGACACAATATTTAAAGGAATATTACATTTTTATTGTTTCACTTTAAGCATCATTAAAATCACTGCTCCTTTAAAAATTAACATTTTAAAAGTTTTTTTTTGCATTAATACATGTCCTCCGGGGCAGTGCCCATGCACTTTTTATGGCAATAACTTGCATATAAGCCTTTAAAATGAGAACTTTTGATTTATCATGTTTGTGTCCCATAGACTTTAATAGAGTTTGCATGTTCGCTAGAACTTTTTGCCCGTTCAAGATGTTCTGGTGTGAACCGAACCAGGGGGTGTTTGACCCATCCCTAAGCAGGACAGACTCCCAATCATGTGACCACTGTGACGACCAAACAGGAAATCTATCTGTCCCATGTGGACATAAAGATCAACTTAAAGGGACGCTGGAAAGGGATAACATAAGAGACAAATTAAAGTATAACTCCAGCTAACATGTTTTGAGCAGTTACAGCAACAGTTTTTAATTCTTTTGGAAATAAAAGCTAAATAGTATGGTTTATATCAACCCTTCAAAAATAACTTGTGCTGGCAGCTTGGCCTGTTAAAGGAAGTGGGAATATAACACACCCACTTGAAGGATCAATGTGTAATAAACAATGTTTCAAGGGGTAATCAGAAAGTAACAAAAAAAAATGGTATGTTAATGCTACTCAGGTCTTATACATCAATTTTAATTTTGGCAGTAGTACTCCTTATGGGTCCACTCAGAAAAAAAGCATTAAAGTGTTGCCTTTAAGGGTAATCAAAGTCATAACTAGAAGTCCGTATCGCACCCCTACTTTCTTTGCTTATCATATGTGAATTATTATTATTACAGACCTCCATTAGAGACTATATATCTCAAAGCCTGACCTGCCTGCTGCTGAGGAGCATCTCAACTTTTGGCGCTCTGTTTCCTCCATTTCATGTTCTAAATGTCAGCCAGATGCTAATTTGAGGGCCATAAACTCTAATTTTAATTCTTTTCACACACGTTTTGTGCCTGGTTGCCATGCTAGATCAATCCCATTAAAGGGGTTGTAGAGCTTTGTTTTTATTCACCTTAATGCATCCTATGCATTAAGATGAAAAAATACCTTGCAGTCACCGGCCCCCCGAGCCCCCGTTTTACTTACCTGAGACCTGAATCTCCTTGGGCGCAATCCCGCGTTGCTTTCACCGAGCTCTAGTCAGCTCTTCATTGGATGATTGATAGCAGTGCATCCATTGGCTCCCGCTGCTGTCAATCAAATCAATGATGCGGCACATCGGGGGGGGGGCATAATCATACACTTGGTGGCTATGGCCACCGAGTATATCACACAGGAGCATGCCCGCAAGGTAACCCCCTCAGGAGAGAGCTTCCCAGAGGGGGTTAGCTCTTGCGTGGAGGAGCCGCAAGAGCAGCCCGTGGGACCCCAGAAAAGAACGTTTGGGGCCACTCTGTGCAAAACGAACTGCACAGTGGAGGTAAGTATGACATGTTTGTTTTAAAAAAATAAAAAAAAAAAAACATAGTATCCCTATAATTACCAGTATGTTAATCTGAAATATCCTAAATTATACACTACAGTGCAAAAGTTTTAGACGGTGTGAAAAAATGCTCTAAATTAAGAATGCTTACAGAAATATAAGTGTTAATAGTTTATTTTTATCAGTTAACAAAATTGAAAGTAAATGAAAAGAATGGTCACACCAAATGTTTAATTTAGATTCTTCTTCTGTTCACTCACTTTGCATTATGTAAATTGATAAAAATAAACAATTAATATATATCTTTTTGAGAGCATTCTATTTTACAGCCTTTCTTCATAACTGCCTAAAATGTTTTCACAGTACTGTCTCTAAATATGCCTACCAAGAGCTCCCTAGTTCCAAGCATCATCCTTTTCTGAGTCCACTAGAGCTTCACCCATGCATAAAGAAACATAGACCTGCCATTTCAGAGCACAGAATCAAGTGAAGGGAGCCATATAAAGCTTGCTGAGACTGGTAGCAATACCTAAATCTATAAACTTTCACAGAGAGAATGTGTTCATCAACCAACTCTAACATGGGGTTTATGCAGGACTTGACTCTTTGAGCAATGAATGGGCAGTGAAGCACAGGAAAGGTTAGTATAAGTAGGTTGGGGAGAGCTAGCAAAAGACTGTGCCACTTTTCCCTAACTAAGTAAACCTGAAGTTATTTTAAATTCCCAAAGTAGCACTTCTACCACCACACATTCTCTGAAGGACCTGTGGTATATTAATATAGACCAGCTTGGCTGGTCTAGAGCTTGGACCTGTCCCTCCTCCCTTTACCCACCTTGACTTTTGCTCTATTGAAATAGTAATGTGATAGACAGCATCAACAATCTCATACCAGTTTAATTCAGGGTGCCACCAGCAGTTAAAAGCTTAAGTGAGCTCACATGCAGGACCTGGAGGTGCCTGCTATGTGGTAGAGGAGGCATGTTAGCAACTTTAACCCCTTCTCGCCAGCTGTACACAAATATGCAGCCCCACTGGACTGGACTTTTTTTTCATGGGGCCGCATAATTGTGTACCTCCCTTTGTGCTGGGAGTGAGACGCATGGCACGCTCCCAGTACAGAGACCGGGGTCTCACGGAGACACTTGATCACTGTGATAGCCTCTGATTGGCTATCACAGTCACTGTGAAGCCCGCCCCTGTTTTTTGTTTTCTCTGTGAATGGAGGAGAGAGATGCATCATATCTCTATCTCTCCTGGCAGAAAAAAAAGTGTGTGTAACAAAAAAATAATAATAATAATAATAATAAAAAAAATAGGATAAATTAAAAAAAAAAAAACTAGATCAAGGTTCGATCTAGGTCAGTGCCAGGGTTAGTGTTTGGGTCAAAGGTCAGTGTGATTTAGGTGGGATAAAAAAAAAAGCGAAATGGGCACTATTGTTTTTGGGCTGAACTACAGGTACAGACAACAAATAACTTACACATATGTGATATTGCAGCGATTGACAGAAGTGGGAGAATTTATTTTGTTGTTCTTTGGTGGAAGGTTAAGGTAGTAGCAAGAAATATACAGCTGAATGTAAAAAATATGATATTTTTTTACTGATTTGCAGTTTTACTTTAATAATAATTAAAAAAATAAAATCAGGAGATATCCTTTACCATTTACCACCAGAAGACAGCCCAATTTGTCCTGAAAAAACAAGGTATAATCCACCTGGATGCACAGCGTAGTTGTGTTGATATATACGGTTCTATTAACACATGTCAACGTTTCAACATTGTGCTTAGGTATTTAGATTTGTTTTATCCTTAGGTGTAAAGGGGTTAAAATCACGTCACTTTAACTGACAACAAAATGTTCTAATGGGGTTCAGGATACTCTCATCAGTTATAGTCATTCAACTGGCACGATTACCTAAAACTGGAGAATTAGAAAGCAAAAAGGATATATGCATTTCAACAGCATCTATTTTTTTATTTTTGCCTGTCACACTCTCTTCTGCGGCTGAAGGTGAAGGGCACAAAACAATATGACGCAGTTAGTGTGTCACCTTTGACAGAAACTGCTTCTGTAAATGATTTTAAAATGTTTATAAGTTTGCGTTTTGCTTATATACTGTACATTATGTGTATCTTTTCATTTTTTTACACTTTTCATTTTATTACATAAAAAGCAAATGAATGTGGGTGTACATTTTTTGTTAGTTGTGGATATCACAAACAATTTATTTCAAAGAAGACGAAGTGCAATGTGAAGCAGTCGTGTTTTTGGTCTGGTGACCTCAAGAAACATAGATGGAAGAGTCAATCATTCAAGAAGTATGAAACAAAAGGTGGCAGAGGTATTAGCATAAACCTTTCCTGAATAATAAAAGAGGTCTGATGTTAATGTTTTAAGCAAGTCTCTGAATAAATACAAACCAATGACAGGCAAGATACAGGAACCATGAACACTGTGTAGAGGGAATAACTACAGAACAAGGTGGGAAGCTGAAAAGGTTTTACTTAAGAAGAAAATGTACAGAGCAATGATGATGTGCAAAGAGCAGTAAACCTTAGAAGCTCAACTGATTTCAGTTTACATTAGTCCAATTAGTAATGCATAATTTACGATTGGTTGCTGATGCTTAATGTGTTTGTATGTCACAATTTATGGCCTTGCTAGGTGTAAGGCTGGAGGAGAATGAGAATGATGGGCCATGGAGTGCTGCTCTTGCACTTGCAGTCCTTAACTGGGACATATAAAACGAGAGCTGTGACATAATACAAGCTTCACCCTATCTTTTAATTAATATTTCCCTTAGAGATTCAAATGTCCATGTCAATGTTTACTCCAAAGTTGTCCACTTTTTTAATTATCTAGGAAAGTTCACTATCAATACAAGTTTTTGCAAAAGCATTAAAAGGTCAGTCCACCCCGAAATGATTTAAGTTTTCGGTTGATGCTGGAAAGCTAGATTTCCTGACAGTTTATGGCATCACTTATGAGGGGTTCCCACTCTCTTTGTTAGATTATTTTCTATTGTATATTATGGATACCGCAACAGGATAAGCTGTAATATCCATAGGAGGGTGAAAGCACCCAACATTTCTCAGAAGGACACAGACAGAGTTAGAAATTAAGGTAGGGAGGATATCACTGTTGGACCTATAAAAAGCCATAGGCCAATTAAACCACCATCTGTACAAGACTGACTATTTTAACCATGTGACTATTACATATAACTTATTGACTATTACTTGACTGTCTTAAATGGTGGGTAAAATGACCAGAGGTGAGCAAAGAATAGCCATAAAGTTTAATATTGTGATGCTAATATGATTCTTTCTTTGTCATGTTAGAATCCTGGATTCAAAGCAGGAGATCTGGAGCAATTCGTGTTTGTATGAAGGAAGTGGAATATGTCATTTGTAGCATGTATTGTGGAAGAGAATGAAGGTAACAGTGGCATAACTATAGTCATAGCAGCCCATGCTGCTGTTATGGAGTTCAAGGACGGGATGGGTGCCCCGCTAAGAAGGTTGTTTGATGTCTGTATTCCGGAAGAGCTCACATCACATGATAAGAGATCATGCTTTGTGACCATGTTTTTTTCATAGATTTTCTTTGCACCTTTTCTACATTTGTGAGCATTTTTTTTTTTGTCTTCAAATTCTCTTGTCTTCTTGGTCACCACTTTGACATTAACCTTGTATGCCTAATATAGTATTCCTGAGGCTGAAATCCCAAAGTGTTTTCTCAGCTAAAAAGTGATAGGACATTTTAGGTTTGTAATTCTTTAAACAAAAAGATGACCTCCTGAAAATTGTACCGCCTTCATGACCAGGCTACTTGTTGTTATTCAACACTGTGCTACTTTAACTGGTCATGCAACACTGTATGCAAATTATATTTTTATCATTTTTTTCACACAAACAGGGCTTTTCTTTTGGTGATATTTGTTCACCACTGGGTTTTTTCTTTTTTTTTTGCAAAATAAATGCAAAAAAAAAAGAATTTTTTTTTAAAACAATATTTTTTATTTTTCACTATAAAACATATCCAATACATTTAAAAAAATAAAATAAAATAAAAATGTCTTCATTAATTTAGGCCAAAATGTATTCTGTTACATGTCTTTCATAAAAAAAATCCTAATAAGTGTATATTATTTGGTTTGCATGAAAGTTATAGCCTCTGGTATAAATACTGGAATTTTTATATATTTACTTATTTATACTAGTAATAGCGGCAATCAGCAACTTATAGTGGGACTGTGATAGTGTGGTGGGCAATCTGACACCTGAAGCTGGCCGGGGGGGTACACTGACACTGACATAAACTGTGACACTAATACAGTGATCAATGCTAATTCTATGTACTGTCACTGTACTAATGACACCGGCTGGGAAGGTGTTAACATCTAGGGGCAATCAAGGTATTAAATGTGTGCCTAACAATATGAAGTGTGTATGTTATGTGCTGATTTTACTAAGCACTCTTGCTGTTGCTTGTCCCTGCAAGATCGCCTGTCAGTGTTTCTGAGCTCTCTGTTGTTTGCAACACAGAGCTCGCTTCTGTCAATGATGGAGCTGATCAGCAGGTCCCAGTGATCAATCATGTCCTGGGATCCGCTGATCGGTTTGTGCTGTAAAAAATCACAGCACAGCAGGGCGGTGCATGCGCGTGCGTGCCCCTTATTCAGAATTTCTGATCACGTACCAGATACGCGATACATGACCCAGTGAAGAACGGCCACCCTGCAGCAGTATATCTGCGTGGGGCAGTCAGCAAGCGGTTAAAGAAATTTGCATTTAGTTTGTAGAGTCGTTGTGCATAGGAGCACTAACAATTATGATGTTTGAAATTAGTTACAAATTAAGGAAATAAAGCATTATGTATAAATATATTATATTGATATACAGTGCCTTGAAAAAGTGTTCCTACCCCTTGAAATGTTCCACATTTTGTTATGCAAGCAAAACGTAAATATATTTTATTGGGATTTTATGTGATAGATCAACACAGTTGCACATAATTGTGAAGTGGAAGGAACATGGTAAATGGTTTTCAATTTTTTTTTACAGATAAATATCTAAAAAATGTGGCATTTTTATTCAGCCCCCTTTACACTGATACCCCTAACTAAAATCCAGTGGAACCAATTGCCTTCAGAAGTCACCTAATTAGTAAATAGAGTCCACCTGTGTATAATTTAATCTCAGTATAAATACAGCTGTCCTGTGAAGCCCTCAGAGGTTTGTTAGAGTACCTTAGTGAACAAACAGCATCATGAAGTAAAAGGAACACATCAGACAGACAGGTCAGGGATAAAGTTGTGGAGAAGTTTAAAGCAGGGTTAGGTTATAAAAAAATATCCCACACATTACCATGCCTAATCTATGCAACATATTTACTCATTATAGCTGCGTATCGAACTTCAAGATCAACTATAAAAAATCTGAAGCACTGAATTTGACACTTCAAGAAGACACAAAACATAACACACAAAATAACTGTAGGTTTAAATGGGAAACGGTTGCCCTTAAAGTGATACTAAGGGTTTGTTTTTTTATTTTCTAAATATGTTCCTTTAAGGTAGTGTACTGTTGGTTCACTTACCTTTTCCTTCATTTTTCTTTGTAAATGCTTTTTTTCTGTGTGTGAATTTTCAACTTCCTGTCCCTCCTCTAGAAACTTGCCCCCATCATCCGAGACGTTCTGGCTGGGGGTTACAGGCTCACAGGCACGGGAGGCAGGGGAGCCGCGGGCGTGTTTAAGATGCTGTAGCTCCGCTTCCTGTGTTTTGCTATTGTAATCTGAATGACATCCCCACCTAATCTCAGCACAGCCCCACCTTCACTCCGCCCTACTCTGCCTCGTTTTTGGCTGAAGTGGAAGTGTGGCTTAGGTTCGTCACACAGCAAAAAAGTGGCACTGTGCATGCGAGATGCTGCTAAGCTTTAAGGAAATTGTGGTTCCTTTGAAGCCGTGAAGTTGCTGCAGGGAGCACTCTCGAAAACTCGGAAGTTGAGGAAAACTAACAGAGAGGAAAGGAGGAAGTGCTGATATAGCCTATTTATCTAACAGGTAAATAAAAAATTTAGGCAGAAATAACAACTATATTCATGATCTATATAGCATATAGATCAGATATTGTCAAATAAAATGTTTTGCTTTACAACCCCTTTAAGTACCTAGGAATTCAGGTGCCACCAAACCTAGACTCACTATACAAACAAAACTTTCAATCCCTTTTACAAGCCATAGCTAAGGATCTGGATAAATGGTCATTAAAATATTTCTTGTGGGGGGGCGTGACCGGAAGCCGAACCTGATGGACGCTTGACTCCTCTGCTCTCCACCAGCCCGCTAAAGAAAGCACCCCAGGGGACAATCCACAGCCATCCTATGGGCAGATCACGGACCACAAGGTCCTCCGCAGCCAGGGGAACATCTTTACCCCCTCCAGGGACAACCACAGACCTCCGTTCCTTCTTCCCGCCGTCGGACACGCCGCCCGGCGGGACACCCAAACAAGACGTGTTTAACAACCTACTAGGGGAACCCCCCACTAAATATATTGAAATGGACAGAGCCCACAGAGCGCTTCGTCCCAAAAACGCATCCTCTAAACCCAGAGACATAATTTGCAAGATCAATTCATTCCCCCTGAAAGAAGACATCATGCGTCAAGCTCGCCTGGCACGTAAAGTAACCTTTAAGGACTCCCAAGTAAACCTATTCCCTGATCTGTCCTGGATCACCCTGCAGAAGCGCAGACTACTCCAACCCCTCTTACGCATCCTCCAAGATGAAAATATCCCCTACCGCTGGGGATTTCCCTTTAGCCTCACAGCAAAACACCAGGGCAAATCAGCTATACTGCGGTATCCTGAAGATCTACAGGACTTTTGTGCAGAACTGGGGATCCAACCCCCACAACTACCAGATTGGGACCTGGTGGCAACACCACCCCCTCCGCCTGCACTATGGCAGAAAGTCCCCCCACGACAACGCCCGCGGAACAGAGAAACATCGCAGAAGAGTCCCAGGCACAGAAATGGCTGACTTTCCCCTGCACATCCCCCTTGGACGATCCTATGCAAGGCTCCTCTAATAGCCCGAAGAAGTTGAAATACAAGACCCTGGACAGTTATATCTCACTAGTCCCCCCGGGTGCTTCAGTTATTCCTTGTTTACACCCTAGTTTTGCTAATAGGGCTGGTTCTGTTAGGAGACATGGGAGAACGGTTATTGCAGCCGCGCGCCCCCTCCTGGTTGTGATTTAAAAGCTCGCAGAGCTATGTACGCACAGCCTCATATGGCTGGAAATGGACTCCCCTGCAGCCGCCCAGCTGGGACCCTGGCCCTCAGTCTGGGTGGCTCCCGGGGAATCCGTCTTGACCTGGGCTCACTACCCACGCAAGGTCGACCAAAGTTAAACAAGACGATGTTTTACTGTATTTTGTATGTTAATGTTTGTCTTCTCTCTCTCTCTCCCCTCCTCTCCCATCTCCTCTCTCTCCCCCCCCCTTCTCTGGGTCATCGTGGTGGAACACCTCCCGGAAAAAGAATGCGAAGCAGGCTCCTGGCGGTCATCACGGCACTCAACTGCAGGTGAGTCCCCACCCCCTCATGACACAGACCCATGGCTAAGATACTATCCATGAACATGCACGGTTTAAACTCCAACAGAAAGCGACACTTGGCATTGAGAGAATTCAGACAATCGGGAGCAGACATAGTCCTGGCCCAAGAAACACACTTTGACAAAGAGGGCTCCTTTGCATTTGCCTCCAGACACTATCCCCAAATCTACCACTCCTCAGGCCCACATAAAAAAGCGGGGGTAGCCATCCTTATTAAACGCGGCACCCCATTCACCTACCTTGACCACTACAGCGATCCCCAGGGCGGGTTCCTTATTTTAACCGGAACCTGGCAATCCCAAAAAATCACACTGTGTACACTATATGCCCCAAACACCAAACAACACGCATTCCTTACGAAAGTACTGACTAGACTCTTCAAGACAGTACATAACTACCTGGTGGTGGGAGGAGACTTTAATCTGGCCCACTCGGCAACCTCAGACCGGCTGGTGGCAACCCCCCGGACCTCCCAAACTAGAGCCATAAAAGACTCTAAATTATTTCGCCAGATTACTAGGCGACACGCATTATTTGATGCCTGGCGGGCCCTCCATCCAAAGGACCGACAATACACTTTCTACTCCTCCCCCCACCAGATGCACTCCCGTATTGACTACCTATTTGTTAACAACCCCACTCTTAGAATAACACAAAGCGCAGATTCTCCCAATCTCCTGGTCGGATCACGCCCCAATTTCCATCAACCTAGATTTGGGCTCCCCCAACATCAGGCCCTGTAACTGGAAACTAAATAACTTCCTGCTACAGCACCTCCCCTCAAAGGAGGAACTCAGCTCTACACTAGAACACTATTTTAAAGAGAACAACACTCCTGACATATCCCTCTCTACGTTGTGGGAGGCCCACAAGGCTGTGATCCGCGGAAAGTGCATGGCCCTATCCTCGGCTATGAAGAGGAAGGCTGATTCCACGAAGCTCCAAACTGAAAGGGAACTTAGGCTCTTGGAGCGCCAACTACAGGCCGCTCCATCCCTGAAGCTTCTCAAGAAAATTACAAGCCTCAGGTCGATATTGAGCGACCTGGCCAACGGCAAGGTAGAGAGGGCCCTCCTTAGGATAAGACAAACATACTACGACAAAGGCAATAAGGCCCACTCCCTGTTAGCAAGAAAGCTTAAAGATAACGCCCACCTATCCACCCCCCATCAAATTAGAGATAAAAACAACACTGTCCACTCCCACCCTGCGGACATTGCTAAAGTCTTTGCGGAGTTCTATACAGAGCTCTACAACAACCCAGAAATTCCAAGGAAACCCCTCTCCCAAGACATCTCTCACCGCATACAGCAATACCTCGCAGAGAGTGGGGTCGCCCAAATCCAGAAGTCTGACCTAACAGCCCTAAATGCGCAAATCACGGAGGAGGAAATAGAGCTAACCATTAAAGCCCTACCATCCCACAATACCCCAGGACCGGACGGTCTGCCCTATGAGTATTACAAAGCCTTCCTGCCCCTACTTCTACCGTATATGTCTAGACTCTTCAACGCCTTTTTAAAGGACACCCCCCTACCACCAGATATGCAACGTTCCTTCATAACTTTAGTCCCCAAGCCCGACAAGGACCCCATCCTGTGTGCAAATTATAGGCCCATAGCTTTATTGAATACAGATTTAAAAATCTTCACAAAACTACTCTCCCTGCGACTAAATGTGGTGCTCCCCTCCCTTATTCATAAAGACCAAGTGGGCTTTGTCCCCCTCCGACAGGCAGGGGACAACACCAGGAAGGTGATTGACCTCGTGGACGTGGCAAACAGGGAGGGCTCGCAAGCTCTGCTTCTGAGCCTAGACGCGGAAAAAGCCTTTGACAGGCTGGGTTGGCCCTTCCTGTTTGCCACAATGAAGCACATCGGAATCAGGGGCCCATACTTACAAGCAATATATCACCTTTACTCGGACCCAACCTCACAGGTCAGAACTCCCTTTGCTATCTCCCCCCAGTTTTCCATTTCCAATGGAACCCGACAAGGCTGCCCGCTTTCCCCCTTGCTATTCGCCCTGTGTGTAGAACCCCTTGCAGCCCACATTCGCAACAACCCAGCCATAAGAGGAATACCAGTAAGAGGAAAGGAATTTAAGATCTCACTGTTTGCGGATGATATCATCCTCACCCTCACACAGCCGAGAATCTCCCTTCCTAACCTCCACAAAGAACTTGAACGTTACGGAGCCCTCTCGGGTTACAAAATAAACCAGACCAAATCGGAAGCTCTCCCGATCAACATCCCAGACTCGGAAGTAGCACAATTACAAACCAACTTCTCATACCACTGGAAATCATCCTCCCTCAAATACCTGGGAGTACACATTACCCCAAAATTTGCGTCACTGTATCAGGCGAACTTCCCCCCCCTCTTCACCTCAATAAGGTCCCTACTACTACAATGGAAGAAACACCCCATCTCCCTCCTAGGTAAGGTAGCGTCGGTAAAGATGACGATCCTCCCGAAACTCCTTTATCTTTTCCAAACGCTGCCCATTCCCGTACCTTTTAACCAACTGAGACGACTGCAGGCAGACCTACTTAAATTTACATGGGGTCATAAGAGGCACAGAATACCCCAATCGGTGATGATGGCCTCACGTACAGACGGAGGTCTAGCCTTCCCCAACCTTGTTAATTACTACCAAGCAGCCCAACTGCGTGCAGTCGCCTCGTGGTATACCCAGAGGTCGTATAACAAATGGTCAGAGATTGAAAAGATTTGGATGGCCCCGGCCCACCCTAATAGCTTGCTGTGGAGCAAGAGCGCAGAAGTCCCCCCCCGAACGCCTACTAGGGTCTATGACCCAACTACGCCATCTCTGGCGAAGGATCTCCAAAACACACAAACTCCCATCTGAAAGATCGCTCCTAACCTCGTTCATATGTAACCCTAACCTCCCTGATAGCCTGACACACCAAATGTCTCATACATGGTCATCACGGAACCTCTTTCATTTAGGGTCTCTAGTAGATCACAGATCACGCAAACTACTGCCATATGCGGCCCTCCAGGCTAAATATGACCTCCCCCACCGAGCATTTTATAGCTACCTACAGATACGGCACTTTGCCCAGACCATAGCGCCCAACCTGCTCTTCTCCCCTCCATCCCCCTTCGAAAACTTAATCCTAGCAGGCTCAGCCCAGAAGGGGCTAATCTCAGATATATACAAGATATTAAATGCCTACCCTATGGAAACCAAAGGCAAACACGCCTACATGCTTAAATGGGAGGGAGCTATAGGAGAGGAGATTTCCATGGAGCAGTGGAGGGTGGTATGGTCACAGGCAGCCAAGAGCTCATTGTGCACCCTATACAAAGAGAACACATACAAGATACTTTTTTTTCTGGTACATGACCCCTGTTGTCCTCCACGCCATCTACCCGTCAACCCCTGATTGTTGCTGGAGATGTCTGCAGGACAAGGGCACACTTTACCATATATACGGGGGGTGCCCGCAGATAGTACCCTACTGGCAGGAAGTCCAGCAATTATTAACCCAACTCCTGGGAACATACATCCCTATGACTCCCAAATCTTTCCTACTGGGCATACCCCACCCACAACTATCCACACCCTGCAAGAAATTAATGAGACATATAGTAACAGCTGCACGATGCCTTATAGCCCTGAATTGGAAAAAAAAACGCCCCCCTGACCCAGGAGCCCTACACGCCAGAATTAAAGATGTAGAGCTGATGGAGAAGATGACCGCCAGCATGCAGGACAGGCTGGAAGCACATGATATGGTATGGAGCCCCTGGAACCTTCGAGAAATCCAGAACCAAACCTGATCCGGCAGGCTGGACCACCACAGTGACGACCCTCCCCTACTTCTTCTTTCCTCCCTCATGCTTTCTCTCCCTCTCTTCTCTAACCCCTTAAGACCTCTCTTATAACTCCTGCCTCCCCTCTATAAGCAGCCATAACTCACCTACGTTATGAGGCACACAGGTTCCTACTCTCCTAAAAGAATAGACCGAAATAAAGATACCATTGATTTAGGAGGAATTCAAGGTTTACTAGATATACTGTATATTTAGACCTAGATGTTTTTTGCCTCCCGCCCCCCCAGGTCGATAGGTCTATGAATCCTGTGTACTTTTTCTAATCCTCTCATCTTCTTTTGTCCTTTTCCTCCGCCCTTTCTTGTTACTTTTTCTCCTATGATATCATACTGTGAGTAATAGCGCAAGCTATAATTCTTGCTTTGACTGCTTGATTCACCTGTATTGTACATTTCTTGAATAAAATGTTATTTGGAAAAAATATTTCTTGTGGTTTGGCAGAGCAGCCATCATTAAAATATCAATCCTGCCTAGAATCCTGTATTTCTTCCAAACCATCCCTATTCTGTTACCCACAATTTTTTTCTGATCACTACAAACCATACTCAGAAAATTCTTTGGTGTATAAAAAAACTGCAAATAAGTCTATCATTACTTACCAGAGACAAACAAAATGGAGGCATGGGATTTCCTAACTTCAAAAATTACTACCTGGCCACACATCTTACTAGAATTATAGACTGGACCTGCCATGCGGATAAGAAAGACTGGGTGGCATTAGAAAATAACATGGGTTCCATATCCATGTCATATTCACCTTGGATATCATGGGATTTATGCCCAAACAGCTGAAACAACACCCCCTCATAGGGGCGACACTTAAAAAATGTACAAACAGTGGTCTGAATATCCGACTTAACTACATCTCCAGGGCCACTAACGCCGCTGACTGCTAACCCAGACTTTATAAAGAATTAACAGATTATCCCAGATATATACCAATAGAAACACACGGCTTTTGGCCACACATTGTTTCATAGGTAACAAAGTCAAATCAATTTCAGAACTGCAAACAGAAACGGGTCTGTCATCCCTGAACCATTGGATATACCATCAAATCCATGATTATGTTTTGAGCCCCCAGTGACATACACATTTTATAAGACCCCTAACGCCATTTGAAATTATCTGCTTCATGGCTAATGCCGCGTACACACGAGAGGATTTTTCAACAGCAAAGGTCCGACGGAACGAATCCGTCGGACAATTCGATCGTGTGTGGGCTCCATCGGACTTTTTCTGTCTAAAAATCCGACAGACTGTAGAAATAGAATATGTCTTAAATTTTCCCGTCGGAACTCCACTGGACCCAGTTCCTATCGAAAAATCCGCTTGTCTGTGTGCTCGTCCGACGGACAAACACAGACGCTAGGGCAGCTATTAGCTACTGGCTACGAACGTCCTTATTCTAGTCCGGTCGTACGTCATCACGTTCAAATCCGTCAGAATTTAGTGTGATTGAGTGTGGCCAAGTCCGTTCATTCGAAAAGTACGTCGGAACTCCGTTGAAAGTCCGTCGGAAAGACCGTCGGACCTAGTCCGTTGAAAAGTCTGCTCGTGTGTACGCGGCATAACACATCCACAAAAAACATTACCTTAACCTACACTTGGTTGCAAGCCTCCAGGCTTCAGGAACCCAACAGACATAAAATGTTCTGGGAAACAGCATTAAACATGTCCTTCACTAAGGAACAATAGCTACAGGCTTGTGTGTTTGTCCACAAGTGTGCAATTAGCATGCGATTACAGGAAACCTTGTTTAAGCTTTTAACAAATTGGTACAACACACCGATCAAAATACATAAGTGGTTTCCTACAGTTCCTGACCTCTGTTGGCACTGCAACAAGGAGAAAGGCACCCTACAGCATATATGGTGGGAGTGCACCCTGATTCAATCTTTTTGGAGATGGGTAAACAAAACCTTAAATTATATAACAGAAACAAGGATTCATCTAAATGCAGCATGCTGCCTATTGCACATCACCAACTGTTCAATGAGAAAATATAAGAAATCACTGACATGATTTCTACTCACAGCCGCAAAGGCAGTGATACCGAGACACTGGAGAAATACCACCACCCCTACTACAAAAAAAATGGTTAGAAGAGGTGCACCTTCTTTATAAAATGGAAGAGATCAGGGCAATAGTCCACAAAATGATAAAAAACTTAAATAAAACCTGGCAAACCTGGGTTATCTTCAAACATTGTAAATCATATAATTCCCTAAAGGGATACTATGGGTTTGTTTTAATTTAAAAAAAAAAAAACAAACATGTCATACTTACCTCCACTTTGCAGTTCGTTTTGCACACAGTGGCCCCAAATGTCCTCTTCTGGGGTCCCACGGCGGCTCTTGCGGCTCCTCCCCGCAAGAGCTAACCCCCTCTGCGCTGCGTCATTGATTTGATTGACAGCATCGGGAGCCAATGGCTGTGCTGCTATCAATTGTCCAATGAAGAGCTGACTAGAGCTCGGTGAAAGCAACGCGCCCAAGGAGATTCGGGTCTCAGGTAAGTAAAACGGGGATACTCCGGGGGGGGGGGGATGACTGCAAGGTGAAAAAACATGAAGCTTTACAACCCCTTTAATGTAACATTGAAACCTGGTTAAACTTGAGACCTCAACATACTACTATCTACCATCTTCTCACTACTTCTCTTTACCCCCTTTCTTCCTTTTCTACATGGCACCCTCTCTTGGGGCTGACATCTCTTTTATTCTTTTTCTACTTTGACTTCTTGAGCATATACACGTATCTAGAGTATTTCTAAATGAAGTTATTGAAATAATGATCGGTTGATCATCGCATCATACCTTTATTTACGAAAGGCAAATACACTTTGCACTACAAGTGCAAACTACAAGGGCAAAGTGCACTTGAAATTGCACTGCAAGTGCACTTGGAAGTGCAGTCGCTGTAAATCTGAGGGGTAGATCTGAAATTAGGGGAAGCTCTGCTGATTTATTCATCCAATCATGTACAAGCTAAAATGCTGTTTTTTATTTTCCTTGCATGTCCACAGCGACTGCACTTCCAAGTGCACTTTCAGTGCAATTTCAAGTAATTTCAAAAATGTCTCTCTCTAGATGTGAAAAGCTGGTAGAGACATCTCCAAAAAGACTTGCAGCTGTAACTGCAGTGAAAGGTGGTTCTACAAAGTATTGACTCGGTGGGGGGGGGGGGGGGGGGTGAATACAAATGCATGCCGCACTTTTCACATATTTATTTGTAAAAAAAAATGAAAACCGTTTAAAATTTTCCTTCCACTTGTGTTGGTCTATCACATAAAATCCCAATAAAATATATTTAAATTTTTGGTTGTAACAAGACAAAATGTGGAAAATGTCAAGGGGTATGAATACTTTTTTTCAAGGCACTATATGTATACATCAGTATTTTTCAATTGATGCTGAAAAATGCTGCTAAGCTACTGAGAAGGTAGATAGAAAGGTTAAAAGTTAATTCCCTGTACTGTTGCTTTTCCTCTAGCAACTTATATCCACAGCACTGATCCTTATCCTTGATTATACTTTTATAAGGATCAATCTTACTATTGTCCCAGCCAATATTGCCTGGTGCCACAGGGAAAGAGATTGCTAGGGGGCCCCCTTTCAAATTTTGCTAAGGGGCACAGTGAATTGTAGTTATGCCCCTGGAAGGTAACAATTCATTGTCATCTCCTTGTATACCAAAAATAATTACAGCCTATCAGGCAATTGAAGCTTAGATAAAAATCTTATAGATTTCAGGTTACCTATGACAAATTCATTCATTACTACATTATTAATTGCAATCACAGCATGGTGCTCCCAGCGGAACTCGTGTGGTTGGTTGGTTCCTAGGATACAACTATCACTTTGACACTTTGTACACATGCGTCTGCCTCTGGGTTCCGGCATGTGCATCTATCCTTATTTGCCTTGTCTGAGCACCTCCTGCATCCCACAGGCTTGGTTTTCTTGATAAGTACACTAATCTTATAGACTATATTTGAAGGTCCTTTTTTGTCCCCGATGAAGATTTACGCAAAACGCATTGGAATGTTTGGACCACCTCCTTGCATACAATCATATGGATACTGTTACATACAGTAGATATGTATCTTCTTAATAATATGGTGGATATGTTGTGCGAAATAAATGCTATGATCATGTGATCAGCTGCAGATTTTATGTCTTTTTATTTATGTAATATAACATTTAGAAATTTTATATATTTTTGTTGACTCCTGAAAAGTCCCATATGCCCAGTGGTTATTCTGTATATATTGCAAAATTAGGTATGTTGGCACCTTTCCAGGTTTAAATTGGTTGTAAAGGCTAAAGGTTTTTTTTACTTTTAAAAATAGTTCAAAAACCAATGAATAAACAATATAAAGTGCAATAAAAACAGTCCAAAAAAACCGAATAAAACAATATTATTATTATATTATTATACACGATTTATATAGCACCAACAGTTTACGCAGTGCTTTACAATGTATAGGGGGACAATATAACGTTTAATAATCCTTCGCAGTGTCCCATAGTGATGAACATAAACACTATGAAGATATAACAAATAAACCAGGACTGCTCCGTAAATAAAAAAAAAACTATACTTAATTTATACTCAGCAGCTTCATCTTTATATACCCATAAACATCAATCACATTAACCACTTAGGGACCGGAAGGATTTGCCCCCTTAATGACTAGGCCATTTTTTGCAATACGTCACTGCGTCAGTTTAACTGAGAATTGTGCGGTCATGCAATGTTGTACACAAACAAGATGTATGTCCTTTTTTTCCCCACAAATAGAGCTTTCTTTTGGTGGTATTTGATCACCTCTGCGGTTTTTATTTTTTTGTGCTATAAACAAGAAAATAGCGACAATTTTGAAAAAAAAAACAATATTTTTTACTTTTTGCTATAATAAATATCCGCCCCCAGCCCCCCCCCCCCTCAAAAAAATAAAAATAAAAAATTCATCATCAGTTGAGGCCACTATGTATTCTTCTACGTATTTTTGGTTAAAAAAACCGCAAGAAGTGTATATTGATTGGTTTGCGCAAAAGTTATAGCGTCTACAAAATAGAGGATATATATATGTCATTTTTACTACAATTTTTTTTTTTTTTTTTTTACTAGTAATAGCGGTGATAATCGATTTTTAGTGGGACTGCGACATTGCAGCAGACAGATTGGACACTTTTGACACTTTTTTGGGACCATTGACATTTATACAGCGATCAGGGCTAAAAATAGCCACTGATTACTGTGTAAATGTCACTGGCAGGGAAGGGGTTAACACTAGAGGGCGATCAAGGGGGTAAGTGTTCCCTAGCGAGGTGTTTCTAATTGTGGGGGAAGTGTACTGACAGTGAATAGAGAGAGAGTGCTGTTCCTGATCACTAGGAACCGCAGATCTCTCTCTACTTCCCTGATAGACCCCCCAGGGGACAGATACACTGTCTGTTTACATTGACAGATCCCCATTCTGGCTCTCTGAGGAGCCACAAGTGTTTATGTTCATCACACATGCTTTAACCTAAACAAGTAAATTACACAGAGCTTATAAGTATAACATGTTTTTTTTTTTAACCTCCTAAAAATATACTGCAAGCGGGCAGCAGGTGTAGGCACGGCAACTTACTTTGCAGGTTGCCAGCTTGCTTCTGGATTTGGGGCCCGCATGTGCATACCCCCTGTGCTATGTCACGTTTGGCAGCAGTTTTCAGCCTATGATTTTGGTTGAAACCTACTGATCGGCTGTGTCCAGTCATAAACATAGTTCTGTGTTTACAAACACACAGATCTCTGTTTACTTGTGAACAGTCATCTGGCTATTTCTTCTCCCTGAAAAGCAGGGAGAAAAAACTGTCAGATTAGTAAGTAAAAGTGGCATAAATTACACTTGTTAGGCACACAGTAAACACCCTTTGCATCTAGATGTTAACCCATTCCCAGCCAGTGTGATTAATGCAGTGTTAGTGTACAGTATTACCACTGTCACTAGCGATGTCAATGTCAGTTAGTGACCCTCCCAGCCAGTGTCTGTTAGTTCCAGATTACCAGCTACACTATGACAGTTGATCAGTTGCCAGCTACTCTCACGCTCTCTCCCACTCTAATGCTGGGTGTGCCACTACTTATATTAGCATGGGGCAGGGTCACCAGAGGCCCGCCCCTTATGAAGTCACCGCCCATCATGCCCGGGCGGCAATGTCATAAGGGGTGACCTCCGGATGACGTCACACGGGGACCCTGCCCCATGCCAATATAAGTAGTGTTACACCACGCACCCAGCATTAGAGCGGGAAAGAGCGCTGAGTCAACATCGGAAGAAGAACAGAGGGAGAAGACAGCGGAGAAGACCGGGCAAAAGAGCGAGAAGACATCGCAGAAGACAGTGGACAGAGGGAGAAGAACCAGAGCAGGCTAGAAGACATCAGTGGAGAAGACCCAGAGAGGGGAGAAGACCCAGAGAGGGGAGAAGAACTGGCAGAGGCAGAAGACATAGGCAGAGGAGGCAGAAGACATCGCCAGAAGAGGGAGAAGAAGTCGGAAGAGACCCCGGAGCTACCTAATAAATTACTATAAAAACCTGTGTACTTATTTTTGACACTTTTTGTTTAGGTGAATGGTTAGGGGTAGGGATGGGCCCGGTGCTCGATGCGAACCCACGTTCGCATCGAGCACCGGGCGTTCGCTCGCTCGGCGAGCCCAGAACTATTTTGGCCGCTCGCATCACGTTCGTGTGATGCGAGCGGCCCCGCAATGCATTGCGGCCGGCGCGGCCGGCGCAGTGCATTGCTGGCTGATGATTGGCCAAGCATGCACTGTGACCCCGCATGCTTGGCCAATCACAGCCCCGGAAACTCGAAGAGCCATAATTGGCTACAGGCAGGACGCCTGTAGCCAATTACAGCTCAGGGGCTTTAGTACACGCCCCCCCCTATAAAAGGCCGCCACGCCGTCTGCGCCGGTCACATGCTGTTCCGGCGCAGATAGAGCAGGATAGATCTGTGACACTCTGCTGGATTTAGTTAGTTAGAGAGATTTACTTAGAGAGATTGAGTTAGATAGATTCATTTACAAAGATTGATTTAGAAAGAGGGGCTTGTAGTGTGTTCGTGGCAGGCAGGCCGAGCTCCTATATTTTGTTCCCAGAAGCACCTATAGGACTTGTAGTGTGTTCGTGGCAGGCAGGCAGAGCTCCTATATTTTGTTCCCAGAAGCACCTATAGGACTTGTAGTGTGTTCCTGGCAGGCAGGCAGAGCTCCTATATTTTGTTCCCAGAAGCACCTATAGGACTTGTAGTGTGTTTGTGGCAGGCAGGCAGAGCTCCTATATTTTGTTCCCAGAAGCACCTATAGGACTTGTAGTGTGTTCCTGGCAGGCAGGCAGAGCTCCTATATTTTGTTCCCAGAAGCACCTATAGGACTTGTAGTGTGTTCGTGGCAGGCAGGCAGAGCTCCTATATTTTCTTCCCAGAAGCACCTATAGGACTTGTAGTGTGTTCCTGGCAGGCAGGCAGAGCTCCTATATTTTGTTCCCAGAAGCACCTATAGGACTTGTAGTGTGTTCGTGGCAGGCAGGCAGAGCTCCTATATTTTGTTCCCAGAAGCACCTATAGGACTTGAAGTGTGTTAGTCCCATCACACAGAGATCATATATTTTGTTCCCAGAAGCACCTATAGGACTTGAAGTGTGTTATTCCCATCACACAGACCTATATTTTCTTCCCAGAAGCACCTATAGGACTTGAAGTGTGTTAGTCCCATCACACAGAGATCATATATTTTGATCCCAGAAGCACCTATAGGACTTGAAGTGTGTTAGTCCCATCACACAGAGATCATATATTTTGATCCCAGAAGCACCTATAGGACTTGAAGTGTGTTAGTCCCATCACACAGAGATCATATATTTTGTTCCCAGAAGCACCTATAGGACTTGAAGTGTGTTAGTCCAATCACACAGAGATCATATATTTTGTTCCCAGAAGCACCTATAGGACTTGAAGTGTGTTAGTCCCATCACACAGACCTATATTTTCTTCCCAGAAGCACCTATAGGACTTGAAGTGTGTTAGTCCAATCACACAGAGATCATATATTTTGTTCCCAGAAGCACCTATAGGACTTGAAGTGTGTTAGTCCCATCACACAGAGATCATATATTTTGTTCCCAGAAGCACCTATAGGACTTGAAGTGTGTTAGTCCCATCACACAGAGATCATATATTTTGTTCCCAGAAGCACCTATAGGACTTGAAGTGTGTTAGTCCCATCACACAGAGATCATATATTTTGTTCCCAGAAGCACCTATAGGACTTGAAGTGTGTTAGTCCAATCACACAGAGATCATATATTTTGTTCCCAGAAGCACCTATAGGACTTGAAGTGTGTTAGTCCCATCACACAGACCTATATTTTCTTCCCAGAAGCACCTATAGGACTTGAAGTGTGTTAGTCCAATCACACAGAGATCATATATTTTGTTCCCAGAAGCACCTATAGGACTTGAAGTGTGTTAGTCCCATCACACAGAGATCATATATTTTGTTCCCAGAAGCACCTATAGGACTTGAAGTGTGTTAGTCCCATCACACAGAGATCATATATTTTGTTCCCAGAAGCACCTATAGGACTTGAAGTGTGTTAGTCCCATCACACAGACCTATATTATCTTCCCAGAGGCACCTATAGGACTTGAAGTGTGTTAGTCCCATCACACAGAGATCATATATTTTGTTCCCAGAAGCACCTATAGGACTTGAAGTGTGTTAGTCCCATCACACAGAGATCATATATTTTGATCCCAGAAGCACCTATAGGACTTGAAGTGTGTTAGTCCCATCACACAGAGATCATATATTTTGTTCCCAGAAGCACCTATAGGACTTGAAGTGTGTTAGTCCAATCACACAGAGATCATATATTTTGTTCCCAGAAGCACCTATAGGACTTGAAGTGTGTTAGTCCCATCACACAGACCTATATTTTCTTCCCAGAGGCACCTATAGGACTTGAAGTGTGTTAGTCCCATCACACAGAGATCATATATTTTGTTCCCAGAAGCACCTATAGGACTTGAAGTGTGTTAGTCCAATCACACAGAGATCATATATTTTGTTCCCAGAAGCACCTATAGGACTTGAAGTGTGTTAGTCCCATCACACAGACCTATATTTTGTTCCCAGAAGCACCCATAGGACTTGAAGTGTGTTAGTCCCATCACACAGAGATCATATATTTTGTTCCCAGAAGCACCTATAGGACTTGAAGTGTGTTAGTCCCATCACACAGAGATCCTATATTTTGTTCCCAGAAGCACCTATAGGACTTGAAGTGTGTTAGTCCCATCACACAGACCTATATTTTCTTCCCAGAGGCACCTATAGGACTTGAAGTGTGTTAGTCCCATCACACAGAGATCATATATTTTGTTCCCAGAAGCACCTATAGGACTTGAAGTGTGTTAGTCCCATCACACAGAGATCATATATTTTGTTCCCAGAAGCACCTATAGGACTTGAAGTGTGTTAGTCCCATCACACAGAGATCCTATATTTTGTTCCCAGAAGCACCTATAGGACTTGAAGTGTGTTAGTCCCATCACACAGACCTATATTTTCTTCCCAGAAGCACCTATAGGACTTCTAGTGTGTTAGTGGCATCACACAGAGCTCCTATATTTTCTTCTCAGCAGCACCCACAGGACTTCTAGTGTGTTAGTGGCATCACACAGAGCTCCTCTATTTTCTTTGCAGAAGCACCCACAGGACTTCTAGTGTGTTAGTGGCATCACACAGAGCTCCTCTATTTTCTTTGCAGAAGCACCCATAGGACTTCTAGTGTGTTAGTGGCATCACACAGAGCTCCTATATTTTCTTCTCAGCAGCACCCACAGGACTTCTAGTGTGTTAGTGGCATCACACAGAGCTCCTCTATTTTCTTTGCAGAAGCACCCACAGGACTTCTAGTGTGTTAGTGGCATCACACAGAGCTCCTCTATTTTCTTTGCAGAAGCACCCACAGGACTTCTAGTGTGTTAGTGGCATCATACAGAGCTCCTCTATTTTCTTTGCAGAAGCACCCATAGGACTTCTAGTGTGTTAGTGGCATCACACAGAGCTCCTATATTTTCTTCTCAGCAGCACCCACAGGACTTCTAGTGTGTTAGTGGCATCACACAGAGCTCCTATATTTTCTTCTCAGCAGCACCCACAGGACTTCTAGTGTGTTAGTGGCATCACACAGAGCTCCTCTATTTTCTTTGCAGAAGCACCCACAGGACTTCTAGTGTGTTAGTGGCATCACACAGAGCTCCTCTATTTTCTTTGCAGAAGCACCCATAGGACTTCTAGTGTGTTAGTGGCATCACACAGAGCTCCTATATTTTCTTCTCAGCAGCACCCACAGGACTTCTAGTGTGTTAGTGGCATCACACAGAGCTCCTCTATTTTCTTTGCAGAAGCACCCACAGGACTTCTAGTGTGTTAGTGGCATCACACAGAGCTCCTCTATTTTCTTTGCAGAAGCACCCACAGGACTTCTAGTGTGTTAGTGGCATCACACAGAGCTCCTCTATTTTCTTTGCAGAAGCACCCACAGGACTTCTAGTGTGTTAGTGGCATCACACAGAGCTCCTCTATTTTCTTTGCAGAAGCACCCATAGGACTTCTAGTGTGTTAGTGGCATCACACAGAGCTCCTATATTTTCTTCTCAGCAGCACCCACAGGACTTCTAGTGTGTTAGTGGCATCACACAGAGCTCCTATATTTTCTTCTCAGCAGCACCCACAGGACTTCTAGTGTGTTAGTGGCATCACACAGAGCTCCTCTATTTTCTTTGCAGAAGCACCCACAGGACTTCTAGTGTGTTAGTGGCATCACACAGAGCTCCTCTATTTTCTTTGCAGAAGCACCCATAGGACTTCTAGTGTGTTAGTGGCATCACACAGAGCTCCTCTATTTTCTTTGCAGAAGCACCCATAGGACTTCTAGTGTGTTAGTGGCATCACACAGAGCTCCTATATTTTCTTCTCAGCAGCACCCACAGGACTTCTAGTGTGTTAGTGGCATCACACAGAGCTCCTATATTTTCTTCTCAGCAGCACCCACAGGACTTCTAGTGTGTTAGTGGCATCACACAGAGCTCCTCTATTTTCTTTGCAGAAGCACCCATAGGACTTCTAGTGTGTTAGTGGCATCACACAGAGCTCCTATATTTTCTTCTCAGCAGCACCCACAGGACTTCTAGTGTGTTAGTGGCATCACACAGAGCTCCTATATATTCTTCTCAGCAGCACCCACAGGACTACCGACTACAATGGCTGGAAGACCGCCAAGGGGAGGCAGAGCGTGCAGAGCCAAGAACACAGGGCAGGCAGGCTCTGTTTCTAGTGGACGTGGCCGTGGACGTGGACGTGGTCGTGCATCGTCATCAGCACGGGCCATGGGACACGCGCGTCTTTGTTTTCGGCAGCTGGACATGTGGAGCCGCATCATGCTGAAGGCTTGGTAGAATGGATGACCAAGCCCTCCTCATCCTCCTCATCCTCTCTCACCCAGGCTCAGGGTACTGGCAGAGCATCATCAGCCACCCCTTCCCTAGACCCACCATGTCCTCCTGAGGAGTCCCCCGAACTCTTTGAGCACAGTGTTGGGTACATGCTCCAGGAGGATGCCCAACGATTCGAAGGCTCGGATGATGATACCCAGCTTGAGGAATCTGGCAGTACTGTTCCACCAGCTTCAGCTTACTGCTAGGTTTGCTCTAGTGGTGAAGAGGGAGGGATGATGAGGTCACTGACTCCACGTGGGTGCCTGAAGGGAGAGAGGATGAGGAGGAGGACGAGGAGGAGGAGGATGCGGCGTCACATGTCCAACGAGGCAGGGTGCCCCCTGGAGGCCAGGTAGAGGCCAGCACAGCAACTGTACAACACCGCAGAGCTCCGCCTGTGCAGGGCGCTGCCTCTGCACGTTATCAGAAAAGTTCTTTGGTGTGGGCCTTTTTTGAGACGAGTGCAGCAGATCGCACCACTGCTATTTGCAATATTTGTCTCAAGCGTATCTCGCGTGGCCAAAACATCAGCCGCTTGGGCACCACAAGCATGACCAGACATATGGCGACCTGCCATGCAGCTCGTTGGCAGGCACACATAAAAGACCCACACCAAAGAACTAAGCGGACCTCTCCTTGCTCCTCCTCAGCTGGGATCTCCATCCCCACTACACCTTCAGTCCTCTCTGAAAGCTGCTCTGAGAGGACTGAAGGTGTAGAATTAGGTGTGTCACAACCAAGTACTTGCAGTACACCGACGTCCGATTGCAGCAGGCAAATTTCCCTGCCCCAGCTGCTGGACCGTAGAAAGAAGTACACTCCCAGCCATCCACATGCCCAGCGGTTGAATGCTAGCCTGGCTAAATTGCTAGCACTTCAACTGCTGCCTTTTCAGTTGGTAGACTCGGCCCCCTTCCGTGAGTTTGTTCAATGTGCGGTTCCTCAGTGGCAGGTTCCCAAACGCCACTTTTTCTCACGGAAGGCGATTCCGTCTCTCTACCGGCATGTGGAGGGCAATGTCCATGCCTCGCTGGACAGGGCGGTCAGCGGTAAGGTGCATATTACCGCTGACTCATGGTCCAGCAGGCATGGACAGGGACGGTACCTTTCTTTCACGGCCCATTGGGTCACTCTATTGGCAGCTGGGAGGGATGCAGGACAAGGTGCAGTAGTGTTGGAGGTTGTTCCGCCACCACGCCTCCAAAACGCTACTACTGCTACTGGTTGTGACACACCTCTCTCCTCCACCCCCTCCTCTTCTTCTTCCTCCAGTGCTCTGTCCTTGGAACCAGCGGTGCTCCGTAGGCGTACAAGGGGCTACGCAAGTACGCAGGCAAAAAGATGCCATGCCGTGCTTGCGCTGGTGTGTTTGGGGGACAGGAGCCACACTGGGCCAGAGGTTCTGGCAGCTCTGCAGGGGCAGGCCGAGAGGTGGTTGACGCCACGTCAGCTTAAGCCAGGAATGGTCGTTTCTGACAATGGCACCAACCTCCTCTCCGCCCTGCGACAGGGGCAGCTCACCCATGTGCCCTGCATGGCTCACGTCCTCAACCTGGTGGTGCAGCGGTTCTTGGGCAGGTTCCCAGGCTTACAGGATGTCCTGAGGCAGGCCAGGAAAGTCTGTGTGCATTTCCGCCGATCTTATAATGCCAGTGCTCGGCTGACTGAGCTGCAAAAGGAGCTGAACCTGCCCAAGAACCGCCTAATATGTGACATGCCCACCAGGTGGAACTCAACGTTGGCCATGCTGCAGCGACTGCACACGCAGCAGAGGGCCATCAATGAGTACCTTTGCGACTATGGCACCAGGACAGGGTTAGGGGAGCTTGTTTTTTTTTTCCCCACGTCAGTGGAGCATGATCAGGGATGCATGCACTGTCCTCTCACCATTTGAGGAGGCCACGAGGATGGTGAGCAGTGACAGTGCATGCATCAGTGACACTGTCCCTCTTGTCCACCTGTTGGAGCATACGCTGCGTGGGATAATGGACAGGGCACTTGAGGCAGAACAGAGGCAGGAAGTGGAGGACTTCCTTGCCTCTCAAGGCCCCCTTTATCCGGACAGTGTTCCTCCTGTCCCACCCATCACACAGGAAGAGGATGAGGAGGAGGAGGAGGAGGAGGAGGATTGTGTGAGCATGGAGGTGGAGCCTGGCACTCAGCATCAGCAGTCTTTTAGGGATGATGTACAGTCCCAACAAACCAGTGGACTTGTACGTGGCTGGGAGGAGGTGGCTGGCGATCATGTCATCCTCAGTGACCCAGAAGACTCCGGACCGAATGCCTCAGCTAACCTACGCTGCATGGCCTCCCTGATCCTGCAAAGCCTGCGGAAGGATCCTCGTGTTCTTCGGATCAAGGAGAGGGACCATTACTGGCTGGCCACTCTCCTTGATCCGCGGTACAAGGGTAAGGTTGCGGACCTTATCTTGCCGTCGCAGAGGGAGCAGAGGATGAGACATCTCAGGGAGGCCTTGCAGAAAGGTCTGTGCAACGCGTTCCCAGAAACTGGGAGGCTACAAACTCCTGGTCCTGGGCGACGAGTTGCTGAGGCTTCGGTCAGTAGCAGAAGGAGCGGTGGGGAAGGTGGACGTCTGACCGATGCGTTCAGACAATTTTTTAGTCCGCAGCCCCAAGGTATGATCGGTTCCAGCAACCATCGCCAGCGTCTGATATACATGGTGCAGGAATACCTTGGGGCAAGGTCAGACTTGGACACCTTTCCCACCGAAAATCCTCTGGCTTACTGGGTCCTGAGGATGGATCACTGGCCAGAGCTTGCACAGTATGCAATTGAGCTACTGGCCTGTCCTGCCTCCAGCGTTCTTTCCGAACGCACATTCAGTGCTGCTGGAGGATTTGTCACCGATCATAGGGTGCGCCTGTCCACCGCCTTGGTTGATCGACTGACCTTCATCAAAATGAATCAGTCTTGGATCACCACCAGCTACCAGGCACCTGAGGCGGATATAACCGAATAATTTTTAATATCACATCCCTTCAAGACTGCCTATGCTGATGCTGAGTGACTGTCCTCTTATGTTCACTGACTATCCTCTTCCTCCTCCTCAATGATCCATGCCACCACACCAGTGCCTAAGGCACAATTTTTCAGCCCCTGTTTAACAGGGGCGTGTACATACAATTTTTATAAAAAAATGCTTCGCAACACGTGTGACTGCTGTGCTCCAAGTACAGTATCTGTGAGGGGTTGCAGTGTTGTGGCACCAGCACCAGTGCCTAAGGCACAATTTTTCAGCCCCTGTTTAACAGGGGCGGGTAATTACAATTTTTTAAAAAAATGCTTCGCAACACGTGTGACTGCTGTGCTCCAAGTACAGTATCTGTGAGGGGTTGCAGTGTTGTGGCACCAGCACCAGTGCCTAAGGCACAATTTTTCAGCCCCTGTTTAACAGGGGCGGGTAATTACAATTTTTTAAAAAAATGCTTCGCAACACGTGTGACTGCTGTGCTCCAAGTACAGTATCTGTGAGGGGTTGCAGTGTTGTGGCACCAGCACCAGTGCCTAAGGCACAATTTTTCAGCCCCTGTTTAACAGGGGCGGGTAATTACAATTTTTTAAAAAAATGCTTTGCAACACGTGTGACTGCTGTGCTCCAAGTACAGTATCTGTGAGGGGTTGCAGTGTTGTGGCACCAGCACCAGTGCCTAAGGCACAATTTTTCAGCCCCTGTTTAACAGGGGCGGGTAATTACAAATCTTGATCTAATAGTTCACAGCAGGGCCCATTCCTGCGCCCACCAAGAGTAACTATGAGGGCCTACAGTCTTGTGGCAACACCGTCCACCACCACCGCCAAAGGCCCAATTTTTCTGCCCTGTTCATCAGGTGCTTGCAATTACAAATCTTGATCTAATAACTCACAGCAGGGCCCATTCTTGCACCCACCAAGAGTAACTGTGAGAGCTTACAGTCTTGTGGCAACACCGTCCACCACCACCGCCAAAGGCCCAATTTTTCTGCCCTGTTCATCAGGTGCTTGCAATTACAAATCTTGATCTAATAACTCACAGCAGGGCCCATTCTTGCGCCCACCAAGAGTAACTGTGAGAGCTTACAGTCTTGTGGCAACACCGTCCACCACCACCGCCAAAGGCCCAATTTTTCTGCCCTGTTCATCAGGTGCTTGCAATTACAAATCTTGATCTAATAACTCACAGTAGGGCCCATTCCTGCGCCCACCAAGAGTAACTGTGAGAGCTTACAGTCTTGTGGCAACACCGTCCACCACCACCACCACCCCCAATTTTTCTGCCCTGTTCAACAGGTGCATGCAATTACAAATCTTGATCTATTAACTCACAGCAGGGCCCATTCCTGTGCCCACCAGTCTTGTGGCTACACCAACATCTAATAGGGCAAATTTCTGCAGAGTATATACGCCAGGCCCCTACTTTCAAACATCCAACTTACAAACGACTCCTACTTGCAAATGGAAAGAGAAAACAGGAAGTGAGAGGAAATCTACCCCTAGGAAGGGAAATTCTATCCTGTTAGATTTAATTTGGGAAAAAGGTATCTCCTCTCTACTGATACTTTATCACCAATCCTTGTTTCAATTAAAACCCCACTTTTTCCAAAAACATTTGTCATTGGGACGGAAAGTGAGGTGACATGTTCTGAACAGATGTGCAAAGACAGCAAATGTTACAGGGGTGATAACCCCTCCCTATGTTCTCCAAAAAGCTTAAAAATAGATTTTTTTGGGATGGAGCTACACTTCATAATGTACCTGTTCAGATTCTACTTAAGAACAAACCTAAAGCCGCAAGTGGTTTTAAATGGCTTCTTTTTTTCCTTTAAAAATGTCATTTTGTGCAAGGACAGTTCTAAACACGGGAAACACATGCCACTTCACAGGCATACTTTAGACACCCCCAGGTACCATATTTAAAGGAAAATTTCACTTTTTTTTTCACTTTATGCATCATTAAAATGACTGCTCCCGAAAAAAAAACGTTAGTTTTTAAAAGTTCTTTTTGCATTGATATATGTCCCCTGGGGCAGGACCCGGGTCCCCAAACCTGTTTTATGACATTAACATGCATATTGGCCGTTGTAATTAGCACTTTTGATTTCGAACGTTCGCGTCCATTATAACGTATAGGGTTCGAAAATTCGCGCGAACTTTCGGTCGGTTCGAAGGTTCTGGTGCGAACCGAACCCGGGGGTGTTCGGCTCATCCCTAGTTAGGGGTACAATGTACCCCATACTCATTCGCATGGGGTGGGGGGCTGGGATCTGGGGGGCCCCTTGTTAAAGGGGGCTTCCAGATTCTGATAAGCTCCCCACTGGAAACCCCAACAATCAACGGCCAGGGTTGTCAGGAAGAGGCCCTTGTTCTCATCAATGGGGACAAGGTGCTTTGGGGCGCAGGGCCCCCCTGCCCTAAAGCACCCACCCCCACATTTTGAGGGCATGTGGCTTGGTACGAGGGGGGGGCACTTGCTCATCCCCACCCCCTTTCCTGACCTGCTGGGCTGTGTGATCAGGTCTGGTATGGATTTTGGGGGGACCCCCACACAGTTTTTCCGGCCTGGGGGTTCCCCTTAAAATCCATGCTAGACCGAAGGGCCTGGTATGCTCTTGGAGGGGGAACCCATGCATTTTTTTTTTACATTGTACGTGGAGTTCCCCCTAAAGATTCATACCAGACAATGCCTGCTATTGTCGGGGATCAAAGTTGGATCCCTGTTTATTGAAGTCGGGCACATGTCGGACTTCAAGTCACAGGGCAAAGTCAGATCCACAGTCGTACGACTGTTGTGTCCGTACAAGTGTGAAAGGGGCCTACATTTTTTGAAGAAATTACATTTTTTTTTTATTGGATATGTTTCTATAACAGAAAGTAGAAAATATGTTTTTATAATAAAAAATAAAATACCCAGTGGTGATCAAATACCTAAAAAAGAAAGCTTTATTTGTGTGAAAAAACAATATAAATGTCATATGTGCACAGTGTTGTATGACCGCGCAATTGCAAGTTAAAACTGCACAGTGCTGAATAGCAAAAAAAATTCCTGGTCATGAAGGGGGTAAAACCTTCCAGAGTTCAAGTGGTTAATAAAAAAATAGTCTTTAGTAATACTTTAATTCACATCTCGTTCTCCAGATGTCCACCTAGGTGCCTCAGCAGTTGGATAGGGGGAAAATATGCCTGGGAAGCGTTCATATATTGTAGTTCATGTATTGTTGAATTGTTGGCTTACATTATCAAATTAAGTGTTTCTAATTCTGTTTTCTTACTTCTATTTTTTTATTTTATTTTTTTATACTGTGTACAGCATGCAGATATATTTATATAAATATGTGAAGGTATGCGTCATGGATCTGAGCAATCCTATGTTTTAGTGATATAGCTCAAAAAAGGGGATTAGTTCTCAGGAGTAACAGAGCATTTCCCTTAACTACATTTGTAATTATCAGCAATCCATAATAGAAGTGTGAGAACACTACAAAGCCCTCCTCTGCTTCCAAGTTCTTTCATCCACCTCCTGTCACTAATCTTTTGAAAGCTTTCTAAATATGACTTGAAAGGAAGCAAACTGAGTGACCCCATTCACCTGCAGCCCAAGTTAGCCAGTAATGCAATGTGGGTGCCTGTGGATTGCATTACCAATGTGAGATTGCTGCATGCTTCAGGTGTGAGGGGAATGACAATTCTAGCTACGTAGGAGGCAGCATGTAATAATGGTTTAAAAAGGGACATTTCTATTAACCCTATGCCTGCTGGAGCTTCCTGTGGATTCACATCTACTGTATATGTTGCATTGTGCAGCAGTGCAATTCATTTTAATTGGCATCTGTGTGGGGTAGAACCTGCTGTCAGGTGTGTAGCCCATTCAAAATGAGAGGGATAACTTAAGATAATGCATGTTTATACATGTAATAATGCATGTTAACATGTGTACATTACGGAGCATTCACACCTGCAAATGCACCCTGTGAGAACCCCTGTGGGGTTTTCTGCAATTGGCTGTGGGAGGCAGCCCCAATGAAATCAATGGGAGGCTGCTGGCTCTCGCAGCTAATCACGGTTATTCGCATTTGATTGTTACATGTGAGTTGCAAACCATTGGCTTTGAGAGGCAGCCCTATTGAAAGCAATGGGAGGGCCCTGATTGGCCCTAGACACAGGCAGTTTGTGCCCAGGGCCTAAGACTTGCATGTAATCGCTGCATGAGTGAGTACATGTTACCCTAGGTTCACACTATAGCATTTCTGCAAGACACGTTTGCACTGGCACGGCAGCACATTTATTTCAATTGGTTGCCATGCCTGCGTTACCTGCAGAAAAAGGAGCATGCACCTTTTTAAATTTCAGCCCGCAGGGAAATCGCATGGCCATTTTGACCATGCGATTTCCCTGTGGTTCCTGCACCCGCACTGCAATTTTACAGGTTCAGGCCGAACTTTCATTGTAAACTGTTGGTGCTCTATAAATCCTGTATAATAATATTAATAATAAGGTAACTAGACTTTAGAGGCTTGCTTTCTTAGATATTGTGAGACAACTAGACAACTTTAAATAAGGAAATAACAAATATGCAATTTCTACATCATAGGGTAACTTGTTTACCTAGTAAACACTATAGTGACCCTAATTGGTATTTTCCAATAATTACAAGTAGTATTTTTGGTCAAGATTAACAAGGTGAAAAAAAGTCTTTGGTCAGCCAATCAGAAACCCCTCCAGTTTCAGACACTGGTATATCAGGGGAAGTTTTAGCTGTTAAAAATGTTCATTATAAAAGCACAGGTCTAGAATATAGCACACATGGCTGCATTCATGGAAGCAACCTATATGTGCATATTATAAATTAAACATATATACTGGATGGTGAAGTGTATGCTGGCTATGACAAAAAAGAACTAATTACAGTATTCTGAACGCTGATGTTTGTTGTATTATTTGCAAGTACCTTGTGGACTGTTTTGGGATCCAATGAATGCTAATCTTTCTGGGAAAGAATCTTGTTGTTGCAGAGATACTTAATAACCTAGTCATATACCCCCCCCCCCACCTGGTATACACCCCACCTGGTCATATACCCCCCTCACCTGGTCATATACCCCCTCATCTGGTCATATACCCCTCACCTGGTCATATACCCCCCATCTAATCGTATACCCCCTCATCTGGTCATATACCCCCACCTAATCATATACCCCCTAAACTGGTCATATACACTCCACCTGGTCATATACCCCCCCACCTTGTCATATACCCCCACCTAATCATATACCCCCTAACCTGGTCATATACCCCCCACCTGGTCATATACCCCCCACTTGGTCATATACCCCCTCAACTGATCATAAACCCCCCACCTAAATGGGCCCCCAAAAGGCTCTGTATTACCAATGACCATTATTAGCCCCGAGTCCAAAGGCCGGGAAGTCGGGGCTATTGGCCACCTGTTTTTGTGCATGTTTGCAAAATTTAATTTGGCCGGTCTGAATGAAGACCAGGGCCAAATTTTTGTCCCAGTCCTGAAAGAGAAAATCCTCTTTCAAAGCTTCTAACATAAACCATCTTAAAGCGGAGTTCCAGGTTTTTTTTTTTTTAATTAAAAGTCAGCAGATACAAAAAAGTTTAGCTGCTAACTTTTAATAAACAGACACTTACCTGTTCCACGGTCCAGCAATGCGGCCGCACGGAGCCACGTTTCTCTCCCCCTCCTCTCCTCAGTGCCTCCATTGATACTGTGGGCACCTGGCCATGACAGCTTGCGGCTTCACGACCGGGCGCACACTGCGCATGCGCGAGTCGCGCTGCGCTCTCCCAGTGGAAAGGCAATCTTCTGGGACCTGTAGTGGGGTATTCCTGCGCTACAGTGGAAGGGGGAGGGTAAGGGCGGGTGGTGGGGACTGACTGTGGGGGGACTGCTGCAGGCACCTGGTGTAGGTCAAACCGTACCTACCAAACTAGATATATAAAAGTGGGGGTGGTGCTGCGCTGTTCCCCAGGGAGGTGGCCAAATCTACCACAAGGTGGCAGTAATGGGATAAAGACGTAAACCCTTTAAGTGTAGCAATCGTATGAGACAATAATAGTTGATGATGCGACTATTAAGTCGAAGTAATGCGAGTTGAGATAGATAATTCCCTTACTATACAAGATAAGGGGTATGGTGTGACCAATACAGGTTAATAAAAATTGCTATTGGTGAACCCAGGTAAAAATATATATAATAGAATTGTAAATAGTACTGAGGTGCGAGAGTGTAAATTGAACTAATAGCACCTAAATAAAACTACTAATAAAACACCATAAGCAGGTAATAAAAAAAAAATAAAAAAAAATCAGATATACATATAAAATCATATAAGTGAACATATGGTAAAAATGTGTCTATAGATAAACAATTCCAAAGTGCATAGTAGATGGTGAACAAAATATAAAATCCTTAAAGTGCTAGTGCAAGTGTGCACAGGCTAAAAAATGCGACTGAGTGATTGAGTGACGGGTAAAACGATAAATATAATCGCATTGGAGATATGTGATGAGTAGAGGTATGTGCAGAGAAGTTGTACTGGAGTGAACAGTAGAACAATAAATATAAAGTTCAAAGTATGCGAGCATACAAAATAATGTATAAGCTGGATGAGACTAGTCAGCGTGACTATAGATGAAAAAATCCCTGGCAAAATATAAAGCTACCAGTAAACAAAGTGGAATAAAGTTTGAAATATAAAATATAACGAAATGCTAGGTGCAGACGCAAAGTGCACACACAGATATCCTATAGGTAAAATCGCATAATGCAGGATGCGTAAAAAATTAGTCATATGCGACTAAAATCGCATAGTCACATGCGACTAAAATCGCATAGTGCAGGATGCGTATAAAATAGTCATCTGCGACTATGTTGCATGCATATAAGTCTGTGATAAATAAGTCAATCCTCAATAGTTTATAAGTATATAATAATTTCTTGTGGTAAGAAGGTGAGGGTAGTGATGTGATTCTTGGGTCACAGGTGATGTCCGTGCAGTGGCTCGTTTCAAGCAGTGGGGGGTCACTCCTCTTCGTGTGGGGTACACTAAAGTGAGCAATGGACCCTTACCTTGCGGCAAAGGGTTAACCGCATATAAATGATGTAAAGGGGTCTGCTTTCTTCTCCTTCCCTCACGGTGGTCTGCCTGGGTAGGTGCGTATTCCTTTTCCCTGGTTCCAGGTATATCTAGCCTTTGTAGCTCACGGCAGATGCCGGAGTGATAGGTAAGAAATGAGGGGGGGACCGTATAGTGTAGTATGTTTAAAATTTATTTGCTCAATAAAAACAGTTTAATATAGTACCTAGTACTCACAATAGAACTCACAGAATAAAAATAAATATTTTCTCTTATCTTAGACGAGCGCCGAGCTCGTTCCATTTGCTTCCTTGTTTGTATTGAATGCCTCTCCTGTCCCTACGCGTGGCGTCATGTGACTTCATCAGTCACATGACGCCACGCGTAGGGACAGGAGAGGCATTCAATACAAACAAGGAAGCAAATGGAACGAGCTCGGCGCTCGTCTAAGATAAGAGAAAATATTTATTTTTATTCTGTGAGTTCTATTGTGAGTACTAGGTACTATATTAAACTGTTTTTATTGAGCAAATAAATTTTAAACATACTACACTATACGGTCCCCCCCTCATTTCTTACCTATCACTCCGGCATCTGCCGTGAGCTACAAAGGCTAGATATACCTGGAACCAGGGAAAAGGAATACGCACCTACCCAGGCAGACCACCGTGAGGGAAGGAGAAGAAAGCAGACCCCTTTACATCATTTATATGCGGTTAACCCTTTGCCGCAAGGTAAGGGTCCATTGCTCACTTTAGTGTACCCCACACGAAGAGGAGTGACCCCCCACTGCTTGAAACGAGCCACTGCACGGACATCACCTGTGACCCAAGAATCACATCACTACCCTCACCTTCTTACCACAAGAAATTATTATATACTTATAAACTATTGAGGATTGACTTATTTATCACAGACTTATATGCATGCAACATAGTCGCAGATGACTATTTTATACGCATCCTGCACTATGCGATTTTAGTCGCATGTGACTATGCGATTTTAGTCGCATATGACTAATTTTTTACGCATCCTGCATTATGCGATTTTACCTATAGGATATCTGTGTGTGCACTTTGCGTCTGCACCTAGCATTTCGTTATATTTTATATTTCAAACTTTATTCCACTTTGTTTACTGGTAGCTTTATATTTTGCCAGGGATTTTTTCATCTATAGTCACGCTGACTAGTCTCATCCAGCTTATACATTATTTTGTATGCTCGCATACTTTGCACTTTATATTTATTGTTCTACTGTTCACTCCAGTACAACTTCTCTGCACATACCTCTACTCATCACATATCTCCAATGCGATTATATTTATCGTTTTACCCGTCACTCAATCACTCAGTCGCATTTTTTAGCCTGTGCACACTTGCACTAGCACTTTAAGGATTTTATATTTTGTTCACCATCTACTATGCACTTTGGAATTGTTTATCTATAGACACATTTTTACCATATGTTCACTTATATGATTTTATATGTATATCTGATTTTTTTTTATTTTTTTTTTATTACCTGCTTATGGTGTTTTATTAGTAGTTTTATTTAGGTGCTATTAGTTCAATTTACACGCTCGCACCTCAGTACTATTTACAATTCTATTATATATATTTTTACCTGGGTTCACCAATAGCAATTTTTATTAACCTGTATTGGTCACACCATACCCCTTATCTTGTATAGTAAGGGAATTATCTATCTCAACTCGCATTACTTCGACTTAATAGTCGCATCATCAACTATTATTGTCTCATACGATTGCTACACTTAAAGGGTTTACGTCTTTATCCCATTACTGCCACCTTGTGGTAGATTTGGCCACCTCCCTGGGGAACAGCGCAGCACCACCCCCACTTTTATAAATCTTCTGGGACCTGTCACGTGTCCCAGAAGATTGCTGAGAGGGGGGGTGCCTAGGGGGAGAGGAGGAGTCGCCTAGGAGGTCTGTAGCCGGAACCAGGAAGTGGGACAGTAAGTCCCCTTCAAAACTAAGCACCCACTCCCCCCCAAATGTGGCATGTAAGGGGGCAAGAGGTGCTTAAAGCGGAAGTTCCACTTTTTTTTTAAGTATTATTTTTTGTAATCTTTCTGATGCCTATACTTACCTTTAACTTCACCGTCATGCTACTCCTCCCCCGGTGCCACCCCATAGTTTTGCTGGCAATAACCAAGATTACTGAATATTGTTGGTAACTGTACAATCTATGGCATGTGATATCATCCTCAGGCCTCCTAATCCTATGTAGCTATAAAGTATAGCAGCCAAACAAATTCAAACCTGTAGCTGAAAATATCACTTAGAAAATATAAGTTTTATTCATGCATTGATGCATGCATACATAGGTCTTAAGTGGTGATAGTGAAGAGAAGGATACACCCAATCTAAAGGCCTTTTTTTTTCCAGTGAACACACAAACATACTCAATAAATATGTAATTTACCATTACAGTAATTGCACACTGGTGTTTTTTATGGAACTGAGAAACCATGAAGATTTGATATCATGGGAGCAGCAAAGTAAGTGCCTATGTTGATGAGAAAATGTAGCTTGCTTTTAAGCGTATTCAGCTTGTGTTCATGATCAATTTGAAATGCTTCTGAGATCATTCAGAGTACATTGACAGGTGCATTGTGCCTGCCGTTGACTTCCTTTTCAGCTGGACCAGTCTGGCTGGGACTGCTTTTATTTTTATTTTTTTATTTTTTTTAATGTATATGGGACAAACGAGGTTCTGGAGCAAATAAAAGGTAAAATACATGTTACCTCAGGTGACCTTAAATAAAACTTTTGTAATGCATCTATGAAATCTGGCAGTTCCTATCTCCAACATTTGGATACATAACTGCATTCATAACCATTGAAAGAATCGTATTATATCTGTTCAAGAAGTACAAAAATATACCTGTTGATCTTGCCAGAAATCATGTGTGCTGATAACTTTCTGTGCTCTCTTCCTCTGCCGACTAATATCATATTGTCCCTATCTGATGGACATTTCTGTTGTGTTCTCCGATGATGCTATTTTCTGCTATTCCTATGCATTGCATTCAAATCATTAATATTCTAACCTATGCTTACATCTAATGTTGGATTGCCTCCATGTTCCTTCCATGTTTGTGTTCCTTCTGCTCATCCACCCTATTTAGTGCTAGGTGGTACAGTCCTTCTTAGCCCCTCCCTGTCTTTTTCAAGTTATCTTAGCATTTTTTATTCATAGCAGACACGAGGCATGGAGGTTTGTTCTTTTGTTACATGGCAAGAGACTGGAAAAATATCCTTTGCAATGTACTCTGAGAAGTAAATTTGTGTTGGAATCAACTGTTGTATTGGAAAATTTAGCTGTCTGTTGAGGATGCTGAATCAGCAGATCGAGGATCACCAGATGAAAAAGCCTAAAAAAAAAAATAATACAGCCACCCCATCTAAGGACTGGTAAGCTGCAATATATTCAATTTTTCTTTTTGGGTGTAGACATGCTTTAAGTATTGGTGAAAGATGGTATCCATTTACATTAATGTTGTGATCAAAAATTAGTTAACTAACTTTCAAGTAATTTCAATCACGTTTAAAAAGCTTTCCATTAAGGATGGGCGAACGAGCATAAGTTTGGGCCGAACTTTCATTGTTCGGTCGTTAGGCAAACAGCCAAATAAACGGGTCGTTCGACCATTTGTTTTCTCCCCCGAACCAACCACAATGCATTGCGGCACTGTACAGTGCATTGCAAGCCCTGATTGGCTGAAGCAGTGAAAGCTTCAGCCAATCAGGGCACAGAGCACTGTCAGAGTCATGATTGGACACTGTCATCATGACTTTATCCAACCATGGCTCATTCCCACCCCACAGTATAAAAGTATTCTTTCAATGGCAGCCATATTCAGTGTGATTTTGACATGGAGAGAGATAGAACAGGGCCCTGTTCAGTGCTATTAGTTAGTGTGCTATACTGTGCTATTTTACGTCAATTGTCAGTGTAGAATATTAGTTTAGTGGCAGTCTAGGGATAGTGTGAGTGTAGTGAGGAGGACCATAATTCAGATTTGCATAGTGTGCAGCTAGAGTAGGGACAGCTCAGATAGTTTCACTGTAGCGTAGTGAGACCGTATCATTCATACATACATACATTAGTGTAGAGTAGGGACAGCCCATATAGTTTCAGTGTAGTGTAGTGAGACCATGTCAGTAATCTTTACATTAGTCTATAGCTAGAGTAGGGACAGTTCAGATAACGTCAGTGTAGTGACGGTTGAACACCGTCTATTTGATTGCGTTATTGCCAGTTTAACGCCATTTACTTATGAGTGCGTTGCTGCCAGTTTAACACCATATTGTTTTGTGCGTTACTGTCAGTTTAATGCCATTTACTTCTGTGTGCGTTACTGCCAGTTTAATGCCATTTGCTTCTGTGTGCGTTACTGCCAGTTTAACGCCATACCGTTTTGTGTGCGTTACTGCCAGTTTAACACCATATCGTTTTGCGTGCGTTACTTACAGTTAAACGCCATATAGTTCTGCGTGCGTTATTGCCAGTTTAACACCATATAGTTCTGTATGTGTTACTGCCAGTTTAACGCCATATAGTTTTGCATGCTTACTGTCAGTTTAACGCCATATAGTTCTGTGTGAGTTACTGCCAGTTTAACGCCATTTACTTCTATGTGCATTACTTCCAGTTTAATGCCATATCGTTTTGTGTGGGTTACTGCCAGTTTAACGCCATATAGTTCTGTGTGCGTTACTGCCAGTTTAACGCCATATTGTTTTGTGTGCGTAACTGCCAGTTTAACACAATATCATTTTGCATGTGTTACTTCCAGTTTAACTCCATATAGCTCTATGTGCGTTAGTGCCAGTTTAACGTAATATCGCTTTGTTTGCATTATTGCCAATTTAACGCCATATAGTTCTGTGTGCGTTACTGCCAGTTTAATGCCATATAGTTCTGTGTGTGTTACTGCCAGTTTAACACCATATAGTTTTGTGTGCGTTAATGCCAGTTTATTGCCATATAGTTCTGTGCGTCACTGTACGTTTGGCAGATTATATTGCAGTATATTATAGTGTATCCATGGAGCGTGTATGTGTAGTGTGAGTACTCAAATTAAAGTGCAGCAAACACCTATTTACATTGATTAAAGTGCATCTACGTACATATTTCAACTTCTTCTTTACATGTGCTTATAATCACCACCCCCTCCCTCCCAATAATGTCTGGGAGGACAACAAAGAGAGGCAGATGTTTCCTTGGCACTGTAAGGGGGCCATAAATAAATGTGTCCACAGGCAAAGGCGTACGTGGTGGTCAGTCCTCAGGCAGGGCATCATTTCTTCTGTTTAGTGAATTTGCCCGTGCTATCCAGCCACAGTATGCAGAGGAGGTGGTGGACTGGCTTACTAAACCTTCCTCATCCTCCTCATCCTCTGTCACACAAGCAGAGACAAGTGTGCAGTCCACAGCAGTTGCCAGAATGGATAAACCTGCCTCCTTGTCCACATCTATCCCTGCCATAGCCAAAACATCAGCCATTAAGAAGTCGATTGGGTTATTTGACCACAGAGCCAGCCACTTGCTCCTTGATGATGCCCAGCCATTACTGGATTCCGATGGTTGTTTTGAGGTTGAGGATGACAGGAACATGAGCCTAGAGGGAGGGGAGAACACTGGTAGACAAATTGGCATTCATGTTCCCCAAGCCGCAGCGTATTGCCAAGTTGTCTCCAGTGGTAATGATGAAGATGGAGGAGATGGAGATGATGATGATGATGAGGTCACTGATGCGACTTGGGTGCCAGATAGAGCAGGAGGAGGAAACTGAAGGTGAGGCGGCACAACCCCAAGGAGGCTTACATCCTCCTTGGGGAGTAGAGTAGAGAGCAGCCACCCTATTCCATCACATTCTGCAGCTGTTATCTCCCTAAAGCTCAGCTGTCTGGGCCTTTTTCAGCACATCTGCAGCAGATCGCACTGTTGCTATCTGCAAACTTTGTCTCAGGCACATCAAACGTGGCAAAAACACCAACCATTTGGGTACCACATGCTAAACAAGGCATTTACGTCCCACTACTCAGCCCATTGGCAAGAGAACCTAAAAGCTACACAAAAGGGGCACACATCTGTCCCTCCTCCTTACACATTTCAGTCTGCCCCTGTTATACAGAGTCATTGCCTCTCAGCAGCCTCCACTGAGAGGGATGACGGTATAGCACAGGGTGTCCCAGGTCCTAGCAGCACATCTGCTAGCAGCACACCACCAGCTGTAAACTGTAGCCGGCAAATTTCTCTGCCCCATCTGCTGCAGTAGGAATAAAAATGCAGTCCCTGACACCCACATGCCCAGCAAGCTTCTCAAAGCTGTTGGCTCTCCAACTTCTGCCTTTCATCCTGGTGGATTCTGCCCCCTTTTTAGAAGCCACATGGCTTTCAAACATGGACTCTGTCTCTGACCATAACAACCCAAAAGACTCCCGTATTTCCACTGATAAGAATCCTTATTCTACGTTGTTCCAGAAAACAACGCATACCCAGACTATTCTACTGTCCTTGTGGATGAGAGATTATCTGCAGGTGTATGCTCATGGGGCCACAGATATGTTGATCAGGCACACAGGGACGACACAAGCGCACACTCGTTAAATCGATAATGTCTTTGCAGAGCGAACACACCCCCACCAGACGATCGTTCTGTGCATCGCACAGGGGCCCTTAGCTGGCGGACATGTCCCCACTCCGCAAACACTTCTCTACATCCCCAAGGAGCTTTTCACTACCAAACTAATCTCAACCAGCATCAGTCTGCCCCAGTTAGCTCTTTAGAGCGGGCTGCGGGAGTGCTAACACTGGGAGACACTTATGACAATACATTTTAAAATACATCTTCATAAAATTTCCACAACTGCAGAGCTCTGCGGTGTGATGCAATAGGGTGGCTGCCCTTAAGCTGCCCCCTAGAGGACATCCTGCCTTGTTGAAGTTGTGCCTCCTCCTTTCTTCTCTCAGGCACCCAAGTAAAGTCAGTGACCTCATCATCCCCTCCCTCCTCCTCTCTGAAGAAAACTTGGCAGTATGCTGCAGCTGGGGGAACATGACTGCCAGTTTCTTCTCCTTCTTCGGCGCCCCCTCTCTCTAGGCTCACGTTACTCCCTTGCTCAACTTGGGAACCAAAATCAGAGCCTTCAAATCGCTGCACATCCTCCAGAAGCATACAACCGACACTGGTTGAATAATTCTGGGACTCCTCTGTGTATGATGGTGGCGCTAAGGAAGGAGTGACTGTGAACAAGGAATAGGCCATTTTGGCAGCTGCGTGGAAGGCAAACTACTCTAAGCCGGGGTGACAGAGGATGAGGAGGATGAGGATGGCTTTGTTATCCACTCCACCAACTCTTCTGCATGTTGTGGCTCAATAACATGGCCAGCAGCAGAAAAAAAAGGACAAGCGTGCCACATGGCCACCTGCAAAGGATGCACCATGTCCACGACCACCACTGTTGACTGTAGACACAGAGGCTGATTGCCCTCTTTTAGTGGCCTGTGAGCATCTGCCTCTTCCTGGTGGCCTTCCGGACATGATGTATTTTTTGTTTTGCAACCCCACACTACACTGTATTATATACTTTGTGCACCCCGCCTGAAGTGCATTAGAAACTATACACCACCAAATGCACTGTAGGTATAGGCTACACTGAATGCAGAGTGTATATATATATTAGACATGTGCATTTGTTTTCGTCCAAATGCATTTCCGTCTGAATTTTGGGTATTTTCGTTATCAACAAACGATTTTGTTATTTAACAAACGATAACGCACATGCAGAATCCGAAAACCGAAAGATGCAACATAAACAAATGCTTTATTTTCGACAGTTCGATATAGATAGGAGATTCGACATAACGCTGACAATAGCGATCTGTGTCCATCGAACCTGTGGTCGAATGTGCCTAACCTTACCTCTATTAGGCCAAGATTATTCTACATAGAGAGAAAAGATTCGACATAGAGAGAAAAGATTCGACATTATAGAGACAATAGCAAAAAAGGTCGAATGTGCCTAACCTAACTCTATTATTCCAAGATTATTTGACATAGAGAGAAAAGATTCGACATGAAGATTCAACGAAGCAGTCCGCGCGAGCGGACATTTATGGTCAAATGCTCTGCCCATAGGCTATAGAAGAATTTTAATGTTGGTTGACTAGTAATAATAATTAATAAATATAATTATTACTTTTGTCATACAACATTAGAATTCTACAATAGCTTGTAGGAGGAACATTTGACCGGAAATGTACGATTGCGGCGCTGTACAGTTTAGCTTAGCTGCTCCGTCGAATCTTCTTAGAACATTCGACAGACACCATAATCCTTCAATGACAGATTGGGCCTTAATTATTTTGGCTTGTGGACGAATGCATTTTTTAACGAAACTAAATAAATAAATAAAAACAAATTTCGGGAGTAACTAAATTAATTTATTTTTCGGACGAAAACGAAATTCCGAAACAAAATATTTCAGTGTGCACATGTCTATTGGATAGGGTAATACAGTGTTAGAAAATCTGTAACCAGGAGCCAAAAATCTATATACTGTATTTATGCTATGTACTTTGTGTGTTGTTCATGCAAGCTGATGGAGGAGTCAAGGCTCCCTTACCCCCAATACCCATCTCCATGTGATGTTGCAGCTTTGGGGTCCAAGACCTAATAGGTGATTTGACTGCTCTAATATAACAGCATAGCTACTGCATCTGGTATAATGCACAATTCAGATCTGGAACCCTAACAGTTATTTAAATCCATCTATTTTCTAAACGGTTTTATTATTTTTTGATTATATTAAGCAATTCACCTAAGCAACGCATCTCCAGATTTGAAAACTAACTACAGAGTTTATAGTATTACCACCTGTTCCAATCTCTATTCACTATGCCAGAATATCAATCTATATGATAACGGATAAAAGTTTGAATCTGTTTTAACACCATCTCTCTGCCAATAAATCTTCCCATCAGGTTGACTTAACCAGTGATGCATTTTTCAGCTTTTATAGAGCTCATAAAATTTAGGAATGGACCATTTAGATTTTCCCAGCAGTAATTTTTATGACTTTTTAGTCTGTGAGATACAGCGCTTCACCAAAAGAACATTTTTTTCTCATCTTTCTGCATTATATTTTACATCAATTTGTTTTACAATGAGTTGCATCCACTCACACTGTAACGAGTACGGTTAGGAGAACACGTATTGCAAGTATACAGAATTTATTAAAAGGAGCTGAATCTATTAGTGTAAAAGACCAAGTGGCCTCCTTTTATTGACAGGATCTCACATTACTTGTAGAGTTATTACAATATAACCACCTTTTATTACAGTTCAGGAAAAAAAAAAGACAGTGGCAATTCTACAATTTTTTTTTTCTAATCTTTGTTGAAAACAGTAGCAAATAGAACTAACAACATGTATTTTGTGTGTTTGTGCGCAGATGGAGGCATTTATATTTAATGGCAAAAAAGTCACCAATGTACAGATTTGTGTATATTTGGCTTTCATTATTTTGCACTGTCCCATAAATTTGTATATTGATATTAAACTTAAAATGATTCTAAAGGTAGCTTACGTGTAATACTTACCTGCTCTGTGCGGGTGCCCCCACTTCCTATGGGGACACTTGTGTGTGCTCAGCACTTAAACATTTTTAGAGCTGAGCATGGTGCATTTTTTACCATGATTTTTGGTGTGTTTACAGTGCGTTTCTGAAACACATCAATTTCACTTTCAGGCTCCATTCACATCTAGAGTAGTGGGAGCACACATTTTTTCGCTCCTTTTTTTCATGGCACGCATAGGGAAGCCCGTTGATTTCATTGGGCTGCGCTACACGCGGCAAAGTAGCTCACAGGACATTTTGGAGTGTTGCGAGTTTTTTTCCTGTGCATTTTGCTGCATTTTTCACTTGTTTTTTCACATGTAAAATTAATGAATGACTTGTATAGCGCTACCTATGTGAACTGAATCGCCTCAGGGCGCTTTTTGCCACTGTTGTCCATCTGTGGTATAGCGCTGTCCTTGCCCTGTGGGGTCCCAACACGCTTACAAACACATACACATATTTGGCCAATTTTATCGACAGGATCTAATTAACCTACCAGCATGTCTTTGGAGTGTGGGAGGAAACCGGAGGACCTGGAGGAAACCCACGCAGGCACAGGGAGAACACGCAAACTCCAGGCAGAAGGTGTCGTGGTTGGGATTTGAACCAGCGACCCTATTATTGCTAGGTGAAAGTGCTAACCACTACACCACTGTGCTGCCCTGAAAATGTGTGCTTGCTTCTGTGTTTGGTGTGCCATTAACAATTAATGGCACCGAAAGCGCAACTAGTTAATTTTAGGTGTATACAATGCCTTTAAAAAGTATTCATACCCTTGAATTTTTCCACATTTTGCCATGTTACAACCAAAAAACATACATTAATTGTATTGGGATTTTATGTGATAGACCAACACAAAGGGGCACATAATTGTGAAGTGAAAGGAACATTTTTTACAAATAAATGTCTGAAAAGTGGGGCATGCATTCAGCCCCCTTTACTCTGATACCCCTAACTAAAATCTAGTGGAACCAACTGCCTTCAGAAGTCACCTAATTCGTAATTAGTGATGGACGAACTTCTGACAGGACGTTTCGCGTACGCAATCCGCGAACGTGCCCAAATGTTCGCGAATCGCAGATTTGCGCCGGGCCCCATTCATTTTAATGGCAGGCGAACATTAAAAACCTCCAAGTCATATTTGCAGCTACAAAATACTTACTAGCTGTGCACACATAGTCCCACAACATGGACACTGACATACCAGAAGTATTAAGTGAATCTAGGATCGACAACGACAAGCATTCTTTTTTTATCTGTAAAATTTTGTCAATTCAGGACTCAGGAGCGCATGAAGGCCATGGAGGAGAGGCAAGGTCAGGCCAGGCTATGAAGGGGGTGCAGGAGATGATCAGTGCCACAGTCAGGGCATCGCAGTCCTGTGCCAGTGTCCCAGTGTGCCAGCCTGTGCTTGAGCCCCTGACCCCTCCCTCTGTCCGACCCTTACACCCACCTATGTAGGGCTCCACTACGGTGGTCCGGAGGTGCCAGTCCAGTGCTGATCCTCAGCCATGGTGCTGGCACTGCCTGCTGATTGGCTTCTCAGCTGCTATCTCCCTCACTGACACCAGCACCGCGATAGAGAGCACTGACACCAGCACAGAGATAGAGAGCACAGACACCAGCACCGAGATAGAGAGCACTGACACCAGCAACTCGCTGCGGGACCCAAAAATATGACACCGCTCAACCTCTTCAAACAGGAGCGTATGGGCATATAGTATGGTGTGCTTTTTTTCTACAAGTGAGCCAACGGTAGAAAAAAGGTCTGTGTGCTAGATTATATAAATCGTGTATACAGTTATGCATAAACATGGTCTGCTGGTCACATGTGTTGAATTCCTCCGAGATCCATGCCTCATTCATTTTTATAAATGTGAGGTAGTCAACACTGTCGTGAGCTAGGCGAGTGCGCTTATCGGTCACGATCCCCCCTGCTGCGCTGAACGTCCTTTCGGACAGGACACTGGACGAGGGGCAAGCCAACAGTTCCATTGCAAATTGTGCAAGCTCTGGCCAGAAGTCAAGCCTGCCCACCCAGTAGTCCAGGGGTTCATCATGTAGTCGGACACCTGTCGGTCTAGGCGTTTATTTGTCGAAGAGTTCTGGCCTGCCTGCGGTCCAAATTGAGTTCATCATGGAGCTCTTGGAATATGCGGCAGGCCATAACTACTTTTGGTTTGACCACCAGTTTTACCGTCAGGACAGAGGGGTTGCCATGGGGGCTAAGTACGCCCCCAGTTTTGCTAACTTATTCATGGCCAAATGGGAGGAGGACGTCATCGATGCCCCTAGGAGATCTGAGATTGTTCTTTGGGCACGATATATCGATGACGTCCTCCTCCTATGGGATGGTGGTGAAACAGATCTCAAAATATCTATGGCTTCCCTTAACAACAACAATAGGGGCATCAATTTTAGTTATGGACTTAAACATTAAGATATCTAACAACAAGTTTGTAATTTCTACCTACTTCAAGGTGACAGATCGCAATTCATATATATCGCTAGACAGCTGTCACTATGATCCTTGGTTAAAAGGAGTACCCCAAGGGCAGTTTACCCGCTTAAGACAAAACTGCACCGAGGTGGAAACTTTTGACAGACAGGCGACCCTTTTATCTGATAGATTTCGGGAAAATGGGTATGATGATATGTTTCTGCAGAAAGCAATTAAAACAGCTAGAGACAAGGAAAGCTCATGCTTGTTGGCAATGCGCAATCCGGTCGTGGAGGGAGGATCTCAATTTAACTTCCCATTTATAGCTACCTTTTCGGTACAACACCGTGAGGTTAAAAGTTTAATACAGAAGCACTGGCACTTATTAACCAGTGACCAATTGCTGGGTACAACTCTTCCGGATAGACCTAGGGTGGTTTTTAAAGGGGCTTCGGCCCTAAGCAGCAGGGTGGCTCCTACTGTGCAGGACCCACCCGTGGCCAACAGAATGTTCTTTCAGAATCTTAAAGGCTATTACCGCTGCAAAAATTGTCAAGTGTGTACACTAAATAAATGCAATTTGCTTCTACAAGCACATCTAGGGTGTACGATGTTGAACCCTTCATTACGTGTGCCACTGAAGGGGTCGTGTACCTTTTGCAGTGCCCATGTGGCCTGCAATATATCGGGAGGACTAAAAGGGCATTACGTGTGCACCTAAATGAGCACATAGGTAATATAAGGAGAGGGTTCGACAAACACCCAGTCTCAAGGCATTTTGACCAGATGCATATTAGGGACCCTACTAACACCCTTTTTGTAGGGAACGATAAGTATATACCACATTGGAGAGGGGGTTCCCTGGTTAGGGAAATTTCCAAGCAGGAAATGGCCTGGATTTACAGACTTAGGACCTATGCCCCATATGGCCTCAACGTGGATACGGATGTCAACGCCTTCATTAACAACTCGTAAGGGGGAACGCCGTGTCCACGGGGTGGGTCTTACTATGTGTGTCTACTCCTGGTCTGTGAATCAGGCCAAGTTTGTGGTTTGTAACATACACCCACCTACATCACAGAGGATTTGATACATTTCTATGTATTTTTGTTACAGTATGAATATGATCTGTAATTTTATTGGTCTATTTACAAATATGGTGTTGCTCCTTAATAGGGATGAGCCGAACACCCCCCCGTTCGGCTCGCACCAGAACCCGCGAACGGACCTAAGTCCGTGCGAGCTTTAGAACCCTATTAGTTATAATGGATGCGAACGTTCGAAATTAAAAGTGCTAATTTTAAAGGCTAATATGCATGTTAATGTCATAAAAAGTGTTTGGGGACCCGGGTCCTGCCCCAGGGGACATGTATCAATGCAAATTTTTTTTTTAAAAAACGGCCGTTTTTTCAGGAGCAGTGATTTTAATAATGCTTAAATTGAAACAATAAAAGTGTAATATTCCTTTAAATTTCGTACCTGGGGGGTGTCTATAGTATGCCTGTGAAGGGGCGCATGTTTCCCGTGTTTAGAACTGTCTCTGCGCAAAGTGTCATTTTTGAAAGTAAAAAAAGCTATTTAAAATCACTCGCGGCTAATGTTAATTCACAGCTCCCGTAACACAGAGAACAGTGATTCATTGAAACTCATTCATAAAAAAAAGTCATTGATAAAAAATAAAAAAAATGAAAAAAAAAAAAAGCGTAGGGGTCCCCCCAAATTCAATAACCAGGCCCTTCAGGTCTGGGATGGATATTAAGGGGGATCCCAGCCAAAAAAAAAAAAAAAAATGGCGTAGGGTCCCCCTCAAAATCCATACCAGACCCTTGAGGTCTGGTATGGATTTTAAGGGGAACCCTAGCCAAAAAAAATGGCGTGGGGTCCCCCTCAAAATCCATACCAGACCCTTATCCGAGCACGCAACCTGGCAGGCCGCAGGAAAAGAGGGGGGGACGAGAGCGGCCCCCCCTCTCGCCTGAACCGTACCAGGCCACATGCCCTCAACATTGGGAGGATGCTTTGGGGGCCTAAGACCCCTAAAGCACCTTGTCCCCATGTTGATGAGGACAAGGGCCTCTTCCCCACAACCGTGCCCGGTGGTTGTGGGGGTCTGCGGGCGGGGGGCTTATCGGAATCTGGAAGCCCCCTTTAACAAGGGGACCCCCAGATCCCGCCCCCCCCTGTGTGAAATGGTAAGGGGGTACAAAAGTACCCCTACCATTTCACCAAAAAAGTGGCAAAAATGGTAAAAATGACAGGAGACAGTCTTTGACAATTCCTTTATTAAAATCTTCTTTCTTCTTTCTTCATCCTTCGGTTTCTTCATCTTCTCCTTCCTTCATCTTCTTCCATTTTCTTCTTCCATTTTCTTCTTCCTCCGATCCGCTTCTTCTTGCGCTGGTCTTCTCGTCCTTCTCGTCCGGCATCTTCTTCCGTCGGCGTCGGCGTCGGTGTCTTCTTGGGCCGCTCCGCGCAATGGGAGGCTCCCGCTGTGTGAGGCTCCGCTCCATCTGACAGGTCTTTTAAAACGGAGGGCACCTGGTGACCCCGCCCCCCTCTGACATCATGGGGAAAGCCATCATGGAATTCCCCATGACGTCTCTGTGCGTCAGAGGGGGCGGGGTCACCAGGTGCCCTCCATTATAAAAGACCTGTCAGATGGAGCGGAGCCTCACACAGCGGGAGCCTCCCATTGCGCGGAGCAGCCCAAGAAGACACCGACGCCGACGGAAGAAGATGCTGGACGAGAAGGACGAGAAGACCAGCGCAAGAAGAAGCGGATCGGAGGAAGAAGAAAATGGAAGAAGAAGATGGAAGAAGATGAAGGAAGGAGAAGATGAAGAAACCGAAGGATGAAGAAAGAAGAAGAAAGAAGATTTTAATAAAGGAATTGTCAAAGACTGTCTCCTGTAATTTTTACCATTTTTGCCACTTTTTTGGTGAAATGGTAGGGGTACTTTTGTACCCCCTTACCATTTCACACAGGGGGGGCGGGATCTGGGGGTCCCCTTGTTAAAGGGGGCTTCCAGATTCCGATAAGCCCCCCGCCCGCAGACCCCCACAACCACCGGGCACGGTTGTGGGGAAGAGGCCCTTGTCCTCATCAACATGGGGACAAGGTGCTTTGGGGGTCTTAGACCCCCAAAGCATCCTCCCAATGTTGAGGGCATGTGGCCTGGTACGGTTCAGGCGGGAGGGGGGGCCGCTCTCGTCCCCCCCTCTTTTCCTGCGGCCTGCCAGGTTGCGTGCTCGGATAAGGGTCTGGTATGGATTTTGAGGGGGACCCCACGCCATTTTTTTGGCTAGGGTTCCCCTTAAAATCCATACCAGACCTCAAGGGTCTGGTATGGATTTTGAGGGGGACCCTACGCCATTTTTTTTTTTTTTTTTTTTGGGCTGGGGTTCCCCTTAATATCCATCCCAGACCTGAAGGGCCTGGTTATTGAATTTGGGGGGACCCCTACGCTTTTTTTTTGTTTTTTATTAATGAATGACAGTTCTCTGTGTTACAGGAGCCATCAATTCATTAGCCGCAAGTGATTTTAAATAGCTTTTTTCCTGCAAAAATTACACTTTTTTGCAGGGAAAGTTCTAAGCACAGGAAACCTTCCCCCTTCACAGGCCACCTATAGACACCCCCCAGATGTGATACTGCAATGCTGTTCTAACAGCATGCACACACATATCCCTAGAAATAGAGCACATATTGTTGTCAGCAGTCAGCAGCACACTGACACGCTGACACTGACTGAAACATAATATGCGAGGCCGCCGGCGCGGCGGCCTCTTATACCGTGGCGTGTACTAAAGCCCCTGAGCTATAATTGGCTACAGGCATCCTGCCTGTAGCCAATTATGGCTCTCCTCGCTGCCGGCGCTGTGATTGGCCATGCGGGGTCACAGTGCATGCTTGGCCAATCATTAGCCAGCATTGCACTGCGCGGGCCGCAATGCATTGCAGGGCCGCTGTCACACGAATTTGATGCGAGCGGCCCCAATAGTTCTGGGCTCGCCGGTGCGAACACCCGGTGCTCGATTCGAACATGGGTTCTACTTCTCCGGGTTCACGAGTAAAATTATTTACATAAACCGACGTCGTTTATAGTGTTATTGGGGATATTGTACGTGCAGTGCATTAATATCCTTTGTTAAACAAATAATTTTTACATTTTTTATTCTTATTTTTATTGTTATTTTCATTCATAATTTTTATTATGGATTGGGGAGTGCGTCTCTGGGCGCCTTTTTTAGCTAGTGTCCTGGCAGGGTGCTTTATGATTGAGGTTTTCTGCATCATATTGTTTGGGCTTTTTTTTCTTTCTGTGGCCTCGTGCACCCAGCCAGTCATGCTTTCTCATTTATGAATCATTAGTGTTTCACTACACACCAAAATGATAATAGCATGACAAAGTTTTTAACCTTTATTGTATAATGCTGTATGAGAATGTTCCTTATTTGGTACAACCATACATTTTTGTTTTTATTTTTTACCTTTTTGGGTTGGATATACCAAGTCTGGTACCCAATACATGTTCCAATAGCACACAGACCTAATCGAGCAGTAATTGTTTTCACTGGGGGAGTTGTAGGTATGTGCTGTACCGCTGTGCGTTGACTTAGCCTGCTGACACTTCCCCCTGTGTGATGGCGTGGCGTCGCAACCCAGACGCGTCATTGTGTTGGTGGTGCTGGTTTAGCGGCATCGTGCCCCTGTATATGTCATCACGTCCACCGAGGCATGCGCACTCGGAGCCGGACGCCATATTGCGTCATTACGATTGTCGCGCATGCACACTCGGAGTCAGACGCCATTGATGACAACACATTTAAAGAGGTGAGACAGTGCGTCGCCCGTGTCCCCAGACGGCGTGAGGTATCACGAAACGCGTCGGGCGAGCGACGCATTGTCACCACCTCTGCTCTATTATCTGCTGCAGCATTTTTTGATTCATCATTTCGTCCTCAAGTGCAACTGGCCGGTGCACTGGATGCTATTGGTTGATCGTTTTTGTCTGAATGTAAGTTCTTATGATATTTTTTTTAAATAAATAGTGACGTTATTACACTATGGGAGTTTTCTAATTCCTTTACATACATACTTACCCATATTGGTGGCTACCATTCTGAAGGAAGATTCGGATGCCTATCCTGAGTCCAGTATCTTAAGCAAGCAGGGGGCTGAGAACGGTGTACTAGTGGAAGTTAACCTAAAGAAAACCCATTGTAATGCTCGTCTGACCCTCTGTAAAGGAGGGTCCCATACCTCTGGTAAGCGGCCAATTTTCTCTGGTGGTGGTGCTTTTGGCAAGTCACACAACTTGATAAAGACATTCGCCATTGGACGCTCACTTCTGGGAACTTTCTAAAACACTACTATATTTTTCCCCATTTTTTCGAAATACACGCAATTAACATTGGATTGTTTTGTTAAATTATTAATATTTTTCACATGAACTTTTATTAATTTTTCTCATGAACTTTTATTATTTCATTTTTTCACATAAACTTTCATTGTTCACATGAACTTAATGTTTGGATACCTATGCACATTTAGTTGATTTATGTTTTTACTTTTCAATATTTTGTTTCACTTTGATACCATTACCTTTGACAGGTTCATCACAGGTTTTTTCTTGTTTATGCTAATGTTTAGTCCATTATGCAATTTTCAATGGATTAGACATTATATTGTTATTCATTTCACTTATTTGTTCCCCGCCACCAGGGGTTATAGTTAACGTGAGTCCTCATTCAATAAGGTTTTTCACGTCTATTGGTATGCGCAGCTTTTTGTTTCTTCTAAAAAAAAAAAAAAAAAAAAAAAAGGTTAATTGGCTCAAAAATTGGCCCTGTTACAATATTCAACTGCACTTGCCCAAGCAGGCTGCCTTACCTCCTGTCTGCCCCAACACAAATTTGAGTCCCCAGGGAGAAAAGTACTATAGAAATAATAATGTATACTATTATTAATATATTATGTTAGTCACACACAGAATCGCAGATGTTACATTTTAATTCTGCTGATTGTCTTACTTCAGAGAGTTACATCAGTACATACGAGAAAATAATTATCTTAGTCCTAAGAAGTGCGAAAAGGTGAGCGTGTCCATAGCAACAAAAGAGTTAACCCAAGAAAAAAGGTCAGCTAACATTTGTATAATCTATACTGTGCATCAATTTGATGTGCTGGACAGGAGACCAGGTACATAATTTTTAAGGGTCTCACATAGACAATTCTGAGTTAGCCACTTTCCCTCTACAAGAAAGCCAGGTTAAAGTGTTAATTGTTTTGATTTACTGATTCCAGTAGATATTCATTATAAAATACCATTGTGTTTATTCTTCCTAATTCTGCATTTATAATTGGGATCTGGATATTAACATTTTTTACATGAAAAAATTAATCTTCTCTTACATTACAAACAGTTGTTTTTTTTATTAAGCTTATTTAGATTAGGGTTTTTTGTTTACACTTAATTCAATGTGAAAGCCCCTGCAACGCACTAATGTATGGTAACTTTTTATTATTCCTGATATGATACCATGTACTTGTTTCTCTTTGTATTGTTTCCTTTGCATGAAATACCTGGTTATCCTGCCAGTCCCCATGCTTTTCTACAGTATTTCAAAATGACCACACTAGGCGTGAGACCACATCCAGTGTGGTCAGTTTTCTGGCTGTGCTGGGAGAACAGCCTGTCTCTTCTCCAATCAGACTTTTGCTGACATGCTCCCCCCTGCACAGCTATTCACTATGACGATCTGCGAACTACTGTTTCTTTACCCCAGCTCCCTGAGCTTCTTGTGCAGCTGGGAACAGAGATTATGCGATCACTTCTAAAACAAGATAAAAAAAAAAATGGTATATATAGTGTTTTTTTTTTGTTTACTTTAAATTTTTATTATGTTTTAAGTTGTCAAATTCCAATATTGCTGACACTCACATTGTTTAGACCATTGTTTAAACATTTAATAGAGAACAAGTGAACAAATACAAGGTAGTAACAGTATTCTTGATAATCATTTTCCACCTACCCCTAATGGGAACTAACTGTAAGCAGAGATTGATCATTACAAACTTAAAGCCAACATTGAAGAAGGAGGAAGAAGTTCTAGAATACATGTTGTGCTAGCATTTCTATCTTACAATAAACTTAATTCAAACTGGTGATAAAGTCATACATAACATTTTTTTTTTTAAATGGTTAAAAGTTCTTGGGTTATTTAACCAAACTTGCCATTTTTTTTTTTTTTTTGAAGATGGTTGTAGAGATTTATAGTGTTTTTCATAAATTCACAAATGCTTTGCCTTTCATTTACATTCTAAACTGAAGGGGTTGTTTTAGAAGGTAAGGGTTCACATATACTTCAACATACTGTGGTGTTGATTTACTAAAATAAATAAACTGTTAAATTTGCAATTGCAGTTGCACTCATACCCAATTATGTGAAAAGAAAAGAAAATGCATTATTTCTTGCATGTGATTGGATGATGGAAGTCAGCAGAGCTTCTGCTCATTTAATAAGCTCTGGAACAACTGCTCTTGCAGAGTGCAACTGCACTTTGCAAAGTGCACAGTCCATTTGCCTTTAGTAAATAAACCCCACTATGTGTACTATAGTGAACTAGTGTGATTCTGTCCAAGTAAAACAATCTAGTGCAAAAATCTCTCTTTAGTACTTCTGCTGAAAAATTGCTGGGCAATTGCTAAGCGTTAGGCAGGCCATACATTATGCAATTTTCTTTCCACGGATTGAAGGAAAGGAAATTGCTTGATTCCCCCATTAACACATTTAGTTGTTGATAGGGGAATCCCTTCCATTGCCCTATTGTATTCTTCACAGTTCAGGACAAAAATAACCCAACAGGCTGGTTGTGCTGAAGTCAATCTATAGGGAAGCCTAGAATAAGGCTTACCTATAGGTACTGTAAATATCCTATAGGTACTGTAAATATCAGCACATGCGCTGTGAAGAAACCCCCCCCCCCCCCCCATTGCCGTTTCTTCATGAGCGAGTGCCGAGACTGGCAGCTCCCGTGCACATGCGCAGGAGTGACTGACATCACACGGCTCCGGCCAGTCACAGAGCCGGAGTACACGGCCCCGGATGGAAGAGGGACAAACATGGATGCAGCCATACTAGCACATTATGCTTGTACTTTTCCAGGTGCAAAGGAAGGAAGAAAAACCTATCAGGGTTTACGTCCTCTTTAAGTCTCATGATATTAAAGTATGTGTAAAAACGAAAATACCTATAATCTCATACATCACAAGCTTAGGACTTTTTTCGCTTTCTTTTAACCTAGGTTCACACTGCTGCGATACATTTGTCCCAGTTTTCAGTGCAATTATGTAGTGGTACTTGAATGCAACTTTACCAAGTACAGGAACCTTTTCTAAAGTTGTTCTGTGCTGAGTGGCATTGATGTGAACAGACACCTTTGAAAACAATGTGATTTGCCTTGTCATGGGATTCTGTGTGAATCAGGTCGCACCTGAAATTGTACAAGTATGAACCAGGCCTTAGTCAGTTAAATATACCATGGAACGTGTTACATTTTATCCGATCCATATTTAAAAAAAAAAACAATAATAATTTTAACCTGCCAAAAATCTTGTGAGTTCATAAATGTCTTTGCTTTCAGCCCCTGTTGCAGTTATCAAATCTTTCCTAGGTTTATGACACTGCTACTCCACAGATATAGTACAGTGTGCGGGCCTTGTGCCCCTCGGACAGTAATTGTGTTACTAGCAAGATCTCCATGTGAAAATAATGGAATAAAAGCCTGAAAAAATGCAGCAACATTTAAGGACTGATGTCCTGCAGTACTACAGTACAGTAGAGGAATTCAGTACTGTGCAAACGTTTTAGGCAAACATAAACCAATGTTGTAAGGTAAGAATGCTTTCAAAAATATATATTTTAGATGTTTATTTTATAAAGTGAACGAATAAGGCACCTTTCACATGATCAAACCGATCGGGTACGCCTGTCTGTTTTTCAGGCGGACCCGATCGGGCCACCCTTGCCCTCTATGGGGAGGCGGATGTAGGCAGACATGTGGCCGCTGACATCCGATCTGACAAAATCCTCTGAAAACAGACAGATGGCGATATGTTCACCATCTGTCCAGCGGGTTGGATCGGATGAAGACAGACAGGCAGTCCATTTTCTTCCGATCTCCCCATCGAGGTCCATCTCAGCACAGTGAGCGGAGACAGACCTGTCATTCGCCTGCTCAGCTGGGCTCAGTTGAGAGATCCTCGCTAAGCAAGCGGAGTCCGTCAAAACCACCCCGCTAGCGGCCGCATACCACGGGTAAAACGATGGTAAAGCAGCGCTAAATATAGCGCTGCTTTACCGTCGCCGCCCCGCACCGCCCCAGTGTGAAAGGGGCCTTAGCAAGCGGAGTCCGTCAAAACGGATCTGCCCTGTGTGGAAGGGGCCTAAAAGAAAAATCGAACTCAAATCAATATTTTGGCTTCAAACCAGCAACAATCCTTACACTGGTGTAATTTGTACACTTGCACAAAAGCTGGCCATACATTATTTAATGTTCCTATTCAATTTCCTTTAGATTTACCTTAAACTATGTAATGCAGAGGCCTCTGCCTGACTGCATACAAATTTAAACTGTTTAGGTTTGACCTCATATTATATGGTTTTGGTAAATCTAAGTGAAAAGTGTACAAGAAAATTGTTCAATGTATGGCCAGGATTAGTCAGTGATTTTGTAGGATTAGAGTCTTGTGTATGATTAACCAATTATACTAAGCAGGGGCTTAGTATAATGATCATCAATTTTATATGAAGGTTGAAAAATAGTTATTAAATGAAACAGAGACAGCTGTGTAGGAGGCTTAAAACTGGGTGAGGAACAGCCAAACTCTGCTACTAAGATGAGGTTGCAGAAGACAGTCTCATGTCACAAGTAATACACCATGGCAAGACTGAGCACAGCAACAAGATACAAGGTAATTATACTGCATCAGAAGGGTCTCTACCAGGCAAATATTGCAAAGCAGATCGGGGTTTTAAGGTGTGCTGTTCACGCTCATTTGAAGAAACACATAGCAACTGGTAACATTGAGCACCATAGACTCAGTGGTTGGCCAAGGACACTTAAAGCGGTCCTGCACACACTTGTTTTACTAAATCTCATTGCCTTCCAAATCTGGCAAAGAGTGCTAAATGGCCGTTTTTTTTTTCTTTCTTACCTTGAAATTGCTGCCGGTCTATGCACCCATTCCCCTGTCTCTGTGTGGGTGGGCGGGGTCTGTGTGGGGATCCTCGTCATGCCGCACTGTCTCCTGGGATCTGGTGTCATTCATCCCAGGAGTCAGTGCGGACATCCGACCCGAAATCTTGCGAGATTTGTGGTCATCCGACCGAAATTTCCCGAGATTTGTGGACATCTGACCGAAATCTCGCGAGATTTGCAGACATCCGACCCGAAATCTCGCGAGATTTGCGGACATCCGACCCGAAATCTTGCGAGATTTGCGGACATCCGACCCGAAATCTCACGAGATTTTAAGGACGTAAGGCATGCTGGTTCCCATAACGAAAGGGAACAAGGAAGTGACTGCTTGTGGGCTTCAAATGCCCACAAGCAAAATGACAATGCTGTTCTTATTATTTTAAAAGTGCAGATTTTGCTGAAAAAACCGACATGGATACCGGACGGCCACCTAACAAGTGAGTTTATTGTTAGACTCATAATACTTTTAACAGGACAAGAAAAAAAAAATAGTGTGTGCAGAACCGCTTTAACGCAGCAGATGAAAGACACGTCATGCTGACATTTGACAGTGGAAGATTCTCAGTAGTGGCATCAGCACAGAACTGGCAGAAACCAGTGGGACCCAGGTACAACCATCTACTGTCCGGAGAAGTCTGGTCACAAGTGGTCTTAATGGAAGAAATTTGGTAGCAGGCAAGGTAAATAGGGAGAATTTTACATATATATATATATATATATATATATATATATATATATATATATATATAACAGGAGTAGTTGGGATCTTGCAGTGCAGAAGCTTGGTTTCCACAGGGTACACTTAAGCAGGAACTGTCCAATGGTCTCTTCAATGAGTGATTGTTGAATGATGACTTTCCATGAATTATAGGAAAGTTTCTGCTACTAAACTGAGCAACGTTTTAAATGCAACACTTTTGTGTTTGCCCCTATTTATCCTGAGCTTAACTCAAAGATCTAAAACTTTTTCTATGTACACAAAAGGCCTATTTCCTATTTAGTGAGCACTTCTTATCCATCCACCTCACAGGTGTGGCATATCAAGATGCTGATTAGATAGCATGATTATTGCACAGGTGTGCCTTCGGCTGACAACAATAAAAGACCACTCTAAAATGTGCAGTTTTATTGTATTGGGGGGCCAGGGGGGGGGCGTCTGAAAACCAGTCAGTATCTGGTGTGAACACTATTTGCCTCATGCAGTGCAGCACATCTTCTTGGGTGACATGGGTCACATTGGGTGACACTCAATGGTTAACATGTCCGGTGAGTATGCTAGCCATGCAAGAACTGGGATGTTTTCAGCTTCCAGGAATTGTGTACAGATCCTTGCAACATGAGGTGATGGTCGTGGATGAATAGCACAACAATGGGCCTCAGGATCTCGTCACTGTATCCAAGTGCATTCAAAATGCCATCAATAAAATGCACATTGTCCATACGTACACCTGCCCAAACCATAACCCCACCGTCACCATGGGCCACTCGATCCACAACGTTGACATCAGCAAACCACTCACCCGCATGACGCAATATACGCTGTCTGCCATCTGCCCTGTACAGTGAAAACCGGGATTCATCCATGAAGAGAACATCACTCCAAAGTGCCAGATGCCATTGAATGTGAGCATTTGCCCACTCAAGTCGGTTAAAACGACGAACTGCAGTCAGGTCTAGACCCTGATGAGGACGACAAGCATGCGGTTGAGCTTCCCTGAGACAGTTTCTGACAGTTTGTGCAGAAATTCTTTGGTTATGCAAACCGATTGGTGCAGCAGCTGTCCAGGTGGCTGGTCTCAAATGATCTTGGAGGTGAAGATGCTGGATGTGGAGGTCCTGGGCTGGTGTAGTTACACATAGTCCGTGGTTGTGAGACCGGTTGGATGTACTGCCAAATTCTCTGAAACGCTTTTGGAGATGGCTTATGGTAGAGAAATTAACATTCAATTCAAGGGCAATAGCTCTGGTGGACATTTCTGCAGTCAGCATGTCAATTGCACGTTCCCTCAAAACTTGCGGCATCTGTGGCATTGTGCTGTGTGAAAAAACTGCACATTTTAGAGTGGCCTTTTATTGTGGCCAGTCTAATGCCGCGTACACACGAAGGGACAATCCCGCGGGATTATCCTCTGGACTCAAGTCCAGCGGACAATCCCCTCGTGTGTGGGCGTCGGCGGACTTTTTGGCGCCAAAGTCCGGCGGACCAAAGTTTTAAGTTTTGTTTTAAAACTATCCGCTGGACTTGGCAATCAGGCGGACAATCCCGCCGTTAGTAGGCTAGTCCGCCGGACTTTTTAAATGAACGGACTTGCCGCTCGTCGGCAAGTCCGTTCATTTAGCACGTGGCTTCAGGTTACGTAGCTAGCGTAGGCAGTAAATGCCGCCGCGCTAGCTCCGTGACCTGGCATGGATTTAAAGGGAATCCCCACGCCGAAAAACGGCGTGGGGTTCCCCCCAAATCCATGTCAGACCCTTATCCGAGCACGCAGCCCGGCCGGCCAGAAAAGGGGTGGGGACGAACGAGCGCCCCCCCCCCCCTGAGCCGTACCAGGCCGGGTGCCCTCAACATGGGGGGTGCCCTGGGAAAAGGGGGGCCGTGCGGCCCCCCCCACCCCAAAGCACCTTGTCCCCATGTTGATGAGGACAAGGGCCTCTTCCCGACAACCCTGGCCGTTGGTTGTCGGGGTCTGCGGGCGGGGGCTTATCGGAATCTGGGAGCCCCCTTTATAAGGGGGCCCCCATATACCGGCCCCCCACCCTATGTGAATGAGTATGGGGTACGATGTACCCCTACCCATTCACCTAAGGTGTAAAATGTAAAGTACAAAAACACACACACTTTTGAAAAAATATTTTATTGCACTGCTCCGGGGTCTTCTTCCGTCTTGGGGGTCTTCTCGCCGGACTCCTCCGCTCTCTTCTGCTCTTTTACCTAGCTCTTTCACGAGCGGAGAAGTCCGGCTACCTTCTTCGTCGTCGCCGCCGTCGTCTGGGGGTCTCGATCCACCTTCGGGGGTCTTCCGGGGTCTTCCGGGGGTCTCTTCTGTTCTTGCGGCGGTCGTCGTCTTCCGCACCGCCGGTGCAGTGCCATGGAATGAGATTTGCCGTGGAATGAGATGCTCCGCCTCCATCACATCCTATTGGCTCACAATCAGTCTCACTTTGGCTATCACAGGGAGAGGATCTCCTCCCTGTGATAGCTGGAGCTGCACGGAGCATCCGACGGCAAATCTCATTCTATGGCAATGCACCGGCTCTCCAATCCTGACAATGAGCGGTGGGCGCAGCGCACACCGTGTTCCTCCGCCCTTCACCTGAGAGGGAGCGAGCTGTGTGTGTGACTGCACCGTGTATACTCGGCACTGCGCTCCGTGTATTAAATCACTTTTATGTACTCACTCCAACTTCCTATGTTCTACTCTTCCCCTACATGTATGTGTCACTCAGTAACGTCTCATGTAGTGCACATACAATAGTATAGGGCCTGCAATTGTATATTATTCCTCTGCAGCCCCCACCCCCCCTTCCTTCCTTCTCCGCCCTATAATATATTCATCCCACACCCGGACCGGTGCATTGCCATAGAATGAGATTTGACGTCGGATGCTCCGTGCAGCTCCAGCTATCACAGGGAGGAGTTCCTCTCCCTGTGATAGCCAAAGTCAGACTGATTGTGAGCCAATAGGAAGTGATGGAGGCGGAGCATCTCATTCTATGGCAAATCTCATTCTATGGCACTGCACCGGCGCCTTCTTCTTCTTGTTCTTCTTCTTGTTCTTCTTCTTGTTCCGATGTTGACCCGTCGCTGTCTCTGCCCGGAATGGCAGAGGCGCGCTGCGCTGGGACTTATATAGGGACATGGGGACAGGGTCACATGCTCATGTCACATGGTGACCCCGCCCCCTTGCATCCTCCGGGACTGTGACATCACAGGAGGGCGGGGTCACCATGTGACATGAGCATGTCCCCATGCCCCCATGTCCCTATATAAGTCCCAGCGCAGCGCGCCTCTGCCATTCCGGGCAGAGACAGCGATGGGTCAACATCGGAACAAGAAGAAGAACAAGAAGAACAAGAAGAAGAACAAGAAGAAGAAGGCGCCGGCGGCGCGGAAGATGACGACCGCCGCAAGAACAGAAGAGACCCCCGGAAGACCCCGGAAGACCCCCGAAGGCGGATCGAGACCCCCAGACGACGGCGGCGACGACGAAGAAGGTAACCGGACTTCTCCGCTCGTGAAAGAGCTAGGTAAAAGAGCAGAAGAGAGCGGAGGAGTCCGGCGAGAAGACCCCCAAGACGGAAGAAGACCCCCGGAGCAGTGCAATAAAATATTTTTTCAAGACCCCCTTTCCCCAGGGCACCCCCCATGTTGAGGGCACGCGGCCTGGTACGGCTCAGGAGGGGGGGGCGCTCGTTCCTCCCCACCCCTTTCCTGGCTGCCAGGCTGCGTGCTCGGATAAGGGTCTGAGATGGATTTGGGGGGACCCCCACGCCGTTTTTTTTCGGCGTAGGGATTCCCTTTAAATCCATGCCAGGTGACGGAACTAGCGCGCCGGCATTTACTGCCTACACTAGCTACGTACCTGAAGTTACGTTCGAAATGAACGGACTGCTCCGTGTGTGGGCAAGTCCGTTCATTTTCAAAAGTCCGGCGGACTTTGGCCGGCGGATTATTCGCCGGAGAAGTCCGTGCGTGTGTGGGCAAGTCCGCACGTGTGTGGGCAAGTCCACACGCTCGGAAAGTCTGGCGGACCCAGCTGGAAAGTCCGGCGGATTGTCCGCTGGACTAGGTCCGCCGGCAAAAGTCTGCACGTGTGTACGCGGCATAAGTCACACCTGTGCAATAATCACGCTGTCCAATCAGCATCTTGATATGCCACACCTGTGAGGTGGATGGATTATCTCAGCAAAGAAGAAGTGCTCACTACCACAGATTTAGACAGATTTGTGAATAATATTTGAGAGAAATAGGCCTTTTGTGTACATAGAAAAAGGTTGTATATCTTTGTGTTCAGCTCATGATAAATAGGGGCAAACACAAAAGTGTTGCGTTTATAATTTTGCTAATATTATAAAATATTTTTACCTAGTTGCCATGCTGATTAAATATTTCCAGTACTTACTAAATGACTCACACTAAACCTGTATGCAGACTCAGAGTTCTGCCTTCTTTCTGATTTTGGTTACTCAATGCTTTTTCCAAGATAAAAATAAAGACTAGTAGATACCTAGTATTGTCAGCAATGGTAACCTTTATATTTCTATTATTTTTTTTTTTTTCCAAATATTTTTATTGAACTTTTCAAGATACAAGTTATGCGGTTACATGTAAAATTCAACCGATGACAAAGATCATAAACCAAACATACATGGGTGAAATGACAATATTTCTATTATTTGAACATGTGAACATGTGAACACAATGAACATGTTGCCTATGGCTATTATAGTATTTAAACATTCTTAACAAGTTGTAAACAATTATTTAAACAAGCTCCCAATGACCTACTGTAGCTACAGATACTGTGGAGCAATATATCCTCAAAGTTCACAGAATTCATTCTCTTAGCAGCTGCTCCTTCTCTGCACTACCACAAGTTACATATTTACATAGTTAGTCTGGTTTAAAAAAGACACAGGTTCCTCTAGTTCAACTAATACCTCAGCAGCTTTACCCTAACCTTAGTAATGCCAGTTCTCCTTCTTGCTTGTTTTTACTGACCACACCCAGCACAGAAGATGTGACCTATTGTGGCCTCTGCTATAGGCTCAGGTGCCATCTTAGAGAGGTCTGTGTTAAAAGCGCACACCAAGATCTCCTGTGGGGGGAACATTGTTGCCTTAACTGGGGCATTGGGCTAGGATTACAAGCCCAGCATGGTGTACCTTTCCAAAGACATAGACTGTTTGAGCACCAGTTTCCTCAATGGAACCAACATTTAAATTATCCAATGGAGCTCTATTTCTTATTTAACTAAAAATGCACATCCTTGCTAATGTTGAAGAATTATACCACAGAAAAGATTTGTTATTAATGCAACTACATTCCAATTGGAACATTCTTTATTGGCAATGAAGACTTCTCTTGACTAACGAGGAGACGCTGTTGGCACCTGTGTAAAAGAGGACTTTGTAAGTGGTGTAGACTAGTCTGACTCTGTCAGGCTGAAAGCTTGCCATGCCCCTATAGGGCCATGTTAATACCCACTGTGATGGCCCTAAGAGTCTGGGATATTTGGGCCCTGGTTTTGGGTAATGGAATACTTCAGCTGGACCAGTTTGGAGGCAAGTTGTGGCCCTGGAGTCTTGGTTCCTCCAGGTAGGTAAGATAAAGGGACCTTGAATTCAGGGAAATGATCTTGGATAGCCCTTAACTTAAGTATGTAGGAACATCAAGTAATATCTGTTATGTAGACGTTGGATCACGTGAGGCAAATGAGCTCTGTTTGGAAAAAGCTTCTGTAATCATGCTTCTACCTCCTATAGCACTCTGCGTTTACGATTTGGATTATAACCCTGCTGAGTCACTGGTAGAATGGGGATGCAGGGTGAGCTGAGCTGCTGAGATAACAACTTTAGTGCTTGTGCTGTAAACCTTGATGATGAATTGCTTCACAGTGTCTGCTACTATATAGGTCAGTGAAGGCTTGCTTTACTGCTTTTAAAAAATAAGTTAATGCTTGAGTGTCCAAAACCTGGCCACAGGCTAGTTCCTGGTAACCTGGGAGATATAGGACATTGCCCTGAGCCTGGGCTGTTTAGGCAGAACTTCTTATGGAATTATTGCATTTCTGCCCACAACATTAAAAGTAACATTTTAATAACGTGGTTATACACTTTTTAAGAAAGCTTTTGTAGGATGTGCCTGTCAGTTTTCTTGAGACTAGCAATCAATGCTGCGTACCTCACTGACACTTTTGTGTATAACTGGTCGTGTTCTCTAGTAATTGACGTATGAAGTTGTCATTTAGCAGTGTTAAAAACATCCTATCTGCTGTATTGGTTATCCCATTATGGCAATTGAAAAAGTAATTCCCAATGATTCAACCTTCAGCCACTGATGGAAAGCGATTGTTGGGATCTTTAAATGAGCAGCACGTCAACTCATCCTCATAAACGGAGCTCCAGGGAGATTAGGCTTAGCTGCCCTCCTGTCCCCCATATCTCTCACTCTCTCTCCCTGTCTAGCATGGAGCACATATTTTCTGCCTATAAATAAAAATACACACAGTAAATCCTTAAATTGTATGTGCCTCTTCATTCACATGCAGTATAATTGTATGTTCCTATAAAAGTAATGGCTTGGAAATCATAGCATAATTCATACACAATTCTTGTCATTTACTTTGCTTACTGCAATGCCTGCCAATCTTTAATGAGCTTTAAAAATAATGCATTTAAATAATACTGGCCATGTAGAACTGGATATAAAAGTGGTGGCGTTTCTCACCCTGCTAATTGGAATTGGTAAATGGCAACACGGGAGAGTCAGCAGGTTAAATTGTTTGTCCTGAGAGCAGCCTTCAATTAGCACAGATTTAATGCCAGAACTAATTTGCTGCATTTGAAGGATCACTAATCTAATACGTGGTGATGTCACATGCCACAATATTCAATAACCTTTCCTAGAAATTTCTTTGTGTTGACCAGCACAGTAAGCATAACACACTTTAGACTGGCTGGAAGTCAAAAACAAAGAATATGCAAAGTTTAAAAAATATTAGTAACCATTTAGCAACCAATTTATCTATTTCCCATACTACTCTAGTGCCAGCTAACATTTCAGGGTGCATATAATCTATTATCAGCCCAGTCCTAAAGGAAATGACAGTGTAGATTGCTTAGCACAGAAAGTTATTTAACCTGCAGGCAGTATTTCTGCATAGTCAACATAGGCAGTGGCCTTGGACAGTAGGGTATCTTGATGCAGAAAACGGCCTCCCGCACATTATTTTACTGACTGACTATAACACCTTACTGTGTTCAGCTCTAGACTGTCTGCCAATGCTGTATTTTTATTGGTGCTGCCTTTGCAAAGTTTGTGGATTTTTATTGGCAAAATAAATGTACTGTATACTTACAAATCACTTTGGGATAATATAATACAAACTAACTGTTAACGGAATAAGGTGACAGTTTGACCTACTCTTTCACCAAAAGGTACACAGAGTGGCCCCTGATAGGCTTGTGTGGCTAAGATGTCTGATTTTAGTAATGAGATACTATGCTTGACAGGGGTAGAAAGAGAAGCAAAAATCCATTTCACCAAGCAAGTATGATTTTAAAGTGTATGTGAACACTTTCCTGAGACACGCAAGTGCAAGAAGAACTCAGAGGGAGGGGGGACATGGGATATACAGTATATAGGAAGGAAAGCACCAGCAGGTAAAAATTGTTATCTATGCAAGTAACTAGATGGATACCAAAATACTACCAAACTACTCAATATGTAATACAAAGGGGTTGCAGCATTGCAGGGGTAGAGCCATTGAGTAGTCAGTGAGTTTGCTACAGACAAGGGTTAATAAATGGCAACACCTCCTTAGTATATCATAGGGTGTATATATGAAGCTATTTAGGACATAAACATTCATATTTCCATTTCTACTGTATGGTTCAGGTTGGTAATTGTGAAGGGCAGGGATGCCAGAAGTTGCTATATTACCAGCTGTACATTTATGGGGTACACCCTATGGCCTCATGCACATTGGACATTAGAAAAAAGCCCCCTGAACACCAGAACTGCTGGCAGGAAAATGCGGCAAAAAAAAACACTTTTAGCCCTGTTTCTGCATATTTAGTTATGTTTAGCATACACTATATTACCAAAACTCGCTCATTCATGTCTTTATGGACCTGCGCAGTCATAGTAAAACAGGAAGGGGCCATCCCCAAACTGGTCCCACAATGTTGGGAGCATGAAATTGTCCAAAATGTCTTGGTATGCTGACGCCCTAAGAGTGCCCTTCACAGGAACTAAGGGGCCAGGCCCAACACCTGAAGGACAACCTCACACCATAATCCCCCCTCTACCAAATGATTTGGACCAGTGAACAAAGCAACGTCCATAAAGAAATGGATTAACACGTTTTGGGTTAGAGGAACTTGACTGGCTTGCACTGTCCTGATCTCAACCCGATAGAACACCTTTAGGATGAATTTTGCCCAATCAGTGCCTGATCTCACAAATGCGCTTCTGGAAGAATGGTCAAACATTACCATATACACACTTCTAAACCCTGTGGACAGCCTTCCCCGAAGAGTTGAAGCTGTTATAGCTGCAAAGGGTGGGCCAACTCAATATTGAACCCTACGGACTAAGATTGGGATGCCATTAACATTCATGTGCATGTAAAGGCATGTGTACCAATGCTTTTGGCAATATAGTGTGTGTGTGTGTGTGTATATATATATATATTTTTTAATGTGTGCAGAAAAGTGGCCATTATCCATGTATGCATTCTGTAGGAGGTAGAACAGTCTGCTTTGGTGTCTGTATACGTTTACTCCACACAGATGAAAAACTCAGTCCTTTTATTCTGTGGGAGGTAAAAGTATATAGTTCAATTTGGTGCCTCTATACATTTACCCCACACAGAGGAAAAAATGGGTCCTTTTTCTTTGGCATATGTATAAGTATATATGTATAAGTTTACCCCACACACTGGAGAAACTGGAACCTTTTCTTCTGTGGGAGGTAAACATATACAGTCTGCTTTGGTGTCTGTATAGGTTTACCCTACACAGAGGAAAGAAAGTAAATAGTGCTACAAATAAGGACAGAAAAAAAAAGGAATTTAGAGCTGGTGGTATACAGGGAGGGACGATGACTTATCCCTTTTGGGGATTGGGGATGGTAGAAGAAGGGTTCTACATAGGCATGGGTAAATGGAGGCAGGTGTGGAGGAGGAAAATCCTGTGGGGATTGGGGGCAATGGAAGGAGGGAGCAGATGGTCCTCCATAGGAATGTGTTGGTGGGGGCAGGCATGGAGGAGGGGGAAGATGGTATGAGGGGGATATGCCTACTGAGGTACTGGGATATATGGAAGGTCCTTGAAAATTAGTGCTTGGATAGTTTGGTTGTGGCACGCCACTCAGTTTTGCAGCACAGTACTGCATGGCAACAGCATAGATGCTATCCATGCACTGTTTTTCAAGGTTTCCAACGCCATCTTCTGTTGCAACAGAAGATGGCGTGTGGGTTACTACTTGGATCCAAAAATGCATCCACACTATGCTTCTCCTGCCATACTTCCTGTAGCAATGCCATAATCCTCTCCTCGGTTTGTGATGTCATTCCAGCTTCACTCTGATGCTGCCTATGTCCATGGCCTCTGATGGACATGTATGTGTCACTTTCTAGCTCATCAACATCCTGTCAAGTATGACAAGCAATTACAAAATATGGACACAAGCAATTACAAAAAATGCATGGAAGATAGAAGTGTAGTGTAACGGTCTCAGCCAAATGATCAGACAGAGGTGATATGCAACACTATTTTACTTAACAATGAACTTCAACATAAATTGTACTGGAGTTCTGTGAACACGGTATACAGTACAGAACATTAATATGAACTGTGAAGAAAAAGCATATCACAATTATACTGCCATTCAACTAATGTCCACTAGGTGGCAGCAGCATGTAGTGAGTTCAATATTCAAATAGGATAGAGGATGAAAGTTTCTCACATGTCCAAGATAGTAATCGTTCTTTCATCAGACTGTCAGCTGAGTGGACCTCCTTCTGGCACAAACTTCTTGCTGGCAATGCTTTCTACTTGCTTTGGTCAGGAGGTTCTGGTGGCTGCAGATAAGGCCAACCCACTTCATGGACAGCTTCTGAAAATGGACTGTAACAGAGTCCTCTCCAGTGACTGGGGCTTGGAAAGATGCTGCGTGCTCTTGTGCTCACTGCTGGTGGCCCGCACACCAGACTTAACAGGGGAGGACCCAGCACCTGGGAACAGCTCACTTGCCCAGTCACTGCTGTCCCATCAGGCAGGATCTCTCTGAGCACAGGAAGCTGGGTGGAGCTGACATTTATATCCCCCGGGCGGATCCAGGAGCTCAGAGGATTGTGGGGAGTTGAGTTAAAGGGACCTGCACCAGAATCTGGACAAAGGGGCATCCCACTACACTCCACCCCACTTGAACTTGCGATTCCAGGCAAGTTTACCGACCATACAAAGTCCTCCTGTGCAAAGCGTTCAGGCGGTTTCCCAAAGTTGTGTCTCTGAGAGCATCTCAAGGGTTGAGGTTCAGGCTCTTCTTCAGGAGAGGCCAAAGGTACATCTTCACCTTCAGGCATCTCCGTGGACAGTGGGTCAGAGGGCTCCACAGCAGGAGTAGGAATCCGAGCTGGGCAATCATTGGGCTGCATGGCATTGTCTGTATATGTAATCTCTCCTGGGAGATTTGGAGGCGGCAGTGAGGGAACGGAGAGTAGCCACCACTGATTCTCTGCTGGGGCTGCTACGTGTGGCTCGGAAACCTGTTCTTCCGGCTCTCTAGATAAGCTCTCAGGCATCTCTACGTAATTCCTAATGGGTTTAAGGAGCCTGCGGTGTAGCCGCCTCGGCCTGTCTTGTGTACTTTCCTTCTGGACATCATAGACTGGCACTCCTGGAATTGGTTGCTGTAGCACAACTCCGGGCACTTCCTCCCATGGAGTTTGTAGCTTGCCCTGCTGATGTGCACCTTTGCGCCTGATCAAGACCCTATCTCCAGGTTTCAGGTCATAGACCTCCGTTCCTGACTCTTCTTGTTCCACCCAAGTTCGCTCCTTTACAAACTGTTGGACTTCTGACAGGCGTCGCTTCCACTCTCGAATCCAGGTTGCTGGAGTATACTCCAGTTCTTCGGTGGGGACGACACCCCATAGATCTGTGGGTCCCCCAAGAGTACGACCAAACATCACGTGGTAAGGAGAGCGAGCTGTCGCTGAGTGCACTGTATGATTATACTTCCAAACCACTTCAGCCAAGTAATGGGTCCATCTGGTTCGTTTCTCACGGGCCAGCCCTCTCAACAGTTGTATCAGGGTACGATTAAACCTCTCGCAGGCTCCGTTACCCTGTGGGTGATATGGGGTCGTATGCGTCTTCTTGACACCTAATGAGCGACACCACTCCTGGAAGAACTCACTTTCAAAGCAGGGCCCTTGATCTGAATGTATCTTCTGAGGGCAACCATAAGGGAGACAGAAGTGTTTCCACACTGCTTGAGCTGCAGTTTTTGCAGTCTGGTCACGAGTTGGTACAGCTACTGCAAACTTGGTAAAGTGGTCCACCATAACAAGGACATGGCGATGTCCATCTTCTGCCATGTCGAGGGTGAGGAAGTCAACTGTCAATACTTCCAATGGGGCAGACGTGTTCCAAGTCATGGGAGGCACCTGGACCTCAGCCCCCTTGGTCACGGAGCATACCGCACAGTGCCGACATATCTGATCAATCAACTGGAACAGCCCCACACACATGGCTTGCCTTTTGAACCAGGCAAATGTTTTGTGGACTCCCCAATGTCCTCCTTCTACATGGATCCTTTCTGCCACTGGTCGAGCTCTTGCCCGCGACAGTACGACCTGCCAGGTTACCGAAGAGTCATGGGGGAACATTATTCTGCGATACAATATGCCATTTCTCAAGAGGAGGCGTGACCATTCGTTCAGCAGTTTTTGTGTTTCCGGTAGCAGTTGTGATCTTTCACTTCTACTGGGCCAGCGCCGTAACTGCATTGCCTCTATCACTGGGGCAATCACCGGGTCATCCTTCTGCGTTTCTGCCCAGTTATTATCTTCCAATACCTGGATAAGGTCCACCCGTAGTCTACTCTTAGATCTAGCCCCCATTAAGGGTGGAATTTCTTCTTCTTCTGCCTCTTCATCCACATCTCGCTGTGGTTGTGCTGAAGGGTACCGTGATAGGGCATCAGCCACGTGGTTGCCCCTTCCCGGGTGGTAATGCAGGGAAAAGTCAAACTTTGCTAGACGTGCTGCCCATCTTTGTTCCAGAGCGCCAAGTTTGGATGTCTGGAGATGTACTAAGGGGTTATTGTCCGTCCAGACTTCAAACTTAGACCCTGTGAGATATTCTGCGAAACGTTCTGTGACGGCCCACACCAGCGCTAACAGTTCCAACTTGAAGGAGCTGTAGTTTGCAGGGTTTCTCTCGGTTGGATGAAGGCTGCGGCTGGCATAAGCTATAACCCGTTCCTTACCATCTTGCATTTGTGAGAGCACGGCCCCCAGGCCCTGGTTACTGGCATCAGTTTGTAACCGAAAGGGAAGGGAGAAATCAGCAAAGGCCAATACAGGGGCTGTCACCAACCGTTGCTTTAAGAAGTCAAATGCCTCTTGTTGTTCCAGTCCCCATTCCACCCTCTTGTGACCTCCTTTCTGGTCTACTCCATGTAGTAATTTCTGGATTGGAGCAGCGTGATGGGCGTAGTGCTTGATGAAACGTCGATAGTGCCCCGCTAACCCTAGGAAGGCTCTAACCTCAGTCACGGTCGATGGTGCCTTCCATTCTTGTATTACCTTGATTTTCTCTGGGTTGGGGAGCACACCATGTTTTGAAATGACATGTCCCAAATATTCAATCTCACTTTTGAACAGGTGGCATTTTTTTGGCTTAAGCTTCAGCCCATACTGATGTAGCCGGGCTAGAACAGCATCGAGGTGAGCGAGGTGTTCCTCAAAGGTGGCAGAGAACACCACTATATCATCAAGATAAATCAGGATGCTATCCAAGTTCATATCCCCGAGACAATGCTCCATTGTCCTTTGGAAGGTAGCAGGTGCATTGTTCAGCCCGAAAGGCATTCTCTTGAACTGCCATAGTCCCATAGGGGTAATGAAAGCAGTTTTTGGTCGATCTGCTTTGGCCACAGGGATTTGCCAATACCCACTGGCGAGGTCAAGTGTTGAAAAGTACTTGGCTTTCCCTAGAGCAGTTAGGGATTCTTCAATCCGTGGCAGGGGATAGGCGTCTCTTGTAGTGACAGCATTCAACCGTCTATAATCTACACAAAAGCGGAGGGTGCCGTCCTTTTTCCGCACTAATACAACGGGAGCTGCCCATGGGCTCTTGCTGTCTTCAATTACGCCTTGCTGCATCATCTGTTCCAACATCTGCTTGACTTCCTGATAAAGGTGAGGGGGTATGCTTCTGTAGCGATCCCGGATGGGTGGATTCCCTCCTGTTGAGATCTCATGTTCAATCCCATTGCTACAGCCCAGGTCAAAATCCCCCCTGGAAAACGCCTCCGACCACTTATCTACCAGTTGCCTTACTGCTTCTACCTGAGGGGGTGTGAGTTCCTCAGTGGACAGCTGTAGAAGTGGAAGTATCTGTTCTCCTACCCATGCTGGGTCTGCCCCTGTTGAACTTTTGGCAACATTCACTTTAGCTACATAGCGTCGTCCGTGAAATTTCTGGAGCTCTATGTGGTCCACTTTGGGAGAAATCACACCTGTAATCAGGGCCAGTTCCGCCACTGGTGTCCCCGGGGGCAGGTGAAGTGGAATCGTCTTGCTGTTCCGCATCCTAACTAGCACGGTGCCTTGGCGAACTACTGTGAGAGTTCTAGCAACAAATGGGGCCATATCTGAGGGTAAGGGTTCCACTAGCACTGGGATTCCCTGCAGTCTATGGCATGATCCAACATTCATGGGAAGTATAAGTTCTTTGCAGGGAGGTATTACAATCTCTGTCCCAAAAGGAACCCTCACAACACCGGCCTTTTCATTAATGTTTGCAAAACTTGAGTCAGAGTCCTTTAGGGCTGCCAAGGTAAGGAGCAGCTTTCTAACTTCTTTAGGTGGTCCCAGGTGTGTAGGACATTGTTTTAACAGCTCAGGTCTCAGCCCCTGGATGATATTCATGCCCAATATCACCTGCGGCTGTCCTTTTCCGGTTGCTCGTGTAACCACAACACCTTTTTGGCCAAGGTACTGTCCCCACAGTTTTACTTTCATCCAGGTAATCCCGGCCACTTCTATAGGAAGTTCGTTGGCAGCTGTCAGTGAGATCCAGGGGGTATCCTGACTCATTTTCTTCTTTGGGAAGTATCGCTGGAACAAAGGTTCTGGCAGAATGGTAACTTGGGACCCAGTGTCGAAGAGACATTCGACCTCTTGGCCATCGAAGTACCCGTGTACCACAGGGCAATCGACCACCACGTCCTCCGTGTGTGACGGGGGAGTCGTTTTGCTGGGCCGCCCCACTGCTTGACTCTTAGCGGCGGGGCGCTCTGAGTTTAAAGGCTCACTCGGTATTCGATCAGGACAGTCCCTCAAGCGATGACCCTTTTGTCGACAGCCCCAACATGGAGAGGGTGACCTCTCCCGTCTTGATCGTCTGCGGGGCTGAGATCGGTTTCTCCATGAAGGGGTGTGCTCCCTTGGTCCTCTTGGATTGTCTCGCTCACGTCTCAGCATGGCAAGTTCTGTCTGGAGCTGGGCCATTCCTTCCGTCAGCTTGTGGATGGCCACCTCCCACGGAGCTGTGTGTTCAGTTTGTGGCGGTTTACATGGTTTATCACCTGTCCTGGCCATGAGGACGTCCGTACTGGCACGTCTGGGTTCTGAATATAGGATAGCTGCTTCTAGAATTTCGTGGAATTTTAAGTTTGGGTTACTTCTGTCCTTTTCCTGTAACTTTTCCCTAACTTTGTCAGACAGAAGCCCATCCACAAACTGATCCTTCAGCCACCCATCTGTATCACTCCAGCCAGCACGTCCTGCTCTCCTCCTCTCCTTGCGGCGGATCTCGGCTGCTATATCCTGCAGTTCCAGGGCGTACTGTGGAATGGATTCTCCCACTCTCTGCCTTCTACTGATAAAGCGAGCTCTAAGATCCCCTAATGCAACCGTCTGGGTGTACACTGCTTCCAAGCGGCTGATTATCTTGTCTAGAGAGTCCTGGTCCTCTGCTGGAAGGTGTAGGATCAACTTCCTTGCTTCCCCTTCAAGGGCATTAATGGCCAGGTCTGCCTGTTGTGCAGGTGGGACCCCATATGACCGGATCAAGCCCCGCAATCTTCTAATCCAATCATCTAAGTCCTGATCTGGTCCTGTGTACTTAGGCAGCTGTTGTGGTAGCAATCCTGCCAGCAATAGAGAAGCTATGGCAGACTGTTTAGCTCCCTCAGTGCCACTGCTGACTGGCGCTGCCATTGTGCTGCTCTCCTCATCACTGTCTGACATGGCTGATCCTGTTCGTGACGCCAAGTGTAGTGTAACGGTCTCAGCCAAATGATCAGACAGAGGTGATATGCAACACTATTTTACTTAACAATGAACTTCAACATAAATTGTACTGGAGTTCTGTGAACACGGTATACAGTACAGAACATTAATATGAACTGTGAAGAAAAAGCATATCACAATTATACTGCCATTCAACTAATGTCCACTAGGTGGCAGCAGCATGTAGTGAGTTCAATATTCAAATAGGATAGAGGATGAAAGTTTCTCACATGTCCAAGATAGTAATCGTTCTTTCATCAGACTGTCAGCTGAGTGGACCTCCTTCTGGCACAAACTTCTTGCTGGCAATGCTTTCTACTTGCTTTGGTCAGGAGGTTCTGGTGGCTGCAGATAAGGCCAACCCACTTCATGGACAGCTTCTGAAAATGGACTGTAACAGAGTCCTCTCCAGTGACTGGGGCTTGGAAAGATGCTGCGTGCTCTTGTGCTCACTGCTGGTGGCCCGCACACCAGACTTAACAGGGGAGGACCCAGCACCTGGGAACAGCTCACTTGCCCAGTCACTGCTGTCCCATCAGGCAGGATCTCTCTGAGCACAGGAAGCTGGGTGGAGCTGACATTTATATCCCCCGGGCGGATCCAGGAGCTCAGAGGATTGTGGGGAGTTGAGTTAAAGGGACCTGCACCAGAATCTGGACAAAGGGGCATCCCACTACAGAAGGATAAATAGATAGATAGGTAGATACCTGGGATAGTAACACATCTGTTCCTTCAGGTGTTGCTTAGGGTAAAACGTGTGCAGTGCTCCTTGAATCAGTGGACAGTACCACAAAAGAATGCTCCACCTGCTCTTCCTCTGGTTCCTCCTCTCTCTCCCCTCTGTGTCCAAGTTGAATGTTGTCCTGAAAATAAAAAAATATATTAAAATATATTTTTTCATTATAAAAATAAAAAAAAAATAAAACAAATAAAAAAAAATTGTTAAATGAAAAATATATAGGTAAATATATTTTAAACATTAAAAAAAATATTTTTTTTTTTAAAATTCCTCCCAAATAATCATCAAATGTTAACTGTGAAAAAATATAATATTTAAAATATATATTTTTTGTCCATTGTCGTAAATCCTGCGTAGAAAAGCAAGTTGCGCACTGTATATGTGCTGCCTTCTTTGGGTAGCTGGAGCCCTGCTACTTGCCTCTTCCTCCTCCTCAACCAGGTCAAGTCTAATTCCATTCTGCAATGACTTCCAACATGTTTGGAGGTTTTTTACAAAATAGTAAAGAAAAAGAAGAACAAAAAAAGTTAATGTCATATTGTACAACAAGATAACATACATGTTTTACAAATACATACATTTCTGCACTTATCCCTCTCCTTTTGTCAGGCAATCACAGTTCTGTCCACTGTTTTGACTTGCAGATCACGTCAGTGTATTGGAGGTAAGAAATCTCCCAGATTTCAGGACAAACCTCAATAGCTAAAAATATGATTTGTCTGTGCTACATCTATTGCCATGGTGATAGCAGCCAGATCACAGGACATCCACGCAGCTGAGAAAATTACACTGGGAAATGTGCATACATGAATTCCCTGTATCCTGATGTTGCTGGTCCAACAAAATGCATTAACGCTTGTAAACGCTTGACACACCTAAATGCCGCTATACGCATCTACGCGCACTTAGGCACATTAAAGAATTTTTACTGCTGAACCACTCCTCTCCTGAATGTGATGGCCCTGTTTTTTTTTTTCTACCTCTAAATGCCCCTGCCTCCAAACTCCACTAAACACCTATGTGTGCATAAACACTTATGCCACGTACATGCGGTCGGATTTTCCGACGGTAAATGTTGGATGTGAGCTTGTTGTTGGAATGTCTGACTGTGTGTATGCTCCATCAAACATTTGTTGTCGGACTTTCCGCCAACAAATGTTTGATAGCAGGTTCTCAAATTTTCCGCCAAAAAAAACTTGTCGGAAAGTCTGATCGTGTGTACACAAGTCTATCGCACAAAAGTTCACGCATGCTCGGAATCGAGGAGAAGGAGCTTACTTTTTCACGTCTTGTACGTCACCGCGTTCCCACGTTTGGAATCATTGGCCAACATTTGTGTGACCGTGTGTATGCAAGACAAGTTTGAGCCAACAACGTTCGAACAAAAATCCACGGTTTTGTTGGCGGAAAGTCCGATCGTGTGTACGAGGCATTAGGCTAACATGCAGTGGGATTTAGAGGCAGAAAAGAAAAATGTCAGATGCCCCTAACAGCTACGTTAAAAACGTCCAGTGTGCATGATGCCCAAAAATGCAGAGTGTGCCAAGCTGTGGAGTGAACCACATTGTAACACAGAGGATTCCAACACTGAACAATACCACTTGTCACAGTACTTATTGCACCATCAGACTCCCCTTCACCAAGGCCAGAGTGAATTCTTGGCCTGTTATTCTTGGACTTTATTTTCACCATACTCTTGGGAGAAAAACAAGTCACGTGAGTTTAGAGAAAAGACTGAGCCTGGTACAGCTGCACAGGAATCATACCAAAGAAGAACAGCAGATTCATTGGTCTGTGCCTGGAATTTCAGGTCAAAGATATTTCTTTCTACAGAAGTGCTGCCAGTCTTTGATCAGTGATTCATGAATTAGAATGATCTGAAGTATACTTCTAGAGGGTCAGTTCACTAAGCTGTGTGAGTTATTTTAACTGCCTTTGGTAGTTCATCTAATGATAATTTTCTAATTTAAATATTCAGTTCTCATACATGAATATCAGGTAGCTGTGGAATCGTAAAAACACGACTTAACTATTGGAAGTTTTTTTCCTCATGATTTTTTAACCTTTTTTTAAAATCTTTTATCTCTGTCTGAAACTGCTTCCTTTCTGTTCTGCTCTATAGACAGATCATAAAACCTCATAATTCTATGACAAGCGTATCTATGGTCAAAATGTAAAGTCATGTTTTTTTTTTTTCCACATTATTTGATTATATTTATATATTTATTATATTATATTTTATGATATTATTTCCGTTATTTCTAGCCAACTCCTATTTATCTAAATGATCTTGCTTGTAAACTTGTGAAGATCCTCACATATTTACTTCTTTGAATTCTGTGACATGTATTCACTATGCTGTCTAAGTAGGAACTGCTGTGTTACACATATCACATAGCCTGCCTTCTGAACTACAATGCTGCTGAGAGGAGGAGTTTCAGGAGGCGGAGTCAGTGAAGGAATCACTGCTAACATGGGATATGCATTTTCTCCCAACTGTCCCTGATCTTAAGGAACTGTCCCTGATTTCGAACAAAGTCACTATGCCTCTCTTTCTGCCTCACTTGTCCCTCATTTTGGTCTGATCTATATAGTTCTATATAAAATGCACTATTTATTTTTCAAAAAGGGTTACCCAGTGCTAAACCTTTCATCCAATTTTTTAATTGCTGCATTTGTAAATTTGAAAAGCCAATTCAAAGTACTAATAATAGTAAAAAAAAAAAAAGCAAAAAAAAAAAGAATTTGTGAGTTTGACTAAACTTTTTTTATGTAGACTTCTTCTTTAAGTGGTCGTGGCAGGAGGTGTGTCCTATGTCTACATACTTTATGCTATTGCTTGTATTGCTGTCATAATGTTGATGGTGTTAGAAAATGAAAGAGTATGTTGCAACCATAGAACTCCTTCAAAGTAGACAATTGCTTTTAGTCTTCACCAGGGTATATGTGACAGTGTGACAACACAGAAGCGCAGTGGGGAGGGAATTGTCACTAGGGATGGGCAAATGGCTTGGCCCGAGCATAAGTTCGAGCCGAACTTTCGTTGTTCGGTCGTTCAGCAAACAGCCGAACAAACGGGTCGTTCGACCCCCCGAACTGACCACAATGCATTGAGGTGCTGAACAGTGCATTGCAAGCCCTGATTGGTGAAAGCTTCAGAGTCATTATTGGACACTGTCATCATGACTTTATCCAATCATTGCTCATTCCCGCCCCACAGTATAAAAGTATTCTTTCAATGGCAGCCATTTTCAGTGTGATTTTGGCATGGAGAGAGATAGAACAGAGCTCTTTGCAGTGCTATTAGTTAGTTAGTGTGCTATACTGTGCTATTTTGCTTCAATTCTCAGTGTAGAATATTAGTTTAGTGTCAGTCTAGGAATAGTGTGAGTGTAATGAGGAGGACCATCATTCAGCTTTGCATAGTGTGCAGCTAGAGTTGGGATAGCTCAAAGAGTTTCACTGTAGTGTAGTGAGACTGTGTTATTCATACATACATTTGTGTAAAGTAGGGACAGCTCATATAGTTTCAGTGTAGTGTAGTGAGACCGTGTCAGTAATCTTTACATTAGTGTATAGGGACAGTTCAGATAGCTTGAGTGTAGTGACGGTTGCCCCCAATAATGCCCCCAATACTACCCTCTGGACTATGCTCCATGCTGACTATCTCTACCTCTGGACCCTCTCCCGTCGCCTAGTGTAAAAGCCCCTCTAACTTTTCGTCCATCTTCACTTCCAGAAGATCTGCACCCTCCTCATTTAGGTGCAGTCTGTCCCTTCTATAGAACTGGTAACTGACTGAGATGTCGGCCCAGTTCTCCAGGAACCCAAACCCCTCCTTAATACACCAGCTCCTCAGCCACTTTTACGTTTACTTCCCTAATCTCCCTATGCCTTTCTGATGTGGCTTGAGGTACCAGTAGTATTTCTGAGAATAATGATTGGAGGTCCTTTTCCTCAATTTAGCTCCTAAGTCCCTAAAATCATTCTTTAGGACACTCCATCTGCCTCTGACTTTGTAATTGCCAATGTGCACCATGACAGCCGGGTCTTCCCCAGCCCCTCCCAGTAATCTGTACACCAGATCCGTGATGTGCCAAACCCGGGTGCCTGGTATACAGGATACAGTTCAGCGCTTCAGGTCTTTGTCATAGATTGCCCTCTCTGTCCTTCACATTGTAAAGTGATCCTTGCTAAGTGAACAGCCGATATTCCATTAGTAAACCAACCCCATAGTTTGTCTTTCTTTTGATGCAAAAAAATAATGCTCCACTGGTTTGAAATATGGCTGTATAGGGCCAAAACAATAATATAGCTATAAACCATATTTGGGTGCTGGAAAACATATTTTTTGCTTGATGACATTTGTAAAATGGCTTGATTTTGTGTTTCAAAATGTTTACCTAGATATTTGGAATATTTTGTAGTTTACAGTGTATTACAGCTACAGTCTATGGTTAACCTTTGAATCAAAATATGTACCGTAGTATCTTTGCATGGCATTTTTATCAAAGCTGAAGAAAAAAGTGTAAAAAACTGACTACTCTTTTTTCTCCTTGTATTTAGCATAAGAGAAGAGGATAAGCATGTAGGCAAGTTGAAAAAGATAATAGTTAGGCAGCAGCTGGCTCAGGCTGGGGAAGAGGTTAAATGTCTCTTGCTTAGTTCCCAGGCTTTTGGTCCTGGTCAGCTCACCTGTGCTAAAAAAAGGGGCATCGGTTGAGGTCCAGAGGCCAGCTGCCAAAGAGGGAATTGGAACACGGTATCAGTGAATTTTAGTGCTGAAGTAACTGGGAACCGCAGAGATTATCCAACCCATGGACAATGCCATAAAAACCTCATGGAGGTATGCCTGGGCCACTACATTATTCTAGGAAGGATCAGGAAAAGGACATTGTTCATATCAAACTGTATGCCACATCGTGCTCAGTAAAATTATATTACCATTTTGAGCCTGGTCTGAAGTTACTCAAAGGGGTGTATGTTGGTTTTGGCATATTCCAAAAGAATCTGGATGTGGATGGCACTATGGGGTATGAAGTAACACTATGAATGAATGAATGAATGAATAATTTGTATAGCGCTAACAATGCAAACTGAATCGCCTCAAGGCGCTGTATTGGCGTTTGGTTGTCGAGCTTCTAGAAGAGGTAGGTCTTGAGTTTTTTCCTGAAGGCCTTATGGTTTTCTTCCATGCGGATGTTGGTAGGAAGAGCATTCCATAGCCGTGGTCCTTGAACAGCGAATCTCCGCTCCCCCTTTGATTTGTAGCGGGATTTGGGAATGATGAGGAGGTTTTGGTTAGCCAATCGAAGACTGCGATTGGGTGTGTAGTGTTTTATTTTCTCAATTAGGTATTGAGGAGCGTCTCCATAGGTACATTTGTGGGTGAGGCAAAGGGTCTTGAATGTGATCCGATTCTTTACGGTTAGCCAATGTAGGCTCCTCAATGAAGGGGAGATGGATTCCCAGGTTTTTTTTCCTGTTATCAGTCTTGCTGCAGTATTTTGGATAAGTTGTAAGCGCGCAAGTTGATATTGGGGTAATCCTATGTAGAGGGAGTTTGCGTAGTCCAGTCGAGAATTAATGACTGTTCCAACTACCACTGCTTTGTCCTCCTTTGGAATGAAGGGGATGAGTCTACGTAGCAGGCGGAGCAGATGGTGAGAACCGCTGACTACTGCTCCTATTTGGGCATCCATTGACATTTCTGAGTCAAAAATGACTCCGAGACTCTTGGCCTTGGTGCTTGGGGGGATGGTCTGTCCAAAGATGGTGGGTAGTGACCAAGGGATCTTGGTCCGGGAATTTTGATTTGCGTGCAGGATAAGGAGCTCTGTTTTTGATTTGTTGAGTTTCAGGGAGCTAGTGGTCATCCAGTCGTCGATCAAGGTGAGGCATTTTTCTAATTGCTGATGATGGTCTTTTTGTCCGGTGATACGAAAATATAATTGCGTGTCGTCAGCGTAGGAGTGGAAGCAGAGGTCTGATCTTCTATAAAGGGTTCCCTCTGCAAGACAAGAAGAGGAGTATAGTTGCTATGGGTAACCAAGTGAAGGAATAAGCCACAAGTAGCCAGTCATTGGTATCTGGTAAGCTGACAGGTCCATCGGTAGTGAGGAGGTCGATGTTCTGGCTTCCTCTGTAGTGGTCACTATCCAATAGCAACTGGATCTGAACCTGCGTTACAGGGATCTATGGCTTGGTCATGCGGTACAGGAAAAGAAGTGTTAAGTGACAGCGCGCATGAGGTCATCATTAGGTGCTCGGCAGGACCACATTCTGTTACTGGGAGTGAGATAACAGAGGTATGCTGAACTGGTGGAGTGAGCGCAAGCTCAGCACCTAATGTAACATACAAGTTTCTGTGCTTAGTGACATGGGACAAGCCACTTTTCAGAGGAACTCTGCACATCCTGCACACAGTAAAGGCTCATCTCTAAGTCAGGGAACTGCCTTAATGTTACATTTTTCAACTTGGTCGTAGTCTGGTCCCGGTCATTGTTGAGCGTGCTTCACATGAGAGGTAGCCTCACATGCACAGGCACAGATGACCCCGCCCACAAGTGGGCAGAAACTAGTTAATGAGTGAAATGTTGGGTGTTTAGTTTGTGAAGGGATTTGCAATACCAGCCTGAAAAATGTGATCCCAAAACATAGCATCCAAACTCTATGGAGTTGTGGCTTTTGTCAAGGCCAATTTGTAAAAATGTTGTTAAAGTGCACTGGTAGCTGTACTCTGTTATGGGGAAGAGATCAAGTCCAAGAAGATGCAGTAGTTATCCCCTCCTGTCCAGCAAGCACGCAGAACTATGAATAGAACATCTATCAGTTTGGCACACAATTTCATGTACATTTGAGCCATATGAGAATATGAGCAAGGGACCTGTTCCTTTCTATGCATCAGCCCTATTAGAGGGCAAAAAAACATTTGATCTAATTTTATTGTAATAGGTCAAACTGTGGAGGTGAGGATATTGCATTGTCACATGGTGGAAAGCACTGGTGTTATAGTGCGATTGCAGATGCTTTGAAGTTTCTAGAGAGACCTTTCTTTGCACTGTCAGAAGTCACATTGGGATGTTGGACTGTTGGTATTTATCATCTTTTTGGGACATTGTTTTAATTGATATTTCCATGTATTGTTGATTACACATTTTGTGTGAAATTGTGCTACGCTTTATTTGGTTTTTATTCTTAAATGGAATGAGCTGCTTGTCAAGAGTTTACATAATCGCTACAAGTCCCTAGGGATGAGTGAAACTGAGTATTCTCTGCTGAAATTTTGTCAAAAGGGGGGACATTTTCCATCTGGAGAAATGCATTTGATTCAATAGTAAAGGCCAATTCAGGGTGCTTTTTTTCTTGAATTTAAAGCGTATATTATGCCTTAAATGATTAAATGAGTTACAGAAGCTCCTTTAAAAAAAAAAAAAAATATATAAGTATTTATCTATTTTTAATACGCATTTAAACTCTCCCCTAAGCTGTCTATTGGACAAAATTGAGGACAGTTTTGGCAAAATCCATAATTTTGCATCAAATCAAGTTTGGAAAAATCACTTCCACTCATGCATATAATTGGCCGGTCCTCTTGCCCCTCCAAAGGAGAAGAGCATTCATGGTTGGTGTCAGAAGACTGTTTTACTGCTTCAAATGGAATGGCCAGAGTTGATCCACCTGCTATCTAATTTTAAGCAATTATATATACAGTGCTTGCCAAGTCAGTTGTGTACTGTGAGAGGGTTAGAGGGGAGCTTTGCCCCCAATAATTAAGCTCCATAAAATTATTTCATCAACTAGTGGAACTTTCTGCTTATTTACAGTGCCAGAAAAGTCAATCATGCTGTATAGCATAGTACATTGAACACCTTAAGAATCTTTTACTGTACATCTCCAAAATGTAATTACATTTTCATTATTTGTAAACTTATTTAGTCTAAAATTAACAAAGTAAATGAACTGCCCTTTTCAAACTGTATTTTGCACTTTCTAGCACAACTTGCGACAAATTAAAAAATAACCTTACTCCATTTAAACTGCCTTTTTAACCACTCCTTTGAAAGAAATGTGCTTGAAAGAGTCTGATTGATTTTTGATTTTGCAGGTTACAGTAAACAAAGTTCAAAGTGTCAGAGGAATTCTCCCTGGAAGTCTTTTGTGTGCAGCTGTGAGACTGTGAATGACCACTGTTATCCATTTTGACCGGTCTGTTATAAGCTCTCGTTGGGAATATGGGCCAGCAGAGCTCCTAAGGTCTTAAAGGTTCATGCTCAATCCTTCTGAAGTCGCCATGCTTGAATCCAGGGAGCCAAAGAGAGAAAAACTGTTTACTGTAGAAAACCATTTCCCAAATTAAATTATTTCTGGGCTCTAGAGAATTTCTAAAGAGGACTGTTCTCTAGGACAGCTTACTTGGCTGATAAGTTCTGAGCATGTCATTATTTCTAGAGATTCTCCTTGTCAGAAAGGAACGACTCAGAAACAACTCTCCTGTGTAATTGAGCTTTTAATCCTCCTGCTACCACTCCGACATTCATACATCATTTTACCTGTATGTTTGACTGAACAGAAGGGATCTGTAAACAGATCTTTTAGCTGCCATTTATTACTAAATATCTAGTTCTATCCTGCCATAAAGTATGTAATTCATAATTTAATATAAAAAATTGAAAGGGCTAGGGACATTCAACTATTTAGATATGTGTAACAAGTGGTAAATGAGCTTTAAAAAAAAGCCCAAAGTTACCGCTGTACCTACAGGTACTTTGGAGAAAATTAAATGGGAGTTTAATATGCTAATGGTTCTTCCATGGTCCCTCCCTTTCCCCTTATGGACATGCTAAGTAATTCTTTAAATAAAACCTGCTTTCATTACATAGTTACATAGTTAGTCTGGCTGACAAAAGACATCTAGTTCAACCAATAAAAGGAAAAAAATGTGTGTGTGTGTGTGTGTGTGTGTACATATATATATATATATATATATATATATACACACACAGTACATAGACACATGTTTAGTCCTATATATACAATCCTATAGACACAATTGATCTAGAGGAAGGCAAAAACACCAATAAAGCATGATTCACTTTGCTCCAGCAGAGGGAAAAAATTGGATGTTCCATGGATCAACTTTACCTATAAATGTTAGTATCCAGTTATGCTTTGTACATTTAGGAAAGAATCCAGGCCTTTCTTACATACCTTATTTTTTTAATTCTCCACATCTCTATATACAGTTCGAGCAACCCATATGAATACTATATGACTAAGCAACACTAGACCCGTATTACACAATGAAAAGTCTTGCATAATAGTCCAGATTAACTGATCCTGTATAAGTGTCCATATATCTGTAACTCTTAATAACATAAAAATTATTATTTTATATATACTTCAGTATTGATTGGGTATCTGTAATAAGTTGCTATTACAATTTTATACAGCATGGGCAAGTGTTTGTAGCATTAACGGCTTTTAGTTAGCCAAATGCACTTTCCTTCTTCTACCTGTGGACATTTGTGGCTGAATTCAGGCATGCAGGGTATGTTGAGAAAAGTCAGAATGACACTTTATAAGAAACACACAACATACTGTTTCTATAACACATAACACTATGTTACCTGTGTACTATAGTTAATAGTTAATATCTCTCAGAAATGATTTGGGTTAAATGAGAGTTCTTTGACCAAGAGTGAAAGCTTTAACACAATAACAACATTTATTGGTAAGTAGTTGAAAGTCTATCTAATACACAACCATCTATCTATAGTCTACACCTATGAAGAAAATATTAGGTTAAAATAAGAGAATTACATGAAGGAATACAGAGTATATTCCTTAACTGGTTCCCGACCGGCTCCTGCACATATACGTCAGCAGAATGGCACGGCTGGGCAAAGTAACGTACCTGTACGTTACTAGACATGTGCGATTAGGTTCGTAAGAATTGGAAATTTGTACGAATTTTTCAAAATTCGTACATTCGTACGAATCCGAACTACAAATTTTTACGAATACGAATTCTGTACGAAATACGAAATTTCGTTTACGAATTTCGGATCCAAATTATCCGAATCCAAACTACCAAATAACTAATTTCAACTAATATGAAAGAAATTATAGCGATCATTAACGATTCCTAACGTATTCATAAACGAAATTTCGTATTTCGTACTTCCTCTGAGTGATTGGTGAACAATAGACTTGTGTTATGTAACGTTAATACGTTTTCGGATAATTCATTATTATTGGTAGAGTGTCGTTATTCGTTATCCAAATTAATGATTCGTAACGATTCGTACGAAATTCGTATTTCGTACAAATCCGAATTAAATTTCGTACACAAATTACGTTTTTTTTTTATACGAAACGGAACAGAACGAAACTAAACAATTTTTTTGACGGCTCCCATGTCTATACGTTACTTTGAATTTCCCGCAGTGCACGCCTGCCGAGAGCTCCATGACCATGGTCGCGGGTCCCGTGGACTCGATCGCCGTGGGGATACCCATGATCGTGTCATGGACCTCAAGAGCGGGGAGATGCCGATGTAAACAGCATCTCCACGTTCTGCCTAGTGACAGCACACTGATCATCTACTCCCTGTCATCAGTAGGGATGAGCCGAACACCCCCGGGTTCGAACCAGAACCTTCGAACGGACCGAAAGTTCGCGCGAAATTTCGAACCCTATACGTTATAATGGACGCGAACGTTCGAAATCAAAAGTGCTAATTACAACGGCCAATATGCATGTTAATGTCATAAAACAGGTTTGGGGACCCGGGTCCTGCCCCAGGGACATATATCAATGCAAAAAGAACTTTTAAAAACTAACGTTTTTTCGGGAGCAGTCATTTAATGATGCATAAAGTGAAAAAAAAAAAGTGACATTTTCCTTTAAATATGGTACCTGGGGGGTGTTTCCCGTGTTTAGAACTGTCCTTGCACAAAATGACATTTGTAAAGGAAAAAAAGAAGCCATTTAAAAACCACTTGCGGCTTTAGGTTTGATCTTAAGTAGAATCTGAACAGGTACATTATGAAGTGTAGCTCCATCCCAAAAAAATTCTATTTTTAAGCTTTTTGGAGAACATAGGGAGGGTTATCACCCCTGTAACATTTGCTGTCTTTGCACATCTGTTCAGAACATGTCACCTCACTTTCCGTCCCAATGACAAATGTTTTTGAAAAGTGGGGTTTTAATTGAAACAAGGATTGGTGATAAAGTATCAGTAGAGAGGAGATACCTTTTTCCCAAATTAAATCTAACAGGATAGAATTCCCTTCCTAGGGGTAGATTTCCTCTCACTTCCTGTTATCTCTTTCCATTTGCAAGTAGGAGTCGTTTGTAAGTTGGATGTTTGAAAGTAGGGCCCTGGCGTATATACTCTGCAGAAATTTGCCCTATTAGATGTTGGTGTAGCCACAAGACTGGTGGGCACAGGAATGGGCCCTGCTGTGAGTTAATAGATCAAGATTTGTAATTGCATGCACCTGTTGAACAGGGCAGAAAAATTGGGGGTGGTGGTGGTGGTGGTGGTGGACGGTTTTGCCACAAGACTGTAAGCTCTCACAGTTACTCTTGGTGGGCGCAGGAATGGGCCCTGCTGTGAGTTATTAGATCAAGATTTGTAATTGCAAGCACCTGATGAACAGGGCAGAAAAATTGGGCCTTTGGCGGTGGTGGTGGACGGTGTTGCCACAAGACTGTAGGCCCTCATAGTTACTCTTGGTGGGCGCAGGAATGGGCCCTGCTGTGAGTTATTAGATCAAGATTTGTAATTGCAAGCACCTGATGAACAGGGCAGAAAAATTGGGCCTTTGGCGGTGGTGGTGGACGGTGTTGCCACAAGACTGCAGGCCCTCATAGTTACTCTTGGTGGGCGCAGGAATGGGCCCTGCTGTGAACTATTAGATCAAGATTTGTAATTACCCGCCCCTGTTAAACAGGGGCTGAAAAATTGTGCCTTAGGCACTGGTGCTGGTGCCACAACACTGCAACCCCTCACAGAGACTGTACTTGGAGCACAGCAGTCACACGTGTTGCGAAGCATTTTTTTAAAAAATTGTAAGTACACGCCCCTGTTAAACAGGGGCTGAAAAATTGTGCCTTAGGCACTGGTGCTGGTGCCACAACACTGCAACCCGGCCCTCACAGATACTGTACTTGGAGCACAGCAGTCACACGTGTTGCGAAGCATTTTTTTTAAAAAATTGTAAGTACACGCCCCTGTTAAACAGGGCTGAAAAATTGTGCCTTAGGCACTGGTGCTGGTGCCACAACACTGCAACACGGCCCTCACAGAGACTGTACTTGGAGCACAGCAGTCACACGTGTTGCGAAGCATTTTTTTAAAAAATTGTAAGTACACGCACAGGGGCTGAAAAATTGTGCCTTAGGCCCTGGTGCCACAACACTGCAACACGGCCCTCACAGAGACTGTACTTGGAGCACAGCAGTCACACGTGTTGCGAAGCATTTTTTTAAAAAAATTGTAAGTACACGCCCCTGTTAAACAGGGGCTGAAAAATTGTGCCTTAGGCACTGGTGCTGGTGCCACAACACTGCAACACGGCCCTCACAGAGACTGTACTTGGAGCACAGCAGTCACACGTGTTGCGAAGCATTTTTTTTAAAAAATTGTAAGTACACGCCCCTGTTAAACCAGGGGCTGAAAAATTGTGACAGCACACTGATCATCTACTCCCTGTCATCGGGAGCAGCGATCAGTGTGGTGTCACACACAGCCACACCCCAATACAGTTAGAAACATGCCCCTAGGAACACTTAACCCCTACACTGCCACCTATTCATATGCATCCAGGGCTGGAAACCGCACATGAACACACTCACGGAAGGGGCGGACCGAGTCTACCAACTGAAAATAGGCAGCCAGTTTTGATGCTAGCAATTTTGCAAGGCTAGCATTCAACGCTGGGAATGTGGATGCTGGGAGTGTACTTTCTTTCTACGGTCCAGCAGCTGGGGCAGGGAAAATTTGCCTGCTGCATCTCGACGGCGGTGTACTGCAAGATTTGGGCACACCGAATTCTAACAATTCAGTCCACACAGAGCAGCTTTCAGAGAGGACTGGAAAGGTGTAGTGGGATTGGAGATCCCAGCTGAGGAGGAGCAAGGAGAGGGGTCCGCCTTATTGTTTGGTGTGGGTCTTTTATGTGTGCCTGCCAACGAGCTGCATGGGCAGGTCGCCATATGCTGGTCACTTTGTCGTGCCCAAGCGCTGATGTTTTTGGCCACGCAAGATAGCATGAGACAAATATTGGCAAATCGCAGTCAGTTGGTGCGATGCTGCACTCGTCTCAAAAAGGCCCACACCAAGAACTTTTCTGCCACCTATTCATATGCATCCAGGGCTGTGTGATATTTAGCCTTGGTCATGTGGCAAAGGTAGGTAGATACTCTTCAGGAATCTATGAAACTTTTCTTCTCATTTTAACCTAAAAGTTTTCTCATAGGTTTCCGAGCTTGTACTGTATTTATTTAACTATAGGAGATAAAAGAGGAAAGGAATTCCATGATCAAACACTTTTGCTCTTTTCCTTTCCATCTCAAAATGGCAGAGGATTAAGTGGGATGGCTGTAATAGACTGGCTGATATGCATGGTAAATACGCCTCTCAAAAAATAGCATCTTTCTGCTAAATCATATTACACTATGTTGTTCTTTATGAGTAAACACTCTACACTTATTTTTGACTGCAAGTAAGTGAACTGAGATCTCACCTGAACTTGTTTGAACTTATTAGATCCTGCCTCAAGATGCTAAATTCTCTTATTGTTTAGAGTCTCCACCCTACATAAAAATGTTGCATTTCATACATAAAAATAAATAGAAAAATAAAAAATGCACTAACCTTACAATCTGGCTTCAGCCACTGGAGCCTAGGTGAAAGCAACATCACAGGCCAACATGGGCAACATGAACCAACAGGATCCTGGAAATGCTGAGGATTCCAAATCTTGTGAGAAGATGTTCCTGTATTGTGAGAGCCTCAGTTTTTCCAGGATCTCATCAGAGATCACTCTTCTGCCCCGTACACACGGTCGGAAAATCCGACCACAAAATACATCGGATTTTTTCCGGCGGATTTTGTCTGACACTGGTGTTGCATACACACGGTCGGACAAAGTTGTCGGAAAATCCGATCATTCTGAACGTGGTGACGTTTGTGGTGACGAGACTACGTAGAGGCTAGTAGCCAATAGCTTTGGTCTTGTAATGTGATCTGAGCATGCGTGGCACTTTGCCCGTCGGAATTCGCTACACACGATCGGAAAAAGTCCGATAGGACTTTGTTGTCGGAAAATTTGAGAGCAGGAGATAAAACTTTGTCCGTCGGAAAATCCGACGGAAAAAGTCCGATGGAGCCTACACACGGTCGGAATTTCCGACAACATTGTCCGATAGGACATTTTCCGTCGGAGAATCCGACCATGTGTATGGGGCATTCATGTTCCTGAGACACAATAAGAGTATATCTACACAGAGTTAGGGGTAATCCCCTCTTAGACTGTACATTTTACAGAAATATTATACTTTACGAAAGCAGAAAATTTAAGATTTACATAATCATGGTGGTAAATTTCACAATAAACTAAAATATCTGATTACTGTAAATGCACTCTATTGTTTCCCCATAGAGGCACAATATTAATGTTTGATGGAAGTGTACCTTTACGTATCTCTATGCTGCAGTCAAGTACATTTTTGCATCATGCATGTAATGAAACTTTGGTGGTATGACTTGGAAGTTATGATTGTGAAATCTGAAACTGGCTGATGAAACTTTTCAGAGGATTTCTAATCGGCTAAAAGAAATTGCAAATTAATAGATCAGTGTGTTTATTGTAGGGATGGTCCTGATGTTCGAATCAAACGTAAGTTAGACTTCGGATGTTCGTTCGTGGCAAATTCAAGCACTGCGGAGGGCCCCATAATGCACTGTGACATCGCAGTGCATTGACGGCTGCTGATTGGCCAAAGCATGCACCTGACCTGCATGCTTTGGCCAATCACAGCATGATCTGCTGTGAGAGCCATGATTGGCCAAAGTCCATGCCCCACACTATATAAGGCTGCTTACACGATGGCCGTATGTAGTGTGATACGTGGAAGAGATTGAGAGAACTTGAGGCTGCATGCTCGGATAAGGGTCTGGTATGGATATTTGGGGGAACCCATGCCAATTTTTTGTTCTACACATTGCACAGATATGCCACTTTACAGATAGACTAAGGGGATCCTGCAGGCATGATATTTAAAGGAATATTTAATTTTTATTGTTTCACTTTAAGCATTATTAAAATCACTGCTTCTGAAAAAAAAAGGTTGTTTTTAGAACTTTTTTTGCATTGATACATGTCCCGTGGGGCAGTACCCAGGTCCCCATACACTTTTTATGGCAATAACTTGCATATAAACCTTTAAATTTAGCACTTTTGATTTTTCTTGTTTGTGTCCTATAGACTTTAATAGGGTTTGCATGTTTGCTTGAACTTTTTGCATGTTCTGGTGCGAACCGAAACGGGAGGGGGTGTTCGGCTCATCCCTAGTTTATTGATTCTGCTGTCCAGACACTCAAGATATAGATACAAAGGTTTGTTAAATATTAAATATCAGTTTTTTTGTTTGCAAGGGAGATTGAAGAATATAAAATCTCTTAGGACGGAGATGACTCAGCAGAAAGCAGCTTGACATGAACAATGGAGCTCTTGAAATAAAATGAAAAAAGGTTCCTCTCTCTTTATACTGCCCCCGTGTATAGGGGCTTATACAGTGATGTACTTTATTTTAATCTCCTGATGCATCTGTGTTCCCTTGAAATACCCAGTCATGTGCCAGGGAATGAAAAAAAAATAGGTGATTTTACTGTACATGATGGGAAGATTGAAGTGAGTACAGCTTCTCTGGATTAAGTGAAAATACACTGTCTCTGATAAGCAGCTCTAAAACTCCTGAGGTTCTGGTGGCTGTTCCACATAGCACAGTTCTTTCTGGCAGGGCTGGAGATCTGATTTTCCTATGCTTCAGTTAAGCAACACAGTTCTTGTCCCTCAGCAGCCTGTGACCGGACAGTGAAAGGAAAAACAGCAGGCTGAGTGCACCTATCTGCCAATTTCCTTTCTCCTCCTATGTTAGCCCATGAGCAACGGAGCACAACCAATTGGCTGCTTGTGCTAATCCCCCCCCCCCCAGTCTGAGCTCTGCTGTAAAGGAAACTGCAAAGGGCCAATACCAAGTGAAATTCAGGTACCGACACTGCTTGCCTTAAAATACACTTAACATTCCCCGGAAAAAATTAGGACAGCTTTAACCTGAACTTTCTAAAAAGGCGCAGAGTAGAATTACCAATGCAAACAGGGTTAACATTGCAAAATGGTATGCCTACAATAGAGTACTAAATCAGGAAATATACTCACACACAGGCTTCAGCAAAATATACAGTAGATTTTCTTTATTGTAACAGTCACAGTAAATTAACAATTGTCGCACTGAAGAATAGGACAATTCAGCTGTTTTCAGTACTGTATAGTTACCAGAGTACGGTCTCTGCTGGAGGGGTGGCAAAATCTTCTATTGCCAAACTGCATGGGCTCACTAAAAGGAATCCTTTTCCCCACCAGACAATGTTTCTAACGCTATTCCTACTCACCAGGAACCTTTTCCTGTAATAAGTCCTGCCCCTGGCCCTAACCAGCAAGCTCCTTTTCCCAGCCTGCCACTCGTTCAAAGTATGCCTAAATGACATGGGATTCCCTATCTAAAGGCTCCACTATTAAGATGGCCACGTGAAGTGGGAATTGGATATCAAATCAGATACCTTCCTTTCCAGAGAGGACTAATGAAGTTCATAAGGGGACAATTCCCTTATTAGACTTATTTTCCCCTGCAGTATTGGTACAGTGCTACCTACAGGTAAGAAGAATGCCTACAAGCTCATAAGAGCAATGGCCCTGCAACTCATTAAGTGCACTAGATGGCAGTACAGCACAGTCTGTAGAGCTATGTAGCCATACATATTAGAGAATCTCTACTACTGCAGTAAACAATACAGTACATATAGCTACCAGCGCTTAGTCTCTACAGCAGTGCCTCTCACAGGGTAGGTCTGGGTACACAGGCAAACAACTAGAGGGGTCTCTGCACTGGCACCTCAGGCAAGTAGCTGGGGGGGTCCCATGGCTAGTACCACAGGTGGGCAGTTGGAGATGAAAAGCCATCCTACTTGAAATGCAGTGTGCTCTGGTAACAATTGGAGTGTTACACCCTGCAGTGGCTGGGTTTACATGGAGGCTGAGTGGTATTGGATTCCAGCCAGGGCAACAGAGGACCAAACACCTGGCAGGTGATCACCTGTGCCTAGTCTGGTGTTAACTCCCTAAGCTGCCGAGAGTGAAAAGCAGGAAAACGTATATATTCTCTAGGCGTGTCCAGGAGCCCAGAGGCTTGTGTGAGGGATTGTTAAAACCCAAGGGATTATAGAGAAAAAGAGTTAAAGAAGACAGTGCTTGCATCTGATCATGGTGAGTGAAGAGGCACAACTTAACCTTTCTACAGCAGATGTTGGTAAAGTGACCAAGTGGTGCTGCACTGCAATTGTGCCTCTTCAGCAAAATTCACACATTTTATATACTTGTGATAGGGCCAGTATAGCAAAAACATTTCATGGTCCTTTTTGTAAAAGACATTTCTAAACCATTATCATCAAAACAGTGTTTTGAAATGCAGAACTACACCATGTCTATTCTTTCAAACATTGCTAAAATTAAAGCTCTAGGCAGATATAAAAGACACAAATTAATGCAACTCTGTAATCTTTGATAAACAAACTAAATGAACAAATGTACTTTTTAAACGCAAGCAGTTTAAATAACTTAATTTATCCTGGTATCAGCTTCATGCAGTCTCTGTATAGTAAGGCCTATGTATGAGTGAAGGAAGCAGCAAAAGGATCCAATCAGTTCACATTCTTACAAGAAGTGGCTAAAAGGAGAAAAAAAGTGACAGAGAGATGAGCTCATCACTTCACATCTTCTGTTTTCACTGTCCCGTCACAGGTTGGACAACCTAAAAGAGAGAAAGTGGGTGGAATGCTACGGACCATGAGATTGTGGACATTGGTGGCAGAAAAATATACAGCTGGAAAAGGCTCTGGAAATTTAAATATTGCAACAAAAACTGGTTTTGTTATTTTATCTTATAATGGGATAATCCTATTTATCTCATTATAATTGTCTGGAGATGTTTAAAACATTGGAAGCCACATGAAACTACAGTATGGCTATGGGGCTTTGGGCATTGTTTGTTGAAGAGAACTATTCTATAGAGCAGAGGTGCGCCCAACCAGTGGCCTGGGGCCACATGTGGCCCGCGACCTCCTGCTCTGGGAGGCTGGTTGACAAGCCCAGATCACGGGTTCCCGACCCGGCATCCCAGAGCATCAGTGTTATGAATGAAGCCGGCGGTAGATGAAGCAATCGGCTGCGTAGCAGAGCAACATAAGATAATGCTTCCTGTATAGCGCCACCTCCTGTCACAGTTGGAGTGATACCAAATGCCTGCAACAGCTGGCGATACCCGAATTGAAGACTGTTATTAAAGGTATGTTTAATACTATAATCACAGTGTATATATGGGCATATCTGTTCTGCAGTGGTTACCGGGCTGCTTTCAAACTGCACTGAGCCATAGACCTCTGTTATTACCTACGGGTTTGGTGCTCTTTCAGAAAGTGTATCACACCTGCAGGATATAATATAATTCTATGGCAAAGTGCAGCAAACCCATAGGAAAGCCAGAGGTGCACTGCTCTGGGTAAACCACAGCACATCAGTGTGAAAGCACCCTTAGGCCCCTTTCACATGATTGGTCTGACCCAATCAGACCCTCCATTTACTTCTATGGAGCAGCAAATGTAAACAGACTTGTGTCCGTTTACACCTGCCTACCTTCAATCCGATCCACTAAAAGAAAAAAAAAAAGAAGAGGATCTGTCCCCTTCCATCTGGGCGGATTGGAGGGCCCATAGAGTAGAGTGGGCTGTGTCCATGTCCGTGTCCGCTCTGCATATGCGGAGTGTACATGGACCTGTCATCCGCCCACTCCACTCATTGTGGCCCGCGACAGACTACCAAGTCGCTTAAGTGGCCCTTGCTCTTCAAAAGGTTGGGCACCCCTGCTATAGAGTATGTAAGTGTAATGAACAACATTATAAACCAAGTTGTCTCTTCTTAGCATCATCTGATTTAATACAGATCAGAGCCAATGATTGTCCTGGTCACTACAAATTGCCTGTACATTGAGATTGCAGAACAGATACAACTAAGAGACCCACAATCATAGATGTGCACACAGGGTGTGCCGGTGTGCCCAGGCACACCCTAATCCCCCCATGCGCATTAGTGTTATCGTTCTGTGTAGCAACAGGAACATGGGAACGATCTCACTCTTACCGGCTCTGCCATAAGAGAAGTGTTTATCCTTTTCTCTTTCACTGTGCCAGCAGGGAGATCAATGTGCCGGGGTCATATATATGTAGATACATACACATGTATATGTGTTTGAGCTTAAAGGTGCACACCCTAATGCATTAGGCTGCGCACACCTATGCCCACAACCTACTACAGATAAACTTAAAATAAAAGATCTGATCTCCCGTTGCCCCTACATCTGTGAATATATTTGACACAGAAAAAAGAACATGGTATCATAGGAGGAGGAGGAAATTCTTTTGCTTGGGGAGCCCCTTTATAGACACAATGCTCACTTTCACGGTGTTACCAAAATCTCAATAGAAAAATAAGAGACTCCTGCATTAATATTTTCAGAACACCGAGCAGTGTTTCCATTTTACTGAAACATAAAATCCTTCACTGTAACTGACCTTTCTAATATGCTCCTCAGACCGTATAATAGATACTTAGGCATTAATGGGCCAAAAGAAACCAACCATGCTGACCTTTGGAGAGAGAATCTTCCTGGAGATTATTCTGAAAAGTTTAATCAACGAATGTGACTTTTATGATTGTAGTCTACGCATGTGGTCGGCATGCATACTGACGTCACCCAAAGGAAACACTGGGGAACAACATGAATTGGAGATGGAGACGCCAGATTTGAAAGATCTTCAATCACACATGCACTCTCCAGAGGCGATGTAGAAAAAAAACTCTGGTCAATATAAGAAATGTAAAGCTATATGATGAATAGAGATGTTTAACTTGTGTGCAGTACAAATCCATACATATCTCTTTTCATTTGTTAAAGAGGGCATATAAAACAGGAATATATGAGCTATCATTAAATTAAAGCCCAAATTAAGTCATAGAAATAAATTTAAGTCAGACAAATTTTGTACCAACAACCTCCATCTTTTACACTTCTCTTTATGCAGCGTGTTTAAATAATAATACAGGCAGTCCCCGGGTTACAAACAAGATTCTGTAGGTTTGTTCTTAAGTTGGATTTACATGTAAGTTGGAAGAGGTACATTTTTTAAGTGTAACTTCAGCCAACATTTTTTTTTATGTTTCGGATAGATAACATTGGATTTTGAAATTTTTGGGTTGTCGTGGAAACAAGGATTGCTGATAAAGCTTCAGTGGAGACACCTTTTTCCCATGATAGCTCTTACAAAAGTGAATTTTCTTTTTTTGGGGTAGATTTCCTCTCCCTTACGGTTTTCTCCCTCTGTTTGTAAGTATGAGTAGTATGTAAGTCAGATGTATGTAACTTGGGGACTGCCTGTAGACCTGTAACAGGAGAAGCAATCAGCTCAGTGAGCAGATAGAGTATTCTTGTAACTTCAAGTTTAATAAATAGGGTCGGAATGGCAAAGAATATGCATACAGTACAGATCAATGTTAAACAGAACATGAAGCTGTACAAACAGGAGTTCCTCAAAGCAATGTATCTGCAGCTCTATTAAAGATCTAAGTGGCAACACAGCACGTTCTCTATAGAACTTTATAGTAAGAGAGAATAGAGGAAAATCACTAGTTAACAGTGGCCAGTGAGCAGAGTTGCAATGGAGGCTGGCTGCCTGAACCCAGAAGAGGCAGGTGGCTTCCAATGTCTGAGGAGGATCAAGATAGGGAGGCGGGGCTTGGGCTGCTGCATCTGATCAGCAGATCACTGATCACAACACAGGTCCTGCTGGACAGGTGAGTATCTGAATCTAGGACAATGATGCATGACATGTAGGTGGAGATAAAAAAATAAAATAAAATCAGAGGAGCCACCAGGCATGTACTGACCATCGGGACTACCCAGAGTTTCCTGGTGGGTGGATAGCTCATTCGGCCGGTTTCAATGACAGCCAGTGGCGTTGTTAGGGGGTGGCTTTTGGGGCTAAGACCCTGAATCTGGGGCCCATAGCCCGAGTCCCAGGGGTCCCCAACCACAGGGCAACGGCTCATTACTGGGCTGTGGACTCTCTGCAGCCATGCGGCGGGCAGCACTGGAGAGCCAGAGAGCAGGCAGGCAGCACGGGAGAGTCAAGCAGGCGAAAGAGCAGAGTGATTACATCATCTCCCACTGCCCCGCCCTGCATCATCGCTGTTTCGCTCTCACTGTGCAGCCATGGGCAGCAGAGAGATTACATAATCTCTCACTGCCCACCCTCTCTCTGGTGACCCTGATGTAAGGAGCGGCTCTCTGGAGACTCTGAGGTAAGGGGGGCTCTCTGTGGACCATGATATAAGTGGGGGGGCTCTTTGGGGACCCTGATGTAAGTAGGGGGGCTCTCTGGGGACCCTGATGTAAGTGGGAGGCTCTCTGGGGACCCTGATGTAACAAACGTGAGTACACCCCTAAGTGAAAATGTCCGAATTGGGCCCAATTAGCCATTTTCCCTCCCTGGTGTCATGTGACTCGTTAGTCTTACAAGGTCTGAATGGGGAGCAGGTGTGTTAAATTTGGTGTTATCGCTCTCATTCTCTCATACTGGTCACTGGAAGTTCAACATGGGACCTCATGACAAAAAACTCTGAGGATCTGAAAAAAAAAGAATTGTTGCTCTACATAAAGATGGCCTAGGCTATAAGAAGATTGCCAAGACCCTGAAACTGACTTACAGCACGGTGGCCAAGACCATACAGTGGTTTAACAGGACATGTTCCACTCAGAACAGGCCTCCCCATGGTTGACCAAAGAAGTTGAGTGCAGCATCATATCCAGAGGTTGTCTTTGGGAAATAGACATTTGATTGCTGCCAGCATTGCTGCAGGGGTTGAAGGGGTGCGGGGTCAGCCTGTCAGTGCTCAGACCATACGCCACACACTGCATCAAATTGGTCTGCATCACTGTCATCCCAGAAGGAAGCCTCTTCTAAAGATGATGCACAAGAAAACCCGCAAACAATTTGCTGCAGACAAGCAGACTAATGACATGGATTACTGGAACCATGTTCTGTGGTCTGAAGAGACCAAGATAAAACATATTTAGTTCAGATGGTGTCAAGGTGTGTGGCAGCAACCAGGTGAGGAGTACAAAGACAAGTGTGTCTTGCTTACAATCAAGCATGGTGGTGGGGGTGTCATGATCTGGGGCTGCATGAGTGTTGCCACCACTGGGGAGCTACAGTTTATTGAGGGAACCATGAATGCCAACATGTATTGTGACATACTGAAGCAGAGCATGATCCCCTCCCTTTAGAGACTGGGCCACAGGGCAGTATTCCAACATAACGACCCCAAACACACCTCCAAGACGACCACTGCCTTGCTAAAGAAGCTGAGGGTAAAGGTTATGGACTGGCCAAGCATGTCTCCAGGCCCAAACCCTATTGAGCATCTGTGGGGCATTCTCAAATGGAAGGTGGAGGAGCGCAAGGTCTCTACAAGATCCGTGATGTCGTCATGGAGGAGTGGAAGAGGACTCCAGGGGTAACCTGTGATAGACATGTGCGATTAGTTTCGTACGAATTCGTAATTCGTACGAATTTTTCGAAATTCGTACGAATTTTTCGAAATTCGTACGAATTTTTCGAAATTCGTACGAATTTACGAATCCGTAGTACGAATTTTTTCGAATACGAATTCCGTACGGAATACGAAATTCCGTTTATGAATTTCGTCACCAAATTATTAGAATCCGACTACCAAATATCGAATTTCAACTAATATGAAAGAAATTATTATAGCGGATATAACGAATGATTCGAATGAATTCGAATGATTCGAATGCATTCTAATGATTCGAATGCATTCGAATGATTGGAATGCATTCGAATGACAAAGTTAAATTTTTGCAGGAAAAAAAGCTATTTAAAATCACTCGCGGCTATTGCCGGCTAATGGCTCCGTAACACAGAGAACAGTCATTCATTGATAAAAAAAAATTCAATAGCGTGGGGGTCCCCCCAAATTCAATAACCAGGCCCTTTAGGTCTGCTATGGATATTAAGGGGAACCCCAGCCAAAAAAAAAAAAATACCAGACCCTTTATCCGAGCACGCAACCTGGCAGGCCGCAGGAAAAGAGGGGGGGACAAGAGTGCCCCCCCCTTCCTGAACCGTACCAGACCACATGCCCTCAACATTGGGAGGGTGCTTTGGGATCCCCCCCAAAGCACCTTGTCCCCATGTTGATGAGGACAAGGGCCTCATCCCCACAACCCTGGCCATTGGTTGTGGGGGTCTGCGGGCGGAGGGCTTATCAGAATCTGAATGCCCCCTGTAACAAGGGGACCCCCAGATCCTGCCCCCCCCCTGTGTGAAATGGAAAAAGTACCGTACTAAAGTCTTCCACAGGGGCATATCTCAGAGATATGCCCCTGTGGAAGACTTTAGTCGAAACGCGTCGGGCCAGCTATCCTACGCCCCTCATATTGCCGAATTTTTTCATTCATTGTCTCGAGATTTTTTATTCTTTTTAATTTTCACATGCATATGTGAATAAATTCATGCTCTTTTGACCTGCACCATTGGAGTGGTCTCCATTTTTTTATCCCTTTCCCCGGTCTCCACCATCATTCCTGCGACCATCGGATGATTGTGTGTCGAGTATACTTACCTTGCTGACCGATTCAGTGCACAGTTCCGGAAATCGTTGGAGTTCCAGTCTGCGGCGGTTTTCCATAGATGCAAGACTTTTCATCTTTAAGCCTGTCTGATGTGCATGCCGTATGGTACTCACATCCAACGCTTCCGGTAAGAGTACTTACTCCTTATTCTGACGTCAGTCAAGCATATGTGTCCAGTCTGTTTCCATTGAGTTGACCAGAAGGACTTACCCTTTGATGTTATCACTTTATGGACTTGATTTATAATATTTTGTCTTCACTGGAGTTATTTCCAGCACTATTATCTGTTATATGGTTTATTCATTTTCTTGAGTGCTGTGATACACATACACTCTTGCACATGCATTAGCGCTACATTTTTGGATCTACACGTATTTTGACTTTGTTTGTTTTGTTTGTTGGCAGCTTTTTTGCATGGTTTATATTGATTAGCGCGGTTTTTTCCCCCAATTTACTCTATAGTATATACTATATACTCTATAGTATGTCTATGAAGGGGCGCATGCCCAAAAACAGAGCCGACAATTAATTTACGGGAACTGGCAATTAGCCGCAAGTGATTTTAAATAGCTTTTTTTCCTGCAAAAATGACACTTTGTGCAGGAACAGTTCTCAATATTACATATACTGAATCTGCAATTCATTTGAATCATTCGAAGCATTCGTTATATCCGCTATGATAATTTCTTTCGTATTAGTTGAAATTCGATATTTGTAGTTGGATTCGAATTGTTCTCTGTGTTACGGGAACCGACAATTCATTAGCCGCGTTAACGATTCGTAACGATTCGTAACGATTCGTAACGATTCGTAACGATTCGTAACGATTCGTAACTTGAAATTGAAATTCGATATTTGTAGTTGGATTCGAATTGTTCTCTGTGTTATGGGAACCGACAATTCATTAGCCGCGTTAACAATTCGTAATGATTCGTAACTTTACTAACGATTCGAAAAAAAAATTACGATTTATACGAAATTCGTATTTCGGATGAATTCGAACGGAATTTCGTACACGAATTCCGAATTACAATTTTTTTATATACCAAACGGAACAAAACGAAACAAAACAAATTTTTTGACAGTTCCCATGTCTAACCTGTGAAGCTCTGGTGAACTCCATGCCCAAGAGGGTTAAGGCAGGGCTGGAAAATAATGGTGGCCACACAAAATATTTGACACTTTGGGCCCAATTCAGACATTTTCACTTAGACATTGATGGCTGTGTGTTGAGTTATTTTGAGGGGACAGCAAATTTACACTGTTATACAAGCTGTACACTCACTACTTTACATTGTAGCAAAGTGTAATTTCTTCAGTGTTGTCACATGAAAAGATAGAATAACATATTTCCAAAAAATAAGAGGGGTGTACTCACTTTTGTGAGATACTGTATGCCGCCCTGTGTTAACAACTTACCACGCTAAGAGCGCACTCCGTGCACGCTCCCAGCATGGTAGCCAGCAGGGATCGGTAAGCTCCTTATGCATACTTATGATCAGGAGCTTTCCAATCATGTGACCGCTGTGATAGCCAATCACATCAGTCACATGACTCTTACAGAACTCGGAGGCGCTTGGTGCCAAGGCGTTAAGTAAAGAGTACAGTACACAAACAGCTACTTGTGCTTATGCTTATCCTCACAGACAGTGTCCCTCACATTGAAGTCCAGGCCAGTACTAATAACACAGTTGAGCAGCTGGAGGGATCCCAGGACTGGCAACACAGGAGATCAGGAGAAAGTGGCTCAGGGCTGGTAACACATGTGGGTGGATGGAAATTCAAGGTCACACAATGTAAAGGTGGCAATTAGAGAAAAACTCTACAGAGTGGCTGGGTCTTCTCTAGAAGCTGCGTGCTATTGGGCTCCAGCCAGACTGCTAGCAAGCCAGGACTAACATTGGACTGTACACCTGGCTGCAGATCAAATATCCAGCCACCATTGGTACCTTCAGGTTTGATCTATCTGAGCAGCTGAGAGTGGGATGCAGAGAAACATATGCGCTGGTCATGTCTAGTTCAGGGGATTGTGGGGAGAGAAATTAAAGGAGCTCACACCTACCCTCTGAGCATGGAGAGTGGTGGGACACTGTACTACAATCCTGATCTGATCTGATCCCATCTTTTCTCTACAATACAAGTTAAAGAGGAAGTAAAGCCTCCTCACCAAAAAAAAAAAAAAAAACGTAACCTGCAAGGCAAAGGCATAATGAGCTAGTATGCATAGCATACTAGCTCATTATGAATAACTTACCTGAGAACGAAGCCCCCGAAGCGGTCTTCATCCACGACATTCTCCGGCGCCATCAATTCTGGAGTGACCTCAGGGTCTCGCCGCTCCAGCGCTGTGATTCTCTGGAGCGGCGATGACGTCACTCCCGCGCATGCGCAGGAAAGCTGCATATCGCCGTGAACTCGGCATGCGCAGTGCGCCTGCGCGCCTCTGTCTACGGCGCATGCGACGTAGACAGCGATGCCTCTTTTTTTCTAAATATCTCCTAAACCATGTAGGTTTAGGAGATATTTATTGGACCTACAGGTAAGCCTTAATCTAGGCTTACCTGCAGGCCAAAGTGCTTTGGAAGGGTTTACTTCCACTTTAATGGGAGGGCACTTGTGTTTGTTACACATCTATGCCAGCATTAAACCGTGGATGGAGGAAGCTGAATTTTAAAACTGTATTTCCAAGAAAAAAAACATTGTGCCATCATAAAATGATGGTGTACAGAGTTATACAGATAAAAAATTAGACTTCAATTAGGCTTTAAAAAAAAAAACATTGTGCCATCATAAAATGATGGTGTACAGAGTTATACAGATAAAAAATTAGACTTCAATTAGGCTTTAAAGGATGATTCACCTTTTTCCAGAAAATAGCTTATGTAGTCAGGGGGGTCCAGTAGATATTAAAAATGCATGCAGCTTTGTAAAATGAACATTCATTTTATTGTTTTACCTGTGGGCCATTTGGATCCCCTCAGAAGCCTGGCTAAATAAATCCTAATTAGCAACTCCTGACTTGCTGCTAGGAAGCAAAATCCATTGGTTTTACTCCTGCAATGCTGGGATTGAACATCTAACGGTTTTCATGTTCTAGCAACAAGTCAGGACATGGGAAAAAAACATTGTGCCATCATAAAATGATGGTGTACAGAGTTATACAGATAAAAAATTAGACTTCAATTAGGCTTTAAAGGATGATTCACCTTTTTCCAGAAAATAGCTTATGTAGTCAGGGGGGTCCAGTAGATATTAAAAATGCATGCAGCTTTGTAAAATGAACATTCATTTTATTGTTTTACCTGTGGGCCATTTGGATCCCCTCAGAAGCCTGGCTAAATAAATCCTAATTAGCAACTCCTGACTTGCTGCTAGGAAGCAAAATCCATTGGTTTTACTCCTAGCAACAAGTCAGGACATGGGGGTTGCTAACTAAGAGTTTTTTAGACTTTCCGCGCAGGACGTGTGTGGGTTTAGGATGACAAATCTCTCTACGGCATTGATAGAAAACTGGGCACTCAAAAACGCAATTCAATGTCACAAATGTGATATAAGAAACATATATAAGCACACTCCTGCCTGAAATCAAAAGCTACTATTGCGTACATAAGATATGTTTATACCACCAACCAGCCTTATAATGCAAAATATATTGTTAACATAGGGGCAGTTCTGGATTTAATCTTTATTGCTACTATATCTCATATTGTATTAGTTATTTTCTATATGATATAAAGACCAAATAGCTAAAAAATGTATTTCTGGATCTTGAATTGTTCAATAAACTTTGGTTTAGAAAAATAAAAATAAATAAAAACAAATATAATTAAATGATCGTCTTACAAAGCTGCATAGGTTTTTATAATATCCACGGGGGGTCCCTTGACTGCATAAACAATTTTCTGGAAAAGGAGAACTTAGCCTTAAAGTAAAAGCTTACATTTCAGCAACTGCTAAATGTCACACTGCACAACCAGACAAGTGGCAAACTATTTCTAGCAGGTATAAAACACACATCCCTCTACTTTGACCAAATTCCAAAGCTAATACACTTGTAGGTCAGCGACGGTCCGTCAATAGGGGGCCCATGGGTGCCCCCCCCCAAGCTAGTCATGAAGAACAAAAAAAAAAGTGTTCCTTTAAGTGTGTATGGACGCCGGACACACAGCTGTCTATAGGAAGCTTGACGCGATTACAATCAGGTGATTGTGGCTGAGAAGCTCCATTGGGCTGTCTTTAGAGTGTCCTCGGGGTGCAAGCCATGTGCCCGGAACTGGTTATGACTAAAGTCTTATAGGCTGAAACGCGTCAACTGTTTTCATCTTCATTTGTTCACTGTGGCTTGTCAATAAAAACTACAATTTTTTTAAAGAGCAACAACCGGAGTGTGTAGTAGCACTGACATTTCTGTTTATATAATGTGCCCGGAACACTCCCACACTACAATGATTGCTCCAGTAACTGTTTTGTAATCCAGAGAACGGTAGTCGGTGCTTTGTGCTGAACCGTGGTGTCACTTCCGGTTTCCCACCACTCACTGTGTTGTGTATGTAATGGAAGGAAGCAGCAGAGCAATACCTGAGCTGAGTGGCGCCTCTCTAATACCGGACTGGTAAGCTGCTTGTCACCTTGTGCACTGATGACAGCCGCCCCTCCGCATGCACTTCCCCGCTTCTCTCTCTCCACTCCAGGCAGTCTGCCACCTGAGTCATACAGACTCAGTGGCAGACAGTACAGACTGGGCCCAGGGGTCGGGGGGTGACTGATCACGCAGCTGGAGCGTAACGTGGTACAGAGATCGGCTCGGAAGGGAGACCTGCTTCCTCCATCATCATCACTGAAGCGAATACATCCTCTGTCTGTCCTGTCCACAGAATACAGCTATATACACCCACCTTCTTCCACCTTTTTCCTTCCTGTATACATCATCTGTCCTGTTACTGTATGTATAGCTGTCAACAAGACAAATGCTGTATATCTGCAGTCAGTGATGGATGAAGGTCTCTATATACAGCAAGGAAGGTGGGTGTATATATAGCTGTATACAGGACAGATGATGTATATCTGCAGTCAGTGATGGAGGAAGGTCTCTGTATACAGGAAGGAAGGTGGGTGTATATATAGCTGTAAACACCCATCTTCCTCTAAAAACCCCATTAAAAAACACACAATAATAACCATTATTACAGTGTATTGATTTGCAGCACAATGCTACCAGTTATGAAGAGAAACTACAAGTGGGATTAAATAAAAATCCCTTCAAATTAGGTCAAATCAAGGTTGAAGAGAAATTATATGAATAAATTATTGTAAGTAGGAAGATTATTAACAAATATACATGGACACGGAAAACGCACACAATCTAGCACTATATACAGACAGACACACATGGAATTCTGCACTATATACACCTGACAAATGGCTATTTACAGTCCTGCATTACTAACAGTTACATTTTTTAGTTTGTTTGCGCCCCCTAAAAATGTTGCGCACCAGACGCCACTGTTGCAGGTAGTAGCCCTATGTGAGCTATGACCACTTTGATGTTTAGTTTAGACTGGGCTTTCCTTTCACTGCCAGTCACTGAATGGTGTTGTAGGGAGTAAAAGAAATAAAAGTATGCTGCTGCAAAGAGAAGGGATTAAAATGAACGTACAAAGCACAGGTTCACTTTTAAATGCAACAAAATCTTTTACCACCCTTTCAATGTAATCAGTTTTATCTTTGGTATTAATTACTTTCCTTCTTGCCTCAGGGGTTAAAAAGATTATATACAGGAGCCCTAAAACAATGCCTTCCAGAATTTTTCCTAGTACTTAGAAAGTACTAGAAAGTTTGCCTGTTGTCAGGTGGTAGCCTGACAAATCCAGAATGAGGAGAGGAGATGTAAGGGCTTGTTCAGACCAGCTACACTGGGCAGAGTTGCCCAACGCAGTCCCAACACAAGAAAAAGACAATTTGCGTCCTACGGCTTCATTTTACACCAACACATGGGGGGTTATTTACTAAAGGAAAATACACTTTGCACTGCAAGTGCACTTGAAAGTCGCTGAAGATCCGAGGGGGACATGCAAGGAAAATAAAAAACAGAATTTTAGCTTGCACATGATTGGATGATAAAATCAGCAGAGTTCCACTCATTTCAGATCTACCCCTTAGATTTAGAGCGACTGCACTTCCAAGTGCACTTTCAGTGCAAAGTGGATTTGCCTTTCCGTAAATAACCCTCATTTTGATGGTGTGTGCTGAAAAAAGCAGGGCACTGCATTTTTGCGCAGCACATTTCCAAGCACGGTCATGCATAGCAAGGCTCTTTTTTAATGTTCTGCCCAGAATTCCATTTTAATGAGGGTTAGCTGATCCCTTTAATCAATGTTTAATCCATCTAGTCCAGTTGTTCTAAGTGTACAAGGTGACAAACCTAGGGTTTATGCTGATATTGCTTATTAAAATAACCATTGTGACTAATAGAAATTATTCATATTTTATCAGTAGCCATGCTCCAACAGTCTACAGCTTTCAGATGTTGGCAATGAAATGTTCACATAGAGATTCTCAGGCTCAGAGGATTGATGTACATTTGTAAAAAAAAAAAAAAGTCAGTCTGTATCACACAGACCATTGGCTGCCACACAAACAAATACAAGGTTTATAGCCTCCAGTGCCATTGATTCAATAACAAGTGCAGACGACATCCGAAGCTGAAGCTGGGTATCTATTCTATGAGCTGATTTTCGGATTTGATGTGTCTATGTGGATGCTGGCTGACAGTGGTCATTTAAAGGTACCCCGTCAAGAGGGTCTTCTTTAAAAATTAGAGGTCAATACTTTTGAGTCACAGACTTGGAAAATGCATGCTGTAAATACAGTAAATGTCAGCATCTCTACACTTGATTAATCAGCTTATGAGCCAGGGAAGTTAGAGTTTTATAAGAAGCAATAGTCAGCAGTGGCAGCCTCTATGATTCTGTCATATCTAACCTTACTGTTTAAATAAATAAATAAAAACATATAGTAGGGTTAAGCTGGCAATAGATTAATCTTTTTTTGAACGACTGAACAAAAATTAATAAATCCCCCCATCCACACAATTGGGGTGGATAGAGAAATCCTCTCTAGTGGGACACTGTATTCTGAGAGTGGGACCAGGGCATTTTTTCTCAGAGAATAGGTGAAGGAACTCCCTCCTTCTGAGTCACCCCTTGTCCCTTGGTTCCACCCCCTACCCACCTCCCAGTACCATTGGCTGCAGCTGCTGATTGAGAAAGTTTTTCTAACAAGCCCGTTTGACAAAGGGCAAGGATTAGATCACTTATTATCGAGCGGGATCGGTCACACATGGATCAAAATTTGTCCGGTCTCTGCTGAACTGGAAAAATTTCTTGTTAAAGATTTTATTGAAGTTTCATGAATATGACAATAAGCTTACAAACTTTCAATGAGATAAGTACAACGTGAGCAGTAATGATATGAGGATCATGTACAATCAGTTGGATTTGAGTGAAGCAAAAAACATGATATGACTATATGTGGATTTTAAAGGGCATATAGGAGAGAAAGGGACTCGAGAAGATCTGATCTGTTGGTCCCTAAGGAAGGGCGAATGTACCTTCATTCCACCCGTCTGCCCCTAATGGGAACAAACTGTGGACAGATGGGGGCACATCTGACAAGTCGCATTATAGGACAAGTCCTAGGGTAGAAGTGTGGCACCTGGGGTAGGGATATAATGGGTAAGAAGGGAACCATAGTACAGGTACTACAATCCATTGTTATATATCAGTTGCAGACTTAAAAGAAATGATCAACCACGTAGGATTAATTGCTATATTTCCAACCTCATTGTGGGTAGTAGTTTTGCAATAAAGGGGATATCCCATTAAAATAAACAGAAGGTTTGGGAAGGGGGGGGAGAGGGGGGGAGTCTCCCAACACGGTGGTATGGCCCCTCATCAGGAAGCCCTTGAAGTAGGTAAAGAATAGAAAGAATATAATAGAATTGATTATGAGTAAGCTCTGCTGGTTTCAGGTTTAAAAGGGCAGTAGCCAGGTCAGGAGGGATATTAGTCTCTAAAGCTTTGGATGTCATAGAGAAGATTATTTTCCAGAAGTCTTGGGACACCAGACATTGCCACCATATGTGTATGTGGGTGCCTGGGGCCGAGCAGCTGGATATGATGGGACATATTTTGCAATTCTCGCAGGAACAAGGTACCACCGGGCTAGGACTTTGAAGTTAGTTTCAATTGCAATTAGGGGAGGAGGATTTGGTAGCAAGCCATATAGCACACCAGTCTACAATCTCGAACGTGCGCTCCATGTCTTGTGCCCATGTAATGGAGTAGGAAGGTGGTGCTTGTTGGGGATATTAGTCAAGTGTTGATATAGGGTCGATATTAGTCCTCTGGTGTGTGGGTTACTTTTGCAGACGTGTTCGAATTGGGTCAGCTGATTCAGTGGAGATCCAGCTCTGAGGAATGGGGTATATACATTTTTAATTTGCAGATAACGGAAGAGTTCCGATCTAGGTAGTCCGAAGGTCTCGCATAGGGTAGGAAAAGTCAGAATTGTGTTATGAGAGGTTAGTTGGTGGAGTCTAAATATATTTGCCATAGACCATGCCGCAAATGCAGTCGGAGACTCCCAAGCTGGGTAGAAAGCTGGGTTTCTGAGAAAGGATAGGAGAGGATTATGAGGGGATTGGAGATTGAAAGCATCCCTGAATGTGTCCCAGATGATCAGGGAATGCTTAGTAACAACATTGAAAATGCAAGCTCTATCTCTAGGTTGTAACCAAAACATGTTCGCTACCAAAATGGGGTCACAGTCAACTGATTCAATAGCAACCCATAGTGGCGTTTCATCTGTTGTGTGATACTTGGGAAGTTGGGCAAGCTGTGCAGCATAGTAGTAAGATGAGAAATTAGGAATGCCTAAGCCCCCACTGTGTCATGAGATTAGTCACCTTTCTCAATGGAGGCAGGCGCATACAGAGACGGAAAGCGCAAAAGGACATAACATGCCAGGGAGTCTTTAACTTGAGTAAGGTAATACTTACCGATAATGAAAAGGCAGTACTAGACAAAGGTCTCAAATTCGCCCCCCCTCAAAAACTAAACAAACTTGGAACCTTCATAGATGTCCATAAATTTGTAAGAAAAATAAACATTCAGAGATAATGTTTTAATGTTTAGATAAATCCGCCTACATGAATGAAATGTACAAAATCCTCAGTGATGGAAATACATACAAAGAATTATCCACCGACCCAACACTAAAATACAAAAAAGACCTTACAGAGCTGGTAACTAAAGGGTTTGATTCTTTTATTCTAAATCGCAAAGAAAAAGATTTTTTGATTCCACTTGCACCCCGTATACCCACTATTTATTACCTACCTAAAATTCACAAAAATGCAACAGAACCTCCAGGACGCCCAATTATCAGCGGCATTGATTCAGTCACTTCAAGAATCGGGAAATACATTGATCATTTTTTACAACCTATAGTTCAAAAAACACCATCATATTTGAAGGACACTAAACATGCCATCAATAAGCTATCATCAGTGCCCATTGAAGAAAATCTCATTATGGCTACCGCAGACGTAGCCTCTCTGTACACTTGTATCGTGCACTCGCATGGACTAGAGGCCGTTGAAACCTTTTTGAAACGGGAACCGACTCTCATCAGAAGGCAAACTAATTTCATTATGGAACTCCTCACTTTTGCAACAAACCACAACTATTTCTGGTTTAATGGGCAATTTTATTCACAAGAGAAGGGAGTGGCCATGGGAGCCAAATTTGCCCCTAGCCTGGCGAACATTTTTATGGCCAAATGGGAGGAGGATGTCATCTATGCCACAGCAAGACCAGAATTGAAACTATGGGCCAGGTATATTGATGACATCCTCCTCCTATGGAAAGGATCACAAGAATCCCTAGAAAACTTTTTCTCCTTTCTTAACAATAACGATCGCGGCATTATACTGACCCATGAATCAAGTCGTACCAAAATTAATTTTTTAGACTTGGAAATTCAACTTACTGATGATATTTTAAAATTTAGCACTCATTTTAAAACAACGGATCGGAATGGATTCATCCCTACCGACAGCTGCCACCATAGGAGCTGGCTCAGATCTGTCCCAAAAAGCCAGTTCCTCAGACTACGGAGAAATTGCACAGATCTGGACACTTTTAAGTCGCAAGCCAGTACCTTACGCGATCGGTTCAAAGAAAAGGGATATAATATGGAAGAAGTAGACCAAGATCTAAAAAGCGCAGTGGAAACGGATAGAACAACACTGTTGGTAGACAAACCTAGAGCTGTTTTGGATGACAAATTCAAATGGTCTTTTCTAACTGGTTATTCAGTCCAACATAAACAGATTAAATCCATACTAACCAAACATTGGAATATTTTAAAAAATGATAAAGTTTTAGGCCCACTTCTACCAGAAAATGCTAGAGTGATATATAAAGGGGCACCCTCGCTAAAAAGCCAAATTGCCCCAATGATTATTAACCCTCCAACTAAACCATCCTTTTTTCATAATCTCATAGGATATTATCCATGTAAAAAATGTATAGTCTGCCATTACAATGTGAAGGGAAGATGCACGACTAAAGAATTTGAGTCTTCAGTAACTAAAATAAAATACCCTATTAAACATTTTAGCACATGCGCCACTACGCATGTTGTATATTTAATTACTTGTCCATGCTCAAAACAATATATTGGCCGTACTATACGTTCCTTCTCAACAAGAGTATCGGAACACATTTCCAAAATAAAAAGTGGGAGTATTAAACATACGGTACCACGGCATTACCGCCAATACCACAATAGAGACCCCAGAGGCACTCAGTTTACAATAATCGATAAATTTACAGCGCCTTGGAGGGGAGGAGCCAAAACCAGAGGGGTCTCACAACTTGAAACTTTTTGGATCTATCAATTGCAGTCGCATTTTCCGTCAGGGATGAACATAGACTGGGATATAAACGCATTTATTAATAAAGCATAAGCAATATCCCAGATCTGAAATTAATGTAACATCTCACCCATGAATACACATATTTTCACGATGTAATATAATACCAACCTACATCCAACTATTTTAGGTTTTATTGCATTTTTAGGTATATGCCATTACAATTTTTATTGTAATTTATCATTTTAAGGCGTTTTCCGAGTCAACTTTTAGGGAATCTATCCATTCATATATATTTTTTACATGTTTATATACATTTATACCCGTATATTAAGTTTTTTTATATATGTATACACATAGATCTTAAATTACCCATCCATAAACATTTTTAATACAAATGATTTTAGGGCTCCTTTTATTGTTGGTCATACTATGCAGTTCATTTTATATATGTATTCTTGTCATTTTTATATCACCCATAAACATTTTTAATATAACATTACTTTTAAGGCTTTTTTAAGTGCTCGGTATAACATGGAGTTTATTTTATACATGTATAATGGTATGTATGATAATGTGCTTATAATGAGCAACAAGTGTTACCCCAACGTGGTACTATGATTGGATTCGATTTATTATCCTGGGGACATACAAGTATCTCCATAGATTGCCACCCATTATATCTAAATATATTCCTCCCCTTTTGTTGTGGGTCCGGCTTTTCCATAATGAGCTGTTTAGTCTTAATGAGTCCCGGGACCTCCAGTCTCCGCCCCTGGTGTCAGCAAAGCACGATCTGCAGCACACCATGTGACTCTAGAATACATACCCACAATAGAACCATTAGCAAGTGAGAACGAGGCCTGGTTCTATTTGCACTTCCGGGATATGACGCAATCGCGTCAGACTAGCCCCGCTCTAAAACGAGGCTTGGTCTTCTTTAAACAACACAGCAGAGCGTCTATGCGCCGCCGCTCTGCTCTATCCACAACGAGGCTTGGTCTAAACAGGCGGTCACGTGGCTTAGAGCGGCGGTGACGCAGTGACGCTCGAGACCCAGCTTACAAACAAGCTAGCATTCTTACTGATGTTTTTCCACATTAACAAGTGGGAAAAACACAAATTACTTAACATATTAAACATTATGGCTTTATCCCCATAGTTGCCCCACTTCATTTTAAATAAAATTAAACTGAAATTTCGCCAGACCGGAAGTGATGTCACTTCCGGTCTTCACCATAATTTTTTCACTTTGGGGTCACACTCCCTATAAATGCGTGCTGCTTGTACATGTAGTCCACACCCCAGACGACGTCTATGCGGACGAAATGCGTCGGGTGGACTACAAGGACAGCACCACGCCATCTCCAATTTTAAAACAGGCCTGTTTTTAACCATCTAAATGTGAGTGTTTTTAATCTGTTTTATAACATTAAAAACGTTTCCAACGGTATTATGCTATGCAAGCTTTTTTCTTTTAATATGACCGCATAATACGCTTGACAACACGGATCTTTGACGCTCATTTCCCCATCTGATACCTACCTTCCTGATGACCACTGACCCATGTGGTACCTGAGAAAGTTTGGGAGTCACCATGCGGAGCTGAGATTTGCCAGTGCTTAAACGTCAAAAGCTTTTGCGACTTGTGAGGCATACGCCTTTTCAAGTCCAATCTATCCGGTAAGCCTTATTCTATTGGGCCGAGAGCCATCAGACAACCACCACTTCACCATCACACTGAACGGAGCCATCCGCTGCTACAGTGTTATTCACCGGATCACTAATCATTGCTATGGACTTCACCCCTATACACTTATATGTATAGTTTTCTCACCTAGCACCTACTACCTCAATAGTTATTTGAGTTCATAATATCACCAATATTCATTCATAAACCCTTACGATTTTATTCATCACAAGATTTTATTTATCACGATATTCTTACCACGGTATACAACCATTTTGATTTCTATTCACCTATTTTTAATCACATGTGTTTGCGTACCCTTTCTTCTCAGTCTTCACGACTGTTTTTACATTTATTTTTATTCATTTATTATTATTCATTTATTTTATTCAAATTTTTATGTGGTTTTACATATAGTTTTGTACTTATACAAATTGAAGGCATTAGAGGTTGGCAATCTCCCCCTTCTCCCACTCCCCTTTCATCTGTATATCTTCCACATAAAAGTAATAAGTGTAAACGGACCACAATAGTAACTTTCTTTCTGAAGTACTAGTTCGCTCTCAGCGCTGCATTAATATACATATCCATTCCCTACAACCGATAATCTTTCGGCAATGCCAGCAGCTTCCTCAATTTAAGTATATACAGCGCAGTATTCACCCCCCTTTTTCTACCTTTCTCAATGTTAAAGCATTAAATCCATCTTGCTGTCCTTGACGGGGGAGAGCGGCTATTGCTCTTTGGAGCAGACCAGGTGGAACATTACAACTGATCATTGCTGATACCAGGCGAGTTTGACCCCTATAATTTGGGGTCCATCAAGTTCGGTAAGAGGCCATCTGGCTTGTTTAGCTTACTTCTCTGTCCAGATTCTAAGCATTTGACCAGTCACCATTGCAGATTGTGAGGGGCAGCATCAGAAGTTGCTTTCACTATCACCTTGTTTCAAATTCATTTTTTTCCTGTTGGGACTTTTTTTAATATATCAAATATAAGTATTCCTTGTGGATTTTTTATCCTAAAGTTTACCTTTTTTTGGGACTCTATTTAACACGATCATAATTAATCAATTGTAGATTATCTTACTCACCTGATATGTTGATTTTATTCACTCGCATTGTATATTGTGTTTGCAAGATTATGTACTGATGTGTTTGTTTGTTTTTTTGTGCTTTAATGGCAGCTGTGACATCAAGGTCCATGATCGGACTCTCAAGTATATCCTGTGTATTGGAAGGGTGATGCAGGAGAAAAGAGCTTCGGCTTTAGTAGAGTCAAAGTTCTAGTAGGGGAGTAAAGTTTTGCAAGGTTGCACTGAAATACCTAGAGAATCTTGACAGGGTTGCTAGTGTAAGCATTATTGGGGTTGTTTTTAGCCGTATGGATGTCTTGGGGTGGTGGATCGCCTGTAAAGTGCAAGCCATGGGTGTGTCGGGTTTGTTGGCCCTAAGGTAGGTATTGTGTTGATGTTTGCATATGAATTTCTCGGCAGAGTCAGTGAGAAATAAGTCAAAGTGAAGTCTGGCCCTTTCCAGCCGTGCATTGGTGTTAGCGTTGGGGGAGGACTGAAATGCTGCATGGCATGCGTTAAAGGTGGCTTCTAGTTGCTGGAATAATATTTTGAGATCACCTTTAAGGGCTGCTGCCTGTTGGATTAACCTGCCACGGATAACACTTTTGCAAGCTTCCCAAAGTGTAGCAATATAGTCTATAAGGGCTAATTCGATGTCTAGACAGTGAGATGGGTGGGAGAGAATAGTGTTGTTAATACTCCAGGATGTGTCTTGCGTTCTAGGGATTGGGGAGGCTATGGTGGTGCATACTGCACAGTGGTCAGTACACGAGAAAGGTGTGATGACAGAAGAGATGATTTCCGGGATCATGCTATTGGACATGAAGATGTGATCTATGCGCGAAAAAGATTTGTGCGGGTGTGAGTAGTGCGTATAGCGCTTACTAACTGGGTTACGTTTGCACCAGGTGTCAGCTAGGTTATGTGTGGATATCAGGTGTTGGAAGGTTTGTTTATTTGGAGTAGATGGTGAGGTTGGAGGTAATTTGTTGAGGAACGGGAAAATTGTCAGATTGGAGTTTCCGCAGAGAACTACTGTACCAAAGGTGTGTTTGTCAACCACCTGAAAGCGATGTGAAAGAAAGGCTATCGGGCGCTTATTGGGAGCATAGTACGACATTAACATAAAAGATGGCCAGTAAGAATGAGGTATCTACCCTCTGGATATTTGACTTGTGAAGAGAGGGTGAATGGCATAGAGCGATGGAAACCGATAAGAGTCCCTCTCTGCTTTGTTGTGGCTGAAGCAGCATAGAATTGGAGGTAAGACCTACTGAGGAATTTAGGGGAGGATGTGTCATTAAAGTGGGTCTCCTGTAGGCAAATAATGTGAGCCTTAGTGCGCTTATCAGTGACATTAAAGCCTTGAACATTCAAGGAGAGAATGTTTATGGGGGCCATAATAACTCTGGGGCTGATCTGAACGTGTAGAGGACATTTCCCAAGGAGAGAGCCGCAACTACCTTGGGGGGGGGGGAGGGAGAAGAGGGGAGAAAAGGTTAGAAAGAGAAAGAACAAAACAAAATAGCACAAACCTATTAGGTGCAATGTACATTAGTGTATAACTTGTTAATAACAGGATATGGGAACGTCCCAGGGGAGTGTCAAGCGATCCCGTGGAGGCTCTGAGGCTGCCGTTAGATACCTGCATAATAAGGGCAGGGGTCCAAGGGAAGTTAATGGAGGAGCAAAAAGTTCCGGATGGGGAACAACACTGGAGAGAGCAACTAAAAAATAAAATCTAAAGATAACAGCATGGCTAAACAGTAATCTATCATGCATAAGTGAGCAGTAGGACTGCAATGAAAAGGAAAGATGGCCTGTTTCTATCCTTAGTCGACATCATAGGTGTGTGCAGCCTATTGCATTAGGGTGTGCACCCCAAATTTTTTTAAATGTGGATGGTGTTAGTAGAGCAGTGAATGGTGTCAGTAGAGCATTGGACTTGGATGGTGTCAGTAGTTTTTTTATTTTTATTATTTTACTTTTTTATTAGAAAAATGTAATTTAAAAAAAAAATTAGGAGCCCTGCTGGGGGCTTTGGTTAAATATCAGTAGGGAGAATCTGCGCACGCCTATGGTCGGCATACCTGTAGAAAGAAGCTGGCTATTGGGTTAAACCAATGCTAACACCACCCTACTTCCAAGTTACTAAAGGGGAGAGGGATGTCTGAGGTAGAGTAGGGTAGAGAGCATCGGTGCAAGGCAGATAGGAGCAAAATCTACAAGCTAGGCATAACCTGGGGCCTATGAAGCCACTGTGATGAGACTCAGGCTCAAGGGCCTCTGAAAATATGGTCTGGGCCTTTAGGTTAAGTTGGGGTGACCCAGCTGTGGAAGTTCAAGTTGGCGGGTGGGACCTGCCCAGTGGAACCCAAGCTGTGCATATTCCAGGGGATGTCTCAGGAGTGAAGACATAGTTCACTGGAATAATTCCGCTAGGCTGTCGCCTGAGAGAGTTCCATCAGCTCACGTGGGTCTCAAAAGGAAATGGTTGACACAAAGCAAAACCACAAAATGGGGCCACTCCATCTGGTCCTTATTGGAGGGTGTAGGGTTATCGAATCGTCTTCATTTATAGAGATTCTGCCGTGTGGGATCTGGATGGCTTAAGCCGCCCGCCGTTTTTTTGTAGGTCGAGCGAGAGGCTGATTGCCTGCGAGAGGAATCTCTGTGGGGGGTGTCTCCCAATAGGCCCCCGGTCTGTCAGGGCGGACTTCAACTCTTCAGCCATGCGGCAAACATATTTGGTTTCCAGATGTGTGAACAAAACATAGAATGGAAACCTCCAGTGGTATGCAATTTAGTTGCGTTGAAGCACCTGCAGGTGGGGTTTAAGAGCCCGTCGTTTAGCCACCGTGAGCAGGGATATATCTGCAAATAGCTAATAGGCATGACCCTGGAATGACAGGGTGTCTTTGCCTCTTGCTGCTGCCAATAGCTGTTCCTTAGTGCAGTAGTAGTGGAACTTAGCTATAATGTCCCTGGGTGGGCCGTTGGTTTTGCGTGGGGACAAGGCCCTGTGCACCTTATCCATCTCCAGTCTGTCCACTGAAATTCCAGGTTGCAGCTCCTGGAATAAGGCAAGCATGGTGGCTTGCAGATCAAGCACAGTCTCTGGAATTCCTCTGATCCTTAAATTATTCCTGCAGTCCCTGTTCTCCTGGTCCTCAAGCCGCGGCTGCAGAATCATGTTTTCCTCCTTGAGGTTTTTTAATTCTGCTGTGTAAATCTGTGGTTCTCTAGTTCATACACTCTGAACTCTAGCTCTGCTGTTCTTTGTCCCTGATCTCATGTGTCAGCTTGTCTGTAATGTGGTCTGATGTCTGTTTAAGGGCCTTGTGTAGCATCTGTTCAAACTGTTTGGACATGCTGGATTGGATGGCAGAATCAGACTCACCAGCATTGTCCTGTGGCTTCAGGTTGTGGAGTTGCAGCTGTGCCTTAGAAGAGCGCGGTGTGCTGGGCAGTGAGGAGGCAGCAGGTGCCATCTTGGCAGAGGGCCAGGACAGAGCGTCCTTGATGTTGCCAGTCTTATATTTGGTTTTGGGGCCCCCCCAGGAGCAGTGTTCTCTGTGGAGCTAGAGGAGTTTGCGGGAGTCGTTTGTGAGGCCGCTGCTGCGGGTATGGCTCCGGTTTGGTTCCCCGTGGAGAGGAGCTCTAAGCTTGCATAACCACTCGGTCAGGCTCCGCGCATGCGCCCCTCGACCTGGACAAATTTCAATCCATCTATGGGCCAGCTTTAGTGCAGAATTTTCGCTGTCAGACAAAACTGAAAGCGCAGGCAACAATAGTACAAATTGTGTTTGTTGGCTTATTTGTTTGCTTGGACCCTAGCAATCTTGTCACGACTCTTGAGACTCCCCCTGTGGTCCAAAGAGAGACATTTTATTTTCTTTGCAAAAATAGGAAATAGTAATTGACTCAGTTTATTGTAGATATATACTACATTACAACCACATATGTACATAACGTATGTTTTAAATGCTATTTCTTTTGTATTGAAATGCATTGAAAGGTACTTCAGTTATATGGAGCTTAATCAAATAAACCATAAATCTTTATTTCATCTGTCATAGTTAATCTTTAGCTCCAGGCCCATTAGTCCCATAATCATTGTTGTTCTGCACTAGAAACCTGTCAATTCTACTTTAGCTTTGGCATTAGGTAATCAAAGCTCACCCCATGTGTTACTTTATAGTGAATATTTCACTGTGTTTTCATAATGTTATGATTTATTTTCTAAAATAATGCATAAGCATTATTTACTTGGAACACATTATTGTTACAAGCAGCAGATGGAGTCTTGGGGGTGTTAATAGAGTTTGGAGACTGGGGGCTGGAGTGCTGTCAGTCTTTTAGAGATTTTTCAGTCACCCTGAACCCATCCCTCACATTTGTTCTATAATTTATTACATCTGATTGATTAGGTATGACAGCAGAACTGTATTATCAGGATCCTGGTCACAACCAACATCTGGATATCACATCCCCTCACTAATTTACTGCCAGATGCTGCCTAGACAATATCCGTAGTCACTTTAAAGTTGAATTCCAGCCAAAAATAAAAACAAATTAATGTAGTTATATGATCATTAATAATCATTAAATGCATTTTAAATGGAACTAGTGGAAATGGTGGAATTTCTATTGATATGATGTTGGCAGCACATTGGCCCAAGTGGTTAGCACTTCTGCCTAGCAGCACTAGGGTTGTTGGTTTGCTACAACAGTTTGCCCTTGGGATTTTAAATGAGGCGCGGTACGCCCAATGATGAAATATAAAATGCAGATTAATTGATACATACAATGTCAACAAATAAACATGGACAGGTACCATATTGTGAAACAGATTTGTGATGTTACACATAATATATTATATTTCAAGGGTAGGTACAGTATTCCATAGAACCATTCATAGTAGGTATGTGAATGCATCCTAGTATCCCGATGTGTTTCGTGAACAACCGTTCACTTCCTCAGGGGTTAATGCAAACACAATATCTGTGAAATAAAACAGTTTAAGGTACGGTGCCTTGAAAAAATATTCATACCCCTTGAAATGTTCCACATTTTGTCATATAACAACCAAAAACATAAATGTATTTTATTGGGATTTTATCTGATCGACCAACACAAAGTGGCACATAATTGTGAAGTGGAAGTAAAATTATAAATGGTTTTCATTTTTTTTTTTTACAAATAATAAAGAAAAATGTGGTGTGCATTTGTATTCAGCCCCCCTGTGTCAATACTTGGAATAACCACCTTTCGCTGCAATTACAGCTGCAAGTCTTTTTGGGTATATCTCTACCAGCTTTGCACATCTAGAGAGTAACATTTTTGCCCATTCTTCTTTGCAGAATAGCTCAAACTCTGTTAGATTGGATGGAGAGTGTCTGTGAACAGCATTTTGTAAGTCTTGCCACAGATTCTCAATTGGATTTAGGTCTGGACTTTGACTGGGCCGTTCTAACACTTGAATATGCTTTGATCTAAACCATTCCATTGAAGCTCCGGCTGTATGTTTAGGGTCGTTGTCCTGCTGGAAGGTGAACCTCCGCCCCAGTCTCAAGTCTTTTGCAGACTCTAACTGGTTTTCTTCTAAGATTGCCCTGTATTTGGTTCCATCCATTTTCCCATCAACTCAGACCAGCTTCCCTGTCCCTGCTGAAAAAAAGCATCCCCACAACATGATGCTGCCACCACCATATTTAACGGTGGGGATGGTGTGTTCAGGGTGATGTGCAGTGTTAGTTTTCCGCAACACATAGCGTTTTGCTTGTAGGCCAAATAGTAAAATTGTTGGTCTTATCTGACCAGAGCACCTTCTTCCACATGTTTGCTGTGTCCTCTACATTGCTTCTCACAATAGGCAAACTGGACTTCTTATTGATTTATTTCAACAATGATTTTCTTCTTGCCATTCTTCCATAAAGGCCAGGATTGTGGAGTGCACAAGTGATTATCAGTGCAAATGTCCCACTGAGGAAAGTCCCTTATCAGCTTTCCGTTCTGAAGGACGTTATTTGAGGTCTAGTCAGAACGGTAAAGCCCCCACTCAGTAGGGGTAAATGCAGAGAATGCATTAAGGTAAAAAAAACTTTAGGCACAGTTTACACTGCTGCAACATGAAAGTCGTGCAACCTTCAATCCGACTTCGGTCCAACTTCTGTGAGACTTCCATGCGACTTTAATGAACAGGATCCGATTTTGATCTGACTTTGAGATGAGTGCGACTTGTCCTTTGACCAACCAAAACAATTCCTTTGGTTCTGGTATGGATGAAACTTCACGCCAAAAAAAAAAAAACGTGGGACCCGCCCCCCCCCCCCCCAAAATCCATACCAAGTCTTTTGGATCTGATATAATTCTTAAGGGGGAACCGCATGCCAAAATGAAGAAAAAAAACTGTGCGGACCCCCCCCCCCCCAAGACCATACCAGACGTCTGGTATGGATTTCGAGGGGAAACCCCACGTCAAAATATTTAAAAAAATCAATACCAGACCCTTATCTGAGCATGAGGCCCGGAAAGAGGGGGGCTGAGCGAGTGCCCCCCCAACCATACCAGGCCAACATGGGGGGGGGGGTGCTTTGTCCCCATGTTGATGGGGACAAGGGCCTCTTCCTCACAATCCTGTCCGGTGGTTGTGCAGGCAGGGGGCTTATCAGAATCTGGAAGCCCCCTTTTAGAAAGTAGGCCCCCCAGATCCCACCCCCAATGAGTATTGGGTACCCTGCTTTTTAGGGGTGAATGGGATACTCATTCACATGGGGGGGCTGGGATCTATTAAAGGGGGCTTCCAGATTCCAATAAATGCCCTGCTTGCATCAAGGCCCTTGTCCCTATCAAGCACCCCCCATGTTGAGGGCAAGAGGCCTGGTATGGTTCAGAAGGGGGGGCACTCACTTGCCCCCTCTCTTTCCTGGCCTGGCGTGCTGCAAGCTTGGATAAGGGTCTGATATGGATTTTGGGGGGGCACACTGTTTTTTTATTTTGGCGTGGTGTTTACCCTAAAAAATCCATACCAGACTGAATGGTTTGGGGGGGGGGGGGGCAACGCTGTTTTTTTTTTTTTTTATTGTGAAATGCTAACATTGCACACACTTGTAGCATACCACAAGTCAGATCAGTTAAGATGGTGATTAGACTTGGATGTGACTTCCATTCAATTATATGGGCTGAATTCACACCCAAGTCGGACCAAAGTTGTTCAGGAACCTTTTCCAAAGTCGGATAAGTTAAGACAGCTCTCATAGGGAATCATTGTTTTTTACATGTCATGCGACATGTGCTCTCAAAGTTGGAGGGCATGTCACACTAGTGTGAACTGGGCCATAGCCTTTACAACCACTTTAACCGGGGGGCACTGGAGGGGAGGGGCAAAGAGGAAATTTTCTTCAGAGCCAGTACTAAAAGTTGGGCTAGTAGCCCTGACTGAAGTTACTTCACCACATCAAAGTGTAGTCAGTGATGCACGGGGGCATTATGCAGCTAAATATTTCTTATTGAGACCCACAAGGTGTCTAGAAGAGGTAAATCTTCCTGCACCAACTTCCTTTGCATCTCCAGATTGTCATGTAGCCAAATGCAAATGCCACAAAGGAAGATGATGCTGGAAGTTGTAAAAAGGTGTGTCACAATAAATTATTTACTTTAGTTATATGTACCTTTTAACAAGTTTACCAAGCAGTGGAGCACACTTTGGGTGTTACACTTTCTTTGGTACATAGAAATCTGTCCTTTGCATGATTTGTGTTAAAAGAGACGTCTGGACATACAAAAAAAACAAACATTTATACTCACTTAGGTGGATGCAGCATCAATCCGATCCTGCATCTGTCCCCTGAGAGCTGTACACTGAGAATTGAGTGATGAAACATCTCTGATCACTCAGTTCTCCCCCTCCCCTGTGACCGGTTCTCTGCGGTTCCCCTCCAGCGATCACTGGAACACTGCAGAGGGGGCGGGAGGGGCTGGTTCAGGCTCTTAGAGGATCACTAGGGGGCTGAGCCAGGTACTGGTCCAAGCATCTCGGTGGATCCCGACCATATGGATCTTTCCCGAGCCTGGACCAGCTAAGTGACATCCGCCGACAGCAGACTTTAGTTGGCTGAAAACGGGTCACAGGAGTGCAGAATGAACTGCACTTCTGTGATCTGCAGGAGAAGTACATCCCAAATAGCTTTGGCCATACTTCTTCTTTAAGTCACCCAGGCCAAAGGTTTCCAGCCCTCCCCCAAGCCCCACTCATCAAGGGGATTCACTGTTTATCAGGTCAGTGAACAACCCATCTTGTGCTTTTCTCATGTGTATTTTATTCCTATGGAACCATCTGTATAGAAAAACAATGTGTATGCCTTGTCAGATTTATTTAGATAACAGTATCTGTATCTGCACAGTAAGTTTCATTTCTTAGGAAAGTCTATAGTTGGAGGGGTCATTTGAGTGTATTTCATTACATCCCAATGCAGCAATAGACATGCTGCTTCAAAAGTACTGTACAAATTACCCAGTAAAAGATTCCAAGAAATTCAGCTATGGGCTGCAAACAGTGCTGTATTTAGGCCTAGGCCGACAAACTTTGCAGTACATGAACTTTCGTTTGTAGCATGGATCACTTTATCGCAATATCATGATCTCTATATTAATAACTTTCACTGAATGTGGACTTTTTAATGAGTTTGTATTGATTTCAGCATGTGCAAAGTGCTCCATGCATGCTGAAATCAATGCAAACTCCTTAAAGAGGTGGAGGCTGCACTGATTGACACTGATTAGGCAGCACTCTTAAGCTGCACTGATAAGTCAGAACTGATATGCTACAGTGATGGGCACTGATGAGGCCGCACTGATGGCCACTGATAACCTGAACTAATGAGGCTGCATTGATGGGCACTGATGAGGCTGCATTGACGGGCACTGATGAGGCTGCATTGACGGGCACTGATGAGGCTGCATTGACGTGCACTGATGAGGCTGCATTGACGTGCACTGATGAGGCTGCATTGATGGGCACTGGTGAGGCTGCACTCATGGGCACTGGCGAGACTGCCCTGGTGGGCACTGGTGAGCCTGCATTCATGGGCACCAGTGAGGCTGCATTGATGGGCAGCAGTGAAGCTGCGCTGATGGGCACCGGTTGAGGCTGCACTGATCAGCACCGGTGAAGCTGCGCTGATCAGCACCAGTGAGGCTGCGCTGATGGGTACCAATGAGGCTCCATTGATGGGCACCGGTGAGGCTGCATTGATGGGCACCGGTGAGGCTTTGCTGATGCGCACCGGTGAGGCTGCCCTGAAACACACCGGGGAGACTGCATTGATGGGCACCAGTGAGGCTACATTGATGGGCACCAGTGAGGCTACATTGATGGGCACCAGTGAGGCTGCATTGATGGGCACCAGTGAGGCTGCATTGATGGGTACCTATGAGGCTGCATTGATGGGTACTGATGAGGCTGCATTGAAGGGCTGTGATGAGGCTACACTTGGTACCCACTTTTAATGTAGAGAGAGGAAGAGGTGGAGCTCTAAGACTAAAAGGTGGAGCCTAAAAGGAAAGGGGTGTGGTGTACAGATGACAGGGCGTGCCTTAAACTAAAAGGGATGTGGCCTTGACAAGAAAGGGTGGGTCATATTTAAATTAGGGGTGCATGTGTTTAGTCAGGATTAGGGCAGCACAAAACCTAAAGGAGGAGGGGATTGCTTTAAGATACTTAGAACAAACTAAGCTCAAATGCTTAGTAAAGGTTATATCTACTCAATAGTATTAGACTGATTTGTATTTCAGGTTTATAACCACTTTAACACAATCTCTTCACCTGAGAGGATACTTTGATAGGCTGATGTTATCGGAGCAGGATCTGATGAAGGGGTTGGCTGATAGGCGGGACAGCCGTCTAGGCGCCTTTAGTAAACTGATAGGAAGGTCCTTGTCCTAAATCTTCCTAGATAGCAGAGCCAGGTGTGGTATTCCTGCACTATCCCTCTATGATTGGAACCTCTCCCTAGTGCTAGGTACACTGACTGTCCCTAGCCAGCAGGGATCCTGTACCTACACTATCTATTTGCAGTGAGGCAGTTCTGTTCTATTTATTAGCATTGCTCTCACTTAAGATGGCCACAGAGGTCAGCCAGGGCGGCAGCATCCAAACAGACTGCTGCTTCCCAATGATACTTACTGAGGCTTCGGAGGAACAAAGCTCCTCTCAACCTCCATTCCCTTCTGTACAGTGGCCAGCTGAACGGCACCACCTATAGTGGGGAGAGCAAACAGCATGTGCCTACAAGGGTGACAGGGGATGCAGAGTTGAGTGAAGCGGAAGAGAGTCACAGCTGATGCAGAAGTGAGCAGCGCTGAAAGATGGTGGCAGTAAATGCAGAGCTGGGCAAAATGGAGAAGGGTGGCAGTGGATACAGAGGTGGAAAGTGCTGAAAGGTGGTGGCAGGGGATGCAGAGATTAGCAAAATGGAACAAGGTGGTAGGGGATTTAGAGATGAGCAAAATGGAAGAAGGTAGCAGGGGATGAAGAGGTACACAGTGGTGGACGAGCGTTACAAAGGTGAACAATGTTAAATGAGGGTGGCAGGGATGCAGTGGTGAGTAGTGTTGCAGTTCCAGTGTGGTTCACATTAGGGCTCCAGATGTCCAGGTAAATACCCAGGACCCTTGAGACATGATGGCCTGTGCCACCTAAGGAAAGTTTTGCGAGGGGGGTCCACTCTCAACTACCAGGAGGGTGACTCCCTTTTCTAACAACCACTACCTCCTAGGCCACTCAGGTTTGCTCTTGTTACTTTAGCTTACATCCCCCTGGTATTGGCTGCACTTTAAAAATTACACTCACTTAGGTTTCCACATTGATTACTAGGGTTGAACCGATACCACTTTTTTAAGACCGAGTACAAGTACCGATACTTTTCAAGTACTCGCCGATACCAATTACCAATACCTTTTTTTAATGTCATGTGACAGTAGCACTGATGGACACTCATAGTTGGCACTGATATGCTGGCCCTGATAGGTGGCACTTATGGGCACTGATATGCTGGCTCTGATCGGTGGTTTTATGGGCACTGATAGGTGGCACTTATGGGCAATGATAGGTGCAACTGATGGGCAGGCAGTGGCAATGAAATGATGAGAGACAGTCAAGAACAGTCAAAGTTCAAACTTTCTTGAGTATACAAGTGCTGCGATGCCCATCTTGGTACACCCTGCACTCGGCCTCAGTAAGCCAGCAGTTAGAAGGCAGCAGCGGGCATCTTGTTACACCCAGCTCAAATAGTTAGTGAACTATATGGACTGGGTGTAACAAGATGTCCACTGCCACCTTGTGACTGCTGGCTTACTGAGGTCGAGTGCAGGGTGTACCAAGATGGGCGTCGCACTGTTCAATCTCCGGAGACTGGGGCTGTCACTTCCGTTAATGAATGTGACGACCCGGGTCACCGATTCTGATGGCTGTGAGTGCGACCCGCACCACTGCCCCAGGCCAGCTTACCTTCCGCTGCTGCCAGCCCAGGACTCGCTCTCCACTGCCAGGACTCACTCTCTGCTTCGCCCACTGACTTCCAGGAGCCGCCTCTTCATACAAAAAGTATTGGGTCAGGCATTGGGAGCATTTGCCCGAGTACAAGTTCTCAGGCAAATATTTGGTACTGGCACCGATACCGATACTAGTATCGGTATCGGTGCAACCCTATTGATTACCATTCTAGCATATTATGAGTTTATAAATTAAATAATATAAGTGCCTCGCTTCACCTTCATACCCCTTGACATTTTCCACATTTTGTCATGTTACAACGAAAAACATAAATGTATTTTATTGGGATTTTATGTGATAGACCACAGAATTGTGGAATTCTGTGGCACAGAATTGTGAAGTGGAAGGAAAATGATAAATGGTTTTCAAATTTTTTTTTACAAATAAATATCTGAAAAGTGTGGCGTGCATTTGTATTCAGTCCTCTTTACTCTAAAGCTCCATACACACGGTCGGAAAATCCGACCACCAAATCCATCGGATTTGGTCCGACGGATTTAGTCCGACGCTGGTGTTGCATACACACGGTCGGACAAAGTTGTCGGAAAATCCGATCATTCTGAACGTGGTGACGTTTGTTGCCTACGACGGGACTACATAGAGGCTAGTAGCCAATAGCTTTGGTCTTGTAATGTGATCTGAGCATGCGTAGCACTTTGTCCGTCGGACTATGCTACACACGATCGGAATTGGTATGATCGGACTTTGTTGTCGGAATATTTATAGAGCAGGAGATAGAACTTTGTCCGTCGGACAATCCGATGGAAACTGTCCGATGGTGCCTACACACGGTCGGAATTTCCGACAACATTGTCCGATAGGACAGAATCCATCGGAAAATCCGACCGTGTGTATGGGGCTTAAGGCTAATGGAACCAATTGCCTTCAGAAGTCACTTAATTAGTAAAGAGTCTACCTGTGTGTAATTTAATCTCAGTATAAATACAGCTGTTCTGTGAAGCCATCAGAGGTTTGTTAGAGAACCTTAGTGAACAAATAGCACCATGAAGGCCAAGGAATACACCAGACAGGTCAGGGATAAAGTTGTGAAGAAGTTTAAAGCAGGGTTAGGTTATAAAAAAAAATATCCCAAGCTTTGAACATCTCACGGAGCTCTGTTCAATCGATCATCCAAAAATGCAAAGAGTTCTTGAAATAGGTCTTAATGCCCTTTGTGACAATAAGTCACTGGTCATTAGACCTGCTGATAAGGGGGGGGGGGGGAATCGCTGTACTGGATCGATGCGATTACTTGCAAGAAATGAATCGCATTGTGGGAGACACCGATACGTACACGGTCCTCGCTAGGGATCCTATTGTCAAATATAAGAAAGAGCTGGAAAAAATTGTGGAACGGGGATATTTGAAAGGTATTCTCAATAAAAAGGAGAGTTTTTTCCTAATACCCAGTGCTCCCCGTACTCCAGTCATTTATTATTTGCCCAAGCTTCACAAAAATGTTGCTTGCCCCCCGGGACGTCCCATTGTGAGTGGTATAGACTCTGTGACGTCTCGGGTGGGCAAGTACATTGACTATTATCTGCAGCCTCTTGTCCAGACCATTCCTTCGTATATTAAAGATACGAAACAAGTCATTAATTTGTTGTCAGGTATCACTCCAAAACAAGGTCTCATATTAGTTACTGCGGACGTGACTTCTCTATATACCATCATTCCCCACCAGCTAGGTTTGGAGGCGGTAAGACTATACCTGACAAGAGGTTCTGGCTTGACTATATCACAGATTGATTTTATTATGGAACTGCTTGAATACACAGCGGGCCACAACTACTTTTGGTTCAACCATCAGTTCTACCGCCAAGACAGGGGCGTGGCCATGGGGGCTAAATATGCCCCCAGCCTAGCGAATCTGTTTATGGCCAAGTGGGAGGAGGACGTGGTCGATGCCCCCAGGAGGCCAGAAGTGGTCTTGTGGGCACGTTACATCGACGACGTCCTCCTCCTATGGGATGGTAGTGAACAGGACCTGCTTGCATATATGACATCCTTGAATGTGAATGATAGGGGCATCAAGCTGAATTTTGAAATCAGCCAGTTAGAAATTCAATTCCTTGATCTGAATATCAAGATTGAAAATGACAGGTTTATCACGTCAACGTATTTCAAGGCGACTGATAGGAACTCATATATTCCGTTAGATAGCTGTCATCATCAACCCTGGCTAAGAGCTGTACCTCAAGGACAGTTCACGCGAATAAGGAGAAACTGTACAGAGATTGAAACATTTGACAGACAAGCAGCTGTCCTTTCGTCTAGATTTCTGGAAAAGGGTTATGATAGTGATTTCCTCCTAAAAGCTGTAACTGCAGCCAGGGAAAAGGACAGATCATTATTACTATCAGATAGACAACCTGCCAATGCTGATACCCAATTCTGCGCACCGTTCATCACCACCTTTTCCATCCAACATCGCACCATCAAAAACCTGATACAGAAACACTGGCACCTCCTAGCTAGTGATCAGGTTCTTGGCACAGTGCTACCGGAAAGGCCACAAGTTATCTTCAGAGGGGCCTCCTCTCTGGCGAGTAGGATTGCTCCTAGTGTACAGGACCCACCTAAGGAAAATAGGTGTTTCTTTCAAAATCTCACAGGTTACTACAGGTGCAAAAATTGTCAGGTCTGTACCCTGAACATATGCAGGGAGAGAAAAATATGTAACTTTGTTTCAACCAGTACCTCGAGATCCTATGAAGTAGAGCCCTTCATAACATGTTCATCTGAAGGGGTGGTCTATCTGATCCAGTGCCCATGTGGGCTCCAGTATGTGGGGAGGACCAAAAGGGCCCTTCGAGTTAGATTAAATGAACACATTAGCAATATCAGGAGGGGCTTTGACAAACACTCGGTGTCAAGGCACTACGATCAGGTACACAATAGAGATCCATCAAATACGCTCTACATGGGCATAGACAAATACAGACCCCATTGGAGGGGAGGATCTTTGGTCAGGGAGATCTCGAGACAGGAAATGGCCTGGATTTATAGATTAAAGACTTACGTCCCCCATGGCCTCAATGTGGACACGGAAGTGAACGCTTTTATTAATAATTCCTAGCCAAGTTTCCTGTGCTGTCCACACTCGAGGGTCCAGTTACTAATGGTGGTTGAGTTAGAACCAACTATTACATCTATTGTACCCATATCTAGAGAGGGTTGCAATATTGTCATTTTGTTTGCATATCATTTTTTTGAGTTATATATGTTGATTTAGCAGAAGTGGCTTAGTATAATATGACCAACACTGTGGTTATGCATACGATGGTTTAGTGCCAGCTGCCTGGCTCCTAAGTCTACTGCTCTGAGCTCCGTGGATCCTAGCAGGAGAGCTCCGGAGGTTTTTAGTAACAGAGAAAATAGGTCTTTCCCTATTCTGTCACTAGGGATAATTCTTATTTCGGAAAGAGAATTTTTTTAAAAAAGAAAGGGTTCCCCCCCCCCCCCAAAAAAAATATTTTTGTTTTTATTTTTTTATTTATTCTTAAGAAGTTTTTGCCTTTGTGAGCATAGCATATTTAGCTTCCCATAGGTTATTCATTTAATTTTTTAACACAATGTATGGGTCATGTTGCTCTCACATAGGGGGCTTGTGATGTTGGTGTATTGTATTTACCACATCCCCCTGGCGAGTCCAACGGTGACCTATTCCAGCAAAATATTGCCTATCCCTTTTATGAGGGAGTGACATTGTGCAAATATATTCATATCCTACCTTATTCTTAATTTTGATTTTTATAGATTTAACAAGTCATTTGGGATAGATTGCTCGGGCCGTTCCTCACATCACCTGCAGTTGATTCTGGGGATGTGATGATATGGTCTCCGAGGCTAACTAGATTTACTGTATATTTTAAAAGAAGAAAGAATATTTTGGTAATATTTTTGTAATAATAACCAAAAAAATATATATATTCTTTTGGTTGACATGCTCTACAGGTGTTTGGTGTCCCCAGTGTGCTTAGTTGCATCACTTCCGGGTTTTTCCGGAGTAGTGCTGACACTGAATGAGTTTTTAGAGTCTTTATGATCCATCTGAAACGGCCCATAGACATCTGGGCGCTCCCAACCTGGTGGCAACATTTTTGTTTTATTTTTGTCAATGGTTACGAGTCCTGTCAACAACACAGTGGGCCTGCCGAGCCCCTTCGTATCTGTGCTTGGATGGCTGCTGTACTATGAGCTGCGGGTCCCGCGAGACCTCGACCAGCTGGACGAGATCGGCCCTTGATTGGAAGCCGCAAATCTCGCGAGATCACGATTGGCATGCCGAGACCCGCTCGGGATTGGGAGCTCAGAGCGAGGCTTGGCTAGCTAGTTGGTACTATATAGGGAGGTGACGCAGTGCGCCGCCCGTGCCCCTGGACGACGCAACTCTATTGCGAAACCGGTAGGGCGGAGCGACGCGCTGACGTCACCTTGTCTACACTATTGGTTATCCTGGGAAGACGGGTCTGTGTTTGGTGTGGCCGGCCGGCGCACAACACTTCAGGCTTGAACTGATTGATTTTCATGTGAGTGTAACTTTTACTTATGTTTTAATAAAATCTTGGGTTTTACACTATCCGAGCCCCCCTTTCTTTCCTTCATGTGCTGCTCCTTAAATTGAGATCTGATCCGGTTCATTGGCTTATGGAGTGATCTATCGAGGCTGCTGGTGTCCACCTTATCCCTTGAGGGTCCCAAGGAAGGCTATCTATACACAGGCATACTTTGACACTCTGTAGTGGGGTGTCATGGACAGCTGGTAAGGAGGAAATCTCAACAATCTTGGTGGTGGATCACTTCTGGCTGTTTTGAAGAAATTCTTGATTTGATAATTGAACTGATTCTTTCATTTTTTGCACGGGTGTAATTTTTCAGCAAAACGCATTCGGATGCGTTGAGAAACGCACCCAGATGCGTATGCACTTTGGACACATTTTTGATTCACATTATACATTTTTGTGCCTTCTAGGCTCAGAATTTTTATATCACTGTTTTATTCATTTGATTTGTGCGAGTTCTCATCAATTTGTATTTAGGATCTAATTTTTGATCTGCACTTAACTTTTTGGTTTACATATTCATCACCGCATTTATTGTATTTTTTTATGCTCATTAATTAAGGTATAATTAATTTGATCACTTAGTCACCATCACAATACTGTTGGGTGTATCACAATTTTGGGTCTAGCGCTACTCATTTCTTTTTTATTTGTCATCACTGTGGTTATGTTTTACAGTTGAGTTGCAGCTTCTGACCAGGTTTTCCCAAACCTCTGTACCATTGTTATTTAGCTATACCCTTTCCTGGGTATATTTCCTGTAGCGCAGTTTCTTTTTCCATTTTATGGCATAACTGCAAACCTACTAAGACATGGCTGTCCACCTAAACTGACAGGCTGGGCAAGGAGAGCATTATTCAGAGAAGCAGCCAAGAGGCCCATGGTAACTCTGGAGGAGCTGCAGAGATCCACAGCTCAGGTGCGAGAATCTGTTCACAGTACAACTATTAGTTGTGCACTCCACAAATCTGGCCTTTATGCAAGAGTGGTAAGAAGAAAGCCATAAGAAGTCCCATTTGCAAGAAACCATGTGAGGGACACAGCAAACATGTGGAAGAAGGTGCTTTGGTCAGGTGAGACCAAAATTGAACTTTTTGGGCTAAAAGCAAAATGTTATGAGTGGCAGAAAATGAACACTGCACATCACCCTGAACACACCATCACCACCATGAAACATGATGGTGGCAGCACCACCATACACCACCACTCGCTTGTCATCTCTCGCCTCGACTACTGCAACTCCCTTCTCATTGGCTTACCTCTACATAGTCTATCACCTCTGCAATCCATCATGAATGCTGCTGCCAGACTCATCCACCTTACCAATCCCTCTGTGTCTGCCACTCCTCTCTGTCAATCCCTCCACTGGCTTCGACTCGGCCAAAGAATTTAATTCAAAATACTAACAACTACGTACAAAGCCATCCACAATTTCGCCCCCAGCTACATCACTAGCCTAGTCTCTAAATACCAACCTACTCGTTCTCTTTGTTCCTCTCAAGACCTCCTGCTCTCTAGCTCCCTCATCACCTCCTCCCATGCTCGCCTCCAGGACTTTTCCAGAGCCTCTCAAATCCTATGGAATGCCTTACCCCTATCTGTCTGCCTATCTCCTACTTTATTAGCTTTTCGACGATCCCTGAAAACCCTTCTCTTCAGAGAAGCATATCCTACCCACACCTAACAACAACCGTATTTTCATTTTCTCCATCAGCTCATCCCCCCACAGTATTACCTTTTGTTCCAATTGACCCTCCCTTCTAGATTGTAAGCTCCAACGAGCAGGGCCCTCTGATCCCTCCTGTATTGATTTTTTATTGTAAGTGCACTGTCTGCCCTCATGTTGTAAAGCGCTGCGCAAACTGTCGGCGCTATATAAATCCTGTATAATAATAATAATAATAATGTTGTGGGGATGCTTTTCTTCAGCAGGGACAGGGAAGCTGGTCAGAGTTGATGGGAAGATGGATGGAGCCAAATACAGGGCAATCTTAGAAAAAAACCTGTTAGAGTCTTCAAAAGACTTGAGACTGGGGCGGAGGTTCACCTTCCAGCAGGACAACGACCCTAAACATACAGCCAGAGCTACAATGGAATGGCTTACATCAAAGCATATTCATTTGTTAGAATGGTCCCGTCAAATTCCAGACCTGAATCCAATTGAGATTCTGTGGCAGGACTTGAAAATTTAATGTGAGTGTCCTTCGCGCTGTTCCTGAACTAGATACTATGCACAAATATGTAAATAAATAAATAAGTGAATAAAACTAGGAATCAAGTGAAATAAGGTGCCAGCACGAATGCTGTATGTGATTGAATACCTAAAAAAGCAGCAAAATCTAAGGGTAAACGCAGTCCCGTCTTTCACAGGACTTGAAAATTGCTGTTTACAGATGCCCTCTATCCAATCTAACAGAGCTTGAGCTATTTTGCAAAGAAGAAAGGGCAAAAATGTCACTCCCTAGATGTGCAAAGCTAGTAAAGACCCAAAAAGACTTGCAGCTGTAATTGCAGCGAAAGACGGTTCTACAAAGTATTGACTCAGGGGGGCTGAATACAAAATGTATGCCACACTTTTCAGATATTTATTTGTAAAAAAAATTTAAAACCATTTATCATTTTTTTTCCACTTCACAATTATGTGTCACTTTGTGGCGGTCTATCACATAAATTCCCAATAAAATACATTTACATTTTTTGTTGTAACGTGGCAAAATGTGGAAATTTTCAAGCGATATGAATAATTTTTCAAGTCACTGTATATAATGTGTTTAAATATATGTGTAAATCCTACCACTATAGTGCTTAAACACCCAATACCAGTTTTCTATAATTGTATAAACCACAAATGAAATCAAAATAAGTCCACCAAAATAAAGTCCATCAATAAAACGTGTCCATAAATGTCACCTTATCGTATTAGTCCATACACTGTGATCAACATTTATATTCAGTGCTCTTCAGGTGACACTTCACTATCGTGTATCACTTGTGCTCTATCCCTCCCCCAGGTGTGCTCTCACCTGGGATAATGGATCATATGTATAAATATGATCAAATAGCGCTTTTGTCCCTCCCAAGAGGACTGTAGTTCCTGGATTTTAATGGCAGAATCACTTCCTCTTTCTCCCATCAGCCATGTACATATAAATCATATTTGCCACAGGGACACGTAAAGAGCAGAGTGCTGTGACGAACAATCTTGTCCCCATGAGACGCAACGCGTAGGGGATGGGCTTTGACGTCACGGCGCTCTAACAGTGTATGCCAAGGAATAGCGTCCTGCAGTAATTTAACCCTCTAGAAATTTCATGCTGGTATACATAGCTGATGTAACGTGCAATTTACAGTCTGGTGCACTGGAAGCACCTTGTAAATGTGAGTGTAATACTTTGAGATTTTAGTAATAAAAGGTGTGTTTTTAAAGATAACGCACTATTGGCATTTTTTATTTTTATATGTACATGGCTGAAGGGAGAAAATGGTAGTAGAAGGAGGAAGCAATTCTATCATTAAACTCCAGGAACTACACTACCAGTCCCCTTGGGAGGGACAAAAGAGCTATTTGATCATATTTACACATATAGTCCATTATCCCAGGTGAAAGCACACCTGGTGGAGAGATAGAGTACAGCATGTAGCACGAGTGATACACATATAGTGAAGTGTCACCTGAAGAGCACTGAATATAAATGTGGATCACAGTGTATGGCCTAATACTATGAGGCGACATTTATGGACACATTTTATTGATGGACATTTTTTTGGTGGACGTTTGATTTAATTTGTGGTTTATACAATTATAGAAAACTGGTATAGGGTGTTTAAAGGGTAACTCCACTTCCGTGGGGAAAAAAAATAGCAAATAAAGAAAAAATAATACAGCGTATACAATTGTGACAGTATAGTCATATTGTAATTGAATGTTATTAAAAATTACATTTCCTTTTCAATCTGCAGCATTCTGAAAATACAATGCTATATTGCTACCTGGAGGTGTTCTATACACAGAATGTGTACAGAACGCCCCTCAAAACCATAATTTCCTGCTTGCGTGATTGGCTCGCTGATTTTGCCAGAAGTCTACACTAAAATACGGATAAGTCAGATTTCAGGCATCTCCTACAGCAAAAATGTCATTTTTGGTGAGATACTTCCAATAGGTAATCACGGCTAAAGGGATGCTGGCCCAGCAACTTTTCTCAATAGAGCCCTGCAGGTGCACAGCTGATTAATAATTATGAAACCACTACCATTATATTTACTTTCCTGCATGGATACAAAAAAACACACAGGGATTTCTTCAGAATAACAAAAAGTAGGAATCTGCATCAAAGTTTGTTAATATCCTTATAATGTACACAGATCACCCAGAGGGGAATGTTTTTTTTTTCCAGCAAAAGTGGAGTTACACTTTAAGCACTATAGTGGCAGGATCTACACTTATATATTTGAACACAGTATATATGCATGGTGTTTTTGATCTTAATGGTGAAGCGCGGCACTTATATTATTTCATTTATATGTTGGATAACATAACTATGAGAGTGTGGAAGGTGTGAGCGATTCACTTGTTTTTAACATCTTTAACTTTTTTGAGTAATATTATAACTGTTTATAATCCCCACCAGCACAGAGTACCACAACACATTTTTTTATATTATTAGTTTACCTTGCCATTATCTGACTGCCTGCAGCCATGCAGAAATCACACCCACTTACAGTATCTCACAAAAGTGATTACACCCCTCACATTTTTGTAAATATTTTATTATATCTTCTTATGTGACAACACTGAAGAAATGACACTTTGCTAAAATGTAAAGTAGTGAGTGTACAGCTTGTATAACAGTGTAAATTTGCTGTCCTGTCAAAATAACACACAGCCATTAATGTCTAAACCGCTGGAAACAATAGTGAGTACACCCCTAAGTGAAAATGTCCAAATTGGGCCCAAAGTGTCAATATTTTGTGTGGCCTCTATTATTTTCCAGCACTGCCTTAACCCTTTTTTGGCATGGAGTTCACCAGAGCTTCACAGGTTGCCACTGGAATCCTCTTCCACTCCTTCATGACGACATCAAAGAGCTGGTGGATGTTAGAGAACTTGCGCTCCTCCACCAATTGAGGATGCCCCACAGATGCTCAATAGGGTTTAGGTCTGGAGACATGCTTGGCCAGTCCATCACCTTTACCCTCACCTTCTTTAGCAAGGCAGTGGTTGTCTTGGAGGTGTGTTTGGGGTCGTTATCATGTTGGAATACTGCCCTGCGGCCCAGTCTCCAAAGGGAGGGGATCATGCTCTGCTTCAGTATGTCACAGTACATGTTGGCATTCATGGTTGCCTCAATGAACTGTAGCTCCCCAGTGTCGGCAGAACTTATGCAGCCCCAGACCATGACACTCCCACCACCATGCTTGACTGTAGGCAAGACACACTTTTCTTTGTACTCCTCACCTGGTTGCCGCCACACATGCTTGTTAAAATAAAATAAGTTTATCTTGGTCTCATCAGACCACAGGACATGGTTCCAGTAATTCATGTCCTTAGCCTGCTTGTCTTAAGTAAACTGTTTGCGGCTTTCTTGTGCATCATCTATAGAAGAGGCTCCCTTCTGGGATGACAGCCATGCCGACCAATTTGATGCAGCGTGCAGTGTATGGTCTGAGCACTGACAGGCTGACCCCCGACTCCTTCAATCTCTGCAGGAATGCTGGCGGCACTCATACGTCTATTTCCCAAAGACAACCTCTGGATATGACGCTGAGCACGTGCACTCAACTTCTTTGGTCGACCATGGCGAGGCCTGTTCTGAGTGGAACCTGTCCTGTTAAACCGCTGTATGGTCTTGGCCACCGTGCTGCAGCTCAGTTTCAGGGTTTTGGCAATCTTCTTATAGCCTAGGCCATCTTTATGTAGCGCAAACAATTTTTTTTTCAGATGGTCAGAGAGTTCTTTGCCATGAGGTGCCATGTTGAACTTCCAGTGACCAGTATGAGAGAGTGAGAGCGATAACACCAAATTTAACACACCTGCTTCCCATTCACACCTGAGACCTTGTAACACTAACAAGTCACATGACACCAGGGAGGGAAATGACTAATTAATGAGATAATTTATGAGGGTGTGTTTAGGGGCGGGATTAGGTGTGGCTCAAGATAGGGGTTGGGTGGAGCAACTGGTGGCGAGTAACCCTTAAGGCCTGGCTAGTAGCGCAGGACTTGAAATTTTGAGCCCTGAATGAATTAATGATTTTTATAGCGCTACAAATGCAAACTGAATCGCCTCAAGGCACTTGACTGCTCTTGTTGTCATGCAATATTTAGAAGAGGTGGGTCTTGAGTTTTTTCCTGAAGGCCTGATGGTTTTCTTCCAAGCGGATGTTGTTTGGTAGAGCATTCCATAGCCGAGGTCCCTGTACTGCGAATCTTCGTTCTCCCTTTGATTTGTAGCGGGCTTTGGGGATGAGAAGGCGGTTTTGGTTTGTCGATCGAAGGCTGCGATTTGGTATGTATTTTTCTATTTTCTTGTGTACATTTGTCGGTGAGGCAGAGGGTCTTGAGTGTGACCCTGTCTTTTACCCTGAGCCAATGGAGGGTCCTTAGGGTTGGGGAGATGGATTCCCAAGGTTTCTTTCCGGTAAATAGTCTTGCTGCTGTGTTTTGGACGATTTGAAGGCGCGCAATCTGGTAATCCGGTAATCCGGTAATCCTATGTAGAGGGAGTTTGCGTAGTCGAGACGCGAGTTGATGATAGTTCCTACTACTACCGATTTTTCCTTTTCCGGGATGAATGGGATAAGTCTGCGCAGCATGCGGAGGAGATGATGGGATCCGCTGATTACCGATCCTATTTGTGCCTCCATGGTCATCTCTGAATCAAAGAGGCTTTTCGCTTTGGTGCTTGGGAGGATGGTCTGTCCAAGGATGGTTGGTGGTGTCCATGGGGTCTTCATCTTTTTCCTTTGGTCTGCGTCGAGGAGCAGTAGTTCTGTTTTCGATCCATTTAGTTTGCAGTATTGTATATCTGTAATAAATAAATATGTTAATGATATGCGTTTAGTAGAACTGTGCTGATTTAAAACAAATTCCCCACCCTAATTTAAGTAAATTATCCCCCTTTGAAAAAAATGTTTTTAAATGTTGTCAGCCTCCATAAACTAACATTTTCAGAAGGAGATATTAGCAGTGGTGGGCCAATGTATTTTTCTCAGCATCGGTGTCCTTTAAATCACATGTGACAGCAGAGAGAAGCATCGCAACAAAATACTTTTCTAAACATTTTCTGAGGGTCCTGAATGGGTGTCTCTATGCATTGCTGGAAGCATACTGACCTCCACCAAAAGAGGTCTTGTAGTCTTTGAAATTTGAGTGATTCTCTGTTTAGGAGAGGAAAGGATTGTTGTATCTAATATATTAAAATGCGACAATCTTCCTACTGGGCCTCTTCAGTGTTTGATCGTATTAATGTTTAATCCATTTTTCCTTCTAGCCATCCACTGTGGGTCCAATCCCCTGGAGGGGTAATTGTATGGCAGTGCTTTAATTATGCTGCCATTACTGAACAGAAAAGATACTCATTTAAGAATTCTGCTGCTTATAGAGCCTCTCCGGAGCCTGGCATGTCGCAGAATATATCAGGATGTGTAGAAGGATCTAATTTTTATTATCCTAAGCCTAGATGGAAGACTTCATTTATCTACCCTAGAGAATGAATGACTCATAAAAGAGTAATTCAGAGTATATCCCTTTAAAGTTGTGATAGAATGAGAGGTGGAATGTCAGCAATGCAGGGAGAAGGATCTCAGAGGTACACACAGCAATTTGATCCCAAAAGAATCTGAATCTATATTATGATTTAATATTTGTACACTGCCATATCTGTGGACTCCTGTCACAGATGCCTCTTATACGTGTCTATGGTATTTAAACTCCAGCTCAAGCCTAATGAAAAAAATGTCCTTGAATCAAAGGGGGATAGTAATCATCTTAGTAAATGTTTGTTAAAAAAAACTCATTTGCTTTAAAAAAGAAAAAAAAAAAGAGGCAGACCTGGAGGAATAAAATCTAGGGAGAAGCTACATAACTGGGGAATAAAAAAAGGCCCTAGGACTGGATTTAAATGTAGGAGGATAGAGTGGGAACAAGAGGCTATATCTGATTGGCAGTTGATTGTCGCATATAGGAGTAGCTGTAGGGATAGGACTCAGGATGTGGCTGGGAGGTCATTTCAGAATGGTTGATTGGAGAAAAATCCCTAATATAATGTAAGTGTAGCGCTGGATCCTGACGAGCATGCACTATGTGTTTTCAAAGTTAAATATTCCTGAAACCACAGTTGGGTTTTAGTGCTAATTATGCCAAATTATGGTTTCAGTACCAGTCTGGTTGGACTGCACTGAGCCCTACTTGGCCGCATGTGTCACTGTCATCGCCGGCAAGTATGGGAATGCAGGGTGTATTGAATGCCCTTCTTTCTCTCGGTGCCGGCCCAGTAGGAGTGTTTGTCCTGCTGTGAATTCTGGGAGAAGGTATTTAAGGTACTGAAATCACGTGCTTCAGGGTTCCGGTCCAGAAGATATTTTCTGTCTGTTTGGTCCTGGTCCTCCTGACCAGCCCCCGTGGCCCTCTTGGCCTGGGGTGTGGATCCATGCAATTCCGAGTCTCGGGGCTGGATAGCACGAGGTGAAGCAACTGCAGGGACAGGCCTGAATGGATATCGGGGCCTAATCATCCAAAAGTGGTCCGGTGCAGTCTCGTCTAGGGAGAGGCCCAGCAACTGGAGAAGCATCCAGGGGAGGACTCTTCGGGAGAAGGCCATGCACAAGGCTGGTTTCTCTGAAGGAGTATCCCCGGACCGGCTGCGAGATACTGGTACTGTATGATAGCTCTCTAAATTTGTCTAAGTCCCTCAGTTACAATCAAGTCTGTGGCAGAGACTTTTGTTCAAGTGTTCTACATTAAAGTCTGTGGCAGAGACTTTCATTTACTTAGCACCTTACCGACTGCTAGGCCTAGTTAGAGGAGGTCTATCCGGGGGTGGCGAGAATCCAGCTGTGAAACAGTTATTCTCTGGATTCCTACAATAAGACTTTCTATTCTTGCAGTTCAAAAAGTACCTGAACTTTCCTTTTTAACCCTCTACCCTACATTTAAGAGACTGTGTTCTCTTTTAAATAAATAACCCAAAAAAAGGAAGATCAAGTGTCAGTTTCTACATTTCTTTGGGCCATTTACCATGGGAACCCCTAGACGGAGACGAGGTGAAGAAGGTAACGGTAAGCCCAATAAAATCAGCAACTCCCTCGGGGGCCAGTGCTACATAAGTGAAATAGAATGAGATTGCAGAAGAATTGTTACAGCAGCTTGGTGGCTTAGAGGTTCTGTGGAACAGTGGTATGATTACAAAATGGGGTCTCATCAAGTGGTATGGTGCTTCCTTTTTTAGTGTCGGTGGTTCCACCAGGTACTCAGTCTTTCGAAAAGGCAGAAATTTCTCAATTTGGAACAATTCACAGGCTGGTGACATGTGATTGGGAAATGGGTGGAAGCTAGCCAAGATGGCATCCAAAACCCTCTTCCTGGTAACGTTTGTCTCACAGTTGTCATTTTCTGCTACAGTTTAATTTTTTTATTTATTTTTTATTATTAACTGTGCTTGATAAAAAATTACATTGCTCAGTCCAAGTATTTATTTGGGTGACAATATGGGGATAAAATCGCAAATCTTTATAATTTCTACACAAGCCATAATACTTATTTTTTTTTGATAATTTTTTTATGATTTGCCCCACAGCTTGTAGACTAACTTTCACAAAGACCAAATAATATCCACTAATTTGGGTTATTTTTACCAAAGATATGTAGCAGTATAAATTGTGGCCAAAATTTATAAAGATAAATTAATAATTTGCTAAATTTTGTCACAGAAACATAGAAAGAAAAATACGTTTTTTTTTCATTTATAGCGCAAAAAATAAAAACCCAGAGGTGATCAAATACCACCAAAAGAAAGCTCTATTTGTATGAAAAAAAGGACAAAAAATTAATATGGGTACAGTATTACATGACTGAGTAATTGTCATTCAAATTGTGAGAGCACTGAAAGCTGAAAATTGGTCTGGTCACGAGGGGGGTTTAAGTGCCCAGTTGTCAAGTGGTTAAACAAACGCACACTGGACCTGAGCACATTGGACATACTAAAGGGAAATTAGCAAGAGCAGAGATAGATTACTTTAGTATACTTGTTTTGGGGGCTTTAATGTTTGCACAGATGTACCTGCACATAGTGAGGGCAATCTTTGAACAAATAATGCACTAATCTTCAATGTGTAGGCAACAATCTTGTGTTTACATGCACTGTAAAGATCCAACCAATCCTGGTTTTACCTGTAATAAACAGCTTGCTCTAATATAGCAAATAATAGCATGTAATAAAACTTACATAAAATGTATCAAGCAAAGCTGCAGATCAAAAGATCTATGTATTGTGCTGTTAAGAAAACAGTGTAAGTATGAATATTTATTATTGTAACTTAGATTCCAAGAATAAAATAGTGTAAGTGCTTGCCTGACCCACATTAGGCATATCAATGAATGCGCATTGTGAAACTCCCAGAATTTACTTTTTAACTTTTAGAATATTTTTCACAGTTGCCATTAATGTTGTTAATATACACTCATTGCTTTTGTTTCTACTCAATGGACAACTTTACCTAGGTAGATGTTTCCCTTTAACCACTTGCCAGCCAGCCAGCCACCACAGTTATACTGCGGCAGGTTGGCGTGGCTGCGCAAATTGCCATAGGTGTATGTCGGGCTTGTACACGGCAAACTGTGGGCGCATGCATGCCGCTGAAGGCCCACGTGCACTTCCATTTGCTAGCGGGGGAGCCAATCAGCAGGTCTGGTGGACCTGATATCCGCCAGTCACCCATGATCGTTCCTCGGAGTTACAGAACAGGGATCTGCCTGATCCTGTCTTTCTGCAATACAGGAAGATGGATCTGTGTGTTGTCCCAGTGAGCCCTTCCCCCATAAAGATAGAACACACAGTGAGGGAACAGTTAACCCCTTGATCACCCCTGATGTTAACCCCTTCCCTGCCAGTGTCATTAGTACAATAACAGTGCATGTTTTTAGCACTGATTACTGTAGTAATGTCACTGGTTCCCAAAAAAGTGTAAAAAAATGTCAGTTGGGTGTCCGATCTGTCTGCCGCAATGTCGCAGTCCCGCTAAAAAGCACTGATCGCCGCCATTACTAAAAAAATAAATAAATAATAAAAATGCCATAAATCTATCCCCTATTTTATAGATGTGGCACTTTTTTTGTTTATAGCGTAAAAAATAAAAACGGCAGAGGTTATCAAATACCACTAAAAGAAAGCTCTATTTGTGGGGAAAAGAACATCAATTTTGTTTGAGTACAACATCGCGCGACCGCGCAATTGTCAGTTAAAGCGATGCAGTACCGTATCACAAAAAAGTGCCTGGTCATTAAGGGAGACATTTTTCAGGTCCTTAAGTGGCAGCAAACCCCCTTGGGTACAGAGCATCTGTTTTTTTACTAAGCTTCTTCCTCAATCCTGTGATCTCCATCAGGGCTGCTGATAGGGCAGTGCAGCCAGCCCTCCTGTAATGGGCCCAGGCCCCATCAGTTTAAAAAGGGGGCCCAGGCACCTGCTTAAAAGGAGGGCTGGCTGTACTGTCTTATTGCAGGCATCGATTCACTTCTGCCGCCCCATACAGCACTGTCAGCTTCTCCTCTTCTTTCTTTATCTGGCTGCACTGCAGGGGGATTGGTTCTAACACATGAGCCGCTTCCATCTGCTGTCTGGGCCACCCTGCAAGCTCCTTTCCCCCATAGCGTTTCCGGCTTCCCTCCTCTCCCGCCGACAGCTGCTGCAGGCACACAGTGGAATGTTTCAGAATGGAGAGCGGGGGGAATGGGCTGATAAATATGTAATTTTCTGGCCCCTTCCTTTCCTGAATAAACACAGTGAGTGATCGGTACCAATCACTCCTGTGTCCATTATCTCTTCATCACTGAAGCACAGTAAACTGTATTTACTATGCTCCAATTTCTGAATGAGTAGGAAGCCTCAGAGGACTTCCTATTCATTCCACTGTGCAGCTGAGGTTGCAGAGAAAGGGACTGGTAAATTTATGTCCTCAGTCACTTTCGGGCCAGAGGGGCCCTGTCAGGTAGGCTGTATGGGGCCCCTTGATTTCCAACAGCAGCCCTGATCCCCACTGTGTGTTGTTGAGTCCTCTTCAGCATGTAAATGCCTGACATGGCCCACTTTATACCTGGAGTAGAGATGTACTCATGGTGGCCTCCAGTGTATGGCTCTCTTTGTAGAAATGAATAAGCCCACAGCGCTCATGGGCAGGCTGTTAAACATTCTGATGGGTTGCCTTTTAGGGGCAATACACTCTACTCTAAAGTGGGCAATACAATTTTAATTACTTCCACTCTAATATCCGACTATGACACTAAAAATTTGAAAAAGTAATGGGGAGAGAATACATATGCACTGTTCAATCCATCTTCCAAAAATGGAAAGAGTATGGCAAAACTGCAAAGCTACCAAGACATGGCCATCCACCTAAACTGACAGGGCGGGCATGGAGAGCATTAATCAGAGAAGCAGCCAAAAAGCCCATGGTAACTCTGGAGGAGCTGCAGAGATCCACAGCTCAGGTGGGAGAATCTGTCCACAGGACAACTATTAGTCGTGCACTCCACAAATCTGGCCTTTATGGAAGAGTGGCAAGAAGAAAGCCACTGTTGAAAGAAAGCCATAAGAAGTTCCGTTTTCAGTTTGCGAGAAGCCATGTGGGGGACACAACAAACATATGGAAGAAGGTGCTCTGGTCAGATGAGACCAAAATTTTACTTTTTGGCCTAAAGGCTAGCCTATCAAACACAAGCCAACGGGATAGGAGCTGGTCAGGCCACTCCGTGTATGTGGAACCACCCCCTTTCCATCAGCTATCATACACCAGCCAACAGGATAGGGGCTGGGCGTATGTGCCTCTTTCTTAAGCAGCCCAATCATTGGCTGGTGTTTGATAGCTGATAGAAAGAAGGCAGAACCACATACATGGAGCGGCCAGTCCAGCCCCTATCCCGTTGGCTGGTGTATGATAGCTGTTTGGTCCCACCCACCCCGACATAAAGACATGGATGATTTTGGGGTGGAGGATCTTGATTGGCCTTCACATTAGAGTGGAGACTGTGAGCCAGGCCTTCTCATCCAACATCAGTGCCTGACCTCACAAATGTGCTTCTGATAGATTCTGATTAGGGACCCAGACTTTCGGAGGTTCAAAGAGATTTGGGTGGCAAGAAAATCCAAAACCTGACTACCAGAACTCTGGTCCCGAAGGGTTTAAGCCCCAGGCATGGGATGCTTGAAGGACAGCAGAGGGAAATCAGCACCTGTGTCAAGGAAGTAGAGTGGAGAAAGAGGCTCACAGGCCAGGGCTGGACTGGGACAAAAATGTGGCCCAATTAAAGCCTACTTTAATTTTGCAAACACACACAAAAACAGTATATAAACTATATGCAATTGTGCAAAAAAAAAAAAAAAAATAGGTAAAAACATTCCACTGTAAGTATGAACTGCTTTTTTTTCAGGGTCCCAGAGGGCCCCCCACTTACATCAGGGTCCTCAGAGAGCCCTCCACTTACATCAGGGTGCCCAGAGAACCTCCCCCTTACATCAGGGTCCACAGAGAGCCTCTCCCTTACATCAGGGTCCCCAGAGAGCCCCTCACTTACATCAGGGTCCTCAGAGAGCCCCCCACTTACATCGGGGTCCCCAGAGAGCCCCCCCACTTACATCAGGGTCCCCAAAGAGCCCCCCACTTACATCAGGTTCTACAGAGAGCCCCCCTTATCTCAGAGTCTCCAGAGAGCCGCTCCTTACATTAGGGTCACCAGAGAGAGGGTAGCAGTGAGAGATGATGTAATCTCTCTGCTGCACAGTGAGGGAGAAACGGCGATGATGCAGGGCGGGGCGGTGAGATATGATTGCTCTTTCACCTGCTCAGCTCTCCTGTGCTGCCTGCCTTCTCTCCGGTAGGGATGAGCCGAACACCCCCGGGTTCGGTTCGAACCAGAACCTTCGAACCGACCGAAAGTTCGCGCAAATTTTCGAACCCTATACGTTATAATGGACGCGAACGTTCGAAATCAAAAGTGCTAATTACAACGGCCAATATGCATGTTAATGTCATAAAACAGGTTTGGGGACCCGGGTCCTGCCCCAGGGGACATATATCAATGCAAAAAAAACTTTTAAAAACTAACGTTTTTTTCGGGAGCAGTCATTTTAATGATGCATAAAGTGAAAAAAAAAAAGTGAAATTTTCCTTTAAATATGGTACCTGGGGGGTGTCTAAAGTATGCCTGTGAAGTGGCATGTGTTTCCCGTGCTTAGAACTGTCCTTGCACAAAATGACATTTGTAAAGGAAAAAAAGAAGCCATTTAAAAACACTTGCGGCTTTAATGGCATGTCTTGTCCTGGCCGCCATATGGCTGAAAATCCTTGAGAAAAATGGCATGGCTACCCCATCACCCCCCCCCCCCCACCCCAGCCCCTTTGGGTCTTGTATGGATATTAAGGGGGACCCCGCACCCAAAATAAAACCCTATACCTACAACCCTATATACTCTGAACAGCAGTATATAGGTGGTGCAAACAAGACACGGACTGTAGGTTTGTTCTTAAGTAGAATCTGAACAGGTACATTATGAAGTGTAGCTCCATCCCAAAAAAATCTATTTTTAAGCTTTTTGGAGAACATAGGGAGGGGTTATCACCCCTGTAACATTTGCTGTCTTTGCACATCTGTTCAGAACATGTCACCTCACTTTCCGTCCCAATGACAAATGTTTTTGGAAAAGTGGGGTTTGAATTGAAACAAGGATTGGTGATAAAGCATCAGTAGAGAGGAGATACCTTTTTCCCAAATTAAATCTAACAGCATAGAATTTCCCTTCCTAGGGGTAGATTTCCTCTCACTTCCTGTTTTCTCTTTCCGTTTGCAAGTAGGAGTCGTTTGTAAGTTGGATGTTTGAAAGTAGGGGCCTGGCGTATATACTCTACAGAAATTTGCCCTATTAGATGTTGGTGTAGCCACAAGACTGGTGGGCACAGGAATGGGCCCTGCTGTGAGTTAATAGATCAAGATTTGTACTTGCATGCACCTGTTGAACCGGGCAGAAAAATTGGGCCTTTGGTGGTGGTGGTGGTGGACGGTGTTGCCACAAGACTGTAAGCTCTCACAGTTACTCTTGGTGGGCGCAGGAATGGGCCCCGCTGTGAGTTATTAGATCAAGATTTGTAATTGCATGCACCTGTTGAACAGGGCAGAAAAATTGGGCCTTTGGTGGTGGTGGTGGTGGTGGTGGACGGTGTTGCCACAAGACTGTAAGCCCTCACAGTTACTCTTGGTGGGCGCAGGAATGGGCCCTGCTGTGAGTTATTAGATCAAGATTTGTAATTGCATGCACCTGTTGAACAGGGCAGAAAAATTGGGCCTTTGGCGGTGGTGGTGGACGGTGTTGCCACAAGACTGTAGGCCCTCATAGTTACTCTTGGTGGGCGCAGGAATGGGCCCTGCTGTGAACTATTAGATCAAGATTTGTAATTACACGCCCCTGTTAAACAGGGGCTGAAAAATTGTGCCTTAGACATTGGTGCTGGTGCCACAACACTGCAACCCCTCACAGATACTGTACTCTTAGCACAGCAATGAGACCTGTTGCAAAGCATTGCCTAAAAATTGTAATTACACGCCCCAACAGGGGCTGAAAAATTGTGCCTTAGGCACTGGTGCCACAACACTGCAACCCCTCACAGATACTGTACTTGGAGCACAGCAGTCACACGTGTTGCGAAGCATTTTTTAAAAAATTGTAATTACACGCCCCTGTTAAACAGGGGCTGAAAAATTGTGCCTTAGGCACTGGTGCTGGTGCCACAACACTGCAACCCCTCACAGATACTGTACTTGGAGCACAGCAGTCACACGTGTTGCGAAGCATTTTTTTAAAAAATTGTAATTACACGCCCCTGTTAAACAGGGGCTAAAAAATTGTGCCTTAGGCACTGGTGCTGGTGCCACAACACTGCAACCCCTCACAGATACTGTACTTGGAGCACAGCAGTCACACGTGTTGCGAAGCATTTTTTTAAAAAAATGTAATTACACGCCCCTGTTAAACAGGGGCTGAAAAATTGTGCCTTAGGCACTGGTGCTGGTGCCACAACACTGCAACCCCTCACAGATACTGTACTTGGAGCACAGCAGTCACACGTGTTGCGAAGCATTTTTTTTAAAAAAATTGTAATTACACGCCCCTGTTAAACAGGGGCTAAAAAATTGTGCCTTAGGCACTGGTGCTGGTGCCACAACACTGCAACCCCTCACAGATACTGTACTTGGAGCACAGCAGTCACACGTGTTGCGAAGCATTTTTTTTAAAAATTGTAATTACACGCCCCTGTTAAACAGGGGCTGAAAAATTGTGCCTTAGGCACTGGTGCTGGTGCCACAACACTGCAACCCCTCACAGATACTGTACTTGGAGCACAGCAGTCACACGTGTTGCAAAGCATTTTTTTTAAAAAATTGTAAGTACACGCCCCTGTTATACAGGGGCTGAAAAATTGTGCCTTAGGCACTGGTGTGGTGGCATGGATCATTGAGGAGGAGGAAGAGGATAGTCAGTGAACATAACAGGACAGTCACTCAGCATCAGCATAGGCAGTCTTGAAGGGATGTGACATTATAAATTATTCCGTTATATCCGCTTCAGGTGCCTGGTAGCTGGTGGTGATCCAAGACTGATTCATTTTGATGAAGGTCAGTCGATCAACCGAGTCGGTGGACAGGCGCACCCTATGATCGGTGACAAATCCTCCAGCAGCACTGAATGTGCGTTCGGAAAGAACGCTGGAGGCAGGACAGGCCAGTAGCTCAATTGCATACTGTGCAAGCTCTGGCCAGTGATCCATCCTCAGGACCCAGTAAGCCAGAGGATTTTCGGTGGGAAAGGTGTCCAAGTCTGACCTTGCCCCAAGGTATTCCTGCACCATGTATATCAGACGCTGGCGATGGTTGCTGGAACCGATCATACCTTGGGGCTGCGGACTAAAAAATTGTCTGAACGCATCGGTCAGACGTCCACCTTCCCCATCGCTCCTTCTGCTACTGACCGAAGCCTCAGCAACTCGTCGCCCAGGACCAGGAGTTTGTAACCTCCCAGTTTCTGGGAACGCGTTGCACAGACCTTTCTGCAAGGCCTCCCTGAGATGTCTCATCCTCTGCTCCCTCTGCGACGGCAAGATAAGGTCCGCAACCTTACCCTTGTACCGTGGATCAAGGAGAGTGGCCAGCCAGTAATGGTCCCTCTCCTTGATCCGAAGAACACGAGGATCCTTCCGCAGGCTTTGCAGGATCAGGGAGGCCATGCAGCGTAGGTTAGCTGAGGCATTCGGTCCGGAGTCTTCTGGGTCACTGAGGATGACATGATCGCCAGCCACCTCCTCCCAGCCACGTACAAGTCCACTGGTTTGTTGGGACTGTACATCATCCCTAAAAGACTGCTGCTGCTGATGCTGAGTGCCAGGCTCCACCTCCATGCTCACACAATCCTCCTCCTCCTCCTCCTCATCCTCATCCTCTTCCTGTGTGATGGGTGGGACAGAAGGAACACTGTCCAGATAAAGGGGGCCTTGAGAGGCAAGGAAGTCCTCCTCTTCCTGCCTCTGTTCTGCCTCAAGTGCCCTGTCCATTATCCCACGCAGCGTATGCTCCAACAGGTGGACAAGAGGTACAGTGTCACTGATGCATGCACTGTCACTGCTCACCATCCTCCTGGCCTCCTCAAATGGTGAGAGGACAGTGCATGCATCCCTGATCATGCTCCACTGACGTGGGGAAAAAAAAAACCAAGCTCCCCTGACCCTGTCCTGGTGCCGTAGTCGCAAAGGTACTCATTGATGGCCCTCTGCTGCGTGTGCAGTCGCTGCAGCATGGCCAACGTTGAGTTCCACCTGGTGGGCATGTCACATATTAGGCGGTTCTTGGGCAGGTTCAGCTCTTTTTCAGCTCAGTCAGCCGAGCACTGGCATTATAAGATCGGCGGAAATGCACACAGACTTTCCTGGGCTGCCTCAGGACATCCTGTAAGCCTGGGAACCTGCCCAAGAACCGCTGCACCACCAGGTTGAGGACGTGAGCCATACAGGGCACATGGGTGAGCTGCCCCTGTCGCAGGGCGGAGAGGAGGTTGGTGCCATTGTCAGAAACGACCATTCCTGGCTTAAGCTGGCGTGGCGTCAACCACCTCTCGGCCTGCCCCTGCAGAGCTGCCAGAACCTCTGGCCCAGTGTGGCTCCTGTCCCCCAAACACACCAGCGGAAGCACAGCATGGTATCTTTTTGCCTGCGTACTTGCGTACCCCCTTGTACGCCTACGGAGCACCGCTGGTTCCGAGGACAGAGCACTGGAGGAAGAAGAAGAGGAGGGGGTGGAGGAGAGAGGTGTGTCACAACCAGTAGCAGTAGTAGCATTTTGGAGGCGTGGTGGCGGAACAACCTCCAACACTACTGCACCTTGTCCTGCATCCCTCCCAGCTGCCAATAGAGTGACCCAATGGGCCGTGAAAGAAAGGTAACGTCCCTGTCCATGCCTGCTGGACCATGAGTCAGCGGTAATATGCACCTTACCGCTGACCGCCCTGTCCAGCGAGGCATGGACATTGCCTTCCACATGCCGGTAGAGAGACGGAATCGCCTTCCGTGAGAAAAAGTGGCGTTTGGGAACCTGCCACTGAGGAACCGCACATTGAACAAACTCACGGAAGGGGGCCGAGTCTACCAACTGAAAAGGCAGCAGTTGAAGAGCTAGCAATTTAGCCAAGCTAGCATTCAACCGCTGGGCATGTGGATGGCTGGGAGTGTACTTCTTTCGACGGTCCAGCAGCTGGGGCAGGGAAATTTGCCTGCTACTATCGGACGTCGGTGTACTGCAAGTACTTGGTTGTGACACACCTAATTCTACACCTTCAGTCCTCTCACAGCAGCTTTCAGAGAGGACTGAAGATGTAGTGGGGATGGAGATCCCAGCTGATGAGGAGCAAGGAGAGGTCCGCTTAGTTCTTTGGTGTGGGTCTTTTATGTGTGCCTGCCAACGAGCTGCATGGCAGGTCGACATATGTCTGCTCATGCTTGTGGTGCCCAAGCAGCTGATGTTTTGGCCACGCGAGATACGCTTGAGACAAATATTGCAAATTGCAGTGGTGCGATCTGATGCACTCGTCTCAAAAAAGGCCCACACCAAAGAACTTTTCTGATAACGTGCAGAGGCACAGGCGGAGCTCTGCGGTGTTGTACAGTTGCTGTGCTGGCCTCTAGCTGGCCTCCAGGGGGCATCCTGCCTCGTTGGACATGTGACGCCGCATCCTCCTCCTCCTCCTCCTCATCCTCTCTCCCTCTAGGCACCCACGTGGCGTCAGTGACCTCATCATCCCCTCCCTCTTCACCACTAGAGCAAACCTGGCAGTAAGCTGCAGCTGGTGGAACAGTACTGGCAGATTGCTGTCCTTCAGCATCCCCTCTCTCTGCGCGCACACTACTGACTTCCTCAAGCTGGGTATCATCATCCGAGCCTTCGAATCGTTGGGCATCCTCCTGGAGCATGTACCCAACACTGTGCTCAAACAGTTCGGGGGACTCCTCAGGAGGACATGGTGGGTCTAGGGAAGGGGTGGCTGATGATGCCATTGAGTACGCGTTGGCAGCTGCTCTGCCAGTACCCTGAGCCTGGGTGAGAGAGGATGAAGAGGATGAGGAGGGCTTGGTCATCCATTCTACCAAGCCTTCAGCATGATGCGGCTCCACATGTCCAGCTGCCGAAAACAAAGACGCGCGTGTCCCATGGTCACGTGCTGATGACGATGCACGACCACGTCCACGGCCACGTCCACTAGAAACAGAGCCTGCCTGCCCTGTGTTCTTGGCTCTGCATGCTCTGCCTCCCCTTGGCGGTCTTCCAGTCATTGTAGTCGGTAGTCCTGTGGGTGCTGCTGAGAAGAAAATATAGGAGTTCTGTGTGATGCCACTAACACACTAGAAGTCCTATGGGTGCTTCTGCAAAGAAAATATAGGAGCTCTGTGTGATGCCACTAACACACTAGAAGTCCTGTGGGTGCTGCTGAGAAGAAAATATAGGAGCTCTGTGTGATGCCACTAACACACTAGAAGCCCTATGGGTGCTTCTGCAAAGAAAATATAGGAGCTCTGTGTGATGCCACTAACACACTAAAGTCCTGTGGGTGCTGCTGAGAAGAAAATATAGGAGCTCTGTGTGATGCCACTAACACACTAGAAGTCCTGTGGGTGCTGCTGAGAAGAAAATATAGGAGCTCTGTGTGATGCCACTAACACACTAGAAGTCCTATGGGTGCTTCTGCAAAGAAAATATAGGAGCTCTGTGTGATGCCACTAACACACTAGAAGTCCTGTGGGTGCTGCTGAGAAGAAAATATAGGAGCTCTGTGTGACGCCACTAACACTCTAGAAGCCCTATGGGTGCTTCTGCAAAGAAAATATAGGAGCTCTGTGTGATGCCACTAACACACTAGAAGTCCTGTGGGTGCTGCTGAGAAGAAAATATAGGAGCTCTGTGTGATGCCACTAACACACTAGAAGTCCTGTGGGTGCTGCTGAAAGAAAATATAGGAGCTCTGTGTGATGCCACTAACACACTAGAAGTCCTGTGGGTGCTGCTGAGAAGAAAATATAGGAGCTCTGTGTGATGCCACTAACAAACTAGAAGCCCTATGGGTGCTTCTGCAAAGAAAATATAGGAGCTCTGTGTGATGCCACTAACACACTAGAAGTCCCGTAGGTGCTGCTGAGAAGAAAATATAGGAGCTCTGTGTGATGCCACTAACACACTAGAAGTCCTGTGGGTGCTGCTGAGAAGAAAATATAGGAGCTCTGTGTGATGCCACTAACACACTAGAAGTCCTATGGGTGCTTCTGCAAAGAAAATATAGGAGCTCTGTGTGATGCCACTAACACACTAGAAGTCCTATGGGTGCTTCTGCAAAGAAAATATAGGAGCTCTGTGTGATGCCACTAACACACTAGAAGTCCTGTGGGTGCTGCTGAGAAGAAAATATAGGAGCTCTGTGTGATGCCACTAACAAACTAGAAGCCCTATGGGTGCTTCTGCAAAGAAAATATAGGAGCTCTGTGTGATGCCAATAACACACTAGAAGTCCCGTAGGTGCTTCTGAGAAGAAAATATAGGAGCTCTGTGTGATGCCACTAACACACTAGAAGTCCTATGGTGCTTCTGAGAAGAAAATATAGGAGCTCTGTGTGATGCCACTAACACACTAGAAGTCCTATGGGTGCTGCTGAGAAGAAAATATAGGAGCTCTGTGTGATGCCACTAACACACTAGAAGTCCTGTGGGTGCTGCTGAGAAGAAAATATAGTAGCTCTGTGTGATGCCACTAACACACTAGAAGTCCTGTGGGTCCTGCTGAGAAGAAAATATATGTATCATCATCCGAGCCTTCGGGGGACTCCTCAGGAGGACATGGTGGGTCTTCTGGGAAGAAAATATAGGAAGCTCTGTGTGATGCCACTGAGTACACGTTGGCAGCTGCTCTGCCAGTGCCCTGAGCCTGGGTGAGAGAGGATGAAGAGGATGAGGAGGGCTTGGTCATCCATTCTACCAAGCCTTCAGCATGATGCGGCTCCACATGTCCAGTTGCCGAAAACAAAGACGCGCGTGTCCCATGGTCACGTGCTGATGACGCACGACCACGTCCACGTCCACTAGAAACAGAGCCTGCCTGCCCTGTGTTCTTGGCTCTGCATGCTCTGCCTCCCCTTGGCGGTCTTCCAGTCATTGTAGTCGGTAGTCCTGTGGGTGCTGCTGAGAAGAAAATATAGGAGCTCTGTGTGATGCCACTAACACACTAGAAGTCCTATGGGTGCTTCTGCAAAGAAAATATAGGAGCTCTGTGTGATGCCACTAACACACTAGAAGTCCTATGGGTGCTTCTGCAAAGAAAATATAGGAGCTCTGTGTGATGCCACTAACACACTAGAAGTCCTGTGGGTGCTGCTGAGAAGAAAATATAGGAGCTCTGTGTGATGCCACTAACAAACTAGAAGCCCTATGGGTGCTTCTGCAAAGAAAATATAGGAGCTCTGTGTGATGCCACTAACACACTAGAAGTCCCGTAGGTGCTGCTGAGAAGAAAATATAGGAGCTCTGTGTGATGCCACTAACACACTAGAAGTCCAGTGGGTGCTGCTGAGAAGAAAATATAGGAGCTCTGTGTGATGCCACTAACACACTAGAAGTCCTGTGGGTGCTTCTGAGAAGAAAATATAGGAGCTCTGTGTGATGCCACTAACACACTAAAGTCCTATGGGTGCTTCTGGGAAAGAAAATATAGGAGCTCTGTGTGATGCCACTAACACACTAGAAAGTCCTGTGGGTGCTGCTGAGACGAAAATATAGGAGCTCTGTGTGATGCCACTAACACACTAGAAGTCCTGTGGGTGCTGCTGAGAAGAAAATATAGGAGCTCTGTGTTATGCCACTAACACACTAGAAGTCCTATGGGTGCTTCTGAAAGAAAATATAGGAGCTCTGTGTGATGCCACTAACACACTAGAAGTCCTATGGGTGCTTCTGGGAAAGAAAATATAGGAGCTCTGTGTGATGGGACTAACACACTACAAGTCCTGTGGGTGCTGCTGGGAAGAAAATATAGGAGCTCTGTGTGATGCCACTAACACACTAGAAGTCCTATGGGTGCTTCTGAGAAGAAAATATAGGAGCTCTGTGTGATGGCACTAACACACTACAAGTCCTATGGGTGCTTCTGGGAAGAAAATATAGGAGCTCTGTGTGATGCCACTAACACACTAGAAGTCCTATGGGTGCTTCTGAGAAGAAAATATAGGAGCTCTGTGTGATGCCACTAACACACTAGAAGTCCTATGGGTGCTTCTGGAAGAAAATATAGGAGCTCTGTGTGATGCCACTAACACACAATTGAAGTCCTATGGGTGCTTCTGGGAAGAAAATATAGGAGCTCTGTGTGATGGGACTAACACACTACAAGTCCTATGGGTGCTTCTGGGAAGAAAATATAGGAGCTCTGTGTGATGGGACTAACACACTACAAGTCCTATGGGTGCTTCTGGGAAGAAAATATAGGAGCTCTGTGTGATGGCACTAACACACAATTGAAGTCCTATGGGTGCTTCTGGGAAGAAAATATAGGAGCTCTGTGTGATGCCACTAACACACAATTGAAGTCCTATGGGTGCTTCTGGGAAGAAAATATAGGAGCTCTGTGTGATGGGACTAACACACTACAAGTCCTATGGGTGCTTCTGGGAAGAAAATATAGGAGCTCTGTGTGATGGGACTAACACACTACAAGTCCTATGGGTGCTTCTGGGAAGAAAATATAGGAGCTCTGTGTGATGGCACTAACACACTATTGAAGTCCTATGGGTGCTTCTGGGAAGAAAATATAGGAGCTCTGTGTGATGGCACTAACACACAATTGAAGTCCTATGGGTGCTTCTGGGAAGAAAATATAGGAGCTCTGTGTGATGGCACTAACACACTACAAGTCCTATGGTGCTTCTGGGAAGAAAATATAGGAGCTCTGTGTGATGGGACTAACACACTACAAGTCCTATGGGTGCTTCTGGGAAGAAAATATAGGAACTCTGTGTGATGGGACTAACACAGTACAAGTCCTATGGGTGCTTCTGGGAAGAAAATATAGGAGCTCTGTGTGATGGGACTAACACACTACAAGTCCTATGGGTGCTTCTGGGAAGAAAATATAGGAACTCTGTGTGATGCCACTAACACAGTACAAGTCCTATGGGTGCTTCTGGGAAGAAAATATAGGAACTCTGTGTGATGCCACTAACACAGTACAAGTCCTATGGGTGCTTCTGGGAAGAAAATATAGGAACTCTGTGTGATGCCACTAACACAGTACAAGTTCTATGGGTGCTTCTGGGAAGAAAATATAGGAACTCTGTGTGATGCCACTAACACACTAGAAGTCATATGGGTGCTTCTGGGAAGAAAATATAGGAACTCTGTGTGATGCCACTAACACAGTACAAGTCCTATGGGTGCTTCTGGGAAGAAAATATAGGAACTCTGTGTGATGCCACTAACACAGTACAAGTCCTATGGGTGCTTCTGGGAAGAAAATATAGGAGCTCTGTGTGATGGGACTAACACAGTACAAGTCCTATGGGTGCTTCTGGGAAGAAAATATAGGAACTCTGTGTGATGGGACTAACACACTACAAGTCCTATGGGTGCTTCTGGGAAGAAAATATAGGAACTCTGTGTGATGCCACTAACACAGTACAAGTCCTATGGGTGCTTCTGGGAAGAAAATATAGGAACTCTGTGTGATGGGACTAACACACTACAAGTCATATGGGTGCTTCTGGGAAGAAAATATAGGAACTCTGTGTGATGGGACTAACACAGTACAAGTCCTATGGGTGCTTCTGGGAAGAAAATATAGGAACTCTGTGTGATGCCACTAACACAGTACAAGTCCTATGGGTGCTTCTGGGAAGACAATATAGGAACTCTGTGTGATGCCACTAACACAGTACAAGTCCTATGGGTGCTTCTGGGAAGAAAATATAGGAGCTCTGTTATATGAATCTAGCAAAGAGTGACACAGAATCAGCCTGATCTCTCCTAAAGCCGGAACTCATGTGACCGGCGCCGACGGCGTGGCGGCCTTTTAAATGAGGGGGCGTGTACTAAAGCCCCTGAGCTGTAATTGGCTACAGGCGTCCTGCCTGTAGCCAATTATGGCTCTCCGAGTTCCGGCGCTGTGATTGGCCAAGCATGCGGGGTCACAGTGCATGCTTGGCCAATCATCAGCCAGCAATGCACTGCGCCGGCCGCGCCGGCCGCAATGCATTGCGGGGCCGCTCGCATCACACGAATGTGATGCGAGCGGCCAAAATAGGTGTGGGCTCGCCGAGCGAGCGAACACCCGGTGCTCGATGCGAACATGGGTTCGCATCGAGCACCGGGCCCATCCCTACTGCTGATTCGGGCTAATGGCCCCATAGATTCGGAGCCTTAGCCCAAAAGCCACTGGCTGTCACTGAAATCGGTCCATTGAGCTATCGGCCCAACGGGAAACTCCCGGTAGTCCCGATGGACAGTACATGCATGTCACAGGCTGTGAGTAAGCTTGAGTTCTCAGACAAGCTGAGACACTATTTGCTGACCTCTCTTGTGACCTGTTTGGCACCCTTACCATGGAGGAGCCCACCCCCAATACGGGAACAAAAATCTTAGCGGTGAGCCTGCTGTATCATTTTGTGGTACCTGGTGTTTGGACTGTTGGCTGTTTGTTTTGGCTGAAGTAAGCTATTTTTGTTTATCATTTTCAAAAAACAAAACATTTGCTTTTACCAAACTGACTGGCTGCCATTCCCGAGCTGCCTCAAATCACAATTATATACACAAACGTTTTGCCCTTCATTTCTATTTTCAATGCAATAGGTTGTTTTACAAGTTGAGGGTTTACATATGCTTTAAAGGAGTTGTACAGGCAGAAGGTTTTTTATCTTAATACATTTTGCATTAAGATAAAAAGTCTTCTGTGTGCAGCAGCCCCACCAGCCTCCCTAATACTTAGCGGAGCCCATCCCTGTCCAGTGATGTCCACAAGTGGGAGCCAATGGCACCACTGCTGTGTCTCAGCCAAAGTCATTTGGCCAATCGGCAGAGAGAGGGGGCGTGTCTGAACGGCAGCTCCTTGTCTGAATGGACACACGGAGCTGCAGCTTGGTTTGGGTGCCCCCCATAGCAAGCTGCTTGCTGTGGGGGCACACGAAAGGAGGGAGGGGCCAGGGGCTGTTAAGAGAGACCCAAAAAGAGCAGTATTCAGGCTGCTCTGTGCAAAACCACTGCTCAGGGCAGTATAACATGTTTTTTATTTATTACATTTTTTTTTTAAGTGACTTTACAATCAATTTAAGTAATTCCTAAATATACTGTAGCTATTTCTCAAAAATGTCCAATAATACATGTTGTTGGTATTATTACGTTTCCAAGGTGCTTACAATCTATTGGTGCTTCTGGGAATGAAATAATAGGAGCTCTGTGTGATGGGGACTTAACACACTACAAGTCCTATGGGTGCTTCTGGGAAGAAAATATAGGTGGGTTTTATTCACCGCCTGCAGAGATGCTTCCCGCACGCTTCCCATCTCTGCCATGTATATATCATTCTGAGACCTTCACTAGGAAGGAAAAAAATCAATTTGACTTTGGCAGTTCTTTCCTCGGCTTCTGCCAGTCACACTGTATCCCAGTTATTTTAAGTCTCCTGAAATCAGTCTGCATTAGGGCAAATAGCTGTACTTGGAAAAGAGCCCAGGAGTCTATCAATATAAAATGATTTGTTGCAAGTTTAAAGATGTTTCATGTCCCGTCTCTGTCTTTTCATTTACATTTTAAACCCTCATCAAAATGTGGTTCAACAGAGCAAGCTTTAAAGAGGCATTTCAGTGTGTTACAGGCAACACTAAACACCTGCGATGGGTGCTTCTTGGAAGGATCAGCCATCCTAAAATTAGAAGTAGCTATGGTGCTTCTGTAAGAAAATAAAGAAACTCTGTGTGATGCCACTAACACACTAGAAGTCATATGGGTGCTTCCTGGTCAGCAAAATATAGGAACTCTGTGTGATGCCAACTAAACAGTACAAGTACATACTGGGTCCTACTGGGTGCTCAGCATTGGCCCTCATATCTCTTTTTATGATTCTCCTCATCAACTCATAGCTCTGAGATTCAGTTCATTTAAAATTCTCTTTTTTCTTACGTATTTGTTGAAGACTTCTTTTTTACACCACACATTTAGCAACATTGAAAGATGGACCATGAGAAGGGCTATTTGTAATGAAAATGTTTTGAAGGTGTATGTTTTGTGGCTGTAAACACGATTTTTTTTTTTGTCTGGAAGAAAATATAGGAACCTCTGTGTGATGCCACTAACCACAGACAAGTCCCTATCGGGTGGCTTCTTTGAAGAAATATAGGAACTCTGTGTGATCCACTAACACAGTACAGTTTCTATGTAGGAATGGGACTAACAACACTACAAGTCTATGTGTGATGGGACTAACACACTACAAGTCCTATGGGTGCTTTGGGGAGAAAATATAGGAACTCTGTGTGATGCCACTAACACAGTACAAGTCCTATGGGTGCTTCTGGGAAGAAAATATAGGAACTCTGTGTGATGCCACTAACACAGTACAAGACCTATGGGTGCTTCTGGGAAGACAATATAGGAACTCTGTGTGATGCCACTAACACAGTACCAGTACTATGGGTGCTTCTGGGAAGAAAATATAGGAACTCTGTGTGATGCCACTAACACAGTACAAGTCCTATGGGTGCTTCTGGGAAGAAAATATAGGAACTCTGTGTGATGCCACTAACACAGTACAAGTCCTATGGGTGCTTCTGGGAAGAAAATATAGGAACTCTGTGTGATGCCACTAACACAGTACAAGTCCTATGGGTGCTTCTGGGAAGACAATATAGGAACTCTGTGTGATGCCACTAACACAGTACAAGTCCTATGGGTGCTTCTGGAAAGAAAATATAGGAGCTCTGTTTGCGGCCACTAACACACTAGAAGCCCTATGGGTGCTTTTGGGGTGCAGTGCTGTACTAACAGCACTGCGGTTGGTACTACTGAAATACTGTACTAACAGTAAGACACGTACCAGACTAACCCCCAGCAGCAGCTACAAACACACTAACCAGCAGCAGCAATGGACGATCAATGACAGGTAGCAATGGTTTAGCAAATAAATAGCCAATGGTTTAGCAAAGTAGAGCAAATCTTTCTATATGAATCTAGCAAAGAGTGACACAGAATCAGCCTGATCTCTCCTAAAGCCGGAACTCATGTGACCGGCGCCGATGGCGTGGCGGCCTTTTAAATGAGGGGGCGTGTACTAAAGCCCCTGAGCTGTAATTGGCTACAGGCGTCCTGCCTGTAGCCAATTATGGCTCTCCGAGTTTCCGGCGCTGTGATTGGCCAAGCATGCGGGGTCACAGTGCATGCTTAGCCAATCATCAGCCAGCAATGCACTGCGCCGGCCGCAATGCATTGCGGGGCCGCTCGCATCACACGAATGTGATGCGAGCGGCCAAAATAGTTCTGGGCTTGCCGAGCGAGCGAACACCCGGTGCTCGATGCGAACATGGGTTCGCATCGAGCACCGGGCCCATCCCTACTCTCCGGCTCTCCCGTGCTGCCCGCCACATGGCTGCATAGAGGCTACAGCCCGGTAGTAATCTGTCGCCCTGTGGTTGGGGACCCCTGGGATTCGGGGCTATGGGCCCCAGATTCGGAGCCTTAGCCCCAAAAGCCACTGGCTGTCACTGAAATCGGTCCATTGAGCTATCGGCCCAACGGGAAACTCCCGGTAGTCCCGATGGACAGTACATGCCTGTCACAGGCTGTGAGTAAGCTTGAGTTCTCAGACAAGCTGAGACACTATTTGCTGACCTCTCTTGTGACCTGTTTGGCACCCTTACCATGGAGGAGCCCACCCCCAATACGGGACCAAAAATCTTAGCGGTGAGCCTGCTGTATCATTTTGTGGTACCTGGTGTTTGGACTGTTGGCTGTTTGTTTTGGCTGAAGTAAGCTATTTTTGTTTATCAGTTTTCAAATAAACAAAACATTTGCTTTTACCAAACTGACTGGCTGCCATTCCCGAGCTGCCTCAAATCACAATTATATACACAAACGTTTTGCCCTTCATTTCTATTTTCAATGCAATAGGTTGTTTTACAAGTTGAGGGTTTACATATGCTTTAAAGGAGTTGTAAAGGCAGAAGGTTTTTATCTTAATACAATTTGCATTAAGATAAAAAGTCTTCTGTGTGCAGCAGCCCCACCAGCCCCCCTAATACTTAGCGGAGCCCATCCCTGTCCAGTGATGTCCACAAGTGGGAGCCAATGGCACCACTGCTGTGTCTCAGCCAAAGTCATTTGGCCAATCGGCAGAGAGAGGGGGCGTGTCTGAACGGCAGCTCCTTGTCTGAATGGACACACGGAGCTGCAGCTTGGTTTGGGTGCCCCCATAGCAAGCTGCTTGCTGTGGGGGCACACGAAAGGAGGGAGGGGCCAGGGGCTGTTAAGAGAGACCCAAAAAGAGCAGTATTCAGGCTGCTCTGTGCAAAACCACTGCTCAGGGCAGTATAACATGTTTTTTATTTATTACATTTTTTTTTAAGTGACTTTACAATCAATTTAAGTAATTCCTAAATATACTGTAGCTATTTCTCAAAAATGTCCAATAATACATGTTGTTGGTATTATTACGTTTCCAAGGTGCTTACAATCTATTACGCATCTTTTGATCTGGAGACCAAATGACACAAGTCCTTTTTAATTACGTGAATGCTTTCTCAGTATCCCTGTTCCATCCTTGTGAACATTAGTGGGCAGGTACTATGGACTGCCAGCTTCGCTGTTCACCAGTTTCATATGCCCTTCGGAGCACCCTGGGTTTTATTCACCGCCTGCAGAGATGCTTCCCGCACGCTTCCCATCTCTGCCATGTATATATCATTCTGAGACCTTCACTAGGAAGGAAAAAAATCAATTTGACTTTGGCAGTTCTTTCCTCGGCTTCTGCCAGTCACACTGTATCCCAGTTATTTTAAGTCTCCTGAAATCAGTCTGCATTAGGGCAAATAGCTGTACTTGGAAAAGAGCCCAGGACTCTATCAATATAAAATGATTTGTTGCAAGTTTAAAGATGTTTCATGTCCCGTCTCTGTCTTTTCATTTACATTTTAAACCCTCATCAAAATGTGGTTCAACAGAGCAAGCTTTAAAGAGGCCTTTCAGTGTGTTACAGGCAACACTAAACACCTGCGATCAGGGGATTTTGCCGGCTTGGAAGGATCAGCCATCCTAAAATTAGAAGGGAATCATGCAGCTGCTTGTCATTTGCTGTAAATTGTTGATTTGGTATCTGAATCATTGACATCCTGTGGTCAGTTTCCACTTCTAACATCTTCAAACAGAGCAGCGATTTTCATGTTAGAACAGAATTTTCACATCTCCAATGATCACTCGCTATTTGCTGCCCTGGGTAAACAGTTCTGTAATCATGTACAGCATGCAGAAAAATGCTGCAGTGCTCAGCATTGGCCCTCATATCTCTTTTTATGATTCTCCTCATCAACTCATAGCTCTGAGATTCAGTTCATTTTAAATTCTCTTTTTTCTTACGTATTTGTTGAAGACTTCTTTTTTACACCACACATTTAGCAACGTTGAAAGATGGACCATGAGAAGGGCTATTTGTAATGAAAATGTTTTGAAGGTGTATGTTTTGTGGATGTAAACACGATTTTTTTTTTTTGTCTGGCACAATATAGTTTATGGGATTTCAGATCAGCTGTGCCCAGTCTTGCCACAAAGAGTTAATCCAGCTCTGAGCAATCCTCATATCTTCTTTCAGTGAAATAAAATGGACAAACTGTGAAAACTTTGTCCGTTCTTCCCCCTTGCTGTGATTGACAGGTGATTTACATATCTCGTGCACTAGCCTAAGACATGCATTATTTTTTTAATTCCCACCCCCACTCCTTTCTTCAGCAGCTCTGCAAGGATTGGCTGTTCCACACCTCAGCATAATTTGGCATGCTGAAGTCACGTGGAGACTTTTCTGGGTTTTGACTGGATGTTAGTGATCATAGCAGAAGTTCAGTGTAAGAAATACACAGGAGTGTAGAGGTGGGCGGAGAGTCTACTGACATCACGACTCCACCCAGTGAGCCCTGGAAAACAGACACACCCACAAAATCTGAAGTTTTTCAGGTCTCATAGCAGAGAGAGGGGAGACATTTGACAGATAAGTATACATGCAGGAGGCATGTATATCCTTCTAGATAACCAATATTGCAGTAGTTTAGAAAGGATGAGAGTGGGTTTACTTCCACTTTAAAATAAAATGGTTAGGGGGCTATATTATTATTACAACGTTGTACATTTTGAAATATTTTTGTTGTTTTAACCAGATATTAGTGTAGTTATATTCCCTGTGTTGTTTGTTTGCCTTACCTTTGCAGTTTGTAGTGCCATGGCTGATCTTTCCCCTATGTCCATGCATTACTCCATCTAGCTGTTCACCACAACACATGCATGCCTAGGGTCACATGCCATTTCTCTGTGTTGCATCACTAATGCATGCTAATTTTATGAAACAAACACATCATCCTCCAGCATGGTAAGCTCTGTTAATTGCTTTCACCTGCACAAGCACTTGACTGAAAAACACAGGGATTGTAGGATATATAGTTTCTTCACAGGAAGTGTCAGTTCTTAGACTAAATACAGTTGTCATGCATTAATTTGAGCAGTGCCATACCGCAAACAGAAATTCATGACACAACAAATTACACCATAAAACGACCCGATTAATGCAGATCTTATGCAAGTGAAGGTGCAGGTAGTAAGGTTTATAATGTCTTTAACCACTTGCCAACCAGCTGCTGGCATTATACTGCGGCAGGTCGGCACATCCCTGCGAATCACCGTAGCTGTGCGTCGGCTGCTTTAAGAGCCATAGTAAGCGCCTCTATATCCGATCCGACACGCGATTGTGGGCACGAGAGGCAGATCAGGCATGTGTGTGTGTGTGTGTAAACACACACATCCCCATTCTGTCAGGAGAGGAGAGATTGTGTGTTCCTATCTGGCTCCTCTTCTAGTAAATCACATCCCCACACAGTTAGAATCATCTAGCAGGGAACACATTTAACCCCTTGATCCCCCCCTAGTGTTAAACCCTTCCCTACCAGTGATATTTACACAGTAATCAATGCATTTCTACAGCACTGATCGCTGTATAAATGTCAGTGGTCCCAAAATTATGTCTGTCTGCTGCAATGTCGCAGTCCCGCTAAAAATCGCAGATTGCCGCCATTACTAGTAAAAAAAATTACCGTATTTATCGGCGTATAACACGCACCGGCGTATAACACGCACCCCAAGTTTAGGAGGGCATTTTAAGGAAAAAAAGTTTTAGGAGGGAAGTTTAGGGAAAAAAAACAACTTACATTTAAGCGTCATTTGCAGCTTGCCCAGCGTCATTGCAGCTTGCCCAGCGTCACTTTAGCTTGCCCAGCGTCATTGCAGCCTTGCCCAGCGTCATTTGCAGCCTTGCCCAGCGTCATTTGCAGCCTTGCCCAGCACCATTGCAGCCTTGCCCAGCGTCATTTGCAGCCTTGCCCAGCGTCATTGCAGCCTTGCCCAGCGTCATTGCAGCCTTGCCCAGCGTCATTGCAGCCTTGCCCAGCGTCATTGCAGCCTTGCCCAGCGTCATTGCAGCCTTGCCCAGCGTCATTGTAGCTTGCCCAGCATCATTGCAGCCTTGCCCAGTGCCATTGTAGCTTGCCAGCGTCATTTTCATTCATTTCCTGGTTTAAATTTCCCGCCGCCGAGACGCTGTCGCGTGCGCCGGCGAAAAAACCCGAAGCACGGGCGAAAAAGAACGAATCGCCCCCTGAAAAAGCCGAGCCGACTCGGACGGCTAAGCTCGCGGTCCCGCCTCCCTGCTGTTTCCGGAGCGAGCGCAGGGAGGCGGGACTACGAGCAGAGCAGAGTCTGCTCGGCTTTTTCCGGGGGCGCTTCGGGTTTTTTCAGCCGCGCTTCGGGTTTTTTCGGCAGCGCTCGCTATTTTTCAGCGGCGCTTGCCTTTTTTGTCATTTTTTTTTTGGGGTATCGGCGTATAACACGCACCCCGACTTTCCCCCGATTTTAAGGGGGAAAAAGTGCGTGTTATACGCCGATAAATACGGTAATACAAAATGCCATACATCTATTCCCTATTTTGTAGACGCTATAACTTTTGTGCAAACCAATCAACATATGCTTATTTCTATTTTATTTTACCAAAAATATGTAGAAGAATATATTTTTTTTTGGGGGGGGGGGATATTTATTATAGCAAAAAATTAAAAATATTGCTTTTTTTCCAAAATGACGCTCTTTTTCTGTTTATAGCACAAAAAATAAAAACTGCAGAGGGGAAATCCCACCAAAAGAAAGCTCTATTTGTGGGAAAAAAGGACATAAATTTTGTTTGGGTACAGTGCGGTATGACCGCGCAATTGTCAGTTAAAGCGACGCAGTGCTGTTTCGCAAAAAATGGCCTGGTCATTAAGGGAGAAATTCTTCCGGTCCTTAAGTGGTTAAGTTGTTTTTTTTTTAAGTTTAATATATTAGGATGTATTAAAGTTGATTGAAGTTTATTGTCATCCGTATGATTTTCCCAGTTTGCTAGTTGTTAGGGAAATGTAGTTTGCTCCCCTGTAGGCAGAGGAGCAGGGGTAATTGTGCCAAGAGCTGTACACTGTCTCACAGGTTGCTGGTCTGCTACTTTCCCCTGTCTTCAAGAAGTATAGTGTGAGGAAGAGCAGAACAGGCAGCTTGAATATATATGGGTCTCCAGACAATCCCTGGGAAGGCTCACCCAGTAGGTGGAGGGACAGCCCACAAATACTCTGAGGCCTGGCAGTCTGAGAGAAGAGTCCAGGGTCCAGCCATCTGTAGGTGATCCTTGGGCTAGGGTCACTGCCCCTGGGGCAGAGGAAGGAGGAAGCCTCAGGAATCCAGTCCAGCTTAAAGCGGAGTTACACCCAAAATTTCTTCTTTGCTGCAATGGCTACAGTCCCGCACCATGAACAACATTTGGCAATTTTTTTTCTAGGTACGTGTACCTTGTTGCTATGGTCTATTGTTTTTTCTTTCTCCATCGGGCAGCGGTGATGTAATTTCCTGCGGCACCTCTGCTCCTGGGAGTTGTGTGCCATCATTCCCAGGAGTCAGTGGGCATCGCCGCCTGTGGTGGAGATTGATTGATTAGATTAGTTGCCACAACAATGGGGTGGGCACTTCCTCCAATGCTGCCCATTGTGATAGCAACCAGATACAATCCCTGCACTACGCCCAGTGTGTAATGCGCATGAGCAAGATCGGGAGGTGAATTCTGGGTAGCCAGCAGCACCTTATCCCAGAAAACAGTGCTAGTGGGCTTCACATGCCCACAATCAAGATGGATGCACTCAGCAATGATAAAACAAAGGTTAGTTTAAAAAAAAGATGTAAAAGAACTGTGGTTTTAATTACAACATGCCTTTACAGAATGTAATTTAGACCAGCAGAACAGGTGCCTTAAAAAAAAATTATAATGTGGGTGGAACTCCTTTAACCACTTGCCGACCGCCCCCTGTATATATACGTCGGCAGAATGGCACGTACAGGCAGAACCACGTACCTGTACGTGCCATTTTTTTACGGATCACTGCATTTAGTGTCAGTGTGACTGTAATAACTGTCAGGGCAGTTAGTTTTAGGTCCAAGGTAGCCCCCCCCCCCCCCTAATAAAGGTTTAACCCCTTGATTGCCCCCCAGGTAACCCTTTCACCCCCTTTTGCCAGTGTCACTAAGCGATCGTTTTTCTGATCGCTGTATTAGTGTCACTGCTGTCGCTAGGTAACCATTTTTTTTTTTTTAGGTAACCGCCATGTTTATATAGGTTCATAAATAGGTTTATAGGTCAGGTACCCCCATATTACAACCTAAATAAAGGTTTTAACCCCCTGATTGCCCCTAGAGTTAACCCTTTCACCAGTGATCACTGTATAACTGTCACTGGTGACGCTGGTTAGCCAGTTAGTTATTTCGTTATTTAGGTTCCCCGTCAGGTTTTTATATAGCGTCAGGTACCCCCATATATTACCTAATAAAGGTTTTAACCCCCTGATTGCCCCTAGTTAACCCTTTCACCCCCTTTTGCCAGTGTCACTAAGCGATCGTTTTTCTGATCGCTGCATTAGTGTCGCTAGGTAACCATTTTTTTTTTTTTTAGGTAACCGCCATGTTTATATAGGTTCATAAATAGGTTTATAGGTCAGGTACCCCCATATTACAACCTAAATAAAGGTTTTAACCCCCTGATTGCCCCTAGAGTTAACCCTTTCACCAGTGATCACTGTATAACTGTCACTGGTGACGCTGGTTAGCCAGTTAGTTATTTCGTTATTTAGGTTCCCCGTCAGGTTTTTATATAGCGTCAGGTACCCCCATATATTACCTAATAAAGGTTTAACCCCCTGATTGCCCCTAGTTAACCCTTTCACCCCCTTTTGCCAGTGTCACTAAGCGATCGTTTTTCTGATCGCTGCATTAGTGTCGCTAGGTAACCAGTTTTTTTTTGTATTACTGTTACGGGTGACGCTGGTTAGTTAGCTTGTTTTTTATACTGTCAGGGCACCCCGCCATTTATTACCCAATAACGGTTTAACCCCCTGATCGCCCGGCGGGTGATATCAATTAGGTTTTAGGGTCAAATAAGGTCTGCGTCGCCCCAGGTTAGTGCCAGTACCGCAAACACCCACGCACAAAGCATACACCTCCCTTAGTGGCACAGTATCTGAACAGATCAATATCTGATCTGATCAGATCTATACTAGCGTCCCAGCAGTTTAGGGTTCCAAAAAAAAACGCATTGTTAGCGGGATCAGCCCAGATACCTGCTAGCACCTGCGTTTTCCCCCTCCGCCCAGCCCAGCCCACCCAAGTGCAGTATCGATCGATCACTGTCACTTACAAAACACTAAGCACACATAACTGCAGCGTTCGCAGAGTCAGGCCTGATCCCTGCGATCGCTAACATTTTTTTTGTGGTAGCGTTTTGATTCAGTCGCTTCAGTCAGGAGCTTTTTTACCTGTGAATCTCAAAAAAATAAAAAAAAATAAAATAGTTGTCGTTTTATTGTTCTCTCTCTCACTCTATTCTCTCTCTATTGTTGCTCTTTTTTTACTCCATTCTATTCTGCAATGTTTTATTATGTTTTATTATGTTTTATTATGTTTTATCATGCTTGCTTTTCAGGTATGTAATTTTGTTTACTGTGTGTTTTAGTGTTGAGCATTTTTTTGTTTTCAGGTGCGCCATTCAGTTGCAACGCGGATTTATTTATCTTGACAGCAACAGCGTTTGCTCCCACGATACATAAAGCCGCGACTCCAACGCTGTAGGAGGTGATTTCACCACCACAGTTAAAAAAAAAAGAGCATATATGCCGACGCCTGGGGGCCGCCGGGGGGGGCAGCGATTGGCTCCTAATGCCACGTACATACGGTCGAAATTCCGACCGTGTGTACACGGCATAACTTTTGCGGGAGGATGCCCCCATGCATCGGCATATATAAATGGTGCATGTATGCCCATCATTAGAAGTGGGTGGATGAAGGGAGGTATTCTAATGGTGGGCATACCCACCAATCAATCTCTTTTTTTCGTTCAGCCAAGAGGCTGCATGAAAAAAAAAAGATTACAATATATGTCCAGTATGTTGCTGGACTTTGAATGGTTATACCAGAATGATGCCTGCAGGTTTAGGTATCATCTTGGTATCATTCTTTTCAGCCAGTGATCGGCTTTCATGTAAAAGCAATTCTAGCGGGTAATTAGCCTCTAGACTGCTTTTACAAGCAGTGGGAGGGAATGTCCCCCCTCCCGGATATAAACCGCGCCATTGGGAAATTGGGAAAGCATTTTATCACACCAATCTTGGTGTGGTCAGATGCTTTGAGGGCAGAGGAAAGATCTAGGGTCTAATAGACCCCAATTTTTTCAAAAAAAGAGTACCTGTCACTGCCTATTGCTATCATAGGGGATATTTACATTCCCTGAGATAACAATAAAAATCATAACAAAGAAAAAAAATGGAAGGAACAGTTTAAAAATAAAATAAAAAAGCTAAATAAATAAAAAAAAAACCAAAAAAAAAAAAAAAAAGCACCCCTGCCCCCCCTTCTCTTGCGCAAAGGCGTACACAAGCGTTGGTCTGGCGTCATATGTAAACAGCAATTGCACCATGCATGTGAGGTATCACCGCGAAGGTCAGATCGAGGGCAGTAATTTTAGCAGTAGACCTCCTCCGTGAATCTAATGTGGTATCATGTAAAGGCTTTTAAAGGCTTTTAAAAATGTATGTAGTTTGTCGCCACTGCGTGTTTGTGCGCAATTTTAAAGCATGTCGTGTTTGGTATCCATGTACTCGGCCTAAGATCATATTTTTTATTTCATCAAAAATTTGAGCAATATAGTGTGTTTTAGTGCATTAAAATAAAAAAAAAGTGTATTTTTTTCCACAAAAAATGCGTTTGAAAAATCGCTGCGCAAATACTGTGTGGAAAAAAAAAAATGCAACACCCACCATTTTAATCTGTAGGCCTTTGCTTTAACATTATATATAGTGTTTGGGGGTTCAACGTAATTTTCTTGCAAAAAAAAAATATGTTTTCATGTAAACAAAAAGTGTCAGAAAGGGCTTTGTCTACAAGTGGTTAGAAGAGTGGGTGACGTGTGACATAGGCTTCTAAATGTTGTGCATAAAATGCCAGGACAGTTCAAACCCCCCCCAAATGACCCCATTTTGGAAAGTAGACACCCCAAGCTATTTGCTGAGAGCAATGTTGAGCCCATTAAATATTTTTTTTTTTGTCCCAAGAGATTGAATAATGAAAAAAAAAAAATATATATATTTTTTTTACAAAAAGTTGTCACTAAATGATATATTGCTCAAACATGTCATGGGCATATGTGGAAATACACCCCAAAATACATTCTGTTGCTTCTCCTGAGTACGGGGATACCACATGTGTGGGACTTTTTGGGAGCCTAGCTGCGTACGGAACCCCAAAAACCAATCACCGCCTTCAGGCTTTCTAAGGGTGTAATTTTTTTTTATTTCACTTCTCACTGCCAATCACAGTTTCGGAGGCCATGGAATGCCCAGATGGCATAAAACCCCCCAAAATGACCCCATTTTGGAAAGTAGACACCCCCAAGCTATTTGCTGAGAGGTATTGTGGGTATTTTGGAGATCTCGCTTTTTGTCACAAAGTTTTGAAAATTGAAAAAAGAAAAAAATTTTTTTTTTTCTTTACTTTCTTCATTTTCAAAAACAAATGAGAGCTGTAAAATACTCACCATGCCTCTCAACAAATAGCTTGGGGTGTCTACTTTCCAAAATGGGGTCATTTGGGGGGGTTTTGTGCTATTTTGGCATTTTATGGCCTTCGAAACGGTGATAGGTAGTGAGGAGTGAAATCAAAAATTTGCACCCTTAGAAAATCCTGAAGGCGGTGCTTGGGTTTCGGGGCCCGTACGCGGCTAGGCTCCCAAAAAGTCCCACACATGTGGTATCCCCATACTCAGGAGAAGCAGCAAAATGTATTTTGGGGTGCAATTCCACATATAAACTATGGCATGTGTGAGCAATATATCATTTAGTGACAACTTTTTGAAAAAAAAAAAAAATCTTTTTTATTTTTGTCTTTATTCAATCACTTGGGACTAAAAAAAAAAATATTCAATGGGCTCAACATGCCTCTCAGCAAATAGCTTGGGGTGTCTACTTTCCAAAATGGGGTCATTTGGGGGGGTTTTGTACTTCTCTGCCATTTTAGCACCTCAAGAAATGAAATAGGCAGTCATAAATTAAAAGCGGTGTAAATTCCAGAAAATGTACTCTAGTTTGTAGACGCTATAACTTTTGCGCAAACCAATAAATATACGCTTATTGGCATTTTTTTTTACTAAAGACATGTGGCTGAATACATTTTGGCCCAAATGTTTGACTAAAATTGAGTTTATTAGATTTTTTTTATAACAAAAAGTAGAAAATCTCTTTTTTTTTCAAAATTTTCGCTCTTTTTCCGTTTATATCGCAAAAAATAAAAATCACTATTTGTGGGAAGAAAAGGACGCAATTTCGTTTGGTTACAAAATTGCATGACCGCGCAATTACCAGTTAAAGTAGTGCAGTGCGAAATTGAAAAAAGACCTCTGGTCCTTTGGCTGCCAAATGGTCCGGGGCTGAAGTGGTTAAGGTCTCAGCTAGGCTTAGCGAAGTACCCACCAGAACAGGAGTCAGCCTGAGCCAGCATGGAGGAGAGAGACAGATCTGGGGTCAGGGAGCTCCATATGTGGGAATGAGTGAGCACTTAATCCAGCCATCTTTACAAGAGAAGTAGCAATGGAGTGCAATACCTCACAAGTCAGAACCAGGTGCAGCCAGGAGTTATGCAAGTTAACCAGTGAAAAAACACTGACTAAATTTAGTGCAGCCAGGTGCAAGCAATGTGCTACTACTATTTCTGCTTTTTACTACAACTACTTTCACTACCATTCCTACTGCTAGTGGAAATATAGGGCATTGCATTATACAGCTGTGCAATACAACTGTTATAGAGTAGCCAGGATTGTAGCAGTGCTCAATTTTGTAAACAGTCCTACAGTTTTCGACAGTTTGGTGTATCCTATGCCCCCATCCCTATCCAAGTTCCTTGTTCCCTAAATAAACACACCAAAAACAAAACCCGTAGACTGTTTATTGAGCCTGAGGTAGAGTGCAGAAAGTGCCATGTGCCTGGCTGTGGGTGCTGTAAGGGGGAAAAAAGCCCAATCACTGGTGGCTCCTTCAGGGGTAGTGCTACATGATACAGTGTAAACTGTAGGTTATGCTTTCTATTGTTAAAGCACTTATATTTGTACACTCCTGAAGAAGTGGAACAACTTAAAAAAAAGGGTTGAGTAGGACTGCCTATCTTTTGCCACCTAAATGAGAATTATGGAGTTTATTGGTTATGTATACCATTAATATAATGTGTCTATGTGTCCATATGTATGTAGCACCCTCTAGTGTAGAGTTTTGTTAGTGTAGCTAAAATGTTTTGGCTTGGCTGGCAACCAATCTGGGTCAGGATCAAGGGAGGCTGGTATGACTCATCAGGCAGCATTTCTGGTACCCCCCACTTCTGGAACTTGCCAAAGACTAGTCTGGGGGGGTTAACTCAGGCCTGGGAGCTCAGGTGCAGGAGGGATCCTCTGATATCCCAACGAGGAATCCTGTCCTGTCCAGTGGCATGGAAGCAGGTGTGAGTACAGCAGGGGCATCCGGGAGATCTCCAAGGAGAAGACAGCCAGGTAGGCTGGTGAGTGATACAGTTGGGGAGGACTGAGAGGCAGCCAGAGAGGACTGGGTGAGAGCAGTCTGAGTGATGCAGAGTCAGTCTGGGAGGACTGTGAAAGGTTAACCAGGAGGTCTAGAGAAAGGGGCAGCTGTAGCCAGGTGAACTGGCAGTGCCTGAAGAGGTGGTGCTGGGATCAGTAGGACAGCTGGGCACTAGGACTTTGCTACACTACTAACAGACCGGTGTTCCCTACCCGTAAAGGGCATTTGCTAAATTCTGACAAGTGCCAGCTGGTCTTGGGAATTTTGTTTAAGCAAGTGTTGTGCTGGAGGAGCTGAGAAGTGTGTAAATAGACTGTACAGAAGAAGTTGTCCGAAAGGGTTCTGCTTAAAACAAAAGGGCATTTCATTATACTATTAACAACATCCAAGTTTATTCCCCAAAAATAAAACAGAAAAAATAAAAAACTGCAAGGACGGTTTCTTGACTCAAGAGTGCTGTGAAAATTATGTGTGCTTGGCTGTGCAGGGTGGGGGATCCCTTTTCACCAACGGCCCCTACAGGGGTAGCACTATACATATAATGGGTGATGAGGCAATCAACCTGTATATATGTTTTTTTTCAGTTCTTACTATTTTTATTATGCACAATTACAGTATACAGTCCATAATTGCTACATATTCCACCCCCCCACCCCCCCCCCCCCCAAAAAAAAAAAACATATGCAACATCCCTTGGACCTCTCTTCGCAATTTATGTCCTTTTTACTGTACCCCGGCATGAGGCTACCATTAGTGCATGGTTGATGTACATACACTGTAGGTATGAATATATAATCCCCGGTTATCCTCCTTTATACCTGTTTACTTTTATCTCAAAATATTTTGTTGATTTCTTAAATAGTATAGCTGCAAATGTTTTAGTGTTTTAATCAATCATGTATCAATGTTGATTTTATAAAAAAAAAATGAAAAAAGTGTATTAAATAAAAATGAGGAAAATCCGATCATTCTGAACGTGGTGACGTTTGTTGCCTACGACGGGACTACGTAGAGGCTAGTAGCCAATAGCTTTGGTCTTGTAATGTGATCTGAGCATGCGTGGCACTTTGTCCGTCGGAATTCGCTACACACGATCGGAATTGGTAGGATCGGACTTTGTTGTCGGAATATGTATAGAGCAGGAGATAGAATTTTGTCCGTCGGACAATCCGATGGAAACTGTCCGATGGTGCCTACACACGGTCGGAATTTCCGACAACATTGTCCGATAGGACAGAATCCATCAGAAAATCCGACCGTGTGTATGGGGCTTTAGAGTTTTGCCTGATCATAGGTGAGGTGAGCACCTGTGACAGGCTGAGAACGCAGTCTGGTTGGACGCATTAGGTACCGATCTTTTCCCGGAGCCAATCAGTGGGTGCATCTGTCCCCGCTGTGTATTCCGGGAAGGGGTACTTAAGGTGCTGAAGTCACGTGTTCAGGGTTCGGCTTGCTCTTTGATTCCTGGTTCCGGTCCGGACCAGCCCCGTGAGGGGTCTTGGTCCAGGAGCGCCTGCTGACCCTGTAAGCATGGTCATCCTGACCAGCCCCAGAGGCCCTCATGGTCTGGGGTGGGGATCCATCCATTCCCAAGCCTCAGAACTGGCTAGTTCGAGGCGCAGTAACTGAAGGAGGATTCTGAAGTGTCCCGGTGTCCTCTCAGGATTGGAGAGGCACAGCAACTAAACAAGCGACCAGGGGAGGACTCTTCGGAGGAGGGCCACTCACAAAGCTGGCTGCTCGGTAAGAGCCTGGGAGCTGAGATGTATGGACACTAGTTGAATCCGCATTTCCTACAGTATCGCAAAATCGTCTGAAAGATACAGGTACCATAGGAAAAGTTCCTAACCCATCCTTCGGTTACAATATAGTCTGTGGCAGAGACTTTTACATGTTCACTTGAAGTTTCACAACCTAGTCTGTGGCAAAGACTTTGCTAAATCAGAATCACTTGTTGACTGCTAGATCTACAAAACAAGGGTTTATCCAACAGTGAATAATCCTGTTGCGAGTGGCTACTCCCTGGATTATCTAGAGAGACATTTATTTGAATGTCAGCAGTTCTAAAGTGCCTGAGCTTTATCACCTATGCCCTCTATTCCCAACTGAGAGACTGTGTTATGTTTCAACGTTTTTTTGCAAATAAAAATCCTCAAAAGGACTTTATGCGTCAGTCTCAGCAATTACTGGGTACTAACCCTGGGAACCCCTAGACATGAACGACGCGCTATGAGGAGGAGGTAATTGGTAAGCCCAAAAAATACATGGCCGCCCTGCACAGGGGTTAGGCTGCTACACTCATGTTATATAATTTGGATGTTTCACCATACCCTGAGCCAAGCATAATAATTAACTGTGAACATTAGGATGCATTCACACCTGAGCAGAGAGATTTTTAGCAGTTTTCATGCATTTTTATTTGAGTACAATCATACAATTTCTACAAACATTACTGACAAAGAAAATTTAGAAAAATACAATTATATAGTGAATAAAATAATTAACCCAATGGTGAGTATATTAATAAATTATTTTAAGTGAGTTTAAAGAAGTCCCAAACTGGAGGTTCTCTATTAATAGTCCTCAAAAAGAAAGGGGCAGGGTGTATTGGTATACAGAGGAATGAGTCCTTCCAAGGGGATTCACAGGTGATAAAAGTGTTTTTAGCAAATCAACGTCCCAGCCTTCCAAGTGATATGCTTACCAGAGATAAGCAGCAAATCCGCAGTTGGCTTATACCCAGCCTGGGCCTTTAGATGAATCAGGAACCCGGAACTTGAGGTACTCGAGAGTAGCGTATGCCCCCAGTGGTTATTACCAAAAAGAAAAAAGGGGAGCAGACATAGCGTAATATTGACAAAAAAATTTTTTGGGAAAAAGCTTATATATAAATAAATATATATAACCCTTTTTTTATTTTTTAAAAATTCTACTAAATTAGATTAGGAAAAATGAGGGGAACACCCAGTGTTGTAAAACCAAAAAAATAAAAAATAAAAAAACGTGTTCGAATGGAAACTCCTCCACCATTTAAATATTGCGCTTACCAAAACACAACAAAACAAAAGCGGTTGGCATTTATCCCAGCAGGAAAGAGTATCAAAAACACATACACCAGTGATCCAAGAAGCAAAAGACTGACATGTGTCCCGTCACCACACAGAGGGGCTCCTTACCAGAGACCAGCGATAGACAGTGCATATAGTCTCCCAGGTAAGGTAGGCCAGTGATTGGTAGCAAAAAGGTCCTGGTCCACTTCAAAGATCGATGCTCACTCTCCTAAGCACAGCGGCTCAACATTTTACCCAAAAGGGAGAGAAAGCAGCAGACCATGGGGTAGTACGTTTGGCAAATTTATTATAAAAAGTTAAAGGTTACACTTACATAAAGCCACTGAGGACGGGATTTTCTGTTTTGTGTTGCCGGCCGGCTTCCGTTTTATGCTTAAAACGATTTTTGCTTTATGTAAGTGTAACCTTTAACTTTTTATAATAAATTTGCCAAACGTACTACCCCATGGTCTGCTGCTTTCTCTCCCTTTTGGGTAAAATGTTGAGCCGCTGTGCTTAGGAGAGTGAGCATCGATCTTTGAAGTGGACCAGGACCTTTTTGCTACCAATCACTGGCCTACCTTACCTGGGAGACTATATGCACTGTCTATCGCTGGTCTCTGGTAAGGAGCCCCTCTGTGTGGTGACGGGACACATGTCAGTCTTTTGCTTCTTGGATCACTGGTGTATGTGTTTTTGATACTCTTTCCTGCTGGGATAAATGCCAACCGCTTTTGTTTTGTTGTGTTTTGGTAAGCGCAATATTTAAATGGTGGAGGAGTTTCCATTCGAACACGTTTTTTTATTTTTTATTTTTTTGGTTTTACAACACTGGGTGTTCCCCTCATTTTTCCTAATCTAATTTAGTAGAATTTTTAAAAAATAAAAAAAGGGTTATATATATTTATTTATATATAAGCTTTTTCCCAAAAAAATTTTTTGTCAATATTACGCTATGTCTGCTCCCCTTTTTTCTTTTTGGTAATAACCACTGGGGGCATACGCTACTCTCGAGTACCTCAAGTTCCGGGTTCCTGATTCATCTAAAGGCCCAGGCTGGGTATAAGCCAACTGCGGATTTGCTGCTTATCTCTGGTAAGCATATCACTTGGAAGGCTGGGACGTTGATTTGCTAAAAACACTTTTATCACCTGTGAATCCCCTTGGAAGGACTCATTCCTCTGTATACCAATACACCCTGCCCCTTTCTTTTTGAGGACTATTAATAGAGAACCTCCAGTTTGGGACTTCTTTAAACTCACTTAAAATAATTTATTAATATACTCACCATTGGGTTAATTATTTTATTCACTATATAATTGTATTTTTCTAAATTTTCTTTGTCAGTAATGTTTGTAAAAATTGTGTATTGATTCCACTTAATTGTGATACTATTGGTCAACACTCACTAATATTAGCGCAACTTCTCTTTTTTATCTTGTAATTTTGTGCATATCCCACAATAAGTTTGCAGCTTTTTTTATTATCATTTGTAATCATTCATACAGGGCGCCTATAGGGAACCCACACACTCCCCTCCCCCGCTCCAAGCGCAGTTTTCTTCTTTTTTACAATCATACAATTGCTTTTACCTTCACCTACAAAATGCTAAGATCTAAGTGGGGACTTAAACTGTTATTTAATGCCTAAGGGTTCTTATCGGTCCTTAGTTATTGTAGCATCTGTAGTTTTCTTTCTTCAGGCTAAGTACTTTTTATTCAAGTACATAAAATTATCTTGTGTATTGAATGATAACCCTAAACAATTTTACAAGGTTTCCTAGCCTTTTCCCTTTGAACTAGAAAGCAAAGTCCATCTATGTATTGAATATGAGGAGTGGGGGACATGTTTTTAGTGTAGATCAGGAAAGCATCCTACGGTGACAACATTGCTCTTCCATAGGTACAATAGGGCGAGTGAGTTTTGTCACTGTAGGGTAATAAAGAGAAAACCGGTCGTGTGTACAGGGCATTAGAAGTCTGTTACTAGAAGAATCATCAAGTGAAAATAAAGGGGAAAAAGAAAGAAAATGAATACAGCCACCACATCTAAAGGCTGGAAAGCTGCAACATATCAAATGTTTTGCCCCCCCCCCCCCCCTACACTGCAAAGGTTGTGTAGCGTCCAATCATATATGCACATTTACTGAGAATTACACCAAACATACAGAAAAGAGAATTAATACTATGGAATGTTCATTCATAAAGAATGAGAACTGATACTGACAAATACAACTAGCATTCAGAACAAGAAAAGTGTTACTAAGCAGCTTCCATACATACAAATTAAGAACAGATACTACAGTATATCCAGTATACAGAACCATGAGATTGATTTTCTCTAACTTCTTATCCCTTTGATGCTCATACCAGAAAAGTGGTGTTAAAATGTGCAGAAGTGCACATTATTATTATTATACAGGATTTTTATTGCGCCAACAGTTTGCGCATGGCCTTAGGGTAGCCATACATGGGTCGACATCAGACAGTTTCAGAAACCAGCCGAACTTCGATCCATGTAAGGGCAATCTATCAATCAACTTTGGTACAACCATCCTGTCGGGTTTTTTCAGAATGATCCGGGTATAGCAGGGGGTGGGGGAGACCTTTTTTTGCCATTGAGGCACTTATTCAAATGCCCCTCTGACTCCAACCACCCATGTAATTTCCAATAATGCTGCTACAACAATTACAGCTAGGATTTCTAGACATTTAACAAGAACTCATTTTCTCTCCGACAATTTCTAGCTAGCATCATTGTCTGTAATAAGACAGGAAAAGTATTATTCTCTAGTCAAACAGACTGTGTACAGATCTCGAAGTGCAGTTATGAGGTGAAGGGTATTTCATTCTACGGCAAGCTGTAATTTCTATGAAATATATAAAGAGAAGGCTTGCTACGTGTTATATTCATTGGATTCATTTAGTTTTGTTTTCTTTCTCAAATGACATACATGATAGGTTTCAGAGAGACACTCGTATAACCTTGAGACATGATAACGCTCCAGCCAAGATCCACATTTTCTAATAAATGTAATATTGCACAGCAGGGCAGGTAAATCACGAACTTTGTGAAAGGTATTTGTTGCAGGGAGTTTAGCTTTAAAGCACAATGCTATTGTTTGCCTTAGCTAAACCTCAGCACTAGATGTTATACAATAGTCTATGAAAATTGATACAGAATAGCCTCTGGATATTACACTATACTATACTATATTATACTATATTATATCACAGCAACCATACCATACCAGTAACAGCTTTAATGTTTTATTATCTACTATAAAAAGGAGAAAGTACAGTTGGAATCTGAATTGTGTGCTACAGGCACTGCCTCTGCTATTCATTCCCTGTACTTTTACTGAATAATGTATATCTAGCAATATGAATGTGGTCAGTTGTATTTTTAGTGAATGATAAAAATGTAGTGCTAAAGTATAAACAAATGTGGCTGTTTTATCATAATAAATGAGTGGTGAGAAATCAATCATACAAAAACTTGAACGAAATGGAAATGTGAAAAGTCCAACAAATGCAAAGGTCCTGGAAAGGACCGGTGTAAGTCCACCACCAGAAAGTGGCTAGTTGGGGATGGAGTACACTGGCACTGCCTGGCATGTAGATGTCAGGGCTGGGCTCAGCCCTTCCTTCTCTGGGTTGGCCGCTAAGCTATCGGCTAATTGCCAGCTCCCATCTCTCTCCACAGTTACCCAGCTGTTGATGATCCTGCTCATCAGTCCTGCCTACTTAAGCCGTCAAAATCCAGAGGAGCTTTGCCTTCGCCTTGGTCACATCACAAGAAACTATCTCCTGCTTTCCTGTTTAAAGACTGGATTTGCTGACATCTCTTCTGACTCCAGATCCTGCTTGCTGTTCCACTACTTTGATCCCTGACTTCTGCTTGGCTGACTATCCGTTCCGGTTACTGAACTTTGGCTATGTTTTGACTACGTTTGTTCATTTTACTTTTATTATTAAACAAGTGTGATTTAACTGTACTTCTGTCTTGGTCTGATTTCATGGTTTCTGACAGTAGAGCATCAGGGATGGTACATCTTCTTTTCAAAAGTTTTTATTGAACATAAAACAAGTATACAGATATTACAAACATGGAGTAACATCCAATATGAATCAATATATGGAACTTATGTGTTGCAGAACGTAATGAACTCAGGCATATACATGGCTGTACATAAATTTCTAATATTAGTGTGTACAGAAAGGAAACACATCATAACGTAAAATAATAAAGCATGAGCATAAAACACTACTTGTAACATCTGCATTTGGGATGCTCACCAAAAAGAACAGGGATGGTACATCTTCAATCAAAAGGCGAAGTATATCTACTCTTACCGAAACCGATGGACTTGAATGTCAGTGACAACGAGTCATTAAGGCAGGGGTGCCGAGATCGGCAAATCGACAGAACTCCTAGGAACCCAGGACCTCCAAACATGACTCCAAGCGGTGTGTAGGTAACTGCCAGACCGGAACTCGGATGCAGGGGACACCAAGGCTGTAATTCAGGCGTTGAAGGCCAGACTGGATGGCAAAATAACTCACGTCCGGAAGGTTATGGAAATAAATAAATGCCTCCGTATGATGTAGGTTTTATATTTAATCGGTAAGAAAAAAAGCTGTGATCACAGAGTAAAATGGAAGGGCAATGTGGGAAGCAGAAAGCCAAGCCCAGTTTGTATTTATAACCTTCTCCCATGTATTCAGTGCAGATTTTTTTGATTTTTGCATTTTATTTTAACGACATGTGCTCTATAAAATTTTAGTTGGACGGATGCCATAAGCATTTGCCCAGGCTGCACGGATTTTTTTCCCATATTTTCTCTAAAACTATGACTTCCTGTGATTGTCAGCTCAATTTAGTGGCCAAGATGCAGTAGATTTTTCTGAAATACCTTAATCAGATATAAAATACTAGTTGTACAGTATATTAAATATCTTAGATGCATATAGTAGGGTGAGATTAAATTACAATTGCATATTTAAATATTCAACAGAAAGCTAAATAATATGAAGTACACCTTCATAGGAAGCGACAGCAAGAAGACAGTTGTTTATTTATCTGTAAAATCAGGATATGTACTATTTGCGTACTAAATCAATGAAGAGATTTTTGTAACAACATGGCAATAAGAACAGGAAATTTAAGAACAGAAATAGAAAACCTTTTTCCCATTTACTCTGCATCCTCAACTCAATTGTAGTGATTTTCTATATCTAGTCAAACTCCAGCAGAGTCCAGCAAATACAGACCGCTGAAGTTTATAAATCCCAACTGGTAAAGGCTGAGAATCCAATTTCCAACTATAGTTATAGTTTTCAGTAATGAATATAACATTACCATATAATGACCTTACAATATCACAATATGATATGGTATTTTATTTAGATTGCACAAATGAGCAGGGCCAGGCATTGTTAGGAAGGACTAGTTCTGGGCTGTTTTCACCAGTTATGTCTGGAAAAGAAGAGATAAGACAAGAATAATAAACCACTTTCACCAGTCCACATGTGTAGTGAAAACTTTAGGCAGACCGATGTCACTTCCTATTAGGGATGGGCCCGGTGTTCGATTCAAACCCATGTTCGAACCGAACATCGGCTGTTCGTCCGCTCGTCGAGGGCAGAACTCTGAGGGCCGTTCGCATCTAATTAGTGTAATGCAAATGGTCCACAATGCACTGCGCCAGTCACAGTGCATTGCTGGCTGATGATTGGCCAAGCATGCACTGTGACCCGGCATGCTTGGCCAGTCATAGAGCCAGCGGCGAGGAGAGAAATAATTGGCCACAGGCAGGATTCCTGTGGCCAATTATAGCTCAGGGGGTTTAGTACACGCCCACACTATATAAGGCCGCCGCGCCGGCGGCCTCGTGTAGTGTGTTCCGGCTTGAGGAACAGTGATAGTGTACTGTACATGTACACAGTGTATTTGAATCATTTCTTTGTGGGGAAATTCTAGGGAAAGAGGAAAAATAGGCAGGGATAGTGTATTCTTCTCAGCCTTTGCTTGTGGGGAAAGTGTAGGGATAGAGGAAAAATAGGCAGGGATAGTGTGTTCTCAGTGCTGTTCTCTACCAATCCAGCCATCTGCAGGAGTTAGTGTGTGTGTGCTGTGTTAGTATAGCACAGCAGTAGCACACTAAACCACCTTACCCTGTATCTGCCCTGTTCTCTACCTATCCAGCCATCTGCAGGAGTTAGTGTGTGTGTGTGCTGTGTGAGTATAGCACAGCACACTAAACCACCTTACCCTGTATCTGCCCTGTTCTCTACCAATCCAGCCATCTGCAGGAGTTAGTGTGTGTGTGTGCTGTGTGAGTATAGCACAGCACACTAAACCACCTCACCCTGTATCTGCCCTTCTGCCCTGTTGTCATCTAAGGCAGCTATCTGCAGGAGTTAGTGTGTGTGTGCTGTGTGAGTATAGCACAGCACACTAAAGCACCTCACCCTGTATCTGCCCTTCTGCCCTGTTGTCATCTAAGGCAGTCATCTGCAGGAGTTAGTGTGTGTGTGTGTGCTGTGTGAGTATAGCACAGCACACTAAACCACCTCGCCCTGTATCTGCCCTTCTGCCATGTTGTCATCTAAGGCCGCCATCTGCAGGAGTTAGTGTGTGTGCTGTGTGACTCCAGCACAATATACACTACCCATTACAATGTCTGGAAGACCAACAAGGAGAGGCAGACAGTCACGAGCCAAGAAAACAGGGCAAGCAGGCTCTATGTCTAGAGACAACAGTGCTGGCCGTGGACGCGGTGCATTGTCATCAGCATGTGGCCATGGGACACGCTTGTCCTTATTTTCGGCAGCTGGACATGTTGAGCCGCATCATGCCGAAGGCTTGGTAGAGTGGATGACCAAGCCCTCCTCATCCTCTCTCACCCAGGCTCAGGGTACTGGCAAAGCAGCTGCCAACGCGTACTCAATGTCATCATCAGGCACCCCTTCCCTAGACCCACCATGTCCTCCTGAGGAGTCCCCCGAACTGTTTGAGCACAGTGTTGGGTACATGCTCCAGGAGGATGCCCAGCGTTTTGAAGGCTCCGATGATGATACCCAGCTAGAGGAAGGTAGCAGCGTGAGCGCAGAGAGAGGGGATGCTCAAGGACAGCAATCTGGCAGTCATGTTCCACCAGCTGCAGCTTACTGCCAGGTTTGCTCCAGTGGTGAAGAGGGAGGGGATGATGAGGTCACTGACTCCACGTGGGTGCCTGAATGGAGAGAGGAGGAGGAGGAGGCGGCACATTTCCAACGAGGCAGGATGCCCTCCGGGGGCCAGCTTGAGGCCAGCACACCAACTGAATCACACCGCAGAGCTCCGCCTGTGCAGGGCGCTGCCTCTGCACGTTATTACAAAAGTTCTTTGGTGTGGGTCTTTTTTGAGACGAGTGCATCAGATCGCACCGCTGCTATTTGCAACATATGTCTCAAGCGTATCTCGCGTGGCCAAAACATCAGCCGCTTGGGCACCACAAGCATGACCAGACATATGTTGACCTGCCATGCAGCTCGTTGGCAAGCGCACATTAAAGACCCACACCAAAGAACAAAGCAGACCTCTCCTTGCTCCTCCTCAGCTGGGATCTCCAATCCCACTATACCTTCAGTCCTCTCTGAAAGCTGCACTGAGAGGAATGAAGGTCTAGAATTAGGTGTGTCACAACCAAGTACTTGCGGGCACTCTGCTAGCAGTACACCGACGTCCGATTGTACCAGACAAATTTCTCTGCCCCTGCTGCTGGACCGTCCAAAGAAGTTTACTCCCAGCCATCCACATGCCCAGAGGTTGAATGCTAGCTTGGCTTAATTGCTAGCACTTCAACTGCTGCCTTTTCAGTTGGTAGACTCGGCCCCCTTCCGTGAGTTTGTTCAATGTGCGGTTCCTCAGTGGCAGGTTCCCAAACGCCACTTTTTCTCACGGAAGGCGATTCCGGCTCTCTACCGGCATGTGGAAGGCAATGTCCATGCCTCGCTGGACAGGGCGGTCAGCGGTAAGGTGCATATTACCGCTGACTCATGGTCCAGCAGGCATGGACAGGGACGTTACCTGTCTTTCACGGCCCATTGGGTCACTCTTTTGGCAGCTGGGAAGGATGCAGGACAAAGTGCAGTAGTGTTGGAGGTTGTTCCGCCACCACGCTTCCAAAATGCTACTACTGGTTGTGACACACCTCTCTCCTCCACCCCCTCCTCTTCTTCTTCCTCCATGGCCTCTTCGAGTGCTCTGTCCTCGGAACCATCGGTGCTCCGTAGGCGTCCAAGGGGTTACGCAAGTACGCAGGTAAAAATATGCCATGCTGTGCTTGCGCTGGTGTGTTTGGGGGACAGGAGCCACACTGGGGCAGAGGTTCTGTCAGCTCTGCAGGGGCACGCCGAGAGGTGGTTGACGCCACGCCAGCTTAAGCCAGGAATGGTGGTTTGTGACAATGGCACCAACCTCCTCTCTGCCCTGCTGACCCATGTGCCCTGTATGGCTCATGTCCTTAACCTGGTGGTGCAGCGGTTCTTGGGCAGGTACCCAGGCTTACAGGATGTCCTGAGGCAGGCCAGGAAAGTCTGTGTGCATTTCCGCCGATCATATAATGCCAGTGCTCGGCTGGCTGAGCTGCAAAAGGAGTTGAACCTGCCCAAGAACCGCCTTATATGTGACATGCCCACCAAGTGGAACTTAACGTTGGCCATGCTGCAGCGACTGCACACGCAGCAGAGGGCCATCAATGAGAACCTGTGCGACTACGGAACCAGGACAGGGTCAGGGGAGCTCGGATTTTTTTTCCCCACACCAGTGGAGCATGATCAGGGATGCATGCACTGTCCTGTCACCATTTGAGGAGGCCACGTGGATGGTGAGCAGTGACAATGCATGCATTAGTGACACTGTACCTCTTGTCCACCTGTTGGAGCATACGCTGCATGGAATAATGGACAGGGCACTTGAGGCAGAACAGAGGCAGGAAGAGGAGGACTTCCTTGCCTCTCAAGGCCCCCTTTATCCAGACAGTGTTCCTTCTCTTCCACCCATCACACAGGAAGAGAAGGAGGAGGAGGATGATTGTGTCAGCATGGAGGTGGAGCCTGGCACTCAGCATCAGCAGCAGCAGTCTTTTAGGGGTGATTTACAGTCCCAAGAAACCAGTGGACTTGTACGTGGCTGGGAGGAGGTGGCTGCGGATCATGCCGTCCTCAGTGACCCAGAAGACTCCGGACCGAATGCCTCAGCTAACCTACGTTGTATGGCCTCCTTGATCCTCCAAAGCCTGCGGAAGGATCCTCGTATTCTTCGGATCAAGGAGAGGGACCATTACTGGCTGGCCACTCTCCTTGATTCACGGTACAAGGGTAAGGTTGCGGACCTTATCTTGCCGTCGCAGAGGGAGCAGAGGATGAGACATCTCCGGGAGGCCTTGCAGAAAGGTCTGTGCAACGCGTTCCCAGAGACTGGGAGGTTACAAACTCCTGGTCCTGGACGACGAGTTGCTGAGGCTTCGGTCAGTAGCAGAAGGAGCGGTGGGGAAGGTGGACGTCTGACCGATGGGTTCAGACAATTTTTTAGTCCGCAGCCCCAAGGTATGATCGGTTCCAGCAACCATAGCCAGCGTCTGATATACATGGTGCAGGAATACCTAGGGGCAAGGTCAGACTTGGACACCTTTGCCACCGAAAATCCTCTGGCTTACTGGGTCTTGAGGATGGATCACTGGCCAGAGCTTGCACAGTATGCAATTGAGCTACTGGCCTGTCCTTCATCCAGCGTTCTTTCCAAACACACATTGATTGCTGTTGGAGGCTTAGTCACCGATCACAGTGTGCGCCTGTCCACCGACTAGGTTGATCGACTGACCTTCATAAAGATGAATCAGTCTTGGATCACCACCAGCTACCAGGCACCTGAAGCTGATATAACAGAATAATTTATTTTGAAATGTCACATCCCTTCAAGACTGCCTATGCTGAGTGACTGTCCTGTTATGTTGACTGACTATCCTCTTCCTCCTTAATGATCCTGATGATAGCTTGGAAGAACATTTTTGTTTCTGGGTGCCACCACCAGTGGCTAAGGCCCAATTTTTCAGCCCCTGTTTAACAGGGGCGTGTAATTACAATTTATTATGCAATGCTTTGCAACAGGTCTCATTGCTGTGCTCCAAGTACAGTATCTGTGATGGGTTGCAGTGTTGTGGCACCAGTGCCTAAGGCACAATTTTTCAGCCCCTGTTTAACAGGGGCGTGTAATTACAATTTTTTATGCAATGCTTTGCAACAGGTCTCATTGCTGTGCCCTGTGAGGGGTTGCAGTGTTGTGGCACCAGCACCAGTGCCTAAGGCCCAATTTTTCAGCCCCTGTTTAACAGGGGCGTGTAATTACAATTTTTTTATGCAATGCTTTGCAACAGGTCTCATTGCTGTGCTCCAAGTACAGTATCTGTGAGGGGTTGCAGTGTTGTGGCACCAGCACCAGTGCCTGAGGCACAATTTTTCAGCCCCTGTTTAACAGGGGCTTGTAATTACAAATCTTGAAAGTTTGCGCAAATTTTCGACCCCAATTCGTTATAATGGACGCGAACGTTCAAAATCAAAATTGCTAATTACAACGGCCAATATGCATGTTAATGTCATAAAACAGGTTTGGGGACCCGGGTCCTGCCCCAGGGGACATATATCAATGCAAAAAGAACTTTTAAAAACTAACGTTTTTTCGGGAGCAGTCATTTTAATGATGCATAAAGTGAAAAAAAAAAGTGAAATTTTCCTTTAAATATGGTACCTGGGGGGTGTCTAAAGTATGCCTGTGAAGTGGAATGTGTTTCCCGTGTTTAGAACTGTCCTTGCACAAAATGACATTTGTAAAGGAAAAAAAGAAGCCATTTAAAACCACTTGCGGCTTTAATGTCATGTCTTGTCCTGCCCGCCATATGGCTGAAAATCCTCTGTGTGATGCCACTAACACACTAGAAGTCCTATGGGTGCTTCTGGGAAGAAAATATAGGAGCTCTGTGTGATGCCACTAACACACTAGAAGTCCTATGGGTGCTTCTGGGAAGAAAATATAAGAGCTCTGTGTGATGCCACTAACACACTAGAAGTCCTATGGGTGCTTCTGGGAAGAAAATATGGGAGCTCTGTGTGATGCCACTAACACACTAGAAGTCCTATGGGTGCTTCTGGGAAGAAAATATGTGAGCTCTGTGTGATGCCACTAACACACTAGAAGTCCTATGGGTGCTTCTGGGAAGAAAATATGGGAGCTCTGTGTGATGCCACTAACACACTAGAAGTCCTATGGGTGCTTCTGGGAAGAAAATATGGGAGCTCTGTGTGATGCCACTAACACACTAGAAGTCCTATGGGTGCTTCTGGGAAGAAAATATAGGAGCTCTGTGTGATGCCACTAACACACTAGAAGTCCTATGGGTGCTGCTGAGAAGAAAATATAGGAGCTCTGTGTGATGCCACTAACACACTAGAAGTCCTATGGGTGCTTCTGGGAAGAAAATATGGGAGCTCTGTGTGATGCCACTAACACACTAGAAGTCCTATGGGTGCTGCTGAGAAGAAAATATAGGAGCTCTGTTTGCTGCCACTAACACACTAGAAGTCCTATGGGTGCCTTTGGGGTGCAATGCTGTGCTAGCAGCACTGCGGTTGGTACTACTGCAATACTGTACTAACAGTAAGCACGCACCAGACTAATCCCCAGCAGCAGCTAAAAACACAATCAGCAGCAATGAACGATCAATGACTTAGGTAGCAATGGTTTAGCAAAGAACTAGCCAATGGTTTAGCAAAGAAGAGCAAATCTTTCTGGAGCAATGAATCAAGCAAAGACAGAATCAGCAGACTGATCTCTCCTAAAGCCGGAACTCATGTGACCGGCGCCGACGGCGTGGCGGCCTTTTAAATGGTGGGGCGTGTACTAAAGCCCCTGAGCTTTAATTGGCTACAGGCGTCCTGCCTGTAGCCAATTATTGCTCTCCAAGTTTCCGGCGCTGTGATTGGCCAAGCATCCGGGGTCACAGTGCATGCTTGGCCAATCATCAGCCAGCAATGCACTGCGCCGGCCGCAAATAGTTCTGGGCTCGCCGAGCGAGCGAACGCCCGGTGCTCGATGCGAACGTGGGTTCGCATCGAGCACCGGGCCCATCCCTACCCACCAAGAGTAACTGTGAGGGCTTACAGTGTTGTGGCAAAACCGTCCACCACCACCAAAGGCCCAATTTTTCAGCCCCTGTTTAACAGAGGCGTGTAATTACAAATCTTGATCTAATAATTCACAGCAGGGCCCATTCCTGTGCCCACCAAGAGTAACTGTGAGGGCTTACAGTGTTGTGGCAACACCGTCCACCACCACCACCACCACCAAAGGCCCAATTTTTCTGCCCCTGTTCAACAGGTGCATGCAATTACAATTCTTGATCTAATAATTCACAGCAGGGCCCATTCCTGTGCTCACCAAGAGTAGCTGTGAGGGCTTACAGTGTTGTGGCAACACCAACATCTAATGGGGCAAATTTCTGCAGAGTATATACGGCAGGCCCCTACTTTCAAACATCCAACTTAGAAACTACTACTTGCAAACGGAAGGAGAAAACAGGAAGTGAGAGGAAATCTACCCCTAGGAAGGAAAATTCTATCCTGTTAGATTTAATTTGTGAAAAAGGTATCTCCTCTCTACTGATGCTTTATCACCAATCCTTGTTTCAATAAAAAACACACTTTTCCAAAAACATTTGTCATTGGGACGGAAAGTGAGGTGAAATGTTCTGAACAGGTGCACAAATATTACAGGGGCAAATTTACCTGTTCAAAATTACAAACAGATTATACTTAAGAACAATCCTACAGTCCCTTTCTTGTTTGCACCGCCTGTATACTGCTGTTCAGAGTATATAGGGTTGTAGGTATAGGGTTTTATTTTGGGTGCGGGGTTCCCCTTAATATCCATACAAGACCCAAAGGGGCTGGTAATGGGCTGGGGCGTGGGGGGGGGGAGGGTGATGGGGTAGCCATGCAATTTTTCTCAAAGATTTTCATCCATATTGCCAGGACAAGACATGACATTAAAGCTTGCAAGCAGTTTTAAATGGCTTATTTTTTTCCTTTACAAATGTAATTTTGTGCAGGGACAGTTCTAAACACGGGAAACACATGCCACTTCACAGGCATACTTTAGACACCCCCCAGGTACCATATTTAAAGGAATATTTCACTTTTTTTTTTTTCACTTTATGCATCATTAAAATGACTGCTCCCGAAAAAACATCCGTTTTTAAAACTTCTTTTTTGCATTGATACATGTCCCCTCGGGCAGGACCTGGGTCCCCAAACCTGTTTTATGACAATAACATGCATATTGGCCGTTCTTAGCACTTTAGATTCGAACGTTCGCGTCTATTGTAACTAATAGGGTTCTAACGTTCGCGCAAACTTTCGGTCCGTTCGCAGGTTCTGGTGCGAACCGAACCCGGGGGTGTTCGGCTCATCCCTACTTCCTATCTGAAATAGTGGGTACATAGGGGTTGTTTTTAGGGTGCCTGGAGATTTCTAATATCGGCTCTACAAGTGGCGTTGCTACAAATTTGAAATCAAGTAACATGCAGGCACTAAAGTCATGATTTTCAATTTAGGCAAAGCTAAATCCCAGAAAGAATATATATATTGCAGCTTACCAGTACTAGATTTGGTGGCTGCATACATTTGTTTTTTTTTTATTCAGACTAATAATATATTCTTCAAGTGCAGAATATTATTATTTGATCTTTGCAGAGTTCCAGTGTCCTTGTCACTTCTTGGGAGATAAAAAAGTGGCAATACCCTTATATTCTATGCCAGAACCGCTGGGCACCCCAATTAGGTGCTTCCTTCCACCAAACAGTGTCTCCTGCCCTCCAAACTGTTCCAAGCAGACTTATGCCCCGTACACACGGTTGGAAATTCCGACCACAAAATCCGTCAGATTTTTTCCGACTGATTTTGTCCGACACTGGTGTTGCATACACACGGTCGGACAAAGTTGTCGGAAAATCCGATCTTCCTGAACGTGGTGATGTTTGTTGCGTACGACGGGACTACGTAGAGGCTGGTAGCCAATAGCTTTGGTCTTGTAATGTGATCTGAGCATGCGTGGCACTTTGTCCGTCGGAATTCGCTACACACGATCGGAAAAAGTCCGATAGGACTTTGTTGTCGGAAAATTTGAGAGCAGGATCATAACCTTTTTCCGTCGGAAATTCAGACGGAAAAAGTCAGATGAAGCCCACACACGGTCGGAATTTCCGACAACATGGTCCGATAGGACATTTTCCGTCGGAAAATCCGACCGTGTGTACGGGGCATAAGAGCTAATACCAGCCCCTTTTACCCCAAGCATCATACACAGGCAAGATGTTGGGCTAAAACCAAAGGAATGATTTCATATTGAAACTCAAACACATACTTTATACACCACAAGGAGACATTCCCCTCTTGAGGATATTAGCATGACAATGCAAACTTCAAACAACAAAACAGTAAATTAATTAAACAGTAAGTTCATCACTAAACATATAACATCCCACAATAATTTGGTAACAAGTTAAAGTGGTCACAAGATTATTCTCATCTCCAAGAGATCATCAGACAGAAACAATAGAACAATGGGAAAGACCTACTTAACAATAAACACATAACAAACCCCACCCCACCTTAGACTCTGCAGAAACAGTCTGAGACAAATTACTACAATATTCCAGCAGTCTGAAAAGGTAGAATTAGTTTATCTTCATAGATTTCTTAAGGGATATTGTTTATAAATATTTCTGTCCCAAGTGAAGGAGCCTCTCCAACCCAGTCTACAGGAGGGCCACCATATTCCCTCTAAACATTCACTTGTACAGGATTAATATTACACCTTTCCATCCACTCCAGAAGGGAAGCTTAATTATCCTTATTTAGAGAAGTAATCCAAACCACGCTCTAAGCATCCATTAAAACGGAGTTCCAACATTTATTCAATTTTTTTTTTATTAAACAATTCGTTCATTTATATAATGACAATGTAACACTCACTTCTTTTATCTAATATATCCCTTGATGTCTGCTTTCAAATAAAAAACAAAGTTATATAATTTCTTGAGGGGAGTTTTAATTTTACCTGTGGGCATGTGAAGCCCACAAGCAGACAAATCCGGATACGGTGCATGCTGAGATACCAGCATGCACCGCCTGTACCTGCGCATGCGCATTATGTACTGTGCACAGTGCCGTAAGCTTCCGACGTTCACACCATCACAACGGGTGTCTTCGCCGGAAATGCCCTCCCTGTTGTGATGGCAACGAAGAAAAAAAAAAAGCACACGAAACACGCGTCATCGCGTCACTTTCGGTTTCGGAAAATCATGATAATTAGCGTTGGCTAGCCACACTCACTCCTGGAAATATTGATTCTTAGCTCCCAGGAGACAATGTGCTGCCAGATATGATGGCGATACCCGCGGGGGGCTGGGACAGGAAACGCCACATAAATAAAGGCTAAAAAGGTAACCCTTTGGAAAAAAAAACTATTTCCATTTGACAATGTATATAATGCCGGCATGATAATAAGATGAACTTTGGAAATTGTGTGGAACTACAAATACCATTGATCTACTATCCATCAGTGGGCACTTTAGGTGTAGTGTCACAGTGGTGGTTTCAATACTTGATTTTTATTTCCCATGTTTAACCACTTAAGGACTGGAAGGATTTGCCCCCTTATTGACCAGGCCATTTTTTGCGATACGACACTGCGCCGCTTTAACTGACAATTGCGCGGTTGTGCAATGTTGTACCCAAACAAAATTCATGTATTTTTTTCCCACAAATAGAGCTTCCTTTTGGTGGTATTTGATCACCTTTGCGGTTTTTATTTTTTGCGCAATAGAGTGTAAATTTTGCAAAAAGACTATATTTTTTACCTTTTGTTATAATAAATATCCCAAAAAAATAAATCAAAAATAAATAAATTTCTTCATCAGTTTAGGCCAATATGTATTCTTCTACATATATTTGGTAAAAAAATAGCAATAAGCGTATATTGATTGGTTTGCACAAAAGTTATAGCGTCTACAAAATAGGGGATACATTTATGTCATTTTTGTTATTTTAATTTTTTTTACTAGTAATGGTGGCGATCTGTGATTTTTAGCGGGACTGCGACATTGCCGCAGACAGATCAGACACATTTTTGGGACCATTAACATTTATACAGCGATCAGTGCTATAAAAATGCACTGATTACTGTGTAAATGTCACTGGCAGGGAAGAGGTTAACACTAGGGGGTGATCAATGGATTAAATATGTTCCCTGGGAGGTGTTTCTAACTGTGGGGGGGGGGGATTTACCGGAGGAGGCGAGAGATCGCTGTTCCTAATCACTAGGAACAGACAATCACTCTCAGCTTCCCTGTCAGAATGGCGATCTGTCTGTTTATATTGACAGATTCCTGTTCTGGCTCTCTGGCTCTCTGTGAGCCCGCGTGCCCCCTATCACTTTTAAAGCAGCCGGCGTACACCTACGGCGCTTCGCCCAGGAGAGCCAACCTATAATGACGGCGGCTGGTCCTTAAGCGGTTAATTGGTGCCTCTTGAGTCCATGCTATGATACATTTTAAGTCTAATGTCCCTGCCACAGACATGTAAACACACACTTACTACTGAATCCACCTAAATCTGTCCACATAGTTATTAGTGCTCTATGTTAGTAACTAAAATCTAAACTCCCTCTGAATCTGAAATGTAACAAAAAATCTCTCTGGACCCCAAAGATCACCAGTACAGGGTTGGAAGTCTACTGTTGTAATACATTATAACCTCTTCCACTTTCTGTAACAGAGTGTCCTTCTTTTAGTATAACTTGATTATACCTTAAAAGTATGTGACCTCTCGTCATCTTTTGCTTCTCTTTCTTATCCCCCAATAAAATGTGGGCTCAAAACCAGTGGTCCTCAAATTATGGCTCACAAGCCAATTATTGTTCAATTCCTGCTATAAACCGCACTTTGAGAAGACCTGGCATGTAGGATTCTGCAAAGTATCTTGGGCACTGTTGGGTGGAGTGATTTGCCAAACAGTGCTTACTTACTTCTGCCAGTGACATCATCCAGCCAGTAGAGGAGCAGCATATTTAAAGGTGAGTAATTTCTGAACACCAATGTCGGGGAGATTTTTCCTAATCCCTTTGAAAGCAATAATGGAAAATTATTTCCCCCACTGACACCAACAATGAGGCAATATTCCTTCCACTGGCACCAATAATGGGGCACTATAGCTCCTAAACTCTGCCAAATCATTTATTACTCCTACTGACAACCAACACAGAGGCATTTTTTATTTCCACTGACCACAGCTGTCGAGGCATTTTTTTAAATCTCACAGTGGCATTTCTTTGCTACCACTGACACAGGAGCATTTCATACTATCCCTGACCAATAATGTAGGGACATATTTACTTTCACTGATGCCAGGGCATTTTACCAAGGAATGTTTTTTCTACTGACCTCTGATGCCGAGGCATTTTTTTACTTCAAGTGGCCATTGATGCAGATTTTTTATCTCTCGGTGACCTCCGACATTGGGGCATTGTTTTTTTTTTGTTTTTTTTTACTCCTACTGACCATAGTCCAGTTTCCCAATGGAATGATGGACAGTGAACTGGTCCTTTGTTTAAAAAGATTGAGGAAACCTCTACAAATCTATAAACTCAGAGGTTACATATCATTAGTAGGATGCCTAATGGTCTTCAATGTACCTTACATCCTGCAGGTTTTTCCTTGATAAAATTTGGTACCAAAACTGGCAGTGAAAGTTTGGGAAGTTTTTGGGTAAAGGAAGTGTAGTGTTGTTCATCTAATGAGCAGACAGGTGTCACATGTATCTGAAAAGCTGCTTCTGAACAGTGGTGTAACCATCCTATACAGTGTGGGCGGGGAAAAGGGGTGATTGCCAAAGTTGTAGAACAGACTTGCAAATATTTTGTCAGAAAAAGCATTCATATACAGTATACATATGTTTTTCAACTGTGTCTTTAGGTGCTTGACTTTCGCTAAACTAAAAAATAAAATACTGGAACATATCTGTCACATATCTGTGCAGAATGTGATATTATTACTCTGTTCCCCCCAACAGCCATAATCTCTGTTTTTCTCACTTACTCTATATCTTGCACCCTCTCTTTAACCTATTAAAAAATAGATCCAGTCTTTAACATATAAGGAATTATCCAAATCAGCCTAGTTTTAGGCTGATATGGATATTTTTTCCCCTTACCATATAATAAAAGAATATTAAATGCTATCTTGGAGTTCCATGGCCTATATAAAATCACTGATCCAGCAATATTGTGCTTTCATTTCTTGGTGGATTTTCTTGCAACCTCTGTTTCCTCATAGTTATTGGGGCTTTTTTCAAATGAAATGGTGCTCATTTTAAAACAAGTAAAAAGGGCAGTATATATAAGAAATTATTATTTAGAGCTGCATGTGAGTACTTTCAAATACCGGGAACAGCACTCCAGCAGCCTCAAATCTTGGGCCATTCTATTATGCACATACTGATTTCAGATTCTGAAGCTCCATCCACTCTTTTATGGCAAAAGGCATATCTAAGTACACTCAGGTCCTATCGGACCATGTTGTCGGAAATTCCGACCGTGTGTGGGCTCCATCGGACTTTCCGACAGAAAAAGTTTGAGATCCTGCTCTCAAATTTTCCGACAACAAAGTCCTATCGGACTTTTTCCGATCATGTGTAGCGAATTCCGACGGACAAAGTGCCACGCATGCTCAGATCACATTACAAGACCAAAGCTATTGGCTACTAGCCTCTACGTAGTCCCGTCATACGCAACGAACGTCACCACATTCAGAATGATCAGATTTTCCGACAACTTTGTCCGACCATGTGTATGCAACACCAGTGTCGGACAAAATCCGTCTGAAAAAATCGGACGGGTTTTGTGGTTAGAATTTCCGACCGTGTGTACGGGGCATTAGGGTAAAAAAAAACAATGTTATACATACCTGCTCTCAGTGGCAGCTGGTGCTCAACATTTTTGAGGGGGGGCAAACAAACTGAAAAATACTGACCCCCCCATTAACTGCAGCCTCACTGTGCCCATCAATTGCAGCCTTACTGTGCCCATCAAATGCAGCTACTGTTCTCATCAATTGCAGCCATTGTGCCCATCAAACGCAGCCACTGTGCCCATCATATGCAGCCACTGTGCCTATCAAATGCAGCCACTGTGCCCATCATATGCAGCCATTTGTGCCCATCAAATGCAGCCACTTGTGCCCATCATATGCAGCCACTGTGCCATCAAATGCAGCCACTTGTGCCCGTCAAATGCAGCCAACTGTGCCCATCATATGCAGACACCTGTGCCCATCATATACAGCCACTGTGCCCATCAAACGCAGCCACTTGTGCCCATCAAATGCAGCCACTTGTGCCCATCATATGCAGCCATTTGTGCCCATCATATGCAGCCATTTGTGCCCATTAAATGCAGCCACTTGTGCCCATAATATGCAGCCACTTGTGCCCATAATATGCAGCCACTTGTGTCCATCATATGCAGCCATTGTGCCCATCATATGCAGCCATTGTGCCCATCAAACACAGCCACTGTTCCCATCAAACACATCCACTGTTCCCATCAAATGCAGCCACTTGTGCCCATCATATGCAGCCCCTTTTGCCCATCATATGCAGCCCTTTTTGCCCATCATATGCAGCCACTTGTGTCCTTCAAATGCAGCCACTTGTGCCCATCAAATGCAGCCACTTGTGCCCATCATATGCATTCATTGTGCCCATCAAACACAGCCACTGTGCTCATCAAATGCAGCCACTTGTGCCCAGTTTATGCAGCCACTTGTGCCCAGTTTATGCAGCCACTTGTGCCCATCTAATGCAGCCACTTGTGCCCATCATATGCAGCCACTGTGACCACCAACCCCCCCCCCACTCCCCAAGCTTGCCGCTCTGGCAGCACCCCCAACCCCCCCTGTGCGCGGCTCTGACAGACCCCCTGGCACTTACCGCCAGGCTGCAGCTCCTCTCAGTGCAGTGAGTGCACCAGAGTTGCGGCGACCTCCGCTCCAGCGTGTGTCTCCTCTGCTGAGTCCGCTCCTCTTCCTAAGTGCCAGGCATCAAATAGGGTGGCCTGGCGCTTTGGCCAATCAGGAAACAGGTCTGACGCCCTGCCTCCTGATTGGCGGGGAGGAAGGTTAGTGTGAAAATAGCGAAAATGTATTCACTATCGTCACACAATTGGGTGGGATCAGGGTGCACTCTCTGCGCCCGGAGCCCACCGTATTTTGAAGCCTATTAGAGCCTCTGCACCACCCCCTTCCGCCATAGGAATCCATGCGTCTGGCGTCCTGAAAGGGGCCGAGAGCATGGATAGGGGAGCGGCGCATCAAATAGGCAGGAAGGTGAGTAATCATCGGGCTGGGCCCATTGGTGAGTATGGGGTTTCTAGCCTGACCCCGATGATTACTCACCTTCCTGCCTATTTGATGCAACATACACTCATTATTTTGATTTACTACTTGTATTACAGATTTAGCAAAGCATTTACCCCTGAAGAGCGAGCGCAGTCTCGTGAAACGTCGTTGGGTACTACTCATGCTTGCAAATTTCTATGATGTTTGTATATTGGTATATATTGTTTTACCATGTATGTGGATTGTCTCATGTTCACATTATATGCATATTTTATTGGCCTATAGTTATTGCTGTTGTGTTTCAGATGCACAAAAATTGTAATAAATCTACATTATTTTACTTTCATGACATGTTTCTTGACTAACCATATTCACCTCACTCAAAGTCCCAGGGCGAACCCCTTAAATAGGCAACTAGGCACCAGTATCCTTGGTGGGGTCCACATACACACATGCTGAGTCTTGCATGTTTATGTGAATGAGCAAGTGCCGTATGGCTGGCACGATCTCTCTGATGATGCTTCTTATATAAATAAATGTAGCTCTAACATTTTTAATACATCACAAATGTATCTGTCTGTCCAGGGCCGACAACATCACTAAATCCTTCAAGCATCTCACCAGTATTCATAGATCTGAGCTGTTGGCTCTATGAGAGTTAATGTCTATTTGCGACACAAATAAACACACTGGAGCTCTGCAGTCAAGTGTTGGCTTGTAAAATATTTTTAAAAGGTATTTACATTGAGATTTATTAGAAACTCTATGCAGGAAATATAAGACCAGCAGGGTGGCTCCATTTAAAAGGTGGGTTAATGCATATCCTTTCCTCCTACTTTGATAATATTATATTCCTCCTGGCTGGAGTTCAGCTTTAGGTTTAAACATGCTGAAAAATGTGTACATTTTTCTAATTACATTTCCTTGGGAAAAAATATGAATGTTGTGTGGAAACATTTGTAAATAGACCCCCTAAGTGTAAAACTTGAAATCATTTCATACCGCTCACAGATCACAGTACTCCTCATAAAGTCTTCATGTTTCTCTCTCAAATATATCAGTGCTTAAGCAGTACAGGCACAAACACCGTCTCCCAGCAGACCAATGCGGAAGATACGTTATTTCCCGGTATCGACACATGTTGGGGAGGGGACAGGATGGTTTGTGAGACAGTGGAGTGTTCTCAGAGCGGGAGAGGACATATTAATACAGCGTCTTTATATTTGTTTGGCTTGTTAGAGAGTGGTGCGCTCATAGCGCCTATTAAATGTGAGTACCCTAATATAGGGAATATTGTAATTTTAAATAAAACTTTTAAAACGGTAATACACTATCCAGTTTCTCTGTTTTCCATATGAATATTGTTGCAAGCAGCCATCCAAGGATCTAAATGCTGACCATAAACCCAGAGGTGGTTTAAAAGCGTTGTTTGACCAAGCTTAGGAGCAAGGTCACACACTCTGAGGTGAGCGCATACACCAAAGGGGAGCTCTTTTTTATTAGCTGCAATGAGTATCAGAAGAATGGAGCAGTTATGAACAGACTTTATGTTGCGATTCTGTGGACACAGATTAACCACTTGCCCACCGCCGCATGTACATTTATGTTGGCAGAATGTCACGGCTGGGCAAATGGGCGTACAGGTACGTCCCTTTGAATTTGCCGCCATGCAGTCACGTGCGTCCGCCACCAGCGGCGCACGCACGGCCCTGCTGGGAGCTCCGTGAGTAGGATCGCGGGTCCCGCGGACTTTATGTCCGTGGGGATCCCCACGATCGTCTCACAGAGCTGAAGAATAGGGAGATGCTAATGTAAACAAGCATCTCCCTGTTCTGCCTAGTGACACTGTCACTGATCATAGCTCCCTGTGATCGGGAGCTATGATCAGTGATGTGTCACACACAGCCCCTCCCAACTAACAGTTCGAATCACTCCCTAGGACACACTTAACCCCTTCCTAACCAGCTAGTGGTTAACCCCTTCCTAACCAGCTAGTGGTTAACCCCTTCACTGCCAGTGTCATTTTTACAGTAATCAGTGCAATTTTATAGCACTGATCGCTGTAAAAATGACAATGGTCCCAAAAATGTGTCAAAATTGTCCGACGCGTCCGCCATAATGTTGCAGTCCCACTTTGGGATGAAGGCTCTCCCATTATTTCACCATGATTCCATAGCTTCCATTTCTGAGAGACAGACTCCCTTGCACTTATCACAAGGATCTTTAGCAGAAAAACAAACAACCACCGCTCCAAGACTCTCCTTACAAGCGAATGCTCCTGCTCCTGTGTGGGAGCCCCAGGTGCTGGCTAATAGCACAATGATTAGAAATCAAAAAGAAGAACTCCGGACAGCCGCACACCGGGAAAATAAAATCCAAAGGGTTTATTTAAAAGCAAAAAGACACTACAATCCAAACACGGCAAAAAGGGGGGTACAGAGCTGACGCGTTTCGCACTGTATTTCAGTGCTTACTCATAGCTATGAGTAAGCACTGAAATACAGTGCGAAACAATCAGCTCTGTACCCCCCTTTTTGCCGTGTTTGGATTGTAGTGTATTTTTGCTTTTAAATAAACCCTTTGGTCTTTATTTTCCCGGTGTGCGGCTGTCCGGAGTTCTTCTTTTTGATTTCTAAGGATCTTTAGCATTCAGGATGTTTTAAAGCAGAATTAAACCCACATGCAAACATGTAATATATTGCAGCTTATTCATTTTAGGCTTTTTCCTCTCTGTTTTCAGCTGATGATCCAGCCAGTGACATACCTCTGCCTTGGATGCACTAACACATTAAAGTCAAACTCCCTCTCACACTTTTTAAGCAGTTATTACAACTATTTATTTTTTTTCTTTTAGGGATAAAGCAAAATAATTATTGGCCAGATCACCAAGTGAAAACAAGGAAAGAAATCTAAAAACTAATATAGCCACCACATACCCGTATAAGATTTGGTAAGCTGCAGTATATAAAAAAAATGGATTTTGGATTTAATTGCACTTAAAGGACCAAAATAATGTATTTTTCAATATCAAACAGTTTTTTCTCTACATGGGATTCAAGTATTGAATCTAATTTACAGGATCCTTGTATGGCCTAAAAACACCTTAAAACATGACCATCTTGAGTGCAAAGCATTGCCACCCACTGTCACTCTGTGGTGTCTTATTGCTATGTTCTAAGATGATATATGTAATTTTTTTAGAAAAAGCTTAGGAAAAAAATTGTTTTTGTGGGATTAGGATGGATGTTCTATATAAACTGTAATTACGTCCCCTGTTGATATTCTAAAAAATCGAATGGCCAGTAGTGACACATTACTAGAACTTTTGAAAGACTCCACAGACATGCTGGTAGAGTAATTGGCTTTTGTCCAAAATTGGCCCTAGTATATGGACCGATGTGAGTGTGCAATGTATGTGTGGAGCGCTGTGTAAATTGACGGTGCTAAATGGGTACCTTAAATAAATAACATATAATTGAGGAGCATCTTGGTGAGACACAATGTACAGGGATGGGGACAGTTGTGGACACACACCCACACTCACTCAGAGGTGTCTTTATTCAACCTTACTATGTAACTATGTAAGTACCAGAGAGTAAGTACATCACCTATCTGCAGACGGCACACTCTTTCTTTGTACCAAAACCTAATCACTGATCATTACTCAACAAAGGACATTAGTACAGCCACGATGTAAAATGGTTTGCAATCAACAACACTGTATTTTTAATATCTGTCAGATTATTTTCCTCTTCATCCCTCCAGCATTCAGTTGACTGCATTATAATTAAGGAAATTGTCCAATCAGCCGCAGTTTATGAGTTATAACTTATGTTGCATTTTCATTTCTTCTAAGAGAGTGGAAAAAAAGCTGGGCTCTTCCTAATTCATCATTTGAGTTTCTGCGTTGGGAATTAAGAGTGCGTTTTATGAGTGGAATCGACTTGTCTAGCCACACATCGAGTCTCCTCTGTTCATGTCCTATATCATCACAAAATCTATCATCATTCAAGCCATTTCTTTATTAAAAATGTTTAAGATAAATCTCATAAATACACTTATGCTGGCCAGTCGCCCTCTGTCAGTCCCGAACGTCGACTGTCAATTCTTCAAGAAAAAACAATTTGCTTAAATTATCATCCGAGCTTTGCTGACTTGCCTTAAGGGTTATTCTGCATATTAATGTGGAGTAACCTGTCCATATTTCAACTCTATGGGAAATTGTGGCCTCTGTTGTTTATCTTGGAAATCCAAAGAGGAAACGACAGGTATAATAGTGAATATATTTTCATGTTATCTGTTCTAGGGATTTCTTTCTATTTTTTAAATCAAAACCGAGATAATTTGCAAACTATTTGTTAGAAGGTAAACATAATTCTGTAAGCCAATGTTTGAGAGTTGGCAATTAGATTAAATTGTTAATTTATTGTTTATTTCCAATGTGTCTTCATAGAGATTTCACATACATTGACAAAAGTAAAGCACCAGGTTTGGAAACATACATCATCAAGGCAAGGTGTGGATCAGTTGGGAAACCAAAGAATACATCAAGAACTGCCAAAGTAAGTACAAGGCCAGTACAGATATCTCCAACAATACTAGTAAAAAAATAAAAGGCACGCACTGGTGGTTTACAAACAAAAAAGGATGGAAAAAGCATACAGATCAATTTGTTAAACAGAAAAAGAAAAACACAAAAAATAAGTCAACAATGAACAGTTTTGCCGCGTACACACGATCGGACGGACAATTCACCTGTGTGTGGGCTCCAGCAGACTTTTTCTTCCCAAAAGTCCGGCGGACTTAGAAAGAAGTCTTGACTCAAAATTGTCTGCTGGACTGCCGTCCTTCTGTGTGCTAGTCCGCCAGACTTTTCAAATGAGCGGACTTGCCCACACATGGAGTAAAGTCCTTCATTTTGAATGTGACTCCAGGTAGACAGGACTAGCGAAGGAAGTCAATGTCGCCGCCTTCATCGGTGAGATTGACCCCTACGCCAAAAAGTCCATTCCAGACCCTTATCCGAGCACGCAGCCTGGCTGGTCAGGAAAGGGGGTGGGGACGAGCGAGCGCCCCCCTCCTGAACCGTACCAGGCCGCGTGCCCTCAACATGGGGGGGGGTGCTTTGGGGAAGGGAGTTCCTGCGCCAAAGCACCTTATCCCCATGTTGATGAGGACAAGGGCCTCTTCCCGACAACCCTGGCCGTTGGTTGTCGGGGTCTGCCCCCAGATCCTGGCCCCCCACCCTATGTGAATGAGTATGGGGTACATCGTACCGCTACCCATTCACCTGGGGGAAGAAGTGTCAATAAGAAAAAAACAAACACACTACACAGGTTTTTAAAGTAGTTTATTAGACAGTGGAAAAAAAGCTGGGCTCTTCCTAATTCATCATTTGAGTTTCTGCGTTGGGAATTAAGAGTGCGTTTTTAAAGTAGTTTATTAGCCTTCTTCCGACTTCGGGGGTCTTCTCGCCGGGCTCCTCCACTATCTACTGCTCTTTTACCGCTCTTTTACTAGCGGAAGGCCCGGCTTTTTCCTTTGTCATCCAGGGGTCTTCTTCCGACTTTGGGGGTCTTCTTCCGACTTCGGTGGTCTTCTTCCGACTTCTCCTGCTCTTCAGTTTTTCTGCCGGGCTCCACCGCTATCTTCTTGCAGCTCTTTTACTAGCGTTGGCTCGTCTTCTCGTTCGTCGCTGTCGCTGCCGCCGCCTTCTTCTTCTACCTCCTTCTTCTTCTCTTCTTCCAATGTAGTCCCGTCCACCTGGAGTCACGTTCAAAATGAACGGACTTTACTCCGTGTGTGGGCAAGTCCGTTCATTTGAAAAGTCAGGCGAACCTCCGCCAAAAGTCCGGCGGATTGTCTACCGGAAAAGTCCGGTCATGTGTGGGCGTGTGTGGGCAAGTCAGCTCGTTAGGAAAGTCCGGCGGATGTCCGCTGAAAAGTCCGGCAGATTGGACTAAGTCCGTTGGATAGTCTGATCATGTGTACGCGGCATTTGAGTTGCAGCTTCAACAGTCTAATGCATATATAAGATCTAAATATAGACACTTTATTCCTCAGTATTGTGGTATCAAATGGTACAGTAGGGATCAGCCATCCGTTAGTTCCAAGCAAACAGAACTGCAATGACATCCAAAAATCTAGGCGACGTAAAGGAGTTCCATAGTTTGTTGTCTGAAACTCAGAGAAGCATGAAATTATAATTTTTTGCTATAGGCTTAATGAAAACTGTAACTCGAAACCCTAATTCTATGATATATTAAGTATGACATCATGCTTCACTGTATATACTGTATATAGTTTCCTTAAACAAATCATGATTTGTAAATTTATTGCAAGGTTTCTTATCAGGAGATCCTGCCAGTAACAACACTTCTTGTTGCAGGTTGAAATAGCCAAGCTACTGCCTAGCAGTTAGCAGCAGCACTGATAGCCTGTCATAGGAGCTCCTCCAGTTGGTCATTGGGCTGCCCATCTGATAGAATTGAAAAGCAACTTAAAGTGTTACTAAACCCACAACAGTAAAATCAGTCTGTATATGCAGTAAAGAATGCTTGTTATACTAACTGTGCATTTTGTAAAAAGGCTGTTTGATCATGCCTTCCCTGATCCTCCCCTTCTTCCACAGTCCCCAATCCCTCACCTTATAGTACAGAGCCTTTGGCATCACTCTGCACATGCCCAGTTTGGTGTGTATTGCTGGAGAGTTTTATTTCATTTCTTTTTTCTTGGAAGGGTGCATGTGATAAGCACAGGGCCAATCAGCACTGTCCAGACAGAAAGTCAGGGATCCTGCAGCCTCAAAGGACAGTCAGAGTAGAATGAAAACTCCTCCTACAAGCTTTAACCAGACACTAATAGAAGTCACAAGACTGCTATATACTGCTGATGAGAAAATATATTTAACAGTTTATATTTACTAAAATAATTGCATTTCAATGTTCTGTGGGAGACCAGATATGGTGAATGCATGGTTCTAGGTTTAGTAACACTTTAAGGAACTCCCATGTCAGGATAATAACACTGCTGCTAATTGCAAGACAGTGGCTTGGTGTTGCAATCCCTCAACAGGAACTACTGTTATTGGAAGGTTCTCTTCGTAAGAAACTTTGTAACACATTCACAAAAAAGTATTTTCTTAAAGCGAACCTTCAGTCATTTTTTCAAATTTCCATCTATTAAATCTTCTGCCCTTGTTGTTTTAACTTTGGATAGTAAAACATTTTTTTATGCCAGTAAATACCTTATACAGCCCCCTTCCTGTTTCTTGTCTGGTAAAAAGTCTAGGCTTATGACATCATGCACAGATCTCCCTCTCACTCTCGTGAGAGTTTGCCAGGAAGGGAGGGGGTTTAAGTCATAAGAGGGCCAATGAGAGCTGCAGGGATGCAGAGCTGGAGGTGTGCCTCTGTGTGTCTGTATAAACCCAGGAAGTGAACAGGCAGCAGCTTCAGCTGCCCACAGTTAAAATGGATGCAGCCAGACTTAGTGGAGGGAGATTTCTGCAGCATATTTGGCAAGTACAGAATCACAGTATATATAAAATAATATGTAAAGTGGTTGGAGGAAAGCTTTAGCATGGCAAAGGTGTTTTTATTACCAATTATGTGAGTAGACTGCAGTTCCTCTTTAAGAAAATTAAAGATTGCACGTAGGAGCCACTGGTTAGGATGGGCCCTGTTCTTTACCTCAACCTCTTAAAGAACTTCAGCCTCTTTCACACACTAGGGTGAGTGTACAAAGCATGCAATATCAAAGAAAACAGGCACTGAACCAGTTAATAAAGACAAACGTAAAGATATTGTCACCTGATATGGATGGTAAAGCAGTAAGCAAAAAAATGGATTACCAATGATAATAACACAATTTAGAATACAGAGTGATTAGTAATAAGGACTAGGCATAAGATGACACTTGGCAGTGAGAGTTATAAAGTTTGATATAAAGTAGAACTCTTTATTTATTTTCCAGTTAGGATAGAGCAACGGAAGGTTGTAACCTCTGTTGACTAACTAAACTTAGTCCCTTTTAGCAGTGTGAACCATCGGCAGTGTCCTCTCACCAGTCCCTGTGGTGAGGTTGTGAACTCTTGCTGTAGAAAAAAGGGGCCCCTCAGTCTCTCCAACAAATGCCTCTGGAGATTCAGCAATAGTGAGTCACCAGGTCTCTGCTCTGCCCCTTCAGCGCTTACTGGAGTGCTGGACAGCAGAGGGGGCATGAGCAGCTGGCTGAGGCTCTCAATAGCATACTGATAGTGTTAGCTGTCAGTCCAGGCATCTGATGGACTTTAGCCTGCTGTCAGCTGAATATGGATCAGAGGAGTGCACAACAAAGTGTACTCCTGTGACCCACAGGAGAAGTAGAGGCAAAAAAGCTTTGGTCCTATTTTTCTTTTAATGCCTTATGTTTCAAATAATTTGCCCTAATTTTCAAATGCTTCCTGTTTAACAAGCCTGAACCAGGTGGAGAAGTTAATTAGCATTTAACCACTTTCTGCCTGTGCTATAGCTGAGAACTGGCTACAGCACGGCTTCCATTGCATGGAGGGCGTCAATCGATATCCTCTCGTGATTGTGCGTCTCACGCGCCCCCTGTGGTGGGCTCTGTGATCGTCGAGTGTTTTTGGACTTGGCTGAACACAGAATAGGGTAAAGGGCCTATTCACAGCAGCCCTTTACCACGTGATCAGCTGTCATCCACTGACAGCTGATCACGGAAGTAAACAGAAGCCGATTATCTGCTTTTTTTCTCCTCACAATCAACATGAGGAGAATAGAAAAAATCCTGAGTGCCTACCAGTGCCACCTATTCTATCAATGCCCATCAGTGCTCCTATAAGTACCCATCAGTGCTGCAAATCAGTGCCCATTAGTGCTGCAAATCAGTGACTCTCGGTGCCCATCAGTGTCACCTATCAATTTCCATCAGTTCCATCTATCAGTGCCTCCTCATCAGTGCCACCTCATCAATGCCCACCAGTGCAGCTTCATCAGTACCCATAAATGCCACCTATCAGTGCCCATCAGTGTCACCTCATCAGTGCCTATCAGTGCCCATCAGTCCAGCCTATCAGTGCCCGTCATTGCAGCCTCATCAGTGCACATCAGTGAAGGAGAGACATTACTCGTTTGCAAAATTTTATAACAAACTTTGAAAAATGATTGGTCATTTTTGTTTTGTTAGCAAAAAAAAAAAAAAAACCCAGTGGTTATTAAATACCACCAAAAGAAAGCTCTTATTGTGTGAAAAAAATTATACCAATTTTGTTTGGGTACAGTGTTACATGACCATGCATTTGTCATTTAAAGTGTGGCAGTACTAAAAGCTGAAAATTGGCCTGGGCAGGAATGGGGTATAAGTGCCTAGTAAGCAAGTGGTTAAATAGTGGAGTACAGCTTCTGTCTGCAACTCATTAAAAAACAGAACAAAACAAAACCTTTTTTCTAGATGGTAGCTTAAATTGATTCTTTCATATTTTTCTATAAAAAAAAACATTCAAAATAGCCTGCCCTGTCTCTCCTTCTTATATTGCTACCTAACCAAACTGCTAACATACTGTCAAGCCACTGAAACATATAACTGACTATTGTCTCTTAAATAATACACTTGCCTGATATCTTGCTGCTTTTATTTGCTGACTATTCATTTGCTCACATATAATCCTGAATCTAGCCAATTTCTACCAAACACATATCTATATTTTTTATATTTTGGAAATACTTGAAGAGATGGGCAGGGGTTCATGGAATGCATGGTTTTGAAGTGTTTTTGTGCACTTCATTCAGACATTTTATAAAACTTCTAAGATAATGCAATGTGATACTGCGAAAAAGAAGCTTAGAAACGATACTATTAGTGCTTGTTCACACTTGACTAAATTTCTGACGCTGAACAAACACTCCTATAGCGTTTGTATGTCATTAGTATGGGAGTCAGACAGGCATCAATGAGCTTTAGAATGGGGCATTTTACAAGCGTTAAAAATGCTCCCTAAATGCCATATGCACGGTTTTGTAGCATTTGATGAGTGTTAGGGTGCGATAAAACTCTCCACAATGGAAAGTGACAGAAATAAACAAATTTTAACGTGCCGCAACCGCATCAAAGCATTGCCAAAAAACCCTGCCAGAGCGTTTGTAAAGCATTACCATAGACTTGAATGGGAGGTGTTGAAAGGCTTCAAACGCCTCCTGACTCAATTTTGAAGCAAAGTGACGCTAATGCTTCATGTTTTGATAGTGTGAACAGCACAATGTGCTGTCTATTATATCTTGTGCATAGGCGTTTTTAGGGGCGTTTTTAACTCCAGTGTGAACTCCTTAAAGTGTGAAGCCTTAAACTGTTTTGCAACTGGCTACATTGTGTTGAGTTGAGGACTTTAGCTTTATTTTTTAAAGAAAAAACTTCCCTATAGCTTTTGGATCTGTTGTGGCTCCCCTATTCTCCACTGGTCTATTTCGATCTATTACCACTTAAAAAAATTTAGGTGTTGCAGTGAAATTCTTTTCAAATTGAAATGAATCAGATTGGACTTCACTGCTATATTTAAGCAAAGCTAAATGTAAAAGTAAAAAAAAAATGACACAACCAAAATATGTGATGCCAGGATATGATGTCACTGATAATGTTCATGAAAATCACACTGTTCCATAGCACCACAAACAGCTTAAAAGCCTATCTCAAGCATGTAATTGAAAGTGTTTTTTGCTGTGTTAACCTAGAAGTCGCAATAATTGGGCCCTCTCCCTGCTGTATAGTATTTTAAAAAATAATAGTTTTGCTTTGTTAAATGTCAGTGTCCAGCTCCCCGTGTCATTTTTTAGAAAATAGCTAAAATTTTGTATATTTTTTTTATCCTTGAATCACTTTAATATTCAATGATAAGTTCAGGTTTTGCAGATTTCAAACAGAATTTTTTGAAACCATCAGTAAATTGTATCCTGGGAAATTCTCTCATCTTTACTCACCATCTACAATCTACAGTACCTTAAATAACCTTAAATAAGCTTTTTTCAAAAATGACAATCCAGCATAATAACCATACATCAAGTCTCACACTATATCTTCCAAATCAGATGCACATTGTGATTTTCTCTGTTAAATGGGCAAATTACAAACTCAGCACAGCAGTGTAACCACTATATAATGTAATAAGTAATTCTTACTGATATGTAAAATTTGATTAAGGAAATAGGTAGATATTTCTCTGAGGTTTGCGAGAAGTCATTTGGCTCCCGAAGGGCTTGCGACTATGAATCTAAACACAAGAGCATAAGAAATATCCTGTAGGCTGAATGACATCTGATTATTGAGAACATCACTCAAACACAGACTGAGTCCCCCATTTTCTATAATAAGGTGTCAGTCATGTGTCCAGTCCTGCAATGAAGCCTTTGCAGCAGCCTTCCTATCAAATGCACACACTGCCCCTAAGGGCTTCACTCTCTTTATTTCTTTGCATATTACATAGCAGGTAATAGGTCCCCTGTCAGAATAGGCTAGGAGAATTTTGCATAAATACAGCACCAAGCTTTTATCCCCACTTGTTTATGAAATGCATATTGCTGAGCAGTGATCCAATATGTAGTGTTTGTTATAGCTGCGGAATGACAGAAGCACAGCGGAGCCCTCTTGTAGAGCAAACCACATCTGGGGACTTGTTTTATTGAACGCACTGAACACTGGTGAACATGCCAAGATAATCTCTCAGCCTTTAATCAATGCATTTATTTTGGCTATAGTCAACTTTAGTACACTGGGTACATCTGAGACTTGAATAGTCTGGCATTGCAACAGAGATGATAGAGTATCAATAATTGAAAGTAGAACTAAAAGAAAATTAAAGGTCTTATATTAAAGCCCTATGTTAGAAGCAGCTGTAGTGCAATTGAAAGTGCTAAACAAGTCATGTGTTGCAGTTTTAACAACAGTGCTCTTTGCCTGCTTTTAATGGTTCATACAACTGTAATGTTTGCTGAGTCTCACAATGACTAATGTGCTACTGTATTGTGCTCAGCAAGATGCTTTTGTGTTAGAATGAATATTAGATTTTTGTGAAAGCATTCATGAAGACACAATGTACAGTATTGTACAGTAAATTATTATGCATACCTCTTGTTATAAAAGGGAATTAAAGTAAACCTTACACCATGAATAATAGCAGAGAAGAAAGGAGGGAACAGGCACAGGTATATCAAGTTTTATGACATGCTATGCTCAATGGCCTGCTCTGGTATTCTGAGTTAGGAGCCTCCTATGTGAATGTCCACCGGCCACGCACAATCGTGGGCACAAGAGCCAGCACGCGGAAGGGAGTTTAACAAGACACGTGGCCACTCATTAAAATTAGAAGAAACAGTGCGCATGCGCGAGGGTTCCGTGATGGACGCCTGATCACGGAGCTCAGCGCCACCCCGGACCTAACGGCCTTCACAGCGCCATCCTGAGTGCACAAAAAATCGCCATTGTGCGGCGATCTAGCTGGCACAACACCAGGGATCACCCCCATATGTCCAGGGGCCCCCCCAGGAGGAATTTAGAGAACTTCTTCGAGATCTCCTCACGGCCTGGGTGTACCAAGATGGCCGCCGCGGCTGCTGCTGTGAATTCTCCTCAGGAATCTCCTCATGCCTCCCTTATGCCTTCTCAGCAGGAATACAGGCAAGTCGACCCCTCAGCCCACATTCAACTCACCCCAGGGCCTCCACCACCCTGCCACCTAGAGATGACTCCTTCTCCTGCCTCCACAGTGTCACTCCTACACCGCTCCTTTGGGGACACTCCATTTTCCCCAGCAGGGCCTGCAATGGCCGCCCTCACTGACTCTCCCTCTCATGGTACCCATGACGGGAACCGCTCTTTTAACATGGAGGACCTCTTCCTCAGGCTATCTACCCTCCTGGACGCGGGCCTAGCCTCCACCGCCGCCAAAATCACAGGAGATATCAAAGCGGATCTCCACAGCATTGGGTCACGCATTGACGCCATTGAAGCTAGGGTGGATCAATCCACAGTAGTAGCCCACCAACACTCCGACCTCATCTCCACCCTCCATGACCAACTTGACACCGCCATGTCCCGCATTGATGATTTGGAAAACAGATCGAGACGATACAACTTCAGGATTAGAGGCCTGCCAGAATCCGTCCAGGATGTCTCCTCTGCAACGCAGGACCTCATAAAATCCCTCATCCCCAATATACCTTCTCACCGCCTAGAACTTGACAGGGCTCATAGAGCACTTGGGCCACCCAGGAAGGACGGCACTCCCAGAGACATCATTGCTAAACCACACTTTTATGCGGTAAAGGAAGCAATAATGAAGCAGGCCCGTGCCATGACTCAGGTGACTTGTCAGGGTCACCCAGTGCAAATTTTTGCTGATCTTGCCCCATCTACTATTCAACGTAGAAGAACCTTGAAACCGCTTCTGCAAGCTCTCACGAAGAAGGACATCAAATACCGGTGGTCCTTTCCTTTTGCTGTGAAATTCTCCCTGAAAGGTCAGGAATACTCCTTCTCCAACTTCATAGCAGGCGAACACCTTCTCCTGAAACTCAACGTGATCGCTCATGAGTCAGACATGGAGGTCTCGGCCCCTCCAACGGCCTCTTACAAACGTCCGCTCCCATCGAGCCCACCCAATCCCCTGTGGAACAAGAACAAAACTCGCCGATCAACTCACAAGGCCCCGCATTGAACGCCACATGGAGACTATCCTTTGTTTCACTTTGGCTTGGTCGACCCTCCACGTCGGCCTACTTCTTCCCCAACTGAACTTGATATGGGCAGCTTCTTCCTCTAACTCCTGGACTGTGTGGTAGGTGCCCCTACCCTCTCATCGCAACCAGCTGTTTTCTAACCCCATCGGCTGAAAGAACCCCCTTTTTTGGATCAGCAAGCATTCCAAAGATAGTCGGCCCTCTGTTGTCAGCAAGGCTCATTCTCCACTACTATCCGGCTGGATTTCCTGGATCCTTCTCCTTATTGACCCTACTTGCAACAGGAGACTTGACGCCTCTCCCCACTTCATTTCCCTCGCACTGCACTGGATCCACTTTGTTTGAGGCATAACCCCTGGACGCTAATCCTCTGATCTCAGGACTGGTTTCAAGTTATGCTTTTTGTTTTTTCATCTCCCTCAGACCCGTTAGGCCCAGGTCTGGGGTGGTACACATGTGCCTCCTCCTATCCCTCTGACTCCCTTCCGGACTCGTAGGGATAGGGTCTCCAGGCCGTGTTTGGCATGGAGAATTTTTTTCCTTTTTTGGACCCCAGCGCTTCCCAGCGCAGGGTGAACGTACAGTCTAGCCTCTCCCTCTGGTTCACTCTGTCACCAGAAGGGAGTTCGCTAGGCCCCTTTTCTTTCCCTTCTCCTTTCCCCTCTTCCTCTCTCTTTCTTTCGGAGCAGCAATTAACCTCTGTTCTTTTTCTAGTGTACACGTTCCCACAAGAAACACATCCGGAATCATCTGCAAGCCAGTGTCCAGATGCCTATCCTTGTATCCACAACGGGACGGATCATATCCAGGTGAGTGATGGTGGATTCTTGCACAACCCCCCCTATGGTCTCCATGGCTGACCGCACACTTTACAAATTGAATATAGCCACCCACAATGTACAGGGTATGAACTCCCCCACCAAACGGAAAAAATTGTTCAATTCATATAAATCGTCAGGGCTTGATATTGTCATGCTACAGGAAACACACCTCCCGATTCGTTATAGCCCCAAATTCCTTCATACCCACTTCCCCACTTTCTTCTTGGCAAACGCAGTAAACAAGACTAAAGGGGTTGCTATCGCTTTTGCCAAAAACTGTAACTTTACCTTGACTTCAGAAATAAAAGATCCCGAAGGCAGATATATACTTGTGAAAGGAACCATTGGGGAGGAACTCTTCTCCCTCATATCTTATTACACGCCCAACAAAGGGCAAGCGGCCTTCTTCAAAAGCTTGCTTGACTCTCTTTCCCCTTTCCTGGAGGGTACGGTCATATTCGGGGGAGATTCTAATTCCGCCTTTGACCAGTCTCTGGATAGATCCAAACCCCCTTCCTCCCAACTTACCAGGCCCACCAGGGAAAGCCTCAAGATAGCCAAACTTATACATGCTCAGGGCTTAGCGGATGTCTGGAGGGAACTCAATCCTGGGAAGAGAGACTACTCTCACTTTTCCACACCTCATAACCTATACGCGAGAATTGACCACCTCCTGGTCCGTTCCGGCGATATCCCCCGAATTACCTCCTCGAGGATCATTGACACTGCTCTTTCCGACCATGCCATTGTTACTTTGTCCATGGATAGAAGATACCCGAAGCCGGGACTCGGTCAGTGGAGATTGAACGAGTCTCTGCTCTCGGACCCGGTTAGAGTTCAAATGCTTGAGAATTCTCTCACAGAATACTTCTCACTCAATAACACTGAGGGGATCTCTGCAGAAACCCTGTGGGCAGCCCACAAACCGTTTATCAGGGGAGAAATCATTAAATTAACAACACAAATCAAAAAGGAACGAACAGCGGAGATCAAAAGACTTGACGACCTCTACACCTCCCTTAGCTCCCAACACAAACGACACCCGTCACCCTCCCTGCGGGCCCAACTTGACAAAACCAGACTCGAACTTAATCTAGCACTGACTGCTAAAGCCGAAAAACAAATTAGATGGAGTAAAAATAGATTTTATACCCAGGGGGACAAATTGGGCTCCATGTTGGCCTCCAAACTAACACCCAAGTTTCGTTCCTACGTATTACCCAAAATCAGAATCCCTGGTCAGGGCTTGACCTCTAACCCCGTTAAAATTCTCAAAGTGTTTCATGACTTCTATTCCAATCTTTACGGTTCTCAAAACACCGCTGACAAGACCGCTGTCTCCAATTACCTCGACGGGATCCCTATCCCTTCCCTCTCTGTTGAACACAAGGAAATACTGGAAGCACCTTTTTCGGAAGAAGAGGTCCAGGAAGTCATTAAAAATCTAAAATCTAACTCGGCTCCAGGTCCGGACGGCCTCCCCAACTTATATTACAAAACATTTCCTTCTACCCTGATTCCACGCCTCACTAAGTTTCTTAATTCAAAAACAAAGGGAACCCCACTTGATCCCCATCTTAACACCGCCTTCATCGCGGTCATACCGAAACCGGATAGGAATCCAGAGGAGGTCAGCAATTACAGACCTATTTCGCTGATCAATAGTGACTTGAAAATCCTTACTAAAATATTAGCGAACCGCCTGGCTTCTTTTATTCACAGATACATACACAAGGATCAAGTGGGGTTCATCCCGGGCAGACAGGGCCCTGACCAGGTCAGAAGAGCCATAGATATAGTCTCCTTACTTCAATCGGGATGGGATGGGGGCTCTAAACAACCAGGTATGCTTCTTTCACTGGATCTCCAAAAAGCATTTGATTCAGTCTCCTGGCCTTATATTTTCGAAATCCTGAAACGCTGGGGTTTTGGTGATAACTTCCTGGGTTTAATAAGGGCCCTATATTCCAACCCCACCGCACGAATCAAACTACAGGGTCACTACTCCCAACCTATCTCCGTTGCTACAGGCACCAGACAAGGCTGTCCATTATCCCCCCTAATCTTCGCTATAGCCATTGAAACACTAGCCATTTCCATTCGACAGAACCCCAACATTCACGGAGTCCGTTGCGGATCCCAGATCCACAAGTGTGGACTCTTCGCGGACGACATACTCCTCTTCATTACCTCCCCGACGACCTCCCTACCAAACCTCTGCAATTCCCTTGATGCATTTGCCCACATATCTGGGCTTCGGGTAAATTACGCCAAGTCTCACGCTCTCAACGTTTCTCTCACCCCAGCAACGGTTGATTCCCTACGACAACACTTTAAGTTCCATTGGAACACGTCCTCCATTAAATACCTAGGCATTGTCCTCACAGCCAAAATAGAGAATCTTTATAGTATTAATTACCCTCCCATGTACCGGAAATTGGAGCTGGATCTCCAATCATGGTCGAACCATAATCTCTCTTGGCTCGGGAGGATCAATTCGGTGAAGATGACGTTGCTCCCCAGACTCCTTTACCTCTTTCGTTCTCTACCAATTCCTATTAAAAAGGACCATATTAAAACACTCCAAAGCAAGATCCTCAAATTTATTTGGGGCTCAAAGGGTTATAGGATTCAACAACACACACTGTACCTCCATAGAAAGAAGGGAGGTGTGGGATTGCCCCACTTATATAAATACTATCTTGCAGCCCGAATTGCCCAGCTCTCAGTGCTATACTCTAAATACGAGAAGCCAGATTGGGTCCTTATAGAAAGGCAAGCAGTACCCCACCATACTCTGGATTATCTTCTCTGGTCGAACCCGAAATTACGCCCCCCGATTCTGGCCCCTACCCTCTCACATATGTTTACCCTTTGGGACAAGGTTCGTTCCTCTCCGAACTTGGTCTCAGTGTATAAACCCCTGTCCCACTTATTCCACAACCCCGATTTTCCTCCTGGCCAAAATATAAAAGCATTTAAATGGTGGCTGGATAAGGGGCTATACCGAATCGGTCACTTTTTCTTAACCTCGGGCCCGATTACTCTCACCTATTGTACCAAAAAATGGGACTTACCTACCTCTGAACATTTCAGATTTAATCAGATCTCTCATTATCTACACAAACTCTGGACGAACAAACCCCTCCCCCCTCGATTTACGGAATATGAAATATGGTGCGGTCAGTCCATGGATCAGCGGGGGGGAGTGTCGACGATCTACTCGTCACTCACCGCGGTTACCACTAAAACCCCCTACATGCAAAACTGGGAGACAGACTTCCAGTTCCAATGGGACCTGGAGGCATGGCAGAAAGCGTGCTTTCGTTCTTTCAAGAGTATTTTAAACACTACACTCATTGAAGCTAGTTTGAAAATCATATCCAGATGGTACTACACCCCCTCTCGTCTTGCCTCAATTTTTCCAACGGCTAGTCCACTGTGCTTCCGGGGGTGCGGTCTCACTGGTACTATGTCTCATACTTGGTGGGAATGTCCCAGAATTCGCCCATTCTGGAGAAAAGTTTTCAACTTGATTGATAGGCTTGTGGGTACCCAGATCCCCAGATCTCCTATGGTAGCCCTTCTTAATGCTTTTACCCCAAATTTATCCAAATCCAAGCGAAGTCTTGTCAAATTCATATTGCTGGGGGCTAAACTTACGGTAGCCAAGGCCTGGAAAAAACCCAAGATATCCTTCCCAGCAGTCATCAGGAAAGTCTCCTGGATAATGTCACAAGAGAAGCTAGCCCACATTATCTCGGACACGGTCCGTAACTTTGAAACTACCTGGGAACCCTGGGCAATTTACATTGGTGCTCCTTGGCTCACTAACTCCATAATTTCCTAAACTGAGTCCTATAATTGCTGCTCCGAATATCCTGCCTGTTATCCCCTCCCCCCCCCATCCTCTCTTTGACCCCCTTTCTCTCTTTTTCTACCCTCATCCAACTCTCACTTTCCCCGCTTCGGCTCTTTTACCTCTCTTATTACTGTTTTTACATTGAATGGCAAGTCGACATTTATGGGTATCTTTTTGACTACTGGTTCCCTTGCGGAGTGGATCATGACCGAAACTAGTCATTCACATTGAAGGGTGGTGGAGCGTCGAGGGTTTCCCCTATAGGGCACAGTCAGCTCCCAAATGGGGTGCCTGGTAGTGGGAGGTCCTCTCTCGTTACACAACCCAACGGTCTTTCCTCCACCACGCTTCCTACATTAGACCATTTGGTCCCGTTTGATCTTCCTGTGATCTATTGCATGTCTATAGCTTCTTTTACCTAATGGTCATGTTTTACCCGTTGTCATAGATGCCTAAATTTACTATATAGTTGTACCTTGTCATTTACCGTTGTATGTTTTTTGACTAATTCAATAAAATACTTTGAAATTAAAATTAGAAGAAAATAGGTTTAACCTTAAACTACGTAGAGGGTTCTTTATTGTAAGAGTGGCAAGGATGTGGAATTCCCTTCCGCAGGTGGTGGTCTCAGCGGAAAGCAACAATAGTTTCAAGAAACTATTAGATAAGCACCTGAACAACCACAACATACAGGGATATACAAGGTAATACTGACATATAATCACACACATAGGTTGGACTTGTGTCTTTTTTTAACCTCACCTACTATGTAACTATGTAACACACAAATACCCATTCTGTCAGGAGAGGAGAGACAGATTGTCTGTTCCTACTAATTAGGAACAGCAATATGTCTCCTCCTCTAGTCAGTCCCATCCCCATACAGTTGGAAATACACAAGAGGGAACACATGTAACCCCTTGCTAGCCCCCTAGTGTTAACCCCTTCTCTACTAGTGACATTTACACAGTAATCAGTGCACTTTTATAGAACTAATCGCTGTATAAATGTCAACGGTCCCAAAAGTGTTTCGAAATGTCTGAACTGTCCGCCGCAATGTTGCAGTCCCACTAAAAATCACAGATCGCTGCCATTGCTAGTAAAAATAAAATAAATATTAAAAATGCCATAAATCTATTCCCTATTTTGTAGACACTATAACTTTTGCGCAAAACGATCAATATACGCTTATTGCAATTTTTTTTACCAAAAATATGTAGAATATATATTGGCCTAAACCGATGAAGAAATTTCTTTTTTTTACATTGTTTTTGGATGTTTATTATAGCAAAAAGTATAAAATATTGTTATTTTTTTTTTTCAAAAATTATTTTTTTTGTTTATAGCGCAAAAAATAAAAACCATTGATGTGATCAAATACAACCAAAAGAAAGCTCTATTTGTGGGATAAAAAGTACATCAATTTTGTTTCAGTACCGTATCGCAAAAAATTGCTTTGTCATTAAAGGGGAAATTCTTCAGGTCCTTGAGTGGTTAACCACTTGCCGCCCGCCATATAGAAAAATGACGTCGGCAAAATGGTTTGCGATATCCTGACCAGACGTCATATGACATTGGCAGGATTTAAAGCTGCTACGCGGCCCCGGGGGCGCACATCACGGCAATCGTTGCTGCGGTGTGTCAGTCTGACACACCGAAACTCCGATCTAGGTAAAGTGTCTCTGACAGAGACTCTTTACCACTTGATCAGCCGTGTCCAATCATGGCTGATCACGATGTAAACAGGAAGAGCCGTTGATCAGCTTTTCCTAACTCGTGTCTGACAGGCGCGAGTAGAGGAGAGCCAGTCGGATGCTCTCCTAACAGGGGAGTCTGTGCTGATTGTTAATCAGCGCAGCCCCCACTCGGATGCCGGCCCAGGACCACCAGGATGTCACCAGGACCACCAGGGATGGCCACCACCCCGGACAACCAGGTATGGCACCCTAGACCACCAGGGAAATGCCAATCAGTGCCTAAATACGAGAAGCCAGATTGGGTCCTTATAGAAAGGCAAGCAGTACCCCACCATACTCTGGATTATCTTCTCTGGTCGAACCCGAAATTACGCCCCCCGATTCTGGCCCCTACCCTCTCACATATGTTTACCCTTTGGGACAAGGTTCGTTCCTCTCCGAACTTGGTCTCAGTGTATAAACCCCTGTCCCACTTATTCCACAACCCCGATTTTCCTCCTGGCCAAAATATAAAAGCATTTAAATGGTGGCTGGATAAGGGGCTATACCGAATCGGTCACTTTTTCTTAACCTCGGGCCCGATTACTCTCACCTATTGTACCAAAAAATGGGACTTACCTACCTCTGAACATTTCAGATTTAATCAGATCTCTCATTATCTACACAAACTCTGGACGAACAAACCCCTCCCCCCTCGATTTACGGAATATGAAATATGGTGCGGTCAGTCCATGGATCAGCGGGGGGGAGTGTCGACGATCTACTCGTCACTCACCGCGGTTACCACTAAAACCCCCTACATGCAAAACTGGGAGACAGACTTCCAGTTCCAATGGGACCTGGAGGCATGGCAGAAAGCGTGCTTTCGTTCTTTCAAGAGTATTTTAAACACTACACTCATTGAAGCTAGTTTGAAAATCATATCCAGATGGTACTACACCCCCTCTCGTCTTGCCTCAATTTTTCCAACGGCTAGTCCACTGTGCTTCCGGGGGTGCGGTCTCACTGGTACTATGTCTCATACTTGGTGGGAATGTCCCAGAATTCGCCCATTCTGGAGAAAAGTTTTCAACTTGATTGATAGGCTTGTGGGTACCCAGATCCCCAGATCTCCTATGGTAGCCCTTCTTAATGCTTTTACCCCAAATTTATCCAAATCCAAGCGAAGTCTTGTCAAATTCATATTGCTGGGGGCTAAACTTACGGTAGCCAAGGCCTGGAAAAAACCCAAGATATCCTTCCCAGCAGTCATCAGGAAAGTCTCCTGGATAATGTCACAAGAGAAGCTAGCCCACATTATCTCGGACACGGTCCGTAACTTTGAAACTACCTGGGAACCCTGGGCAATTTACATTGGTGCTCCTTGGCTCACTAACTCCATAATTTCCTAAACTGAGTCCTATAATTGCTGCTCCGAATATCCTGCCTGTTATCCCCTCCCCCCCCCATCCTCTCTTTGACCCCCTTTCTCTCTTTTTCTACCCTCATCCAACTCTCACTTTCCCCGCTTCGGCTCTTTTACCTCTCTTATTACTGTTTTTACATTGAATGGCAAGTCGACATTTATGGGTATCTTTTTGACTACTGGTTCCCTTGCGGAGTGGATCATGACCGAAACTAGTCATTCACATTGAAGGGTGGTGGAGCGTCGAGGGTTTCCCCTATAGGGCACAGTCAGCTCCCAAATGGGGTGCCTGGTAGTGGGAGGTCCTCTCTCGTTACACAACCCAACGGTCTTTCCTCCACCACGCTTCCTACATTAGACCATTTGGTCCCGTTTGATCTTCCTGTGATCTATTGCATGTCTATAGCTTCTTTTACCTAATGGTCATGTTTTACCCGTTGTCATAGATGCCTAAATTTACTATATAGTTGTACCTTGTCATTTACCGTTGTATGTTTTTTGACTAATTCAATAAAATACTTTGAAATTAAAATTAGAAGAAAATAGGTTTAACCTTAAACTACGTAGAGGGTTCTTTATTGTAAGAGTGGCAAGGATGTGGAATTCCCTTCCGCAGGTGGTGGTCTCAGCGGAAAGCAACAATAGTTTCAAGAAACTATTAGATAAGCACCTGAACAACCACAACATACAGGGATATACAAGGTAATACTGACATATAATCACACACATAGGTTGGACTTGTGTCTTTTTTTAACCTCACCTACTATGTAACTATGTAACACACAAATACCCATTCTGTCAGGAGAGGAGAGACAGATTGTCTGTTCCTACTAATTAGGAACAGCAATATGTCTCCTCCTCTAGTCAGTCCCATCCCCATACAGTTGGAAATACACAAGAGGGAACACATGTAACCCCTTGCTAGCCCCCTAGTGTTAACCCCTTCTCTACTAGTGACATTTACACAGTAATCAGTGCACTTTTATAGAACTAATCGCTGTATAAATGTCAACGGTCCCAAAAGTGTTTCGAAATGTCTGAACTGTCCGCCGCAATGTTGCAGTCCCACTAAAAATCACAGATCGCTGCCATTGCTAGTAAAAATAAAATAAATATTAAAAATGCCATAAATCTATTCCCTATTTTGTAGACACTATAACTTTTGCGCAAAACGATCAATATACGCTTATTGCAATTTTTTTTACCAAAAATATGTAGAATATATATTGGCCTAAACCGATGAAGAAATTTCTTTTTTTTACATTGTTTTTGGATGTTTATTATAGCAAAAAGTATAAAATATTGTTATTTTTTTTTTCAAAAATTATTTTTTTTTGTTTATAGCGCAAAAAATAAAAACCATTGATGTGATCAAATACAACCAAAAGAAAGCTCTATTTGTGGGATAAAAAGTACATCAATTTTGTTTCAGTACCGTATCGCAAAAAATTGCTTTGTCATTAAAGGGGAAATTCTTCAGGTCCTTGAGTGGTTAACCACTTGCCGCCCGCCATATAGAAAAATGACGTCGGCAAAATGGTTTGCGATATCCTGACCAGACGTCATATGACATTGGCAGGATTTAAAGCTGCTACGCGGCCCCGGGGGCGCACATCACGGCAATCGTTGCTGCGGTGTGTCAGTCTGACACACCGAAACTCCGATCTAGGTAAAGTGTCTCTGACAGAGACTCTTTACCACTTGATCAGCCGTGTCCAATCATGGCTGATCACGATGTAAACAGGAAGAGCCGTTGATCAGCTTTTCCTAACTCGTGTCTGACAGGCGCGAGTAGAGGAGAGCCAGTCGGATGCTCTCCTAACAGGGGAGTCTGTGCTGATTGTTAATCAGCGCAGCCCCCACTCGGATGCCCGCCCAGGACCACCAGGATGTCACCAGGACCACCAGGGATGGCCACCACCCCGGACAACCAGGTATGGCACCCTAGACCACCAGGGAAATGCCAATCAGTGCCTAGGCGGATGCCAATCAGTGCCATTGAAAAATACCTGACATTGCCAGTGATGCCTATCAGTGAAATCCAGTGCCAGTGCCAGCCATCAGTGCCCATAAATGCCCACCAGTGCCACCTTTTAGTGCCCATCAGTGCTGCCTATCAGTGCCCATCAGTGCCATCTATCAGTGCCACCCATAAGTACCCATCAGTGCAGCGTTTCAGTGCCCATCAGTGCCACCTATGAGTGCCTATCAGTGCCACCTATCAATACCCCATATCAGTGCTGCCTATCAGTGCCCATCAGTGCCACTTATCAGTGCCACCTCATCGGTGCCATCTCATTGGTGCCACCTTATCAGTACCCATCAGTGCAGCTTATCAGTGCCCATCAGTGAAGGAGAAAACTTACTTACTTACAAAATTTTATGACAAAAACAAAGAAAAACTTTTTTTTTTCAAATTTTTTCTATTAGTTTATCAAAAAATAAAAACCGCAGAAGTGATCAAATACCACCAAAAGAAAGCTTGGGTTAGGGTTAGGGAACAAAATGATAAAAATTTTGTTTGGATACAGTGTAGCATGACCGCGCAATTGTCATTTAAAAGTGACAGCACTGAAAGCTGAAAATTGGCCTGGGCAGGAAGGTGCAAAAGTGCCGGGTATTTAAGTGGTTAAGTTTGCCCATGCTGTGTGTGAAAAATAACTTGTTAAAATGACAGAACATTTTTATTTACTTTCTTTATTTTCCAAAAAAAATGTGACACATAATTACAACTTCAAAAAACCCACAACTATTACTGAATACTTTGGCTGTCTATTTCCAAAAAAACGGGTCATTTGGTTGGTAAATATTTGTACTGTGCCTGTCCTCAAGAAAGGCAGTCATTACATCAGGACTGATCAATTTTCAAATATACAGTATATACTATGGTTTGTAGACTCTAACGTTCACACAGACAAAATAATATACACTAATTTGGGTAAATTAACAAAATAAATATATGTTGGCCTAAATTTATGAAAAAAAAATATTTATTTGCAAAATTTTTAAAACAGAAACTAGGAAAAACATGTTTTTTTCTGGACTTTTTTTATTTAAAAAACCCTCTGGTGATTAAATACCACCAAAAGAAAGCTCTATCTGTCTCATAAAATTATAAAAAAATTAATTTAGGTATAGTGTTACATGAGAGTAATTGTCAGTCAAAGTATGACAGTGCTGAAAGCTGAAAAATGGCCTGGACTGGAAGGGGGTGGAAGTGTCCAGACTTGAGGTGGTTAATTTAGTAAATGTCCCCAGGCACACTCATCTTAGAGTAGGGTTCTTAGCTTGTAGTGGTTAGTAGAAGATGGACACCAGTCACTTTAGTAGATTTTTTAATTTATTTTTTTACTCAGCTCAGCACTCATAGGAGAGGAAGTGCATCTTTTTACCTTTTTGGTTTAACTTTTTTGAATAAGCCTCATGCATACCTTAGGTGGCATGGCTGGACAGGATCCTCAAAATTCAAGTTTCTAGCGTTACCTTAGCTATATGTTCTGCAATTCCTGGTAAGCTCAGAATGTTCTAGTGTTTTCTTTTCCTCGCGGCCAGTTCATTAGCACTTATAAATAGGTAGTGAAAGGTCTCTTGGTTGCAGTGGATCAAGGCTGCTTTGGATCTTTAGGGCAGCTCTCCCTCAAACAGGACCTGTCAGGACAGAAGCCTCGGAAAAAGAAGAACTCACCCAAAGGCTGTCACAAGTATTAAATATTTTATAATTCAGACACAGAACTGCAGAAAGTAATCAATAGTCTGGACTGGGGTTCTTTACCACCAACTGCACCCTGGAAAAAGGTCTTGGTAAATAGTTTAGGAAATCCACATGTATAAATACTACCTAAACTTTCTAAACTCTGTACTAAATTTTCATTATTTATACTGTGTAATGATAATCATCACCTCAGATTATTAATAACAAGTTCCTAACATTCAAATTATTATATATTGATGAGAGAAATTCATAATCTAGGTTCCATTTTCTATATTAAAATCACTTTTTATGGCTCTGTTCATCCATATCACTCACCTTATCGAGTGGCTATAAATAGCTGTATGTGCTGCTGAACAGTATTCAGCTGGCACAAGAAAGTTTTGCTCCAGTAATGAGACAGCTACCAGAGAACACATTCTGCTTCTTATGAAAATGCCATCCATTTAATTCTTAAATAAATATGTAGCCTGATGTTCACTGAGGTTTAAAGGCTTAAAAGTTGATAAGATCAAGAAGTTGATATTTAGGGGGATAGTAAAATTCCCAGGTCATCCTCTCCTTAACTGGCAATGTTAAAGATAGTGTGTATTTTTTTGAATTTTACCACCTTTACACCCCGGTCACACCTATTGCAACATTTAAATCATGCTACCGCAATTTCAAAGTATTATTATTATTATACAGGATTTATATAGTGCCAACAGTTTACACAGCGCTTTACAATATAAAAGGGAGACAATACATTTAAAATACAATAAAATACAAGAGGATTAAGAGGGCCCTGCTCAGAAGAGCTTACAATCTAATAGGGTGGGGCAGGTGGTACAAAAGGTTGTAACTGTGGGGAATGAGCTGATGGAAGTGGTAAAACATTAGTTGGAGATGTGATAGGCTTTCCTGAAGAGATGAGTTTTTAGGGATCACCTGAAGGTAGCAAGAGTAGGGGATAGCCAGACAGGTTGAGGTAGCGAGTTCCAGAGGATAGGAGATGCTCTGGAGAAATCCTGGAGACAAGCATGGGAGGAGGAGATGAGAGAGCTTAAGAGTAGGAGGTCTTGATAAAAGCGGAGAGGACGATTTGAGTGATATTTGGAGACAAGATTGGTGATGTAGCTTGGGGCAGAGTTGTGAATGGCTTTGTATGTTGTGGTTAGTATTTTGAATTTAGTTCACTGGGTGATTGGGAGCCAGTGTAGGGATTGGAGGAGAGGGTTGGCAGACACTGAGCGGTTGGTAAGGCGGATAAGTCTGGCAGCAGCATTCATGATAGAAGAGGGGATAGCCTATGGAGAGGCAGGCCAATGAGAAGGAAGTTGCAATAGTCAAGGCAAGAGATAACAAGGGAGTGAATGAGGAGCTTGGTGGTTTCATTTGTTAAAAATGGGCAAATTTTTGAGATGTTAAAGAGGTGAATTGTAGAAACTTTTGATAACGATTGTACTTGAGGCTGAAATGACAAGTCAGAGTCTAGGATTACACCTAGTACCCTGGCGTGAGGGGAGGGACTAATAGTTACATTGTTGATTTTGATGGAAACGGTGAACAGGGTGCGGGCAAGGGGGAAATATTAATAGCTCCATTTTAGAAAGATTTAGTTTAAGGTAGTGGTTAGACATCCTGATATGTCAGTTAGTAAGTTAGTAATGCGAGAGGAGACTGAAGGAGTGAGGTGAGGAGACAGATAGCATTCCAGTGCTACTTCAGTTGCGACTTGGAAGATGAAGTTGCACAGATGTCTTCCAAGTCGCAACTTCATGCACAGATCTATGCAAGTCGCACCTGAACCTGCAAAAAGTAGTGCAGGAACTGCTTTCAAAATCGGGGCGACTCCGACAGATTTATTAAGCATTAAATAAGACATGTGCAGTTCGTTTCATTCCGAATTAAAATTTTGACTAATTTTCGTTTTTCCAAATTTCCGAATTAGAATAGTATTGAATTTAAACGAATTCGTAATAACGAAAAAAAAGACTAAATTCTAATTCGAATCATTTTCTAATATACATAGTTACATAGTAGGTAAGGCTGAAAAAAGACAATAGTCCATCCAGTGCAACCTGTGTAGATGTACGTGTGTCAGTGTCTATAATGATTTCCAATATCCCTGCATGTTGTATTTTATTTTATGTAAGGACCTGAGTCAGGAGTTATGTTTAACAACATAGGGATGTCAGACAACTTCTCTACATTTAGAGGCATGTTTTGGATTCAAACCCAGACTCTCTGGGCTGCTAGACAGAAGTGCTAAACTGTAAGCCACCGAGCTGCCAATAGTTTTCAAATTCAAATAGTTTTCCAATTTAGAAAGAGAACAAAAAAGAATAGAACATAAAGGAATAGATTTTTTTTTATATTCTATTCCTTTATTTTCTATTATTTTTTGTTCTCTTTCTAAATTGGAAAACTATTCGAATTCAAAAAGTTTTAGAACCCGAAAACGATTCGAAATAGATTTGAAAACTTTATTTTTTTTTTAAAAAAAGAATCGATTTGAAGATGAATAAACAAAACAAATTACAAAAATGAATTAAATGAATGAAACTAATTTAACTAAACAAATTTATGTAAATAATGAAACACGTTTTTTCATTCTTCACATGTCTAGTATTAAATATTAATGCTATATGCTCACATTTATTAATGTTAGCAACAATGGTGGATGCTGCTCAATGTGTTGGTGGGGGGTGGCAAGCAAACCTGCCCCCTCACTCGCACAGAAGCAGACGTTTAGTGTAAGAAACACACAGGAGAAAATGCATGTTGATAAGGGGGGTTTAGAGGTGGGCGGGGAGTCTACTGACATCACGACTCCACCCAATGAGCCCTCGAAAACAGACCCACCCACAAAATCTGCAGTTTTTCGGGTCTCATAGCAGACAGAGGGGAGACATTTGACAGATAAGTACACATGCAGGAGGCAGATAACCACTATGGTAGTAGTTTAGAAAGAATGAGAGTGGGTTTACATCCACTTTAATGATTTCACTTTTTCATTTTGTAAAGCCAGTGTAAAGGAAGAAAAGTGATGACAAAAAATCACAGTATGTGAGTTTGATTTTTGGGAAATCATTTTCTTTGGTCCACATAACTGGATGCATGGCATATAAATCTTTCTTTTGCCTATATATTTTGTGCTTAAAGTTGTCTTTCTTTCTCATCTTAAAAAATTGAGCTATGTGCTCATACAGAGAGCAAAGAGGTTGTTTGCATGTTAAGTGAGGGTCCCCAAGAGACAAGATTCACCTTATCCTATGTCCCCACTCTGGGTCTGTCACCTTTTGAAAGGATCCCCCCTTATCTCAAATCACAGAGCCCTTATTTATCCAGGAAAGATCCTTCTCCTCAGAAGACAAACACCACAAAAATTCTTAATGAGCACGCTTCCTGTCCTGAGCTGATCATAGGTCAACATTTCCCACCCAGGTTCTCTACCTCCCACCCTTACCAGTCTTTGGCAACAGAAATAACGTTAGGCTCATATATAGAAACTGCTGCAAAACCTGAACTTGATTTTTTCTAAGGCTTCTTGTCAGCTGTCCATTATTAAGCAGAGGTTCCAAGCAGGCTTAAAGATATAAGTATTCTGTTATAAAGATATATCGACAGACAGACAGACAGTCTCAGGAATATGCAATCTAGAAAGAAGGGCATTGTCATTTCAGAATGTGACTGCCATCAAGAAGTGTACCCAGAGTCATTTTTGCTGGAACAAGTTAAATAAATATTTATTTTAGGCTGTCATTCATCGGTGTACTTCATAAATGGAGTTAGCTAGTACTGCTAAGTGGGAGATAATGTTATTCGCAGGAAGGGATGAATGACAGCTTCAGAGGGTGAGTGGGCTGTGGATGGAGCAGAGCATTTCCAGCCACAGGTTATGCAGACATTAATTGGAAGGAAGTAGATATTTTAGCAGGTCAGGAAAAATATATGCCATTTTAGGGGTAATGTATGATTATATTATACGTTGTGTTTAGCATTCTCTACAGGTGATGTTAACAATAGATTTGCACAAGGTGTTTTTTACAAAGGTCAGGGCAGGACAACACAGAGTTACATGGAGAGCACTTTTGCACCTATAGCTAGGTATTTGCTATATTAAGGTTACTAGGGTAGGGTTATACAATTTCCACACCAACATTCATCAAAGATGAAATACATTCATTATATACAGGTATCTATACTTTTAGTATATGTTCAGCCACTATTTTTATTTTTTTCTTCATTTTGGATATATTTAAAAAGGATGAGATTAAAAACCAGATGGGGATTTGTATCATTCCTTGCTCTCCTTGCTCTCCCTAAAAAAAAAATATGTTTTAGGCTGTTGGGGTTCAGATCAAGAAAGGGTTAATTGTTAAGCTCATTGTAAGGGTTAATGATAGGTTTTTCATTAGGGAAGTGACCACATGTTATAGTTTTGATGACAAAAGTACCACACCAAGAGCCATTGCACTTGGTTGCCAGCACTGAATAGGAATGTTCAACCTGTATGGAGGGCCATATCGACATCTTGAGAGACTACAGCACAGAGAATTTAGCACCTTAAAGTGGAAGTAAACCCTCCTATCGTTTTCAGCCAAGGAAGCTGCCATCTTTGCCTCTGTTTAATCTTCAACTGCCACAGTGCTGCACATGTGATCCGTTATGACACCAGTCATTGGATGGTTTGACTGTTTGGTTGAGAGCACAGCCAATGTGCAGTTAGCATTCACGGCATGCCTTTTTCTTTTAGACTGTTAAATCGATGGGTTTACTTCCGCTTTAAGCCCTACTCATAAACAGGTCACAGTCCAAACCAGGCTCCTTAAAACACCTGAACTTCTTTAACTTCTGAATTACTATCACACAGTGTGTAGGAAAACATGACCATTGAAAGTAACAACTAGTATGGGCAAGGCAGAGGAATCAACACTTCAGTTACTGTGCCTGCATACGCGTTGTGAACCAGAGCCAAGTTTTACTTTTTTAGCTATGAGCCTATTGATACATTATCATCTTAAGCATTGAGAAATTTACTGATGAAATACATTTTTGTTAATTTTTAGATTTGTTTTTCTATGCAATCTATATTATTCAATCAATATTAATCTCAGCCTTCCGGAAAGAGGAACTGGACCAAATAAAATTTAAAAAGTATGAGGATAATTAAATGTAAATAGGAAAGTATTGCCTACATGTCTCCACCACACCATACACCCTGATGCATTTTTCCATGCCCACAGGGGCTTAGTCATAGGGACCCTATGACTAAGCCCCGTGGGTGGGGCAAAATGCATCAGGGTGTGAGATGTGGTGGAGACATGTAGGCTGAGGCCTCTCCTTATTGTTTGTTCACCTGGGCTGGCCGAGAGTAGCAGCAGTCCTTTCCTCTTTACATTTACTAGCCCTCTGGATTAGTTTTAGGGTTAAGCTGCATACACATACATTTTTTGTTGTTCAATTCTCTATAGATTTACAGTATCTCACAAAAAGTAAGTTACACCCCTTACATTTTTGTAAATATTTTATTATATCTTTTCATGTGACAACACTGAAGAAATAACACGTTGCTATAATGTAAAGTAGTGAGTGTACAGCTTGTATATGTCAGTACTAGGATCCCTTTAGGATCCCTTTAAGACCCAGCAGAACTCACCTGACACAGCCTTTGCCTGGGAAACAACAGCGATTGGCCAACTAACCTTTAAATCACCTGTATCAGCACACAATCAGTGCTCGTGATAAAGTTGTTACCTTTGTGTGCTACTGCTTGACCCAGCTGATATCTGCTCTGTATATTTCGTGTATGACCCGGCTAGTTTTGACCCTGCTTACTTGCTTCTGATTCGGTACCGTTTGGACTCTGAACTACCTGTGTATGACCCAGCTTGCCTAGACTACACTTTGCCTGATTCTACTGTAGTACTTTCATCTACAGGGGGCATGGCCTGGACACGGCTGAAGATGGCAGCTTAATCCCTCTGCTCCGCTACTCCACGGTCCTCCATCCTGCATAAAGGGAGTTTATTCCCAGCGACCATGGGCAAAACAAACCGGGACCCATCAGCCACCCGCTCCCGCTCACCATGGGACCCTGACACACAGCTTACCAATAAAATACCGGAGATATTCAGTTCCCGAGCGCGGGAGTCATCGGGAGTCATGCTCAGCAACACAGGTCTCCAGAGAGGTGAATCAGGGGGCTCCCTGAATTGATCGACTCAGACCACCTTTCTCAAGCTGTGACAAACGTCTTCAACAACCTTTTAGGTCGTGCGCCCGACACACCAGTGGATATGGAACGACTACACTGAGCTCTTCGCCCCAGGGGTAGAGCTACAGACCCCCCAAGAGATGTTATATGGTGCCTAACCAACTTCAGAATAAAAGAAGAAATTATGAGGCAAGCAAGACTCAGGGGACACATCCTATATCGGGGCACAGAAATCAAACTATACCACGATCTGTCCCAAATCACCTTGCAAAAGCACAGATCTCTGCGCCTGATTCTAGACGTTCTGAGAGACAGGAACATACCGTACCGGTGGAAATTCCCCTTTTGCCTACAAGCACGCTCGGGCGGTAGGATCTTTCTCCTACATCATCCCGAGGAAACAACCTCATTCTATGAAAATCTGGGGATCCCACCAATTGCAATTCCAGACCGGAACCGCAACCTACGCATTGCAGCCCCACAACACGAGGAATCGATGGAAGTCCACCACTGGGAAAATGTATCCATGACCAGAAGACGTTGACTTTCTCCTCGCATCTCACCTCCACCAGCTAATCATCGCTCCCCAGGAGAAGGACGTGTGCCAGCATTGCCGGAACATAGAAAAGCTAGAAAGGACTAAACAACGCAACCAGAACAGCCGGTTGGCCTACTCTTCTGCAAAAATAATCAATCACGATTCGGTAAAATCTCAGTGAGTAAACATTTCATGTCTAATTAATCACCTTTTGCTAAACTGATACACAGCCTTCAGGGCAGAGTTTGTAGCATGACCTGTAACCCCCATAGGAGAGACACGCTTCTACAACGTGTTGACACATGCCGTGTTGACACGAGCATTAAGCAGACACCCAGGAACTGACCCCATAGGCGGATTCCTTGAACTTTATAAGCAACTGTTATGGATCCAAACCTGAATGTTAACCCCACCACGGACATAGAAATCCTTTAGCTATGTCTCGAACCAATGGTAGAGCAAGAAGTGTAAGCATAACACTGAGATACTGCTGTGTTCGACTAGACCGGTCCAGGCAATTTTATTACAAATGATATGCATGCGTGTCATACCCGTTTCCCTGTTTGTTGTAAGGCATATATCCTATCCCCTCACCAACTCTCAAATATAACTCTCTTCCACCTAAGTAACGGTATACATAAACTATATCCCTATAAGCAATCCCACAACCCGTAACGACCCGTTATCTTTAAAGCAAGCAAAGAGGTGGATAGGATATATCTTGTTTACTACTGTTTTTTTTTTTGCCAGGCAGACAAATTTAAACCAAGATTAAATACTGGTTATCATATAAAAAAGCTTGTAAGTCTAATAGAGAATGCCTTATTTATACACTGCTGTCAATGTATAGTTTGAAGCATGCCCTGATATCCCCACCAGGAACGCGTGCCTCAACAAACAAACATGAACATAGCGAATGCTTAACACATGTACTTTATCTTGCTAACACGAAAATTGTGCAGACACCCAAAAACTGTTCTCATGAGCAGATTTCCTTGAACATTGTACACAAACCTTACGGATCCTAACCCGAGCAGTAACTCCACCATAGGCATAGAAATGCCCCTAATACTGTCTGAATCCAATAGTCTTGCAAGTTTTATCAGAATAATGTTTAGAAGCTATGGTGATCGGATAGACTGGCCCAGGTAATTCTACTACATATGACATACATGTATGTTGTACCTGTTTTCTTGTTTGTTGCAAGGCATATATCCTGTCTAGGGATGGGCCCAGTGTTCGATTCAAACCCATGTTCGAATCGAACATCGGGCGTTCGCCCGCTCGGCGAGCCCAGAACTATTTGGGCCACTCGCATCAAATTTGTGTGATGCGAGCGGCCCGCAATGCACTGCGCCAGTTGCAGTGCATTGCTGGCTGATGATTGGCCAAGCATGCACTGTGACCCGCATGCTTGGCCAATCAAAGAGCCAGCGGCGAGGAGAGCAATAATTGGCCACAGGCAGGATGCTTGTGGCCAATTATAGCTCAGGGGGTTTAGTACACGCCCCACAGTATAAAAGGCTGCCGCGCCGGCGGGCTCGCATATTGTGTTGTGTTCCAGCGTCAGTGTCAGTGTTATGTGCTGCTGACTGCTGACATTATGTGCTATGATTCTGGGGATTTGTGTGTGCGTGCTGTTAGTACAGCATTGCAGTATCACATCTGGGGGGTGTCTAAAGTATGCCTGTGAAGGGGGGCATGTTTCCTGTGCTTAGAACTGTCCCTGTAAAAAGTGTCAGTGAAGTGTGATGCACATCACTTCATGAATGAATGAATGAATAACTTGTATAGCGCTACAATGCGAAATGAATCGCCTCAAGGCGCTGTATCGGCGTATGGCGTATGGTTATCAAGCTTCTAGAAGAGGTACCAACCATACCCCAATGCCTAGAAACACGAACACCCACAACATTTCTACATATCCTCACCAACTATGCATCCATGAATACACCCTCACCCTACCATTTACGGAACTCCCACATACTTCTCTGACCATAGTGACCATACGAGTAGCCACGAGGAACAGTGCATATACTCAGTGTATACCATTGAAAACTATCTTCATCAGTCCAACCACATCCTACAACAGCACAGTCTTTAGACTCGTGCTGATCTTTTCCGACCAGTTCCACCCTATAAGGCAGGTTAGCGGGTCTATCCTAGCTGTCGGAATACCTCCAGCCCACCCACATATAAATATCTATCTTCCAGTAAAACCCTCCCTCCCTCATCCCCTGATTTACCCTTTACTCCCCTTCTCCCCCTTCCTACCCCCTTACTATACAGAGAAGGTCTGCACATCGCCTTTCATTCACAATTAGAGACACACAGCAAGCATCAAAATGCCCACTGTAAACCCACCTCCTACGAGATCTAAACTTAAAATAGTTTCCCTTAATGTGAAAGGGCTTAACATATAGCAGAAAAAAGATCACAACTCCTGCTATATATGCAAAAATTCAAAGCCGATATAATCGTACTCCAAGAAACACACTTCAAAACTGGCCAAATACCTAAACTATCAAACAAAGATTTTCCAAAGACCTTTCACGCAACTAATACACTAGCTAAGACAAAAGGGGTTTCTATTTTAATATATAAGCACATCCCCTTAGAAATAACAGATTCACAAACAGATGACTTTTGGCATTTATCAAAGGCTCAATCTGGGGAAAATCCATTATGATTGCTAACATATACAGCCCTAATTCAAGTCAAGTGAGTTTCTTCTGCGAGATAACAATGGCACTTACTTCCTTCCAGTCAGGCATCCTTCTACTCAGAGGAAACTTCAACGTCGCTCTGAACCCTCTTGAAGACACATCCACTGGGGCATCTTCCCTTCCTTTCAAAGCTCTTAAACAAATTAAAACTCAATTACAAGACCTACTCCTACACGACTCCTGGTGCACCTTACATCCCAGAGACAGAGATTACACCTACTACTCCCCACCTCATGACCGTTACTCTAGAATAGATTACTTTTTTATCACGCAAAGGGACCTCCCACTCTTGTCTGAAACAACCATTGAACCTATGTTTCTTTCTGATCACAACCCTATCACAGCCACTTTAACACTCCCAGACCACATACAACACACCAAATTTTGGAGACTAGATGCATCATTAATCACAGATCCCTCCAACATAGCCAAAATTGTGGAAAACCATTGAGGATTTCTTCTAAATCAATGACACCCCCGACACATCCCACCTGACCCAGTGGGAAACTCATAAATGTGTGGTTAGGGGAACACTTATCAAACTCGCATCAGCCCGGAAGCGTACCCAACATGAAGCTATTAACGCCCTACTAAAACAAATACAGAAACTGGAAAAGGGCCAACAAACTCACTAAAGCGTGTACCACCCTAAAGTATCTGGAACAAGCTAGAAATAGCCTTAGGGAAGAATTAGGAAAGAAGACTAGAAAAAACTATACCCTTTCCCAAAAGCTCTTTTACGAGCATAGCAATAAAAGCAGAAAGCTTTTAGCCAGAGCCCTCCAAGCCAAAAGAGCAAATACCACAATACGTAAAATTAGATCATCCCCAACAGTAACATTATAAAATAGCTATGAGATCACAAACCACTTCGCCCAATAATATACAGAGCTTTACAACCTCCCTCCAGAACAAAAACTGCATACGGATAATAGGTCACGCAAAGACATCATCACAGTATTCCTCACACAATACGGCTCCAGCCCTATATCTCAGGAACAAGCAAAAACATTAGACGGTCCCTTAACAGGTGAAGAATTCCATTCAGCCATCAAACAAAAGAAATTAGGCAAAAGTCCTGGCCCGGACGGATTCTGTATGACATACTATAAAACGTTCTCAAATCTATTAACTGACCCCTTCCTAAGAGCTTTTAATTTATTATCCCAGCCTAATACAATCTCCACTACCCAACTCGAAGCACATACTTGTGTCATCCCCAAACCTGGTAAAGACAGTGAATTAGCCTCAAACTATCACCCTATTTCGCTGTTAAACACTGATCTAAAAATCTTTGCAAAAATTTTAGCCAACCGCATACTACCTCTACGCACAAAATTCATATCAAAAGACCAAGTAGGGTTTATCCCAGGTAGAGAAGCCAGGGACAATACATTCAAAGCTATCAACATCCACCACTGGTTCTCCACCTCAAACCACCCTGGCTTCTTCCTATCATTAGACGCAGAGAAGGCCTTTGACAGGCTAGCTTGGGACTACCTTGAAGCGGTATTACGGAATTTCGGCTTCGGCAAACGCCTAATAAGCTTTATAATGTCTCTCTACACAAATCCCAGAGCGAAAGTACAGGTGAACGGGCTCCTATCCAGCGCCTTCCAAAATAAAAATGGCTCACGTCAAGGATGCCCTTTATCCCCCATCTTGTTTGTTCTCACACTCGAACCCTTCTTATGTAAATTACGCGATAACACAGACATCCACAGAATTACCATAGCCGAAAAAAAGTACAAGTTAGCTGTGTTTGCGGATGACATTCTCCTATTCCACCCTCTCGTAACCCTCCCAAATCTCCTTAAAGACTTCAAGCCCGCAAACAGTTTGCTGAAGACAAGCAGACCAAGGACATGGATTACTGGAACCATGTCCTGTGGTGTGATGAGACCAAGATTATTTGGTTCAGATGGTGTCATGTGTGTGTGGCAGCAACCAGGTGAGGCATACAAAGACAAGTGTGTCTTGCCTACAGTCAAGCATGGTGGTGGGAGTGTCATGGTCTGGGGTTGCATGAGTGCCGCTGGCACTGGAGAGCTACAGTTCATTGAGGGAACCATGAATGCCAACATGTACTGTGACATACTGAAGCAGAGCATGATCCCCCTCCCTTCGGAGACTGGGCCGCGGGGCAGTATTCCAACATAACAACCCCAAACACACCTCCAAGATGACCACCTCCTTGCTAAAGAAGCTGAGGGTAAAGGTGATGGACTGTCCAAGCATGTCTCCAAACCTAAACCATATTGAGCATTTGTGGGGCATCCTCAAACGGAAGGTGGAGGAGCGCAAGGTCTCTAATATCCACCAGCTCCGTGATTTTCGTCATGGGAGAGTGGAAGAGGACTCCAGTGGCAACCTGAGAAGTTCTGGTGAACTTCATGCCCAAGAGAGTTAATGCAGTGCTGGAAAATAATGATGACCACACAAAATATTGACACTTTGGGCCCAATTTGGCCATTTTTACTTAGGGGTGTACTCACTTTTGTTGCCAGCGATTTAGACATTAATGGCTGTGTGTTGAGTTATTTTGAAGGGACAGCAAATTTACACGGTTATACAAGCTGTACACTCACTACTTTACATTGTAGCAAAGTGTAATTTCTTCAGTGTTGTCACATTAACCACTTGCTTACTGGGCACTTAAACCCCCCTCCTGCCCAGACCAATTATCAGCTTTCAGTGCTTTGAATGACAATTGCGCGGTCATGCTACACTGTACCCAAATGAAATACTCCTGGAGTGTTACCTGAGTGCTTTTAAAGTGAGTGTACCTACTCTGTGCATCTTTAATAATACTTAATGTATTATACAACGCTTGCTACTGTAATAATGACTTTCAATATTTGTCAAACCTTGAAAATTAATACAAAATTAAAACACTAAAAATGACATTAAATAAGCACTTTAATTGGACATGTTTTAAAACCTCTGCCAGAATTTTCCACAAGTGATAACTGACTTTTTATAACAATTTAGAATGGATAGATTGGGGTCTGGCACTACTTGAAAGTATCCTTTTCGTACAACCCAGCTATCAAATTCTACATATTATTGGTAAATACTTCTAAAGCCCTGCAAGAACTAGCATATACCAAAATGTATAAGCAAGTCACAATTCATTTCATACCATGTATCATGATTTATATTACATTCAACCTCTATAAAATTGTGATTTCGTTCTGTGAAATAATAAGTTAGTTGTCAGAACAATAAAAATGGTCATTGGAAAATATTGATGCATTTAGAAATATGGCCAAAAGTTAGGGTCTGCTAAAATATCATAAACGCTTAAGCTCTCCTACCTCCCACCCCTCAGCTCCTTTTACTGGGTAGGGTGGGCTCAGTGACACTCTCTAGAGCAGATATTACTAAATGGCAGACCACAGTCGAGACCTGGACTGATTGACAGCAGCTGAGCCACAGCCAATTTGTTGACCCTCTCAATGCCGCAGCAGTAGTGGAGAAGGCGAGTGGTGCAGAAGGTCTGAATAGATGGCGGGAGCTGCTCAACTTTTCAAGTTTACAAAGGGCAGTCCTAGCAACTTACCACCCACTTGGTAACATGAAAAATTGTGTTTTGCCTGCCCTCCTCCCAGATCTGTTTCACCTCCCATCCTCTGTCCTGCTTTGTAAGTTAAGGGGAAAGAGGTCTCAGATGTGAAGAGGACTATGATGAAAGGGGGGACTGGTATGTGAAGGGGACTGTGTTGTAAGGGTGGGGCTGTAATGTAAGTAGTAGGGGGCTGTGAAGTGAAGGGAACTGTGATCTAAGGGGACTGTGATGTGAAGGAACTGTCATGTAAGCAAGGAAATGCCGGTTATCATCTCTCCTTGCCTCACACTGACAGAGTGTGAGGAGAGGTGAGTCGATCAATGGCATCTCCTTACAGGGGAGACCTGTACAGATTATCAAGGCACTGATCATCAGTGCCCCGATACCACCAAAAGAAAGCTCTATTTGTGTGAAAAAAATTATAAAAATTTCATTTGGGTACATCGTTGCATGCGCAATTGTCATTTCTAAGTGTGACAGTGCTGAAAGCTGAAAATTGGCCTGGGCGGCAATAGGGTAAAAGTGCCCAGTATTGAAGCGGTTAAAGGGGGGACTGTGATGTGAAAGAAACTGTTAGGGCCCTTTCACACGGACGTTTCTGTGTACGGGCTCCGCTTTGCTCATTGAGGGGATCGCTTAGTCGATCCCCCGCTGAGCAGGCAGATGAAAGGTCGGTCCCTGCACATTGTGCAGGGACCGACCTGTCAGAGCGCCGCTCTCCTCTATGGGGGATCAGATGAAGACGGACCGTTGAGTCAGTTTTCATCCGATCCGATCCGCAGACAAAAGGAAAAATAAGGTTTTCCTCCGTCACACTTTTTCGGATCGGATGTCAGCGGACATGTCACCGCTGACATCCGTCGCTCCATAGAGGTCTATGGAGCGTCCGTTCAGGTCCGCCTAAAAAACTGACAGGCAGACCTGAACAGTCCATCCGTGTGAAAGAGGCCTTATGTAAGGTGGTGGGACTGCGATGTAAAAGGAGGACACTGCTGTAAAGGGGGGGCTGACTGTGATGCAAAAGGGGTCTGTAATGTAAAGGGGGGCTGTAAGGTGAAGGGGCGCCTGAGTACAAGGATGTAAAAGGGACTGTAATGTGAAGGATCTGAATCATACCACAAGCATGAGACTCAGACCTTTGCTGCAAGAACATTTTAATGACGGAACCTCCATTAATTTTCATTCAATACTAGAGGATCCATAAAACACTGCTTTATTGGAAGCTAGCAGCTCTCAATTTTCCATTGAAACTATGCCCAAATGCTGAGACTCATCTCTGAGGGCCTGTGACTCAGCATCAGACTTAAGCCTAATACACACAGGCCGAATGTTGGGCAGCATCAGCACGTTCAATAGAAACTGGCCGACCTTCGGCCCCTGTGTACTGGAGCTGGCCTGTCAATGGGGCATGAGTGAAAAAGGTTTGCCGATTGGCATTGTCTGAGAGCGCTGGCGGGGTCTTCTGGTGGGGCTGGGCGTCCCCCCATCAGAACACAATAGAATAGCAGGCGAGATTGCTGTACTAACATCAGATTGTTAGTACATCAGCTCTTCCTGAGCTGTCAGTTTTTTTCATTCAGCCCTGTTGCTACAAGGAATTGACCATTGCTTGAACCAAAGACCAAGCAAATCTTGTTAAGGAAGGGTTCCACTTGTTTCTGTGTTTATTAATAGTCAGCAGCTACAAAAAGTGTATCTGCTGACTTTTAATAAACACACACTCTCCTGTCCCACGGTCCAGCGATGTGGCCACTTGAAGCCTTGGTTCTCTCCCTTTGCCTCCGTGGCACCAGCATCACTACTGTGGGCACCCGGCTGTGACAGCTTGCGGCTTCACAGCCAGGTGCGCACTGCGCATGCGCGAGTCATGCTGCACGTCCTGAATGGCCGTGCAATCTTCTGGGGCCTGTGACGGGTCCCAGAAGATTGTAAGGAGGGAGGCAGCCCAGGCGGAAGTGGGAGTCAGAATTGCTTATAGGGGACGTTATACTTTTGGGTGAAATACTTTTCTTGTTATTTTTCTTTTCCTTTCTTTCATTAAAATTATATTTTAAAATCTGATTCTCAAAATGCTATGAATAAGTTAAATAATCCTTTCCTCTGAAAAACATTACCATATTTTAAAGGTCAGAATTGCTATAGCAGATACTGTGAACAGTGCGTGTTGCTGCTGGCAGCAACTGTTTGTGTGTAAAGTGTTAACTGCAGAGTTAACTGACCCCAATGATGATCACTTTCAGCCTGCTGAACTTAGATTGTTGTTCCTTGAGCAGGAAAATCTTGATTGCCATGGTCACAAAGACACCTAAAAAAGTATAACATTTGATCTGCCATTTAAATAGATTTTATTTATTGTGGCACTAATATAGACAGCATTTTAATATATCATTGATATACATACAAAGTACTGTATAAGCATTAAACAATTCTGTGCCATAATTGACAGATTTCCCTTAACTTTTTGTCCCAGAAAAACAACAGGAAAGAAGAGAAAATCTCTCCAAAAGTGAGAGGAAATCCCCCATCGACAGTTGTCACTAAAACAAGTGTCCCTACTGGCAAAACAATTTATATTATCTCCTCTTCCAAGTCTAAAATGTTGTATTTCTCATCACTGCCTACACTGCTGGCAATGGTCACCAAGAAAAAAAGAGGGGTAAAGACAGCAATAAAAACAGGCCGGGTATTCTAACCCTTCCCCAAACTATCCAAAAGTAAAAAAAAAAAAAATCAGTTTGGGCATTATTTATGTAATTTTAGCTGCTATATGATCACTTGGGTATGGCATTCAGTTCTCCAATTTGTGAGATGCAAACGTGTTTTACCTTTTGAAAATTTTTAACAGAAAATACAGTACACCACACTTTTACAAGTTTGAAAGGCAGTTTATGGGTGACTTGTTATCTGCAATGACTTTGATGTGTCAAATGTCACTTCTGACCTGTAGTGATGGCTGTGGGTCATATGTCACACCTAACCTATACTTTAAAATACACGTGTTATGTATTTTGCTTATGTGTTTTACCAGGTAGTGATGACGATGTGACAAAAGTCACACTTGACCTGTGGCAATAATATTGTGCTGGGGTCATAAATGACAAGCGTGGAAGAGGGTGGTGATAGTTTATGAGGGGGAAAAGCAACATGCACGGTACATTAGTCTGGACAAAACCAACGGTGCCTACTATAATAAATGTCTACAATATGTGTTTCTGCTGATAAGCTTGTACATACACTGGTAGCAAAGCATAATAAAGGAAAGGCCAGCATTCCAGACTGTGTCTCAATAGATTGTACTCAAGTATAGCTGCAATTGCTCTCTACTCAAAGCACTGGGTAGAAATTTTATATTTGGGAACAATATGTAGTACTGTAGAATGGAACACCTCCTGAAATGTTGCAGAAATCAATGAATACATTTTATATATATATATATATATATATATATATATATATATATATATATATATATATATATATCTTAAATGTATCCGTTGTTTGCTACAGCATTTCCACATTTCCTGGAATTATAATTATGTATAATATCAGGAAGAAAGCGGGTGCACTCCATGGGCCATGCAACAAGAAAAAGGTTCAAAAAGTTTTATTTTTTATTTATAGAAAATCTGTATATCACCCCTACTCATACATACACTGGATATACAATGTGTGTTTGTGTGTGTGTGTGTGTGTATATATATATATACAGAGAGAGAAAGAGAGAGCATGAGATTATACTAATTTTATTACAAAAGTTACTGTATTCACATTCACAAGAGCCTTTACACAGAGGCGTAGCTTGAAGCTTGTGGCCCCCGATGCAAAAGTTGACATGCCCCCTCCCCACTACCACCCACCACTTCCACCATGCGTGCAGATACACCCACCACACCCCAAGATACTCAAAGTGGCTTAAGAGATTTGAGTTCCTCCTTACATCAGAGAACAGGGATCACCACTGGAGAATCAGAGGACAGGGACCCCTAGCAGGTCACTTGACAGAGCTCCTTTCCCATGCCAGCACTGTATACAGCTCCTTCCCCCCACACTACACAGGGCTGGAATCACATTCCTTCACACACAGTCTGTCAGCCTCGACAGGGTGTATCTGGCTTTTATGTTGCCGTTCTGACCTGTGAAACTCCATGGTCGGCAGTGAAGTTGCAGTAGGCAGATACACCCTGAGCACTGGCTGAGGACTGGCTGTGTTGTAAAGGAATGTGATTTCAGCCCTGCGGAGGAGCAGTATAGAGTGCCGTAATGGTAAAGTAGCTCAGCAGCCAGGCATAGCATCCAGGGTGGAGGGGGTGGTCGGGGGCTTTGGGGGGAGGGTGCAAATTAGATCTGGGGGGGCAAAGCCATGTGACAAAATCAGGAGCCTTCAGCCCCTCAGGAGGTGTTAAGGGATTTGTTTTAGCAATTTCTGAACGTTTCTTTGTCAGTGTTGGCAGGTGTTGGGGGAAGGTCACCTCCTAGAGATGTATGTCTTTTCCCCAGTTGTCAGGAAAGTGGGGTACAGAGAATCCCAGTTGGTGACTAGGAGACACTGAGCGGTGTCTTACCTCACCAGTAACATCCATCCCATCGTGGCTACAGGACACGATGGCTCTTAACTCACTGAGCTCGGTTACCATTCCATGTTGCCAGCACACAGCACAAACACTTCCACATCCTGGGCTGTTCTCTCCCCATGCTCCTCTCCATTCAGGAAATGGCTCACAGCTTCTCCCCTGCCAATAAGAACAGAGGGGTGTGGACTGTGGAAGGCAAAGTGGAAGCCCAGTATTGGAACATGGATGTGGGGCCCTAGGGCAGATAGGAGCTGGACTTTGTGGAGGATATGATAATGTGACAGGGAGGCTGCAGGGGCCCTCTGGAGCTAGGGGTGGGGTTGCGATTGTGACCCCTGCAAACCCTTATGCTACGCCCATGCCTTTACACATTTGATGTAATTTGCCTTTTTTTAAGCTACTGAAGTTTCAAAATGTTTAGGATGTGGCTGCTTATTTTGTTTGCTTTATTTATATTCATCTATTTTTTTCTGTATTTTTACACCATAAAAAACAAAAATCTCTTGCAGGGTTGATCTGGTTATTTTATGTTTTACTATGATCTTCTAATTTTTCTCTATTTATTTTTAAAAACCTAATAAAATGTTTGAAAACAATTGTTTTTCAGAGTACACATTTTTCTTTTAGTAGCAATCTCTTTCAATAATAATTTTATTTTCCTTGTATTTTACAAATAGAAGAGATAGAAAAGATTTTATTTTCCTGTCAACTACTAATTTAAAACTATGGGTACTCTTGATACAAAATGCACATTTATTCTGCAGTTTGCCTTGTTTATTATAATATAACATACTAATATTATGTTCCTGAAACAACATATGGCTATGTAGGTATGAAATAAAAAAAAAATTATAAAAAAACTGTTAAAATCATATGTATGCATTATTTTTAACATGACATGTAGAAAGGGAATTAGTGAAACTAACAAAAATGTTAAAAAAACTCATGTGCATGCACACACAGAATTTAAAATATAGAAAAAAAAGGTTCAAGGGAAAGTAGAGGAAGGAGTTTATTAGGCCTAATCAGAGGATAAACAGAAAATAATTAGATTTATATGCTTTTCTTGACTTTTTAGGTTTGTTGGAAACAATGCCAACTACAGTTGTTTACAAAGTTATAAAGTGGTGAAATTGTATTTATCAATCAACACCATGGGAAGCAGCTACAATGCTTATTGCTTATTGAAGACACAACCACTATCAGTGGTTCTTATATACAGACCAGGACTTTAGCCATCAAACTAAATGCAGGTTACAGTGAGTGTGGGAATGGGAGCATGCATAGCAGGGAACATTATAGATCACACTAGGTGTGATCTGGAGACTTAAAGTGGTTGCAAAGGCTCAGGGTTTTTCACCTTCATGCATTCTATGCATGAAGATAAAAAATCCTTTTGTGTGCAGCAGCCCCCCCCCCCCAATACTTACCTGAGCCCCATCTCCAACCTGGGGATGGGCATGAGAGCAACAGCTCTCCCGGGTCTCTTCCTCCTTATTGGCTGAGAAAGCCTCAAAAGCCATTGGCTCCCGCTACTGTCAATGACAGCCAGTGAGCCAATGAGGAGAGAGCGGAGATGGGGCTGAGCCTAACTCCATGTGTGAATTGATACACAGAGCAGAGTCTTGGTATCAATCCTGCTCCAGTGCCCCTATAGCAAACTGCTTGCTATGGGGGCACTCAGCAGAAGGGAGGGGCCAGGAGCACCAGTGGGGGACCCGAAAAGAGGAGGATTTGGGCTGCTCTGGGCCAAACCACTGCACAGAGCAGGTAAGTATAACAAGTTTATCACTTTCAAGCTTATTAGTCCTAAGATATTTTGGCTGCAGTTTTCTGCTCAGGCTTTTTCCCTTAACCTCCCTGGCAGTATGATTATTTCAGATTTTTGATGCTGAAAGCGGTACAATTATTTTGCATGGAAATTTGGCGTTTTATATTTTAGGCCTGTAATTCTTAGGAATAACTCACTTAAATCTGTCCAAACAAGAGTCTAGTAGACATCCCGGGTATGATAAAGTTTGAAACATGAAATTATAAATTATAATATAATAAATAACTATAAATAATTATAACAAATAATAATATAATAATAATAAAAAAATGATTCAATAATGTAATCAAATCAAAAACACTGAAATGTGCTCTGTTACAGAATTGTCGCTGTCGTTACTTTCAGTGTTTGATGACGGATCTTCCCACAGATCACTATCGCTCAATTCTGCAATGGATTCTAATTTATTATTGCTGTTTTCTTGCTGGTCTAAAACTACTTTTGATGTAAAGGGACGGTTTTGGTTGCTATGGCATCTCTCAAGTTTCCAGGCAGAAAGAACAGTATATATAATATAGAACTGCAGGCAGGGCACTGGACAGACCACTAGGGACAAAAGGGATGTGTAATTATTTGAAATAAATTGATACAGTAATGTAATCTGTAAGATTACAGTGTACTGTATATGTATTGTGTGTTTTAGTTTTTCAATTCGGCGCCGTTCTCCGTCCCCATGCTTCGCAACGCTCGCAGGGAACGGAGCTCGGCTCCGTGATAGATCGATCGGAGGGCGGCTCACACACAGAGCGGGGAGACATTGCAGGATCCTGGGGACAAGGTAAGTAAGCTGTACCTGGATCCTGTGAGCATCCCGAGTGTGGTTCGGGGTTACCGCTTTTGGTGCTGAAAATCCACCCCGAGCCACACGCGGGAATACCGTCAGGAAGGTTAATTTATACCTGGTAATCCTGTGAAGAACATACTTACCGTTTCTTCATGGCTACACTAATTTCTTTATTGTATATATGGAACCCTATACTGGACTTCAAGCGTGTCTTCCTCTCTTTGTCGCCATTACATGGTGGAGTGATGGGACTAGTAGATTACACAGTAAATATAAGGTCCTGTGTTCTTTCTTACATCAACTGAAAGCATGGCAAGAGCAACAGGTATTTGCTGAAAAAAGAAAACAAATGCAGCCACCACATTTCATGATGGCCAAGCAGTAATACATTTTTTATTTTTTTTCGCTTTTGGGTTTAGTTACTCTTTAAAATCCAACTCTAGTTTTCTTTTTTAGTTAACAAAATATGGCCCTGCAGGGTTTAAAATGAAAAAAGTTCTGCATTGTCCATTATACTTACCTTCTCTGTGACCAGGGCTTTGACACATTTCAAAATCAACACAAAACAGCTATAGGACTACTATTTTTTTATTACTATTTTATTTATTATACATTTTAGATGAACTATTAATTGTATTATGAACTGAACAGTAAAACGACAAACCCATTTAAGAAAGGAATCTGGAAGGATAGATGCATTGGATTTCAAATGATGATGTTTTTAAAAGTGCAAGTTCCAAGGCTGTCATCCTTTATTCACTAAATGGTGACATGTGAATCATTCACCTGGCAAGCACCAAACATAGCACATTGCAATGCAATGGTCATAGTCAATAGGATTGGTTTACTAAAGGAAACTTGGCTGTTTACTTTGCACAGAAATTTCACTATGCAAGGAAATATTCGTTTAGCTTTGTGAATATGGTGAGAATCCACTTTTAAAGGCATACCCTTCACCTCATTTACTAAACTAAGGAAGAGTTCCTAACGCAGCCTTAGCTTTACTAAATGAACCCCCATGCTGTAATAAGATCTTATTTGTAAATGTTCATTCAATTTGCAGATTGAAAGAAAAGCATTTCTAAAATCTAGGTATTTGTAAATGGGATTGAAATTGCAGTTAATATCTAGAGTACTTTACAAGTGTGTTAAATATGTGAAGATTTGGAAGGGCCTGTCCTAAAAATACAATGATAGTTGTAGTAGATTATGATAGAAATTTGAACCAATTTTCTGTGACCTGCATAGAATTACAAATTGAATAGTTTTATAAAACTGGCCGCATGCTTCCCTTTTTCCCATCAGTCTTTTTGTAAATCTGAAACAGCATTGGAACTGTAAAACAGGGACTGTTAAGCCATTTTCGCCATGATGTCCAGACAACATGAACAAATATAATATGATCTTATCTAGTGATCCAGGTGAATCACCTAAGCAGAACAAATATTTTATATCTAGAATCTATTAGAATAAAGGTCACTGCTGAAATTCCTCTCCGGGCGGTGTACTCTTTCAGAACCTAATCCAAACCTTGTATATGAAAGAAGCAATAACCTGATAATGAAAACCACAGTTCTGTTTAAAGACCTATATATAGGTATGGGTATAAAATGTGGGACTTTAGATTCTCTGAATAAGGTTTTTATGCTCTTTAAAATCTCAGAAATGCACGGAATGCCAGGATCTGGAAACATTGGCGGGTCTACAACATTTCTGTCTTAGCAGGCTTAAAACCTTTGGATTATATTCTTTCTAAATAATTATCATTCTTTAATTTGTTTTGATTAGGGAGCAGTAGTCACCTGTTGCTGACTGTGATCTGCCTCTTTTTTTTTTATTTTTTTATTTGCACTGCATCATTTTAGATGTTAAAAAAGTATAATCCCACTTTACACCATCATCCCATATTCTCTGCACCAAATTCCCATAGTAACCAATAAAAGGATATACCTACAAATATAAAGTTAGCCAAATAATATAAGGTTTGGGGTTTTGCTGCTGTCTGTAAGTTGATTGTAAATGTTATATATATAGATTTTTTTTAAGGCCCCTTTCACACACCTTTCAGGCGTTTTAGTGCTAAAAATAGAGCCTGAAAAGCACTTCTCAAGCCATCCCAGTGTGAAAGCCTGAGTGCTTTCACACTGGGGCGGTGCGCTTGCAGGACAGGGAAATAAAGTCCTGCAAGCAGCATCTTTGGGTTGGTGTGGGAGCGGTGTATACACCGCTCCTCCACCCCCCCTGCCCATTGAAAGGAATAGGCAGCACTGTCAAAGCGCCTGCAAAGGGCTTCGGCAGGGCCGCAACACGGACAATATAAACCCTTTATTTGGCTGCTAGCGGGGTTAAAAGCGCCCCTATAAAAGTGCCACTATAACAGCGGTAAAGTGAAGCTAAAACTAGCGGTGCTTTACCGCTTAAGCCTGCACTACCCCAGTGTGAAAGTATAAAAAAAAAGTTCACAGTCAAATATGTGCTGCCAAGCAACGCTATGGCTGAAGCTGTCTCTGAAAATGGTGGTGATCCTATAACACCACATTAAGCTTTAAGGCATTTTCCAAACCAGTAATTAAAGGTATTTGTGTATTGTGTATTCCCTTGTCACCATCAAAGTCATATGAAAAAGCCCCTCCCCTGCTATAGAACTTTTTATCAGTAAAGTGTCCCCTCAGCTTTGCCCAGCTTTGTTATTTGGGTGACAAAAGCTTGCCTGGCTTGCCTAACAGCCTCTCTCTCAAAGGTCACGATAAACATCAAACTTTGCCCCAATTGTCTTTAATGCATTCCCATTCCCACCCAGTTTGATTTCGGCACATTTTATAATGAATTCTCCAAATTCAAGGTAAGCAAGTTTTGGCTGATTTGCTTAATATGATTTATAAAATACAGCCAACATGAAACATTTAACATAATGCACACAGAAATGTGGTGGGAAGTGTGTACCTTAATTCACAGTTTACAGATTCCAGCAGTCATGAGTGTGCAATGAAAGTGGGGGTGGTGCTGCGCTGTTCCCCAGGAGGATGGCCAAATCTACCACAAGGTGGCAGTAACGGGGTAAAGACGTAAACCCCTAAAGTGTGGCAATAATAGTTAATACTAAAACTATTAGGTCAGAGCAATGCGAGTTGAGGTAGATACCTCCCTTGCTATATGAAATAAGAAGTATAACGTGACCAATATAAGTTGCTAAAAATACGATAGGTAAACACAGATAAAATATATAATAATAAAATTATATATATTAAGGTGCGAGAGTGTAAAAACTAACTAATAGCACTTAAAATGAATGGCTAATAAAACATCATAAGCAGGTACATAAAAAAGGTCACATATACATATAAAATCATATAAGTGAACATATGGTAAAATAAGTGTCTACAGATATAAAATTCCAAAGTGCATGGTAGATAGTGAACAAAGTATAATATCCTTGGTGTGCTAGTGCAGGTGTGCACAGCTAAAAACGATTAAGTGATTGAGTGCAAAATAAAACGATTGATGTAATCACATTAGAGATATGTGATGAGTAGAGATATGTGCAAAAATGTTGCACTAAAGTGAACGGTAAAAGCAATAGGTATGTAGTGCAGAGTATGAAAGCATACAGAATAGTATAACCATTAAAGGCTGGATGACTAAGCCAAAATATATATAAATACAAAAAAAAAATCCTGGCAGAATAGAAAGCTACCAATAGGCAGCGTGCAGTTAAAAAAAAATATATATATAATACTAGGCGCAAACGCAAAGTGCACACACAATTATCCTATAAATAAAATCGTACGTTGCAGGACGTGCAGATTAAAAAGTCATATGCGACTATATATGCGACTATATATGCGACTATGCTGCATGCAATAAGTCCGTGGTATATAAATCAATCCTCAGCAGTTTATGTATGTATAATAATTTCTCGTAGTGCAAGGGTGAGGATAGTGGTGCGATCCTTGGGTCAAAGGTGATATCCATGCAGTGGCGTGTCTTAAACAGTGGGGGTCACTCCTCTTCGTGTGGGGTACACTATAGTAAGCAATGGACCCTATACCTTGCGGTAAAGGGTTAACCGCATTGAAATGATGAAATGGGGTCTGCTTCCTTCTCCCTCTCTCACGGTGGTCTGTCTGGGTGGGTGCGTGTTCCTTTTCCCTGGTTCCAGGTATATCTAGCCTTTGTAACTCAAGGTAGATGCCGGAGTGGTAGGTAAAAAATGATGGGGGAGCCGTATAGTGTAGTATGCTACTCAATAAAACAGTTTAATATAGCGCGACAATAGTACTCACAATAGTACTCACAAATAAAAATACAGTAATTTCTTATCTTAGACGAGCGCCAAGCTCGTTTCCTCTGTTTCCTCTATTGTTGTGAATGCCTCTCCTGTCCCTACGCGTGGCATCATGTGACTTCATCGGGGGATCATGAGTGTGCAATATACAGCACAGGCTATAGAGTGCAGAAGTCAGTATGTAGCACATAGCACAGCTTACAAAGTGCAGTGGTTAGGGGCTTAATGACATGCAACGTAATGTATAGAGTGGTCAAGAGAACACAACATGCAACACAGCTTACAGCGTATACCCATCAGGAGTATGTTTTGGATATGCACTGTGCCACTATTGGTGGTTCAGTGATTTGAGCACCCGGTATCCTTCACAGTGATATGGCTGGCCCTTCTTTTCTCTCAGTGTCATCTCATGTGAAATGTGGGAAAGCAGGGATGTAAATGTACCTGCATTTTTCATCCCTAATAACAAGCCCCTGACTGCGAATAGACAATCTTTATAAAAGACCCATGCACAGTCGGAGCCACTAAAATAGACAGAACTTACTAGTAAAAGTCCCTAATATTGGTGGCCAGCTGGAGGAGATTTGCCCCTTATATTGGTGGTCATTGAGAGAAAGAATACCTTATTACATTGGTGGCCATTAAGAAAGAGAAAATACACTATTATATTGGTGGTACATTGAAAGAAAGACTTCCCATTTCCATTGGTGGTCATTGATAGAAAGAATGGTTTAGTACATTGGTGGTCACTGGTCAGTGAGAGAAAGTTAAAGCAGAATTCTACCCAAAAGTGGAACCTCCGCTTATTTTCTTCCTCCCCCTCCGGTGCCACATTTGGCACCTTTCAGGGGGAGGGGGAATGGGTACCTGTTTTTGACAGGTCCCTGTCCCCACTTCTGGCGCAGTGCCATCCCTTGGAAGTTTGGCCCCCCTCCTCCTTCCTCCGCCTCTGGGCCAATTAGAAAGCGCAGCGTGCTTCGTGCATGCGCAGTTGGGAGCCCACGGTGGAGATGGCGGCCGGCAGCACCTGACAGCCAATCCGAATATCAGCTGGGGTACCGACATTGCGGGCTCCCTGGACAGGTGAGTGTCTTTATATTAAAAGTCAGCAGCAACAGTATTTGTAGCTGTTGACTGTTTTTTTTCCCCCAGGGTGGAGCATCTCTTTTATTCTATAGATTCCCCGATTCCCTCTTATATAGATGTGGGGGTGCTCCAATGGCAGAGCCTAAAGTTGAGCTTCATGGCACTGTTCTGAGATCTCCCCTTGTTCAATGCCTATTGCAGTTTTTACTGGCATAGCTGCATTTTTCTTTTTCTGTGCATGGACAATCTCTTTTTGGTGTACTTCTGTTCTTTGCCTGGCTGGGTCAAGAATAGCTAACACAACAGCAAAAGCCCTATATTCACTACAATTTTCATCTGTTCCTTCCCCATTAATGTCAACCCTAACTAGGTTGCATTTTAATATTCTTAACTACTGTAGACCACACACAATACCCAATTGCCATCTTTTTTGTTTGTTTGTTTGTTTTTTATATAAAGTACACTTCTCAATTTTTTTTTTTCATTCTTTTGTAGCACTGACCCCCGAAGGGGCTGCTGATTAAATTTGGGCTTACCGTTACCTCACCTACTGTAGCTCCGTATTGGGGATCCTGTGCCAGAGTAAAGGTTGAGACTGACACTGAATCCTCTTTCAGGGTTTTTATTCAGAAAACTAGAACACGGTCTCTCGATAAAGGGTAGAAGGTTTAGGAGTGAATTCAGGTACTTAGATTGCAAGGTGAAGATATCAAATGAATCCAGAGATTAAACTGTTTCACAACTGGATTCAGCACCCCTGGATAGGTCTCTCTCACTAGGCCTAGCAGCCGGTAGGATACTCGGTAAAGTCTCTGCCACAGACTTGTAGTTACACTTTAATGTCGCTGAAGTATTAGATGAACTTTAGGTAATTGTCATACGGTACCAGGTTCTCTCAGCCGATCCGGCAATACCATATGAGGGATGTTCCAGGTTGCGTCCGTCAACTTAACCCCCAGGCTCCTTCAGAGAAACCAGCCTTGCGCATGGCCTTCTCCTGAAAGGGTCCTCCCCTGGGGTACTTCAGTTGCTGGGCCTCTCCATTCCATTGAGATGGCACTGGACCTTCCTTGGATCAGTAGGCTCCGAAAGTCACTCGGGCCTACCCCTGCAGTTACATTGCCTTGGACCAGCAAGCCCCAAGACACAGGATGCATGGTTCGCGCCCCAGGCCAGGAGGGCCATGAGGCTGGGTCAGGAGGACCACCAGCACCACGCGGACAGGAAAAGCCTCTTTAGTCACATGGTGTCAAGGAGAACCCAGTGCAACCCAGCTAGACTGGAACTGAAACCAGAAATTTTAGAAGAATTATCCTGAAGCCCAACTGTGGCTTCAGGCAACTTAAATTTCAAAAACAATAGCGCCTGCTTGTCAGGAGCCAGCGCTACACTTTTTTACATATTAATGTTGCTGATCTCCTCCAACCTCTTTAAAACTAAATATTGTCTACATGCAACCATTCCATTAGTGGCTGCACATCATGACTTAGAATGGGCTTCCTCATGGAACATGTTTGCCTGATCCAGAAGCCCATGTTAAAAGATTACAATGCAGGAGAGCAATTGGGATACAGAGATAGAGCTTTGTGACCATGCAAAAGAAAGTGGTTGAACAAGGACATTTGTGGCAAGATTGCAAGATAATATTTTAATGAATGCTGTAGATTTAAAAAGATTTAATATGCAATACCTTATCATGTTAAAAATTATGCAATATTTTAGTGATTGGGTTTACATATGATTTAGTGTTGGTAATTGTGCCTGGACAGTATGAATGTAGCCAGGGTGTTGATTGAAATGACGTATCCCAACTATTATTAGAGTTTAGTACCTTGAAAACGTAGGGATCATTCATACCAAAAAATTACAGTTGTTGCCAATAGTGAAAAAACAACAACTCTTGTTTACAATTTTTAGAAGTTGAAAAGTAAGACTTGACTGCTTGCTACTGACAACGGCCCCATTCCTGAGCTCATTGTTTTCCTGTTTTATTAGGTTACCCTACTGTGCTATGCTTTTGAAAAGGCTTCATTCACCGATTCACTGATACACTAATAAATGAGAAATGCAGCATGCAGGACTTTTCTAATGCGTTTCAGTGCAAAGTGCTGGTGTTAATGGGACCTGACAGTGCAAAGTTTTTGCATGTCCATGCAATCTGTATGTGCCAAACATGCAGCAAAAGGCAACAAGTAACGAGTTCTACCTAACCTTTAATTGATCATCAGATTGAGAGATTAATTATAGTGTCAGTATCTAAGTATTTGTAATATTTAAGTAACCCTGGCATTACCTGATTAATTGAGCATTGTCTTACAAACGATTGATCAATTAGAACATTAGCTCATTTAGGTTAGTCTGAATTAGTTTTATTAATTACCAGATAATTCATTCATTACACATTTTAACTGAATAGATTTGAATCAGTTGCTTGAGTGAGATAATTTTAATTAATTAAAACACTGATAAAATGTAACCATTTTGTATTACATTGACTGGAGATGTTTCTATTAATGGTTAGTAAATATGATTACTGATTGATTCTCATTTCATTCTTGTGAATACTGTAGATTAGGGGCAGTTTCATATTTTGTTTAAACAGATTCAAATATAATGCATGTTATTGCTGTTATAGTTTATATGAACAAAATGTGCTTGCTCCAGAACAGGCATTATTAGAAATATCAAAAACAATGTGGATGAAGAGTTTTAGCCATGTGAGGCAGTGTGTGCAGGGGAAGAGTGTGGAGGGTATGATGGGGACCATTGTGTACAGGAGAGAAGTGTGGGGGGTATGGATGGGGACCAACATGTACAGGAGAGGAATGTGGAGGGTATGATGGGGACCATTGTGTACAGAAGAGAAGTGTGGGGGGTATGGATGGGGACCAACATGTACAGGAGAGGAATGTGGAGGGTATGATGGGGACCATTGTGTACAGAAGAGAAGTGTCGGGGGTATGGATGGGGACCAACGTGTACAGGAGAGGAGTGTGGAGGGTATGATGGGGACCATTGTGTACAGAAGAGAAGTGTGGGGGGTATGGATGGGGACCAACGTGTACAGGAGAGGAGTGTGAAGAGTATGATGGGGACCATTGTGTACAGAAGAGAAGTGTGGGGGGTATGGATGGGGACCAACATGTACAGGAGAGGAATGTGGAGGGTATGATGGGGACCATTGTGTACAGAAGAGAAGTGTGGGGGGTATGGATGGGGACCAACATGTACAGGAGAGGAATGTGGAGGGTATGATGGGGACCATTGTGTACAGAAGAGAACTGTGGGGGGTATGGATGGGGACCAACATGTACAGGAGAGGAATGTGGAGGGTATGATGGGGACCATTGTGTACAGAAGAGAACTGTGGGGGGTATGGATGGGGACCAATATGTACAGGAGAGGAATGTGGAGGGTATGATGGGGACCATTGTGTCCAGGAGAAAAATGTGGGGGGTATGGATGGGGACAAACGTGTACAAGAGAGGAGTGTGAAGAGTATGATGGGGAACACTGTGTACATGAGAGAGGAGTGTGGTGGAGCCAGGTAATGTGTATTGAAGTAGCAGCAAAGGCTATGACAGCAGTATGTTTCTGCAAGATAGGTATGTGGATGGTATGAGAACAGTTGGTATGTGCAAGAGATGATTTTATGACTATGCAGGGGGACAGAGTAGGGAGGAAGTGGAGTAGGGTGATACGACTGAACAGGAAGAAAGAAAGAAAGAAAGAAAGAAAGAAAGAAAAAAAAAGAAAGAAAGAAAGAAAGAAAGAAAGAAAGAAAGAAAGAAAGAAAATGCATTAAGACAAAAAACCTTCAGGCTTTAGAATCACTTTATTACTACAGAAAAGTAGCTTTTGAAACGTGTGGGCCCCAATGGAAAAGTTGGCTTGGGGCACCCCAACCACCACCCACCGCTTCCACCACATGCCAAGATACTCCAAGTGGCTAAAGAGTTATTTCAGATCTTTACATATTGAGAGGGTAATTCAAAAGATTTTGGAGAAACTGTCCACATTTTGACATACCCCTCCAATTCTTTTAACCACTTCAATACTGGGCACTTAAACACCTTCCTGCCCAGACCAATTTTGAGCTTTCAGCGTTGTAGCACTTTGAATGGCAATTGTGCGGTCATGCTACACTGTACCCAAATGACATTTTTATAATTTTTTTCCCACAAATAGAGCTTTCTTTTGGTGGTATTTGATCACCTCTACAGTTTTTATTTTTTGCTAAACAAATAAAACAAGACAGAAAATTTTGAAAAAAAATATGTTTTTTTTTGTTTCAGTTTCAAAACTTTGTAAATAAGTAAGTTTTCTCCTTCACTGATGGGCACTGATGGGGCTGCACTGATGGGCACTGATAAGGCGGCACTGATGGGCACCGATGAGGTGGCACCAATGAAGTGGCACTGATGAGGTGGCATTGATGGGCACTGATATGTGGCACTGATGGGGCACTGATGGGCACTGATAGGTGGCACTGATGGGTGACACGGATGGGCACTGATAGGTGGCACAAATTAGAACTGATAGCTGGCACGGATTGGCATGGATAGGCGGCATGGATGGGCTTGGATAGGCGGCACAGATGGGACTGGATAGGCGGCAGAGATGAGCATGGATGGGTACTAATAGGCGGCATGGATGGGCACTGATAGATGGCATGGATGGGCACTGATAGGTGGCACGGATGGGCACTGATAGGCAGCATTGTATTGTTTTGTACTGATGGATGCCAATCAGTGCCAAACAATAATGCATGCCAATCAGTGATGCCCATTGTGGGCACTGATTGGCATCCATTGTGGGCACTGATTGGCATCCATTGTGGGCACTGACTGGCATCCCTGGTGGTCTAGGGTGGCATACCTGGTGCTGGGCATTCCTGATGGTCTGGTGGCATCCCTGGTGGTCCAGTGTGGGCATCCTGGGGGGGGGGGCTGCGATAATAATCGATCAGCACAGACCCCCATGTCAGAGGAGCAGCCGATCAGCTCTCCTCTACTCACGTCCCCCCCCCCCCCCCCCCCCAGGGATGTGGTGTGTTGCTTTGTCAACTTTATGCTAAGGCTGGGTTCACAATAGTCTCGTGCAAATTCCAGCTCCGTTCTCTGTGGGAAGAGAAAAAGCAGCTGTTCAGTGCTTCCTCTCCATTGTAGTTGCGGATCAGCTGAGCAGGGAGAGGAGCAGGTGTAGTGAGGAGGGGGAGAGAATTTGTGTTTAGAACGGAACGCATCTGTGAATCAGATGCGTTCCCATAGAAACGCACATGTCCATATGTGAACCAGACTGATTCAAACAAATAGATTTTCTAATTTTGTGTGAATTGGATGTAATAGGTTTGCATAGGTGTGAACCCAGCCTAAAAGAAGATATTGCAAGAGACTGCCACAATCTTCCTTACCATGGGACAGAAGTCAAAATCTTTCAAAACCTCTCCCCTATAACTCTTCAAAACAGGCAAGACCTATGTCCGCTATTTGATTTGCTACCCACCAAATGGATCCAGTATGAATGGAAATTTCCTGTTCTGTTTGTCACTTTTGACAATGAGCTGCACAACTAACTTGTGAGTCCCGGAGGACCTACAAGCTTTTTGCAAAACCTTAAGCTTACCTCTCATTGCATTACCAGATTGGTACAGCACCTTTCGTTTTCAAAACGTACAAAAGTAGGGGGGACAGGGTGGATGCAGCCAGGGGGAGGGGATGACAGGGTGGAAGCAGCACGGTGGAGGGGAGGACAGGATGGGAGTAGCCAGGTGGAGGGGAGGACATAGTGGATGCAACCAGGTGGAGAGGAGGACGGGGTGGGAGAAGCCAGGTGGAGGGGAGCACGGGGTGGGAGCTGCCAGGTGGAGGGGAGCACAGGGTGGGAGCAGCCAGGTGGAGGGGAGGACAGGGTGGGAGCAGCCAGGTGGAAGGGAGGACAGAGTGGGAGCAGCCAAGTAGAGGGGGAGGAAAGGGTGGGAGCAGCCAGTGATAAGGTCCTGTACCTCTATGGAAGCCTGCATCCCCGCCCCCTCTCACCCCCCCACCTGGAGGTAAGTTCTTACCTTGAGGGATATATAGTAGAATCACTGGCACTTTCTCTCTGGCTCCTTCCACCTGACAGCCTCGTGGTCCCTTTTCTCCTCTTACGGTCCTCTCTCCCCTCCTCCTCCTCTTCCCCCTCCCGCTCGGCATGTTGGGGGCTGAAGTGCACTTTCAGCGAATCGTCCTGGGCCAGCTGGTATACAGGACTACATGTCCCATAATCCTCTAGTTGTTAGTTTCCCAGCCATTGGCCCTGAATGTAGCCAATAGGAGCGAGCATTGCCGAGTGAATGAGAGCTGCTCGGCTCAATGACCAGGCAAATTTTTGCGATACGGTACTGCATCGTTTTTACTGACAATTGTGTGGTCATGCGACGCTGTACCCAAACAAAAGTGACATACTTTCTTCCCCACAAATAGAGCTTTCTTTTGGTTTTTATTTTTTGCGTTATAAACAAAAAAAGAGCTCAAATTTTGAAAAAAAAGCAATATTTTTAACCTTTTGCCATAATAAATATCCCCAAAAAATATATAAAAAAACAAATTTCTTCCTCAGTACCATAAGCATTTATTGATACGCAATAAGCATATATTGTAGTCTCTACAAAATAGGGGATAGATTTATGGCATTTTTTTTTTATTTTATTAGTAATTGAGGCGATCTGCAATTTTTTATTGTGACTGCGACATTGTGGCAGACACATTGGACACTTTTGACACTATTTTGGGACCAGTGACATTTATACAGCGATCAGTGCTATAAAAATGCACTGATTGCTGTGTAAATGACACAGGCAGGGAAGGGGTTAAACACTAGGGGGCTATCAAGGGGTTAACTGTGTTCCCCTAGTGTGTTCTAACTGTAGGGGGGATGGGCTCTCTAGAACATTACAGAGATCACTGCTCCCGGTGACAGAGAGCAGTAAATCCCTGTCATGTTCCTAGACAGAACAGGGAAATTAGTTGTTCTGCCTCTCCATGTCATGATCGCGGGCCACCGACAGACAGCGAGTCTGCAGGATCCGCGGGCACGATCACACAGTGGGGGTGCGCCCACTAGCCCGCGATTTAAAGGGGATGTACAGGTACGCCCATTTGCGCAGCCGTGCCATTGTGCCAACGTTAATCGTCGTGCGCTGGGCGGCGATTAAAGGTGGAGAGTGTCAGTTAGTGGAGCTGTGGACAGTAGGGCAGTGGACAGTGTCAGTGGGGTATTGGATGGTGTTAGTAGGGCAGTGGACGGTGTTAGTCAAACAGTTGACAAGTCAGTAGCACAGTGGATGGTGTCAGTCAGTGGAGCAGTGAATGATGTCAGTATGGCAGTGGACTTTGTAGGTAGGGCAGAGGACAGGGTCAGTAGAGCATTGGTTGGTGTCAGTAGGGCAGTAAATGGCATCAGAATTTTTTTTTTTAATTATTATATTTTACCCTTTTATTTTTTCCTTTTACAATTTTATTTTGTATTTTTTTTTTACCCTTGAGGCTATGCCAGTGCTTTAAGCCTCAATGTAGTACTATGGCCTTTCATTAAAAAATATGTTATGCAGCACTTAAATTTCAGGTCGTCTTCAACTACAGTTTTTTCCTAGTCTTTCTGCTATCTTTCTGATATCTTACAAATATCTTTTGATCCTACCAGAAGTCCACATAATGCAACTTTCTTTGATGGGGTGGCAAAGATGCAGTACTGCTGCTGAATTCAGAGCAGAGTTTCCACTCTCACGTAGGTTGGGCCTGCTTACATTACATTGGGATGGAAAGATATTGCATGGGGCCTAGCTTTTATTACTTTCACCCCACAAGCCTGCAGCCTGTCATTCAGCAGCTGGCCACACCTAGTCCTAGGGAGAAAACACAAAGAGAGGGGTGCCTCTGGGTGCAGACGTTTTTAACAAGACAATTTTATTGAAAAATGTGTACAGGCATCTCACATTTTGTAAGGTTGTTGTAAGCATGTAGATTAAAAACATCCATCTGGTGTCCTCAGATCAGACTCTGTTCCTCGTGCTTGGTGCTGCCCTCCTGGGCTGTTCGTCTGTATACACCGATGAAAGAGGCCGGCCGCGGTGGAGAGAAATCTCAAGACAAGGCTTGGTCCGCAGTGAGTTCCAGGCACAGAGAAATGACGTCACTGGCACTGGCATTTCTCTGTGCCTGGAACTCACTGCGGACCAAGCCTCGTTTGGAGATTTCTCTCCACCGCGGCCGGCCTCTTTCATCGGCGTATACAGATGAACAGCCCAGGAGCGCAGCACCAAGCACGAAAAACAGAGACTGATCTGAGGACCCCAGATGGATGTTTTTAATCTACATGCTTACAACAACCTTACAAAATGTGAGTTGCCTGTACACATGTTTCAATAAAATTGTCTTGTTAAAAACGTCTGCACCCAGAGGCGCCCCTCTCTTTGTGTTTTCTCCCCAGCTTTTGGAACTCGGTTTCGTTTCCCCCTTGGAGGCAGCCCTGTTCTGTGGACTTTAGCTTACACACCCCCCCCCCCTCCTTCACGTCCCCCTCCCTTTAGCCTTGATTCACTCATAAAAAGACGTTCTCTAATATAATTCCCATGGACTCCTTATGCTGCATTGTTTACATATGGTAACATGTTATGTTTACAAGTGTCAGTTCCTTGCTAAGTGATTTTTTACTACCTATACATCCAGCCTTTGCGCATTTACTTGTATAATCACACCTACTCCTACCCACTGCTTTCTTGGTTGGTGGTACTGCATCTGTTGCTGAAACCCTCCCACTGTGAGCTGCAGTGCCTGGGAGAGGGAGTGTGTAAGGTAGAAGATTGGTAGATATAGAGTGACAGCACTGTGCCCTAACAGAAAGAGCCTAAGAACCTTACTGGCAAAGTTCACCAGGAGCGTTCTATCTATAAAAAAAAATGTAACATTCCCTAATGTTTGGTCTTAGTTGAAAAAAAAGCCAGCTCTGTATCCTCTTTCTTCTTACATTTGTGTAATGCAAGCCATGTGCTGAGGGAGGTATGATAGCATTGGATTAGTGGAAACATCTGATAAGTGTCTGGATGGGGTGAAGAAAGCAGTGGTACATTTTTTACCCTAATGCAGGGAATGCATTAAAGTGGAAGTAAACCCTTTTTTTACTTGTACCTATAAGTAAGCTTATAATAAGTCTTACCTATAGGTACAATGAATATCTCCTAAACTTGCACTGTTAGCAGTAGAGATGTGCACGATGTTCGCCTGTTCGCTGAACAGCAAACATTATGCGGTGTTCGCAGCAAATTCGAAAGCCACATAACATCATTAAAGTCTATGGGACACTAACATGAAAAATCAAAAGTGCTAATTTTAAAAGCTTATATGCAAGTTATTGTCATAAAAAGTGTATGGGGACCCGGGTCCTGCCCCAGGGGACATGTATCGATGCAAAAAAAAAAAGTTTTAAAAACAGACGTTTTTTCAGGAGCAGTGATTTAATAATTCTTAAAGTGAAACAATAAAAATCAAATACTCCTTTAAATATCATGCCTGGGGGTGTCCTTAGTATGCCTGTAAAGTAGCGCATCTTTTCCATGTTTAGAACAATACCACAGCAAAATTAATTTCTAAAGGAAAAAAATCTCATTTAAAACTGCTCGCGGCTATAATGTATTGTCGAATCCAGGCAATATAGATAAAAATCATTGAAAAAATGGCATGGGGACCTGGGTCCTGCCCCAGGGGACATGTATCAATGCAAAAAAAAGTTTTATAAAACAGCGTTTTTTTTTAGGAGCAGTAATTTTAATAATGCTTAAAGTGAAACAATAAAAATGAAATATTCCTTTAAATATCGTGCCTGCGGGGTGTCCTTAGTATGCCGTTCAAACTCTAATCAAGAAGTGGAAAAAGAGGGGTTCTGTTGAAACCAAACCACAGTCAGGTAGATCAACTAAAATTTCAGCCACAACTGCCAGGAAAATTGTTCGGGATACAAAGAAAAACCCACAAATAACCTCAGGTGAAATACAGGACTCTCTGAAAACATGTGGTGTGGCTGTTTCAAGATGCACAAAAAGGAGGCACTTGAAGAAAGATGGGCTGCATAGTCGAGTCGCCAGAAGAAAGCCATTACTACGCAAATGCCACAAAGTATCTCACTTAAAATACGCCAAACAGCACAGAGAGAAGCCTCAAACCTTCTGGCACAAAGTCATTTGGAGTGATGAGACCAAAATTTAGCTTTTTGGCCACAACCATAAACGCTACATTTGGAGAGAAGTCAACAAGGCCTATGATGAAAGGTACGGAGGTGGATCACTGATGTTTCGGGGACGTGTGAGCTACAAAGGCACAGGAAATTTGGTCAAAATTGTTGGCTAGATGAATGCAGTATGTTATCAAAAAATACTGGAGGAACATTTGCATTCATCAGCCAGGAAGCTGAGCATGGGACATACTTCCAACATGACAATGATCCAAAACACAAGGCAAAGTCGACCTATCATTGGCTACAGCAGAACAAAGTGAAGGTTCTGGAGTGGCCATTTCAGTCTCCTGACCTCAATATCATTGAGCCACTCTGGGGAGATCTCAAACGTGCAGTTCATGCAAGACAGCCCAAGAATTTACAGAAACTGGAGGCTTTTTACCAAGAGGAATGGGCAGCTTTACCATCTGAGAAGATAAAGAGCCTCATCCACAAATACCACCAAAGACTTCAAGCTGTCATTAATGTTAAAGGGGGCAATACACGGTATTAAGAACTGGGGTACATATCAGGTTTCTTTCGGTAGTTTTTGTTGCCATTATGATTTAAAAAGAGTAAACACAGTTGATTGATAATAAATGGCTTCAACCAAACACTAACCATGAGTGAAAGAATAGTTTTTGTGTTATCATTCATATTCTCTGAAAAGTGGCCAAGAAATCATAAATTCTGCCAGGGTATGTAAACTTATGAGCACAACTGTAAGCCTTTAAAATTAACACTTTTGGTTTTTCATGTTCATGTCCCATAGACTTTAACGTATTTAGGAGATATTCAGACTGCATGCAGCCGGTGATGTCACCGGCACATGCGCTCTGAAGGGACAGCATACCTGTGCTCTCTTTTCAGAGCTCCATGCCACGGTCCATAACTCCTGCCGGCATGCGGCCAATCAGATGGCCAGAGGGCAAAAACCTGGAAGAAAGACTAGGTAAAGATGGAGGCCCTGTCAGCAGGTGACAGCGTGCCACTGGAAGACTTTGTTCTAAGGTAGTATTTCATAATGTGCTAGTATGCGATGCATACTAGCATATAATACCATTGTCTTGCAGTTTTTTTTTTCAAAGGGTGGTTTACTACCGCTTTAAGATAAAAAACACCTCCTCAACTGCTCCTCCTCCTTTTTACTTAGGATTGAATTTTAGGGAATGTTGAATTCTCTTTGAGAAACTGGCATTTTACCCACATTACAAAAACAATGGGTATTTTTTGGGACTTTTGCACAAATACTGAAGCATTCACAAAGCAATTTTCTATGCATAGATCCCTAAACGTTAAAAGGTACATCATGCATGTCTTTATTTACAGGAGCTGCAGATTTTTTTTACTCTCTCAGTAATGCTGGAAATGAACAGCACCAGACACGTCACTCTGAGAACAAATGTTTTGCTCTGGTCTTTAAACAAAATAAGGTCCTAGGCTCGTGTCCTCACCTAGATAAGTCCTGAATGCCAGGTAGATCTTCTGCACTGACATTCAAAGAGCATGGCATAGTTATCAATGACAATCTGAATCAGCCAGAAATCTGAACTGAACTGTGACAGTGTCATTCTGAATTAAGTGCAGTTATATGAAGTGTGTGAATCTAGTAAGAGTTTGAAAGAGGAGAAAACAGGAGACCTAAACTGATTTTATGCATAAGAAAACAATGTTTTATTTTATTTTCTACCTGTATTGGCAGCTTGAAAAAATGTAGACAAAGAGCGTGGTCTGAGCGTACAGAGCAGTGCTCTTGCTGCAGAATTCTGCAAGGTGTCAACAAGCTGTTGTTAGACCATGAAAATTTATAGAACAAGAAAACAGGAGAGAAAATTAGATTTCTCGACTCAACACAAGAGCAGAAGAGTGGAAAAATACACAATAGACAAGATTTATTTATTTATTTAATTTTTTAACCACGGGCTCACTTTTAAAATGAAAATAGAAGCTTTTCAGCCTACAAATGGTGTTACATTTTCATTACATCTAAATTCAGATTTTAGATTCAGATTCTCCTTAAAGGATACCATTACCATCACCATCACCACCCCCCCCCCAACAAAAAAAAATATATATATATATTTGCAGAATAAGGGGTGCTTTTAAATAGTTGAAATTTTGTTTTATTTACTTTATAGCAATGTCTTTTTTTTTTTTTTTTTTTTTTTCCTTTTACTTTAGTGTTATTACATAGGGCCCCCTAGGTAATAGCATGGGCAGGTGACAGGTTCTCTTTCTGGAGATATCCGAGGTCTATTAGACCCCGGATATCTCCCCGGCCCTCTACTAAAGCTAATCAAGCACAGAACTATTTACCCAATCCTCTAGACATGTGAATGACGAAAAAAATTGTTTTGTTTCGTTTAGATTTCTTAATCTAGTTATTTTGTTTCGTTAAATTTGGTTGATTTGTTCTATTTGTATTTGGGATTCGTATTCGGAATTCGTATTTGAAATTCGTATTTGGAATTTTTCTTTGAATTTACAGATTTTTTCCATTCGGAAACGTTCAAATCAATAATATTCGAATCGGTTGAAACGAAAATGTTATATTTTTTTCTATTAGAATGCGGCAAAGTGCACAAACAAAAGAAAAATCTTCATCAAATGATTACAATGACTCTTTAAATCACCTTTGGCTTAACAAAAACAGAATTCTTTTGAAATGGTACTCTAATAAGAGTCTTTGATTTCAGAAATATGTTTACAGTTCGAATTCGAATAGAAAATTCGATTCAAATTTCAATTAAACTTTCGGAAATTCAAATGAATTTAGTTTCGTTATTCAGAGTATTTGGTAAACTTTGTTTATACTGTAATTCAGGTATTCGGATTTACCTGAATCTCCGAATAACGAAAAATGTGTCCGAATATTAATTCAGAACAAAACAAACCGCACATGTCTACAATCCTCCTCTCCTCTGTGCTGCTAGACTGGACCCGGAGACCCTTCTACCCCATGATTCACCGGTCTAAGGTCCTGATGTCATCAAGACCAATGCACTGTCCATCCCGTTGGATGTGATGACACCAAGGGACACTCTACTGCCAGAGCACAAGGAAGCCATTAGTCAGGGAAGCGGAGGATCTGGTAGGTTAGAAGGCTTTTTCTCTCTCCTAGACTAAATGAGCAGTTAACCTCTGCAATGTGGGCATAGCCCCACTGCAAGGGATACATTTCAAATTGGGATTTAAGCACTTATAGCAGCTGATCTAATCACTTGCTGAGTATGTTGCTTCTTTGTTCCAGTTTCAGCTGGTGCCGTAACTGTTGCCGCAGGTTTCCTGTTTCAGGGTGGCTCCTTTCTCGTGCGGCATCCTAAAGAATCACTCTGGCATGCAGGGGCTAGAGTTGTGTCTCCCTATGTTCAAACTAACAGACTGACTGGAGACTGCACTGTCCACTGTTAACTCTTTCCGGTGCAGACTGGTTTTAGAGACGCAGGAGCCAGTAGCCTTGAAAGTTACAAACGGAAAGTTCTGGGGTATGAATTGTAACAAATATTTTACTGAGAAATATTTATAAAATTGTGCTCAATATGCTACGCTAAAATAAAGGGTTTAGCTATTCCATTAAGTGGTGCTTCGAACAGCACCAGCATAGCACAGAAATAAACACAATGGCATCTGCCTTTCACCTGAAACTTAGTATGCTGGCAGCTTTTAACCATCGGCTTTGATTGTGTCAGGTAACAGATGTCAGCATGTATACTGCTAGCAGACTAATGGCATACTGAGTGGCAGATGAAGACGGCTTCCATTGTCTTTATTTGTGTGCTTTTCTGTTGCTATTTAATGCACCACTTAATGTAAGAGGTTTTTTTTTTGTATTTAAAAGGGTAACTCCACTTTCTTTGGAAAAAAATAGCAAAAAAATAATATAGGATGTTCAACTGCTACACAAGTCATTTTGTAATTGATTGATTGTTTAAAAAAAAAAAACAACTCTTCCATTTTCAATCTACAGTGCTGCAATTTTCTGTAAAATGCATGCAATATGGCAACCTGGAAGCGTTTTGTACACAGACGGTGTACGGAACAACCCCACCCCCAAAAATTTAATTTCCTTCTTGTGTGATTGGCTCACTGATTTCCTCTGAGGTCTGCACTAAGATACAAGTCAGATTTTGGGCATCCTCTGCAACAAAAATATCATTTTTGGTGAGATACTCCCAAAGGCAAGTCATGTCTAAAGGGATGCAGACCTTGCTACTTTCCTCATTACAGCCCTGCAAGTGCAGCAGCTGATTGATGATTCTAAAGTCACTCCCATTCACATTCACTTTGGAAACAAACAGCTATTTCTTCAGAATAACAAAAAGTAGACATTTGCAGCAACAGTTGCTAACATTCTTGCAATGTACATAGATCACCCAGAGGGGAACTTTTTTTCTCAACAAAAATGAAGTTACTCTTTAAAGCGTTTGCTATCCCAAAAAAAAAAAAAAAAGATCCCGTTCCTTTAAAGCATATTATACAGCACAGTGCTTGTGTTGTGTCATTTGGCCCCCTGTAACACCTGTAATACCTGGCTGAGTCTGCCTGGCTATACCCTTCTCCCTGTGCGCTGACTCCGATATATCAGGGGTGCTGAGCCCTGACACCGTAGTCCTGCTATCTGTCTCCCCTGTGCTCTCTCCCCCTCTCTGCCTATCAGCTTGTGACAGTGCCTGCCCCCTCAACTCCTGCTGCTCAAATAACTTCCACATCTTCATACCATCCCCTCTGTGTTCTAATCCTGTGTGCCCCTGTGAATGATTTAAAAAAAAAAAAAAAGCCTGCTATACCTCATTTTACAGTTCTTCTCAGTGATCACATAGTCTGTGTCTCTCTCTCTCTCTCTCCTCTCCCGAGTGATGTCAGAGGGGGAATATCAGGCCCTGCCCACTGCATCTATCAGACGGGGGAGAGAAGAAAGCCAGACAATTATGTGATCGCTGAGAAAAGCTCCGAAATGAGGTATAGCAAGCTTTTTTTTTATGTCATGCACACAGGGGCCCACAGGATTAGAACCCAAAGGGGATGGTATGAAGATGTGAAAGTGGCTTAACAACCACTGTCTGATGATGATAATACTACTACTACTGTCTACTACTACTAATAATAAATGTGGGTACTGCACTATGAATGCACTGATTTTACGAAGTCAGCAAGTGTTTGGAAGACTGTTGGCATATATGAGAAACTGGGGAGGATATAGGTGGCATTGCTGACAACGGGGGAGTATTGCTAAATAAACGTATTTAGATATTTTAATTTTTTTACAGGTCTAAACACATTCTAGTTAACATGGTGCATGGTGGTGGAGGAATAGATACAGACACATTGATTTGGAGAAAATTCCTTTATGATACATTTGTATAAATGGACTTGAACTTTTTCCTTTTTTTTTGGTTTTGGATTAACACTTTATTCACTGGCGTGGTGATGGAATGGTAAACATTTTTAAAGGTGAATTGTAATGTTTTCATTTGATATTAGAGGAAAAAGGGATCACAAAAGACTCATACCGCATTTTTGGAGGAGTGATAAATGCCCTACATTGTCTGATTATAGATCAGAGGTAGATGGGATCATGGAGGCAGAATGCTGGGTTCACAAATGTAAAGGGAGTTATGATAAACTCTATATGATGTGGGCTACGTGGATTCACTATTCTTCACTACACATGTGCATTCGTTTTCGTCTGAATGCATTTTTGTCCGAATTTCAGGTATTTTCGTTATCGTTTTAACAAAAGATAATGAAAGTGCAGAATCCGAAAAACGAAAGACCTGACATAAACAAATGCTTTATTTTCGTTTTCGTTGTGACAACAGTTCGATATAGATAGGAGATTCGACATGACGCTGACAATAACAATCTGTGTCTATCGAACCTGTGGTCGAATGTGCCTTACCTTAGCTCTATTAGTCTAAAGCCCCATACACACGGTCGGACTTTTTCATCAATTTGGTCCGATCGGACAAGGTTGTTGAAAAATCAGACCGTGTGTATGCACCATCGGACAGTGTTCGTCGGTTTGTCCGTCGGACAAAGTCTTATCTCCTGCTGGAAAGATTTGCCGTCAACCCGGTCCGATCACACCAAATCCGAGCGTGTGTACGCTTGTCCGACGGACAAAGTGCTACGCATGCTCAGAAGAAATTCTGTGACGGAAGCGCTCGGTCAGGTAAAACTACCTTTCCTAATCGACACAGCACATTCGTCACGCTGCAATGTTAAAATGTCTTTAATGCAGCGCATTCTCTTTTTCTTTACAATGCAACAAGAATGACATGTTTTAGCTGCTCCTATTCACCCGCACTTCTCACAAACTTACTTCTTTATTACTTTGCAGCATTTATACACTACATGTTTATTTTTACTCTGAACGGAAAAGAATCTTTGTTATTTTTTTACCATGATTTGTCTTTTTTTTTTTTTTTTGGGGAATACATATTTGAATGTTTTTTTTTTTTTTTTTTGGAGGGGGGTTGTGTGTCTCAAATTACCAAAAACACATTATTTACATTTGTATTTCTTGCTTAAATTTACTAGGAGGTTGTTTGTTGTTGTTGCCCCTTGTTAATTCTACTTTAGGATTAGTGAAATGTACCAGCCTACTCCAAGAAAAACTGTCATTGTAGCAAAGTAAAACACAATAGTCAATGATTATTTCAAATCAAAAAAACCTTTATTTAGGTCACACCAACAAACCAAAGAGGAACGCAGCCATGGTGAAACTTGGGGAATTTGCAAAGTCTTGGCCCCCCACGGCAACCATCATTGTCCAAGCGTAGAAAATTGGGGGCCTGAGGAGTACGTATATTAAGGGGAGTGCAATCTGGTCGTGAAGTCCAAAGTATCCGGAACTGCAGCAGATGCCATCTAGGTCCCCAGGCTCTGGTACTACAAGAGGCTCCATCTTCTCTCACACCAGACTGATTGCAGGTCGTCACTCTCAGGTCTTCCTTCCACGCTTCCTTCCACGCTGTGGCTGTCGTGCTGGTGGGGTGGCAGAAGGAGGAGGAGGAGGAGGCGGAGCATGGTAACTATGGCAAACATGTGTGAGTGGGGTCATCTCCCCAGCCCTACCCTTATTTAGGACATGGAGGATGAGCCCCTCACACATGTTGCGTTGCCCCACCTCCATACCCATCATTTTTGTGACAACCACCGAGCCAAAGGTCTCCTCGTCGGCGGGTGTGGCATGTAGGGAGTCTGAAGCCTCTCTGATCATCCGGAGCGCTGACTGTGCCGCATAACCCCCCCTTCTCGCCCTTTTGTACGGAGGGCGGAGGGGAGGGGTTTGGGTGTCAGTCAGGCTCCGAGGCCTAGCCCCCTCTTGGCTGCCACTACCCAGCTGGTGGCTGCCACTAACCCCTGCCTCCTCCTGACTGCCACCTTCCACAGCCACCTCCTGGCTGAGGTCTTCCTGTGTAGGAAAAAGGGACATAGTTTCAGTTATTTGTTCATCAAACACACACAATTCTCATCTAGTGACTGTTGCAAAATGTTTACAAATAGAAAACCATACAATTCTCAGCCCAGCAGTTTAGATTCTGGCCCCAAATGTCTCCCACACCACTGTCTGTTGATATGTCAAACACGTTAGGAACTAAGCAATTGGCGATCCTGAATTAAGTGAACATCATTCATTATTCCCATAAATGGTAACAAAACTACTATACCTGGAACAAGCTGGGCTCCTCCACCTCTTCCAGACTGGAAGGCCCAGGTTGCTCCTCGGAAGCCTCATCAGGGGTGGGCTGTGCGCAAGGAAGCGTGGAAGGAGGAGTTGAGGTTGGCTCCGTGACATCAGCCTGGTCCTTCAGAAAATGGAGACTCTGATAGTACCAGAGCTTGGGGACATAGACCTCATCTGCTGAAGTTGCAGTTTCCTCAGACTTCACGACCTTCTTCCTCTCCCTGATATACGCACTCCTCAGGCTGCCAATTTTCTTTCTAATATCATCAACAGTTGCCGTGGGGAACCTTGGCTTGACAAATTCCACAAGTTCCTCCAGGGCTGCGTGCCTCTTTGGTTTGTTGGTGTAATGTGGGTGTATACCCTGCCACAATATGGGAAAATCCCTGTATTTGGCAATGAAGAGGGGGAGAAAACTCATGTCGTTGAATCCCTTCATATCAATCTCTGCAAGACACAACAACACACCAAACCCTATAAATTATGTCAGGCTAAACTCTCCTAATCTTCTCCATCAAGAAGCCTCAAGTTCAAATCAGTCTAGGCTAGTTATGTACCAACGTTAAATTGTACCTTCGTTTGTAGCGATCGTCTCGTGTGAGTTTTCTCTCCCCTCGTCTCCCAGATCGTGGCTACGACACAGGCGTGTGACGTTTTATATACACTGCGCATGCTTCAAACTCCGCCCGCCCCTGACGATCTTTCTCGTCTATTCCCCACCCCTTCTCTTTACGGCGTAGTGGGGAGAGCACATGGCGGGGACACAGCAGGTGCGCCACAAATATCCCACCAACGAGGAGGAGGACGAGGAAAGTCCGGAGGCAGAAACGTCCCGATCCCGGAACCTGAAATTCAAGGCCTCCAATATGTCATTTGGAGAAATGTTGGAGATGGTGGACATATTAAAGAGGAGCGACTATGATGGGAAGTATGGGCCTTACCTCAACCCCAATGTCCGCAAGGCCAAGATCATGTCTAAAGTTGTGAGAAGGCTGTACAATAATTTTGGGGTACAACGATCCAAGGAGCAACTCAGGAAACGCTGGTCAGACCTGAACTGAGGGAGGCCGATCAGTACAGAAAGATCAAGAGAATTCTTCAAAAAAGTAAGTAGTTGTGTTTTGTGTTTGATTTCTTGCTTGCATACTGCTCCATTGTGTTTTGATTTTTACCAAGTTGTACATTCCAAAATGGCCACTTTCAGGTTCGTCTGTGCATTCGATCGTACTCAGCCTCGATCTTTCTGCCACTGTCATGGTCGTGTGTGTGTGCATTCGATCGTACGCAACCTCGATCGTTCGGCCACTTATAATACGATGTTTGGTGTTTTTTTTGGGGAAAGGAAGTTTGTTCTCACTAGAAATGTCATCAAGAATGTAAAGCCAATTTATTCAATGTAAAGGAGAGGTCACTCAGTAGCTGTTTACCCATCTGGACTCTAGAGCACTAGTGCTGGGACACCCAAACCCCCTTTTTATTATGCTTTTCCACACATGTGCTCCAGTGGATACTAGAGGGGGGTCTCCATCACACAAACTTCTACCAAAAAGCTAGTCAGTTTAGCACCTTTACAAAGTGACTTCATTCATGTAGTTGACATTTGTAACTGGCCAAACTAAAATAGTGTCCGTCACTTTCAAGCAATGTTTGTCATTTCCTATTTCTGCCCTCAATAGCTTGTGTTGCTAAATCTTCCTTTTGGACATTCTCATAGGGGAGCGAAAACTTGGGCCGTCTGAGGAAACCCCCAAACCAACACCTACCAAAAAAGGGGAAAGAGCAGAAGCAGAGGAGGAGGAGGAGGAGGAAGGAGAGATCATCGAACTTGGAGAAATTGTCACCACAACAGGTGAGTGTGGGAGAACACAGCTACTGGTAAGCTAATCCATGTATGGCTGCCTCATTTCCAACACCCCATTTTTGTTTGTTTGTGGTTTTTAGGTGACGTGGATGTTGTGGAAGAAAAATCGCACTTTACCACAGAGAGTGCCCACGTACTCATCGGAGAGATAATGGTCTGCAATAGAGATCTAGATTACATAAAGCAAAACATCAATGATGTTCAACAAAAATTGAAGAACATCATTGATGTTTTAGGAAAAATATGAAAACGCACCAAGTAATTAACACACATTTGTGCCAGCTTCAGAACACATTTGCAACTTAAAAACTGTCTGAAATTTGGAACATGCACACATTGTGTCCACATGTGCTAGCTCCCACCATGGTGGATGAATGGCAACGTTTTTTTGGGGGTGCAAACACTTTACGAACTACGAAAGTGGTTGTGGTGAAGGGGTTGCACCCCCAAAAAACGTCCATTCATCCCCATGATGGAAAATGGCACTTTTGAAGCTTCTAGGCATGTGTTTTACCATCTAATGACCATTTTCAGTCCCAAATTGTGTGCATGTTCCAAATTTCCACTTTTCGGGGGTGACCCCCCCATGTGATGAAGGCAAGATCAAACACACTTTGAACATATAGTCATGTCTGATCTTGTCTTCACTTTACAAAGTTGAACTTTCCAAGTTCCTAGGTTCTGTTTTGCTCCATGCCTGGTTTTACCAATTGCGGAATGTTTGTAAACAATGTTGTAAATAACCAAGATGTTGTCAGTTTTGGCGTGAAGATTGTAAACGCACTTGGGAATGTTTTCCTAGTAAACTTTTATTTTTCTAAATGTGTGGCTTCCTTATTTAAAAAACACAATGCATTATGTATGTAAAATGAAAAGGATATGGGGGGCAATGGGTGTTATTTACTAAAGGCAAATCCACTTTGCACTCCAATTTTCTTTCCCGGGGAACTTTTTCAATGCACTTGTAGAGCATAGCGGATTTGACTTATGTAAATGACACCCACAGTGCTTTGTACGAAAACACGGAGCACAGCATTTTGGAGAATACACACATGTCAGACCTGGTGATGAAAAGGAGTATTTTGGGTGTCAGTTATGCAGTAAAAACCTTCTCTAGACCAAAGATTAGGTAGCAAACACACAACATGAGAATAATCTTTTTGGGAAGAAGAGACTGTTACCTCCTTTTGCCCAGAAAGTGCATTCCCACTGTCGAAGGCAAAGGGAAAAAATGTCAAAGTAAAATAAGCTAAAAAGAAGACTGAAATGACATGAAATCATAGGTTGGTTAAAATATCAGATTTATTAAAAAATGCCTCTCACACATCGTCAGGCAGAGCAATGGCCCCCCTACCCACAAAGTACTGCATATATTGGTCCCGGACCACACGGCATTTAGAGGGGGCAAGCCTGGACGTGCCACTCGAAGGGCTGTGAGTTCGGCATTTGGAGGGCCCTCCACATCTGGGCCAACGGGCACCACATAGTTCCTGTTATGTCTTTTGAGGAAGTTGTGCAATATGCAACAGGCAAGAACTATGTGGTTCAGTTTGTATTCCGCCAAGTTAAATGCCGTCAGGAACAGGCGGAAGCGGCTGGCCAGGATGCCAAAAGCGTTCTCCACAACTCTTCTGGCTCTGGACAGCCTGTAGTTGAAGACCCTCTGGTCCGGGGTGAGGGTCCTCATCGGGAACGGCCTCATCAGATGGGGAGTCAACGCAAACGCTTCATCTGCGACAAAGACGAAGGGGAGTCCTTCGGCATTCTCCTCTGGAGGTGGCAAGCACAGACTGCCACTTTGGAGACGCCAGTAGAACTCCGTGTGCGTAATGGCCCCACCATCCGATATCCGGCCGTTCATCCCCACGTCCACATACATAAACTCGTATGTTGCCGACACCACCGCCAACATCACTACACTATTAAACCCTTTATAATTATAATAGTAGGACCCCGAGTTGGGCGGTGGGACGATGCGGACGTGTTTCCCATCAATTGCCCCTCCGCAGTTAGGAAAGTCCCAACGGCTGGCAAAGTGGGAGGCCACAGTCTGCCATTCCTGTGGCGTGGAAGGGAACTGTGGAGTGAAACAAGAAAAAAAAATTAGTCACTTTGCACCTAAACATTGCAAGCAGATTAGACAATCAACATCTTGGAACAAGAGCATTGTCTAAAATTGGAGGCTGGAAAGTATTTGCACAGAAAAGTAGAGGCTCCCCTTCACAGATTACTCACCCCCCCATCAATCCCCCCACTTCTTATGGGCCATTGGCAATAACTAGGGGTTTTGGGGGGGGGGTGGTGGACAGCTAACCCTCTGCACTTCATTGATTGGCAAATGGCTCAATAATGTGGGCTAGTTTGGCCAGACCCTCTGTACTTAACACTATTGGCAGGCCACAGGAAAGATCAAATAACATTTCAACCCCCCCCCCCCCCAAAAAAGGCAGGCACAGTGTGACATTATTAAATTACCAAGCAAGCTAATAGGAGGGAAAGAAGACAAAAAAATAGGAAATGGAATGTATGGAGGCAGTCCCTTGCACTACATGCTTTGCTGAATTCATCCCTAAAGATGCGCACTATAAAGAGGTAGGTATATAGTGTGTATGGACCTTGGGAAAGCCAGCAGATAAAGGATTGGTACCATCTGACAGAGCAGTTGGGGGAGGGGGTTCCTAATGAGTTTGCCCCCCCCCCACCAAAAGAACAAAAAAAGGGGGCTCTACATGAAGTAAACCACACAGCAAACATTTGTGCATATTTTCGGGGGTGTTTGGGGGAAATCAATACTATGCAGCAGACAAAAGACATTGCTTAAGTGACTAGGCCATAGGTGTCTATTGGGGCAGAAGAGCATGCTGGTGAGGTAAGTGAAGGGAAAAATGCATGAAGGAGAAAAGGGGCACAGCATATTAGAACATATTGCAATCATGGTAATTAGGGAAGGAGGTCAAAAATACAAGTCATTAGCAAACAGAGCATACATAGAAGGGAATAGTAAAGTATAAATGTTACCTTAATATAGTCCTCCTGCAGGACCTGAATGATGGCAGAACAGGTCTCTGGAATAATGATTCCCAGGGCCTGGGGAGAGATACCTGAAGAGAACTTCAAATCCTGAAGACTTCTCCCTGTCGCCAAGTACCTCAACGTGGCAACAAGCCTCTGCTCCGGAGTAATGGCTTGTCTCATGCAGGTATCCTGCCGGCTGATAAAGGGGGTCAGCAAAGCCAAAAGACGGTGAAAATCGGGGTCCGTCATCCTGAGAAAGTTCCTGAAATCATCAGGATTATTCTCCCGGATCTCACGAAGCAAAGGCATGTGCGAGAACTGGTCACGCTGAAGCAACCAATTCTTGGTCCACATACTCCTCGTCACTCTGTTCATGGACGGGTCTTGGGTCAAAGCTAAAAGCCCGACACCAATTCCGCGTACAGCACGAACTCGGCGACGAGTACGCACGGGAAACATCGCTCAGAAGGTCACAAAAGGTCGGCTGGTCAGAACGGACAAACAGAAAGCACCGATAAACAGCAAGGCCTGAAAGAACGAAGTGAATACCAGCAACGAGCAGACAATAAGCAGTGCAAATCAAAGCGTCCTATATCAAGATATAGGCCGCAATGACCAACAAATGCGAACTGACTACACGCACTAATAAACAGATACGCACAACAAGCACAAACTGAAGAGCAGTAACGATCTGAGTCAGAAAACTGAGAAGCGCGAATCTTAAGTCACCAAACTTCCACTAACTCTCGATAAACACGGGATCAGCAGAAGGAGCCCAACGGGTGCCTGACGTGGTGCTGAACTTCCCTTTTGTAATCTCGTGGACGACGACTTACGTCACGACGTTCTTCCGGACCGGATATTCCGACAACTTTGTCCGACCGTGTGTACGCAACGCCAACATCGGACAAAGTACGTCGGACAAAGTCCGACTGACCTGGTCCGCGGATTGTCCGAGCGTGTGTATGGGGCTTTAGGTTATTCTACATAGAGAGAAAAGATTCGACATAGAGGGAAAAGATTCGACATAGAGAGAAAAGATTTGACATAGAGAGAAAAGATTCAACATAGAGAGAAAAGATCGCTGCTGGAATTGGGTGGGGGAAGTAAAATAAAAATAATGATGATGATGATGAATGTTATTGGCTGATTGTAACCAAAGCGGAGGAGCAATAAAATAGCCAGAACTAAGTACACACATACAGCCAACTTACTTTCACTTTCGATTGCTAGCAGAGAGAGAGACACACACTGAATCATTTCAGAAGACAGTCAATCTTAGCTGGTCCATTTGTCAGAGAACCTGAATTATTTAGCAATTAAGCATAAGCACAGCAGCAGAACAATAGTGAAGCAAGCTACAGTTCAACTTAACTTTTTTATAATAATCTACTGCTATTGTGTTAGTGTTGTGAACTTGATAGTGATACTAGTGTTGCTAGTGTTGTGATAGCCTCAGAGGCTGCCCGTGTTGTGGGGGGGGGGGGGGATTTATTATTATAGATTCTATTCTATAGAATAGATTGAGATTCTATATAGATTCTATATACCCTATCTTGTTACCTGTCTGATCAGTGATCACTATCACCAGTCCATTTTCTGTTTGAACTATATACATTCAACATGAACGACAAAGATTCGACAAAGCATTCAAAAAACATACAAGCGTTGAATCTTTGGCTTATGGTGTCTGTCGAAAGTTCTAAGAAGATTCAACGGAGCAGCTAAACTATACGGCGTCGTACAGTTTAGCTGCTCCGTCTAATCTTCTTTGAACATTCGACAGACACCATAAGTAGGGTTGAGTGAACCCGAACTGTAAAGTTCGGGTCCGTACCGGACTTTTGGGTGTCCGGGACCCGGACCTGAACCCGAACTATTGGCTGTAAGTTCGGGTTCGGTGTTGGGCGCTGTATTGTCGCCTTTTTCACAGCTTTAGGCCAGCCAATGGATGATCGTTTTACTTGTGTGCCCTAGAAGCCATCACAGCCATGCCTACTAATGGCATGGCTGTGATTGGCCAGTGCAGCATGTGACCCAGCCTCTATATATAGCCCACACACAGCACACAGCGTCATTCTGTTAGACACACACTGTTAGGCAGGGTCCTGTGCTGCAGATAGATAGAAGATTTTAGGAGTTAGTGTGCTAAAGTCAGTCCACATTCCTGGAATTTTATTCTAATTAGTTAGATCAGTGAGCGATCTAGATAGCTAGAGTAGGGAGGGAGTTTCTTTATTTTGCAAAAGAAAGAGGCAGACATAATTATTGAAGAGATTCCTAAATCAATTGTACCCTGGCTGGGGTGCAGTGCAGTCACAGTAAGAGTGCCATGAGGCCAGTGCCAGACAAAATCTAAACGTTTTACCTTCAAGCTCAGTGCAACATTACTGCACTGCATATACTAAGACATACACCACAGTCTGTGTGTATTCTGCTATTGGAAAAACATTGCATAAAAATAGAATTTTGCTTTTTATTTTTTTTCCCAATAGCATTTTCTGCGTGTTCCTACATACACGCTGTAGATACTGTCCGTGTAGTCTGGAAAAAATCAATAGGTGGTGTCGCGCTCCTAAACTGATATCACTAGTAAAATCGCATAAAAAGTCGCATGTGGCTACTGGGCTAAAATTATGCAGACTAAAGTGACTATAGTGCAACAATGGCTAAAAACATCAGTACATGAATAAATAAATAAATACAGTGACTCTGTGACTGAGGTGCAATCGCATACAAGTCGCATGAGAAACATGAACTAAGATTATGCAGAATAAAGTGACTATAGTGCAACAAAGGCTAAGAAAATAAATAGATACAGTGACTATCTGTGATGCATCAATAAAAACGAAGATAAAGATTATTGTGCAGCGGATCAAAAAACAAAAAATTCAGGTGGCTGTTGAGCATAAATAGCTAAAAACAGCGAACTGACAAAGTGATGCGACTGTAATTGTGAACAACCAAATGGTGGGTCATAATAAAAATAAGAGAAAACAGGGAAAGTAGCAAATGAAGGTGATTGTGACAAAATAATAAAATCAACATATATGAGTGAATCGATCAATCCTCATTGGAAAGTTCATATGACAGTTGTGCGGCGTGGTGCAAGTGGGTGCAAAGGCATTCAGGTCTGGAGATTCAAGTGGTACGTAGTGCCAAATGTGGGTCTACAGATGGTGATGTAACTTGCACATAGGTGATACTGGTGCTGTGCTTCTTCGGTGTTAACGACACCCGTGGGTGTCCTAACTTCTTACCTTACTGCTGTAAGGTAAGCAGCATGTATGTAGACGTCTAGGTGGTGGTCTCACAGGGGGAAGATGCCCTCAGGGGGATGGTTTCTCTGGGGTCTCCTGTCCAGTGGTCCTCTTAGTCCAGGGTGTATGGAGCCTATGGGGTGTTGTGTCTGGAGATATCATTACAACCATGAATACTGTGTATATAACGAACGAGCGGCGAGCTCGCATCCTGTGCGTCACTTCCGGGGTCCGTATCCTACGCGTGTCGTCACCGTCACGTGACTTCATCGGGGATCCGTGTAGTCTGATATTGCAAAAACATTGCAAAAAAATAAAATTTTGCACTGTTTTTTTTTCTTCCCAATAGCATTTTCTGCGTTTTCATAAACGCTGTAGATACTGTCCGTGTAGTGTGATATTGCAAAAACATTGCAAACAAATAAAATTTTGCAGTGTTTTTTTTTCTTCCCAATAGCATTTTCTGCGTTTTCATAAACGCTGTAGATACTGTCCGTGTAGTCTGATATTGCAAAAACATTGCAAAAAAATAAAATTTTGCAGTGTTTTTTTTTCTTCCCAATAGCATTTTCTGCGTTTTCATAAACGCTTTACATACTGTCCGTGTAGTCTGATATTGCAAAAACATTGCAAAAAAATAAAATTTTGCAGTGTTTTTTTTTCTTCCCATCAGCATTTTCTGCGTTTTCATAAACGCTTTACATACTATCCGTGTAGTCTGATATTGCAAAAACATTGCAAAAAAATTAAATTTTGCAGTGTTTTCTTTTCTTCCCAATAGCATTTTCTGCGTTTTCATAAACGCTTTACATACTATCCGTGTAGTCTGATATTGCAAAAACATTGCAAAAAAATCTAATTTTGTAGTGTTTTTTTTTCTTCCCAATTGCATTTTCTGCGTTTTCATAAACGCTTTACATACTATCCGTGTAGTCTGATATTGCAAAAACATTGCAAAATAATAAAATTTTGCAGTGTTTTTTTTTCTTCCCAATAGCATTTTCTGTGTTTTCATAAACGCTTTACATACTATCCGTGTAGTCTGATATTGCAAAAACATTGCAAAAAAATAAAATTTTACAGTGTTTTTTTTTCTTCCCAATAGCATTTTCTGCATTTTCATAAACGCTTTACGTGTACGTGTATTCTGCTATATACAAAAACACCCATTTAGGGCGAGATCATAAATTTTGAAAATATGAGAAGATCATCAAAAAGGGGACGTGGCTCGGGTCGTGGTGCTGCTGGTGGCGCTCCTGTTGCAGGGAGAGGACGTGGTCGATCTGTGCCAGCTACACGCACTAGTGAAACACCTTCCGCAGGTGCGAGTAGGCGACAGAGCCTGCAGCAGTATTTTGGCGCGCCTAATGAGGCTGTACGAATGTCGAGGCCAGGACAAGTACAGGCGATAGTAGATTGGGTTGCTGCTGACAGTGCCTCCGGTTCCTTCACATTGTCTCCCACCCAGTCTCCTGATGAAAGTTCAGAGTTGGCACCTGCAGCCGATGTCCATCAGTCTTTCACCTCACCCCCTTGCAAATCAGCCAATCAGTCTGAGCCCCAAATCATGCAGCAGTCTCTTCTGCTTTTTGATGACTCTGTTAGCAGGGTTTCCCAGGGCCATCCACTTAGCCCTGCCCCAGAAGTGGAAGAGATTGTGTGCACCGATGCCCAACCACTTATGTTTCATGATGAGTACATGGGAGGACCATCGCAGCACGTCTCGGATGATGACGAAACACAGGTGCCAACTGCTGCTGCTTTCGCCATTGTGCAGACTGACAAGGAGGGCAGGGGTGAATTTTGGGTGGAAGATGATGTGGAGGACGATGAGGTCCTTGACCCCACATGGAATCAACATCATGCAGGTGACCAGTGTAGTTCAGAGGAAGAGGTGGTGGTCGCACAGAGCCACCAGCACAGCAGAAGAGGGAGCAGGGTGCAAAAGCGGAGCGTCCGTTCCCTAGACAGTACGTCTGCTACTGCCCAACGCAGCAAGGGACCGAGCACACCAAAGCCAGGTGCAAGGAGTTCCCTAGCGTGGCAGTTCTTCAGACAATGTCCTGATGACAAGACACGAGTGGTTTGCACGCTGTGCAATCAGAGCTTGAAGCGAGGCATAAACGTTCTCAACCTGAGCACAACCTGCATGACCAGGCATCTAAGTGCAAAGCACGAGATGCAGTGGAGTAGACACCGCAAAAACCAAGAAAGGTCTCTGGCTCCTCCTGCTTCCTCTTCTGCTGCAGTCTCGGCCTCTTCATCCACCTCTGTAGTGACAGTGACACCTGCCAACCCGCAAACAGAGGATCTGCCAGCAACACTACCACCTGGGTCACCAACCATCTCCACAATGTCCCATGGAAGCGTTCAGCTCTCTATTTCCCAAACACTGGAGCGGAAGAGGAAGTACCCCCCTAGCCACCCGCGATCCCTGGCCCTGAATGCCAGCATTTCAAAATTCCTGGCCTTTGAAATGCTGTCATTCCGTCTGGTGGAGACGCAGCGTTTTAAAAGGCTGATGTCATTGGCTGTCCCACAGTACGTCGTGCCCAGCCGCCACTACTTTTCCAGACGAGCTATCCCTTCCCTGCACAACCAAGTGGGGGACAAAATCAGGTGTGCACTGCGCAACGCCATCTGTGGCAAGGTCCACCTAACTACGGATGCGTGGACCAGTAAGCACGGTCAGGGACGTTATATCTCCCTAACAGCACACTGGGTAAATGTAGTGGCGGCTGGGCCTGAGGCGGATAGCAGTTTGGCGCATGTCCTTCCACCACCGAGGATTGCAGGGCACTTCAGTTTGCCTCCTGTTGCTAACTCCTCCTACTCCGCCTCCTCATCCTCTACCGCCTCCTCATCCGGTCAGCGTAACACCTTCACCACCAACTTTAGCACAGCCAGGGCTAAACGACAGCAGGCAGTTTTAAAACTTTCCTGTTTGGGGGAAAAACCCCACACCGCGCAGGAGTTGTGGAGGGACATGGAACAACAGACCAATGAGTGGTTGGTGGCAGTGAGCCTCAAGCCCGGCCTGGTGGTGTGCGATAATGGGCGAAATCTCGTAGCAAGCTCTGGGCCTTGCCGGTTTGACGCACATCCCTTGCCTGGCGCATGTGCTGAACTTGGTGGTCCAGAGGTTCCTGAAGAATTACCCCGATATGCCAGAGCTGCTGCAGAAAGTGCGGGCCGTCTGTGCGCACTTTCGGCGTTCTCACCCTGCTGCTGCTCGCCTGTCAGCGATGCAGCGTAACTTCGGCCTTCCCGCTCACCGTCTCATATGTGACGTGCCCACAAGGTGGAACTCCACCTTGCACATGCTTGCCAGACTGTGCGAGCAGCAGCAGGCGATAGTGGAGTTTCAGCTGCAGCACGCACGCGTGAGTCGCTCTGCGGAACAGCACCACTTCACCGCCAATAACTGGGCCTCCATGCGAGACCTGTGTGCCTTGTTGCGCTGTTTCGAGTACTCCACCAACATGGCCAGTGCCGATGACGCCGTTCTCAGCGTTACTATCCCAGTTCTATGCCTCCTTGAAAAAACTCTTAAGGCGATGATGGAAGAGGATGTGGCACAGGATGAGGAGGAGGAGGAGGAGGAGGAAGAGGGTTCATTTCCAAGGCTTTCAGGGCAGTCATTTACAAGTGGCTACGAGGCTGGGTTCCTGCACCAACAAGCGCCAGGTACACAATTGTCTGGCAGCAAGGGCACAGTTCTGGAGGATGACGAGGTGGAGGATGAGGAGGAGATGGAGGAGGAGGAGGAACCATGTTCACAGCAGGGTGGCACCCAGACCAGCTCATGTCCATCACTGGTGCATGGCTGGGGGGATACAGAGGACACAGACGATACACCTCCCACAGAGGACAGCTTTTCCTTGCCTCTGGGCAGCCTGGCACACATGAGCGATTACATGCTGCAGTGTCTCCGCAACAACCGCCGAGTTGCCCACATTTTAACTGGTGCTGATTATTGGGTGGCCACCCTGCTGGATCCCCGTTCCAAGGACAACATGCCGTCCTTAATTACCTCACTGGAGCGTGATCGCAAGATGCGCGAGTACAAGCGCACGCTGGTAGACGCGCTGCTGGTGGCATTCCCACTTGGAAGCGGGGGTACGGTGGAAGCACAAGGCGAAGGCAGAGGAGGAGGAAGAGGTCGCCAACGCAGCCGGGGCACCGCCAGCACCTCGCAAGGCAGGGTTAGCATAGCCGGAATGTGGAAAAGCTTTGTCGGCACGCCACAACAACCAGCACCACCAGCTGACATGGAACGTCTTAGCAGGAGGCAGCATTTCACCAACATGGTGGAGCAGTATGTGTGCACACGCGTACACGTACTGCATGACGGGTCTGCCCCCTTCAACTTCTGGGTCTCCAAATTGGACACATGGCCTGAGCTTGCCCTTTACGCCTTGGAGGTGCTGGCCTGCCCTGCCACCAGTGTATTATCTGAACGTGTATTTAGCACGGCAGGGGCGTTATCACAGACAAGCGCAGCCGCCTGTCCAGAGCCAATGTGGACAAGCTCACGTTCATTAAAATGAACCAGGCATGGATCCCACAGGACTTGGCCGTACCTTGTGCAGAATAGACACATATACCGGTGTTCTGACGAAAACTGTCTTGCCATCGGATAGTGTCCGGCCACTTACTGCGCAGGTGCAGTGCTTGCGCAGTACGGAGGACAAGGAGATTCACAAAATCTCCAAAGATGAACGTCTCCTGCGCAGTAAGTGCAGGTTCAAGCCCGACCATCCAAGTGGACATACGGTAGCACATAGTAACAGGGCCCCTCACGGGCTCGTTTGGCTAGGCTTCAACCTCGGATGATGTGGCTTGAACCTGGAGTCACCACGCATCGTCTTCGGAGAGTTTCAAAATCCCCTTGTCCTACGTACTGAGCAAGCGCAGTACAGGGCGGACACTATGCGAGGGGGGACAGAATTCGACACATCATTCACCACTAGCCTTACCCAGCCATTGTTGTATTTTTGAACCAGTGTTGGCTACCTCGTCCTCCTCCACCGCCGCTTCCACCTACACCGCCACATCCACCGCCACCTCAACCTCCTACTTCATTTGAATTTCGTCCTCCTAGGTCAAGATTATAATTTTTTCATTTTTTTTTTTTATTTCCAAGTATTTTATTTTCCCACTATCTTATCCATTAAATTGAATAATTTTTTCCAGAAAGTGCGTATTCTGGGGTATTCCCACCATATGTGCGGCATCGTGCCGTTGAGTTTCTGAGGTTCTTAATGACTTCCTGTACCTCTTCTGCTGAGAAGGGGGCCTCCAGCATTTTTTTTTATTTTTTTATTTTTTTTATGTTATTTTAAGTTATTTACCTATCCACATCTGTTTGCAGATCACTTGCCATGCTCTTAACAACATTTTGTTGCCATTTGCAGCCCTCTAGCCCTTTCCATGACCTTTTTACAGCCATTTTAGTGTTCAAAAGTCCGGGTCCCCATTGACTTCAATGGGGTTCGGAGTTCGGGGTCAAGTTCGGGTCAAGTTCGGTCCTGGACTTTTTTCCGAAGTTCGGCCGAACCCGCCGAACCCGAACATCCAGGTGTCCGCTCAACTCTAACCATAAGCCTTCAATGACAGATTTGACCTTAATTACTTAGGATTTTCGGACTAATGCAATTTTTAAAGTGGGATTCCACCCTAAAGTGGAACTTCTGCTTTTCGGAACCCCCCCCCCCTCCGGTGTCACATTTGGCACCTTTCAGGGGGGAGGGGTGTGCAGATACCTGTCTAAGACAGGTATTTACACCCACTTCCGTGCATAGACTCCCACGGGAGTCTATGCCTCTTCCTGTCCCACCGCGCTGTCTGCTGGGACACACACGGGTTCCAGAGACAGCGCAAACAATTCTCATTGCACTGCGCGACTCGCGCATGTGCAGTAGGAAACCAGGAAGTGAAGCCGCAACGCTTCACTTCCTGATTCCCTCACGAGAATGGCGCCGGCAGCAGCAGAGAGCCAACCGATTTATCGGCCTCTGCTGCCGACATCGCTGGACCCTGGAAGAGGTAAGTGTCCATTGATTAAAAGTCAGCAGCTGCAGTATTTGTAGCTGCTGGCTTTTAAAAATGTTTTTTCAGGTGCAATCCCTCTTTAACGAAAAACAAAATAAATAAAAACAAACTTCGGGAGTAACTAAATAAATTAATGTTTCGGACGAACACGAAATTCTGAAACAAAATATTTCAGTGTGCACATGTCTATTCTTCACTGATGTAATTTAAAGAGTGTCATCGGGACAGGAACTGTTTGTCCAAGGAGGCACAGACAGCACTCCAATTTAATCAAATTAATAGAAAGTAAATTTTCTTTTTGAATTGAATATATTTTAATAACAAGGTTTCTATAGGATTGGATTTGTTTGGTTCTATACCGTTTTGGATATACAGTGCTGCAGCTGTTGTAGATTACATCCGTCAATTAATCTATGTGAGGTTTTCCATGTGGGTACGTCCCATATTTCAGTTTTCTGCTGCACTGAGATGCAATTCTGCTTCAGTCACTAGCAGTTGAAGATTATCCAATAACCAAAGTTCACCCCAGGCAATAATTTTGTAGATGCATCTGAAAGCACAAATTCTGTGATACACATTAGAGTGTTTTCTCAGCTATTTAAGAGGCAAGGGCCATATGGTTTGTAATTTGGACTTGTGGATTTGCTGATATTCTGATGCCACATACACATGATCAGAATTTTCGCCGGAAAACCCTTGGATGGTTTTTCCGACGGAATTCCGCTCCAGCTTGGCTTGCACACACACGGTCACACAAAAGTTCTCTAAACTTTTGACCGTCAAGAACGCGACGACGTACAACACTACGACGAGCCAAGAAAATTAAGTTTAATGCTTCCGAGAATGCGTCGAATTGTTTCCAAGCATGCGTGGTTTTTGCGTGTCCGAAATCTATACAGACAAACGCATTTTCAGATAGGAACTTTTTCCGACCGAAAAATAGAGAACCTGCTCTCAATCTTTTGCTGGCAGGAATTCCCCCAGCAAAAGTTCGATGGAGCATACACACGGTCGCATTTTCTGACAAAAAGCTCTCATCTGATTTTTGCTGGCGGAATTTCCAATCGTGTGTACGGGACATTAGAAGTGACACTTGTTTTTTCTTCGTGTTTTCTCTATTGAGATTTGATGGTTAGACAACTGCTGCTTGTTCATAGTGACCTATTAGTACTGTAGAACAAAGATAGAATACCATTGATTACCACTAGTGAGTAGAGTTTAACCCCTTCATGCCCACAATTTGTAGACCAACTTTCTCAACCATGGTTCCCATTTCTGAAAGGAGGATAATCTACATTCCTTCTAAAAACTAGCAGCATGCATGTGGGTAACTCGCACAGAGCGCACACATCAATGCCCCGGGACCACGCGGGTACTGCAGTTATGTGAAGAATCTAACATTAAGGCAGTTCCACGATTCAGAGACGAGCTTTCACTGTGTGCTGCAGTAGTGCAGAGTTCCTCAGAAAAGTGACTTGTCACATGTCACTACACACTGTACTTGCATGCTTGCGTTAGGAGGAACATGCAGAGCCCACACCCACTCCATTACTCCAGCGTACCTCTGTTACCTTACTTCCAGTAACAAAATGAGGTCCCACTGAGCACCTAGCATGAACCTTATGGGTGCTCTCACTTAACTCTGTCCTTCCACGTGACCAGGCCATGGGTCTCTGTAATGCTAGTCTGCTCCCGGTTGCCATGGGAGATGGACTGCTGGGGAGGGAGCCAGAATACTGACCCCCCTTGCTACCTTAGGACCTGTCACCTTACCAGGTATCATGCTCAGGGGCTCAGGCATATCTATGTGGGGTGGGAGTTCATATCTGCATTGTCCATGACTTGGATGATGTCCATGGCTCCCTGTATCTTCATGTCATTACCCTGGCCTAGTGGTGGAACTTTACAGCACTCTTTGGCACTTTCTGGGAGCTCTCTGATCTCAGAGATCCTCCTCTTTATATATCTCAGGTGGGTCTGCCAAAATCAAAAATTCCAGAAACTAAGCTGAACATGCTTAAACCTCTCCCCAGCCTGGGCCAGCTGCTGGAAATTACCTACACGCAGTTCAACCTACTTATACACATATGTACCAGGATATAACTAAAGCTGACCTGAGCAGCTAAGCATCAATGACCACTAGTCATGAAAGGGTTTTGACGACCACTAAAATTTTTTAACTTATTGCCATGCCTTGTATAATGATGAAATAAAAAAGAAAAAATATGCTTGCTCTTCTTTTGCATGATTGGTGTGTGTGATTGTACCTGCAGAGGTGTGAATGGAGCCTTACAACTCCTGAATTGGGAATCCTGGGCAATTTTGCTTTAGTAACAATGACTGCTCTGGCAGTAAACTGGTTAAGAGTCGGGCAGGGATACTTAATGATTTAAACTAATCTCACTTAAATAATCTGTGTGTGTGTGAGCCATTTACTTAGCAAGTGAATTAATTAGACCGAACAATGTGCAAATTTCTATGTGGGATTCCGTGAAAGAGAAAAGGCCTGGAACAACCCTCCATAAACTTCTTCATAATTTTTTCATGAGATAGATGCTTTCAAATTCATCCAGCGCTCATTAGTATACAATTAGTGGAACGCACTTAAAGGGAGAGTGGGGAATGCTTGATATGAATACCAGTTCAGATTAGAGACTCGCTGTGGATTTATAGAATGGCTGAAGTATTAATCTTCGTACAAAATGGCAAAAAATGCTAATTAACAGTGCCTCGTGGTGCAAACATACATTTTGTGCATTTAAGGAAAGCAAAATTAGAGACTAATTAAAACATGAGCCAGCACTGCACTTCTCGGCTATTTTGGCTTAAAATCAGCCTGGAAGTCAGAACTGGGAAAGAATCTTGAGTTAAAGGAAACTTGTAAGGAAAGAAGTAGCAGCACTGACATCACTAATTTGGGTTTAATACTTTGCTGGCTTGTTCCTCATCCTTCTCAGTATCAGGATAAATGCCTGGTTAGCTGCATCCATTTAATACAGCCTTTCTAAACATGTTTAACATAAAGGAACCCTTAAAATATATTTTCTCAGGCAACCCCTTCTAATATACAGTATATCACAAAAGTGAGTACACCCCTCACATTTTTGTAAATATTTTATTATATATTTTCATGTGACAACACTGAAGAAATTACACTTTGCTACAATGTAAAGTAGTAAGTGTACAGCTTGTATAACATAATAACAGTGTAAATTAGCTGTCCCCTCAAAATAACTCAACACACAGCCATTAATGTCTAAACTGCTAGCAACAAAAGTGAGTACACCCCTAAGTGAAAATGTCCAAATTGGGCCCAAAGCTTCAATACTTTGTGTGGCCACCATTATTTTCCATCACTGCCTTAACCCTCTTGGGCATGGAGTTCACCAGAGCTTCACAGGTTGCCACTGGAGTCCTCTTCCACTCCTCCATGACAACATCACGGAGCTGGTGGATGTTAGAGACCTTCCGCTCCTCCACCTTCCATTTAAGGATGCCCCACAGATGCTCAATATGGTTTAGGTCTGGAGACATGCTTGGCCAGTGCATCACCTTTACCCTCAGCTTCTTTAACAAGACAGTGGTCGTCTTGGAGGTGTGTTTGTGGTCATTATCATGTTGGAATACGGCCCTGCAGCCCAGTCTCCGAAGGGAGGGGATCATGCTCTGCTTCAGTATGTCACAGTACATGTTGGCATTCATGGTTCCCTCAATGAACTGTAGCTCCCCAGTGCTGGCAGCACTCATGCAGCCCCAGACCATGAAACTCCCACTGCCATGCTTGACTGTAGGCAAGACACACTTATCTTTGTACTCCTCACCTGGTTGCCGCCACACACACTTGACACCATCTGCTCTGGGGGTATTCTCTTCTTCCGTCTTCGGGGGTCTTCTCGCAGGGCGAGAAGACCCCCGAAGACGGAAGAAGAGAAGACCCCCGGAGCTGTCTAATAAAGTATTTTAAAAACCTGTGTTGTGTTTGTTTTTTTAGGTACACTTTTTTTCCCCAGGTGAATGGGTAGGGGTACATGGTACCCCATACTGATTCACATAGGGTGGGGGGCCGGGATCTGGGGGCCCCCTTATTGAAGGGTGCTCCTGGATTCCGATAAGCCCCCCACCCGCAGACCCCGACAACCAACGGCCAGGGTTATCGGCAAGAGGCCCTTGTCCTTATCAACATGGGAACAAGGTGCTTTGGGGTAGGGGGCCGCAGGGCCCCCTTTTTTGCAAAGCACCCCCCATGTTGAGGGCACGCGGCCTGGTACGGCTCAGAAGGGGGGGCTCGCTCGTCCCCAGCCCCTTTCCTGACTGGCCTGGCTGCATGCTCGGATAAGGGTCTGATATGGATTTGGGGGGGACCCCATGTCGTTTTTTTTTGGCGTAGGGATTCCCCTTTAAATCCATACCAGGTGACGGGGCTAGCAAGGTGTCAATCTCGCAGATCGAGGTGGCGACATTGACTTCCTTTGCTAGTCCCGTCTACCTGGTGTCACGTTCTAAATGAACGGACTTTACTCCGTGTATGGGCAAGTCTGTTCATTTCAAAAGTCTGGCAGACCTCCGCCAAAAGTCTGATGGATTGTCTGCCGTACCTAGTCCGCCGGAGAAGTCCGGTCGTGTGTGGGCAAGTCTGCTCGTTCGGAAAGTCCGGTGGATTGTCTGCCGGATTAAGTCTGGCCGGAAAGTCCGATCGTGTGTACGCGGCATTAGAGTACTGCAATGGGTTTTATTTGATTGCTGGGAACATACAGGAGAGATTTTTTCCCAGAGACCAGTGGCTGATAACATAAATATAAAATACTGACTTAATGTGAACCTCAAATGCCTGCAGGTGGTATTGCCTTTCTCCTGCAAAGGAAGAGGTGATGTTTCTAGACGTGGCCCCTTCTACCCCCCAAAGACTGGTTTTGTGGGCTGTAAAAAGCGTGTAAAGGTAAGTGAATCAAGAGGTGGGCTTTTAGGAGACTCCGAATGGGCAAAAGGATCAAAGTCTTTAAATGTATGTCAAGAAATAAAGCATATGTAATACATGCACAATCCCCCATGTTTTATCCCTGCAAATATACTAGACATGTGCAATTCGTTTTGTTTTTTTTCGTTATATTCGTTCATTCGTTATCGTACGAATGAATGAACGATTCGCTAAAAAATTTAACGAATAACGAATCGTTCAAATCGAACGAATCCGAAAACAACGAAAACCGAAAAAAACAAATTAGAAACAACGAATCTACGAAAGAAGAAAATCCGAAAAACGAAAACAGGAACAACGAAAAAATTTGTACATTCGTAACTTTTTTTTTTTTGTTGAATTGGTAATTTTCCGTGTCCCTTACAATGGCGCTGCTTAACGTGCCTCGAATGGATTGAACGAAAAAATTCGTACATTCGTAACTTTTTTTTTCGATTCGTAATTTTCTGTGTCTCTTAAAATGTAATAATAGCATACACATTACATAAAATTATGAATTATGCTCCGATTACAAATCTACGAATGTTACGAATGTTACGAAAGTACGAATAAATACGAATGCGTCCGAATTTCGAATAAACGAACAAACGAAAATTAAACTAACGGAAAAACGAATCAAGGAAAAAATAACTCTTGCGAAAATACGAATCGTTACGAATACGAACACCGACGACTTACGAATTTACGAATCGTTACGAATACGAACACCGACGACTTACGAATTTACGATTCGTTACGATTACGTTTTTTGTTGTGCACATGTCTAAAATATACCTACAAATATGGAAAAACAGCAGTTGATCTGCCAGAAGTCCAATCCCCTGTGTCCTGTTATGGGATGACTACACCCAACATTTTTGTGAAATGAGTGGTGTCATCCCTGTCCAGTGTCTTTTGCTTAACTACCCAACCACTCCCACTCTCAGATCTTTAAAACACTGAACTAATCATTCTGCAGTTCAAAATAAGAACTAGGAGGAAAGATAAACAGTTGTTATGTAATAATAAAACAGATATAACAAAGTATTTCCAATTGTATATTTAACAGACCAAAAAGCAGAACAAAACAAGTCATATCCTTAACAACTGATGCTGATTCAGGATGGTGGCTACCCCAGCATTCATAATGGGACTCTCTCTGCCTCGCGTCCTCTGCCCAGGCCAGCTCCACCTCCCACTCTGTGCAATGAATGCAATGGAGAAGGTAGGGCAGGGGAACTGAAGAGTTGACTCTGATGTGAAGGGGGCACTCAGATATGAGATGGGGGACTGCTGATGCGAAAGGGGGGACTTCTGATGCAAAAGGAATTTCTTGGAGTGTGTTTATTAATTTAAAATGTATTCATTTCTTTATAAAACTGATTTTTTTTTTTGACCTGCAAATATTCATGTGATGTGGCCCTCATACTGAAAGGTTTGTAGACCCTTGTGTACAGCCAAGGAAACTGCTGCACATATGACCAGGTATTTCACAACTGCAGATTGTACATAAGGCTTGTGGTGCATCAAAACACTTCATGCTACACCTCTGACTATGATTTTGACTTGATAAAGAACTTTCAAGTCCAGATGTTCCATATCGTGCCCATGTCAGCTTGCTTAGATTTTTGGGTTTTGTAACCAGGTACTAGCACCATGATGGAGGGTGGCCAGCCTCCCTTGCACAGCACTTTTTATTTTACATGACAAGTATACTCAGTGCAATAATAATAAAAAATAAAATAGCCACTATCTATTTAGACATGAGTAGTCATTCTGTAAATGCTGCTTAGTATAACAGTTAAACTGAATATGATAAATAGAATGAACAGCCAGCCCACTTACTAATCACTTATTTTGATTCACAAAATCTGTGTGACAAATTGAATTTTCTTAAAATCATAACCTTGTAAAATAAAACAAACATATTTGTGTTTAGCCTGTACTTCTCCAATCTGTCTTCACAGTGAGATCTCTTCCTACCACAAATAAAAATGTTGTACCTCCTGTGTATCTTTCTTGAAAATAACTATTTCAAATGAAAGTAGGCAAAACATATTTTTTTCATTTAGGATAGAGCAAGGGAGAGTTATAACCCCTGTCAGATTATTTTTTTTAGACATCTGTGTTTTATTGCAGAGAATTCCCTTCACTTCCTGTCCCATAGCCAAACAGGAAGTGAGAAGAAATCCCTGCAAATTAAGGCAATTCCTTGCCCCCCCCCCCCCCAGGTCACCAGAACTAGTGTCCCCATTGGAAGATTTCCCCTCTATTACTTTTCTGGGAACAACCCAAAATTTGGGATTTTCTTTTACTTTCACTTCCAATGATAATGGTAAGAAGGACAAATAGCGAGGGTAAATCACTTTCACGGGGCACAGCCAGCAATAAAAAACCCACAGGTGTTCCAATCCTTCTCCACTCTATCCAAAACTAAAAAAAATGTCTTGACCTTACTAGATTATTTAGGTCAAAATGCACTTATACAATAATCTTCTGTCCAATCACTTGTTATCCATTAGTCCATTCCAGTATTAGCTCAAGCAATGCAAAAATACATTTAAATCCACATAGTGTAATTCTGTTAAACACTTCACTTTATTAAACGCAAGAGAAAGCTATGAACTCACATATATTAGTTTTATCACTCACACTAGTTTATAAAGGCCTATGAATTTCAGAGTCTCCTGCCCCAGAAAAAAATACAACTGTCTAAGAGTCTCTCATTTGCCCGGCCTCAAGTGAGAACTCTCAGTCCTGCCATTTTGGTCAGCACACTTTACCTTTTTTGGGTGAGTGCTCAAGCACATTCTCCTCTTTCTGTTATGGTGGTGGTTCAGCTCTCAAAAATTGATATTTCCACATTTAGAGATAACAAATTTTAATTAATAACCTAAAATAATAAACTCTAGGAAAGTAAGGGACCACTTACTTCCTGTTACTGCGGTAACAAAACTTCAGCTGTGTCATTGCAATGCGGTGACATTCATTCTGAATGGCATCCCAATGCCTTACGACATATGTGCATTTTACTGCAACATACAGCAATGTGCTAACATGTTGCAGTGCAGTAGGTTTTTTTTTTCAGCACACCACAAAATACATTATTGATTAAATAAACACCGCAGCACAGAATACTTGCCTTGCCATGCATCAATATGATATGAACAGGTTTGAGAATTTTTTATTTTTTTTGAGCTAAAATTAATCTGCTATTGTGGCGATCTCCATTGTTGAAAGTTGAACCAACACAATCACAATACAATAGGAATGAATAATCTCACAATGGTAAGAAAAATGTTCTGCTATACCAACATCATGGCTTTAGCTAGCTTTAATAATAATTTAATTCACATTATTTGTCCCTGTGTATACCGTTTCAGTACATTTAAAATGCACAATGGTAATGTGCATGTTACAGCAAAGATATGGTGTGAATGGGACCTAAAAGTGATCAATAGACTGCTAAAGATAACCTGCTAAAGAACAGAGAGGTTTGTTTGCACACATTTGCAAATATATGCGTAAGCTGCAGTATACAGAGGCGCCTTGATGTGAGTACTGCAGCATACACATATATTTGCAAATGTGTGCAAACAAAACCCTCTATTTATAATGTAAACTGTTAGATGAGGTAAGTGTGCTGGGAAATCTTTTATTTAGTTGTGATGTGCTTTGCCCTTCCATGTGACCTTACTGCAAAGGCTAATTATATGTTGGGGTGGTTGACGCTTTTTTTTTTATAATTTACAAAAATCCTGGTATTTTCAATAGATTACAAGGTGCAGCAATCCCCATACCATTAGCAGACCAGGATCAACCAATTTGGCCAAGAAGAAGGGGCTCCCTTTTTATCGCTTAGAGATATAGAGATGCACACATCTCCTAGGTGATGTGTTTATGCGGGTTATGTTTGATCTCTTCAAGTTGTGATTTTGTTCTATGCAATATTATGTTGATTGTTGAATTGTAAAACATAGTAATCAGGAAATATAAATTGTGGCAGGACGATGCCCAACCGATATTGATGTTCATCTAGACAGGTTGAAGGGCTCCAGGGGGTTTGCTTAATTAGGAGGAAACTGGCTTTTTTTATTTTTATTTTATAATTTATTCTTTATTCATTTTTTTTTTTTTTTTTGAAGCTTTAACAATTCAGTTAAAAAATAAGAAAAAAAAAACAAGTAATCATTATCTTATATTCATAATAAGGTTGATAAATAGGCAGAAGTTAGAGCTCATTATACTAACAGAAAATAGAAAAGAGGATAAAGACTGAGGGGGCAAAGGAACCCCCTTATCCCCCTTCTTCACCCGTTTCCAATGTTATTAGAGATTAGTAGGGATGAGTTGAACACCCCCCTGTTCGGTTCGCACCAGAACATGCGAACAGGCCAAACATTTATTTGAACGCGCAAACAACGTTAAATTCTATGGGACTCGAACATGAATAATCAAAAGTGCTAATTTTAAAGGCTTATATGCAAGTTATTGCCATAAAATGTTTGGGGACCTGGGTCCTGCCCCAGTGGACATGTATCAATGCAAAAAAAAGTTTTAAAAACGTCCGTTTTTTCGGGAGCAGTGATTTTAATAATGTTTAAAGTGAAACAATAAAAGTGTAATATATTCCTTTAAATTTCGTACCTGGGGGGTGTCTATAGTATGCCTGTAAAGTGGCGCACGTTTCCCGTGTTTAGAACAGTCTGACAGCAAAATTACATTTCTAAAGGAATAAAAGTTATTTAAAACTACTCGTGGCTATAATGAAATGTCGGTCCGGCAATACACATAAAAGTTCATTGATAAAAACAGCATGGGATTCCCCAACAGGGGAACCCCAAACCAAAATTAAGAAAAAAAATATGTGGGGGGTCCCCCAAAATACTATACCAGACCCTTCAGGTCTGGTATGGATATTAAGGGGAACCCGCGCCAAAGTGAAAAAAAAAATGGTGTGGGGGTCCCCCTCAAAAATCCATACCAGACCCTTATCCGAGCATGCAACCTGGCAGGCTGCAGGAAAAGAGGGGGGGATGAGAGAAAGCCCCCCCTCCTGAACCATACCAGGCCACATGCCCTCAACATTGGGAGGGTGCTTTGGGGTAGCCCCCCAAAGCACCTTGTCCCCATGTTGATGGGGGCAAGGGCCTCATCCCCACAACCCTTGCCCGGTGGTTGTGGGGGTCTGCGGGTGGGGGGCTTATCGGAATCTGGAACCCCCCTTTAACAAGGGGACCCCCAGATCCCGCCCCCCGTGTGAAATGGTAATGGGGTAGTAAAAGTGTCAAAAATTTTAAAAATGACAAGAGACAGTTTTTGACAATTCCTTTATTTAAAGTTTTCTTCTTTCCATTCTAAGGGTTGTTTCCTAAATTGGGCTTCAAGTGCATGCCCCAGCTGTAAGTAGGTGAAAAATGTGCACTGCGGTATATTAAATTCACGTTTCAAATCCGAGAATTTTTTAAGAGTATTACCCACATACAGCCTTTTAATGCCTTATTTTTCCCACTCTCTGGCTTTTCCTATCCGGAGGATTTCCTGCAAATTGCTGTTGTTCCAAAGGGGGGTGTATTCAGTTAACCCATTGTATCTCATCTGTTTTTTGACTGTTTTCCATATTTTAGTTATCATTTTTATTGTTGGATACCTAAAAGAGTCCGCCTTTAGCGATTCTATGATTGTATTATGTAAAGCACCAGTTAATGTTATTCTCCCATTAGGGGTACCTCCATTCGGAACATCGCATCCCGTTAACTGCTGCAACTGTGATGACAGATAGCTCGGGGTGAGGTAACGCAAAACCTCCTTCCCCTACCGGGAGATGAAGTGTCTGGAGTCGGATCCTAGCCTGTCCCCCTTTCCATATTAGCTCCCTGAAAAGGCTCTAGATTTTGTTGAACCATTTCTTGCATATCCAAACTGGAGAATTATGCAATAGGTACAGCAATTGTGGCATCCAGATCATTTTTATTAAACTGCATCTTCCTGCCACCGACATTGGAAACCATTTCCAGATGTCTATTTTTTGTTTAAATTTGGCCAGTAGTGGTATTAGATTTTTACTTATACATTGGTTAGGGTCTTTCGTCAGGGCTATCCCCAAGTATTTCAATGTATCCACAACCGCCAGCTAAGGCATTCTTGGTATTATAAAATTGCTAATGGGGTCTATTGGTAGAAGCTCAGATTTCTCCAAGTTTATCTCTTAACCTGTAAAGATAGCAAATTCCTCCACTATACTCATTGCTTTTGTCAATGATTGACCCGTATCTCCCAGGAAGAGCAAGATATCATCTGCGTATAACGCAATTCTTTCTTCTCCCGTCTTCCTCTAAAAGCCCGTTATCTCAGCGCTTGTTCTTATAGAGATACCCAGGGGTTCCATTGCTAGGACAAAGAGCAGGGGCGACAATGGGCACCCCTGTCTCATCCCCAGGGAAACTAGCTTTTAGTTTCCTTACAGTTTAGAAAAATCTTTTTTGGAACCTGGAGCCCAGAGATTTTTTAGCGATCCGGATGGAGTGAAATCTCTAGTCCTGGGTCCAGATTTTGCGAACCACCAGCACATTTAAGGTCAGGTGTGTGCTGAGTAGCGACCAGACCATGGTTCTGGGCTCCAACTGGCAGACCGAGGAGGTCTCCATCCAGGAGTACAGATGGAAGCCAGAGCAGCAAGTGGCTGCCAAGTTGATTAATGAAGGTACTGAGGGGTACGGTGAAACAGCAGTGTGGTATGTATAAGCCAAAAGGCTGAATGTCAATTTCTTTGCAAAAGTGAAATGCTGAAAACCCCTGTGAGGGAAACCTGTTTTGATTTTCCAGAATTTTGAACTTTCTTTTAAAGAAAATTGGGCAAGAAAAGCCCTTAAAAAGAAGAAAGCGAGTGGCGATGTCCTGTAAAGTTCTACCATTTAAAGCAAATTCTCACAAGATATACATTTTCTGTTGGCTGAACTAGATGGACTTGTGTCTTTTTTCAACCAGACTAACTATGTAACTAACTATGTAACTATATAAATGGAAAAGTTACAATAAAGTGAATGGACACTGAAATATTATAATTTGCTTTGGCACTCTTAACCCCCCACCCCCACCCCTCATTGGCTCAGTGACACCCTCTTGAGGGTCAGCAAAAACCTGCTGCATCCACAGTCCAGAGCTCAGTGTTTCATAGTAACTTTGCAGAGATGCTGAGTGTCATCTCTGCGGGTCAATGACTCTATCAGAAACGGATTTAATCTGCACTGAATTGAACTTTGCCGGAACCAAAGACCAAGCAAACCTAATTGCTCTAATCATAAAGTAAAAAAAATCTTGCTTTTTGAAGAAAGCCACCCTATTTTAAACTCTGTTCCATCCTGTCTAGCAAGACAGTGGATGTTGCAGACATTTCCTAATTCCTAAAGTTTAGAATTGATATAAAGGATACTTTAAACAGTGCATGTTTACATTAAAATAGGTGCTTCTGAAGCAGAGATTCCCAAATACACCCATTGCAGAAAATTACTAAGAAAATTACACTAAACAGTTTTTGGGAATAACCCTCGCAGTGCACTCTCAGTGAAACATGATAACATGCACAGAGGTTACAGAAAGTAACTTCAGATTAAGGTATATTGGATGAAGGTTGTAGGCAGGTTGAAAATGTTGGTTCTAGCAAGTTAGCGGCTGGCCCAGGCGTGGGGAAAGGGTTAACTGTCATAAACTCAACTCGCTGGATTTTTGGTCCTAGCCAGCCCATCAGAGCTTTAAAAAGAGGGCACAGGGCCTTCTTCTTGGTCAAATTGGTTGGTTCTGTTCTGCTCATGGTATGGGGACTGCTGCACCTTTCAGTCCACTGAAGACACCAGGATTTTTGGGGACAGCCAAGCCATGGAGAATGCCAATATGGAATCTCACCTTATGGAGGTAATCCTGGGTAGCTAAACTACAGTAATTAGTTTAGGAAGAAGAAAGTTGTTTATATTGAACTATTATGCTGCAACTGGCTCAGTAAAGTTACATTAACTGTTCTAAGCCTGGCCTGAATTCATTAAAAGGGGTGCATGTTGGTTCTGGTGTACCTAAAGAACCAGGGTCTATAAAGCACTATGGGGTATGAAGATGCATCAATAGAAAAGAGTTAACTCTACAAGACAAAAGAGGAGTGTAGTTGCTAAGAATAACCGAGTACAAGTTGAAAATACAAAGCAACCAGTCTTTAGGCCTTGCACTTGGTAAGGTGACATGTCCTCCCATAGTGAGTTGGACGTTATCTGGCTCCCTCCCTAGTAGTCAGTATCCAATAGTAACTGAATCCGATCCTACGTTATGGAGATCTATGGTCTGGTCACGAGGTACGGGAAGTGAAAGTGTTAATGAGATCCATGCTAGGTGCATGCCGGAACCCCATTCTGTTACTGGGAGTGAGGTAACAGAAGTATGCTGGACTGGTGTAGTGGGCGCAGCTAAACACTAAAGCAACATACAATAGTTACCGTGTAGAGTGACTATAGATAAGTCACTTTTCTGTGGAACTCTGCACCTTATTACTGCACACAGTGAAAGTTCATCTCTAAGTTGAGGAATTGCATTAATGTTAGATTTTTCAATGACTATAGTCTCCGTCTGGTAACAGGAATTGATAAGCGTGCTCGGCGTGAAAGGTACCCCGCTTGCAGAGCAAAGTATGCCCCTCCCACATTTTTCTGACTTCAACAGGGCTACTATTTTTGCTAAACAGCATTAGTACTTTAACAGGGGCCAAATTTATTTTAGTTATATCTGCCTTACTTAAAACTCTTTTTTTCAAGGGCATTGCTGTCATAGCAGTATAGATGTCACTGACTCTTTAAAACCATGAAACTCAAGGTTCCCAAGGGAGCAGCTTGCTAGATTTAGCCATCCAATTATTTGTGGCACAGCAACACACAATTAAAATTGAATTCTGTGCATGCTTACCTATGGTGCCATGTGTCATTTATAATTCAGATACCCGAGGACTGGACCATTATTTGTATGATGATGGATATCTATACAAGAGAGGCTGTGTAGTCATATAGATTTCTCTTGTCTGAGCTGTAATTATTTTACACAGTTATTCAGTAAAAACGGTATTAGTTAAAAATATTGCTACCCAAGCTCATATTCCCTGGCAGCCTTGTTCCTAGAGCAATGACCTGTCCATTAGACATGGTCTTTCTTTAAACTTCATGGAAATCTTCTTTACTGCATATTCTAAACTGTCCTTGTCCTCCTTATTTATTACAGTACAATTATCTCATGGGAAACCCATCAAGTATTATATGTAGGGGGTGTCACAGTCAGGGGTCAGGCTTGGAGACCAGTAGCTATAGCAGTAGAGAGGTCGACCAGAAGGATGAGTACACAAGCACATTACCGTGGCGGATGATGCAGGCTTACCCGAGGTGCAGGGTCTAAGCACTAACCGGTTTTCACCAGAGCTACTGATGGTGGAGATGGGTTTTGCTGCATGCTAGTCCACAGTCCTAAGGATTGCCCCACCAGGAGGTGAGCAAGCCAGGGTTCATGGTTCGGTAGCAGAGGTAGCAGTAACTTATAGTTGATGGTTGAAATTGAGCGGAAGCATAGTCGAGGAACAAGCCAGGGTCAGTAACAAGTAGTAGTGAAGATATGGACGGATAAGATTGAGCAAAACTCCCCAGAGACAGCCCTTGCCTGGGAAATGACAGTGATTGTCTGGCTTATTAATGATCACTTTTTAAAATACCTCTGTCAACATATCACCAGTGCTCATGATAGCGTAGCTACCTTTGTGGGCTCTTTCTGTGTATAACCCGGTTTGTTCTGATGCTGCTCTTGCTCGTTGCTAATTCGGTATTGTTTGAACTCTGATATACAGGTGTATGACCCGGGTTGTTCTGACCCTGCTCTTCCTCCTGGCTGATTTGGTTCCATTCGTACTCTGATCTATATGTGTGTGACCCAGCTTGTCTAGATTATGTTTTGTTTCACCCTTCTGTGTTACCAGACTCCCAGTTTGGCTGGGAGTCTGGCTTGCTCCTGTTACACACCAGTCTCTTGCTGTTTCACCTACATCTGCAGTGGCACACCACAAGTACCAGCCAGCCTACTCATATTTACAAACCTTTCTGTGCAATCAGCACATCTGAACTGTTTTACCTGCTATCTAACTAATGGCCTGACAACCAAATATACCACACAGGAGGAAAAAAAAATTGTTCCTTGGCCCCAAGGGCAACTAGATTATTTCTTTGAGTCATTATATTTCCATATTATCCTTTAGTAGTCATATTAGTATTATTAGTAGCAAGAAAATATACTAGTTGCATTAGGCTTCATTTAGAAAGCAGTATATTACCGCATCCGAGTAAGTGTTTTTCAAAAAAAAATTCTACAGCGTTTTTCAAAAAGTTTTTTAAGTATTCCCCAAAAAAACTGCTACTAAAATACTGCATGAGTTATTTTATGAAGTTATTTAGTATTGTCTTTAACACAGGCTGTCAATAGCTAGATGTCAAGGAGTGGACGGTCGCCAGAGTCCTTAACAACCAACAACTGTCCTGGGCCAACTGGCCACTCCGCCATATGACAGTTCTCAAATAACTAAGGGATGATGCCACCCAGTGATTTTACCAGGTGACACCTCCTCCTTGTGACATCACTAACCCTGCATGCCCTGGTCTTTTTTTTTTTCCTTTTATTCAGGTCAGCAGTGGGCATCGTAATTGGTGGGGGATATTTTTTTTTATTTTATTTTTTTAAATAAAGGACTTGTCAAAAGCTCCCTACTGTCTTATTTTACACTACATTTTTTTGGTGAATGAATAGGGATACTATGAACCCCATACTCATTCACATGAGGGGGCGGGATCTGGGGGCCCCCTTGTTAAACGGGGCTTCCAAATTTTGATAAGCCCAGGGTTGTGGGGCAGAGGCTTTTGCCCCCACCAACATGGGGACAATGTACTTTTGGGTGGGGCAGAGGACATGTTGAGGGCATGTGGCCTGGTATGGTTCAGGTAAGGCCTGTCAGGCTGCATGCTCAGATAAAGGTCAGGTATGGATTTTGGGGGGCTCCACTTTTCTTTTTTTTGGAGTGGGGTTCCCCTTAGAATCCATACCAGATCTGAGGGGAGAGCATCCGGCGTGTGTATGTGTGGGGATGCATCCATCCTTGCCAGTTTCCTGTCGGTCTGGTGACAGTTGCATCACAGCGCAGCAAGGTGTGCAGCCAGGAGCATCCATTAGGGCACAGATTCTACAGGAGCCTGCTTCAGGATCGATTTCTTCCTATTCCAGTAGGGATGGGCCGAACAACCAAACCCCCCCCCCCCCCCCCCCCCCGTTCGGTTCGCACCAGAAAATGCGAACAGGCAATAAATTTGTTCGAGCGCGTGAACACCGTTAAAGTCTATGGGACACGAACATGAAAAATCAAAAGTGCTACTTTTAAAGGCTTATATGCATGGAATTGTCTTAAAACGTGTTTGGGGACCTGGGTCCTGCCCCAGAGGACATGTATCAATGCAAAAGAAAAGTTTTAAAAACTGAAATTTTTTCAGGAGCAGTGCTTTTAATAATGCTTAAAGTGAAACAATAAATTTCGTACCTGGGGGGTGTCTATAGTATGCCTGTAAAGTGGTGCATGTTTCCCGTTTTTAGAACAGTCTGACAGCAATATTACATTTCTAAAGCAAAAAAAAGTCATTTAAAACTACTCGCGGCTATAATGCATTGTTGGTCTGGCAATACACATAAAAGTTCATTGATAAAAACGGCATGGGAACACAGGTCGGATCCCAAACCAAAATAAAATAAAAATGCGTGGAAGTCCCCCCCAATTCCATACCAGGCCCTTCAGGTCTGGTATGGATATTAAGGGGAACCCGTTCCAAAATTTAAAAAAAAATGTCATGGGGGTCCCCCTCAAAATCCATACCAGACCCTTCAGGTTTGGTATGGATTTTAAGGTGAATCCCGCGCCAAAATAAAAAAAAAATGGCATGGGGGTCCCCCCAAAAATCCATACCAGACCCGTACCCGAGCACACAACCTGGAAGGCCGCAGGAAAAGAGGGGGGAGAGAGCACCCCCCCTCCTGAACTGTACCAGGACACATGCCCTCAACATTGGGAAGGTGCTTTGGGGTAGCCCCCCAAAGCACCTTGTCCCCATGTTGATGGGGAAAGGGGCCTCATCCCCACAACCCTTGCCTAGTGGTTGTGGGGGTCTGTGGGGGCTTATCGGAATCTGGAAGCCCCCTTTAACAAGGGGACCCCCAGATCCTGCCCCCCACCCTCTGTGGAAATTGGTAATGGGGTACAAATGTACCCCTACCATTTCCCAAAAATGTGTCAATTTTTTTTTAAAAAGACAATAGACGGTTTTTGACAATTCCTTTATTAATGTCTTCTTTCCCCGCTTCTTCTTCCATCTTCTTCTGGTCTTCCTTCGGTGTTCTTCTTCTTCCTCCATCTTGTTCTTCCCACGCTTCTTCCTCTATCTTACTCCACTTCTTGCTCCAGTCTTCTCATCCAGCATCTTCCTCCGGCTTCTTCTTCTCCACTTCATCATCCGATCCGCATCAATGGAAGTCTGATACCTGAACAGAAGCATCACACAGCAGTAGACTCCCATTGAGGCGGATCGGAGGACGAAGCGGAGAAGAAAAAGGAGACACATAGAGACTTGCTACTTACAATATTGAAGCAATTATACAGAAATCTTTATCTCTGCCCTTGTTAAGCTAGCAGAAGACACAGAACTTCTGCATCTCAAGGACTCTTTCATCCCACCCTCCACTTAAAGGACTGGGGGGTATCTATATATCTATATTTATCTATATTTAAGGGAGAACTCCTTCCGAAAGTTCAAGTGTTAGCTTTTTGGTTATTTTTTTATTTGTTTCACAGTGTTTTTTGGGGCTGTGGCACCAGGGATTGAAAGAAGCAGTCTGATATCAGAGGTCATTCTCCTTCCTTTCACACCTGTGGTCATAGCCTCAATCTCAGGTTTGTCTAATCATTACTTGATTCAACTTAAAGTATATGGCCTGGAGTAAAACTAGGAGGAGATACAACATGACGGGAGGGCAGTATAGGCTGAGTAATTAGTGGTGAGATGTGTGAATATTTATTTAACTTACCAGATTAGAGGGTCCCAGAGTTGAGGGGGTGTCCTGTAGGGGGTAGAGGGGAGGAGGATCTTGTCGGAGCTTGTCACAGAGTCAGAAAGGTTTCTCCAACCCTCCCTTACTTATTTGTTTTGGTCTGTGGGAGCTTCCAAGCCTTTTTCTTGTAATACTGTTTTTTTTTCAAGTAGTGGCTCTTTTATTTTTTAGGTACGTTTGTTATATGACCATTCAATTTTATGGGTTAATTTATTCCTAGTCATAGCAGCGGCAGGGGGTCTATTGGGTCTTTGAAGGCGATGTTGGATAAAATACTGCAGAATTAGTGTGGCGGAAAACTAACACTACACATCACCCTGAAGAAAACTTGTTAGAGCCTGCAAAAGACTTGAGACTGGGGCAGAGGTTTACCTTCCAGCAGGACAACGACCCAAAACATACAGCCAGAGCTATAATGGAATGGTTTGGATCAAAGCATATTTATGTGTTAGAATGGCCCAGTCAAAGTCCAGACCTAAATCCAATTGGGAATCTGTGGCAAGAGTTGAAAATTACTGTTTACAGACGCTCTCCATCCAATCTGACAGAACTTGAGCTATTTTGCAAGGAAGAATGGGCAAAAAGTCACTCTCTAGATGTACAAAGCTGGTAGAGATATAACCAAAAAGACTTGCAGCTGTAATTGCAAGTGGTCATACACAGCCAGTGCTCGGTTGGCTGAAATTCAGTGGGAATTCCACCTGCCAGTAAACAGCCTGATTTGTGACATGCCCACCACTTTGGGAATTCTGCAGCAGCTATACATGCATCAGAGGTTCACCAATGAGTATCTGTGCCAGTACAGCACAATGTCAGGTTTAGGCCGCCTCTGCTTTTTTCCCCACGCCAATGGCTGATCATTAAGGATACAAGCACTGTATTGTCACCATTTGAGGAAGCCACAAGGATGGTGAGCAGTGACAGTGCATGCATCAGTGACACAATCCATGTTGTGTTCCTGCTGGAGCAGACTCTGAATGACATTATGGACAGGGCACTGGAGGCAGAGCAGCAGGAGGAAGAGGATGACTTCCTTTCCTCTCAAGGCCCACTTTATCCAGACACCATAATTCCTATGTCACAGAACACACAGGAGAGAGGGGAGGAGGAGGATCCTGGCACTTTCATAGGCTTTGAAGAAGAGGAAGACATGCGTCAATCTGTAAGTGATGGCTCTCCAACCCCAGGACCCTTGAGAGTAGTACATGGCTGGGAGGAGGAAGTTCCAGATGCTGTCATCCTGAGTGACCCCGAGGAGTCTACTTCTCAAGCCTCAGAAAATTTGAGGCGCATGGGCAACCTCATGCTTTAAAGGCTGCAAAAGGACCCAAGAATATGTGGCATAAAGGAGAAGGATGATTACTGGTTGGCAACCCTCCTTGACCACCGTTATCAGGGGAAGGTCTCAGAGCTCATCCCGTTCCCACAGAGAGTGCAGAAGATAAAATCTCTTGAGGACACGTTAAACAGGATTTTATGGAACGTTTTTCCTGGCTCCAGTAGGTTACAGTGTCGGGGGAAACTTAGTTTTGAGTCTTCTGCTGGTCAAGAGAGGAGCATTGGAGAAGGCGTCCGCCAAAGTGAGGTATTTTACATTACATTACATTACATTATACTCCTCGCTGCCCAGGGCTGTCATCTTCCACACGCCATCGGCAGCGTCTGCATCACATGGTGGACGATTACATCCAAAACAGAGATGGAGAGCTTTCCAGCTGATGATCCACTGACTTACTGGGTCATGAGAATAGACCACTGGCCAGAACTTTTCCAGTATGCTATTGGGTTGTTGGGTTGCCCTTCATCCAGCGTGCTTTCAAAATGGGCATTCAGTGCTGCAGGAGGTTTAATTACAGATCATAGAACGCGTCTGTCCACAGACTCTGTGGACCGGTTGACTTTTATAAAAATGAATCAGTCCTGGATTACCAGCTATGAAGCCCCTGATGCCAATGTCACTGATTAAGTCTTTTTGGGATGTGGAATCTCTGCAGGACTTCCAGGTTGCCTAGCTTTGAGGGTGTTCAATCATTTCATCTAGAAGAATGTTTTTGGTATAGGTTTCATGGACACAATTAACACCCAAAGACCAATTTTTCAGCACCTGTTTGACAGGTGTAATCATTGCAATTTTTTACAGCAAGGCCAATTCTTGCTTTCATCAAGATTACCTCTATAGAGTTACAGTGGGAAGGTGCCACAGACACCCAAAGACCAATTTTTACGCACCCGTTACTTCTATCCATAGACAAAGAGACACCAGAATGTATCCAAAAAATCTCTAATCTTGTTCCCAGGGCACTACATTGTTGCCTCATCATACACACTGGCTCCCCAGCTGTTTTTTTGGATTTATAAATGCAATTATTGCTTCAGCAGATTCTAGACATGGTACAGATCTGTCACTTTACAGGTAGACTAACCCCTGCACTATATTGGAAGGAATTTTTCATTTTTATGCTTTCACTTTAAAAATATAAAAATCACTGCTAATTTAAAAATCAAGTTTTTCACAAACTTTTTTTTTATTGATACATGTCCCCCAGGGCAGGACCCAGACCCCAATAACCATTGTATGCCCAATTACTTGCATATAAGCCTTCAAAATGGACACTGATTTTTTGATGTTCAGTTCCCATTGACTTTAATGGGGTTTGTTGTTCGGGTCCGAAATTTCGCGGTGTTTGACAGTTCTGGGGCAAACCGAACAGGGGTCCATTTGGCCTATCCCTATTTATTACTACTCCACTACAATTGCCCAAAAGTGTCCCAAGTCTTTTAGTATAATAGCAACAACCATAGCACAATGAAAACCATGCCTTCTTCACTGCATTGCACTAAGCACATCATGTTTGTTTTTTTTTTGTTTTTATCAAGCAATGGGCCCAACCTATGATCTTGCACACATGCCCACTGATTTAAAAATGCCCCTGGATCTGTGTTAAACAATTGTGAACAGCCCGAAAACAGTACATGTGTCAAGATGTACAGTACTGAGTCATCTCAATCCAGAAAGCAAATGCTCACCCTGGTTGAAATCTTAACAAAGGCCCCCACCTTGTGGAAACAAAAGATAAAGGGGGGAGTCATGCAATGTTTGCAAGAGGGAATAAACAAATGTTTTACCCTTAGATACTAGCTAGCATCAAAAAAAAATGTGTCCACTCTAAGCGCTCTACAGCTGGTCATACATGTGAAAATCCTTCAATCTTTCAATTTCAATTCCATTTACCATCGAACTTGAACAAGAATCTGATTAATAGTTTCCCATTTTCAGCCAGGTAATCGAGGTGAAGAAACCCCAGTTGAATGTGGTTAAAAATCCATTGGCTCCCTGTGAGATTGCTTTGAAGGGTTTCTGTGTTTGCTCATTTGCTATTTGATCCCCATTATTCTTTTAATGTAGTAAATCAATTTTCCGTGCATAAAATGTTTTTAAGTTTGTTACTCAATGAAATAATGGCAAGTTGTCTTTGTCCTCTGGTTTACCTTTGATCATATTCACAATGGTTGAAATTGCCTGACAGTATCTATGTGTATGGCCAGCAATTCTGTATAGAACAAATTTCTACAAGCTTCCAAGTATTGTTCGCTAAAAGTATTTGTCTCTGTTGCGATACATAAGCCCATTACATCTGCGGGCTGGCAATAACATAAGCACTAGCCATTTCGAAGCAAAAAACATGCTATGTGCTGGTGGTGACAGGTCCCCTTTGCCAAAAGCTATTTGCAATTTCATGACAGTGTCATGTACATATCCTTGTGTGTACACATGTGTGCGTTATCGCCTCATTTCAGAATATTCATGAACACATACGCATTGCTGCTGTCAACTAAAACGTGCATACAAATATTCCAGAACTAATTTACATTCACAGAGTACATATCAGTTTAGATACACACACATTCATCGTGCCAGCCTCCAGAGCCCCTGATTCCTATCATCAGTCATCAATAGCCCCTATTCTCCAGATCCTTCCCAAAGGGAACAATTAAGAGCACTAATTATGCACAGGCTGCTCTGACATGCTTTGTCTGACCTTGCCACCTACATTTCTGATACCCTCCAGCAAATTGCTCATGAGCTGAGCAAATACAGTGATAGACAGAAAATTAGTATCTGCCTTGTCAGAAAAAAATATATATATATATACATGCATCAAGCCAAAGAACAATTAACATGCAGATATCATTTAAAATGACTTTGAACTCTGCGTTCTGCTGCAGAAAGGACAAAAGACATTATTCTGTATACCAGCAAATTCTATAAAATGACCTTTCATTTGTTGAGAGGTATAGAACATGACTGTTCATTTAACTATGCCTTCCAAATAGTTATCTGTGCTTTGAGACGGAGGTTTTATCACTACAAATACCATGTTAAATTAAAGCGGAGTTACACCCAAAAGTGGAACTTCCGCTCATTGTACTTCTTCTCCCTTTATAGCTGTTTGTGCCCCTATTAGGGAGATTCACCATCTCTATGTAGCGCCCTGCTCCTAATGAGCAGACACTATTATTTTTGTAAATTTAAGTTTGTCTGAAGCTGCAGTTTGGCTCAGACTGATTATGTCAAAGTTCTGGTTTCTGTGCCAGTTCAGTTGGGTTGTGCTAGTTTCCACTTGGTGTTGGAAATGCAACAGGCTAAAGGCTAAAGGGTACCCCCTTTACTCAGAAACAGCCCGGTGGCAGTGGTCTACCTGCTGCGCGTTCTGGGTAAGGGTACTTAAGGTACAGGCGCCATTATTTCAGGGTTCGTTATCCCGACCTCATGGCCCTCCTGGCCTAAGGTGTGTGCTGCATTTTTCTATGTCTCGGGGCAGGCTGGCCCGAGGCTTCGCAACTGAAGGGTAGGCCCAGAAGTCCGTGGGCCTACCGATCCAGGGGTGGTCCTGTGCTGTCTTGCCTGCAGGGAGAAGCCAAGCGACTGGAGGATCCAGGGGAGGACTTTTCAGGAGAGGACCGAGCAACAAGACTGGTATCTCTAGAAGAGCCTGGAGACTCAGTTGGAGGACGCATCCCGGGTCATCTACCACACAGTACTGCCGCACTGGATGAAAGAAACTGGTACTGTGTGACAGTTCTTTAATTTTACAACAAGTTGCTGGTTGTGCATTCCTGTGGCAGAGGATTGCACAACGATTTTGTTAAGTTGACAAGTCTGTGGCAGAGACTTTGACCGAGCATCTCATCGGCTGCTAGGTCAGTGAGAGAGGCCTATCCAGTGAGTGCTGGATCCAGTTCTGAAGCTGTTTGTCTGCTGGATCAAGAGATACCTCTAACCCACAATAACAAGGTACCTGAATCCCCCTTAACCCTCCATCCCTCTATTGCAATTGATATTTTTGTAATAAAGCTTTGGAAAAAGTACTAAGTGTCGGAGACAATATTCTTTAACCAACATTTTAACGAGACCCCTATGAAAAGGTGAGGTAACGGTAAGCACAATAAAAATCAGCAGCTCCTTCGGGGGTCAGTGCTAAATCTATTTATCCTGATGCCCATAATCACCAAGAATGAAAGTGAAAGAAACTTCCAAACTTTTGGGTTGTCATCAGAGCAGGAATAGTAGGGAAATCTTCCAATGGGGATACTCATTTTGGTGACCCTGGTGACAACCAGGAATTTCTTCACTTTGGAAGGATTTCCTCTCATTTCTTATTTTGGCTATGGGACAGAAAGTGAAGGGAAACTTCCCACATGGGACAATTACTCTAAATCAAAAAATAAGTTTTGCCTTTAGTTCTACTTTAAATGGTATTTTTACCTACCAGAGATGATTATGTTGGTCGTTTGGATTTACTACCTTGTTTCTTTTTAACTGAACCAATGTTTTGTCCATATAGAGCAAAACAACAGGTTAACTTAAAGTGATTGTAAAGTCTTGTTTTTTTTCAATAAAAATAACAAACATGTTATACTTTCCTGCTCTGTTGCAATGGATTTGCACAGAGCATTCCGGATCCTCCTCTTCTCGGGTCCCTCTTCTGTGCTCCTGGCCCCTCCCTCATGTCGTGTTTCCCCACCCGAGCCGAGTCAGAGCTCCCTGAGTTCATTCAGACATGGAGCTGTGGCCTGGCCCCGCCCCCTCTCTCTCCTGATTGGCTGATTGACTTTGATTGACAGCAGAAGAAGCCAATGTCAGCCAATCAGGAGAGAGAGTGTCGGACGGCTGAGAAACTCGTGGACATCTCTGGACAGAAATGGGGCTCAAGTAAGTATTATGGGGGCTGCTTCACATAGAAGTCTTTTTATCTTAACCCATAGAATGCATTAAGATAAAAAACCTTCTGACTTTACAACTTCTTTAACTGCTTCCCACCCCAACTGTACTGTACATATTTACCTTATTTTCGATCACTTCCCTTGCCGTTTTATTTCAAAGAGCAAAAAGAAATATACAATATATAGAAATATGTATGAGTCGCTCTTCTTCCACTCACAGCACTTGTGTTTTATATTTGGCCACTCAGGCACCCTAAGCTTTCAAAAGGGGGAAGGAAGAGAGTCCTCAGCCCTGTGCAAGCTGCAAGTTGCAAGAGCTTACACAGTATTCCTTGTTGCAGAATGGTGTTTCTGAGAGTAAAAGTAAAGGATGTGTAACTGGGGAGGGCAAGGGAATATTTCAGGATCATTTAAAAAAAAAAATCCAATTAGACTATTCAAACATTAAAATGTGTAACATCAATGCTCACCATAAAGCTGAATAAGGCCAATGTGGGCCCAGTACGTTGGGGCAAAGAGTAATGGATCCCTACTGCTGTCTACCCAAAATTCAACAGTTTGTTTCGTTTTCTTGTCTTAGTCCTTTAACTCTCCATCAATCTCAGCTGCCCTGCTCCAATCCATTTAAAATAATAATAAAAAAAAAAAATAGCAAACCATTTTTAACACGTCTGCCGTCATGTAAACTCAGTAGCAACTCTTAAAGGTGTGGAGACCAAATTTTCAGCACTGCAGTCCAGGCCTGTCACAAGCTGGTCTTGTTGGTGCCCCTGGTCATGACACTCTTACACCATCATTGGAGTCTTCAGGATTCCACTAATAGAAAGACCGTCTGAAGTGCCTATGTCACAATGGAGCCTTGTGGGCACCTGAAGAAAGACCCTGAAATTCATAAGAAAGAAGACTGGTGACCTAGAACATCATACAACTATTATGTTTATGTTTTCTTAATCTACTTGGTTGTTTAGGTGGGGGTGAAGTTTAGGGGGTCCCTTACAGAAGTTCAGCTATAAAACTTAACTCTGTGTTCTGTCTCCAGCAGGATAATCATTATGATGTTTTGCCTGCAATATCAGATTTGACCACATGATAGAGCCAGTGGTAAATTTACTGTTTTTGCAGAAACTAGAAATGGTTCACCTTTAACAAAAGTTCACATCATTCTTCAGTCTAATAAAGGGAAACAAGTGCATCCTGGGAACTCAGACTCAATCTTAGAGACTGAAAGAAGGAACTACCTATCAGAGCACATGTTGGCTAAAACTTGCATCCGCTTGCATCCCCTAAACACAGCATCGCTGGGGAGAATTACTTATCGCCATCTACAGCCTAGCTTATTCATTGTATTTTTGTATATTTCATATACTGATTATATGTATCTGCGTTTTTTCTCATTAGTTTCACTGACCCTGTTTTGTTAATAAAGTTTCAAAATGACACTCAGTCTGGCTTATTGCAGAATAGGAGGGTTTAGCTGCATGTCGAGCTACACACAGGGAAACATGTAGCGGGGCAGAACACTCAGCTTTTTAACCACTTCAATACCCGCGTATAGTCATATGACGCCCACAAGGTGGATCTACCATCCTGGGTGGGCGTCATATGACGTCCTCGGATTCCCGGCCGCCTGGGGGGCATGCGCGCGCCCGCGGCATCGCTCGGGACCCGGTGCGAGTGCCCGGCGGCCGCGATGTCCGCCGGGCACCCGCGATTGCCCGTTAAAACAACGGGACCGGGCGGGACCGTGGAGCTGTGTGTGTAAACACACAGCTCCACGTCCTGTCAGCGGGGAGGAGACCGATCATGTGATCCCAGTACAGAGGATCACATGATCGGTCTCCTCCCCTTAAGTCCCCTCCCCCCTACAGTTAGAATCACTCCTATTAGGGACACACATTAACCCCTCCAGCGCCCTCTAGTGTTAACCCCTTCCCTGACAGTCACATTTACACAGTAATCATTGCAATTTTATAGCAACGATCGCTGTGTAAATGTGAATGGTTCCAAAAATGTGTCAAAAGTGTCCGAAGTGTCCGCCGCAATGTCGCAGTCACGAAAAAAAAAATCGCAAATCGCCGCCATTACTAGTAAAAAAAAAAAAATAAATTCAATAAATCTATCCCCTATTTTGTAGACGCTATAACTTTTGCGCAAACCGATCAATATACGCTTATTGCGATTTTTTTTACCAAAAATATGTAGAAGAATACGTATCGGCCTAAACTGAGGAAAAAATTTTTTTTTTTAAAAAAAATTGGATATTTATTATAGCAAAAAGTAAAAAATATTGTGTTTTTTTTTCAAAATTGTCGCTCTTCTTTTGTTTATAGCGCAAAAAATAAAAACCGCAGGGGTGATCAAATACCACCAAAAGAAAGCTCTATTTGTGGGAAAAAAAGGACGTCAATTTTGTTTGGGTGTAACGTCGCACGACCGCGCAATTGTTAGTTAAAGCGACGCAGTGCCGAATCGCAAAAAGTGCTCTGGTAAGGAAGGGTGTTTAAAAGCCCTGTATTGAAGCGGTTAAAATGATACAGAGAGATAATTTTTGATCCAATCCTTTTCCACCAAAAACCTTAAAATTATATTTCACCCAACCAACATACTTTTTTTCCACATGTCTGGTTCTAGACAGAGTTTGATATTAACATTCTGGGATATATACTCCTAGTTGTAATGTCACTAACCTCTATGCTTTGGTATCAGTGTGCAGAGGACACATGTTTATGTAAAAGAAATATGCCTAAAAAAAAGATATTTATTAAAAATAAAAATGTTAAAGAAAATTAGATCAGCAGATCTGAAAGTTGGATCAGGGGAATAAATCGGTGAACTGCAATCAAAGTGGATATTTCAATATTCGCTCTACTCTATTAATTGACTAATTCAACAGACTGTAAATTCATTTGCAAGTATGTCAGGACTCCAAGCCATGTGTCACCATCTGTATATCCTTCATTTTACAACAGCTAATATCACTCATGAGCATCAGATGACTTCTGTAGACCTTTGCTGTGTCAATATGGAATTCTTAGATGTTGTGCATATATGATGCCTGACAATGAAAATAGAATGTGCTATAAAATTTTGCATCGTTAAATAGTTCATTCATACGTGGTATTACTTAAAGTGCATGTAAACCTTAACAATGGACTTCTCTTATTTTCAAATTTTTGGTCTGTTAAAGCACAACTCCAGGCAAATAAAAATGTCCTTTGCATTGGGGCTGTGACCACACTGCCTGGGTCATTTGATAGTTAACCAATTGCCCTCCGGGAAGATTTACTCCCTTCATGACCAGGCCATTTTTTGCGATATGGCACTACGCTTTTTTAACTGACAATTGCGCGGTCATGCAACACTGTGCCCAAATAAAACTGATGTCCTTTTTTTTTCCCAAAAATAGAGCTTTCTTTTGGTGGTATTTGATCACCTCTGCTGTTTTAATTTTTTTGCACTATAAACAAAAAAAAGACAGACAATTTGAAAAAAATAATGAATTTCTTTCTTTCTGCTATAAAACACATCCAATAAAAAAAATGGAAAAAATCTACCGTATTTTTCCGCTCCATAAGATGCACCTGACCATAAGACGCACCTAGGTTTTAGAGGTTGAAAACAAGGAAAAAAAATCTGAACTAAATGGTGTACTAAAATATTTTCCAGTGCCCATGAAATGCAGTGACCATGCCCATGAAATGCAGTGACCATTGCCATAGAAAATGCAGAGTGACCATTACCATAGAAAATGCAGAGTGACCATTACCATAGAAAATGCAGAGTGACCAATACCATAGAAAATGCAGAGTGATCATGCCATAGAAAATCCAAAGTGACCATGACATAGAAAATGCAGAGTGATTACCATAGAAATGCAGAGTGATTACCATAGAAATGCAGAGTGACCATTATCTTACCTGATGTTATCCCAGCAACCTGCCTATTCCTCCTGTCCTCGGTCCGCCCTCCTCCTCCTCCCCGGCCATCGTTCCTGTGAGCTGACTCCTGCCTTCGCCTCTTCCTCCAGCCGCTCCTGTCAGAGTCCCTGGCCCTGGTTCTATCTGCCACTATGGTGCCGGGCTCCCCTGAGAGACAGCTGGCACTTCTCCCTCCTCCATTCGCCTGGCGCCCACGGGGGGGGTTTGGAAGTCTATCCTCCCTCTCTTCCGGTGGTGGCGGTGGGAGGCGATGCGAGAGGTGGCAGGGGGCGGTGCCAGTAGTGGCGTGGGGCGGTGCAATTGGCGGCAGGGACGGTGCTTATCGTATATTCGCACCATAAGACATAGGGACATTTTCCCCACATATTTCTGGGGGAAAAAAGTGTGTCTTATGGTCCGAATAATACGGTAATTGCTTCATCAATTCAGACCAATATGTATCCTGCTCCATATTTCTAGTAAAACAATCCCAATAAGTGTATATTGATTGGTTTGTGCAAAAGTTATAGTGTCTACAAACTATGGGATATTTTTATTTATTTTTTGTATCTGTATCTTTTGTGTCTGTGTATCTGTTCAGTAATGGCAAAAAAAAACACACTTGCTCAGGACTGACTTTTGTTTTGTACACAATTGCTGTGTTACTTTGACAAGAGTAATTCGCCCTCTTAGTTCTTATCTTGGAACTACAGGATAGCTAGACTTTATGTTGTAAAGATGGGAGAGTAGGAGGATCTGAGTGTTTTAAGCAACAGAATACCTAGCAGGGCTAACACCACTAGTCTACAAAATTGCTTTGTGTTGTGAGCCCACAACAGAAGTTAAGTGCAATTCTGGCAAGTCAACTGGTAATTTGCTGTACTTGCCAGTTGTTTAAAGCAATAAAACTTAGAAATGTACTTACTGCATTTTTTTTTTTTTGTAATTATTATTTTTTCCTGACGTAACTCAAAACCTTTTTGCTTTTATTGAAAAGTAAACCTGAGTCATTAAACCAGTTTTCAAAAGGATTTTTGTGTGTGATACTTTCTGTTTGGATTGACAGGGTAAGATTTAGAATGTCTGACAGTTTTTCTGATGTCTGCATCCTTGTAGACGAGATTTCCTCCTCACATTCTGTACTAGTGAGGGGTGTCACTGGACAGGAAGTGCAGAAAGTTCTTCCATATAAGGTACTACAACAGAAAAAAAAAAAACTGGGAATCTATCCTTCCTACTCAAAAATATAATACAAAAGCTGGGGTTGACTAGAATTTAAATAAACCTGTACTTTAGAATTATGTTAGCTTTCTCTAAGAATGCTATTTGCCTTGCTCTCTGGCTTCAGTATATCCAGAACCACTGATCCCAAATAAGTACGCCATATCCCCTGCTAATGCAGGATAACTTATGCAAAGCAGTTTCTGATCAATGACTTAGAAACCATCAAAGCCAGAAGATACTCACGATAGCCCAAAATGTCTGCCAATTCTGAAGCCCTAACTTTACCACTGGCCAGTAGGCTCTCAAAATACAGTCTAATGACTATTTATTATCCAAGCGGATGCCCCAAAAATACCAGGCCAACTCTCCTTGCGGCAGCAAAGTTGTCATGTTCCCAAGCAACCAGCAGCAAATTCAGTATAAAACCGGGTGACCAAGAGGACAGAGGACACTTCCTCGTCTCTTCTGACTTTAGTGGACAGGGCTAAAGTCGGAGGTTGTTGAGGCCAACCAGGTTCCTTCTCCTTCTCCCTTGGCTATCAATCAAAAGCCAGGGATAGAGAAGTAAGTGATGATGCCCAGGCTGTGCACCTCTGAGTTAAAGGTTACTTGCTGTTCTACTGTTGAACAATACCACAAGAAGAATTTGCCTTTTCATTCATTTATTCAACAAGAAACATTAATAGATGTACTGGTGTACCGTGGAAAAAGTAAGAACATCCTTGGCCTCAGAAGCTGCTATTGCTCCAATTAGCAGAAATTACAACTATTGGGCATTTGCATAACTACTCATTGGTTTTCGATGTTGATTCTGTGAAAAATGTGATCATTCCTTTTAGTCTGTGGATTGCCTTGCATGAGCTAACTGTTTCTAATCGCTAGACCTGGGGCTGTCCCTAGAAGATAGGAAAATGTTCCAGCAGTGGTGGCCTGGGAAGAAACACCAAGGCCTAGTTGAAATCTGACCCTGCTATGAGTACTGTAAATTGTACTCTTCAGCTCAAGAGTGTACATTGCCTATCTTCAGGGGCCAGAAAACATCTGTTAATAGTCAGCAACTGCCAACAATAAAAGCAGGCAGAGCAAAGACAAATTAGGACAGAATGAGGCCCTAGGAAAGGTATCAGCTTTTGTCCCCCCCACCCCCATTCCTTTGACTGATAGATACTGATCCTGACTAGGATTACACTAGGCAGAGATAAACCATGCAATTTGTAATGTCTGTACTGGCATGGTCCCTATCCATCAGACACCTGTCTACAAGTAAAACCTCTCTTGTGAAGTGACAGAAAGGTGCAGAAATAACTATCCCTCAGGGTTGCTGCAGGAGCATGTAGGATGTTGCTGGATCTGAGGCAGAGTGATGACCACTAGCAGTATCATGAATGCTGCATTACTGTAGTAACATGGCTTGATGTATGCTTCTGTGCTTGTCATCTTACTACTGAATACCTTCAGTCTGGGAATATATGCTCTGTTGTGTGGAATGTCATGCTTACAACAAATATGGCAGCATAGGCCTGATAGGCTGGGGTAGGCACTAATATTTGTTTGAGCTCAGAGCTGTATTAGGAACAGAAGAACACATATAGGAGAGTAAAACGATGCATGGAGACTCCATTGTTCAAATTTCCCGTATCACCTTTTAATGCTAAATAACTTAGGGTTTGATTTACTAAAAATGGAGAGTGAAAATCTGGTGCAGCTCTGAATAGAAACCAATCATTCTCCAGGTCTTTTGTCAAAATGTAATTGAATAAGCTGAAGTTAGAAGCTGATTATCTACCATGCACAGCTGCACCAGATTTTGCACTCTTCAGCTTTAGTAAATCCCCCCTTTACTGTTACATACAGTTTTGACCCACTTTCTTTTACAAATATTCAAATTCAATATTCAAACCCCCAAATTTACAGAAAGAGTAGTAAAGAAACAGAATAATACAGCATTTCTATATGCAATATTTTGTATTTACAATGATAAAAAAAATAAACAAAACACATATATATCTATATACACTGAGCAAAATTATAAATGCAACACTTTTGTGTTTGCCCCTATTTATCATTAGCCTAACGCACAGATCTACAACTTTTTCTTTTTTTTTTTCATTAACTTTTTTCTATGTACACAAAAGGCCTTTCAAATATTGTTCACAAATCTGTCTAAATCTGTGTTAGTGAGCACTTCTCCTTTGCCAAAATAATCCACCCACCTCACAGGTGTGGCATATCAAGATGCTGAATAAACAGCATGATTATTGCACAGTTGTACCTTAGGCTGGCCACAATAAAAGGCCACTTTAAAATGTGCAGTTTTACTGTATGGGGTGGGGTGGGTGGCGGGTTCCAAAAACCAGTCAGTATCTGGTGTGACCACCATTTGCCTCACGCAGTGCAGCACATCTCCTTCACATAGATTAGATCAGGTTGTTGATTGTGGCCTGTGGAATGTTGGTCCATTCCTCTTCAATGGCTGTGCGAAGTTTCTGGATATTGGTAGGAACTGGAACAAGCTGTCGTATACGCCAATCCAGAGCATCAAAAACATGCTCAATGGGTGACATGTCCGGTGAGTATGCTGGCCATGCAAGAACTGGGATTTTTTCAGCTTCCAGGAATTGTGTACAGATCCTTGCAACATGGGACCGCACATTATCATGCTGCAACATGAGGTGTTGGCATCGTGTGGGTGAGCGGTAGGGATGAGCCAAACACCCCCAGGTTCGGTTCGCACCAGAACCCGCAAATGGACCTAAAGCCCGTGTAAATTTAAGAACCCTATTATATACAATGGACGCGAACGTTCGAAATCAAAAGTGCTCATTTTAAAGGCTAATATGCATGTTATTGTCATAAAAAGTGTTTGGGGACCTGGGTCCTGCCCCAGGGGACATGTATCGATGCAATTTTTTTTTTTAAAAACGTCCGTTTTTACAGGAGCAGTGATTTTAATAATGCTTAAAACGAAACAATAAAAGTGTAATATTCCTTTAAATTTCGTACCTGGGGGGTGTCTATAGTATGCCTGTGAAGGGGCGCATGTTTCCCATGCTTAGAACTGTCCCTGCACAAAGTGTCATTTTTGCAGGAAAAAAAGCTATTTAAAAACACTCGCGGCTAATGAATTGTCGGCTCCCGTAACACAGGGGAAAAAAAATGGCGTGGGTTCCCCTCAAAATCCATACCAGACCCTTATCCGAGCACGCAACCTGGCAGGCCGCAGGAAAAGAGGGGGGGACGAGAGCGCCCCCCTCCCTCCTGAACCGTACCAGGCCACATGGCCGGGGTTCCCCTTAAAATCCATCCCAGACCTCAAGGGTCTGGGATGGATTTTGAGGGGGACCCCACAAAATTTTTTTTTTGCTGGGGTTCCCCTTAATATCCATAGCAGACCTGAAGGGCCTGGTAATTGAATTTTTTATCAATGACTTTCAATGAATGACTGTTCTCTGTGTTACGGGAGCCATCAATTCATTAGCCGCGAGAGATTTTAAATAGCTTTTTTTCCTGCAAAAATGACACTTTGTGCAGGGACAGTTCTAAGCACAGGAAACATGCGCCCCTTCACAGACATACTATAGACACCCCCCAGATGTGATACTGCAATGCTGTACTAACAGCACGCACACACTAATCCCCAGAATCACAGCAGATAATGTCAGCAGTCAGCACACTGACACTGGAACACAATATACGAGGCCGCATCGGCCTTTTATAATGTGGGGCGTGTACTAAACCCCCTGAGGTATAATTGGCCACAGGCATCCTGCCTGTGGCCAATTATTGCTCTCCTCGCCGCTGGCTCTATGATTGGCCAAGCATGCGGGTCACAGTGCATGCTTGGCCAATCATCAGCCAGCAATGCACTGCGACTGGCGCAGTGCATTGCGGGCCGCTCGCATCACACGAATTTGATGCGAGCAGCCCAAATAGTTCTGGGCTCGCCGAGCGGGCGAACGCCTGATGTTCGATTCGAACATGGGTTCGAATCGAACACCGGGCCCATCCCTAGTGAGCGGTTTGCTGATGTCAACATTATGGATCATGTAGCCCATGGTGGCGGTGGGGTTATGAAATGGGCAGGCGTATGCTATGGGCAACGAACACAAGTGAATTTTATTGATGGCATTTTGAATGCACAGAGATACCGTGACGAGATCCTGAGGCCAATTGTTGTGTCATTCATCCACGACTATCACCATGTTGCAGCATAATAATGCACAGCCCCATATTGCAAGGATCTGTACACAATTCCTGGGAGCTGAAAACATCCCAGTTCCTGCATGGCCAGCATACTCACCGGACATGTCACCCATTGAGCATGTTTGGGATGCTCTGGAACGGCGTATACGACAGCATGTTCCAGTTCCTGCCAATATCCAGCAACTTCGCACAGCCATTGAAGAGGAATGGACCAACATTCCACAGTCCACAATCAACAACCTGATCAACTCTATGCAAAGTAAATGTGCTGCACTGCGTGAGGCAAATGGTGGTCACACCAGATACAGATAGTTTTTCAAACCCCCCATACAGTAAAACTGCACATTTTAGAGTGGCCTTTTATTGTGGCCAGCCTAAGGCACACCTGTGCAATTATCATACTGTCTAATCAGCATCTTGATATGCCACACCTGTGAGGTGGATGGATTATCTCATTAAGGCCCGGTTCACACTGCTGCGGTGTGGGAGATCGCATATGATTCGCACCGCACTGCAGTTCAAATCATATGCGATCTCTGTGCGATGCAAATTCAGCCATACAGATAGTATGGCTGAATTCGCATCGCATTCGTCCCAAAATCGGACAGGACCCTTTCGGTCGGCAGCAGAATCGGATCGCATGGTGTTCTCACCATGCGATCCGATTCCTGTCCGAGATTGCAGATCGCACTGCGATATGCGAGCTACTATGGGGGTGTCATTAACATTTCATTGACACTCCCAGCAGCTCGCATAGGGCAGTGTGAACTGCCGGCAGGAGACATGCGGTGCGGGAACCCGCAGTAGATTTGCAGCGTTCCCGCACCGCAGCAGTGTGAACCCAGCCTAAAGGAGAAGTGCTCAATAACACAGATTTAGACAGATTTGTGAACAATATTTGAGAAAATAGTAGGCCATTTGTGTACATAAAAAAGTCATAGATCTTTGCCTTCAGCTCATGATAAATAGGGGCAAACACAGGAGTGTTGCGTTTATAATTTTGCTTCGTATATATATATATATATATATATATATAAACTCCCTGTCTTCCACCAATATCCATTAAAGTATAACGAAGGGACACTTTTATACAGAGTTTTAACACAGGTGGATAAGGATGAGCTCAGGCATGTTCACATTGTCCACGTGCAGAGCACGCCAGGAAGTCGGTGCAGTGCTAATCACAGGCAGTAAGACATTGTCCCGATGTGCGGCTGCAGAGATCGGGCAATGTCGGGAAATGTCTCACTGCCTGTGATTAGCGCAGCGCTGCGCCGACTTCCTGGCAGGCTCTGCACGTGGACCATGCGAACACGCCTGAGCTCATCCCTACAGGTGGATGTTATCTCACAGGTGTGTCCCGTGCTTCCAAAATAGCAAGCACATGGAGAGAATTAACCCCACGTTCAGTTTATGCTTGTTTTCTACCTATTACCACCAAAATGGTTCTGACACAAAAGTCATTATTAGACTGCAACATTGTGTCAGAAAGAGATATACAGGCAGTAAATGCCTAAATAAGCCATGATGTCCTAATTATGCATCAGTAATAAATATAACAAATTTTCCATTAACCGCTTCCCGACCGGCCACACACATATACGTCAGCAGAATGGCACGGACAGGCATAAGGGCATACAGGTACGTCCCTTTGACTATACCGCCGTGCCATCGTGCGTGCCGGTCGGGACCTCTGTGAGTCCGGTCGGGACCTCTGAGAGTCCGGTCGCCATGGGGATACCCGCGATCGTCTCACGGGGAGAACGAACGGGAAGTAAACAGCATCTCCCCGTTCTGCCTAGCAACAAGTGACACTGATCTCTGCTCCCTGTGATTGGAGCAGAGATCAGTGACTGTCACACACAGCCACGCCCCCCACAGTTAGCAACACGCCCCTAGGACACCACACTTAAGCCCTACACTGCCACCCCTGGTTAACCCCTTCACTGCCAGTGTAATTTACACAGGAATCAGTGCATTTTTATAGCACTGATTGCTGTATAAATGACGATGGTCCCAAAAAATGTGTCAAAAATGTCCGAATTGTCCACCATAAAGTCGCAGTAACAATAAAAATTGCTGATCGCCGCCATTACTAGTAAAAAAAAAAAATATTAATAAAAATGCTATAAAACGAACCCCTATTTTGTAAACGCTATAACTTTTGCGCAAACCAATCAATAATCGCTTATTACGATTTTTTTTTATCAAAAATATGTAGAGGAATACGTATCAGTCTAAACTGAGGAAAAAAATAAATTTTTATGTTTTTTTGGGGGATATTTATTATAGCAAAAAGTAAAAGATAATGCATTTTTTTCAAAATTTTTTGTTTATAGCGCAAAAAAAAAAAAAACAGGGGTGATAAAATACCACCAAAAGAAAACTCTGTTTGTGGGAAAAAAAGGACGTCAATTTTGTTTGGGAGCCACGTCGCACGTCTGCGCAATTGTCAGTTAAAGGGACGCAGTGCCGAATCGCAAAAAGTGCTCTGGTCTTAAGCCAGCAAAATGCTCTGGTCTGAAAGTGGTTAATAAATGCATAAAGATGCAAGCAACATATAATCCACAACTTTCAATCGTGATTTTGTGATATTTTTTGACATGTTTTTTGTTCTATTATAAGAAGTCAACTGTTATGGGTCAGGAGAATAGCTAGTAATGAAATAGTGAGGAATAAAAGAATGAAGGAAATGTGCTCTAAATTTCAGGAACGAGGATATCCCAACTATATTATCTCACAAGAAAGAAAGAAGATAGAACAGGAGGAGATGGGCATAGCTTCAGTGAGACATAGACCACAAATGAGACGACTACCTTTCTAATGCAATTTCATAGTTACAGCGAGCAAGTTTTTAGAGTCATCAAAAAGCATTGGCCCCTTTTTAAAACGTTCCTATCCACAGATTGAGGTCTTCCAACAAACACCATTTAAAGCCTTTAGAAGGAATAAAACGTTGCAAGATGCACTGGTGAGATCAGACTATAGACCAAGAGAACATATATCTAAAACTACATTTCTTGGTAAGAAAAGGAAAGGGTGCTTTCCCTGCTTGATTTGCATTCAGTGTAAACTTATTTTAAAAGGTGACCATTATGTCCATCCCCAAAATGGTGATAAGGTTGCGATAAAAGGATTTTTTACATGCCAATCCTCCTATGTGATCTATATTCTGACCTGTCCATGTGCAAATTATTGTATGTCGGTGAGACTACTCAGGAGATAAAAGATCGAATCACACAGCATCGCAGTACCATAAGATTGAAACAACCAGGGTTGCCAGTTTCAAGACATTTTTTAGAGAAAGGACACCAGGACTCAGACCTAAGGTTTATGGTGCTTGAGGAGGTTCCCCGTGACAGGAGAGGGGGTTATAGAATTTTGAGACTTAGGCAGCGAGAGGTTTGGTGGATCAATAGGTTACGATCCCTCCATCCAGATGGAATCAATAGGGACTACGATTTGTACCTATTTTTATGATGACTTGGTTAACGATTTTATTGCATTTTCTATTTTCAGATAGAATTGCATCTATTTATTACTGATGCATAATTAGGACATCATGAGTTGAAATGTTGTATCCATCTCTTTCTCATCTATTTGGCTTATTTAGGCATTTACTGCCTGTATATCTCTTTCTGACACAATGTTGCAGTCTAAACCCTCATACACACGATCGGACTTTGTACAAACCTTCCCGTGGATTTTTGTACAAAGGGCGTCGGCCGTGAACTTGTATTGCATACACACGGCAGGACTTTTTCAGCCAACTTTCACCAAATCACGTGATTTTTCTGCTCTTTACCGCCACCTTTGGTCAACTTCTGTATTGTTGTCTCATCTTTTGCATTGGTTCTGAGCATGCGTGTTTGTACTTTGTACAAAAGTCCTATTGTTTTCTGTACACACGATCGGACTTTTGTTGCCGGAAAGTTTGTCCGTTCGCACAGCCAACAAAAGTCAGATGAAAACCGAAAAAGTTTGTCCGATGGAGCGTACACATGGTCGGATGTTGCCTCAAAACAGCTAATTTGCATGTTTGTTGTCAAAAAGTCTGATCGTGTGTATGGGCCTTAATAATGACTTTTGTGACAGAACCGTTTTGGTGGTAATAGGTAGGAAACAAGCATAAACTGAACATGGGGTTAATTCTCTCCATGTGCTTGCTATTTTGGAAGCATGGGATACACCGGTGAGATAACATCCACCTGTGTTAAAACTCTGTATAAAAGAGGGAGGTGTTTGTAGAATGCTCACACAAAGCCATATGGCCTGAGGAAGAGCAGGGATGCTCGCAACTGTATACAGTAGCTGCTATTGATGTATATGATCTGACAACTTTGATGATCTGAAGATTCAGTAAAGTTTTATTTGCATTGGAGAACTTGTCCCTTTGTTATACTATATATATATATATATATATATATATATATATATATATATATATATATATATATATTAGATAGATACAGTAGATTATTTAAAATTTTCACATTTTAGTACTGACCAACATTAATAAAGCAACTACTACACGCTCACTTTATTAAAATAATCTTTTCATAACTGTAACAAATCTATACAAAGTTATGTTTATGAAGCCCATTTACTTAAAGACAGCAGAGATTAGAATTTTTGTTTTGTGCGTGATCATCCTCTCCTCTCAAATTTAAGCTGAATCAGAACACATAGAGGCCAATTTACTAAATGAACTGAGAATCTTAACTCAAAAAAAATTGTGGAACCATTCACTTCAATTATCTAATCATGTGAAAAGCAAATTTCTGGTTATTTATGTCATCTGCCCATGTTTAGATACTTAGATAACATGAGATGTAATTTGTTTTTCGCATTGGTGAAAGTGAACATTCACACAATTTGTTGAGTGCTCCTTTAGAAAATCAGCCTCAGATAGTTTACATAAACTTTCATATTCTTGTATATTTTTCATATTCTTGTATATTTTATTCAAGCAAAGCTTTTCTGTTATTTTCTAAAATATATAAATGAATACAAAATATGTCCCTATAGTTTCCTTTGTCTCCCTGCAAAGTTAATTTGCATTCTTCATATTTTAATATACTGTACAGCTAAATAGTGAATACTGGCAATTTCATTCTGCTCAACCACTTCTTTCTACCATAAAAAGGACATCAAATATACCCTGGGAAGTATATATACAGTATGTATTTTGCAGACTTCACAGAAATTAATATTTTTAACAACTGACCATGAAAATAAAAAAAATATATAGAACAGAAGGAGAAATCTGTTTTGTGTTATCTAAAATTAATTTGCTCTGGAATTTTATGGGAGAGAATCAGGAGCTGCTGATTATATTATGACTCATAAACTATTGCCCTGTGCAAAACTTAATTAAAACCAACAGATCTTGTAGTCATGTGTGCCGAGCTAAACGCTGCTTCGTATTTGGAAATGAATAATACCTTCAGTGCCAAATGCTACAAAGAGGAAAAGGTATAGTACAGCTGTTGTTTTAATAGACTGACAGCATGTGGATCTGGTGTAGCCCGCAACTGAATTCGTAATCTCAGTATGGATAACATCCATTAGAAACTTGGTGCTGGCATGACTAGATGCAGATATTCAGTATAATCCGAAATAATAATCTTTGCATAGCGCCCCTGCATTTTCCATTTATTGACTGCACAGTAAATTTCATTGAAAGTTAAGCTCTAGGCAAACAACCGAAATCCATACATGTGAACTCATTCAGTTCAGTTAGGCTTGTGATCATGCACCTGTGCCACAATGCACAACCAGGAAGATGACTCCACTATGTCCTGGTTCATCTTCATAGCCTAGAGCAGAATGGCAGAGGCAGCACCCAGCCACCCACCCATATTACTGTCTGTCGGTAACACATTTTCATAAATTAAAACTCAGCCATAACTTTTGTCTTGCACAGTTGTACATGCTCCTCTCCAGTATTAATATTGATATTCTGGGACATTGAAGAGAACCACAGATATTGATAGAGCCTGCCACCTGATCAAGGATGCTGCAGACCAGCTGTGTTTCACCTAGTATAGCCACCTGCTAACACAAGAAGTTAGTGAGAGGCCGCTGGCCAAATCCACATTACATTTTGACAAAGGAGGGACAGTGCTACCTACGAGTATCAGAACCAGTACCATTATCAGTACTTAAAGGATCAAGAGCCTATCCAGACTCTATTGCAAGACTTGTTCGGAGTGGCCCTCCCCCTAGACCCGGTACATTTTCTTCTAGGCCTGCCATTTCCCGACATCTCCAAACATTCCCAGAAACTAGCCTCCTTCATACTCCTTGCAGCAAAAAGGGCTATACCCTCCAAATGGTTATCCACCACGCCACCAGATCTCCCGCAGACCCTGAAAATACTGGAACAAATCCATAGAATGGAACGCCTCACCGCAGTAGTTAATGACATGCTCCCTCAATTCTCAAAAATCTGGGACTTATGGGACCACTCAGACTGCAATCCAAATGCCATCCCCTTAATCCCCTAAACATGCAATCTTTCCCTACCTTATATACGCCTTTTAAGCTGTTAGCTTGGAATCGTTGACCAACCTACCCAAGGTCTTCATAGTATCCCCCAAAACCCCTCTCCCCCTGTCCATGCACTTTAATGATAATACGACAGAGTGCCCCCTCCCTCAGTTATGGGCACCCTGAAAAATTTGCCTCTACTACACCCAGTGAATTATTTTATTTATTTTTTTTTCTCCCCTTACTTTCCCTTCCTCTTTCCTAACCCCCTTATTATTATTCGACCCAACTCTTTTGCACTTTAAAATTTGAAGATGTCTACTGGTAACACTGCAAGCATACCTAGATTGCTTCGAAGTTTGTAACATGCAAGATTTAATGTAATGTACGTTATTTTACAACCACTTCTACTCGCATCCATGTTGTTATTACCCCTCTGTTCTCACTGTTATACATGTATTTTTTGATCTTTACTCTAAATAAAAATACAATTTAAAAAAAAAAAAAAAAAAGGATCAAGAGCCAGTGCCATCATAAGCCCTTAAAGTGACATTATCCTGAGAGCTCCAACGTTATCGTTTTGCCCCAACGAGCTGGCCAGCATAAAAGAGTATATTACAGACTGCTGAACTGTTAAGGTGATATAGCTCTCCTCAATTAAAATCACCCAGTATAGGTTTTAAAATGAGTTGATTTCTACACCCCTTTGATCGATTGATTGGTATTTACAGTTTTTCTTTTTACTGTTCCCCTATTTGCAATATACATTTCTTGAATAGTTTAAATGTTTGCTGTGTGATTACTGTTGTTTTATTTTTTTGCTACCAGGGTACTGCATATACATCTGCAATAATTATTCCCCACCCAGCCAGGTGTTCCAGAGTATGTGGTGCTATTTTCAGAGTTGTAGCCACAGGAACAGGGGACCCGATATATCCAGTGGCTTGCACCAATGAAGGTATGGGAATTACACAGGTTCTGAGCCACCAAGTGAGTTTAATTACCACCTTAATCAGCCACAGAACCTGTGTAATTAAATAGGGGGGGGGGGGGGACGACAGACAACATGGTGGAGTAAACTAGACCGTGGTCTTTATTATTGGTATAAAATAAACATGAAAGTATTCATAGAATAGATAAATGAAATCACAAACAAACTGTTAATCAACCAACTTCCAGTAACAACCCAGCCACTACGACTCAGGTTGATGAACTTATAACCAACTTTTAAATAACCACCTTTAGAGTAAAGGATGGCAATGAAACCACATAATATTATAGGCCGTGACAAGGGAGGGGCCATAGCTCCTCAGGTGGATGTGCTGAGGAAACTGGCAGCCACTATGCCTGATGCACTGCCTTACATAGCCTTTTGCCCAATCTAGAAGCTTCCAGGGGGTCAGGTTACTCTACCTTCTGGAAGATTCCCAAAGGTCAGCTGACCTCCAGCGGTCAGCTGACCTGAGACCCCAGATATGTTAAACCTTAATTGGTTACTTAACCTTCACCTGGTGGGGGAACTTGAAACTCTCGTTCTGGCACAGTGCCATGCGCTGGGTGGCCTTAAAACAGCCCCCCTTTGCTTTCATTTTGAAAGGTACATAATTCCTCCCAAGAGCCAGTCCACTGCTGGCATCCTGGCTGAGCCCTCTTAAGTGGAGTTCTGAGTCAGGGTGCTGTGACGTTTTTAATAAGCTATGTACAGCATTCTCCCCACCACTCCCACCAGTCATGCTCTGCCTACATTACAAATAGAAGGACAGAGACCCAGAAATGATGCCACTGGATCTTAAATAAGGTATATAATGAAAACAGAAATGTTTTATATTAAGAAACCAGGGAAAGCAAAATATAAGCTGAATAAACATCAGCTTTAAACGATTTCAGAACACCCCCAATTGCCTGGGTCTCCCAGTTGTGTTAACTTTGTTGCTGTTCCCACACAGTTTGTGCATTTTTGTGCTGTAGTAGTAGTAGTAGTAGTAGTATAAGTACATACCTCCCAACATTTTGAAATTGGAGTGAGGGACACCTATTAGAAAAAGTATATAGGCAAAGAAAACACCCCCTTCCACGCCCTCTTGGGTGAAAAGTTTAGCACTGGGAAACACTTTTTGAAAAATAAAAAGTGTATTTTATATACAACTACATAGATCAGACCAAAAATGAGGGACAAATGAGAAGGAAAGAGGGACAGCGGGACTTTGTTCCAAACCAAAGACAGTCCCTGGAAATCAGGGACAGTTGGGGGCAGTAAGTAGTAGTAGCAGTAGAAGAGTATATCGCTAAATGTTCTTTTGGTTCACTTTTTCCTGGCTCTGTACATTTAAGTTGCTATCAGATTAGGGTGGTAGTTTACTCTATTCTTCCAGCTATCACTCTCAGGCTGGTCAGAGACAAGTCATTCTTTTTGTTCAACCAGCGACTTGAACAAAAGAAAATGGCACGATTCCACAATCCACACACTCAGTGTGGCTGGCGGAATCCCTTCCACTGAATTGTTGTAATTTGACTAATAATTAACTATACACAATATATGCAACATGGAGAACAGAGAGAAGCAGGGAACACTGGAGGTGCAAGGAGCAGATTTGAAAGGGGAAACCAAAACTGGGGCCAGGAATAAAAGAGAGCAGGTACAAAAGATAGCAGCATACAGGATACAAGGTACATGGCAGGAGCAAGATTAGGATTACTGGCAGCAGCAAAATCAAGCAAGCAAAAGCTAAACACTTGAGCTGCATTTACACATGATCGTGCTGCAATCGCAACGTGCGACACTTGTCGTTGAAAAAAAGGAACACAACCTTCTTTTAGGTGGCAGCGTTGCATGTTGTGAATTGCCGCATGACAATTGCAGCAAAATCATGACACGATTGGGGTGCCATTAGAAGTAATTGCATTGCAAACGTATCCCGCGTTTTGCAACCATTTGAAATCGCGGAATGTCCATGACCGTTGGGTCTTCCGGACACGGCGCATCACGGAATGGGGTAAAGGGCCAATGACAGTGGCCCTTTACCACGTGATCGCTCTGTCCAATGAGGGAGCGATCACTTATCAACAAACCGGAGCTTGTCCAGTGCAGCTCCTCCCCTCTCCTCGCACCGATCGGTACAGTGTGCGAGGAGAGGAGGTAGCTGGGGGCAGCAGAGCTGTGGGCTGTCTCTGGAGTGCCCACAGTGCTGATCTGTGCCCATTCCTGCTCCATCCATTCATCCATCCCTGGCTCATCCATGCTCCATATGTGCTCACCCATGCTCCATGTGTGCCCATCCATGCGCTATATGTGCCCATCCATGCTCCATATGTGACCATCCAAGCTCCATATGTGTCCATCCATACTCCATATGTGCCCATTCATGCACCATATGTGCCCACCAATGTTCCATATGTGCTCATCCATGCTAAATATGTGCTTATCCATGCTCCATATGTGCCCACCCATGCTCCATATGTGCTCATCCATGCTCCATATGTGCCCATCCATGCTCCATATGTGCCCATCCATGCTCCATATGTGCCCATCCATGCTCCATACTGTATGTGCTCATCCATGCTCCATATGTGATAATCTATACTCCATCCATCCCTTGCTCATCCATGCTCCATACATCCCTGGGTCATCCATGCTCCATCTATCCCTTCAGGTCTGATATGGATTTTAAGGGGAACCCTGCGCCAAAATTAAAAAAATGGCATAGGGGTCCGCCCCAAAATCTATACCAGACCCTTATCTGAGCACGCAACCTGGCAGGCTGCAGGAAAAGAGGGGGGACGGTAGAGTGCCCCCCCTTCCTGAACCGTTCCAGGCCACATGCCCTCAATATGGGAAGGATGTTTTGGGGTTCCTCCAAAACATCTTGTCCCCATGTTGATGGGGACAAGGGCCTCGTCCCTACAACCCTTGCACGGTGGTTGTGGGGGTCTATGGGCAGGGGGCTTATCAGAATCTGGAAGCCCCCTTTAACAAGGGGACACACAGATCCCGGCTCCCCCTATGTGAATGGGTATGGGATACATTGTACCCCTACCTTTTCACTCAAAAAAGTGTCAAAAATAGTAAAAATGACAGGAGACACTTTGGGACAAGTCCTCTATTAAAAAATAAAAAAATTAAAATGTCCCGTGATGTAAATCCATCTTTGACAGCGACCGACGGACCAATAAAAATAAAAAAACCTGCAACATCTCTGCCTCCATGGGAGGCTCCCGCTGACTGACACTTCTTCCCGATGACCATTGTTATATAGCTGAGGACAGGGCCACCCGCTGACATAAATGTCACCTGTTTATGTCACCGGGTGGGTGGCCCCGCCTTCCTCTGACATCACGTGGTGTCAGAGGGGGCGGGGTTACCTGTTTACGCCACTGGGTGGCCCCGCCCTCAGCTATATAACGGATGCCATCGCAAAGAAGCGGCAGTCGGCGGGAGCCTCCCATGGAGGCGTAGTTGTTGCTGTTTTTTTTTTTTTTGGTCCGTCGGGCACTGTCAACGAAGATGAATTTGGCACAGACTGTGTAAAAGTCTCACACATGTGGTATCACCATACTCAGGAGGAGTAGTAGAATGTGTTTTGGGGGGTTATTTGTGGTATGCATATGTTGTGTGTTAGAAATAACCTGTTAATATGACAATTCTGTGGGAAAAAAAAAAATCTTCATTTTGCAAAGAATTGTAGGAAAAAATTACAGCTTCAAAAAACTCACCATGCCTCTTACTAAATAAATTGGATTTTATTATTTCCAAAAAGGGGTAATTTGGGGGGGGGGGGGGGGGTATTTGTACTTCCCTGGCTTGTTAGTGTCTCAAGAAATGAGATAGGCTGTCAGTATATCAGGGGAAATACATTTTCAGTGATTGGCACCATAGCTCTATAACTTTCACACGGACCAAATAATGTACACTGATTTGGGTTATTTTTACCAGAAATGTAGCAGTATACATTTTGGCCAAAATTTATGAAGAAAAATTAATAATCTGCAAAATTTTATAACCGAAACAAAGAAAATGCATTTTTTTTACAAGATTTTCGGTAGCATTCATATGGGTAGCATGTTGCCTGAATGAGAAATTGTCATTCAAAATGTGACAGCACTGAAAGCTGAAAATTGGTCTGGTTAGGAAGGGGGTTTAAGTGCCCCGTGGGCATGTTACCCCAACATTTCATATTCCTGATATGTGTACTTGCATGAAAAAGTATCATGTTCTCTTTGTATCACTTTCTTTATGTGATATCCCTGGTGTTCCTGCCAGTCCCTCTGCTTTGATATATATAAAAAACTGACCAGGAAGCAGGAGAGCACACATTGGTCAGTTCTCTAGCTGTGCTGGGAACTCAGCCTGCTCTCCTCAAATGATCAGACCCCCCCCCCCCCCCCAGCTCTTATGTATATAAAAACAGAGGAACTGTGATCAAAAAAAGGTATTGATAACGCTTTTTAATATCTATACACAAATGTTTTGCTTTTAATTTCTGTTTTAATAGATTGTTTTGCTTTTAATTTCTGTTTTAATGGATTGTTTTTACCAGGTGATTGTTTAAAATCACTTTAGGCATGTAGAAAATGTTAAACATTTGACAAGAAGCAGAAAAAAAATTATCACATATAGGGAGAGCTCAAATGAACTTGATTCTGCAAACCCTGTAGCTGTACAGTAGGGATGGGCCCAGTGTTCGATTCGAACCCATGTTCGAATCGAACATCGGGCGTTCGCCCGCTTGGCGAGCCCAGAACTATCTGGGCCGCTCGCATCAAATTCGTGTGATGCGAGCGGCCCTCAATCCACTGCGCCAGTCGCAGTGCATTGCTGGCTGATGATTGGCCAAGCATGCACTGTGGCCCGCATGCTTGGCCAATCAAAGAGCCAGCAGCGAGGAGAGCAATATGTATATTGCAGGCAGGATGCCTGTGGCCAATTATAGCTCAGGGGGTTTAGTACACGCCCAAAAGTATAAAAGGCCGCCGCGCCGGTGGCCTTGTATATTGTGTTGTGTTCCAGCGTGTCAGTGTTATGTGCTGCTGACTGCTGACATTATCTGCTGTGATTCTGGGGATTAGTGTGTGCGTGCTGTTAGTACAGCATTGCAGTATCACATCTGGGGGTGTCTATAGTATGCCTGTGAAGGGGCGCATGTTTCCTGTGCTTAGAACTGTCCCTGCACAAAGTGTCATTTTTGCAGGAAAAAAAACTATTTAAAATCACTCGCGGCTAATGAATTGACGGCTCACGTAACACAGAGAACAGTCATTAATTGAAAGCCATTGATAAAAAATAAAAAAAATTTTAAAAAAAAGCGCGGGGAAAGGGTTATTGAATTTGGGGGGACCCCCACGCTTTTTTTTTTTTTTTTATCAATGACTTTTTATTTATCAATGACTTTCAATGAATGACTGTTCTCTGTGTTACGGGAGCCGTCAATTCATTAGCCGCAAGTGATTTTAAATAGCTTTTTTTCCTGCAAAAATTACACTTTGTGCAGGGACAGTTCTAAGCACAGGAAACATGCGCCCCTTCACAGGCATACTATAGACAACCCCCAGGTACGAAATTCAAAGGAATATTACACTTTTATTGTTTCACTTTAAGCATTATTAAAATCAATGCTCCTGAAAAAACGGCAGTTTTTAGAAAAAAAATTTGCATTGATACATGTCCCTTGGGGCAGGACCCAGGTCCCCAAACACTTTCTTATGACAATAACATGCACATTAGCCTTTAAAATTAGCACTTTTGATTTCGAACGTTCGCATCCATTGTAACTAATAGGGTTCTTATGTTCGCACAGACTTTAGGTCCGTTCGCGGGTTCTGGTGCGAACCAAACCCGGGGGTGTTCGGCTCATCCCTACTGTACAGAGATAAAATTGCTCAGAGACTGTCCAATTGAGTTTAGGTGTACAAGAAGGTAAAAGAATTAAAGGAAAAAGGAGGGTAGGAAGGGAGATAAGATAATGCGAAAGAGAGAACCAAAATATGAGAAAAAATATATAACCACCAAAACACCTCCATGTGTCCCGCAATATTGTCCAGAGAATATGGGTCCACTCTCCGCTTTAGTTGCCTTGTTGTGTCGGGTAGAAGAGATAATTATCTGGTATTTGGTACACTGTGTGACAACTGATTGGAGGAAATTCACACCGCCTTCCCCCTCCACATAGGCAGCGGAATGTAGAAACTTGCAGAGCTGTGCTGTGACAAGACAATCTCTCTGCTTATTTCCCTCTAATCACCCTCCCTGACACAAATTTTCAGCTGCTTTTATCGCCTGTGTCAAGAACTTGTCAGGAGTTATCATGCTGATAACAGAGGAACAAAGTAGCAGAAAGACACGGGACTTGGAGCTTTGGAAAGAATGAAGTAAACACTACAGATAAATGTGGCCAGGTCAAATTTCATGAATGGAGTTTACATCCACTTTAAAAAGATTACCGTATTTATCGGCGTAACAGGCACTTTTTCCCCCTGATAGGCACTGGTGAGGAAGCTGCAGAGCACTGAAACTTCCCTCTTAAAGTTAAGGTGCGTGTTATACGCCGATAAATAAGGTAGATTATGTTAAGAAAGCCTGGAGAGCTCCAGGGATAGAGTAGTTAGCTGGGAAATAAAGGTTAGATGTTAATCCCTGTGCTGCTGTGCCTTTCTTCCCTGGCTACTTCTATTTTAAACAGTGGTCCCCAGTACCGTACTGACTATGTTGGAAGCTCCCCTGCTTCTTGTCCTTTATCTAGGCATACTTTATGTGGGGATCAATCAAACAGTTGTGCCAGTTGACACCGTTAGCTGCCACAGAGAGTTTACCAGAGAGCCCCATTTAAATTTTCTAATGGGGCCACCTGATCTGCAGTTACAACCCTGGGTATCAGCTAAAATGCTTTATTTTTCTATAATAAGGCATCATGGTAGCTTTGTGGTTGTCCTTAAAGCGATTCGTATATTGATCGCTTCCGGACCGCCCCACATACATATACTGCAGCAGGGCAGCCCTTTAGTGCAAAATCACATACCTGTACACGATCTTCTTTTCCAGGTCTGGGGTGCACATGCGCGCTGCCAGCGACCAGCTCCCGCTGTGATTGGACACAGCGGGTGCCAATCAGCGGGTCCAGCGGTCGTTCCAGAGAGATGTAGAACGACGGTCTGCCTATGTAAACAAGGCAGATCACCATTCTGTCAGAGGGGAAGATGGGGATCTTGTGTTTCTGCTAAGCAGGAACAAGGATATCTGTCTTCCCCTGGTCAAAGCCCCCCCCCCCACAGTTAGAAAGCACTCCGAGGGAACACATGTAACCCTTTGATCGCCCCTGATGTTAACCCCTTCCCTGCCAGTGTCATTAGTACAGGGACAGTGCATATTTTTTAGCACTGATCGCTGTATTAGTGTTACTGGTCCCCAAAAAAGTGTCAAAAATGTCACTTAGTGTCCGATTTGTCCACTACAATGGCACAGTCCAGCTATAAAGTCGCTGATTGCCGCCATTACTAGTAATAAAAATAAATAAAAATTCCATAAAAATAACTTTTGCGCAAACCAGTCAATATACACAAATTTTTTTTACCAAAAATATGTAGCAGAATACATATTGGCCTAAATTGATAAAGAAATTCGATTTTTAAAACATTTTTATTGGATGTGTTTTATAGCAGAAAGTAAAAAATATATTATTTTTTTTTCAAAATGTACAGGTTTCTTTGTTTATAGCGCAAAAAAATAAAAAACCGTGGAGGTGATCAAATACCACCAAAAGAAAGCTCTATTTGTGGGGAAAAAAGGACATCAATTTTATTTGCGCACGACCACGCAATTGTCAGTTAAAGTAAGGCAGTGCCGTATTGCAAAAAATGGCCTGGTCATGAAGGGGAGTAAACCTTCCAGAGCTGAAATGGTTAATTCAGTTTACTCCACAGCCCAATCTGCGTGAATTTTATATGTTCTGTTGATGTCTGCATTTCTTAAAAGTTCTCCAGTTTTTCTCCACAACTTAAGCACATACTTGCAGGTTAGTTGACTTTTACTTTGACTGACCCAAGGTTGTGCATGATGTATTAGACTGTTAAGAATTCTCAGTAAAACATAGTACAAAACATTACATAAAATAAAGTTTAGTTACGTCGGACATTGTCAAACCTTTTCAAAACGTTCTGGTTACATTTAATCTAAAAGAGAGCCTACTATATATGATTATTGTGTGTACGTTAGTGTCTATACATAAGAATGATTAAAGAGGAAGTAAAGCCTCTTAAAAAAAAAAAAAAAAAAAAGGCACCCTGCAAGGCAAAGGCATAATGAGCTAGTATGCATAGCATACTAGCTCATTATGAATGACTTACCTGAAAACGAAGCCCCCGAAGCGGTCCTCATCCACGATCTTCTGCGCTGCCATCCAGCACCGGAGTGCAATCCAGGTCTCGGCGCTCCAGCGCTGTGATTCGCTGGAGCGGCGATGACGTCACTCCCGCGCATGCGCAGGAAAGCGGCATATCGCCGTGAACCCGGCATGCGCAGTGCGCCTGCGCGCCGCTGTCTACGGCGCATGCGCCGTAGACAGCGATGCCTTTTCTTTTCTAAATATCTCCTAAACCATGTAGGTTTAGGAGATATTTATTGGACCTACAGGTAAGCCTTAATCTAGGCTTACCTGTAGGTCAAAGTGGTTTGTAAGGGTTTACAACCACTTTAAGAGTGGTTGTAATTTTTTTATTTTATTACTAAAATAAAAAAAAGATGTTATACTTACCTGTCAGTGATGCACAGATTGACACCAAACCTCCTCTTCTGGTGTTCCCTGCTAGCACTTTTGGCTTCTCTTTTTCTCCATGTGCCACCATAGAAAGTCACTTCCTATGGTGGAACACGTGCAGGCTTGTTCCCGAGCCAGGCTGTGTGCATTCATTGACACACATAGTTTGGCTAGACCCTGCCCCCTACTCTTTAATCACTGGATTTGACTGACAACCAATGGCTCTTGCTTCTCTCAACCAAGCCTGGGAGCGTAGAGAAAGGGGAGAAAAGACATGAAAATGAGCACAGTGCTGGATCGATACAGGACTCAGGTAAGTATTTAGGTATGGAGGGGGTGGGGAACAGCTACTAAAAGTTTTTTTTTTTTTTTTTTTTTTTAACTGTTTGGCCTTAGAACCACTTTAACATGTTTTCTTTGGTTTTCTACTGAATGCCTGTTTTCCCTGCAGTCTAACATCACAAATGACATGACAAGTTGCAACACCATTTAATTTACTCTGTTACTATAGAAATCACAGACGTATACTATAAAACATAAAGAAAAGCATCTCTTTGAGAGGAGCGAAATACATTCAAGTGGTTTATAAAAAACAGAATTACTTACAACTTGAGCAAGGTAAGCCACAATAAAGGCACTATACATTCAACATGAAAATAATTGTTCTTTTATGTTAGCATTTCTTTTACATGTTTGAAGGCCAAGCTCATGTGTGTCTTCCACAGCACCGCAGAGCTCACCAGATAACAAAAATCAAACTAACACAGCAGCTATGTACATCATACTTCACATGATGCATAAATATACAGGAAGTTATAACATCTATACATATTGCATCACTGTTCATTTTTGTTTCATATGTTACCCAAAGGACACAGAGGATCGGAAGTCAACTACTATGTCCTAGCGTCAATTACATCTTGGTTCTTCACTCTCTTATGTACTTGGGTGGGAAGATCGCCATGTCTGATTTCCAGATTCTAATAAACTGGTCCGATTTCCAGATTCTAATGAACAGATTTCCAGATTCTAATGAACTAGACTAATGACCTGTACACACGATCAGATTTTCCGACAGCAAATGTTGGATGTGAGCTTGTTGTCAGAAAGTCCGACAGTGTGTATGCTCCATCAAACACTTGTTGTCGGACTTTCCGCCAACAAATGTTGTCTAGCAGGTTCTCAAATTTTCCGCCAACAAAACTTTGTTGTCGGAATTTCCGATCGTGTGTACACAAGTCCGAAGCATAAAAGCTCACGCATGCTCGGAATCAAGCAGAAGGAGCCGCACTGGCTATTGAACTTCCTTTTTCTCGGCTTGTCGTACCTCTTGTACGTTCTCATGTACGTAATTGTTGGCCAACATTTGTGTGACTGTGTGTATGCAAGACAAGTTGAAGCCAACATCCTTTGAACAAAAATCCAAGTTTTTTCTTTTCGGAAAGTCCGATCATGTGTACAGGGCATTAGTGTAGTCTAACTATAAGTATGGGCATATAGTTAAAGGCACCAACATCCCAAGATTTTTAAAAGATATGTGAAAAGACATAATAGATTGACTTTTGAGGTACCCAAAAATGACAACTATACGTATTTGTAGAAAAATGGAGAGATTTCTTTTTTTAACTGTTAAAATAATTATATAAAATAAGACAAATATATAAAACAGTCATTAAAATGCCTCCCTCATCTAGGTACCCATATCCAATATGCCTAGCACTGAAGTCAGGTTTACAGATATACAGTAAAGTCTTTGGACTGAAGATACACTGGACAAAGGGATCCTAATTACTCTAAATCAGGGGTGCCCAACCAGTGGCCCGGGGGCCACAAGTGGCCCGCAGAGCCCTCTGATGTGGCCCGCGACCTCCTGCTCTGGAGTGGCAGGTTGGCAAGCCCAGATTGCAGGTTGCCTACCTGCCATGCCAGAGCATCAGTGTTGTGAGTGAAGCCAGCGGTAGAGAAAGCAAGCCGATGCGGAGCAGAGCCGCATAAGCCAATGCTTCTTGTAAAGCACCAGCTCCTGTCATAGGTGGAGTTATACCAAATGCACTCTGCCTGGAACAGCAAATTTATTACTAAAATCACAGTGTATATATGGACATATCTGTTCTGCAGTGGTTACTGGACTGCTTTCAAACTGATCTGCAGGTGTAGTGCATAGCATCTGTGTCTTACCTGCACTGAGCCATAGACTTCTGGTTAAACCTGTGGGTTTGGTGCACTTTCAGAAAGTGCACCACACCGGCAGGATATAATAGAATTCTATGGCAAAGTACAGCTAACCCGCAGGAAAGCCACAGGTGCACTGTGCTGCACCCACGGTGTGGGTAGACCGCAGACCATCAGTGTAAAAAGTAGCCTTAGGCCACTTTAACATGATCCGTCTGACCCAATCGGACCCTCCATTCACCTCTATGGAGTGGCAGATGTAAACAGGCTTGTGTCTGTTTACACCCGTCTACCTCCAATTCGATCTGCTAAAAAAACAGAATCCTTTCCTTTCCATTTGATCGGATCAGAGGGCCCATAGAGTAGAGTGGGGTGTGTCTGTGTCCGATTTGCATATGCAGAGTGGACGCGGACCTGTCATCTGCCCACTCTGCTCATTGTCCCCCGCGACTGGTTACAAAGTCGCTTAAGTGGCCCTCGCTCTTCAAAAGGTTGGGCACCCCTGCTCTACATGTTTCTCAGAACTGCTCTGCTTCCTTAGGGAGACGTGACAGGCTAATACTGTATTAAACATAGAAACAGATACAAGAATAGCTCATGTAACAATATGTCTAATAACAGTATACTCAGATTTACAATACATATAGATATAAAATGTAATGTCCACTACACACTGGGTCAAAGGTTCCAACTGCAAGAGTGAAAACCGTCAAAGCCTTCTCTGTTTGGTAAAGCTAGAATACACATATCTTCCACTAATGTCCCCAAGAGATTCAACCTACCAGCAGTCACCCAAAAGCAGAATGTGAAGAGTGGTGTAACAATAGCCAAAGCAACTTATGCAGCTGCAATGGAACCTAGGGGTGAAAGGGGACACATTAGGGGGTAATTGAGGCTAATTAAACTTTGAAAATGTGTGTGTGTGTGTGAAGAAGATAACACATATCCATCACTGTATTATTAAGGATTGTAGAGGTTGTTGTTGACATTGACCCTGTACCACCTGGGGCATTTCCAATGACCTAAGGAGGAGATGTCAGAATCATAGTCAATAGTCATAGATTTTCTCTGCAGGTTGTCAAATAAGAAACTAACCCTCCTAAACCACTTGCTGACCGCGCACTGTAGCTTTACTGCTACAGTGCGGCTGTGCAGAATCATGTACAGTAGGTATAGAAAAGAATTACTCCCCTTTAAAATAATGAAATTTGTGTTGCTTTTCAGCCTGCAATTTTTATCCAGCTGTATTTACTAGTGCAACTTGTAACATCAAAAGATCACCCCCCCCCCCCCCCCCCCCCATTTCACTAGCCCTTGTGGCTAAGACTCCACAGTCCTCCGAGACTCTGAGACTCCGAGGCATCCATTTCAGACTGCTCTCACCCAGTCTTCTCAGGCATGCCTCTCAGTCCTCTGTAACACTCACCAGCCCTCCTGGCTGTCTTCATCCCTGGAGACTTGCCTGGCAGTGGTCTCCTGCTGTCCTCTCACTTTGCTCCCATGCCTCTGGACAGGACTCTTCTGTGTGTTGTGAAGAAGGTCCCTTCCACACCCAATGTCAGTAACTTGGTAGGAGGCCGAGATGCTGGGAGGGCTCCCCTTGCGGCCGAGCGCAGCACACCACTGAAGGTGGAACAGCAGGTGTGGTGCCCACAGAAGCACGGGTGCCGGAGACAGGCGTGCTTGGAAGGTCCAGGAGTCCAGTGGAAGAACTGAATAGCGGAGCCGGGTGCCAGGCCAGGGGTCATTCACAGAGAGACAGTCCAGGATCAGAATGACCTAAGATAAGCTGCGTCTTAGTACAGGGAGCAGGATAAGCAGAGTCAAATAGCCAGGCCGGGGTCAGATGCTGGGAGCAGGCAGGAAGAAGTCAGGTGCAAGCCAAAGGGTCAAGCCAGAGGATCAGGAAGAGCAGGTCAAAACAAGCCGGGTCGGTACACAGGAGATCAGATCAGCAGATAATACAGGACACAGGAACACAGGGAGAGCTGAAGACAAACCAGCAACTGCAGACACTAGCAGACTTCCTTATATAGGCCCATGTGACCTGCTGGCAGGGATACTGGGTCCTAAACTCCTTCTCCTGACAGAGATTCTGGGTCTTAAAGCCCTTCTCCTTCTGTTGATTCCCTGACAGTGCCCCCCCCTGACGGGCAGCCTCCGGATGCCCATTTGGGCCATTTTCTCAGGGTATTTAGCCCAAAACTCTCGGAGGAATCTAGGGGCATGTACATTGGCCTCGGGTTCCCAGGAGCTCTCCTCGGGTGGATATCCTTTCCATTTAATTAAGAACTGAATTGTCCTACCTCTCCGTCGACAGTCAAGGATGGATTCCACTTCAAATTCAGTCTCGTCTCCTACCAGAACTGGAGGCGGGGGTACTTCTTCTCTCCCTGGAAAAGAACTAGAAATGGCATGTTTAAGTAGTGCAACATGAAATACAGGGTGGATCTTATAAGATTCAGGTAAGGCAAGTTCGAAGGCTACTGGATTTATTTTGCGTTTAATTTCAAAAGGCCCAACAAACTTTGGCCCCAACTTTCGGGATGGACATGGCAGTTTGAGGTTTGCAGATGAGAGCCACACTTTGTCCCCCACTTCAAAGGCAGAGTTTCCTCTTCTTTTCTTGTCATATTGTTTCTTATACCCTTCTTGGGCTTTCCGCATTGTATCCTGGAGAATTTGATAATTGGTTTGAATGAAATTTATTCTGTCCTGAACTGCCGGAACTGAAGATTCGGGAATGATATTGGGTAGAAATGAGGGATGGTAGCCATAATTCGCCCAGAAGGGCGACTGGTTGGTAGCAGCGTGCACAGAGTTATTGTATGCGAATTCCGCACAGGGCAATAATGAAATCCAATCGTCCTGAGAAAAGGAACAAAAACATCTTAGATACTGTTCTAGCGTTTGGTTAGTCCTTTCCGTTTGACCATTGCTCTGGGGATGGTAGGCTGTGGAAAAACATGTTTCAATTGACAGCAATTTGCAAAGGTTCCTCCAGAACCTAGAGGTGAATTGAACACCTCTATCTGACACAATGCTGTCTGGTACACCATGCAATCTGACTATTTCTTTGATGAAAGTTTTTGCTGTGTCCATGGCGGAAGGTGTGCCCATCATTGGCAAGAAGTGTGCCATCTTGGATAGTCGGTCTACTACTACCAAGATGGTTGTGAATTCTTCTGAGGGGGGTAAATCCACGATAAAGTCTAATGAAATGTTCTTCCAAGGCTGTTCCGGGACTGGCAGAGGCCTTAACAGGCCCCAGGATTTAGCGTTGGACCCCTTATTCCGCTGGCATGTTGTGCAAGAATTGACATACTCCTTACAATCGGATCTCAGAGTGGGCCACCATAAAGACCGTTGGACCAGTTCGGTCGTTTTTCGGACCCCAAAGTGGCCAGCCAATTGGTGGTCATGAAAAGTTCTTAAAACCTGAAGCCTGGCTTGCTGTGGGACAAAAATTTTGTTTTGATGCCAAAGGAGCCCCTCCTGGCTTCTTAGAGAGGAGATTTCTGCCTCTGTGCACTGGGTGGATGCCTGCTCAATTGAAATCCTTAAATCAGGCTGGATCAAGAGGAAATTTTGAGGGGCCAGAATTGGACTGGGTGAGACCTCTTCCGGGGTATCAGGGAACATTCGGGACAAGGCGTCGGCTTTTCCATTCTTAGACCCTGGGCGGAAGGTGATATGGAAGTTAAACCTAGAAAAGAATAGAGCCCATCGAGCCTGCCGGGGTCTCAGTCGCTTGGCCGTGCGGAGATATTCTAGGTTTTTATGGTCTGTAAAGATTAATATAGGGTGGACGGCACCCTCCAGGAGATATCTCCATTCCTCCAGTGCAGTCTTAATCGCCAAGAGCTCCCGATCCCCCACATCGTAGTTCTTCTCCGGCTGACTCATCTTCCGCGAAGAGAAGGCCACGGGATGAAGTAGGGCTTTGGGCCCCTGACGTTGGGAAAGAACTGCCCCCCTGGCTACTTCGGAGGCATCAACTTCCAGGACATAGGGTAAGGTAGGATCCGGATGCTGTAAGATAGGTGCAGAGGTAAAGAGGAGCTTCAGTTGATCAAAGGCAGTTTGTGCTTCTACGGACCACTGGAATCTGGTATGTTGGCGGGTTAACTGGGTGATAGGCACTACAATGCTAGAGAAGTTTTTTATAAATCTCCTGTAGAAATTTGCGAAGCCGATGAACCTCTGAACACCCTTCTTATCAGATGGAGCCGGCCACTCAAGGATAGCCTTCACCTTTTGAGGATCCATAGCTACCCCATTAGTGGTGATGATGAGTCCAAGGAATTGGATTGTCGTCTTCTCAAAGTCGCATTTCTCGGCTTTTACATACAATCCATGTGTTCTGAGGATGCCCAGAACTTTTTTTACATGCGTTCTGTGAAGCTCCAGAGTAGCTGAGAATATGAGAATATCGTCGAGGTAGACGATAACGAAGTGGTCCAAGTACTGCCGAAAAATATCATTTATAAAATGTTGGAATGTGGCCGGGGCGTTGCATAGTCCAAATGGCATTACTAAGTATTCAAAATGCCCGAATCTTGTTCTGAATGCTGTTTTCCACTCATCCCCCTCTCGGATACGGACAAGATTGTAAGCTCCACGTAGGTCTAGTTTGGTGAAAATGTGGGCTGTACGAAACCTCTGGAAGAGTTCGGGGATGAGGGGGAGCGGATAGCGATTTTTGAGAGTAATTTTGTTTAAGTCCCTGTAGTCCACACATGGCCTCAAGGTCTTATCTTTTTTTTCAACAAAGAAAATGCCGGCACCGGCGGGAGAAGAGGAAGGGCGGATAAATCCCTTTTCAAGGTTTTCATCAACATAATGCCTCAAAGTTTCAAGTTCCGTCTCGGAAAGAGGAAAAATACGGCCAAAAGGAATCTCAGCCCCCGGTAGCAAGTCAATGGGGCAATCGTAGGGACGATGCGGGGGTAGGGTATCTGCCGCCTTCTTGTCAAAAACATCTTGGAATTCATGATAGGCCGCTGGTATATTGGAACCCACACTGGGTGTTGGTAGGACAGACAGACAACTAGAAAAGTCCTTGGATTCAGGAGAAAGACAATGCTGTCGGCAGTAGGAAGAAGTGAAGAGAACTTCCCTCTTGGACCAATCAATCTGAGGGTTGTGCGCCTGTAGCCATGGAATTCCCAGGATCACAGGGAATATAGGGGAGCTCAGGACGTCAAAACGTAGAAATTCCTGATCATTAGAATTGATGGAGGTGAAGATAGGTGCGTTTCTTGGGTGACATGCCCGGAACTAGGCATTGAGCCATCAGCCAGATGGACGGTCAGTCTTTGCCTTTTGTGATGAAGAGGGATAGCGAGTCTCTTTGCCAAGGTCAGATCCAAGAAACAGCTGCATGCCCCGGAATCCAGTATTGCTTGGAGATGAACTTCCTCTCCTGCCACCAGTAACGTGACAGGAAGACTGATATGGGTTGGAGAAGACCGGGATACCTGGAAATTGACCGGAGTGTGGGGAACTGATTTCCTGGGTCTTACAGGGCAAAAGGTTATGTAATGTCCTGTTCCCCCACAATAGAAGCAAAGGTTCGCCTGTCGGCGATGAAGTCTCTCCTCTGAAGTTAATGTTGGATGGGCCAGGCCAAGCTGCATGGGGTTGGATGTAGGCGGGATTTCGGGCTGCCGAAAGGTTTGGATACGCTCAGACCGGCGTTCCCGTAAGCGCCTATCGAGTTGAATGGTCAGTAGGATGAGACCTTCTAGTGTTGAGGGGGTCTCAATTCTGGACAGTTCATCCTTGAGGGATTCGGACAGCCCCAGCCGATACTGATAACGTAACGCTGCCTCGTTCCAACCTGAGTCTGAGGACCAGGTACGGAATTCCACGGTGTAATCTTCTGCAGGGCGCTGACCCTGCCGTAAGGTATGCAGAGCAGCTTCAGCGGTGGCCACCCGCAGGGGGTCATCATATAATTGGGCCATGGTTTCAAAGAACTGGTCCACAGAGTTGATGAGAGGACTCTCCCGCTCCAATAAGCCATGAGCCCATACTTGGGGTTCATCGGTCAACAAAGAAATAATGAATCCCACCTTCACTGTTTCAGTGGAAAAAGTCCGTGGTTGCAGGGCCAAGTATAGGTAACAGGCATTCTTAAAAGCTCTGAATTTCCTCCGATCACCGGAGAAGCGTTCTGGTGTTGGTACTCGTGGTTCCGGAGGGGGCATCACCACAGTAGGGGTAACTACCAGAGGGTTGGCTGAAGACGACCCTTGATCTGTGGTGGTAGGTGTTGCATGCAGGTGCTTCCTGGAGTTTTTGGATGACCTGAGTGAGGGCCGTGATCTGTAGACTTGCGGCTTCCAGCGGGGAGACACCTCCGTCGGCCTCTGACATGGCTGGTTTGTACTGTCAGTAACTTGGTAGGAGGCCGAGATGCTGGGAGGGCTCCCCTTGCGGCCGAGCGCAGCACACCACTGAAGGTGGAACAGCAGGTGTGGTGCCCACAGAAGCACGGGTGCCGGAGACAGGCGTGCTTGGAAGGTCCAGGAGTCCAGTGGAAGAACTGAATAGCGGAGCCGGGTGCCAGGCCAGGGGTCATTCACAGAGAGACAGTCCAGGATCAGAATGACCTAAGATAAGCTGCGTCTTAGTACAGGGAGCAGGATAAGCAGAGTCAAATAGCCAGGCCGGGGTCAGATGCTGGGAGCAGGCAGGAAGAAGTCAGGTGCAAGCCAAAGGGTCAAGCCAGAGGATCAGGAAGAGCAGGTCAAAACAAGCCGGGTCGGTACACAGGAGATCAGATCAGCAGATAATACAGGACACAGGAACACAGGGAGAGCTGAAGACAAACCAGCAACTGCAGACACTAGCAGACTTCCTTATATAGGCCCATGTGACCTGCTGGCAGGGATACTGGGTCCTAAACTCCTTCTCCTGACAGAGATTCTGGGTCTTAAAGCCCTTCTCCTTCTGTTGATTCCCTGACACCCAAGCTCAGGCCTGAGGTCATCCCCCTAGACTAGGGGCTCCCTCAAGGGCCAACAACAGCCTAACACTCCATCTCCAGCTTCCACCCGAACTCCACTGCCTCAGCTGGGCTGACCCTGAGTATTTGAGGGGGCCTGCCCCCAGCCAACCCATCTGTTGGCGTTTGGTCAGGTCCCTCAGAATACTCCAGGCAGCTCCTTCTCACCTCCACTCCCATTCTTCTAGAATCTTCAACCAGTTTCTATAAGTAGGGGAAGGTCTTGGAGATGCTGCCTGTGAGTCGTACCAGCCTCCCTGAGTCACACCCTGACCCAAATAAAACAACAGAGGCTTGGCTGCCACCCAAGCCTGACAATTTATCTACACTGAACATAAAAAAAATATCTCTCTAGCACACTAACTAGAGGGTGCTAAACATTGTTTCTATACCACTTCTTTCCTCCATATTCTTGCCCTACTTGCTATCTCTCAAATATTGCTCCCCATCCCTGCATTAAGGCTCATATCTTTCTGCCTGATTTCTTTGATTGTGCCCTGTTTTCTCACTGCAGTCTTACCGTCTCTCTGCTGCTCCAACTGCCCAGCATATATACTGTAGTCTTATCTGCTCTTTCCCCCTTTCTCTGCCTTCCTGATACAGTCACAGACTCACAGCCAATCAGCTTTATTCCATTCCTGTAGCTGCCATCTCCTACCAGTGTTGCTTAGTGCTTGTTATGTATTTGGGCTTCCCACTCCTCTCCCCCAGAATGTCACCCTTCAGTTCACTGCTATAAATCTTCCATTCCTCCATATGCAGTTCAATTTTGCTTCTTTTCCCCCCTACCCTGTCATTACCCTACAGACTCCAAACCCATGTGTTACTGCTTATCTTCTTCTAGTGAACCATTTTACTAACCGATCTGGTTAATGTGTTCCATTTTCTATGACCTACAGCTTAGATCTTAGATTAGGCATCATTATAAGATTCCTAATTGAATCTCACGGCTAGTCCAGTTGCATCCACAACTCCAGTACCATTACTTCAGTTCTGTTTCCTTACCTATACCTTTAGATTATTCACAGAAGTGTTTACACGACTTGTGGTGCAGGAACGCACGCATTTTCCTGCACCACAAGGAAATGCACTGCCCTCTGGAGATGTGCGCTGGGGCCAGTAATTCCTGGTGACACTCCCACACATCTAGTTCACAGCCACCAAAACACATGATACCACAGTACCATGCAGTTTAGTGTGGCACACTTTTAAAAATTGCATCTCCAGTACTTTTTGCACATTCCTGCTTATTTGGCAGCCAATTGAAATTAATGGGCTGTGTAAAACTCGCCACACAGAAACGCGCAAAAAACAGGCACACTCGGATGTACCTTTAAGGTGTGAACCAGCCCTTAATTGTTTCAATATATACATTTTCTTAATTATTTTTTTAATTATTTTTTTCATTGCTTTTCTATGGATATGCTGTTTCATCCCTACTCAATACAATTTTATATTTTAGATTTAGCAGGAATTTTGTAAATGATGTTGCATTTGTGTCCAGTAATATTGATTTTAGTTTATTTTTAGCAAAAATATTGTTTTGTTAATTTCAGGGAGTGGTCCTGTCAGGTTAATTGTATGGGGGCCCCGTGATTTCCAACAGCAGTCCTGGGTGGTGTGATTCCTTGGCACCCTTTATTTCCGCTGCACTGAATTCTCTTTGTCTCACACTTTAAAGTGTGTCTTGCTATCCTTTGGGATTTTCATCTTGATTTTAAACTGTTCACCAGAATATTTAGCCATCTATACAAACATCATAGACACATTTTCCTTTTTTTTTGCTTTATTCACTTTTATAATCTTTGTCACTACATAACACGCATTTGTTTATGCTTGTTTATTCATATTTGAATTGGCCATATAAAAATTGTTTGTACGGATATATAGGGATCCCCACCCTGCACAGCCAGGCACACCAAACTTCCACAGGCTCGCTTGAGTCAGAAAACAGTCCAGCAACTTTGTTTTATTTATTTTTTTTAATCAGGGGTTAATAAACATGGATGAGGATAGGGGTATGGGATGCCCGCTTGACTGGACCAAAGTCTCTTCAGGGACACGCTAACTATATACACTCTGTATACACTTCCTATAGCACATCATTTGCTTGCAGAACAACTCAGACCCAGCTGGAACACTGTTTAGTAATTCTGGCAAGGCACTAGAAAAAAAGTCCATTGTCCAGCTACATTCCTGTGGCTTCCGATCCCAGCACCACCACTTCAGGCATTGCCAGCCCACCTGGCTGCAGTTGCCCCTTTCACTAGCCCTCCTGGTTACTTCCCACAGTCCTCCCAGACTGGCTCACTTACCAGCCACCCGGCTTTCTTCTCACTGGACGTGCTTGCTAGCTCCTGCTCTCCTCACCCTTGCTCCTGTGCCTCTGGACAGGACCACCTCTGTGTGTTTTGAGAGGTTCCCTCCAGCACCCGAGCCCCAGGCCCGAGGTCCCCCCCCAGACTAGGCTACACTCAAGGGCCTCCGACTGCCTCCTCAGCACTCAAATTTCCAGCTGCCACCAAAACTCCACACTTCCCTTGCTGTCCTGACTGAGTATTTAAGAGAGGCCTAACCCTGCTAGTCCATTTTCTGTTTGTTTGTTTTTTTTTTTTGCCTTAGCTGGTAGGTGTGCTGGAATTTTTTTTTATTTTGTCTGCTCTATGCAAATCCCTTTCATGTGCCCCTTAATTTAAACGCTACCTAAAAATTTGGGGTATTCTTCAGTAAACAGAAATAAAATAAAAAAATGGTGTGGTTGCCATTTTTGTTTAGTATGCCATAATTGGAGTGGGGACACATTGGACTCTTTCAGCTATCATTGTGCTCTGCTGTGCCTCCAGGCATACCTGCGCTTATTTGCTACATATACTTTGATATGGAGAATCTCATAGACTGCACTATACAGAGGGTCCTTGATGAGGGAGTGTGGCCGCCACATATATTTACAAATGTGCACATAAAACCTGTGTTTTTAACACAAATTGTTGGACAGTGTAATTATTTTTTTTTTTTTTTGCTGGTTAGCTGGAATTGTGCTGGAAAATTATTTTTTCCAGGTTTACATATTCTTTAAATGTAAAGCAGACTATAGGAATTAATATTAGGGCTTGCTCTGTTGTATTTAATGTGAAACTTAATCCTCCAACATTCTGATTAAAAAATACTAGGTAAATGCAAGGAAATAAAAAATTTAAGAAATTTGTAAAAATGATTTACCTTAAATTGCAGCTTCTGCTGGGCTTTCCTAGGTAGGTTCACCTACAGGAAATCAGTTTACCGTAAAGCAAACCAGGTTCTTTCAAATTTGTTGTTAAAGAGGAAGTAAACCCTGATGGGTTTTACTTCTTCTTTTTTCCCCTGCAAGGTAAAAGCATATTGGGCTAGTATGCACTGCATAATGAATCCATTTGGTCTCACGTTGAAGGAGAATTTCATCCACATCTGCCCCTCTTTCATGTGTGGGCATATGCTCAAGAGCAAAGAATTTCATCGTTGGTACTTGAAAGGAGTGGTAGTGTCCCATATGCCTAATTATTTGTGTCTCCATTTTCTTCTTCAAAACAAGTGACACATGGTCCCTTATTTGATGAAAAAAGGCCTTTTGGTCATTCCTACATAAAATGCCCCGCATTCACATGTAGTAGACCACTCCCACGACTGGCAATTTGCATAAAAATAAGGTTTGTAAATAATGCCATTTGGGAGAGCTAGCTCCACTGAATTCATCATAAATCTGATTAAAGTCGCATCTCCTGCATGGGGCTGTGCCCCTGCGAGATTGTCCTGCTCCTCTAGAGGTCAAATGACTGTGGACCAATTGGTCCTTCAGAGACTTAGACCTCCTATAGTAAATTTGGGGGTATGGGTTCACATACTTAGCGATCACCTGTGGCCAGAAGGTGCCAATACTTTTGGATAATTTGACAAACTTTTTTATGTTCCCCCGCATATCGTGTAATTAAACAAACCTTTTGATCATCTTTTTTAGATTTCTTTGAATGGATTAAATTGTCTCTGTCTTTTAATTTTGCTCTATGGTAAGCTTTTTTCAAACAAGATTGACTGTAGCCCCTGTCAATCAGATGAGACTGTAGAGCCCTAGCTTCATGCTTGAAGTCCGCACTGCGACTGGAATTTCTTTTTAGTCTAAGATATTGACTGTACAGTATACTCTGGACTAAGGGTTGTGGATAGGTAAAAGTGGTGTAACTAGGTTTACAACCACTTTAATGGCTTTCATCCTAAATTTTGTAATCAAGAGGTGGAGGGCTCCAAGTTAAGCAGACCATGCATTTTCATATAAGGTCTGCTTTAATGTTGACAAGCCAAACGGCATGTCATTATTTTAGTCATCCATTACCATAGAGATATAGTAGGCAGTAGGGCTGTGGGGCAAAAGGGGCAGCTACTATCATTGTTGTGGGGCCCAAAGCAGCTACCCTTTGAGCCTGTCAAGTGAATTCGTTTTCTCCCCCTGGTAACATTGTATCCAGCCCAACACAGGTTAAGTCACGTCCCCACAGTGTCTCCTCTAATGGCCCGCCCCTCCCCCTAGCTCAATTTGAGTAGACTGAGTCTCTTTCCTGGGCGACATGCTGCATTCTGCCCCACCCCAGCAGCACGCTGATGATTCATGAGTGGTGATGTGGTATGGGGGGTTGTGTAATGATGGGGATAGTGTGGGGGAGGGGTTCTGTGTAATAATGGGGTAGTATGCGGGAGGGGGTCCTGTGTAGCAATACGGGTAGTATGGGGGAGGGGGTCCTGTGTAATGATGGGTGGGGTGAAATTGTATGGGGGGGGCAAGGAAATGTTTGCCCAGGATTCAATCAATATTAAAGACTACCATGATAGGCCGGATGATAAGCCTCAGTGTTGTATTTGCTCTATGTTACCTATTAGTACTTAATAGGAAAGGAGGCCAAGGTTTAGCCACAAACTCTGACAAAGGAAGGTGAACACATTATGTTAATTGATCTAGTTCAACTCACCTCACCTCAACTTTGTACATGTTAAATAGCATTACTAATTTATCCATGAAATGTCTGCTGCAGCCTGACACTCTTTGTATGGCTAAAATGTGTGCTATCAGACCCACTTTCTACTGTTCTCTTCTATTTATTGATTTTCAAGTTATAATAAAAAGAAATTGATTTATTTTTCTTTATTTATCTTTATTTTGCGAGATACAAAAAAGCAGACTCAAGTGAAGAGCTGTGGGCTGAAAGCCGAGGTCAGCCCTTTAAGGAAGATCAACTTGACAATGTGTGAATCACAGACTGGGTTGCCCTTTTCGTGGAGAATCTTTTGTTTCACTGTCTTCTGATGATAACAAAATTACCCCACATCTTGCAACCGCCTTTTCAGTATTTTTCCTATTTAACTTGTTCCCGTTCCAATGTCTGTACTTAAAATTTCTCACATGGTCCAATGTGTATTCTGAGCCATTCTTTAGGTGCCAAGAATTACATGTTTGTTTTCTTTGGCGATCTCCTTCACTTCAATTTGGCTTTCCTTTTGCTTTTTTTAAGAAAGGGATGTTTGTATGTTTATACCTCTGTATTCATATATGGTTTACAATGGCTCTGAAATAACAAAACAGACTCTTTCTGAAGGGAGAAAAGACCGACGTCTCAAGGACCTTTTGTGTTCACAGGAAATGGAAAGCATATAGTAAAAAATGAAGGATTCATGCAAACCCAAGGCAACATTTAAAAAGAAAAGATTTATAAATTTTTGTGCAAAATACTTGACTGATCCAGTGTTCACTTCTCCCCTTTCATAAACATTACTTTAAATAACCAAATCAAAAACTTAATTATTTTTCCACTGGGTTGATAAGTTTATTAGGTATCAGCAGCAGCTTGATACAACATACCATATTTATTGGCGTATAACACGCACCGGCGTATAACACGCACCCCAAGTTTAGGAGGAAATTTTAAGGAAAAAACAGTGTCCATCTGCAGCCTTGCACAGCATCCATCTGAATGCTTGTCAGTGTCATTTGCAGCCTTGCAGCCTTCTCAGTGTCATTTGCAGCCTTGCATCCTTGTCAGTGTCATTTGCAGCCTTGCAGCATCCATCTGCAGCCTCCTCAGTGTCATTTGCAGCCTTGCCCAGGCTGCAGTTAAACTGTCAGTGTCACTGCATTTTGAAAATGGCGCGGTCCTGTGTATCTCGGCTCCTCTCGTAGCGGAGCAGAGGAGCGAGCGCCGCTGATAGCTATACATAGCCGAGTATGCTCGGCTATCCTCGGCTAGTTCAGCTCAGTCACGCCCAGTCCCGCCCTATGATGGACATAACACAGGGACTGGGTGTGACTGTGAGCAGGGCCGAGCGCCACCCATATACATACATAGCCGAGTGTACTCGGCTAGGCTCGGATAGCTCCGCTCACAGTCACGCCCAGTCCATGTGTTATGTCCATCATAGGGTGGGACTGGGCGTGACTGAGCGGAAATAGTTGAGAATAGCCGAGTACACTCAGCTATGTATAGATATCAGCGGCGCTCACACCTCCGCTCACAATTAGCAGGGGATCAGCGGGGATCGGCGTATAACACGCACCCACGATTTTCCCCTGATTTTAAGGGGAAAAAAGTGTGTGTTATACGCCGATAAATACGGTAACATACAAATAATGAACAACTAAATCAAGAAGACACAAACAAAATCATAAATTATGTTTACGGGTTACTGTGAAAATTTTTTTTTTTAAAGAAGATTAAAATTTTCATAAAAAATGGAGCACTTACTACAATGTTCATCTCGTTTGCAGCATGGTCCCCAGCAGACGCTCTACCAAGCTGACAGCCAGCATCATTTAAAGTTGAACTCCAGGTAGTAGTCACCACGACTGATCACCGCTGTCGAGTAGCCGACCTGTTGCATAGTAAACAAAGTGGGTCACTCATTCAGCATGGGCACCATTCAAGGACGCCTTCCATTTTTCTTAGTGAATGCAAGGCATTCTCTGATTGGACATGGTGGAGAGGTGGGGTGGTGACATTACGCTCTTCATCTCATCCAAATATAAAATGTAGTTACTATGCAGCAGGACAGCTGTTTAGCATGGGAAGACAGTAGCAATCACGGTAACAACAGTTACTACTACATTGATTCTCCTCTTCCAAAGTGGTCCCACAGATATGACATATGAATAATTACATTGGTCCAAGCTGGACCAATGTAACTATGCAATAAAATTGATACCAGGACTTCAGGTTTAACCCTATAAATGTGTACCCAAGCTGACATGGTCCCTTACCTAGCAGCAAACAGCAAGTGAACTCAGAACTCATGAGCTTCATAATTATTCCCAATCAGTCATATAAAATGGTCAACATGACATCCTGGCATCTAACATTTTCAGAAGAAAATATTAGGAATGGCAGCCTACAGGTTTCTTTTAAGCAGTAAAGCAAAGAAAGAATAAAAGGTGCATTGGCTTAGTGTATTATCCTTGGTAAAAAGTTTATTTAGAAAACAAAAGTAAGTATAGTACTCACATTTGGTATCTGGAATAACACCACATAAAACATCTAAAAAGTCATATAACAGTGCTAATATCTCATGGGGTACTAGGGTAGAGTGATCCACTGACGCGTTTCGAGGATTTTTCCTCTTCCTCAGAGCAGTGTCTAAGAATTACAAAAAAGAGAAGGAAAATGTCAAACAGTTTGTTATAGGATTTAAGGCATTATAACCTTGGACAGTACTCTAAAAAACGGTATACAAAAGTGCAGCGCTGAGGTAGATAATCAAATGTCCCTGATTTTCACATGAGGTCCCACTGGAGTAAGACAGCCTGTGGGAACTACTGTGAGCCAGGAGTATAATAATCAACCTTACAGGTGGGTGGTGCCAGCAAGATTACTCCGCTGGTATATACAAAAAAATCAAGTGATTGAAAATTTCATTGGATAGTGGAGGTGTAAATAAAACCGCAGTAATAAGGGTGACAAGGGTATTAAAATCCCGATCTATTATGAACAGGGTGCAAAATCACCCACCGGTCGGGGGAGGGACCCCTATTCGAATCTCCGTCAGGGGTCACGGTTTTATATCGCATCAGCTAATGGTGTATAAACAGCAAGATATTTCTAGGGGATGCGATAGAGTTGTAACAGGTAGAAAATAGTGTGGTGCTGACACTTTAAGCAAACATCACATGTACTTCCATACTTAAAGGCATACACTGCTAATCTATAACCAACTTGGTTGAACCAAATGTGTAATGTGTATCTGGTCTAACCATACATCCAGGTCAATAAATCAGAAGAAGCAAGAACACAAAATATGGGGGATAGCCCCTTCAGCTGACATGGGTAGTGACCCCCTTCAGTCCATGCCTACAACAGCCGAGCAAAAAGGCAATATGCAAGAAGTCCTGATTTGTGGGGGCACAATAACGCAAAAGTTCAGTCTGCAGTATCTTCGCTAAATATGGTATATCACTGGAGATATTCAAAGTGTGCAGTTGGTTCAACAGGCTTTAAATATAAACGGTAAACGGTAAAGATGGGTACTCTTACCAGAGTTGGTGGACTCACCCCTCTCGGAGTGAGTCAGCAGGGCTTGTGTCCGGTACACCGGACGGATAACGGATATGTTGCGGTATACTGTGTCCCACTGGGCTGTTCCTCCAGGTGTAAATGCAGTCGCTTACTTGCGATTTGGTGGAAGTGCCCGGTTTGCAGGGTAGGCAATGGTAAAACTTCCAAGGGGGATCCTTATCCACAGCAACTCAAGTAGAGAGAAAAACAGAGAGAAAGAGGCGACTCCTCATAGTGTAAAACCAATTTCCCAATTGGTATTTATTGGATAAAAAGTTTAAAAAAACATTTGCGCAAAAAAGATTAAAAAGTGGCTTTGGTAGACATCCAACCCTACATGTTTCGCCTGCTGAAGGCTTCAACTGGGGTATATGTCTACCAGCCACCATGTCTACTATATATATACCTTAGTATTAGAGTAATAAATGACATACAGCTGGTTCATGGCTCCCGGGTCCTCACTTCCGGCATCGCTAGCGTGCGTTCCACGCTCAGGCTTGGTCTAAAGCCGGGGTGATGTCATCACAAGGCATCGAGGAACCAAGCCTCGTTTTCAGATTACTGTATGGCCTATCAGCAGCAGCTTACGTTATTCTGCCAATGGTCTGTGGTGAATGTAGAGAGGAGTGGCTAACAATACTGCGCCAATCCATGGGTCAAACGTCATAAAGGAAAGGGGATTACTAACCTATGGGCGTTACTGGGGTTAGGGCACCAATCCGATCGCACATTAGAGTGCGCGTGCGCACCAGCACGCAAATCAGGAGGGGCCGGAAGGTCTATACACATAGACTCGGCAGTGTGCTCGGTCGCGCATGCGCGAGTAAACGAACATGGTGTTCATAGGAAATCGTAAGTAACCTAGGGGAGGGATAGACACGCCCCATATGGGAAGTATCTGTCAGTTAGAATGGCCTATTGCGCTTGCGCGCTGCCACCGTCAGAGGAGTCCGCAGATTTTAAAATAGACTATAGGAAAGAGAGGGTGTCCTGTCATAGACTGACACATCGACCAGGTTCACCGTCTCTTTATCACAGTAATCGCATATCAATAGGGGCATGTATAATAGCATCTATAGCTAAAAAGATTTGCGATTTGAACCAACATGGTTCTCATAGGAGAATAAACAGAATGCAATTAAACCCTCACTAATGCTGCTTATGATACCAGTCGGCAGAATGATATATGTCGACTCGTACAAATAAGAGAGGGGTTGTGGATATATACAAGTTCAACGTCAGGTCAAGATAATGGCTGGGGAAGAAAAGAGATATATACAGGCTAGAGTTTAAGGGCTCAGAGCCATGTGGGAAGTGGCCGGCTATGGAGACATGGTATGTGGGGGCCACCAGACACCAAAATTCTTGAGAGGTTCTGATGTCCATTTACAGGAAATGAGGATCCAGGGGCCAGTACAATTTCTGACATATTTTCATATTTCTCTTGAAGGCATGTTAAATAACCACAGTCATACTAAATTCCTTCTGGTATGATAGACAATATAGATGGAACATTTTCAACATGTTAATGAGTTCAAACTCCTATCGTAACGTCATATGGTTATTATAGAACATAATTATCTGTAAAGTATTCAAATCAGGATTTGTTTATAAAAGCGTTGATGTCCCATTCTATGTTCAGGCCATAAGGCGAATAACTCTTCAGGGAGTATATCCAAAAGGTCTCTAATTTGGACACACCCCTAATGTTTGACTCGCCCCTCCAGTTGGGGACAAATCTGTCAATAACCTGAAACTTTGTCCCTGTCGGATTCCTGTTGTGATATATCCGATAATGTTTGGGGACACTATGGTCAGTACGGCCTTTTCTGATGCCTGCGATATGTTCATTGCACCTTACGGCAAACGTGCGAATAGTTCTACCCACATATTGCTTGCCGCAAGGGCACGTGATGAGATATACCACATATCGAGTTTGGCATGTCAGGAAATGTTTCATTTTAAATTCTTGTCCAGTGGCACTCGATGTAAACGTTTCGGTTTTTTTCCTTCCATAGACATTGTGTAAACACACATTACATCTACGGCAGGGAAAAAAACCCTTCATGTCCTGAAAAAAAGTGGGGATCATGGGGGGGTCAGATACACTGGGGGCTATCCGGCCCCCCAAGGAGGGGGCCCCTCTGTAGATCACCCCTGCTTTCTCTGGAAGGAGGGGACCTAGGATCCTATCATTTTTGAGGACTCTCCAGTGTTTGGAGATAATCTCCTTAATCTGTCTGTGTTGGATGGAAAATGAGGTCAGAAGTGACCAATTATGCTGTGATTCTTGTGTTTTTTTAGGGCCGTCTTTGATAAGTTCTTCTCTATTGAGTGAAGCTACCACCTCAATATCCCTGTCTATACCCTGTAAATTATATCCTTTATCCAGGAATCTATTTTTTTATGGTCTCAGCTTGTAAGAAGAAGTCTGGTAAATTAGAACAGTTCCTCCTGATTCTGGTAAGTTGGCTCCGAGGTATGGATTTAAGCCAAGACGAGTGGTGGCAACTATCTATTGGGATATACCCATTGCGATCTGTCGCTTTGAAAAATGTTTTAGTAATCAAATGACCATTCTGAACCGATATTTCCAGGTCTAGGAAATGAATTGTTGAAGTGCTAACTTCGTGGGTGAGTTTGATACCTCGCTGGTTGTCGTTCAGGTTGAGCATGAACTTATCCAAGGATTCCTTATCGCCCTTCCATAGGAGGAGGATGTCGTCTATATATCTTGCCCAGAGGGCTATCTGGGGGAGACCCTGGGCGTAGACGACATCCTCCTCCCATATGGCCATAAAAATATTTGCCAAACTGGGGGCAAATTTTGCCCCCATGGCTACACCTTTTTCTTGGAGATAAAAATCTCCATTGAACCAAAAATAGTTGGACCTGGTGGCAAAACATAGTAGGTCCATAATGAACCTCTTTTGTGTCCCTGGGATGGCCCCATTTCTAGCTAAGAAAAGATCAACTGCAGCCAGACCCAGCGAATGGGGTATACTGGTGTATAGTGCTGTGACATCAGCCGTTACAAGTAGAAGGTCTTCACTATACTGAATCTGTTGGAGTCTAGCAATAGTGTCTTTTGTATCTCTAAGGTACGACGGGATAGTTTTAACCATCGGCTGGAGATGGTAATCTATGTATTTGCCGATGCGGGCAGTGATAGAATCTATCCCGCTAATAATCGGGCGACCGGGGGGGTTTGTGATGCTTTTATGGACTTTCGGGAGATAATATATCACAGGTATCCTCGGGACCGTGGGGATTAGGAAATGTTTCTCTTTTCTATCCAAAATGCCCATATTATACCCTGTATCTATCAAATCCGTAAGTGTTTTTTTGAAAGTGGTAGTTGGATTTTTAGACAAACGAGAGTAAGTCTCTCTATCACTTAAGATCCTCATCATCTCCGAGTTGTAGTCTACTTTGTCCAGGATGACTATCCCTCCACCCTTGTCCGCAGGGCGGATGATGAGGTCTTTCCTTTCACAAAGCGATTTGAGACCCATTTTCAAATTTGGGTCAGTAAACACTTTTTTGGGGGGTAATTTATCTAGATCATTCAAGACTAGATCTCTAAAGACTTTTATGGATGGGGCAACTGGAACGGGGGGGTTGAACAATGAGGGGTTAGAGAGACCTGTATGGACAGTGTGACTCCGGGTCTCAACCCTGTTGGCCCCACAGGGGTTTGACGCAAAGTATCTTTTGATGTTCATCTTCCTTATAAACTTTTGTACGTCTATAAAGGTAGCAAATTTATTTAATTTCTTTGGGGGTGCATATTTCAAACCTTTATTAAGCACGAGTTGTTCTGAGGGGGATAGTACAGTTTTACTTAAATTGAATATACCCGTATTGTTCAGACTCGTTTTCTTTTTCCTGGCATGCCGCCCCCCTCTGGTGCCCCGTTTGTTTCGTGGTTTGGTTTGCGTGTTTCCTGTGTTCTGGGAAAACCCCCCGTGTAGGGTGGTCTTGGTTGGTTATAGTTAAAAGGTGATCTATTGTAATAATGTTCATCCCTTTCAGGGTGGGCATATTGTGAATAGTGGTTATCACCATGTCTATGTTCTTTAAGTGGCGAGAATCTGTTCTGGGTATAGACGGGGGTTCTTGGTGTATAATGATCGTAATATTCGTTTTGACTGTATCTAGTTCTCTGGGGTGACCAATCTTGTTTGTATTGTTGTTGGTAATAGGTATTGTCTCTATTATCTCTGTTCCCCCTGCCTCTCCCCCTGTTACCTTTGCCCCTGCCTCCATTATTAGTGGCTTCCCTTCTGGGTTCAGTTGGATAAGGGCTCTTGAACCTCGTATTAGGTGTATGGGGGTTGGGGGGGTGGTAAGGTTGTTGTACCGTACTAGAGTATGGTGCATTTCTCGGATTCTGATATTGGGGTCCAGGTATTCGCTGGGTAGTCTGCCCTGAGCTTTCCATAGGGGTTTCTACTGTTTCTAAAGGGACGGGAAGAATTTCCTTGTTTTGCCAGCTAAATACATTGCCATTTTTATAATCGTTTACATCTCTGGTATATTTCTTTTGTTTCTTAATTTTCTGTTCTCTTTCTTCCTTTTCTAAATGGTTTTTTAGATTTGATGATAGTGTGGCATATTCCGAAGTGGATTTGTGAGGTGCAAGTTTGTCCTTAATCTCTCTGATTTCTTTATCTATAGTAATTTTTCTGTTCTTTTTCTTTTCGGTAAGGAACCTCAGAAAAGCAATCCCTGCTTCATTGAAATAGTGAAACCATATTTCAGGTTCTGAGTCTCCTTGTTGTGGATATATATTCCACCTTAACCCTCTAGGTACCATGTTATCTTTGGCATATTGCTCTAAGAAGGCTATGTCCCATTCAAGATGTAACTCTGATACCATAAGGTTTTTCAAACGCATGAATAAACCACCTATTTCAGTGTCTGTATTTAGCGTGGTGAACACACCCTCTATATTAAAGGAGCGACTAGAACGATATTCAAAAACATCCATCCTAGGGTGGGGTTTGAAATTCAATTCAAGAGATCTCGACCACAAGGTGTATAAAACGTGAATAGCACACCCACTATATGTCAATACTAGAGTGCTACTGAAACAAGTGATATTATCAAAATATAATAAAAACACGAGTGATGAAGCTCGTTTGCTCCAATGTTTATATCTAATGTTTCATAGAAAATTATGTGAGGAGGGGAAAAACCCTAAATAAAAAAGGGGGGGGGGTGTATATAGAACTGTAATGTTCTAGTGGTGAGGCTGCAAATATTTTTGTCTATAGTGAGTCAAAAAAATTGTGGGGGAATATTGCGCCAAACTTACAGAAGGGGAAGAGCTGCTAGCACAACAATTAGACATAAATTGTGAAGAACACGGTATACAAAAGTGCAGCGCTGAGGTAGATAATCAAATGTCCCTGATTTTCACATGAGGTCCCACTGGAGTAAGACAGCCTGTGGGAACTACTGTGAGCCAGGAGTATAATAATCAACCTTACAGGTGGGTGGTGCCAGCAAGATTACTCCGCTGGTATATACAAAAAAATCAAGTGATTGAAAATTTCATTGGATAGTGGAGGTGTAAATAAAACCGCAGTAATAAGGGTGACAAGGGTATTAAAATCCCGATCTATTATGAACAGGGTGCAAAATCACCCACCGGTCGGGGGAGGGACCCCTATTCGAATCTCCGTCAGGGGTCACGGTTTTATATCGCATCAGCTAATGGTGTATAAACAGCAAGATATTTCTAGGGGATGCGATAGAGTTGTAACAGGTAGAAAATAGTGTGGTGCTGACACTTTAAGCAAACATCACATGTACTTCCATACTTAAAGGCATACACTGCTAATCTATAACCAACTTGGTTGAACCAAATGTGTAATGTGTATCTGGTCTAACCATACATCCAGGTCAATAAATCAGAAGAAGCAAGAACACAAAATATGGGGGATAGCCCCTTCAGCTGACATGGGTAGTGACCCCCTTCAGTCCATGCCTACAACAGCCGAGCAAAAAGGCAATATGCAAGAAGTCCTGATTTGTGGGGGCACAATAACGCAAAAGTTCAGTCTGCAGTATCTTCGCTAAATATGGTATATCACTGGAGATATTCAAAGTGTGCAGTTGGTTCAACAGGCTTTAAATATAAACGGTAAACGGTAAAGATGGGTACTCTTACCAGAGTTGGTGGACTCACCCCTCTCGGAGTGAGTCAGCAGGGCTTGTGTCCGGTACACCGGACGGATAACGGATATGTTGCGGTATACTGTGTCCCACTGGGCTGTTCCTCCAGGTGTAAATGCAGTCGCTTACTTGCGATTTGGTGGAAGTGCCCGGTTTGCAGGGTAGGCAATGGTAAAACTTCCAAGGGGGATCCTTATCCACAGCAACTCAAGTAGAGAGAAAAACAGAGAGAAAGAGGCGACTCCTCATAGTGTAAAACCAATTTCCCAATTGGTATTTATTGGATAAAAAGTTTAAAAAAAACATTTGCGCAAAAAAGATTAAAAAGTGGCTTTGGTAGACATCCAACCCTACATGTTTCGCCTGCTGAAGGCTTCAACTGGGGTATATGTCTACCAGCCACCATGTCTACTATATATATACCTTAGTATTAGAGTAATAAATGACATACAGCTGGTTCATGGCTCCCGGGTCCTCACTTCCGGCATCGCTAGCGTGCGTTCCACGCTCAGGCTTGGTCTAAAGCCGGGGTGATGTCATCACAAGGCATCGAGGAACCAAGCCTCGTTTTCAGATTACTGTATGGCCTATCAGCAGCAGCTTACGTTATTCTGCCAATGGTCTGTGGTGAATGTAGAGAGGAGTGGCTAACAATACTGCGCCAATCCATGGGTCAAACGTCATAAAGGAAAGGGGATTACTAACCTATGGGCGTTACTGGGGTTAGGGCACCAATCCGATCGCACATTAGAGTGCGCGTGCGCACCAGCACGCAAATCAGGAGGGGCCGGAAGGTCTATACACATAGACTCGGCAGTGTGCTCGGTCGCGCATGCGCGAGTAAACGAACATGGTGTTCATAGGAAATCGTAAGTAACCTAGGGGAGGGATAGACACGCCCCATATGGGAAGTATCTGTCAGTTAGAATGGCCTATTGCGCTTGCGCGCTGCCACCGTCAGAGGAGTCCGCAGATTTTAAAATAGACTATAGGAAAGAGAGGGTGTCCTGTCATAGACTGACACATCGGCCAGGTTCACCGTCTCTTTATCACAGTAATCGCATATCAATAGGGGCATGTATAATAGCATCTATAGCTAAAAAGATTTGCGATTTGAACCAACATGGTTCTCATAGGAGAATAAACAGAATGCAATTAAACCCTCACTAATGCTGCTTATGATACCAGTCGGCAGAATGATATATGTCGACTCGTACAAATAAGAGAGGGGTTGTGGATATATACAAGTTCAACGTCAGGTCAAGATAATGGCTGGGGAAGAAAAGAGATATATACAGGCTAGAGTTTAAGGGCTCAGAGCCATGTGGGAAGTGGCCGGCTATGGAGACATGGTATGTGGGGGCCACCAGACACCAAAATTCTTGAGAGGTTCTGATGTCCATTTACAGGAAATGAGGATCCAGGGGCCAGTACAATTTCTGACATATTTTCATATTTCTCTTGAAGGCATGTTAAATAACCACAGTCATACTAAATTCCTTCTGGTATGATAGACAATATAGATGGAACATTTTCAACATGTTAATGAGTTCAAACTCCTATCGTAACGTCATATGGTTATTATAGAACATAATTATCTGTAAAGTATTCAAATCAGGATTTGTTTATAAAAGCGTTGATGTCCCATTCTATGTTCAGGCCATAAGGCGAATAACTCTTCAGGGAGTATATCCAAAAGGTCTCTAATTTGGACACACCCCTAATGTTTGACTCGCCCCTCCAGTTGGGGACAAATCTGTCAATAACCTGAAACTTTGTCCCTGTCGGATTCCTGTTGTGATATATCCGATAATGTTTGGGGACACTATGGTCAGTACGGCCTTTTCTGATGCCTGCGATATGTTCATTGCACCTTACGGCAAACGTGCGAATAGTTCTACCCACATATTGCTTGCCGCAAGGGCACGTGATGAGATATACCACATATCGAGTTTGGCATGTCAGGAAATGTTTCATTTTAAATTCTTGTCCAGTGGCACTCGATGTAAACGTTTCGGTTTTTTTCCTTCCATAGACATTGTGTAAACACACATTACATCTACGGCAGGGAAAAAAACCCTTCATGTCCTGAAAAAAAGTGGGGATCATGGGGGGGTCAGATACACTGGGGGCTATCCGGCCCCCCAAGGAGGGGGCCCCTCTGTAGATCACCCCTGCTTTCTCTGGAAGGAGGGGACCTAGGATCCTATCATTTTTGAGGACTCTCCAGTGTTTGGAGATAATCTCCTTAATCTGTCTGTGTTGGATGGAAAATGAGGTCAGAAGTGACCAATTATGCTGTGATTCTTGTGTTTTTTTAGGGCCGTCTTTGATAAGTTCTTCTCTATTGAGTGAAGCTACCACCTCAATATCCCTGTCTATACCCTGTAAATTATATCCTTTATCCAGGAATCTATTTTTTATGGTCTCAGCTTGTAAGAAGAAGTCTGGTAAATTAGAACAGTTCCTCCTGATTCTGGTAAGTTGGCTCCGAGGTATGGATTTAAGCCAAGACGAGTGGTGGCAACTATCTATTGGGATATACCCATTGCGATCTGTCGCTTTGAAAAATGTTTTAGTAATCAAATGACCATTCTGAACCGATATTTCCAGGTCTAGGAAATGAATTGTTGAAGTGCTAACTTCGTGGGTGAGTTTGATACCTCGCTGGTTGTCGTTCAGGTTGAGCATGAACTTATCCAAGGATTCCTTATCGCCCTTCCATAGGAGGAGGATGTCGTCTATATATCTTGCCCAGAGGGCTATCTGGGGGAGACCCTGGGCGTAGACGACATCCTCCTCCCATATGGCCATAAAAATATTTGCCAAACTGGGGGCAAATTTTGCCCCCATGGCTACACCTTTTTCTTGGAGATAAAAATCTCCATTGAACCAAAAATAGTTGGACCTGGTGGCAAAACATAGTAGGTCCATAATGAACCTCTTTTGTGTCCCTGGGATGGCCCCATTTCTAGCTAAGAAAAGATCAACTGCAGCCAGACCCAGCGAATGGGGTATACTGGTGTATAGTGCTGTGACATCAGCCGTTACAAGTAGAAGGTCTTCACTATACTGAATCTGTTGGAGTCTAGCAATAGTGTCTTTTGTATCTCTAAGGTACGACGGGATAGTTTTAACCATCGGCTGGAGATGGTAATCTATGTATTTGCCGATGCGGGCAGTGATAGAATCTATCCCGCTAATAATCGGGCGACCGGGGGGGTTTGTGATGCTTTTATGGACTTTCGGGAGATAATATATCACAGGTATCCTCGGGACCGTGGGGATTAGGAAATGTTTCTCTTTTCTATCCAAAATGCCCATATTATACCCTGTATCTATCAAATCCGTAAGTGTTTTTTTGAAAGTGGTAGTTGGATTTTTAGACAAACGAGAGTAAGTCTCTCTATCACTTAAGATCCTCATCATCTCCGAGTTGTAGTCTACTTTGTCCAGGATGACTATCCCTCCACCCTTGTCCGCAGGGCGGATGATGAGGTCTTTCCTTTCACAAAGCGATTTGAGACCCATTTTCAAATTTGGGTCAGTAAACACTTTTTTGGGGGGTAATTTATCTAGATCATTCAAGACTAGATCTCTGAAGACTTTTATGGATGGGGCAACTGGAACGGGGGGGTTGAACAATGAGGGGTTAGAGAGACCTGTATGGACAGTGTGACTCCGGGTCTCAACCCTGTTGGCCCCACAGGGGTTTGACGCAAAGTATCTTTTGATGTTCATCTTCCTTATAAACTTTTGTACGTCTATAAAGGTAGCAAATTTATTTAATTTCTTTGGGGGTGCATATTTCAAACCTTTATTAAGCACGAGTTGTTCTGAGGGGGATAGTACAGTTTTACTTAAATTGAATACACCCGTATTGTTCAGACTCGTTTTCTTTTTCCTGGCATGCCGCCCCCCTCTGGTGCCCCGTTTGTTTCGTGGTTTGGTTTGCGTGTTTCCTGTGTTCTGGGAAAACCCCCCGTGTAGGGTGGTCTTGGTTGGTTATAGTTAAAAGGTGATCTATTGTAATAATGTTCATCCCTTTCAGGGTGGGCATATTGTGAATAGTGGTTATCACCATGTCTATGTTCTTTAAGTGGCGAGAATCTGTTCTGGGTATAGACGGGGGTTCTTGGTGTATAATGATCGTAATATTCGTTTTGACTGTATCTAGTTCTCTGGGGTGACCAATCTTGTTTGTATTGTTGTTGGTAATAGGTATTGTCTCTATTATCTCTGTTCCCCCTGCCTCTCCCCCTGTTACCTTTGCCCCTGCCTCCATTATTAGTGGCTTCCCTTCTGGGTTCAGTTGGATAAGGGCTCTTGAACCTCGTATTAGGTGTATGGGGGTTGGGGGGGTGGTAAGGTTGTTGTACCGTACTAGAGTATGGTGCATTTCTCGGATTCTGATATTGGGGTCCAGGTATTCGCTGGGTAGTCTGCCCTGAGCTTTCCATAGGGGTTTCTACTGTTTCTAAAGGGACGGGAAGAATTTCCTTGTTTTGCCAGCTAAATACATTGCCATTTTTATAATCGTTTACATCTCTGGTATATTTCTTTTGTTTCTTAATTTTCTGTTCTCTTTCTTCCTTTTCTAAATGGTTTTTTAGATTTGATGATAGTGTGGCATATTCCGAAGTGGATTTGTGAGGTGCAAGTTTGTCCTTAATCTCTCTGATTTCTTTATCTATAGTAATTTTTCTGTTCTTTTTCTTTTCGGTAAGGAACCTCAGAAAAGCAATCCCTGCTTCATTGAAATAGTGAAACCATATTTCAGGTTCTGAGTCTCCTTGTTGTGGATATATATTCCACCTTAACCCTCTAGGTACCATGTTATCTTTGGCATATTGCTCTAAGAAGGCTATGTCCCATTCAAGATGTAACTCTGATACCATAAGGTTTTTCAAACGCATGAATAAACCACCTATTTCAGTGTCTGTATTTAGCGTGGTGAACACACCCTCTATATTAAAGGAGCGACTAGAACGATATTCAAAAACATCCATCCTAGGGTGGGGTTTGAAATTCAATTCAAGAGATCTCGACCACAAGGTGTATAAAACGTGAATAGCACACCCACTATATGTCAATACTAGAGTGCTACTGAAACAAGTGATATTATCAAAATATAATAAAAACACGAGTGATGAAGCTCGTTTGCTCCAATGTTTATATCTAATGTTTCATAGAAAATTATGTGAGGAGGGGAAAAACCCTAAATAAAAAAGGGGGGGGGTGAATATAGAACTGTAATGTTCTAGTGGTGAGGCTGCAAATATTTTTGTCTATAGTGAGTCAAAAAAATTGTGGGGGAATATTGCGCCAAACTTACAGAAGGGGAAGAGCTGCTAGCACAACAATTAGACATAAATTGTGAAGAACACGGTATACAAAAGTGCAGCGCTGAGGTAGATAATCAAATGTCCCTGATTTTCACATGAGGCCCCACTGGAGTAAGACAGCCTGTGGGAACTACTGTGAGCCAGGAGTATAATAATCAACCTTACAGGTGGGTGGTGCCAGCAAGATTACTCCGCTGGTATATACAAAAAAATCAAGTGATTGAAAATTTCATTGGATAGTGGAGGTGTAAATAAAACCGCAGTAATAAGGGTGACAAGGGTATTAAAATCCCGATCTATTATGAACAGGGTGCAAAATCACCCACCGGTCGGGGGAGGGACCCCTATTCGAATCTCCGTCAGGGGTCACGGTTTTATATCGCATCAGCTAATGGTGTATAAACAGCAAGATAAACAGTTTATTCATGCGTTTGAAAAACCTTATGGTATCAGAGTTACATCTTGAATGGGACATAGCCTTCTTAGAGCAATATGCCAAAGATAACATGGTACCTAGAGGGTTAAGGTGGAATATATATCCACAACAAGGAGACTCAGAACCTGAAATATGGTTTCACTATTTCAATGAAGCAGGGATTGCTTTTCTGAGGTTCCTTACCGAAAAGAAAAAGAACAGAAAAATTACTATAGATAAAGAAATCAGAGAGATTAAGGACAAACTTGCACCTCACAAATCCACTTCGGAATATGCCACACTATCATCAAATCTAAAAAACCATTTAGAAAAGGAAGAAAGAGAACAGAAAATTAAGAAACAAAAGAAATATACCAGAGATGTAAACGATTATAAAAATGGCAATGTATTTAGCTGGCAAAACAAGGAAATTCTTCCCGTCCCTTTAGAAACAGTAGAAACCCCTATGGAAAGCTCAGGGCAGACTACCCAGCGAATACCTGGACCCCAATATCAGAATCCGAGAAATGCACCATACTCTAGTACGGTACAACAACCTTACCACCCCCCCAACCCCCATACACCTAATACGAGGTTCAAGAGCCCTTATCCAACTGAACCCAGAAGGGAAGCCACTAATAATGGAGGCAGGGGCAAAGGTAACAGGGGGAGAGGCAGGGGGAACAGAGATAATAGAGACAATACCTATTACCAACAACAATACAAACAAGATTGGTCACCCCAGAGAACTAGATACAGTCAAAACGAATATTACGATCATTATACACCAAGAACCCCCGTCTATACCCAGAACAGATTCTCGCCACTTAAAGAACATAGACATGGTGATAACCACTATTCACAATATGCCCACCCTGAAAGGGATGAACATTATTACAATAGATCACCTTTTAACTATAACCAACCAAGACCACCCTACACGGGGGGTTTTCCCAGAACACAGGAAACACGCAAACCAAACCACGAAACAAACGGGGCACCAGAGGGGGGCGGCATGCCAGGAAAAAGAAAACGAGTCTGAACAATACGGGTATATTCAATTTAAGTAAAACTGTACTATCCCCCTCAGAACAACTCGTGCTTAATAAAGGTTTGAAATATGCACCCCCAAAGAAATTAAATAAATTTGCTACCTTTATAGACGTACAAAAGTTTATAAGGAAGATGAACATCAAAAGATACTTTGCGTCAAACCCCTGTGGGGCCAACAGGGTTGAGACCCGGAGTCACACTGTCCATACAGGTCTCTCTAACCCCTCATTGTTCAACCCCCCCGTTCCAGTTGCCCCATCCATAAAAGTCTTTAGAGATCTAGTCTTGAATGATCTAGATAAATTACCCCCCAAAAAAGTGTTTACTGACCCAAATTTGAAAATGGGTCTCAAATCGCTTTGTGAAAGGAAAGACCTCATCATCCGCCCTGCGGACAAGGGTGGAGGGATAGTCATCCTGGACAAAGTAGACTACAACTCGGAGATGATGAGGATCTTAAGTGATAGAGAGACTTACTCTCGTTTGTCTAAAAATCCAACTACCACTTTCAAAAAAACACTTACGGATTTGATAGATACAGGGTATAATATGGGCATTTTGGATAGAAAAGAGAAACATTTCCTAATCCCCACGGTCCCGAGGATACCTGTGATATATTATCTCCCGAAAGTCCATAAAAGCATCACAAACCCCCCCGGTCGCCCGATTATTAGCGGGATAGATTCTATCACTGCCCGCATCGGCAAATACATAGATTACCATCTCCAGCCGATGGTTAAAACTATCCCGTCGTACCTTAGAGATACAAAAGACACTATTGCTAGACTCCAACAGATTCAGTATAGTGAAGACCTTCTACTTGTAACGGCTGATGTCACAGCACTATACACCAGTATACCCCATTCGCTGGGTCTGGCTGCAGTTGATCTTTTCTTAGCTAGAAATGGGGCCATCCCAGGGACACAAAAGAGGTTCATTATGGACCTACTATGTTTTGCCACCAGGTCCAACTATTTTTGGTTCAATGGAGATTTTTATCTCCAAGAAAAAGGTGTAGCCATGGGGGCAAAATTTGCCCCCAGTTTGGCAAATATTTTTATGGCCATATGGGAGGAGGATGTCGTCTACGCCCAGGGTCTCCCCCAGATAGCCCTCTGGGCAAGATATATAGACGACATCCTCCTCCTATGGAAGGGCGATAAGGAATCCTTGGATAAGTTCATGCTCAACCTGAACGACAACCAGCGAGGTATCAAACTCACCCACGAAGTTAGCACTTCAACAATTCATTTCCTAGACCTGGAAATATCGGTTCAGAATGGTCATTTGATTACTAAAACATTTTTCAAAGCGACAGATCGCAATGGGTATATCCCAATAGGTAGTTGCCACCACTCGTCTTGGCTTAAATCCATACCTCGGAGCCAACTTACCAGAATCAGGAGGAACTGTTCTAATTTACCAGACTTCTTCTTACAAGCTGAGACCATAAAAAATAGATTCCTGGATAAAGGATATAATTTACAGGGTATAGACAGGGATATTGAGGTGGTAGCTTCACTCAATAGAGAAGAACTTATCAAAGACGGCCCTAAAAAAACACAAGAATCACAGCATAATTGGTCACTTCTGACCTCATTTTCCATCCAACACAGACAGATTAAGGAGATTATCTCCAAACACTGGAGAGTCCTCAAAAATGATAGGATCCTAGGTCCCCTCCTTCCAGAGAAAGCAGGGGTGATCTACAGAGGGGCCCCCTCCTTGGGGGGCCGGATAGCCCCCAGTGTATCTGACCCCCCCATGATCCCCACTTTTTTTCAGGACATGAAGGGTTTTTTTCCCTGCCGTAGATGTAATGTGTGTTTACACAATGTCTATGGAAGGAAAAAAACCGAAACGTTTACATCGAGTGCCACTGGACAAGAATTTAAAATGAAACATTTCCTGACATGCCAAACTCGATATGTGGTATATCTCATCACGTGCCCTTGCGGCAAGCAATATGTGGGTAGAACTATTCGCACGTTTGCCGTAAGGTGCAATGAACATATCGCAGGCATCAGAAAAGGCCGTACTGACCATAGTGTCCCCAAACATTATCGGATATATCACAACAGGAATCCGACAGGGACAAAGTTTCTGGTTATTGACAGATTTGTCCCCAACTGGAGGGGCGAGTCAAACATTAGGGGTGTGTCCAAATTAGAGACCTTTTGGATATACTCCCTGAAGAGTTATTCGCCTTATGGCCTGAACATAGAATGGGACATCAACGCTTTTATAAACAAATCCTGATTTGAATACTTTACAGATAATTATGTTCTATAATAACCATATGACGTTACGATAGGAGTTTGAACTCATTAACATGTTGAAAATGTTCCATCTATATTGTCTATCATACCAGAAGGAATTTAGTATGACTGTGGTTATTTAACATGCCTTCAAGAGAAATATGAAAATATGTCAGAAATTGTACTGGCCCCTGGATCCTCATTTCCTGTAAATGGACATCAGAACCTCTCAAGAATTTTGGTGTCTGGTGGCCCCCACATACCATGTCTCCATAGCCGGCCACTTCCCACATGGCTCTGAGCCCTTAAACTCTAGCCTGTATATATCTCTTTTCTTCCCCAGCCATTATCTTGACCTGACGTTGAACTTGTATATATCCACAACCCCTCTCTTATTTGTACGAGTCGACATATATCATTCTGCCGACTGGTATCATAAGCAGCATTAGTGAGGGTTTAATTGCATTCTGTTTATTCTCCTATGAGAACCATGTTGGTTCAAATCGCAAATCTTTTTAGCTATAGATGCTATTATACATGCCCCTATTGATATGCGATTACTGTGATAAAGAGACGGTGAACCTGGCCGATGTGTCAGTCTATGACAGGACACCCTCTCTTTCCTATAGTCTATTTTAAAATCTGCGGACTCCTCTGACGGTGGCAGCGCGCAAGCGCAATAGGCCATTCCAACTGACAGATACTTCCCATATGGGGCGTGTCTATCCCTCCCCTAGGTTACTTACGATTTCCTATGAACACCATGTTCGTTTACTCGCGCATGCGCGACCGAGCACACTGCCGAGTCTATGTGTATAGACCTTCCGGCCCCTCCTGATTTGCGTGCTGGTGCGCACTCTAATGTGCGATCGGATTGGTGCCCTAACCCCAGTAACGCCCATAGGTTAGTAATCCCCTTTCCTTTATGACGTTTGACCCATGGATTGGCGCAGTATTGTTAGCCACTCCTCTCTACATTCACCACAGACCATTGGCAGAATAACGTAAGCTGCTGCTGATAGGCCATACAGTAATCTGAAAACGAGGCTTGGTTCCTCGATGCCTTGTGATGACATCACCCCGGCTTTAGACCAAGCCTGAGCGTGGAACGCACGCTAGCGATGCCGGAAGTGAGGACCCGGGAGCCATGAACCAGCTGTATGTCATTTATTACTCTAATACTAAGGTATATATATAGTAGACATGGTGGCTGGTAGACATATACCCCAGTTGAAGCCTTCAGCAGGCGAAACATGTAGGGTTGGATGTCTACCAAAGCCACTTTTTAATCTTTTTTGCGCAAATGTTTTTTTAAACTTTTTATCCAATAAATACCAATTGGGAAATTGGTTTTACACTATGAGGAGTCGCCTCTTTCTCTCTGTTTTTCTCTCTACTTGAGTTGCTGTGGATAAGGATCCCCCTTGGAAGTTTTACCATTGCCTACCCTGCAAACCGGGCACTTCCACCAAATCGCAAGTAAGCGACTGCATTTACACCTGGAGGAACAGCCCAGTGGGACACAGTATACCGCAACATATCCGTTATCCGTCCGGTGTACCGGACACAAGCCCTGCTGACTCACTCCGAGAGGGGTGAGTCCACCAACTCTGGTAAGAGTACCCATCTTTACCGTTTACCGTTTATATTTAAAGCCTGTTGAACCAACTGCACACTTTGAATATCTCCAGTGATATACCATATTTAGCGAAGATACTGCAGACTGAACTTTTGCGTTATTGTGCCCCCACAAATCAGGACTTCTTGCATATTGCCTTTTTGCTCGGCTGTTGTAGGCATGGACTGAAGGGGGTCACTACCCATGTCAGCTGAAGGGGCTATCCCCCATATTTTGTGTTCTTGCTTCTTCTGATTTATTGACCTGGATGTATGGTTAGACCAGATACACATTACACATTTGGTTCAACCAAGTTGGTTATAGATTAGCAGTGTATGCCTTTAAGTATGGAAGTACATGTGATGTTTGCTTAAAGTGTCAGCACCACACTATTTTCTACCTGTTACAACTCTATCGCATCCCCTAGAAATATCTTGCTGTTTATACACCATTAGCTGATGCGATATAAAACCGTGACCCCTGACGGAGATTCGAATAGGGGTCCCTCCCCCGACCGGTGGGTGATTTTGCACCCTGTTCATAATAGATCGGGATTTTAATACCCTTGTCACCCTTATTACTGCGGTTTTATTTACACCTCCACTATCCAATGAAATTTTCAATCACTTGATTTTTTTGTATATACCAGCGGAGTAATCTTGCTGGCACCACCCACCTGTAAGGTTGATTATTATACTCCTGGCTCACAGTAGTTCCCACAGGCTGTCTTACTCCAGTGGGACCTCATGTGAAAATCAGGGACATTTGATTATCTACCTCAGCGCTGCACTTTTGTATACCGTGTTCTTCACAATTTATGTCTAATTGTTGTGCTAGCAGCTCTTCCCCTTCTGTAAGTTTGGCGCAATATTCCCCCACAATTTTTTAGTACTCTAAAAAACAATGGACCTCACATCAATCCTCCTGTAAACCTGACTTAACAGCCAGTGCATATTTTTATAGTATTTAGAATGCATGCATGCTATTTGCAGAGATACACACAAATATGATAGTATACATGCAACTGATTCTCTAATAAATATTTGCTAAGCAGCATACTCACAAGCTTTCCGATCTACTTCAGCTACGTGGTAGCATACCTACAATGAAAATGTGATTAGCTTAGCTATTTTTCATGTGCATTTCGTTCAATACCAGACCCATCAAATACGGTATGGCTTAAAAAGAAGAAACCCTAAGCAAAAAAAAAATTAAAAATTGACCTGGGGTCCCCCTCAAAATCCACACCAGACCTTTTGCATCTGGTAGGGAATGTAAGGGGGAGCTTGCTTCAAATTCATATCAGACCCTTAACCTGAGTACACAGCATGTTAGGCCAGGAAAGGAAGGGGGCAGCAACACTGTCCCTCTCATCCTGAACCATACCAGATCACATGACCTCAGCAAGCGGAAGCCATGTTGATAGGGACATAGATATTTTTCCCACAACCCTGGTTCGGTGGCTGTGGTGGTGTGGGGAAACTCATTGGAATATGCGAGCCTCTTTAGGATAATGGGACACCCAAACATGTAACCCTCATTTGAATGAGTAAGGGGTAAATAGTACCCATACCCATTGACAAAAAATGTTAGTTGTAAATAAACACACTCAAGTTTTTTACAAGCCCTTTATTAAAAAAAAAAATCCAGCATTGTAAATCCAATGTTAATTACAATAAAAGTCACCTGCCAATCATCAAAAGAAAATAACCCATCGTTACAGTGAACTCATTCTCTCACTCCGCATTTCTGATACTATACAAGATTTATATACTAGGGGTGGGGATGTGATGACATCACTGTCCAAATATGGACATGATGATGTCACCACCACCTGCCCCTTTGCTTACATAAAAGGAGATTCCCAGCCATCTAAGTGAATGGGTCCAGCGAAGTCACAGGTTAAGAACTTGGCAGTGCCTGCACCAGCCGGCATCCTTAAAAGTCATTGACAGCAGGAAGCTGTCATGTACAATAGTGGTAGTAATACATTTCTTTGAAATGGACCTTAAGCTGATCCATAATTATAAATCACATTACAACATTCTTGACACATCTTCTTTGACAGGGCACAGGCCTATTGTCATTAAACCTATTAGCCAAAGTTTTCAAATTGCTATGACTCTAGTAGAGCCCTTAAGAGGTCTTAATGCCTGTTGTAAAATATTTAACAGAGTGCTTAAATAAAAATGCAGTTTGAGTCTGGCTTTACTTGACCTCAAACTGTCCTTTTTATACAACCAAACCAGTGGTGGAACTACCGCCATAGCGACCCATGCGGGCGCTGTGGGGCCCACAGCCGAGGAGGGCCTGGTGAGCGGGCGGCGGGTGAGCCACCGAGATGCCTGTCCACTCGGCGCTCGTGCAGTTACACTGACTGTACGAGTGGACGCAGCTGGGTGGCTCGGCGGAGGAGGAGGCGGGGGGACGGGAAGCTGCCAGCTGGGAGGCTAGGTGGGTGGCCAATCAGCGGGCGGCGGAGCAGAGAGATGACATCATCTCTCACCGGCACCAGCCCTGCTTCCTGGCAGTTCTGCCCTCACTGTGCAAGGCAGCAGAGAGATTATATCACCTCTCTGCTGCCTGACTCATGCTGAGAAACAGAAGTGACAATCCTCATTCCCCACCTTAGCAGGAAAGTGACAATCTGCAACTTGTGGCAAGTGATGTAGCAAGTGGACAATCCGCAACTTGGGGCAGGTGACGTGGCAAGTGGACAATCCACAATGTGTGGTAAGTGGACAGTTTGCAACTTGTGCCAAGTGGACAATCCGTAATGTGTGGCAAGTGGACAATCCGCAACTTGGGGCAGGTGACGTGGCAAGTTGACAATCCGCAATGTGGGGCAGGTGACGTGGCAAGTGGACAATTTACAACTTGTGGCAGTTGATGTGGCAAGTGGACAATCTGCAACGGGTGGCAAGTGACGTGGCAAGTGGACAATTTTCCAACATGTGGCAAGTGACAATCCGCAACTTGTGGCAGGTGACGTGGCAAGTGGACAATCCACAATGTGTGGTAGGTGATAGTGGACAATTTGCAATGTGTGGCAGGTGACGTGGCAAGTGACAATTCGCAACGTGTGACAGGTGACGTGGCAAATGGACAATCTGCAACCTGTGACAAGTGACAATTTGCATCTGGTGGCAGGTGACGTGGCATGTGAGAATCCGCAACTTTTGGCAGGTGACGTGGCAAGTGACAATCTGCATCTAGTGGCAGGCGACGGTGGCAAGTGACAGACTCGGGGTTCCCACTGATTCTGCATTATGGTGAGTTGAACTATTTAATTTTCTATAACAATGTAATAATAGAAATAATGTGTTTCAATCATCCTGAATGAATGAATGAATGAATGATTTGTATAGCGCTGCAACTGCGAACTGAATCGCCTCGAGGCGCTTGACTGCTCATGTTGGGATGCCATGTTTAGAAGAGGTGGGTCTTGAGTTTTTTCCTGAAGGCCTGATGGTTTTCTTCCATGCGGATGTTGTTTGGTAGCGCATTCCATAGCCGGGGTCCCTGTACTGCGAATCTTCGTTCTCCCTTCGATTTGTAGCGGGCTTTGGGGATGAGAAGGCGGTTTTGGTTTGTTGATCGGAGGCTGCGATTTGGTATGTATTTTTCTATTTTCTCACAAAGGTATTGAGGCGCATTTCCTTGTGTACATTTGTGGGTGAGGCAGAGGGTCTTGAATGTGATTCTATCTTTTACCTTGAGCCAATGGAGCATCCTTAGGGATGGGGAGATGGATTCCCAGGGTTTCTTTCCGGTGACTAATCTTGCTGCTGTGTTTTGGACAATTTGAAGGCGCGCAATCTGGTAATCCGGTAATCCTATGTACAGGGAGTTTGCATAGTCGAGACGCGAATTGATGATCGTTCCTACTACTACCGATTTTTCCTTTTCCGGGATGAAGGGGATGAGTCTGCGTAGCATGCGAAGGAGATGGTGGGATCCGCTGATTACGGATCCTATTTGTGCCTCCATTGTCATCTCTGAATCAAAGATTACTCCGAGGCTTTTGGCTTTGTTGCTTGGAAGGATGGTCTGTCCCAAGATGGTTGGTGGTGTCCAAGGGGTCTTCGTCTTTTTCCTTCGGTTTGCGTCGAGGAGCAGTAATTCTGTTTTTGATCCATTTAGTTTGAGGGAGCTCGTGGTCATCCAGTCATCTATCAATGTGAGACATTTTCCTAGTTCCTGGTATTGGTCTTTTTGTCCGGTGATCCGGAAGTACAGTTGAGTGTCGTCCGCGTATGAGTGGAAGCACAGATCTAATTTGCTAATAATTTTGAAGAGTGGTCGGATGTAAATGTTGAACAGTACTGGTGACAATGGTGATCCTTGAGGGACTCCATAAGTGATTGCCCGGGTTTCCGAAGTGAAGGCTCCTAGTTTCACTGTTTGTGACCGGTTTCCTAAGAAGGAAGCGAACCATGGCAGATCTCCATCTGTAACTCCTGCCACTTCCTTGAGGCGGCTGAGAAGCATGTTGTGGTCCACTGTGTCGAACGCCGCACTGAGATCCAGCAATACCAGAAGACACGATTCTCCATCATCCGCTGCTTCTAGGGCGTCATCCCATATTTTCAGAAGTGCCGTTTCTGTGCCATGGCCTGGGCGGAAGCCCGATTGTAGTGGGTCCAGGAGCTTGTGTGTGTCCAGATGAAGTTGAAGCTGTTGTACAACCATGGTGCCATGATGATTGAAGCGCTAACATCAGCAATTGCCCTGATAAATTGTCCCCCAAAAAACATATTTTCTGGCAGTGCCCCTCCCAAGACTAGACTCTGGATCTGCCCCTGGGTGGGAGGGAGCCCATACAACATTTTACTATGGGGCCCTGTGATTTTTAGTTACGCCCCTGAACCCAACTCTAAAAATATAGACATATTCCAATATTTAGCCTACCCAAATGTAAAAGAACCTAACAGTCAATTTGATATCACACATGCCATAATGCCCAGAAAGTGAATGGGACATATTACCTCTTCTGAAGAAGTCATACATAAGATCAATATCATGTTTAATGTCTATGAAATCGTGATTTTATTTCATGCAATAATATGTTCATTGTTCGACAGGTAAAATATTGTTAGATAGGAATATCAATACGGTTATAAAAGTGATATTAGAGGGATTGTCTGCTAAACTATCAAGACATCAACATTCTTACCTCCCATGCTTCAGCTCTCTTAATTGGTGAGGATTGGCTCAATGATACCCTCTAGAGAGCTCACAAAATTCTGCTGCAATTGGCAGTAAGAGTTCTAATTTTTAGATTAAATGTATGCATGAAAGCTGAGAGTCCTTCCTTTCCACCAGTGACTCTTCAATACCCATTGAAGTGATTAGCCTCAGGTGATACACAGAGATTACACAACTGCTCCTACATAAGTTATACTTGTTTATCTATAAATAAAAATTCTGTGCTTAGTGTAACAAATTTAAAATACAAAGGATAGCAGCACTCTATAATTGCCAGAATACAGCAAATTATATAGGTGAAAATATTTGAGCTGTCCTTTTTAAAAGTCAACCAAAAAAGATTTATGAATGATTGAACCACCATAAAATATTACTCAAAGTGCAAAAATATGTGAAAATACAATGTTATTCAGTAATTGCTCCACCTTAAATAAATTCCACCTGATTCCAATTCCAAATAGAAAGAAGGTGCAGCCACTATATTATGTGAGCAAAAAACGATTGCATCTCTTTGAACAATAGATAAAATATATAAAAATCACAATAGTGAAAACATTCAGTAAATTTACAATCTGAAACATTCAAAACCATAGTCCATCTGTCAAGTGAAAATCAAGTGCTAACAATCTACTGTGCAAACTGTTTAGTTCAAATACTCATTACCTAACGCGTCATGCTGACGTGAGACGCCGACGTAGGGGGAGGAGCCTGGAGATGGCGGAGACACAAGCCGAGCGGAGAGGAGATGGGTCATGCGAGCTAGCGGACCCAGCGAAGCGGAGGTGAGAGCCCGCCGAGCCTGATCCAATTACAGCGGGATCACCCTCCGCGACACCCCCCGGGCCCCACCGAGCCACCGAGCTGCCCTGTCATCAACCGCTGAACTCCACCTCACCTTGCGCAGCGATGTGCGGACTGAAGCCCTGAAGCCCGCCGGAACCTCCTGACGGGAGAGAGGAAGAAGGAAGGAGGGGCTGAGAAGGTGAAGACGCCGTACGTTCCCCTCTCACACATTGTACTAGCGGAAGCACGAGTATCGCAGCGCCGGTAGAGTCCCGTACCCTCCCTCCCTCCCGCATACCCTCTGGACCTCCACGTTCCGCTTTTCACCCGTCAAGCTGCAGGGACTGTGTTTTTCTCACGAAGAACCCATATTAGGACACATCCAAAGACAACAGACGGGGGGGGGGGGATACCTTCGGTGGGTACCCCCCGTCCAGGTACGACCTTTTACCCTTAAAGAGGGATCCTATTTTTCTTTTTTGTTCTTTTCTGTTGTGTGGTGCTGCGCCTACTATTCAATTGTGGAAGTAACCTGTATGAACTTGCATGCTTTAAAAGGCCCAGAAGAGGAAACATAGAGTTGTAAGATAATAAAGACATGGGCTACTGGAACTACAGGTGAAACCAGAACCATATTTTAAGGTGCTCTGCAGCCCCACAGCACTTGGCGGTCATTAGAACCCAGCAGGATAAGAGAAAATCACTTCCCTGGGGCTCAGTAGAGAAGGGGACCCAACTGGATATAAGGTCCAAAAAAACAGCACACTACAGCACCAATGAGCCCTCATATATGCTGAGGAGAGCGGTAAAGGACAAAAAAGAGGCACGTACAGATTAAAGGGAGAAGGCTTAGCGGGTACGCCGAGCAGCGTGGGTAAAATTTCATATATCAGAGACAAGGCTTCAAGCTACCCCCCCATAACTTAAACACTCTGGAGTATTTCATTTAAAAGGGAAGGTATACCCTCCCCCACCCCTTTTTTTTCTTGTTTTTTTTTTTCCCTCAACATAAAACGTGCAGTTAACAACAGACAGCAGACTTTGGTCAGATTTATATAAATGCCCCATGAGCACCTTGGAATCACACGGTATGTCCCCCTCCAGGTCCTAGTAATTGGTACGCGGAAGTAACAGGACACATAAAGGACCAGATTAAGGACTATCATAATCTATCATAATCTAAAGGTGCGTTTAAAAAAAACAGAGGGCAAAGCCAAGGGAAAACACAATTCGGCGAGACACCGGAAACAGTTAGCTACAAGCAATTATAGGGCCGGTGTGCCCCAAACCAAACCCCAAACGAAACAAAAAACAAAGGAGTCAAGAAAGAAAGAGGGAGGAAGGGACAGGAGAGTGGAAGGGGGAAGGAAGGGGGAGGAAAAAGATGAAGAAAAGAAGAAATAGAAGTCCCTGGAGCTGAGGGGTCTGGTTCCCCTATTATTCCGATACATTCAAAGAGTCTCACAGGACTATGGCTGGCATCGGAACGGTTAGCAATATGCATGTTTTTGGCTTATAAATATAAGCGTACGGGGAAGGTGTAGCAGATTTTCTCTCTCCCCTCCTTTTTTTTTTTGTTTTTCTCCCCCAGTAGGGGACCAATAACTGAAAACACAGGAAGGGCGCATATACAATGAAGGGAAAATCACAAAAGGCAACAGAACCCAAGACCCCCAAGGACAGTCTAAATAATAGCACAATCCAAAAACATCTTAAGGATATAAGCCTAAAAAGTCCAGAGATGGAAAAAAAAAACTTCTGGGGGGAAGAAAAAAGATACAGAAAAACAGAAACAAGAACTGGCGGAATCTTCCAGAATAGAGTTTGAACAAGAAAGGGCTGGAGGCCCCGGGGCCCAAATGACACACAGTGACCTGGCGCTAATACCCACTAAAATTGAGATGGCAGAAATGCTCTCTTGTCTCGAAACTTCAATTAAAACAGAAATAAAAAACGTCCGGGTGGATATGGGTCAACTAATAAAAAGGATGGAAACCATGGAAATGGCATCCACGGAACAATCCAAAGATCTGCAGCACCTCAGAAAACAAACGGAAATATTGCAATCCAAGCAACGTGACATGATATACAAGATGGAGAGCTTAGAGGACCAGAGCAGACGACAAAACCTCCGGATTAGATCCCTTCCAGAACAGAAGGGGGAAGACTTGGCAAAGAAAATCAACAGTATTTTTAAACCCTTACTGGGCACAACTGAAGTCTCGGACTTTAAATTTGACCGAGTTCACCGGGTCAGAAAACCACCAGGGGTAAGAGAGGAGGCCCCAAGAGATGTGTTAGTTCGATTCCACTCCTATGAAGAGAAATCTCAGGTGTGGAGTAAACTCTGCGGTATCCCGCCCCTGAATTTTGAAACAATAGAACTCCAGATATTTTCTGACCTCTCAGCTGGTACTCTAGCAAGAAGAAGACAGATGAAACCTCTTCTGGAAACATTAAGGACATTAAATATTTTTTTTTTTTTCTTTTTTTTTTCCACCTTAGCAAGAGCTTATTGGGACCAAATCAGTAACGCCCTCAGCATCTGTCCCTCATTATGTCTTAACATCATTGTGGAATTACTTCACTTTTTTTTTTTTTTTTTTTACTTTTAATAAAGTTAGCACTCAACAATTCCAAGCACATTATTCTTCTGCATAGCTCGTTATAAGGGCTTACTGAACGGGGCCTCTCCAACTCTCTCTATTTCTAGAAAGGCTCTTGAGTCTTAGCCGAATCCCTTATCTTCCCCTGCCCCCCCTTCCCCCCTACCCTCCCTTCCCCCCGCCGCTGGGGTCGCTCCCATCCTTACTCAACTTTTATTTATGTTTCCATATCTCTCTCTTACTTATTTCTTAAGGCTTCCACATAGCTCCATGACCTCTTAAACCTTCTCCACCCCTCCCATTTGGCTTTCGTGTCCTCCCCCTCCTCAATCACACTGTTTGCCAGGCACTCCATAGTATAGATCCCTTCTACCACATCCACCCATTCCCAAAGAGGTGGGCTCTCAGAGTCCCTCCATCTTCTGGGTATTACTCGCTTCGCCGCATTTAGCAGGTGCGGCACCAGGGATCTCCTGTATTGCCTGGACCCTACTGGTGTATCATGCAACAGCACTTCCCATGGGTCCTCTTTCACCACCACTTTCGTGATCTCCTCAATAGATTTTAAGATAGATTTCCAAAATGTTTTAATTTTTGGGCAGTCCCACCAGAGGTGACCCATAGTTCCCTTCTCTTGGCAACCTCGCCAGCAGTTCTCAGATACCCCTGACTGAAATTTGTTTAACTTGTCCGGGGTCAGATACCAGCCCGAGAGACACTTATAGTTAATCTCGGCAGATTTGACGTCAACAGCCGAACTATGTGTGAGTTGAAAAATTTTCTTAGTGGCCCCAGTGTGCGGTGTTCCCAGTTCCCTTCCCCATTTTTGGACGAAGGGTGGTACCTCCTGTCCGTCCCCTGACAGTAGGAACTTGTAGATTTTTGTAATCAATTTCTTGGTGTTCTCAGCCGTAAAGACCCGTTCCATCGCCGTGAGGTCCCCCCGCTCCCTCATAGGGGGGGGCATTGATCCCACTAAGTGGCGTAACTGGAGGTACCGCCATTCATCCACCAAAAACAAATCATTCTTCTTTTGTAGCTCCTGAAGAGTCAAAATTTTCCCTTTGCTAATTAAATCTCCCAACCGTACATTGTCGTCTCTAATCCATTCGCCCCCCATTTCCTTCCTCCCTGGTTGAAACAAAAAATTCTCCTTTAGTGCAATCAGTGGTGAATTAAATTTAATCTTGAAGTTTTTGTGCATTTTATCCCAAATTTTTAAAGTGTTTTTTGTGATCGCGTGAGTTTTTTCCCCTAGTTTTCTAAACTTAGGTGGGTTCCATATGATTTTCCCTAACTGTGTTTCACTTAGTGCTTCCTCTAAACTTACCCATCTCTTTTCACTATGTGGCTTCCCCCATTCTGGAATTCTCAATAAGGCTGTTGCGTAGTAGTAGTTGACTATATCTGGTACTGCCAAACCCCCCTTACTTTTTTCTAGTTTTAAAATTTGTAGTGAGATTCTGTGTGACTTCTGTTGCCATATGTAGTTCATAATAATAGCTTTAAGTTTCCTCAGGTACTGTTCTGGTAGAGATATTGGGATCATCTGTAGCTTATAGGTGATCAGCGGGAGCACCATCATTTTGACCGCATTAACGCGACCCAGCCATGATATTGGTCTAGTTTTAAACTCCTGGCATTTTTTCCTTACTTCGTCTAATAGAGGTAGATAATTGGCCTTAAACATTTTCCCCACACTATTCTTCAGCTGTATACCAAGGTATTTAATTTGTTTCTTCCACATGAAGTTGTACTCCCTCTTCAGAATTTGTTTTTCTGCTCTATTTATATTGATATTCAGGATTGAGGATTTCGCCAAGTTGATCTTAAAGTTGGATACCTCGCCATACGCCGCAACGTCCTTCAGAATATTAGAAAGTGATTTAAGCGGGGAACTGACATAGAAGAGGACGTCGTCGGCGAAAGCCGCCAACTTGTGTTCCTCTCCCCTCGCCTTGCAACCCTCTATGTCTATATTTCCCCTTATTGTAGCCAATAGTGGTTCCAAAGAGAGGATGAAGAGGAGGGGGGAGAGGGGGCAGCCCTGCCTAGTCCCATTTTGCATTTCGAAAGGGGAGGATAATACACCGTTCACCTTAATATTGGCCTTTGGGTGGCTATATAAGACCCTTACTTTCTGAATTATTTTCGGTCCAAAGCCCATGGCGCCCAGTGTCTCGAACAGGAACCCCCAGTCTACCCGATCAAATGCTTTTTCCGCATCGATAGATAGTAGTAGACTGGGGGTCCGTGAATCCCTCATCTTCTGGATCGCCAGCAGTGTCCGTACGCTGTTGTCCCTCCCTTCTCGACCCATCGTAAATCCCACTTGATCTGGGTGTATCAGTTTACACAAGCATTTCTTTATGCGTTCGGCCAGAATCTTAGCATAAAGCTTAGTTTCAAAATTAAGAAGAGATATTGGTCTATATCCCGCACACGTCGCGCCATCTTTCCCCTCCTTTCGTATGACCGTTATCGTTGCTGACAGCGACGCCTCACTCATGCCATACTCCGAGCCTAATCCATTCAGGTATCTCAAGAGTATGGGTGTCAAGATCTCCCTGTATGTTCTGTAATACAGGGCCGTGAACCCGTCTGGCCCCGGGCTCTTACCTAATGGGGTGTTGTTGAGGGCTTCCCGTACTTCCTCCTCCGAGATGGGTCTTTCTAGCCTCTCCTTCTCCTCTGGTCCCAAGGACTGTAATTTAGCATTTCTCAGAAATACGTTAGCTTTAACCCTCTTCTCCCCCGCCTCTCCCTCCCTCCTCTGTCCCACTGAATATAAATCCTCGTAGAAATCTCTGAACGTCGCAGCTATGTCTTTTGAGCTGTACCTTACCTCTCCCTTTTTATTGACTATTTTTTCTATAAAATTTTTGTTTTTGTTTTTTTGCAGCAACCTCGCTAGATGTTTCCCTGACTTATTGCCGAAGATGTAGCGCTCTTTGGCCACTCTGTTAAATACTTGTTTTACCCCCTGCTCTGCAAGTTCTCTTAACTCTTCCCTCTTGAAAATTATTTCCTGTAATAGAGTCTGGTTCTGTACGGGGTCCTCCTTATGTTTGTGCTCTAGCTTTTGTATAGTGTTCGTTAGCTCCTTTACACGTCTTAACCTTTCTCTCTTTTTCCAAGTAGCCTTGGAGATGAACACCCCCCTGATAAAAGCCTTGTGAGCGTCCCAGAGACTAGACTCTTTCACAGCTCCATTGTCATTAGCCTGAAAAAACCACTCTAGTTCTTTTCTGACGCTTTCTCTTATTTCCTCGTCTTTCAGCAACTCGTTGTTTAGTTTCCAACCACAGCTAGGCTGTTTAAATTCTGGGACGCTCAAGCTCATGCTCACCGGGGCGTGGTCTGACAGGGATGCTATTTCGATCCTGGAGTCAGTTACTCTATCTAATAAGCCGTGATCTACCCAAATATAGTCCAGTCTAGAGTACGTCTTGTGCACAGGGGAGAAAAATGTGTAATCTTTGATGAGTGGGTGATGCACTCTCCACACGTCGACTACTTGTTCCGTACTCATCTTTTTCTTAAGGGCCCTCAATTGGGCATTTCCTGTCCCCTGTGCACAAGACGAACTATCCATACCCGGACTGAGGGTGAGGTTTAGGTCCCCCATCAGCACCAGGTATCCTCTTCTGAAGGACCTTAGGCTGGAGAGGATTTTGATCATAAACTCAGGTGATCTCACATTGGGAGCATATATATTTGCAAGTGTATAAGTGGTCCCGAAGAGGGCCCCTCTCAGGAATAGGTACCTTCCCTCCGGGTCAACTTTTCTGTCTTCCAGACTGAACTGCAAATCTTTCGCCATCCCTATTGCCACCCCTCTGGTTCTACTTGATATGGTATCGCTATAGTACCAAGTGGGGAAGGCTCTAGAGTGGAGTTTAATATTTGATGTCAGAGATATGTGGGTCTCTTGTAAAAAGACCAAGCCGGCTCCATACTGTTCAACCTCCTGTAGCACTCTATGCCGCTTGCTCGCGGCGTTTAGCCCTCTGACATTGTAAGTGAGACACTTAATTTCTGTCATCTAATTGTGTTGTTTTGACCTATGCTTCCCTGGTGCGACCCCCAGCGGCTGGGTCTCCCTCCCTTATACCTCCCCCCCTTTCCCGGACCCTTGCTCCTCCCCCCTTCCCTCCTCCTCCCCTCCACCCCCTCCCTCCCCTCCCCCCCCTCTCTAACCCTACCCTCTCTACCCCCTCCTACCCAAACCTGGGTCTCTGAGTCAAGGGGTGCCATTCAGTCGCTTGGCCTCCCCTGGACTCCAGATCTCTGGAGAGGCAGGGATCCGAACCCGCCGCTGAGAGCCCGCCCCCCCTGCCCCGTTGTTGCCTGGCAGGTAGGTGAGCTTTTTTGAGGACCTGGCTTCCCCTTGCAGGGGGCCCCCCCTTACCCCTCCCCCCCCCAGACCCCCACACCTCCACGCCCCACCCCCCTTATTTTTCCTTTTCCTTTTTCCCCTTATTTTCCCCCTTGCCTTCCTTTTTAAGCTGTTACTTCTCCTTTTCCCTCTAGCCCACCTCCACCCACCCCGACAGGTCTAGGATCTGAATTTCTAATTTCGCACAAAACTCAGGCAGCTCCTCTGGGTATCTCAGCCTGGCCCATCGACCCTCTTTTGAGCCCATCAAGCTTGCGGGGAAACCCCACGTATATTTGATATTATTATTTCGTAGGGTCTCTAGTAGAGGTCTCTGTTGTCGTCTTCTCTCGAGGGTACGTGCTGACAAGTCTGCGTAGATCTGGATTTCAGTCCCTTCGAACTCTATGGGTGTCTTCCCTCTGATTTTGTGCCAAATCTCCTCCTTGTCCTTGAAATGGCTAAATCGGACGATTACATCTCGAGATCTGTTTGCATCGGAAAAATCGGCTCTGCCTATCCTATGAATTCTTTCTATCCTGGGGAACTGCTCTTCTCCCATTCCAGAGAAGGGAGCTAGGATCGTTCTAACGATTTTTACGAGGTCTTCTCCTCTATGCTCGGGAATGGCTCGAAGTCGTAGATTTTGCCTCCTGTCCCTATTTTCCTGGTCTTCAATTTTATACAGCATATCCCTTTGGTGCAGTTGGGTCGTCTTTAGTTGCGATTTTAAATCTGCCATTTCTTGCTCCAGGTTGTTCGCCCTCTTCTCCATCTCCTCAACCCTTGTTAACAGGTGGCTCAGATCCTCTCTCACTTTATTGACTTCGCCTTTGATCACAGATTCCAACCTCTCCATCATCCCCTCCATTTCCTTCTTGGAGATTGGTTGGGATCCTGTTGGGTGCTCGTCCGTCCCCCCGGCATCCCCCTCACTCTCCATTGTCTGGTCGGCCCTAGATTGATCGTGTGTCGTATCAGGTCTGTGGGGTTTCTCCTTCGCCTTGCTGACTTTAGGGGAGATATCTATTGCTGATGTAGTTGGGCTCCCACCCTGTCTCAGGTAGTGTTTAATAGTACTCGAGTCATTTTTCTGTACTTTTGGTGCTCCTTTTTTTGGGGCTTTGTTCGGTTCTTTACTCATGATGTCTTTTCTTTTGTTTCCTCTAATTCTCTTCCCCAGTTTGGAGGCGCCCCCGTCCGTGGACCTTTCCCCTTGAGCTCCCCCTTTCTTGGGGAGTATTGTTGGTTCCTCTTTATACTCCTCTTTTTCCCCTCCCCTTCTCCCCCACTCCTCCCTCCCCCCTATTTCAGGCCTTGTGTTTTGTTTCGAAATTAACAAAGAGGAAAAAACAGCCAGCGAGAAGAAAGGAGGAGGGGAAAAAAAAAAAAAGGACACACACAAAAAAAAAAAAAAAAACATCCACCAAGTTCCCTATTGTCTTCTGTTCTTATGTTGCTAGGGAAATCCCCCTTTATGGGCTTCTTCCTTTCCTTTGCGGCCTCAGCTCTGGGGGAAATAGTGGAGTTTCTAGGGGTTTCTCCTCCCCTTCTTTGTACCCCCGGGTTTAGAGTTTCAACCCCAAAATTTACCCCCTGGGCGACTGAGCTCCCCGAGGTGTCGGCTAAAGGCGGGCGTGTCTCCAGATGGGGGGTCCTGGACCTCTAGCGTCTTCTTCTCTGTGTTGGGAGTCCCCTATTATTCAGAGGGATCCGCCACCTTCTTGTGCCTGAAGGTATGGGGAATGTCCTAAGGATTCTGACTTCCAGGTTTTGAGTATGACCCCAGAGTATGGCCCCAGTGTGGGGAGGGTCCCAAATACCTGAGTCCGTTTTGGGGTGGTCTGAGCTACGTCAGAGCTAAGCTCCTGTATTGACGCCCCCCCTGCAATGGGATAGAGCGGTTTCCGACTCTGACCCGATTCCTAAACTTCCCCTGTTGGCCAGTAAATAGTGTTCGGGGTGGGCAATGGGCGATATGTGAGCTTCTAGGTTCAATCCGGAAGTTTGTCAACCCCCCTCGTAAGCCGGGTTATTCTTGCCTTCCCCTCAGTCTTTTCGGGTGTTGGAGATATGTTAAGTGTGCCACTCTTACAACAATAACACTAGCTCAAGTAAGCTTCTCGTAAAAAAGTACACAACAGTTCTTCATTTTTTTTTTCCTTTTTTTTTTTATAAACCCCTTCAAAGCCGTTCGGCAGGTGAAATGAAGTCTTCTGGGAGCATTACAGGTTGTCACATTCCCCTAGATGTATCAAACTTGTCTTACCTTCGCATCCGACTTCTCCCTCCTGAGGTAATGTTTAGGGAAAATACTCACAGACCTTCACGATTGTTGCTCTCGTTTCGTTGTCGCTGTGATGTATGATGGATAGGACCGGCGGGGTGTGTGGAGAGAGCGAGCGTGGAGGCGGGCAGGCTGGCGGCGTGGTGGATGAGGGGGATGGGAGAGCCGAACGAACCACCGAAACGAGGACCTCGTACATAGGTCCGCCACTACCCGGAGACGTAGCCCCCTCCGGGGGTGCTCTCATGGGACCTCCGGGCCCGGTCAAGGTAGGGGCTGCTTCGGTGTGATGCTCCGGGCATAGGCACGCCGTCTCGGCGGTCCCCCGGATGGTCGGGCTCAGCGGGGAGCCGGCGTTCGCATCAGCCTCGCTCCAGTCCTCAGACAGCTGACGGGCTTAGGTCCCTCCCTCCATGCTGATCGTTACGTCAGCACGCCCATTCCCTCTCGACACCTGAGGACATTAAATATTAAATACAGCTGGGGATTCCCCGCAGCTTTGATCGTTACCAAAGAAGGCCGAACATCACGATTGAAATTTATGGACGAGATGCCGAACTTTTGTCAAGAACTGGGGATTACCCCACCCATTATTCCTGGTCCCCCCGATTAATCCGGACTAACGAAATTGGGCTGGACACTGGCAGAGGGGGCGGGGGAGGGGGAGGGTCAGGGCCAGGTTCCCTTTCTATAATTCCAAGCGATTGGTTCACAGGGTTTGTTATTGTGTTGTTGTTTTTTTTTTTTTTTTTTTTCTTGTAGCTGCAGCTTGGTTCAGGCAATCAACAAGGGGCGAGGAGAGGGAGGAAAATGTGAGGGGCAGAGGGCAACCCAGGAGGTGGTCATGGGCTTGGCCGACTCCACCCTCCTCCCTCCAAATGGAGAGGGAGGGGGGCGGAGATTAGGTGGACCTCCGCCTGACACGGAGCTCCACCCCTAGAATGGGTAGTATACAGAGGGGACCCCAACGGGATGCCCCCCAGTATACACAGGGTCGGACTAAGACCAAGGAGGGGGGGAGGGGGGGGGGGAGGGATAGGGAGGGGGGGGGGGAGGAAGGAGGAGGGTGGGGGGGGGATCAGGGAGGGAAAAGGGGGGGGGGGGGGGTGGGGGGGGGAGGGAAGCGGTCCCTGCCCTGCAGAAACGCAAAATAAAAAGGAAGACCAAAAGGCCCATTCGGGCCATGAGCTCACGGTTTAAATATGGGTGAAGGCGCAGTGAAAATTGTAACGTATAACGTAAAGGGTATCAACGCACAAGGGAAAAGATTCAAGATTTTTAAAGAAATGAGCGAGTATCATGCAGATATTATTTTCCTACAGGAAACACATTTTCAACATAAGGATAATATTAGGATCTCTTCGCCAGAGTACCCCACATGGTTTTGTAGTGACTCCCCAACAAGAGGAGCTAAAGGGGTGGCTATTGGGGTTGCAAAAAAACTAAAATTCAAGTTGTTGGATAGATTGATGGATATGGAAGGGAGGTTTCTGTTTCTCAAATGTAAGATAGGTGAGCATATAATGACCCTAGCGAACCTCTATGCTCCAAACAAAGACCCTATGGAGTATCTTTACAGGGTCTTGTGTTGACTGGTGAAATTCCGCGAGGGCGAAATTATCCTGGCTGGGGACCTGAACTTTGTTCTGGACCCTAAACTGGATAGTTCCTCAGGCTCCCAGAGAACGAGCCATGTAAAGCTTAAAAAAATAAAATCGAAAATTTATCAGCACCAGTTGATCGATGCCTGGAGAGTACAACACCCAGGTATTAAAGACTACACCTTTTTTTCACCCGTCCACGGTACACATTCACGATTAGATTATTTTTTGGTGGAACATAAAGCTTTAGAACTGTTGGAGACAACGCAGATCGAGATAACGACCCTGTCGGATCATGCTCCGGTGTCGATGGTCATGAAGCTTCGAGGGGTACAAAGGCTCCCATTTACTTGGCGCCTGAATGACAGTCTCCTATCAGAGCGCGCAGTGGAAGAAGTTATAAGAGGGGAGATCGAATCCTTCTTCTTGACCAACGACACGGGAGAAATATCAGAGTGTACACTATGGGAGGCACATAAAGCCTATATCCGGGGCATACTTATCTCGATCGGCGCTGCTAAGAAGCGAGAAAAGAAAGAGTACAGAGAGGGGATAAGGAAAGAGATCCAGGACCTTGAACAAAAGCATAGGCAGGGAAGTACACCAAGCCAGGATACATTCCACAGACTTCTAAATAAAAGGGAGGAACTCAAAACAATTCTCGAAGAAGACTCTAGGAAATGGTTCTATAAAATAGCGGAAGAAAGACACCAATGGGGAAATAAATCAGGGAAGCACCTGGCAAGATTACTAAAAAAGAAACGAGAAATTAATTATATAGAGAAAATTCAAAATTCATCTGGTCAAATGCTTAATTCTTCCAAAGACATAGCCAATGAGTTCAGAATATACTACGAATCACTTTATAATGTTAGATCAAAGGAACAATATCACGAGGGGTCTTCTACTCAGTGTCAGGACTTCCTAAAAAATAGCTTGATTAGTTCCTTATCTGACTCGGACAGTTTGAACATGGACAGACCCATATCTGAGGAAGAGATAGTTGAAGCTATAAATTCTACCCCAACGGGCAAGAGCCCGGGATTGGATGGGTACACTATAACATACTATAAACGCTTTAAAGACATACTCGTCCCAAGATTGTGTCGATATTGGAACGGGCTTGGATCGGAGGGAGCGATGAGAACTGAAGCGCTTATGGCGTCCATTACAGTGATCCTAAAAGAAGGGAAAGACAGGACAATTTGCTCCAGTTACCGACCCATTGCCCTGCTCAATACCGACACAAAACTGTTCGCCAAGGTTTTGGCGAACAGATTTAAGATCCACATGACAGAGTTGGTACACCCGGACCAAGTCGGGTTTATCCCGGGAAGAGAGGGGAGGGACAATGGGATTAGGGCCCTGTTGTTATTGCAAGCGGCTAGACAGGGAGAGGCCCCCAGTCTGCTCCTTTCATTAGACGCCGAAAAGGCTTTCGATAGGATCGACTGGGGGCACATGATTAACACATTAGAGGCCATGGGTGTCGGAAAGAAAATGATCAGCTGGGTAAAGGTCCTGTATGACTTCCCCCAGGCCAGGGTAAGGATCAATGGACTGTTATCACTACCACTGGTCATGAGAAACGGCACACGTCAGGGGTGTCCTCTTTCGCCCCTCCTGTTTGTGCTATCCCTTGAACCGCTCTTATCCACCTTAGGAACACTATAGATATAAGGGGAATAAAGGTCGGGGGGGAGGAACACAAGATGGCGGCGTACGCCGACGACGTACTGTTTTTTATTACTTATCCTAGGACTACCCTCCCCAACCTTCTCAGCATTCTGAAGATGTATGGCTCCCTGTCCAATTTCAAAATTAATTTTACCAAATCAGAGATCCTAAATATAAATATTAAGCAAGTCGAAGCGGCTCGCCTCTCACAAGAGTTTCATTTCCCATGGAGGGTGGAAGTCAAATATTTGGGAGTCAAACTATCATCCTCCTTAAGCAAAATGTATATTTTAAATTTCCCTCCTTTGCTGAATGAAGTTAAAGCAGAAATTAGAAGAATGACACCCTGCCCTTTGTCGTGGATGGGGAAAATAAATGCGGTCAAAAACGTCATAGTTCCAAAAGTAAATTATAAACTGCAGATACTCCCACTCTCAGTGCCTCAAGCTTTCTTCAGAATCTTGAACAGAATCATTTCTAAATTTATTTGGTCTAATAAGAAACCCTGCATCTCCAGAAAGACACTATCTAAAGGAAAACATCAGGGAGGACTAGCCAGCCCTGATTTCGAGAATTATTTCAGCGCCATAGTTATCTCTAGAGCAATGGATTGGTTAAAAGGGGGAAACAACAAGAGATGGGTAAACATTGAGAACGCACTAAGCAACACGCAACTGGGTCACATTATCTGGAATCCCCCAAAATACAGGGAATTGGGGGATGGAGCACATGAAATCACACGGGTTACACTAAGAGAATGGGACAGAGTTCACAGGAAAAATAAATGGGCTTACAACTCACCCTTAATATATTTAAAAGATAATATTTTTTTCACACCGGGCAGAAGTAAAATATGGGGTAATTGGATTAAAAATGGAGAGGCACAGCTACGGGATATTATAAAGCAAGGCAAGATAGAGACGTTTCACGATTTAAAAAATAATAGAGATCTCATGACGATTGACGCATGGAGGTACTCGCAGCTTAAGCATTTTGTAGACAGTCTCCCACAGCCAATCCGATATGGAGAGGAGTATACAGTTCTAGAGAAAATTTGCTTGCGAACCTCAACCAGAAACAATATAACACGTATCTACAGGATGCTGACTCAGGATGATACTGACTGGGTCCCTCCAGGCGTCAAGAGATGGGAAGGGGAAGTGGGAATTACTTGTAGTAAAGACAGAATTAATAGAATCTATCACTTAATGCACCGTTCAGGATGGAACACTAAAACACTCGAAATCAATTACAAATGCATCTCAGGTTGGTATCTAACCCCCGTGAAGCTCAGTAGGTTTCAAAAAGAGAAAAGTGCGGAATGCTGGCGAGGTTGTGGGAGTATAGGAACGATGGCCCACATTTGGTGGGAATGTCCCAAGATCAAAAAATACTGGCGACAAATCTTGGACTTAATTAAAACAATTACAGGGAAAACTATAACAGAGGACCCTTGGACCGTGCTGTTCCATGGGTCTGATATACCCATGAGACAGTACAAGTCCTCAGTAATCCCGATACTCCTAAATGAAGCAAAAAACCTTATCGCAGGGCACTGGCGCGACCTAGAGAGCCCGCGCATAGGAGAATGGATAATCAGAATAAATCAACAGCAAAAAATAGAAACCCCCGAAGTGCAAGGGATAGGAAGAGATAGAGTGGAAGAGGGAGGGGGGAAATGGGAGACTTGGGAAATCTTTAAAGATTCATGGAGATTTGCTGAAGAAATCATGAAGTAGGGCCGATAGTTTTGAAATACCCATAACCTGGGGCTTCACCCATATAAGCGATTCTGCAGGACAGGGACCGGGGGGGGGGGGGGGGGGGGGGGAAGGGGAGAAAACGACAAATGCTTTTGGATTTTTCCTTGGTATTTTTTTTTTTTGCATCTGATTCGGATGTTATAATTTTGTAAGCATGTCAAAACTTTAAATAAAGAATTAAAAAAAAAAAAATACTCATTACCTCCTTACCAGATAGTTTGACCTGCTAATGCTGAGGTCAAATGGCATTTGTGGGTTAGCCAATGCAATATTTTCACCAGGCAGCCATAAGGATGGATGTCATCATTCCACAACACTCAGGTGTCAGATCATACCAGCAGCTCGTAATCCCTTTTGGATGATTTTGCCAGCGCCCCCACTGATCACAATAGTGTTATGGCCCCAAATGACATGGTCAAAGTAGAGGAGTTATAGTGCATTAAGCTGTATAAACAAACAAACACTTTATTTAATTAAAAAGATGGCTCCTCACCGGTCTTCGGGTCCCAGGCGCTGCTACGTTGCCTGTAGTAAGCCTGCTGTGACTCCCTGTGGCTTTAAAACTGGCTCCCCACTGCACATGTGCGAGGCGCGCTGTGCCCTGTGAATGGTTCCGCAGCTTTCTGGGACCTGTGACATGTCTCAGAGAATTGCAGGCAGGGGGGCCAAACTTCCACCCAGATCGCCTAGGCAATTCACTTTTTATGCTATTTATTGTACTGTCTCTCTGTTTTTTTTGTAATATCTTTTATGTAAATTTTTTTATTGTACTGTATTTTATTTCCTTTAATTAAAACAATATTTTGCCTGCATAGAGTCCTGACCTCAACCCGATAGAACACCTTTGGGATGAATTAGACTGCGAGCCAGGCCTTCTCATCCAACATCAGTGCCTGACCTCACAAATGTGCTTCTGGAATAATGGTCAAACATTCCCATAGACACCCTCCTAAACCTTGTGGACAGACTTCCCAGAAGAGTTGAAGCTGTTATAGCTGCAAAGGGTGGGCCAACTCAATAATGAACCATACGGACTAAGGCCCTTTTCACACGATCGGACCGTCTATCCATTTTTCATCCCTCCATCAACAGACAACAATGCATTCCTATGGGCAAACAGATGACCATCCGTTAACCTCTGCTTCCAATCTTGTCCATTTTTTTGAACGTACAAGGCTATGTCGAGATCCGTGAAAACGGATATTAACTGACGTTAACGGACAATGTCCATCAATGTCCGATCAGTTAAGATCCGTTTTAAAGAAATCATTTTTTTTTTTTTGTTTATATGTGAATTCAACCTATGATCCAGGCAGTAGTTGGACAATAGGAAATACATCCCCAAGGAGAAACATGACCAGAGATGTCTCCCAGGAGAAACTAATAAACTTGGTGCATGAAAGGCCAGGCTTGTGGGACTCAACATGTCGAGACCACAGTGACAAAGTGGCAACATTGTTAGAATCCATCACACTACACAGAAAGCACACACAAGGACAAGGACACAGCAAGGACAAGTCACTCACTGAAAACTGCAATGCATCATGGGAGGAGCAATGCTTTCTGGCTATTGTCATCAAAGCCACAGAGACTGCTGTAAACGGATCAAAGCAGATGCAAAAACGGATGTAAACGGGTAAATTAACGGATGTAAATGGATGTTAACAGAACGGAAGGCGGATGAAAATGGAGATTAATGGAACATATGATGAATGAAGATGGCCGAAGCAACGGATAAAAACTGATACGTTTTTAACGTGGCTAAACTGACGGTGCCCGTGTGAATGAGGCCTAAGACTGGGATGCCATTAAAGTTCATGTGTGTGCCATTAAAATTCATGTTCATGTAAATGTAGACGTCCCAATACTTTTAATAATATAGTGCGTATATACTATATATATATAATATATGTAGTGAATATAGTGACACTGCCTTGTGTCACAGTATGCTCCTAATAGAGCTTTACATGCCCACAGAAAGTGCTATAACAATCTACATGTGACTCAGCAGGAGAGAGTTTTTAGATTTAGAGCTTGTAACATAATTTCAAAGTCAAACATTATTACTAAAAATACTTTTGTGCCAAAAATAGGGAACCAGTTTTTATAAAATAAAGTTAAAATCCGGATGAGAAAAAAGTTGTAAAGTGTTACAAAAGCTCTAATGCAGGTGGTCAGACACAATAGCTAGCTGAAAGATCATTTTGGCAATCTTGAAATGCTTCTGGTTGGGCGAATAATTTGAGCGTGAGGAGGTTTAGATTTGGCACGTACCTGAAGGGATACTGAATTGACGAGGTCGGCCTCTCTTGTATCTCCAGCCTAGGTCCCGCTGAGGGTGGAACAGAAGGAGCCAAGACCCAGGAGGAAAATGAGTGCCCGTAGGGGAAGACCCGGAGACCTGTTGCAGGAAGTCGCAGCTAGTCGCAGGACTGTAGTTGCAGAAGTGCCGAGGCCAACAGGACACTGGAGCGAGGTCACAAAGGAAGCCGGGTTCGTTAACAGCAGGGAGGTACCAGGACATCAGGCAAAGGCAAGGTCAGATGAGAGAAGCCGGGATCAGGAGCCAGGGATCAGGTAAACACAGTCCAGAGGCAAGCTCAGTGGAGAGCCGGGGTCAAAAGCCAGAGCTCAGATAAGCAGGATCCAGAAGCAGGGTCAAACAGGAGCCAAGGTCAGCAACGGGTATTCAGACAGGAGATCGCAAGTTAAGGGTATCAGGAACACAGCTGAAAGACCAGTCAGCACCGTTCAGGAGTCAAGGCACCCCTTAAATAGGCCGCCTGGCGGGGGGCGTGTCCGGAAGTAGAAGGGAACGGACGTGTTCCTGAAGTGCTCCACTGTCCCATCCTCAATCCTTCGCCATCCGACAGGTAGAAAACTCGGGTGAGCCTGTATACTACCCCCATCCACTACCAGGTCCCTACCGCACCATCCCTAGGGGGAATTGGACACTCTGTCCAGCCGATTAGGCCTACCCATGGATCGGGATCGGCTCCACACAGCGGAGATCCGCCGCCATCTTGAGGCCTGTGAGGCCTCCGTCATCCCCGGGCTCGAGTTCCGCAATCGGCGGGACGGGAGGGCCCCTATCCACCCACGCCGAGGCAGACTAATCCCGGGAGGGATCCGAGCTGTGTGGTGTAAACACCCGCGGCCACCCGGCAGGACAGGCCGCGGCTCCGGCCTAGTCTCGGAAGCGGCGGCCATCTTGCTACACCCGCCCGCGGACTGCACTCTCAATCTGGGCCCTCCAGGCCAGCCTAGACATCCCATAACATCCTAAGCCTGTTCTCCTGCCGCTCACCACCAGTACCACCCACGGATATTTCTCCTCAAAGGCCTACAGGAAAAATATTGCCTCAGACCTAGTATTTGGCGGCCATCTTACTCCACCCAGAGCTACAACATCATTGAAACCAGGCTCCCCAGACCGACTCTCCCTCTATAAAACCACCTGCGCTCATCCACCTACCCCCAGCTACCTCTATTACCCATTGGCACTCAACCACAACAACCTGTAAGAAGAACGCCAACCCGGTGTATAGCGACCATCTTAATACTCTTTTTATACATCCTCTACGACCAGTAAGCTGGCCGGAGAATAAGATGGACACCTGAACCGCATGCTCGTCAGCCAGGGGACATAACCTAACGCCGCAGGCCCCACTCACTACTCCACTCACAGTCATCCTTGCTCAGAACGACCTGGAGAACAAAATGTTGCAGTCCAGAAAGAGGTACATGGACCGAGTACCTCAAAAACAAACCGAATTTGCCTACAAGCCCGCGGAGCGGGTCACAGCGATCCAAAATGGCGCAGGTTCGATCGCACAATGCGAGGCAGATACATCCTCCATCAGGTACCTCCACAGACCCCCCCAGTCAACCAGGATAGTGACCCCCTGCTTGGCAGCCCTGCCAAGGCTAAAATGCGGCTTGACACACCGCCGCAGCGGCTGCTGCACTCACAAAATGAGACCCAAGCTCTACAGCCCTTCCTCTCTGACCAGGCCCTGCAATCCTCCATGGCATCATTCCCCACCTCAGGCCAACCTGTCATGGATACGACAATGAAGGACATGCTGCTCTCCCTCCAAACCTCCCTCATGACTGACCTTTCCACTATGTTTTCAACACTCACCTCTGACATCCGCACATTGGATACCAGAATAACCAACACTGAGAAAGGACTATCTGATTGCACCCATACGGTGAACGACATCATTGACACTTATGATGAGATTAAAGAAGAACAGGCATGGATGCGCGGTAAACTGGCCGATTTAGAAGATAGGTCCCGCAGGAACAACGTTAAACTAAGGGGGGTCCCCGAGAATATACCCCCTGCGGACTTATCCCGTTATGCGAAAGACCTAATGCATATAATTGTACCTGAAGCATCTCCGCGAGATGTCATCATAGACAGGATCCACAGGATTGCTAAACCACCTCACCTGGCAGCCTCAGTCCCCAGAGATGTCCTCATGAGGGTCCACTTTTATCATATCAAGGAGAAGCTACTGATGGGGGTCAAAGGCAAAACACCATTACCAGTGCCTTATACTGGGATACAACTCTTCCCAGATCTTTCCAAATATACCCTCCAAATGAGACGTCTACTGAACCCTGTCACGAAGGGCCTACAGAACCACAAGATACAGTATAAGTGGAGATATCCAGCCACACTCCTCATCACCCGCAATGGGCAAACTCACACTGTTAGTGATCTAGACAAGGGCCTCCGACTTCTCCACACCTGGGGTATCCTTCTTGAACCTCCTGCGCCTCCCTCTCACGCCAGAGGACCTCACTCGTCCCACAAACATCCGGCCCACCCCAAAGTCTAACTGGACCAACACCGCACAACTGAAGTGGCCGACAACGTACTGTTTTGCAAGTTCCCCTGCGAGCTGACGACCTGTTACCCCTGTTTGCAATCTCCAGCCTTATTGACTCTTTGCACCCCCAACGGAGGCTATTGTGGTGCTATGCACCCCCTCTGCGATCTTTATTTTATTTTTTTCTCTCTTAGGCATGTTTTAGCCTTGATCGATGTAAGTGACAGATTCCCATGAGGATACATCTACCCACCACATCAACGACTATCAGACGGAATCTTCCATCCTACTCCAGTTTTTTATTTTTTCTATCCTTTTCCCCTTTGACGCCCACCATATCTTTTTTCTTTTTTCTTTTTTAAGATTACTTATTTTTTACAATTTCTCACTTTATCCGCATAACTAACTTGGCTTTATAGTGTTGCTTTATCCGCAGCTATCTACTCCGCTCTTTCAGCAGTTATCTGGACCACCGACCATCAACCTCTCGCCGCAAGCAATACCCAGACTCACCTCTAACAACTAACTGTAAGTGTGAACCTACACTCCTGCAAACACCTCACACACAAGATGCCACTCAACGTTCTCTCGCTTAATGTTAACGGGTTGAATCACCCAGCTAAACGTCACTCACTGTGGAAAACTGTCAAGGCTCTCCACAGTGACATCGTTTGCATCCAGGAAACCCACCTTCTACCTGAGGACACCCACCTCTGCAAAACTCACCAGTTCCCACACATCTTCTTTGCTTCCCACTCCACTAAAACCAAAGGTGTAATGTTAGCAATCAAAGACTCCGTAGACTTCCAAATGTTACACACCATATCAGACCCTGACGGACGCTTTTTAATTCTTGTCTGCAACTTGAACCAAGTAACGTACACCATCATCAATGTATATGCCCCCAATTCCCACCAACTAATCTTTCTACGTAAAGTGCTCCGCACTGTGAACCCCATACAGAAGGGCCATCTGATCATATGCGGAAACTTCAATCTAGTCCCTGATGTCGACCTGGACTCCACATCTACTGCAAAAAGGCAAAGTTCACCTCTGAAGGACTTTATTTCCTCTCAAGCCCTATATGATGTCTGGAGGTGCCACCACGGCTCCGAACATGACTATACCTTTTTATCTTCCAGACATCGTTCGTACTCAAGGATTGATCTTTTCTTGTCTGAATGGCTCCTGCAAAAAATTTCCAGTTCTGAGATCCACACCACGACATGGTCAGACCACGCCCCACTTACAATCACTATAGATGATTCCAAGCTCCAACGCAATACCTACCTCTGGCGTGTGAACAACTATATAATCCAGCATAGCAACTACATACCAGAGATATCTAACCATATCACTGTTTTTTTTTCACTCAACAAGGGCACAGTGTCTGATCCTGGTGTGGTGTGGAGTGCTCACAAAGCCTTTATGAGAGGGATGCTGATCAAACTGAGCTCTCTCCACAAAAAAAAGAGGACGCAGCGTTTAGACAAACTGACTGCCCAAATAGCCGCATTAGAATCAAACCACAAACGTTATCCCAAGGACACACTAGCTGACCAACTACTGACATTAAGACAGAAACTCAGAACCCTACTACTCCACTCATATGAATTCCTCCACAAAAACCTAAAAGCAACCACATACTCTACCTCCAATAAAGCGGGGAAGTACCTCGCACAACGACTCAAAGGCAGATGCGCAAAGACCAAAATTTCCCAACTCCTCCACCCACATACAAAAATATCCCTGCACAACCCACAAGATATAGCTGACGCATTTAGCACCTACTACGGTGACCTCTACAATTTAAACCGAGACCCACATACTCCTCAACCTTCCCAGCACGGGATTGACAGATTTCTACAACACCTACACATACCCACTTTGACTACAGAACAACTACTGGCCCTCAACGCCCCGTTCACAGACCAAGAAATACAGATGACTATCAACTCCCTTCCTACAGGCAAAGCACCGGGCCCAGATGGGCTATCAGGAGAATATTATAAACAATACTCCCCTCAACTACTACAACACCTGACTGAACTTTTCAACAACGCTGCCTCCTCTTCTGGATTCTCTAAAGAATACTTAAACGCTCTTGTAATAACAAAACCAAAGCCAGGGAAGGAGTCGAATGTCCCCCAAAACTTCCGCCCAATCTCCCTGCTCAACCTTGACCTCAAAATTCATGCAAAAGCAATAGCTACGAGACTACTCCAGATCATGCCCACCCTTATACATAACGACCAGACAGGTTTCACAAAAGGCAGGCAAGCCTCAGATGCTACCAGACGGATGCTCAATCTCATACACCATGCTGACTCTACAGGAACGCCTTCTCTGCTTCTATCCTTGGATGCAGAGAAGGCGTTCGACAGAGTCCATTGGACTTACTTCCGAACTACCCTCCGGAAATTTGGATTCGAAGGCCGTATACTAAACGCCATTATGGCATTGTACTCTAACCCTGAAGCCCAAGTCTTCACTGAAGGCATGCTTTCGCGTCCGTTCCCCATCACCAATGGCACACCCCAGGGCTGCCCCTTATCCCCCTTATATTCAACTTACTCATGGAACCCTTGGTTGAACATGTCCACTCCAATCCCAACCTCCATCTCTCCAACTATGAAAGCCTCCGTTTACGCTTGTAAAAAGCTAACAGCTCTACCAAACCCTTCCCCACCCGCCCCCCAATTTAATATTCCACTCGGAACTCTATCATTTTTATCGCCAGACCTACCAATCGCAAGCTGGACCCTCAAAGGGATCCGCTCCCTACAGGACCTCATCCAAGTCGACCACCTCAAACCTTTCACACAACTTCAGACTGAATACAACCTCCCTATCTCGGAACACTTTAATTATTTGCGTATACACCACTGCATGCACACTCTATCGCTCCCCCTATACACTGTTGATGTTAAATCCTGGGACTACCTTACCAACCGCACCTCTAGAACTAGAGGCATATCCCATTTCTACAACCAACTACACAGTAAAACCGACTTTACCAAACTTGACCCTCATCACAGATGGGAAACAGACCTCGCACTCACCTTTTCTGACTCTCAATGGCAAAGTGCACTCAAGGCTATCTACAAATCCACTAAATGTGCTGCCCTATGGGAACTCACACAGAAAATTTCACTACGATGGTACCTTACACCATCCAAACTATCCTCCTTTGACCCCCGTAAACCCTCCACCTGCTGGAGGTGCAATTCAAACATTGGAGATATGCTCCACATTTTCTGGGCCTGCCCCAAACTACAAAACTACTGGAATAACATATTCCAGCTCATCACGAATATTTCCAAACATGCAACCCCTCCGTCACCGGCACTTGCAATCCTTAATCTAACTGTTGAAGACCTTCCCTACCCCTCAAGATACACGACAACACACATTCTTCTTGCTGCAAGACTTAACATTACCAGACACTGGAAATCTGATGCTGCGCTGACATTATCCCAAGTCGTTGACTTGGTAACCCTGCATCACAGCTACGAAACAGTGACGGCATCCAACAACACTCAATCCACCAAAACAGCCCTCCACTGGCAACCCTGGACTAACTGGACATCAGCTGCTACTAGTTCTTAATGACTTCAATACATAGACCGACGATTTCCTCTTGACCGAGCAACACTACTGGACCCTCCCTACCCTTACTTTCACCTACACTGCCAAATTACATACACCCAACTACTACTGAATTTTTGTATCCACACTTGCACCTGTCCACTCCTGTGGCACTAATGAACCCATTTGGGGTGCCACTCGAGTGGTCAGGTTGTTATACTAGAAAATATTTCTCCTTGTTCGACCTTTCTACATGTTAATTGTTAATACTGCATACTGTTTGATATATGCTACTGAACAAGTGTTTGATTGTTCAACCCAACTTTCATGATACCTTCAACGTCGTTGCGCGACGTACAATGTTTAAATGTACACTGTATTATTCTGAACAATCAATAAAAACTTATTGTATAAAAAAAAAAATAGGCCGCCTGGCGCCAACTGGGTTTAGGGGCGCCCTACTGCACGTGCACGATGCGCATAAGCGCGCGCAAGGATCTGTTGCCCGCAAAAGTGCGCCTGTTGCCCGCGAGTGTGCGCATGTTGCCCACGAGTATGCGCCTATTGCCCGTGAGTATGCGCATGTTGCTCATAAGTATGCGCCTGTAAGTATACGCATGCGCACGTGTGCGCACAGAATGTATTATGACAGTTCTCTTACAAGATTTGTCAAGACCTTGGTCGAAGGCTGTATTAGAGTCCCCCCTGAAGATTACAGAACCTAACCTAACTGGGGACCTAGGGTCTTAAAGAGTGCACAGAAAAATGTAAATTGGCTGGAATTAGGGGTGTAGTAGGACACAAAGTAGTAGATGTGACCGTCTATGGTCCCTTTAATCAGGAGGAATCTGCCCTCAGGGTCTCTTTGTTCTGAGCTCAAGGAGAACCTACAGCTCCTTGAGATAAGAATAGCTACCCCTCTGGTTTTGAAAATGATTTTGACTCATGAAAAATGGCATGCCATTGCCATCATCCCTAATAGATATGAACGTTAATACCTCAGAATAAATGGGATTTTTAAGGCAATGTAGTCAACAAAAAAATATATATTAAAAATTATGTAGTTTTATTTAAACAAAAATATAGAAAAACAGTTGAAAAATATATACATATTTTAAATATGTGTCACATAAAAAATCACTGATTTTGAACATGCAATAGATCATATACGAGTAGCCATTTCATACTACATATCAATACAGGACAGAGACAAGAAGAAATACTGGCTCTGGGTGTACAGCACTCTGAAAAATCCAACGCGCTTCGAAGTGTGCATATGTATATAGATTCTTCCTCAGGGAAGCCACTCTCTAGAAATAGAACATGACATCAGTACAATATAGCAAAATTTAAGCAAATATTGCATACATATATAGCATTAAATATATACAGTAAGAGAATATACACATATATATGCATACCCATGCATCCGCTCGAAAACTCAGGACACGGAGACTAGACACTCAACCGAAGCCAGGCGTGACCGATGGGAGACAGAGATCACTTTCACCGCAAAAAGAGCACCCAATTACCGAAACTTAATGTTGATGCACAAAAGGCTCCACCCATTGCATCCCAATGTTCCCCAGATCAACAGAAGACAATTTGGGTACAACCGGGAAGGGGGCCTAGGAAAAAATCAATATAAGATTGATATAGTGTATATATATATATATATATATGGGGGGCCCATTTAACCCCCCCCTTTTTTTTTTTTTTAGAAAATAGGGCTACCTGCAATGGTTGCCCATATGCTTACCTAAGTTTTATTTCTCAAGTAGCAAAAGTTTCCTAATTATCCAAAAGAGTCCTGCAGGCAGGTTTGGAGCATGCATACTAGGTGCTCCTGGTGTCTGTCTATTTATAACACTCCGTGCTAAAAAACGGCGCCAAAAATCGACTATGATGGGGAATGGAACACAGCTGGAGCTTGTGTCCATAGGTTGGATGGCTAATCCATCAAAAAATCGGGGAGGGGATTGGAATCCAACCGCCAATCAAACCTCCCTGCATTTCCCCAGTGACAGCGGCGTCTTTGCTGCAACGCCCCCACCCGCCGTGGATTGGCGGAGATAGGACGCCGCAACCATGGCGACGGCACCATCATCCCCAGGGCAACGCACAGAGCGTCGACACATGGGAAACATTCCAGAACCATCACGTCGATGGATCTGACGTCATGACGCCACCGCTGTTAGAGCGGCGCCATCACCATGGCACCGCACTCCTATTCAGACAGGAAAAACAAAGCGGGACGCCGTACTAGTGTTGTGGCATTGGCGTTACCGCCACAGCCATAATAAATCATTCTGGTTTTATCCTCTGCATTGGATAGGAAAAATAGAGGAAACTGAGCGTGGATAAATTATGGTTTGTACCGGAACGGAAAATGTGTTTCCTGTAGAAAGAGAATGTCTATTTTATGGGATCTCACGTAGTCAAGGACCTTTCTGCATTTGGTGGGGGAGTTTAACCCTTGGGCATTATGAGTTGCTATTATTAAGGGAGCAGCTTGTGGTGCCTTACTCATCATGGAGCTGGAGAATCAGACATATACCCAATTCTCCATCACTTACCTGTGGGGAGCTGTGAGACTGGTCCTGGTGGCTTGCGTGCTGGGAAGCTGAAACCTTCTGGAAGATGGGTGTTCTGCACAGGGTCTGGCTGTTGGCTGAAAAAGAGAGAGTTGTGAAAAGGAAGAATAGGAAGAGAAGATAGGGTAAGGTACTCAGGCCTCTGGGAAGCCTGAGTAGACAGCAGGCATAGTGTAACCTGCTCCTGGGGAGACAACATAATATGTCAACTTCCTCCAAGAGGGGTGGAAACCTAACCCAGGGATAAAGTAAATCCAAATCCATGGGGTAGGGGGAGGCACTGAAAAACTGCCTCGGCACACCAAAATAAAACTTCAAAAGAATGCTAAGGTATGGGGGACCTTATGGTCCCAGGCGCATAGTCCCCGACCCTCCCGGGGAGGCGTCCCAGAAATTCAGGGTTCGCAGCACAGAGTGGGTCAATGGTTCGACGCAAACAGAGTAACAATAAAGAAGTGTTCAGTCAACAAAGTTCTAACCTGTGAAGAGTCAAACACAGCTAACTTAAGATAAACTAAGAACCAGGGAGTAGTAAAAATGGTAACTGAGGGCTACCTGCCCTGTGACCTTCTGGACTTGGGAGGAAAAATAATGGAATTGGTGTCAGGGAGCTCGAGGGGGAGGGACGCTTGGCTGATTCGGAGCTGGAGTTAGCAAAGTCCATTGCCATTTCTTGCAAGATGAGACGTAGGTCCAGGAGGAGGCACTCACCCTCCTGGAAGCTGTGGAAGGAATGCGTCTTACCTTTGAAGTTAAACTTTAAAGCAAAGGGAAAGGCCCATCTGTACTTGATGTCACATTAAGATAACACTGTTAGAAGGGGTTTCAAAGATCTCCTTTTTTGAATAGTGGTTAGTGAAATGTCAGCAAACACTTGTATGGCATGCCCTCGGCAAGTTAGGTGAGATTGGAAGTGACATAGCTTCATCACTTCTTCCTTAATGGAGAAGAAATGAGGTTTCGCCACTATGTTTCTGTGGGAGCCATCTTTTCTCGGAGGGCCCAGGATCCTGTGGGCACGATCTATCTAAAATTTGTGTGGCGGATGTTGGGAATCAATTGTTTGAGGAAATCTTGCACGACGGGCATGGTGTCAGTGATTGATTCTGGGAGGTCTCTGATTCGGAAATTCTGTCTCCTGGACCTATTTTCCAGGTCGTCAATCCTGGATAAGGCTGTGTCCAGTTGATCCTGGAGAACCTGAATGTGGTCAGAGCTCTGTTTAGTTTTGGAGATAGCTATGTCCAGTTTATTTTCTATAGCTTTCATCCTGGATCCCGGGTTCTGGAAATCCTCCCGGATATCACCGGTGATTTTGGCTGCTGTTTGTGCTAGTCCCCTGTCCAGCAGGTCTGACAGTTTCATGAAAAGGTCAGGAGCTGTGAGGATGGAATTGGGGGACATGTCAGATGTATAAGGCATGTCTGTTGTACAGAGAGGGGGAGGCCCCAGAGGGGAGTCCATGAGACCCTCCATAGAGTGTTCAATGAGGGATTCTGTGGAGGCCAGGGAGGGGACCACGGTCTGGTGGTTACTCACGTGGGTCCCCATGGTGAAGATTAAGGCAGCTGGAGCCATGGATTGCCTGAGTCTGGAGAGGTTCTCTGTGCCTGGAGTGTGTGCCTGCGTGGCGCCCGCCATCTTGGATTTGGCTCGACTGGCTATGGTGTTGAATGGCGGCCCCGGGTCTCTCCGGGCTGAGCCCGCTGACATGTGTCCGCTCCTGGGGCTTTACGCTGTCAGATGGTGTCAGTGCGGTGGGTCCGGGGACCCTGTGTCCCCCGCTAGGTGCGCTGTATGGCCGTGGCAGTGCGGAGCTCCTGGCTTAAGCGGCCATCATGGAGACTTCCGCGCATGCGCCTTTAACCATATCACTTAGAGTAATGTTGTTGTTTTATAGATTGTATAAGTATACTCGCTAATCCTCTCTTCTTTTGGGCTATGCTTGGCCTAATACATTCTTTAAAATATCTCAAGGTGTGTCAGGAAGTGCTGGGTGAGTGAGGTGTGTCATCTTCATGTGTGCAGAGAAATCACAAATCAATTCAGCGGCTCCTCTGGTTGAAGCACTACAGAAGTAACACAGCTCCTGTATCTGGATTTAGCTATAGCTCTTGTAGCTATTTGGTTGGTGTTTCCCTTTAAATAAACATTTTATTTTCTCCCTTTGTTCCATCACAGCAGGTCTTAGACTTTGTGTGTTTGGTTCTTTACGCTATGGATTCAGTGGTCCGGCACATAAAAATCCATCGGATGAGTGACAAGAAGGGGAGCTCAGCATCATAAAAATGGATTTACAAGATAATCAAATGAGAGCCCTCATAGACCCGTGCATAGAGGTGGGACGGATCAGCCAGCAAATCCTTTTAACCTGTGCTTTAATTACAGGATTAGAGATTCCTTTTGGCTAAAGAAAGACAGCTCCAGTCAATTTATTATGCATTTATTTAAAGAGGGAGAGCACACTCTCATTACTGAGGGGTTTTGTGAAAGGCCAGTGTTATCAGCTTCACGGAGGATTTAGGAAGCAAGCACTTCATCAGCTTATGGCAACTGACAGGAATTTAACTTCTTCCCTTCTTGAGGATGCCAAGAGTCTCACCATGGCAGGGCTGTGAAGGGAACAGGTTTATGGAGGAAATTACCTATGCTTTGTTTTGGCATCTTAACAAAGGTAGCTTTTACAAAACATTAAAGTGGTTGTAAACTCTGCTAAAAAAAAACAAAAAACAAAAAACAAAGGCATAATGAGTTAGTGTGCATAGCATATTAGCTCATTATGAATTACTTACCCGAGAATGAAGCTCTCGCAGCCTTCCTCGCCTCCCCCTCCGCGCGGCAACATCTCTCCCGGGGGTTACTTCCGGGTATCGCGGCTCCGGCGCTGTGATGACATGCGCGTGGGAGCCGCCAGTCACGGCACACAGACTGAAGCAACGGCACATACATACATTCAGTTTGCCCCAGTGCGCATGTGTCGATGTCATCGGAACATGCAGGGGACAGGGGATATCTGTTTGTCTTAAGGATTCAGAAACACACTTAAATTGATATTAAAGTCTTTGTTATTTAAAAAAAATAAAATAAATAAACAACATTATATGTTATACTTACCTGCTCTGTGCAGTGGTTTTGCACAGAGCAGCCTTGATCCTCTTCTTTTCAGGGTCCCACACTTGCACACCTGGCCCCTCCCTCCTGCCGGATGCCCCTCAGCAAGCAGCTTGCTGGGGGGGGGGGGGGCATGGTGGTGGCAGCATCATGTTGTGGGGCTTCTTTTCTTTAGTAGGGACAGGGAAGCTGGTCAGAGTTGATGGGAAGATGGATGGAGCCAAATACAGGGCAATCTTAAAAGAAAATATTATGTGCCAAAAAACAGTGCTGTGCTACTTAATAACTTATACCATGACTGAAACCATGCATAATCCGTGAACAATATATTGTGTGAAATGCAACATAATAAATATCATGAATTGAATATTGCACTATTAAATGTGTACAAAAACAATAATAATAATAATAATAATCAAATCCATTAATGTGAAAAATCTTATAAAAAAAGTTCATGTGAATAATGTTTGATCCTGCCATAAATAAATTCACCAAACAGTGCAAACAAGGATGAGGGCTCTCCACCACCAGTTTCACAGGCTGCTCACCTCATATCACAGAAAAATCAGCAGTTATCCCCTCTGGGGAAATGATGACACCTGGCGTACTATGGATCACAGACCTCCATGGATGAATGGCTCCTCAATAGGGGTCCAAGAACCCCGATTGTCTTGCCCAATATAATATTATATGTAAAAGAAAGGTAACATCTTGTGCTCTCCATTTCCAAATAATTTAATCGTATAAAAGGTAAATAGGTACGCTTACAAGTAAAGCACAATCAGCTTGTGCAAACTGCAAGGCATGGCAAACATCCAATTTTCGAGATGGCCGCGGTGTGACGTCTATGTAGTTTTTTCTCCTTTTAATATTTGACCAAGCCTGACGACATGCTAGACATTTCCCACATGCATAAAAAACCTATCCACAAATTATTAAACAAGACACACTTTTTAAGTAGTGGCGGGTCAATAACCCCAGGGGCCAATCTATCTTTCAATGTGGGGGCCTTTCTATAGATGAATACTGGATGTACCGGCAAAAGAGGTCCCAATACCTTATCTTTTCTCAGAATGTCACAATTATTTCTAATGATGTGTTCAACCTGTCTAAACTGTACATTGTAATCTAGAATAACCTTATACTCAAACCCAGAATTACTACGTTGGTGACCATCCTGTAAAAATACTTCCCTATTCATCTATAACACTTTGTGTTTGTCTGTCAATACAGACACAAATTCATAACCTTTTTCTATTAATCTACATCTAGGGCATACACCTGTGGTATATTTTATATTTTTATACAGTGTATCTATTAAGGAAATGTATTTTTATGGATTTTTACTGTATTTTTATTTTTAGTTTATCTTAAGTATTAGTACTTTTACTTTTATTTTTATTTTCATTTTTATTTTTATTATTTTTTTTTATTTGTATTTTAGTTTTATTTATTTATTATATATATTTTTATGTTTATTTTTATTTTATTTTTTTATTAATTGTTTATGCATTTCTTAATTTTTTTCACATTTATTTTAATCTTTTTTATTAATTATACGTTTGAGGTAGTGTATGCTATTGTAAAGATGGCTGTGATGTGGTAGATTAGTGTGCAAGCTCCAGTTTGTAATTTTCACACTATTTTGCGCCAATTGATTTTTTTTCATTAATCTTACAAGAAAACATGTTAGAGTCTGCAAAAGACTTGAGACTGGGGTGAAGATTCACCTTTCAGCAGGACAACGACCCTAAACATACAGCCAGAGCTACAATGGAATGGTTTAGATCAAAGCATATTCATGTGTTAGAATGGTCCAGTCAAAGTCCAGACCCAAATCCAATTGAGAATCTGTGGCAAGACTTAAATTGCTGTTCACAGACGCTCTCCATCCAATCTGACAGAGCTTGAGCTATTTTGCAAAGAAGAATGGGCAAAAATGTCACTCTCTAGATGTGCAAAGCTCGTAGAGACATCCCCAAAAAGACTTGCAGCTATAATTGCAGAGAAAGGTGGTTCTACAAAGTATTGACTCACTGGGGGTGAATACAAATGCACACCATACTTTTTACATATTTATTTGTAAAACATTTTGAAAACCATTTATCATTTTCTTTCCACTTTATAATTATGTGCCACTTTGTGTTGGTCTATCACATAAAATCCTAATAAAATAGGTTTTTGGTTATAACATGACAAAATGTGGAACATTTCAAGGGGTATAAATACTTTTTCAAGGCACTACAGGTAGATACAGTGTGGTGAGCGAGTGTTGTCACCCTAGGACAGGAAGTGTGCCACTGGTAGAATTAAGAAATTAAAAAAAGGCCTAAAAAAAATAAACTTATGCAGCAACATCTAGGCACTGGTAAGCTGAAAAATATATTATATTTTTGTTTTACTTTAAAAGAAACATTAGTTTCACATGTAGAAATGTACTTTTGGGCACAGAAAGTTTTGGCCAATTGAGAACATAGACTTTGTTCCAAAATTACGTTATAATACTTTGAGTAGTTTAACATTTACAGGTAAGTAAACTGTCCTATAGCTCTGCAGAATTCAGAAAGTTGACATTTACAGTGTTACTGTAGTGCCATTATTAGTCATTTTAGGCTTAAGGTGGCTGAGTCTATCAAAAAAAGGAGATAGAGGGAACAAAAGAGAGAGAATAGGATGGAGGCAGTGAGAAAGGTGCCATCAGGATGGTGGGGGCAAGAGAAGAGGAAGAGATATGAGAAGATAGAGAGAAATAGTGAGAGAGGGAAAAAGAGAGGAACTGATATAGTGTGAATAGTGTGACTTAGAAACAGAAGGAAAGAGAGAAGTGGTGGCTGGTGCTCAAAATTTTTGGGGGGCGCAAAATTTTTTTTAAGAAAAAATCATCAATTGCAGCCACTGTGCCATTAAACACTGCCACTGTGCCCTCAAATGCTGCCACCGTCCCATTAATTGCAGCCACTGTGCCATCAAATGCTGCCACTGTGCCATCAAATGCTGCCACTGTGCCCATTAAACGCTGCCACTGTGCCATCAAATGCTGCCACTGTTCCCAAACACAGCCACTGTGCCATCAAATGCTGCCAGTGTGCCCATCAAATGTTGCCAGTGTGCCCATCAAATGCTGCCAGTGTGCCCATCATATGCTGCCAGTGTGTCCATAAAATGCTGCTAGTGTGCCCATCATATGCTGTTAGTGTGACCATCATATGCTGCCAGTGTGCCCATCTTATGCTGCCAGTGTACCCATCAAATGTTGCCAGTGTGACCATCATATGCTGCCAGTGTGCCCATTAAATAGATCGCTCACACCCCCCGCAGATGGATCGCGGGACACTCCACTCACAATAACACCCCCCGCGTGGATGGATCACGGGACACCCCACTCACACCTCCCCTCAGAGGGATCACAGCACCCCCCACCCCTACGGATGGATTCCCGTGCAGGAGGTCCGGCGTTTACCGGGTGTCCTCTTCTCCGGCGTTTCCTCTCCAGTCAGCTTCCTCCACTCTGTCCCACTTACTCCAAAGTGCTGAGCATCCAATAGGGACACCTGGCGCTTTTGCCAATGACTCACTGACCTGATCCAGATTGGCGGGAGGCAATGCAGTGAATATTCATTCACTATGGTCACACAATTGGGTGGGATCAGGGCGCGCTCTCTGTGCCCCGAGCCCACCCATTTTTGAAGCCTATTAGAGCCTCTGGCTCTAATCAGGTGCTTCAAAAAATACAGAAAGAAAGAGAGAGGACAAAGGAATAAAATGTACAGGAAACAGGCTGTAGAGTAATAACTATAGAAGTAACTTTGTGTGAAACCAAAAAGCCTCTTATTTAGAAACGCCCAATTATATACCAAGAGTATTGAAACAGAAATGTCCCTTAAACTCGATTGACTGCTTAATGCAAATGTAGGTTTAATGAGTCAGAGCAACAGTTATTTCTTACTTAATTCTACTAAATTAAACCAGAGAGAAAGATTAAACATGACATTTAGTAAAAAGAATCTTACCAACTTAAGACAAAAATTGTCAGTATGTGTGTACTGAATCCTCACATAAGGCTGTGAGCACACGAGTATGAGCAGGTGATTCTACGAAGTGTATTGTGTGAGATACCACTGTGGGGAAATTCATCCTGAATCAAGTTACCAGATCTCCTCTTGCTTTTCCCTTGGTCTCTGTCGGTAACGGAAAGAAAAAAGTCACTGCTCCGTTTTCTTCCTTACCAAAGCTCGAGCTTCCCAGACACTGGAACTCCTCCATGAATTTTGGAATGGCCAGTTGATGAGAATTGAGGAACTGATTGCTCCCCAACATGACACATTCGTAGCCTTCAGGAATATATGGCTGCCTTGGATTATATTTATAGAATTTGAGTTTCGGTCCCTGGCATGAGCCCCTCCTTACCCTTATCCCTGTGGTCTCTCATCCTTGTCTAATAAAAATATCCTCACTACTTTCAATGATTAAACTGGTTGAAGTTCCACTGAGAGAGCCGACTCGGGAGTGAACACGCATGATTACCCCCACAGCAAGCAGCTTGCTATGGGTCATTTAGAAAGGGGGAGGGGCCAGAGCGCCTGCGGTGGGCCCGAGAAGAGGAGGATCATGGCTACTTTGTCTAAACCCACTGCACAGAGCAGGTAAGTATAACATGTTTGTTATTTCTTTTTTTTTTAATAAAAATGCTTCCTTTGCAATCACTTTAACTCTTGAGGACCGCCTCCCTTGGCAACTTCTACATTTTAGTTGATGGTTTCTTATAAGTACCTTACAGAGATTAATATGGGCTGTAGAATCTACTGGTGCAGATTTTTTGGAGGGTATTCCTCTCGCTTCATGTTTTGGCTATGGCATGAAAAAAAAAAAAGCTGACGGGGTTATAACCCTCCTTTACTCTATCCAAAATAAAAAAATGTTTTGCGTTTACTTACATTTTAAGCATACAGGCCATCAATTTCTTTTCAAATAGAACGAAGCAGCTGTCATTTCCAGCAATTTGAATTGATTTTCTTTTCTTTTTAAATGTCAGTTTTGCTGTAGTAGGTTGCATGCATTGTACAGAGCTTGGTAATGGTGCACTAGATAAAGGGCATCATTATTGCATAGGTCATGCACAGTGGGAAGAGGAGGTGAAAGGGTTAATGTACATGTTGCATACAATGGGAGGATAGAGATGAGGGGATTCATGTGCTGGATAATAGCAGTGAAGGAGATAATATACAGATAACATAGAGGGACATGATGAAGTTGGGATTTACAAGAGAAGAAAGGGTTAAAAAACTGAACCCACAATTAATTAAGGTCCCAATCACACTTGGAAATGGAGCCATTTGCGATTAGCCACAAGGCATTCAGCAGGGATGCAAATAGGTGTGGACGAGAAGTTCCACTGAAAGCAATGGAGCATGACAGCGCCTGCAGCTTTTCATGCCCATTCGCATGTAATATCTCATACAATTGTTTGATGATGCGACAGTTATCTTCAGCTGATCAGCCCTCAATGCAGTTACATGTGAATGACCACGGGCTCCTTTTGCTTTTAATTGGGGTTCCTGCCTGCTCCTGTTCACATTGATCCCCACTGAGTCCTCTGTGTGTAATGGCAAAAAGACAGATTCACAATTGTGAATGGTGCCTAAAACCCCTCATCAAGAATCTGCTACATACCCTTCATCATTCCCCTTCATTGTTAAATACTACTTCCTCCCCTTACTCTAATGTGAGAGGAAGAGAGGGGCTCTCAAATATAAACACTAGAGTGTACATATTTGTGATTGCTGTGATTGGTAAGCACAGCCACCACAAGGTACAGAGCAACTCTGTTTGGCCCTGTACATTGTGGCTGTGATCTGAGCTGTCTGTTGAGGGCTCAGATCACAGCCATTCACAAGTGTACTGGCAGCCAATATAAGTGTTTTTGAAGTGCCGTTTATAAATGGCTTTCCAAAAAATACAGATCCACCAATCTGCCACTGTGGCAGTGACGTGGTTAAGAAGGAAAAATCTGGGGGCGTGGCTTGGCGCGCGACGGAGATGGCAGCCTAAACGAGGAGCTCCGCCAAACCTAAGGCCCTAAGCACCTTTTCTGCCGGTCCCTAACCGATAATGAGCAAGCAGACCCGCTCTACTCAACACACCCGGTCCCGCCGATCAACCGCCACATCCGCGGGGAGAAACATCACGGAACTTTTTAAAAACCAGGCCGCAATACAGCGTATCTCGGCCGGAGGCAAGATGGCGCCGGTGCACCGCGAGGAGGACATGTCCGAGGACTCCCAGTCAGCTACGGAGGAAAACGGTAGGAGAAATACCCGGGCTGACCACCCCCTTACCTACGCAGACATGTCGGGCTTTGCGGCGGACATTAAGGCCTCATTTTCGGCAGCCATTACCGACCTTAAGACCAATCTGCTAGTCCTTACCGAAAAAATGGCTACTGCAGAAGCGGCCGGGAAGAACAGGGATAAGGACATACACAGACTGGACAGGGTGGCAGCCTCGCACACAATGCATTTTATTGAGATGAACAGGCACCTGGAGGACTTGGACAACAGGGGAAGGAGGAACAACATCAGGGTACGTGGTATACCCGAATCTGTTGTGGCAGAACAGATCACCCCTGTCCTCCAGAGAGTTTTTAACAGCCTGTTGGAAAGGCCCGAGGACACGGAGATCGAATTTGTCCGGGCGCATAGAGCATTGAGAGCAAGGGGACCTGACACACTTCCACCTCGCGACATTATCTGCTGCCTGCAGAGGTTTACACTGAAGGAAGAAATTATGTATAAAGCACGGAGGAACGAACACATAGTGTTTAATGGCGAAAACATAAAACTCTTCCAGGACCTGTCGCAGATTACGCTAAAGAATCGCAGGGCTTTGCGCCCCCTACTGGATGTTCTGAGGGAAAAGGAGCTACGCTATACGTGGCGCTTCACCTTCGCCCTCCTTGTGACGCACAACGGCAAGCAACATACCCTCCGCACGCCGAGTGACCTGCCGGAATTCTGTGACACCCTGCACCTGGGCCACGTTGATCTCCCAGACTGGTACCAGGAATTTGCTCTTCCCCCGAGAGAAAGAAGTCCGCCACACTCACCCTTGGCAACACCGGAGAAGCACCAAGCGAAGAAGCTGAGACAGAACCGACTGGACAACACTGGACCAGGTACACCTCGCAGCAGAGCCCATTCTTCCAGGGCAGCTTATGAGGACTAATCCACACGGATACTAACCTACACCGCAGGCACCCTCTTCACCGGGCTAAGCAGGATACCATACTCATGTCAGCGAACAAAACCCTGCCCGCAGCATACTCTTCGGCTCACCGCAACAGGTGAATCACCGCCATACAGACACCGACTATTGACTTGCTTCCCCCGTCCATCACTGTCATCTACCTGCCTTGACAACTGCATACCCCCACTCAGACCGTAATACCATCTCAATAGAGTTCATTGGTCCCAGATGTCTACTCAGGATGTCATAGCACGGGGCCTGATGGATCAACCTAATCGATGGAATAGGCCTTACTGACACCGGTTGAGCATTCACAAACTCCAGAGACATGACTCACTGATTTACCACCTGCGATGCTCTATTTGAAAGGGGCTTCACAACCACCATTAGCTCCATGGATTCAGGTTTTTGGTACTGTCTACTCTGGGTTTCCTTGTGAAAGGCACTATGCAAGCAATAGACGAAGCACTGTCGGGGAGAGGTGTTTAAACACAGCCATCCCCACACTTTTTTTTTTTTTTTTTTGGTTTTGGTTGCTGGCTGTTCTGTTTTTGCTTTTCATTCCCCCCTGAGACATGCCTTAATGCCCCCGGTATAGAAGAATGCCTATTCAGTGGTTCAGTTGATAAGTTCCTAATGTGTTGATGATCACCTTGCGATAGTCAAAACCTTCTTTTTTTTTTTCTTGCCTTTTTCTTTTTGTTGTTTTTTTTCTCTTGCTAGGCAGAAAAGTAAAGTGAAGCTCCTTTAGCACTGCTAATTTGTTTATTTGTTACTAGAGTCTCATAGTTGTCTCTCTGATTACGTGTCTCCCAGGTTCCCCCACAAATATACACGTACTCACCTGAGGGATATTGACCTCACTGAGGCGTATTTATTCTGCCCTCCTGGACGGTTTTGCGGTTCAGGGGGGTCACAAACACCGAATCTCCTTTTCCCCTATCTCTCTGACTTTCTTTCTGATCCCCTCCTCCACCTTACTATCCTATCCTTATAGCTACCTGAAGTGACATATCAGACGTAGGTTTATAAATTGTGAAAATCTCTCATATCCATTCTTAGTTGTAATTTCAGGTGTGTGGTGCCGTCTCTCTCTGGACCTGTCCAATGGCCTATTCGGCACTGGGCAGAACACCGAAGCTGGTGTCTCACAACGTACAGGGATTGAACATTCCTGAGAAGCGAGCTACTCTACTTCGCGAATTAAAGAAAGGTAGGCCAAAGATTGTCTTCTTGCAGGAGACTCATTTTAAAACGCACCATGTCCCCAGGCTCACCGACTCCTACTTCACCGATGCACATCACTCCAAGAATGACACCTCAAAATCTAAAGGGGTATCCATCCTGTTAAGCAAGGATGCTTCATTTGAAATCACAGATAAGCTGACAGACACAGGAGGGAGATACATCTTCCTTAAGGGAACTCTCTCGGGCATACCCACCACTTTGGCTAATGTATACTTCCCCAACTCAGGACACCTGTCATTCTGCAGAGGACTGGTGAAAGACTTAATGGGCTTCAGCACAGGTCGCCTAATTCTGGGCGGAGACTTTAATATCCCCCTAGACCCACTATTGGATACATCCACTGGGAAGACGTTCATTACCTTCCAAACCCTAAAACAAATCAAGAAACTCTTACACTCCCTGGAACTGGTGGACACTTATATACACCCTGACGAGAAGGACTTTTCCTTTTTCTCAGTACCACACAACCGCCATTCAAGGATTGACTACATATTCATTACACAACGTGACCTCCACACAGTCACGGAGGCTAGAATAGGGATCCAGTCAATCTCAGACCACGCGCCTACTTCCATAGACCTTGCTCCAACTACAGCTACTAGGGGCCCCGCACAATGGAGACTAAACTCTTCCTTACTGACGGACCCAGTCCTGCTACCGCAAATACACGCAGCTCTGACGGAATTCTTTGCCCTAAACACAACGCCCGACATGACTCCACTGACCATTTGGGAGGCCCACAAGTGCACCATAAGAGGGCTATTAATGAGAATAGGAGCCCAAAGAAAAAGAGAAAGGGACACTGAAACCCAAGCATTGACACAAAGAATCAGGTTCCTAGAATCACTCCACAAACAGTCCTTATCCATACGCTCTGCCACGGAACTCCTTGAGACCAGGAGAGCTCTCAAACAACTCCTAGACGCTAAGACCAAACGTATCCTGTTTTTTAAGAAAAAGGTATACTATGAACATGGTGACAAAGCAGGACACATGCTGGCAAGGGCATTAAAAGACTCAACAACCAAAAACACAATCCTGGGCATCCGAGACAGGGACGGTCACCTAGATAGGACAACCAACAAAATAGCTCAACATTTTCAGGAATATTACACCAACTTATATAATCTACCCCCGTCACATAGGCCTCCTGACCTCCACGGACATAGACTCCAGGTGATTCAGGATTTTCTTAAGGACTCCAATCTACCCTCACTACAACGTGAGCGTGAGACAAAATAGCTCAACATTTTCAGGAATATTACACCAACTTATATAATCTACCCCCGTCACATAGGCCTCCTGACCTCCACGGACATAGACACCAGGTGATTCAGGATTTTCTTAAGGACTCCAATCTACCCTCACTACAACGTGACGACTCTTCTGAACTAGATAGGCCCATAGACCAAGCAGAGATTAAATCGGCCATAAAGGAATTAAAAACCAACAAAAGTCCCGGCCCAGATGGCTATACGGCCATTTATTACAAGACATTTGCTGACACACTGACCCCCCATCTGCAGTCTGCCTTTAACTCCCTTGCAGATGGACGGCCAGTTTCCCCTGACTTTCTATCAGCTTTTATCACTGTAATACCGAAACCTGACAAGGACCCAGCACAATGCTCTAGCTACAGACCAATTTCACTACTGAACTTAGACGTCAAACTTATGGCGAAAATCATCTCCACAAGACTGAAACCCCTACTGCACATACTGATTGGCCCTGATCAGGCGGGTTTCATGCCTAGCAGGGAGGCCAGAGACAATGTCACCAAGGCTCTTAATTTGATTCATGTCGCCCATGAGCGAAAGATCGAGGGTCTTCTTCTGTCCACGGACGCGGAGAAGGCCTTCGATCGAGTAGCCTGGGATTACATGTTTGAAACATGTAAACACGCAGGGTTAGGCCCGAAGATGCTCAACTGGATCTCATCCCTGTACCAACAACCGTCAGCTAAACTTAAAATTAATGGCACACTGTCTAACAAGGTAGATATAAAAAACGGAACCAGGCAGGGGTGCCCCCTATCTCCAATACTCTTCATCATCACACTAGAGCCATTCATAAGGAGAATCCTGGCAAACCGCGCAATACACGGTTTCCGGGTGGCGGGAAAGGAATACAAGCTGGCAGCCTATGCTGACGACCTTGCATTCTTTCTGACAGACCCACACATCTCCATCCCTTCCCTCATGAAGGAATTCACCTCCTATAACTATGTCTCTAATCTTAAGATCAACTACACCAAGTCCGAAGCGCTGAATGTTACGCTCCCGGATACCACTTTGAAAGCCACCATGAATAATAGCTCCTTTAAGTGGGTCACCAAAGCGGTCAAGTACCTGGGGGTCTGGTTGACACCCAGGATTAATGATATCTTTGCGCACAACTTCACACCACTGCTCAAAGCAATTGATGAGGACTTATGCCGTTGGCACACCAAACTATTTTCCTGGTTTGGCAGGGCAGCCATATGCAAAATGGTCATCCTGCCAAAAGTGCTGTATTTATTACGCACTCTGCCCATCAAAATTCCACAAAGCTTTTTTAGATCAATCCAGGCCACTCAAATGAGATTCATTTGGGCACACAAAAAGCCACGTATTAAAATCTCTTTACTCACAAGAGCCAAGGCGCAGGGAGGCATGGGCGTGCCAGACTACAAAACATACTATTATGCCACACACATTGCAAGAATTCTGGACTGGCACTGCCATGGGGAACTGAAAGACTGGGTGTCGCTTGAAAATGTTTCTAGCCCGATACCCTTAAAATACTCACCTTGGATCCCACCAAGCAAGTACCCAGCCGGTCTGAAGATTCACCCCCTGATAGGGACCACCTTGGGCATCTTCCACCTCCTCGCTAAACAAAAAAATACCTTTTTTTCCGCACTAAGCCCCTTGACCCCATTGCTAGATAATCCAGACTTCCCACCAGGCATGGGAAATAGACTACTACAACTAAATGATAAACGCTCACCTCTTCTTGCTTCCCACTGCCTTAATGGTGGGGCTATTAAAGATTTCTCGGATCTTAAGATAGATAATAATATACCATCCTTGCCCCTTTGGACATATTTCCAGATCCGCACCTACATTCACAATCCCACACGGAAGAAGCACTTTACCAGGGCCCTCTCGGTTATGGAGTCGGTGTGCCTAAAAGGGGAGCAGGTGCCCAAAACTACCTCTACGGCCTATGAGTGGCTGCAACACGTGGACACACTCGCTCGGGACAGGTTCAGAGAGAGATGGTCAGCTGCCCTAAACATGGACATCACGGACGCTCAATGGGAGAGAGCATGCATAATGGCACACAAATGCTCGATTAGCACGAGGTCTCAGGAAACGGCATATAAAATCCTCACTCACTGGTATGCCACACCAGTGAAGATTCACAAATGGTTCCCTCAATCTGACGACACTTGTTGGCGATGCGGTGAGGGAAGAGGCACTCTATTCCACATTTGGTGGCAGTGTGAAAAGCTGGCACCATTCTGGAATACAGTGACCGAGCTGATCTATAGAATCACGGAGACTAGACTTGTTCTGAACGCAGCAAATTGCCTACTGCACATCTCCAATTTCTCCTTGCAGAAATATAAAAATTGCCTCTCCAAACACTTACTGAACGCAGCCAACTCACTCATTCCACTACACTGGAAAGCCACTTCAGTGCCTACGGCGAAGGAGTGGCTACACAAAATCTCCCATTTTTGTGAAATGGAAGATACTAAGGCCCAATCTGAGGAAAATGCTGAGCGTTATCTCAAAACATGGTCTCCCTGGTTCAGCTTTAGACTCTCCCAAGAATATACAACATTAACTGAGTAGGACCGGAGGTCCAATTACCCACAAATATACTATTCGGTCATCAGGATGAGAACAGCACGCGTCTTTTATACGGTTAGTCTCAAAGGAGACTCCTAGAGTGCTGATTTGACTCTGAATGTCTTTACTAGAACCTTACGCAACAATAAGTTTAGGATATTTCCCCTCTCTTCTTCCTCTACTTCCCACATCCTCCTCTCTTTAATTCTGTTCTGTATCTAAATCTCATCCACTTTCTGAGTACAATTCCCACTATCTGTTGGGATGCGGCTGTGGCTCCCAAGCCTTACCAAGCAGGCTTTACATAATCTAAGTCAGCCAGATACTATAGTTTTGAGCTTTTATCTACGAACAATTGTTACCTTTGGTTGTAAGTTCAATGTTTATGTTATTTCATGATACTGTACTCTTGTTGAATTATCTGTATTTTGCTTAATTTTCAATAAATCTTTTATGCAAAAAAAAAAAAGAAGGAAAAATCTACCCAAAACTTTGGTTGCAGCTTACATTTTTATGGAAACTCTGACTGTAAGACTTGAGGAACAAAAGGAAATGGGGGACATTCTTAAAACCATTAAATGAATTAGGGTTGTGAATAAGGCTCAGAAGTGCAGTATTTTCAGGAATTCAAGATCAAGAATATGGGGACATGATCTCAAACTAGCAGGAGGAAAGTTCAAAATTATTCTTATTTTGTGCTTTGGTGCTTAGAAAAGACCTCAAACAGAGGTAGAGATTTATAGATATATATATAGATATATATATACACACATACACATATATACTGTATACACACTATATTCCCAAAAGTACTGGGATGCCTGCTTTTAGGCTGGGTTCACACCTATGCAAATTGGATGTGGGTTTCCCCGCATCCAATTCTCATAGCAGGAGAATGTGACTGGCTCACTATGGACCTGGTTCACATATCTTTGTGGTGGCTGAGGAGCGCGCTGCGTCTTTAGCTCTGTTTCAGGGCCGAATTCAGGCAAAGATTCGGCCCTGATTCCTCCCTGAACCAAAGAATGGGGACGCACAGCTTCCTGTGCGATCTGCAGCCGGTTCCAGTATGAACCGAGCCTTATACGCACATGAACTTTAATTGCATCCCAGTCTTAGTTCATAGGATTTACTATTGAGTTGGCACACTCTTTGCAGCTATAACAGCTTTAACTGTTCTGGGAAGGCTGTCCACAAGGTTTAGGAGTGTGTCTATAGGAATGTTTAATCATTCTTCCAGAACAGCGTTTGTGAGGTTAAGGCACTGATGTGGACAAGAAGGCCTGGCTTCCATTCTCCACTCTAATTCATCCCAAAGGTGTTCTACTGAGTTGCGGTCAGGACTCTTTGCAGACCAGTCATGATCCTCAACCCCAAACTCGCTTATACAGGTCTATATGGACCTTCTTTGTGCACTGGTGCACACTCAAGTTGGAACAGGATGGGGCCATCCCCAAACTGTTCCCACAAAGTGGGAAACGTGAAATTGTCCAAAACGTCTTGGTATGCTGACACACATGAGCGGAATTTCTGTTGGAGAAAACTTGGATGTTTTTTCCGACGGTATTCTGCTCAAGCTTGGCTTGCATACACACGGTCACACAAAAGTTTTCTGTACTTTCGACCGTCAAGAACGCGGTGGCGTACAACACTACGACGAGCCAAGAAAATGAAGTCCAATGCCTCCGAGCATGCGTTGAATTGTTTCTGAGCATGCGTAGGAATTTTGCACATCGGAATTTGTACAGACAATCAGAATTTCGGATCGGAACTTTTTCCGTCTGAAAAATAGAGAAGCTGCTCTCAATCTTTTGCTGGCAGAAAGTCCGATGGAGCATACACACGGTTGGAATTTCCGACCAAAAGCTCACATCGGACTTTTGCTGGTGGAATTTCCGATCGTGTGTATGGGGCATAAGAGTTCCCTTCACTGGAACTTAGGGGCCAAGCCCAAACCCTGAAAAACATCCCCACACCATAATCCCCCTCTCCACCAAATGATTTGGACCAGTGCACAAAGCAAGGTCCATAAAGGCATAGCTGAGTGAGTTTGGGGTGGAGGAACTTGACTGGCCTGCAGAAAGTCCTGACCTCAACCTGATAGAACATCTTGAATTAAAGCAGGGACTGTGAGCCAAGCATTATCATCCACATCAGTGCATGACCTCACAAATGTGCTTCTGGAAGAATGGTCAAACATTCCCATAGAAACACTCCTAAACCTTGTGGACAGCCTTCCCAGAAGAGTTGAAGCTGTTATAGCTGCAAAGGGTGGGCCAACTCAATATTGAACCCTACGGACTATTACTGGGATGCCATTAAAGGTTATGTGCGTGTAAAGGCAGGTATCCCAATACCTTTGTTAATACAGTGTATATATATATAATAAAAATATAAATAATAAATAAAAATATATATATATAATAAAAATTGAGCACTCTTTTATGTTTCTATGTTTGTAAAGCCAAAAAGGACATTGTGAAGGGTTGCCATGAAGTTCTAAGACTCCAGCAGTGTGCAGAAGTTTTCAACTATCTTACAATCTGCTTCGTTATGTCAGGAATCAGGATGCCATGTTCTTTATGTATTCCTGTTGGTTTTATTTCATTTGTTTTCCTGAAAAAAAACAAATCTATGTGTCTATTTTAATTGTACAAACATCTTTACATCTGTTCTCTTCACACCTCTTAAACTGTCAGTTGCACTTGTGGATTTGAAAGAGTTCACTTCTCTTATGTTTTCATTAGCTGCATTTAACAAGGGATTTAGACTAAGATCTCTGGAAATTGATATGGAAAGTCTGTGTTCTTGCCCTGAAATAGCTGACTTTCTTCCTTCTCCTTTCTTCCTGACCAGACTCTAGTCAGCAGGCATTTACTTTCCAGATGGCTGACTTTGAAGAACATCTACGGAAAATGTCAACAGGATTCTGAATAATACATTTGCAGGTTGTGTATTTGAAAACAAATCAATTTGTCTCAGCGTTGTAATAGCATAAAACTCACTGTAGTGATTATAATCCCACTCCGCAGCATAATCTGGGCTTGGTTTTAGAGCACAAAGGTTACCTTCATGGAGATTTACCACATGTGAAGAGGGGTGTTAAAGTAATAGATATGTGTTTGAAGAAGAAGCGTGTAGGCAGTGACTTCAAAAAAAAAATGGTGAAGTGAAATGATAGGTCCTCGGGACACCTGGCATCATTTTGATGAGATGCTTTAGTAATCGTTTTCAGTACAGAGAGACCTGCTTGGGAAATGGCAAGTCATTAAAAAAAGATTTCTACCTATTTGCATGGTACGGTATAAGAGGAGCCACAAGCTGATAAAAGCCGAGGGCTTTGTATGTATGTGAACTATTTTCCCACTCAATATTGAGAAAATACTTTTTCTTTCCATTAAATGTCAGCTAAAATGTCACTAAGAGAAGCGTCCTTCCATTGTTCACGCATATGTAACTCACTTCACATGAAATTTCTGTCTATGATCTGTTCTAGTTAATATGTTTCTAATGCTATTGCTTCTGTAATGGTACACAAGGTTAGGACCTCTTGTACAAGAAAAATACCAAACCAATAACATATAATAATGCATGACTATTTCTATTAGGAGCATGAAACTTTTCGCCATATAGACAAGAGCATAATGGGATATTTACCAATGCACACATACATAGAGATATGTTTTGTGTGTCAATGGAACAGTTTAATGCAACAAGGACTAATGCAACAAACATCATGCGATATTCAAGGACATTGGCTTTGATTTTCTTATATTTGATATCATTTTCTTATAACAGATTTTATTTTATGTGTGAAACAGAAAAGCATTTTATCCCATCACACCTCGGAGTAGTATGGGTGGGCTGTCCATATTCTCTGGGATAAGAGGGGGGGGATTATATATATCCATATTGGTAATGGAGGGGGGGGGGGGTTGTTTTTTTGTTGTTTATTTTTTTTTTTCTTTATTTTTTCTTTGTTTTATTTTTTTACTGAATGAAAATTATAGGAGAACTGACATTTAGGAAGATGGTTCACACATATAGTATATAGTAATAAATAGGTTTTGATGGAGGCAGTGTGTAAAGTGAAAATATGCTAGGATATATGCACTTATTTCTGTACATTGATTGTTATGGAATATGTATGATGTAAATTATGTTAACATGTAATGATGGAATTATGTTTTTTCTTAAAAAAAAAAGAAAAAAAAAAAAGAAAAGCATTTTATTCAAAAAATTTTAATGTTAAAGAGATTACTAAAGAAGAACTCAAAAATAACATCAAGTAAAGTTGCTGTAAAATTATAATTCTTTTAAAGCTGTAGTAAAGTCCGCTTTGTGATTTTTACCTACAGGTAAGCCTATAATAATTAAAGGGTTTGTAACCCTACACTACCATTCACTGCCAGCCCACCTATTTTAAGCTGCCATAATCCACAGTGTAATTGTATGTTAAAAACAAAGCGACCAAATGCCATTTTGTAATGTATCTTCCGGCCAGTCACGTGACTCCCTGCTGCTCTAATACTCCGCTTCAGGGCTACAGAGGCCGAGATCTCCCTCTGACGTCAGTGTGGAGGTCACGTGACCTCCGTGCTGGCCACATGGCCCCTCCTGCTGTAGCCCTGGATTGGCGTAGGAGAGCGGCCAGGAGTCACGTGACTGGCCTGAAGATACATTACAATTTAGAGGCTTTGTTTTTAACAAACAATTACACAATGCAGGATGGCAGCTTAAAAGATAGGGGCTGGCAGGATTTTTTTTTTTTAAACTAGTTTAGTTTAGTTTTTAGTTTAAGTTTTCTACTAACAACAGCATGGGGGGGGTGGAGACAGAGACACAGACTCCCGAGCTGACAGGCGGGGAGGGGGAGAGGACGGGGAGAGCAGAGAGGTGAGCTGACCACGTTGTCAGGGCTCAGCAACCATGATAAACCATGGTCAGCTTACAGGGGGGAGGGAATAGCCAGGCAGGATCAACCAGGTTTTTTACAGCTTCCAGAGGGACAGGTTAGACAGCACAAGCACTGTGCTGTTTAACCTGCTATAAAGGATTCAGGAACACAATCTCTTTTTTTTTAGGGTTATAACCACTTTAAGGCTTTCCTGTAGGTAAAATGAATATCTTCTAAACGTGTACCGTTTAGGAGATATTAACCCTGGATGCAGCCGGTGACATCACCTTCGCATGCGCTCTGAAGGTTTGGCATACCGTGACGGACCTTCAGGGCACCGTGCTGTAACTGAGGACTCCTGTGAATGCGCGTGAGTGACATCATAGCAGCTACAGGCCACTCACACATCCTGATCTGCAAACCCAGAAGGAAGACCAGGGAAAGATGGAAGCCCTCTCAGTGGTGACAGCGCGCCACTGGAGGGCTTAGTTTTAAGGTAAGTATTTCATAATGTGCTAATATGCAATGCATACAAGCACATTATGCTATTATTTTGCAGGGGAAAGTGTTTTTTTTTTTTTTATTGCAGTAGTTTACTACGGCTTTAAATAAAAAAAATGGTATTACACAGAGCAGTGCCAAACCTCCTCTTCTGGAATCCCCACCTGCGTTCTAGGCTCCTCCTCTTCTTTTTAAAAAGAGAAGTAAAGGATTTTTTTCCCCTCATTTATAATTACCTAGGTGGATGCAGCAACTGTCTGATGCTGCATCTGTCCCCCGGCGCCTCTATACTGAGAACCGAGCAATCGAACACCGCCGGTCACTCGGTTTTCAGAGCTCTGTGAGCAGAGAGCTGTAGACTGTCAGTCACAGCTCTATGCTCTTCTCCCTCTTCGCTCATTGGAGCGCTGAGCTGTGGAGGGGGCAGAGCGGCTGTCTCAGGGTCTCAGCGACTCGCTGAGAGGCTGAGATGGGTGTCAGTGATCCAGACTCCCATTGTCGGGATGACGCGGTGCCTGGACTGATTTCTGTAACGTGCGGAGAGTGGACTTCAGCCCGCTCTCTGCTGAAAACAGGTCACAGGAGTGCCAAACGAATTGCACTCCTGTGATCCATAGGAGAAGTACAGCCAAACAAGCTTTGGCTGGACTTCTCCTTTAACCTTGAAATTTCCAGTACATTAAGGCCCTGAGATCTAATATGTAAAGCCCTCTCACCAGTACTATAAACAACTGCTGAAAGAAATGGTCTAGTAATCAAACAGAAAGAGCTGTAGTGGCAATAATAATAAAAGTTAGTTTATAATATTTCAGAATTGTTAATACTCATACACAAAATACACTCTATAACCTTAATACAAGCTTTTATTTTTTTGCAGAGTTACAAATTTTAGCTGCCTTCAAGCGTTTTTCTGGGATCTTTTTCAGTCCTGGAATGTATGCATTAGTTATATTGGGTAATTTCAGAATCGGGTTGTAATAGAACTTCTGGAGATAGCTACATTTACACTACTAAGGCAGCTAAATCAATGCTACCTATAGCAAAGGAGATCTGTGATTAGTGAGACTGATCAGCTCTTCTAGACTGCAGATTTTTCAATTCAATTTGCCTCTAGACCCTCTCTAATGGGGGTGGGGGTCCCTCTCACCCCCAGGCCTCATAGGATACTATGTCTACTGTTATGCCACCAGTCTTGCTTACTAGAGAGCAACTGCTATGACCACCTGATACTGATTATATATCCGCTGAGTGATATATTAATGTGTATGTTAAATATACCATTGAAAACATTGTATTATATCTAGGTTGCTGGGACCCCTCGCTATGGTAATATACTAAGGAGCTGCCTACACTAAGATACCCTGTAAAGGGTTATTCTGCAACACAATCACCAATATGCGGAATATTTTTTAAAATGCTTAATATGCTTCAGGGAACATGTGATGTCAACCAAGCCCCACCCAACACGTTTCATCACTCTGACATCATCAAGCTGTCTTCTGATGACATCATAGTGACGAAAGGCATTGGACAGGGCTTAATTGGCATCACTTCCGTTCGCTTGGCCCATAGCCGTGGAACGCAAAAAGTTTGTTAAGCGTATGCAGCTTGTGTGATGCAAGCCTATAATTAATGTGAGTAGTATACTGCTTGGTTTTAAACAATTTTAATAAACGGTATTACATGATGAGATGTAATCTGGCTTGTATTTCCATATGCATGTCCATGAAGTACTGATGGAGCATTGAGGAAAAGAAGGAGTCCGGTCCACAGTTGCTTGTTAACATACACAAAGCTCTGAAAACGTACCTTTCTGGTGCGGGGGGACACAAAGGAGGGGAGCACCTGAAGCACAGAACCTATGAACTTTTATTTTGGCACTGAGCACTTTTGTTTATAATACACATACTTTATTGGATGTACTTATATGAAATATGCAGTATTTTACTTATGTTTTGTATACATTCATTTGAAGTATGAAGCACTTTAATTCATGCTACACATTTCTGTATTTGTGTAGATACATGTTCACTGAAGCACATTAAGCCACAGTACATTAGTGCTGCACATATTGGTGATAATATTGTATTATATCTGTTCATCTGTTCATCATGCCAGAAATCTTGTAAGCTCATAACTCATGTACTGTATGCCTCTGGAATTTTATCAGTTAGCATTGTTCCCTGCTATGACTGTGGGCTAGAAAACATCTAACATATTCCATGTTCTAAAGTGCCTACACTGCTCAATAGAGTTATACACTAGGACAGTAAGTATGTTTATTGCAGGGTTACCAGGTTAAAAAAAAAAATGTGAAAAAAAAAAACGAAGTCAGCCACCGCATCTAAGGACCAATACTATAATTTTTTGGATTCATTAAATATTTATTCTATTTTGTTCTTCCCTGAATGTAGCCACTTTGCTAAAGCTCTGACAATAGTAACTTGTTCCTGCTGAGCGTACACATATATGCAGCCTCACAGAAGTAGGTCTTTATCTGTGGGGCCACATATATGCACTACTGTGTTTGTCTTGAAAACCACATAGCGCGCTCCCAACATAGTGACCGAGCTGTCACAGACAGTTCCGGGTCTTGTACTAATTTAATTGGCTATTGCAGTAATCAGTCACTGTATAGGTCTCCCCTGAGTATTTTCTCCTCTTGAATGGAGAAAAGATACACTATATATTTTTTCCTTGCTAGAGGAGAAAATTGTAAACACAAAAAAGTGTGTGTAAAAAAATAATAATAATAATAAATAAAAATAAAGTAGCTAGATCAGGGTTTAGGCTGAATTCACACCTTTGCATTTTTAGTGCTTTTTGCATTTTGCAGATTTTTACTACAGAAGGCGTTCCCTAGGAAACCATGTTTAATGGACTGTAGTGCAAATCTGCAAAATGCAAAAAGCACTAAAAATGCATAGGTGTGAATCCAGCCTTAATCTAGGTGAGTGTCTGGGTTAGGGTTAGGTTTAGAGCCAAGGTTATGGTCAAAGGGGCATGCCCAGAGCAAAAAGGGAGGGTCAAAGTTCAGGGTGAGTATATTTTAGCAAAAAACACAGTGTATCACTGTGATCATCAGAAGCAGGGGAATTTGGTTTTGGGTTGTTTTTTGGTGGTAGATCATGGTAATAGCAAGAAATATACAGCTACATTTATTTATTTATTTTTTATTACTATTTTGTGCCATTTTCCTTTGATAATAGAAAATGAAAAGAAAAAACAGGTGATGTCCATTAGCATTTACCAACAAATGAAAGACTAATTTGTCCTGAATAAACAAGGTATAATTCATTTGGATACACAAAACAGTTGTGATGATAAGTCGTTTTACTAACACGTGTCAAAGTTGTAATAATTGTAATACTAATACTGACAGTTCCAAGAAGCAAAGGTTTTATTAAAATACAATAAAAGGAAAATCACTAACAAGTACATAAAGTGATCTAAATGTCAATGATGCTATAGAGAAATCAGAATAAAAGAGCTGAGATGATACTTTACATCCTCCTAACTTCTATCTTGAGCAAGTTGAGAGAGAGAGAGAAAGAAAAAAATTGGCCATAATTATTATACCCATCATACTAAAGACACACCCACATTGACACCCTTCACAGCCCCCCTTTGAGTGTCCTCTGTCCAATCTATTGTTCCCAGGTTGGCTCCATTCCGCTGTGGGCAAGCTCTCTGACCCAAGTCATCATTCATCTATAGACTGCTCTTTGATCCCTCAGTGATGGACAGCTCAAAAGCTGTTATCTTCTCCATCTCCACATAAACACCGTACAGCGTTTTGATGCAAATATGGCCCCCCTTCCCACCGTCATAAATGGCTGCAGGGTGCTATGCCTGGAATATTTTTCCAAAGACAAAGGATCTTCATTTATGACCCCTCTAAAATAACTTCTGCAGGGGTGAGTCTATTCGACTACTTTGAGGGTGGGTTCACACTGGAACATGCATTGGCTCACAGAAGGAGTCCCGTGCGTATCCACTCACTGTTTCAGGTCCAATTTCAGCCCGAATCTTCGGGCTGAATTCGGTCCTGAAACGGACCAAAAGACGCACAAGACTCCTGTGCTATTCACACCGGAGCCACTGCCATAGAGAGCCGGTCACAATCTCCTGCTATGCAAATTGGATGTGGGCATAAGTGTGAACCCAGCCTGAAGGTGGCATTACACCAGATGTCTTCCTGATAACCAAAGTAGCTATCCAGAAATGTTTGATAAATATACATATGGATCATGTTGCGCAGTTCAACAGTTTAGGTATGCTTTCGGCTTCTGGACTGTGCCTCCCAAATTTGGAAAGATGAGAGGAAGCTGTTACGTCATCACTCGGTTTTTGCAGCATTTAACAAATTCACACCCCATCTGCTCAGGGGTTCTTATGATGGGAGAAATGCCCTCACGGCCATGGAAACTCAGCAGTCTGTAAAAACGAGGCCAGCGTTTGCTATTTTCTGTAAAAATTTAAAAATGTATTTGCATATTTGATAATTTTTCTTGGGTTCATTACAAATAAACTTAAGATGAACAGAGCCAGGCTATTGGAAATTTCTTTAAGATTTGATCATTAAATTCAGAGATCAAGTGCCTAAGCAGTAGCAATACAACAATGTAACTGAAAACAGTGCAGCGGAGGCGAAGAACACAGGAAGTTATCAGCTCACAAGATTTGTTGCAGGGAGAGGTACTTTTTAAACGTATCAAACAGATATTACAAAACACTTTTTTGTTTCAATCTTATTTTATTGTACATTAATTATACAAACTGAAACATATTTAACCGTTACATAATCGCTCAAAAGTTGCGTTGATTAACTAGTCCAACATGTTTTCTTTTAAATTTCTTTACACATACTTGACCATACTACATATAACTGACACTAAACTTAACTATACAAATAATAAACCAACACACACACTAAAACAAAACAAAACAAACAACAAAAAAAAAAAAAACAAACAACAAAAAAAAAAAAAAAAAAAAAAAAGAAAAAAAAAGAAGGGGGTCCACCCCAGTCACCCCCCCCCTCTCCTTCCTTGCGCCAATGCTCCGGCCACCACTGTAGTACTACGTATGACTGTCCACATCATACAGTTTAATTTCTTTGTAATTGGGGGGGCGGAGCCGGCGGCCGGAGAGCATGGACGCCTGAGAGGAGAGCTCTCCTGCAGCGGCACGAATTAAGCGGCCCACAGCGAGCCTAACGCTTCAAAAAGATTCCCACAGGCACGGGAACACCCCACAGAACACACCGCTCACGATGAGCAAAAGAAAAGAGAGAGAAATTCCCAGGAAACTGACCGATTTCTTTCCCCTGGCAGCCGGCCGAGAATTCCAAGATGGCGCCCGCGATGTGCTGAGCGCCTCAGCCACCTCAACAACAAGAGCTAATCCGGCTCCATCCCAGGGTGAGTCAAGCCCTACATCCCACCCCTTGCCACAATCCCCTTTCCTGAGCCCTGTCAAGCAAAAAAGGAAGCTGGGAGGTGACAGCGAACCGCTGACTGACACTGACCCTGGGGGGGAAGAAATGGAGGAGGCCTCCTCATACTCACAGCAGCTAGATGCATTCCCCACTGCAGGACAGCCCATTCTGGACTCTACCATGAAGGAGATGCTTCAGACACTGAGAGGGGCTCTCCAGCAGGACATATCAACCTTCATGCATAGCAATAAAGTGGAAATGACAGTAATTAAAGACAGAGTGCAGCATGTAGAGAGAAAAATGGAGGAATTCACTTTTGCACACAATGAGCTGGTTGATGCACACATATCTATAGATGAGGAAATTAAAGCAATGCGTCTCAAAATGGCGGATATTGAAGACCGCGCACGCCGAAACGATGTTAAATTTAGGGGGATCCCTGAATCGGTTAAGCCAGCGGACCTGTCTTCCTACCTCCAAAAACTCATGACCACAGCCATACCGTCCCTGAGCCCAGCAGATGTCACCATAGACAGAGCACACAGGCTACCTAAACCATCATTTCTACCCGATCAGATACCCAGGGATGTCATTGCCAGAATACACTTTTACCATGTGAAAGACCAACTCATGCGATATGCTAGACAACACCCTGCTCTCCCTGACCCTTTCGCAGGAATCGCACTATATGCAGATTTATCGCAAGCCACGCTGCAAGCTAGGCACAACCTGGTCCCCATCACTAAGATCCTGAGAAATCACAAGATACTGTATAAATGGGGTTTCCCGGCCAAACTGCTACTTGAAATGCATAATGAACCCCACACCATCTCCTCACTAGAAAAGGGAATGGAGCTCCTCAGAAAGTGGCGACTTCTCCCTGCGGACGGCGACATAGCTGACCCTGAACCCCTGCCAGATAGACGAAACAACAACCGTCAAAACAGACGTAACAAATGACTGATGATATCGAATAGATGTTTGCAACCTTTTACACTATGCGATTTACCTAACAAGTGCACGCTCTGAACTGCATTTTTCCTGTGCCTTCACGTTTATGGCCTACTCAAGTTAAGGCTCACAATAGCCACCGCTGTTCGGCTTTTTCTACATGACTGTTTTCCCCCACTACAGCCGCAGGATGTATCCTGCATCCGGGTTAAGTTACCGTGGACTTTCTGCGGTCCTCTGGGACCCCAAGGGGCCCAAAAAAGTTCCTATCTGCTCAAGTTTATGTGAGCAGCAGTTATCACATTCCTGTTCTCATTTTTCTTCAGACCATCTTTATCAAGGTACGCTTCCAACTTCTACCACTGGAGGGCAGCAAGGCGTTTTCCAACTGAAATATGCACATTAAACTCATGTCTCACAATGTGAGGGGGCTCAACAGCCCTTTCAAAAGGAGGGCGCTCTGGAAGTCGGCTCTAGCTATGAAATGTGACATCCTATGTGCCCAAGAGACCCACTTTGCCAGCAATCGAGCGCCAAAATGTACGCACGCCAAATATCCGCACATCTTCTACTCAAATGACTCTGTTAAAAAAAATGGTGTAATGATAGCCATAAGGGACACAGTAACCTTTTCTCTCTTACAGGAACGCACTGACCAACATGGACGCTTCATCATCTTAATTGCGGAGATTAATAACACTGTCTACACGCTGGTAAACCTATATGCTCCGAATGTTCACACATTGAAATTTGTACGGAAAGTGGTAACAATGGCCAAATCTATGCAAAAAGGTAAACTAATCATATGCGGTGACTTTAACACTGTACTCAATAATGATCTTGATACCTCCTCAGTGGCTCTGCGACAAAGACCCTGCTTAGGTCCCTTCTGCCATACGGAAAGGCTCTTTGACCCGTGGCGCTGCGCCCGAACTACTGAGAAGGACTATTCTTACCACTCTCCTGTACACAACAGCTATTCTAGGATAGATTTTTTTCTTGTAGACATGTACACCCTGCAAACTGTGATTAGAACAGATATCCATAATATCACTTGGTCGGACCACGCTCCAGTGACAATTGATATAATGGATAATAATAGACAACACTGCAAACCCCTATGGCGCAATAACACTTACTTGCTGTCTCGCCCCGAGATTCGGGATGAGATCAGTAAGAAACTGACAGACTATTTTGAACTAAACACCACCAAGGATTGCTCCCCCGAAATATTGTGGTGTGCGCACAAAGCATATGCTCGAGGCATACTTATACAAATAGCTTCTAGGGAAAAAAAGAAAAAACTGCACCGTTTGTCAGAACTTCAAAACTCCATTGCTGACCTGGAATCCCTTCACAAAGACCCGTCTACCACATCCCCGGACATCCTGATGCGTCTTAACCAGTGCCGTGAGGACTTGCGGCTCGAACTTAAGACGGATTATGATGTCTATTTTAAGAGAATGAAATTATCCTTCTATTCTCAAAATAACAAAGCAAGCAAACTTCTTGCCTCCCAACTTAAAAAAAGACATGCCAAGTCCAATCTGACTCACATCATTCACCACAAGAACAATACCACACTCCGCAACCCCAAAGACATAGCGAACGCCTTTAAGGACTATTACGAATCCCTCTATAACCTCCATGCTGATCCACACACCCACCAACCCTCTGATCTTGAAATAGACAATTTTCTCCAAAAAATTAATATTCCAAAGGTTGACTCACTCACACTAGATGAACTGAATTCCCCTATTACCCACAAAGAAATAACCACTGTTATACAATCCCTGCCTATGCATAAATCACCAGGCGCGGACGGTTTTTCGGCCGAATACTACAAAACATTTGCCCCTCTACTCGTACCAACGCTAGCAGACGTTTACAACGCAGCCGCAGCTAACAAATCCTTCCCGACCGAAATGCTACAGGCAGTCATTGTCACGATCCCTAAACCTGGTAAAGACACCGATCGCCCCCAAAATTTCAGACCGATCTCTCTATTAAATTCCGACTTAAAAATTTATGCCAAGGTGATAGCAAATAGACTAATGGTTGTGACCCCCTCACTCTTAGGACTAGACCAAGTAGGTTTTGTAAAAGGCAGACAAGCCCCTGACGGAACTAGACGAATGCTTAACCTCCTAAGGTTTACGGAACTCCAAAACCTCCCTAGCGCATTTATTGCCTTAGATGCAGAAAAGGCTTTCGATAGGGTGCATTGGACCTATCTGTCTAAAACCCTCCTTAAATTTGGCATTAATGGTCCAATCCATTCAGCTATCATGGCCCTTTACTCCTGTCCCTCAGCCCGGGTATTAACTTCTGGACTACTATCAGACCCCTTTTACCTGACGAACGGTACTCGGCAGGGATGCCCACTCTCACCGATAATCTTCTCCCTGGCCATTGAACCCCTAGCAGAATGCATTAGAGCTTCTGATGACATTAAAGGAATCAAAATAGGATTGGGGACCCATAAGCTAGGACTTTTTGCAGACGATATAATACTGACCATCACTGATCCAGGACCCTCGCTTTCAGCTGTACAACAAACACTAAGAGACTTTAGTGAAGTATCCTACTACAAGATTAATACCTCTAAGTGCTTTGCTATGGCACTAAACACCACAGTTAAAGTACGAGATACCCTCCGACAGCTCTTTCCTTGTATATGGGACCCTCCCTCAATCACTTACCTTGGTGTGCAGCTATCCGCATCCTCCTCAAACTTATACGCCTGTAATTTCCCCCCATTGTTACATACAATTGAGGAGGAAATGAACCTCATAGCAAAACTACATCTCTCTTGGATCGGAAGGATAGCTGCATACCAAATGCAACTATTTCCTAAACTACTATACTACTTCAGAACCCTTCCCATCCGCATCCCCCAGAAATTCTTCAATCTACTGTCAAAAAAACTAAACATCTTCATTTGGGGGGGTAAAAAACCAAGAATTGCGCTGACTCAGCTTTATAAGTCTAAACAACTAGGGGGACTGGGACTCCCCAATGCACAAACATATTACAGAGCGGCCTTGTTAGACCAAATGAAATACTGGTTCTCAGATCTAGAGAATAATAGATGGTTGGATATAGAACGCACTGTCACCCCGGGTCATGACCTACCTGCCTTAGCTATGGCATTTAGCATACATCATAAACCTACCACTCCGCCTTACCCTTCTATACAAGCCTCCTTAGAGGCCTGGTCCCTCCTTATACACCAACGCTTCAATGATCTACCTTTGTACAAACCACAAATCCCCATTGGCAGCCTACCAATACTTGATCCCTTACTTGCCTATCCAACATTGGAATAAACGGGGGGAACGATATATCTCACCACCAATCGCACAACAAGACCCACTAGATACCTTTATGCTATTTCAAATAAAACAATACTCAGATAAAAACCCAGGTACTACCCTGGAAATACCTCAGTCAGTGTGGGATTTCCTTACAAACAGTCATGCGGGGGAAAAAAAAGGAATCTCCTTATTTTACAAACTAGCAAACCCACTATACATGAATGCTAAATTACCCACCATGTTAAAATGGGAAAAAGAACTCCAAGCGGAATTCCCACTTGTACAATGGCATGCAGCAGTAAAATACAACAGCAAATCTTCAGCTTGCATAGATCACTGGGACAATGCACAGAAAATTCTTCACAGATGGTACTATACGCCCCTGCGGCTCCATAAAATGGACCCGTCAATACCATCACTGTGCTGGAGGAACTGTCAATCTACTGGCAGCTTACTCCACATATTGTGGACTTGTGGAAATATCACTACTTTCTGGAAAGAAATAGAATCTATGATATCCAATGTTATACGTATCAAGATCCAACTCACACCAGCCTTGGCACTACTTAGTATTGGAATAGAACAAATCCCACCCCTACAAAGAAGTTTAGTAATAAATATCTTGTTTGCAACACGTATGTCATTAGCGAAGCAATGGCGATCGCCCTCACCTCCTCTCCTTGAAGTAGTAGTCTCCAGAATTAATAATCAATATCTTATGGAGAAACTACTGGCATACAAAGAAAGAAGATCCTCAGTTTTCCATAAACGCTGGGACAACTGGAGCTCTTCTATATACGCCTCCCACACCTGTGACTCATGACTCATTACTCTAACAACCAAAACCTATTGTAACGATCAAAGCATCCAGTGACTAGAATACGCCCAAAAAGGAATGACACCCCATTGTGCAGAATCTTTATTAAACAAAAACGTTCCTGACATATGACGTACCTTGTACCTAATAACATTACAGATGTATCAATGTTTATTGATTTACTTCAACATTATCAAAGTTTGCATTGTACTAGATATACTGTGCATCTCTCCTGCCTTACTGTATCTCCAGGGACCCTCATTAAGGTCCACTGGGAGCTTCTTTACTAACTGGTTTTCATCTGAGCCCTGTCACTTTGTTCCCGAAAGGGGTAACTGGCTTTGCCCCATATGGGGCCATTAGATATCGCTTACAAGTAGCTCGCAAACGATCTCTGCCGTAGTTAACCTGATTATCTGTTTATTATAACCCTTTTGTAATGCATATCTCTGTTATTTTACAATATCCTTTTACTTTCTATGTAAACTGTAAACTTCAATAAAAATCTATGGTTTAAAAAATAATTTCTTTGTAATTCTCTATGAGTCCTCCAGGGGGCCCATATCCGCATACATTCCTCCTGTGTGTCTAATTCATATGCTAAAAGTTTTTCTAATCTTTCTATATTATCCATTTCTATAGCCCATTCCGTTATAAGCGGGGATTGAGTTGAACGCCAGTGCCTCGGTATCACCAGTCTTGCTGCTGTCAACCAGTGACAAAGAAGGCTTTTTTTTATGTTTTTATATGTTCCTGGTATGATAGAGAGGAGAGTGACTTGGGGCGTATTGAATATTGCCTCCCCTGTAATTATAGTATACTTTTGTGTAACCTCTTCCCAAAAACAATGAATTTGGGGGCATTCCCACCAAATATGGAGTAGGGAGCCCCTATCCCTATGGCAGCGCCAGCATATGTCTGATTTATCTGGGTATATACGCTGTAGTGCTACTGGACTCCAATACCACCTTGAAAGAAGCTTATAGCTTGTTTCCTGTGCTTTAACTGCTGTTGATATACTGTGGGTTAAATTGAATGACTTCTCCCATTCTTCAGCCTCAATTTGAACATTAATCTCCTTCACCCACTTGTTTATAAATTCCGGTGGCTCAGAATAGTGTTTTGTGATAAGCATCTTGTATATCATTGAAAGGACATGTTTTGGTTTGGATTCTTGTAGCAGGATACTTTCAACTTGAGTTAACTCTCTATATAAGGAACTATTAAGTGGGATAGAGGACAAGAATGACATTAATTGCCAGTGTTCCAATCTTTGTATACATGATGGTTGTTGCATGGGGAATAGGGTTTGTAAAGGGGGGATTCTTCCTTGGTAAAGAATCTGGCCCAGTCTAGGATGGTACTCTTTGTTCCAAATTAGAAAATGTGTACGATTTAATGCCGGCGGAAAGTTGGGATTGCCAAATAACGGGGTCATTGGTCCATCTAATGAGGACAGTTCTAACTGCACCACTGTTTTTGCCCAAATTTTCAATAAGTTGGATGTAAGGGGGGGTATATTTTTTTGTAACTCCCGACCAATATCTCTGGTGGATAAATCCAACCAGGGTAACACCTTAAGGTCCAATTGATTCAGCCCTTCCTCTATTGATACCCATTGTTTAGTTTTAGAATGATGGAACCAGTTCACTAGTCTAGTCAAAACTGCCGAGGCATAGTAATAGTACAAATCAGGAGCTCCTACTCCTCCTTTATTTTTTGGGGCTAATAGTAGTTTCTTATGTAGTCTAGGTTTCTTATATCCCCAGATAAATCTTACAAAAGCTGTTTGTAAATTTGAGAAAAAAGATCTAGGGATAGACACCGGGATAGTTTGAAAAAGATATAGAAAACGCGGTATTATATCCATTTTTAGTATATTAATCCTCCCGAACCATGAATGTTGTTTAGCGTCATATTTTTTTAAGTCTAGTAGGGTACGTTGCAGGAGGAGAATATAGTTCGATAGATATAAGTGAGATGGGTCTGAGGGAATCTTAATACCTAAATATTTCAGAGTTGATGAGCAAATTTTAAACGAAAAATTGTTTCTTATAGCCATGATTTGTTTTGAAGTAAGTGATATATTAAGAATTTCCGATTTCTGAATGTTTACTTTAAAATTACTCAGAGTTCCAAAACGCTGAAATTCAGATATTATAGAAGGTAATGTAGTATGAGGGTTAGTGACATAGAGTAATAGATCATCGGCAAATAGGGCTAATTTTACTTCGTTTTGTTTAATTTTTATGCCGGTTATGAGTGGGTTTTGTCTGATTGCTGTTGCCAGGTATTCCATCACTAAAACATAAATGAGAGGAGAAAGTGGGCATCCCTGGCGTGTGCCATTTTGTATACTAAAACTTGGTGTCAATGATCCATTAATCCTAATCCTGGCCGCTGGATTTGTATAAAGCGCCATAATTTTATTAAATAAATTTCCCCCCAAACCTGTTTGTATTAATACTTGTTTGAGAAAAGGCCATCCTACCCGATCAAATGCCTTTTCTGCATCGACTGAGAAGAGGCATGTGGGTATTTTAGCTGTTTTGACATGGTTCATTAATAGAAAAGTTTTAATCGTGTTATCCCGTGCTTCTCTTTCTTGAACAAATCCTACTTGGTCTGTGTGTACTAGACCAGGTAGGAGAGGCTGAAGACGGAGCGCTATCATTTTAGCGTAGATTTTTATGTCTACCCCAATCAAAGATATCGGTCGATAACTCGAGCATAGTCTTAGATCCTTATCTGGTTTTGGAATCAGGGTTATATGCGATTCTAGGGACTGTAAAGGGAACTGGTTATTGGAGGAGATAGAATTAAATACCTGAAGCATAAATGGAGACAGCTGTTCTTTATAAGTTTTATAAAATTTTGGGGTGAAACCATCCGGGCCAGGACTTTTATCTGTTGGTATTTTAGTAATTACCTCTAGTAGTTCCTTTTGCGAGAAAGGTAAATCCAGAGAGGCCTTATTAGCATCATCTATTGTTGGTATCGCATTTTCCCGTACATAGCTTTCAATATCCTTCTCTTCTTGAGAGGGTGGGATAGGCAAATTATATAGAGCCGAAAAATAATCCTTAAATGTTTGTTGAAGAGTTAATGGGTCTGATATAAGCTCCCCTGATGGTTTTTTTATACATGGTATAAATGCTTGGGGAGGTCGTGGATGCAGTTTATTAGCTAAAAGTCTCCCACACTTATTCTCGTGTCTATACCTACCCAAGGCTCGTCTTTGTTGGTACGAACTGTGATATGTATCATAAATCTGTAGTAAGGATGCCCTTGTATGAGTTATGTCAGCTAATAATTCTGCCGTTGGATGGGTTTTGTGTTGGGTTTCTAGTGAACTGAGTTTTGACATAGTTATTTCAATATTTTTGGCCTTTTCTTTCTTGATACGTGAACCATGTTGGATAAACACCCCCCGAAGCACCGCTCTAAGAGCTTCCCATTTTATTGGGAGTGCGGTTTCATCTTGTTCATGGTCTATAGTAAAATTCTCGATTGCCGCTAAAATTGCCCTATGACAAATTTGATCTGTCATAAGTTAATCATTCAGGCGCCAGGACCAATTTGTCCCCTGCGTCTGGGGGGGGGGTTATTGTTAAGAATACTGGGGAGTGATCGGACCAAATGAGTGATCCTATTTCCATCTTTGGATGCCATTCTAGTAAGTTGTGACCTGTTAAAAAATAATCTAACCTGCTATATGTTTTATGAGCTAAGGAAAAATAAGTGTAGTTACGATCATTAGGATTTAATATCCGCCATATGTCAATTAGCCTATGTTCAAAAAGTTTTTTCTTAAGTGCTCTCAGTCGAGGGTACGAAGTGTTTGATCTTTGTGCTGAGGTATCTAGTGTAGGATCTAGAGCAAGGTTAAAATCTCCCCCTACAAGAATAGTACCTTCTGCGAAATCATCTAGAAGGTTAAGATACCTCGAAATTGTTATAGTTTGGGCTTGGTTTGGGATATAGAAATTTGCAATTGTGAAGATTTTGTTCCATATTTTGATTTTTAGAAAAAGATATCTACCATTTCGATCCGCTTTATGATTCAAATAATGTATCGGCAGATGTTTATGGATAGCAATGGATACCCCTCTTGCTTTAGAGCCCGGCATAGTGCTATGATACCATTGGGAATAATGTTTACGTGAACACACTGGGATGCTATCTGAGCGGAAATGAGTCTCCTGGAGCAATATTACGTCTACCTTTGCTTTATGCATACTGTAAAGAATTTGACCTCTTTTTGATTTATTATTTAATCCTTTGGCATTATAGGTACAGAGCTTCAACGCGACTGGGGCGGATATATTTACTGCCATAGTGTAAGGGAGGTAGACCAAAGGGGAGAGGGAGGAGAGAAGGAGGGGGGGAAGGAAAAAAAAAAAAAAAAAAAAAAAAACTTAAAAAAATTTTCCTTTTTTCTTTTCTTTCTTCTTCTCTTCCTTAAAAAAAGACACACACAAACAGATTTTGAGAGGATCCCTCTCGCAGATCCCTAGACTACTCTGGGAAATGCTCACTAATATTCCTCGGGGGAAAAAAAAAAAAAAAAAGATAAAATAAAAAAAAAAACACAACTATCCCCTTAGATTTTGGGTTTTATCCAAAAAAAAAAGAACACCTAGCCCTACCAGAGGGCTAGGGTACCTATTAGGGGGGAAAAAACTTGGCGGGCGCGGAGGGTACCTCTCCGCAGTGAATCCAGACTATCAATCCTTTCTTGTGCGTTTAAGGATTTATATATTATACTACCTCTATAACAATCTCCCCCAACCTCTACCCCCTCCCTCCCCCCCTCCCCTCCCCTCGCCCTCTTGTACCACTCGTGCAAACCGTATACCTCCATGTTTAGTAAAAAAAAAAAAAAAAAAAAAAAAAAAAGAAAAGAAAACACAAAACCAACAAAGATCTTACATACACCTACATTTAGTCTACACCAAAATCACATTTATATTCATAACAGTAAACTGTAGGCTATGAATCATATATCTTTGAGTCTTCTAACTTGTATCCAAAGCTCTGATTGATACCACCCCTCATATATCCCATGCGATAAAATCGCAAAAAAAAAAAAAAAAAAAAGTCACTCTGTGTGTTTTCATTTCCATAAGTAGGTGTTTCAGCTCTGTAGTTTATATTTCCATTTTAGTATTGACTCATATAAGAGAAAAAGAAGAGAGAATGTGGTACTAAAATAAAATAAAACCAAAAAAAAAACAGAGTGAGGGATGGAGAAAAAGGGGAACAAAAAAAAAAAAATAGAAGGAGGGAGGGGGGAGAGGGACGGGTAGGAGGAGATAGAGAAAAAAGAAAGAGAAGAAGAGAAAGAGGGGGAAGAGCAGGTCCCCTTCAACTAAATCTCTCCGGCCGTGCCATTCTGTATTCAATTCTTGTTTCCTTGCTTTTATTAGCTGATTAGTCTTTGCTATTCTCTAGGCGTTTTGTTGCCTCACCCCCCCGACGTTCAGTCCTTCTAAACGATGTATATGTCTGTGGCCAGATTATTGGTGGAAGATCTGGTAGTCCTATAGCAGATTGTATTGTCAGAATATCTGATGGATCACGTAGGTTATACCACCTGCCCTCCTTTTTAATTTGCAGTTGAAAGGGAAAATTCCATCGATAAGCGATATTGCGATCTTGCAACATTTTGAGTAAAGGTCTTAATGCCTTCCTCTTCTCCAATGTAAATGGGCATAAATCTTGCAATAATTGTATTGAATTCTCCTTAACTTTAATCTGCCCCTTCTCTCTAGATTTCCTCATAATTTCCTCCTTATCTCTAAAAAAATGAACACGGCAAATGATGTCCCTTGGTTTATCTGGATCTGTGTTACGTGGTCCTAGGGAGCGATGAACTCTGTCTAGCTCTAAAGTTGTTTCTTCTGGTCTCGCCAATAGTGATGTGAAGATTTTGTTAACTGTTGGAGTTATTTCTTCTGCCCCGACTGTCTCAGACACTCCCCTGATCCTAATATTATTTCGTCTATTACGGTTATCTTGATTCTCCATTAACTCAAACAATGTGTGTATTTGTGATTCTTGTGCGTCTATACGTTTTTCCTGGAGATGCATCTGGTCAGCTAATATATCTACCGAATGCTCTACTTCTGTTATTTTCAGCCCGGTAGCCTGTATTTCTAAATTTACAGTATGAAGCTCTTTATGAAAGCCATGTTCTAATCGTTGAACAAAAGCCTCCATCTCATTGCGAGTCGGTAAGGCTCTAAGGAAGTCCCATAAACCACCCGCCTCCTGTCCAGTTACTTTGATCACACTGTCACCAGTCGCCTCCCCTTCAGTTTCCGCACACCCCCCCTCCATAGTGTTAAGGGGCGGTGAGTGATGTATTGCATTGTCTTGCCCCTTCACATTCATATTTCTATTTATTGTACCTGAAATAGCCGGCTCTGTCGATTTTGTGTGTTCTGCAGGATCCGTAGAGTTTGTTGATTTATGAAGTTCAGGATCTGTAATCCGGTTAGAAGGTCCAGCTAATTTTAGCTCGGCGATCTGTACGCTCGGGGAAGCCGTGCCAGTTAACTTTTCTTCCTGAGAATTAACATTCTTAATGGCCCCTCTCTCCCCCATTTTAATAGCAGGTAACATCATCAATGGCAACGGTGGTAACACTGTCACCGACGGCGACAGAGGCAGTGAAGGAGGTATCACCAGATGATGTGACAGAGATGGGGACGGTGGGGATGGTGACAATGGTAAGAGTGGTGCCGGTGTAGGTACAGTTGAAAATGCAGGTACTGGCGTAAGTACGGGCGGAGGTTCAGGTGCAGATATAGATGCAAATTCAGTTTTCAACAGAGAAGAAGCAGAAAATGCAGGAGATGCAGGAGATGTTAGGGATACCGAAGATATTGATCGTACTTGTGTATTTTCTGATGCTTCTGTTGTTACTGCTGGTGATATAGCAAGTGGGGGTATAGGAGACAATATAGGAGACAGTATAGAAGACAGCGGCTCAGAATTTACTTTAGTAAGATTTACACTATTCACTAATTGCTGTACTTGATTAACTAGATTACCCCTGCTATTATCCAAATGAGAGGGAACACAGGCAGCAGTACCTCCAAAAGCTCCTATATTCTGTTCCGGCTGTTCCGGCAGTTCTGTCACCAGTTTGGAGGTGCGTGAACGAGTCCGTTCTCCAATTGGAAAAAACTCTTTTATCCCCTGCTGACCTTTTGCTCCACGAGCACAGGCAGAAGAGGCTATGGGCTGAGTACTGAAGGAGGTAGCGAGCGTTGATAATGTTGATAGCACTGCTGGTACCAGTGGCACTAATGGCGCTATTGGCGCTGTTGGTGTTGTAGGCGCTGATGGAATCCGAACTGTTGCTCCTCTTTTCCTCCGTCCCATCAAAGGTCCTGAGACCAGTATATGAGGCCAGTTAGAGACCAATAAGGGACCAGTAGGCTGTTAATAATAGTCCAGTATCCGGTCTTAGTCCAGTATTAATTTTAATAACCAGTAGTAACCAGTTGTAACACACAAAAAAAAAAAAAAACCAAAGCCACTCTGGTGTAGTCTGGTGTAATCTGATGTGATCTGATCCTATCCGATCCAATCCGATCTGATGTCATCCAACTTGGAGACCAGGTGAGCCGCAGCGGGTGTACTGCCAAGCGGGGGACCAGCGGGACCAGCAGGGGACAGTAGGGGACAGCTTATGGCACAGCCAGCGGGATAACAGCGGATAACAGCAGAGTTCAGCGGGAATACAGCGGGAATACAGCGGGATACAGCGGAATATCACGGATGGAAACGGATGGAAACACAAACAGCCGTACCTTCTATACTCAGTTCTGGTTCAAGTCTGCCACTGGTTTTGGTGGTATTAGGACGAGTCCATCCTCCAGCGGGATACTGCGTGATACAGCAGAGGCACAGCGGGGTGTACACAGAGAGATTGCTCAGAGGACTACCACAAAAAAAAAAAAAAATAATTTTTATTCCTGCCGCAGACCACTCCAACCTCAACATAATCAATTAGCAGACATCAGGTTGCAGACATCAGGTTGCATCAGGTTGCAAATAGATAGGAAAGTGCAGCACAAATATACTAGACCAGACCAACGACCAGTGTTCACGCTTCCAGATATTCAGGCATATTAAGGCATTAAGATATTGGAAGCATTGAAAGCATTGAAAGCATTGAGAGCAACAGAGGGCAACGGTACAAGATACAAGATAGCCGGTAAGTCCTCAGCCGTTGCTATTACTGTTACCACTGTTACCTCTGTTACCAAGTCTTGCTGCCAGGTCTTGCTGCTGCATGGGACGGACAGTCTTCCGATCTGCTATCCGGGCTGGTGCTGGGCTGTGAGTGCTGTAAGTGCTGTGAGTGCGGGTACGAGTGAGAGACAGGCATCAGCGGATCAGCGGATCAGCGGTAAGCTGAGTGAGAAACAAGCATCAGCGGTCAGCGATCAGCGGTCAGCGATCAGCGGTCAGCGTTAGCGTCGGCTTCAGGTGAGCTTCATTGCCTCATCATGCTAGTCCCACAGCTGAGTCTGGAGTCTGGATCACTGTGGAAGCCCGGAGCCTGACTAGCACGCTCTCTCCTTCACGCCCGACATCCTCACTTTTTTAAGAGATATTCATTGTTATCTACACTCACTGTTCAATTGCCCAATCACATGACTGCAACTCAATTCATTTAGGCATTTGGACGTTGTGAAGACAACTTTCTGAAGTTCAGACTGAGCATCAGAATGGGCAAGGAAGAGGGTTTAAGTGACTTTGAATGTGGCATGGTTGTTGGTGCCAGACAGGCTGGTCTGAGTATTTCAAAGTAGAGGAACAAAACTACGGGAGGGAATTTGGAGGCACCAATAGAAGTAAATATTGTAATAAAAAAATACAAAAGTTTATTGCACATTCAATTAAAAAACAATATTTGAATAAGAATTCATACAAACAACAAATACATGTTCTGTGTGATGGACAAAAATAAAATAATCTCCATTCATCAAAAAAACATTGGAGCCCAAAAGGGACCCCTACGCGTTTCAACTTGCCGAGTCTTCTTCAGGGATCCTTTTGAAAAATGCAGTAAATACTGTAGATTCTACAAGGTAAATAACAATCAGCAATATAAAGTAAGAAAAACAAATGGTATATTATATATATATATATATATATATATATATATATATATATATATATATATATATATATACATACATACAACCTATCATCTGTACAAGTGTAACTCACGATGTAACTCACAAATGTGCAATAAACTTTTGTATGTTTTATTACATTATTTACTTGTATTGGTGCCTCAAAAGTGCCTCCCATAGTTTTGTTCCTCTACCTTGTCCCGAGATGTGGCACCAGTAATATTGAGCAGTCTAGTCTAGACATTCCTGATAGATTTGATCTGATTATTTCAAACACTGCTGATCTACTGGGATTGTCATGCACAACCATCTCTAGGGTTTACAGAAAAATAGAAAATATCCAGTGAGTGGAAATTGTGTGGAGGAAAATGCCTTGTTGATGTCAGAGGTCAGAGGAGAATGGGCAGACTGGTTTGAGATGATAGAAAGGCAACAGTAACTCAAATAACCATAATAAAAAAAAAGACCGAAAAAAAAAAAAGACCAAAATATTTGAAAAAAAAGACTGAAAATTTGGAAAAAAAAATGTTTTTCTTAGTTTCTGTCAGTAAATTTTGTAAATAAGTAATTTTTTTCCTTCACTGATGGGCGCTGATCAGGTGGCACTGATGGGCACTGATAGGCTACACTGATGGGCACTGATGAGGCAGCACTTATGGGCACTGATATGTGGCACTGATGAGCACTGATAGGTGGCACTGATGGGCACAGATAGGGGGCACTTGTCGGCACAGATAGGTGGCATGGATAGGCGGCACTGATTGGCATTAATGGGTGGCATTGATGGGCAGCAGTGACTGGCATCACTAATGGGCACTTATTGCTGGCACTTGTGGGCATCCATTGCTGGCACTGGTGGGCTCTCATTGCTGGCACTGGTGAGCACTCATTTCTGGCACTGGTGGGCACTTATTGCTGGCACTATGGGGGCTTTATTGTAATCAGGGCACTGATGATCAGTGCCCTGATTACATACCTAGATGTCCTCTGTGGGGAGATGCCACTGATCGGCTCTCCTCACCATCAGTGTGAGGCTAGGAGCACAGATTACCAGCATCTCCGTGTTTACATGTGACTGGCTGTGATTGGACACAGCTGATCACATGGTTAAAGAGCCGTGGCTCTTTACAGAGGCCAGGGTCATGCTGTGTCCTAGCAACAGTTTCCAAATTTCCGAATTCCAAATTTTCTCGATTTCTGAATCTTCGAATTTCAAAATTTTCTGAATTTCCGAATTTTTGAAAAGAAATGTGGAATAGACTCCATCAGGAACTAGTTCTAACCAGCACAGTTTTTTTTTTCATTCTTTTTCAATGCGGGGTGCATTTCCAAATGCACAGAATATAACTGGCTATTAACGTTTACATGTAATAACACCAGAGATTGTTAAGCCAGAGAATATCAGAGTTAGGGACCTTTTCTACAAAAACATAAAAGTCCAGGTCATCAATATATATAGTTTGTTTCTCCATTCCTCCAGATAAAAACCCCTCTTGGTTGACATGCCAAGATAGTACATGGTGGTAAATTTCCAAACATGAAATTCTTGATTTTGGATCATATACATCCCAGTTCCAGGGGAGGGGACTGGAATAAAGTCCTTCTCCAAATGGAACTGTGCTGGAGCCATAATTTGAAAGGGACACAGCCACCAGGGTTAAACGAGGCTATCTGCTTTAAATAATTTCTCAAAGGGTTTTCAAGATGACTGCTAGAGTCACATGGGACGAAATCATCCAATGTGATAGTTTCCCCAGTGACCCAGGATACCCTAGAGGAACCCTGTTCTTCTTGAATTTCTCTCCGGAAAAAGCATCACCTGCAGTGGAGAACGTAGACTGCACCTGCTAAAACATTGCCTCTACATCAAAGCGGTTTATTACCAGCTGAAAACAGCGATAGTGAATTAAAATCACTTGCAGAATTGAGCAATAGTGATTTGTGGGGAAATTCGTCATCAGACACTGAAAGGGACGACAGCGACGATTCTGCGACTGAACTCAGTGATGTGCGAACTTGGTGCTCTATTGACAGTGGTCCGGATCATGCAGCACACCCAAGATTCACATTTACTGGAGCACCTGGTATGAAAGAGGATGTTGAAGATGACAACCCCTTTGCATACTTACTATTTCTTACTATTACTATTTCTGACCGATGAGGTTATTGAAAAAATTGTTACGGAGACAAACCGGTACCAAGAACTACAAGCTACTAAGCAAGTTTCCAAGAAGTAGAAAGTGGGAACCAGTGACCAAAGATTACATTTTGAAATTTCTGGGCCCAATAATACTTCAGGGAGTGATGGGGAAACCCCTGCAGAAGTGGTATTGGACAACGAACAAATTACTTGCCTTCATTCTTTGGCACGGTCATGTCAGAGTACAGAATTTCCCTGATAATGAAACATTTGCACTTTGAAAACAACCAAGAATTTGATGAAACTACTCATCTTGCACCAAAACTTAAGAAAATTGGGGAAGTAGCTCAAATGATTCTAAACAATTTCCAACGGTGCGATGTGTCATAAAGAGACATCAGCATAGATGAAAGTCTAATGGCCTACAAGGGAAGGCTCAGCTGGATACAATACATTGCATCAAAGAGAGCACAATTTGGTGTAAAATCCTTCATGCTATGCAAATCGTCAACTGGCTACATTTGGAATTCAGTCCTATACACTGGAAAAGGAACGAAATGCAACCCAAAATACAGCAACTATGGAATGGCAACATCTTCTGTTCTTTCACTAAATGAGTCATTGCTAAATCAGGGCTATTGTGTAACAACCGACAACTTTTACACATCTTCTGAACTTTATGAGTTTCTTCTGAAAAATTAAACAGATGCCTATAGAACCGTTAGGGCTAACTGGTGCGACATGCCACCAATGTTTGGCAATGAGAAGCTGAACACTGGAGAAACGGTTGTCTGGCAGAAAGGCAAAATGATCACATATAAGTCACTAGACAACCTGCAAGAACCTCCCTTACTGTCACTGCCGAATCTCTGGCTTCAGACCTGTAGCAATTCTCTTCTGGCTGACTCATCTTCACTGACAAAGTCTCTTTAAAGAGGACCAGAGCTCTGGACCTGTATCCAATAAAGCAAGCAGTGGACAGAGGACTAGTCCCCAGTATTGCCTGTGGTCTTCCAGCAGCTGACATTACTGACCTGCACTGGGTCTCTGCCTAGAGGGTCAGGGCTTTTCTTCCTCATTTTAGAGCTGTCTCCTGATGACTGGTGATCATATCACTGGTGGCTCCCTCCATTCTATAAGCCGGATCGCTGCAGTCTATTTAGCCTCTTGTCTCCTTCTGGCGGTCGCAGGTTCTCTGATGCCATTAAGTCCAATGCAGAACCTATAGTCCTGCATTGGACATAAGGATTCTGAGGAACAATATACTGCCAGAGTGCAAGGAAAAAGAAAGCCAGCTGCCAGTGAGTCAAAGAATCTGGTAAGTAGAAATGATTTTGCAGGTCTTCTGCACTTAAACAAGCATGTAACAATTGCAGACTCACTGCAAGGGAGCATTGTTACTTGCCCTTGAGATGGGCTTTAAACCTTGGGAGATTAACAGGCAGAGGTAGTCGTGGAAAATTTTGAAAAAAAAAAATCATGTTTAATAGTTTGTTATAAAATTTTTCAAACAGGTAATTTTTCTGCTTCATTTATATGCGCTGATGAGGCGGCACTGGTAGGCTGCACTGGTGGGCACTGATAGGCTGCACTGATGGGCACAGATAAGGTGGCACTGATGGGGACAGATAAGTCGGTACTGATGGGCACAGAAAAGATGGCACATATGGGCCCTGATAGGTGGCACGGATGGGTGGCATGGATGGGCACTGATAGATGGCACTGATAGGTGGCACTGACGGGCACTGGTAGGTGACACGGATGTGCAGCACTGTTCAGGCACTTATTGTGGGCACTGACAGGTGGCACTGTAGGCACTGACAGGTGGAGCTGGTGGGCACTGGTAGGCGGCACATGTAGGGGGCACAGGTGGGCACGAGGAGATGGGGCATATCGCAGTGATCGGGACTAATGTCCCTCTCACTGCCGCCGGTGATCATCTTTTTTTTTTTTCTCCTCGCTCTAACATGGCGAGGAGAAAAAAAAAGCCAATTACTGGCTGTGTTGTCATCACATGATCAGCTGTCATTGGGTGACAGCTGATCACGTGGTAAGGGGTCGACCCCTTACTCGGATCTGTGATCCAGCGAGTCTCACAGACTCGCTGATCACAGAGCGTGCCGCACGGGACGACGTCAATGGACGTAGTCCCGGCAATGTAGATCCGCGTTGTAGTCGTCATTGGCCTATAGCGCGGATCTTTAGAGGTTAAGATAGCAAATCTTCACTTTTTGCATTAAGGTCCACTTTAAAGTGGTAGTTTACGCTCTGTGTGGACTTACAATAAAGCTTACCCGTAGGTACAATGAATTTAACGTGCACTGTTTAGGAGATATTCGCATCGACAATAGTCAAAGGCAAAATGCACAGTGAAACTCTACATTTAGGGCTACACAGTATGCCATGGAATGCAGAGCGCTGTGCTGCAACTATGTTTCTCACGCGCATACCAGGGGGTGGTCATAATGGCTTGGCCATTCAAATGGCCAGCGCCTGCTACCTCAAAAGGGTTTCTCAATGGTGACAGCGTGCCACTGGTGGGCCTTATTTCAAAGGAAGGAAAGTTTGCCATAATGTGCTAGTATGCATTTCATTCTAGCACATTGTGACATAAACCTGAACGGGCCCAAGATTTTTTTTCCTGCATGTTTACTACCGCTTTAAATCATAAAGGCTCCCATCGCAATAGTAAAATGTTCATATAAATAACAAAAAGACAAGTATTGTTTGCATGGTTCCTAAAGGATATAAGTTTAAAATTTGGAAAGTAGAGGTGAAGGATCATAATTCATACTTCTTTTGAAAAATGCCCTTCATTGCTTTTATTGCTCCAAAATTTAACAAGTCGGTAAAACACTTAAACTCAAGTTGAAAAAAAAAATGTAACTATTTTTTTTAGCATGTCAAAAGTTAGTAAAACTAGAGTTGCCTCTGAGTCCTTATTGATGCGAGCCCTTCAATTGTGATTAGGTCATTCTGTATTTAGAGTCTAAGCAGATCATCCATTAGAAATAATAAAAAGCTTCTCTTTGGACTAGAATACTTGTTTAATGATGTTACTAGTTTCTAGCACAGTTCATATATTTGTTTTGCCAACAATCTGCTTGAGTGCACTATGACAGGAGCTCTACAGTTCAAGCAAGGCCATTAATTCACAAAGAGGGGGCATTAATCATACTTCTCAGCTGAAATAATTGTATAACTTCATACTCCATCAGGAAAGGAAGCATGGATTGTTCCCGGGGGGCCTTTATCAGAAAAGACATGCACACAACACTTATTGGTCTGATATTTTCATTGCTAGATATCTTCATGTCTCGCAGTCCTGTATGCGCTCATTCTACATACTAAAATACATATTGATCAAAAGAAAAAGCAAGAGATCAATACTGCTAGGAGTTCTGAAGACACAGACATAATGTACTCATTGAGCCACCCATCATCAAGCTGTGATTTCTAATGCTTTGACCTAAGTGCAGAAGTGGACTCTTATTTCTCGGTATTTCAGTAAACGGGTCAATCATTGTATGTTTTCCATAAGGTTGTGACAAAAACTAGTTTTATTAAAATTACAAATTAAATGACATGTTTCATCTTTTCTGTTAGAGAATGGAAGTACATTTCTAATCAGTTCATATGTGCAGCAGAATTGTTAAAATTGTCATGATTGCTTTTCATTTCAATGATTGTTATTAGCTTCCAATGTGTAAGTAACACTATATGTGTATGAATTCCTATTTCTGCTTACCATATAAAGTAAAAATAAAGTAAAAATACATCATAAATGCATGTAACAGAGGCAGGATAAAAGACCATTGAATAGAATTGGGTTCCAGAAGGTAGGATCTGAGTCTGAATGTGCTATTCATTCAGACTCCATGCTGACAAAAATGAATCATGGTAAACTTATGCCACGTACACACGGTCGGAATTTCCGATGGAAACAGTCCGATGGGAGCTTTTCAATGGATTTTCCGATGGTGTGTATGCCCATCGGTCTTTTCCTGTCGGAATTTCCGACGGACTTTAGATTGAGAACCTGTTCTAAATTTTTCCGACGGAAAACCTTTCTGTCGATTTTCCGATCGTGTGTATGCAATTCCGACACGTAAAATTCCGACGCATGCTCGGAAACAATTCGACGCATGCTCGGAAGCATTAAACTTCCCTTTTATAGAGATGTCGAACGTGTTGTATGCCGTGGTGTTACTGACCGTCGGAATTTGGTGTGAACGTGTGTAGGCAAGACAGTTTGAGCGAAATTCCGTCGGAAATCCGACGGGAAAACCATCAGAGCATTTTCCGACGAGAATTCCGACCGTGTGTACACGGCATTAGAAGCAGAGCTGCTAGTCTTTATAGTGCTAGCATTGTAGAGTCAGGACCTATACAAAACAAATTGTGTAATATTGTCCACATCAGTGTTCAAAGAGTATTGAAAAGAATGTCAGTTCCAAAACAGACACAAGAAAGAATAAAGAAAAAGACAAACGAAAGAACATTTAAGGAAAGCAAGCATCTTGGCTAGAGACCTGCCCTGACCACCACGTCAGAATTGACTTTAAGTGGGAGACAGTATATAGCATATCCATGGGTTCCAGGCTCTCTCAAACCTTTCTTGTTTGTCTAGCAGGATGCTTAACCTTTATTCAGTAAGCATGAGCTGGAAGATCTTATTTTTGGTTGCAGTAATATCAACAGAAGATTTCCAAGCCTAAGCAATACAGTAGAGATACAAAAAAAAACAGTCACTTCCAACGCTAATACTGTAGGTCTTCCAAGGTGTGGAGTAACAGATGTCAGATAAAATGGTGGTGTGAAAGGTATATATGGTATCCAAAACTGGGTGGATGCTGCCTTCCTCAGATGGGGTAATCCGAAAGGAACTACAAAAAAAAAAAAAAATGGAAGGCGCGCACACCCAGTGCATTACCAAAGATAATTTAATAAGAAGAAATGTTTATATAAAAGTGGGTACTCACAAAATGCAACTGACCAAAGGCCATAAACACAGTGCATGGACATGCACAGAACACGGGGTACAGCTAACGTGTTTCCGGGCGCACCTCCTTCCTCAGAGCTAGGCCTCCTGCCAGATCAAAGCAGAAAGCGGGTGCTGAAGTGCCATCATTGGTGGTATGCTGCAATACATGTGCCTCAGTGGTACAGTGGGAGAGCACATTGGGGTCCCATTGAAAATTAATGGTACCAAAATACTATAACAGAGGTAGTGTTTCCAATGCTGGAGAGGAGATGTGAATGAGTCCTTAAAGTGAATAAAAATAGAATTAATTTTTGCGTATAGAAATACTTCATTACAATTAGGGCTGTGAAAATGTGTATTAAACGTCCACAGAAGCTGGGCATGGTCTTGGGCATGGTTTGAAAGTCAAGTGTATCTTCTCAGAGACACCTAAGAAAAAACTGACCAGCAGCAGAGAATTTTTATGAGATGATTGAAAAAAGAAAGGAATAGACACAAAGAAGGTGTTTTATTACACTAAAAATAAAAGTCTACAGAAAATTGACCAGCAGCAAGGTGGTAATCTATTATACCCAGGTAGTCCAAACTGTGCAGACACAAAGAGAGCAGATTTGTTTTCTATGATAATGTCAGTCTAGTATATCAAATACACTTGTAATATAAAGTCATGAGTATAGTCTTTAGTAATAGCAATAGTTTAGTTAAAGAGTACCATCATCCATTAAAGTTGAAGGAACAAGGGGCTATGTGGGTCTACAAAATGCAGGTGCTGAGTCTGCGTCCAATGAGCCAACGCCCACAAGAGTTTGGGGGGGAAAATACATTTTTTTGGACTATCTCGGTACTGATAATGGATAACCAGAAAATAGAGGTAGAAAAGGTATTGACAGAAAACAATTTTTAATAGAAAAGACAGTTACATACATAAAAAAAATGTATGATATACAATACAGTTCAATAAAATCAACAAAGTAACCCCTCCTAGACGAGTATCAAACACGGCAGATGGATGCAGGAGTTCGCCTGCAAACTTGGCATTTGTTTGAACGTGAGGAGAAGGTGTCTCGACCGGTTTCGCAGCCTAGGCCGCTTCTTCAGGAGAAAGATCTAAAATAGATATTATTTTTCAATATATTCTACGTACAGCAATTATATTCATGAAAAGACAGGTTAATACAAGTTAAGTACAATAGGGTGGATCTGCTCACCAATGCATGTGGAGACAAGTTCCAATCGAGTCCAAAAATGTCTTCCCCGGCGGATATGGGGGTTTTTATTATGGACTAGGCTATGACAATAAAGGAGGTTCCATTATTATGATTAAATTCGTTAGTATACCCCACCACCACCATGTGTGGTAAGTAATGGCATTGGTATGGATAATGATATCCCTGAAGGGTGAAAGACTGAGATAATGAGAGTAGAGATAGAGTTTAGGAAGACCCAGGAAAGTTAGGTAGGGGCAGGGTGTGTGGGAAAAATAAAAAGGGAGGACCAGAAACCAAGTAAGCAGGGAAGGGGAGGGAGGGGGGAAGGGAGGAGTGCAGCAGGGAAAAAGGGGGGGGGGGGGGGGAAGGGGGAGGGGAGGGGGGGGAGGAAAAAGGGGGGGCAGGCCGGGAGAGAAAAGGGGGGGATAGGGGGGGGAAGGGAGACGGGGGGAAACGGAAAACAAGGGAAAGAGGGGGTGAGATAAAAGAAAGGGGAGTGATCCTATCAATTCAATGCCGTGAGTAGAAAGAGTTACGGTTGGCTCGCGAGAGTGACGTAACGAGCGTGACCTGTGCCCGCGCATGCGCAGAGGAGGCCTCAGGTGCGCATGCGTCGAGGACGGTGTGCATAGATGGTAACCAGGTAACCATCGAGCAACCCCATAGGCAGTATCCCCCGTTACCCCAGTGACTGAATGACCCCAACTGCTGACTATGGTGTGTAAAAGATACCCCATGTAAGTTTTATAACCGTAACTCTTTCTACTCACGGCATTGAATTGATAGGATCACTCCCCTTTCTTTTATCTCACCCCCTCTTTCCCTTGTTTTCCGTCCCCCCCCCGTATCCCTTCCCCCCTATCCCCCCTTTTCTCTCCCGGCCTGCCCCCCCCCCCCCTTTTCCTCCCCCCCCCCCCCCCCCCCCTTTTTCCCTGCTGCACTCCTCCCTTCCCCCCTCCCCCTCCCTCCCCTTCCCTGCTTACTTGGTTTCTGGTCCTCCCTTTTTATTTTTCCCACACACCCTGCCCCTACCTAACTTTCCTGGGTCTTCCTAAACTCTATCTCTACTCTCATTATCTCAGTCTTTCACCCTTCAGGGATATCATTATCCATACCAATGCCATTACTTACCACACATGGTGGTGGTGGGGTATACTAACGAATTTAATCATAATAATGGAACCTCCTTTATTGTCATAGCCTAGTCCATAATAAAAACCCCCATATCCGCCGGGGAAGACATTTTTGGACTCGATTGGAACTTGTCTCCACATGCATTGGTGAGCAGATCCACCCTATTGTACTTAACTTGTATTAACCTGTCTTTTCATGAATATAATTGCTGTACGTAGAATATATTGAAAAATAATATCTATTTTAGATCTTTCTCCTGAAGAAGCGGCCTAGGCTGCGAAACCGGTCGAGACACCTTCTCCTCACGTTCAAACAAATGCCAAGTTTGCAGGCGAACTCCTGCATCCATCTGCCGTGTTTGATACTCGTCTAGGAGGGGTTACTTTGTTGATTTTATTGAACTGTATTGTATATCATACATTTTTTTTATGTATGTAACTGTCTTTTCTATTAAAAATTGTTTTCTGTCAATACCTTTTCTACCTCTATTTTCTGGTTATCCATTATCAGTACCGAGATAGTCCAACATTTTTTATTTTCCCCCCCAAACTCTTGTGGGCGTTGGCTCATTGGACGCAGACTCAGCACCTGCATTTTGTAGACCCACATAGCCCCTTGTTCCTTCAACTTTAATGGATGATGGTACTCTTTAACTAAACTATTGCTATTACTAAAGACTATACTCATGACTTTATATAATCTATAGGGTGGATATTCTTCCTTGTGGCATCTCTTCTGGACAGCAACAGTTCAGATGCCCTCCTTTTTTAGTGAGTGTCTTTAAAAATTTCCTTTTGTTTATTTAGTATTATAAGAATTAATGTGGTTTTGTTATCTCTCACCATAATACGCATCACAGGTCATCGTTACCATAAGGTTCGGATTCTGACCATGGATGTTTTAGGCGCCAATTGGGTAGGCTTTATGTCTAATCTAAAGACCTCCTGTCTCAGTGATCATAAAATCGAAGATGATCTTAAATTTTTCTTTACTAAGATGTTTGGATTCCTTAAGCGTAAGTCACATTTACATTGGCATATCGAGTATTTTAAAATGTATGTTGTGGAGAGAATCTGCCCCCTAGGATTACGGGGACAGATCTTCCCCACTATCAAAGACCCTTCGGTGGACTTCAAAAAAACATGGGAGAATATTCTCACCAACTGCAGCATAGACCTAATGAGATCGCTTATTACCCAGTACTCAGACGATATGAATACACTTGATTCAGAAATCGACCGTCTCAACTCCACTTACTTACACTTGGTGGATAGTCCACTGTTTAACATCAAGTGGAAGGAACTGAGAGGCCGTCTGGAAATTATGAATAAGGATATCATAGTTAAAAAACAGAATAAATTTGGTAAAGACCAAACTGCTTTCTCCGAGGGCTATGCCTACCGTTGGTCTGAGAGAACTGCAGGGAGAAAGGGACCAACAAGAACCAACTTCCCGAGACCTCCCAATACGGAGGGTGAATCGGATTCTTCCCTTTCCTCTACACTCTCACTCCAAAATAGTGTACAACCTACACCTGGAAGAAATTCCACACGAAAAAACGTTTGAGATTTGGAGGAGGCACCCCTCCAACGAATCCCAAAAAGAACAAAAAAGTACCTAAGAGTACTAGATCTGCCAATAAATCCATAGTACCTACCACTACTGAACCTCCAGTTGAGGGGGCAGTAGGTAATACGACCCTTCACAACACTATTCCCAAGATTTTGAATTCAAGCATTATGACTAATAAATACACTAAAGTAAATGAAGATCTTATTTTTTTAGACCTAAAGAAACAACAACAAGGGAACCTCGACACATTTGTGGTCAAGTCCACACAAATAGTACCCTGCACACTACCACTACCCAACACCCTCCTCACCACTCAGACCTAAATATTATCAACTTGACACCCTTTCACCTTACCAACGAAGAAATCTCAGTCTTACAGCTGGGATTAGGCTTTTGCACTTACAATAACCTTAAAGTCAATGAGACCATCAAAGATTTATACCTCTTTGCACGAAACCTCACTTTCAAATTTATGTTCGATAAGGACCGAGCCAACATCAATTTGGAACGGGAATTAGCAGAACACACCAAGCACTTTACTATACAAGAATTTCGGGCACTACGGGACCTAATGCTCCTTTATGATGAAGGAGCTATAGATGATCCCCAATCCACACAAACCACTGTACACACAGAGACATCTAACACTGCCTTAGGCCATTATGAACCTAAACGTAAATCTTTCCGGTTACGTTCACGTCGTTTCCCAGACTTGATGACCTGTCCCACAATCTGGTCCTTTGTACAAGCCACCATAAGACCTCAAACAACAGCAGTGGCACAAAATATCTCCTAATCTAGATCCTAGACAGTTGCAGGCCCTTAAGAACTTACAGGGTCGCTCAGATATCGTTATTAAACAGTCAGACAAGGGGGGCAATATCGTGATAATGACGCATCCACAATACCAGGCGATGTGCCTAAAAATTCTGGGCAATCGCAGCTGGTACCGTGCTATCACTGCATCCCTAGCCTCCTCGTTTACTCAGGAACTGGCTGCCCTTTGCGGTGAGGCCTTCTATATGGGCCTCATCGACAAGGACACCTTCGAGTTCCTGATCCCTAAATTCCCTCGTATCCCCACATTTTAATCACTTCCCAAAATGCATAAAAACGTACGTATTCCCCCTGGGAGACCAATCGTGTCAGGAATAGGTTCTCTGACAGATAATGCCAGTAAATTTGTGGATGCATTTCTGATGCCTCATGTACGCAGCCTCCCGTCTTACATCAAAGATACCGCTGATTTATTACAACAGATTGAGGGGATCCAGATCTCTCCGGGCTCCTTGCTCGTGGCGATTGACATCGAAGCTTTATATTCGAGCATTCCCCACGAGCAGGGGGTCCTGACGGCTGGATCCTTTCTCTTTGAACAAGATACTAAAACCTGGCCCCTTAATGAATTTATATTGACTCTTTTGAAATTTATTCTAACTAAAATTTTTTTTTACTTTTAATGAACAATTATTTTTGCAGACTCAAGGAGTCGCTATGGGGACTTCTTGTGCCCCCGCGTACGCAAATTTATATTTGGGAGGTTGGGAACGATCGGTACAATCAGATGAAAGATATGCGGAATATTTATTAGAAGTACTACTATGGTATCGTTATATTGACGACCTGTTCTTAGTGTGGACAGGCACCAAAGAGAAACTCACGGAATTTATAGACAAACTAGGCCAAAATACGTTTAATTTAAGTTTCACCTACAATGTTGATGATGGTCAGATCCCATTTTTGGATCTGTCCATCATCAAACAACCAGATGGTAGCCTAGGGACCAACCTTTATCGGAAACCTACTGCGGGGAACACACTACTCTTCGCTACCAGTGCACACCCCAAACCACTGGTGCGAAGTATCCCGTTTGCGCAGTATCTGCGACTGCGCAGAAATTGTACTCTTGAAGAGGACTTCAGGATACAGGCCAATGCGTTACGCGAACGTTTACTAGCCAGAGGATATTCTTCATCGAATCTCAGAAAGGCGTTCAACAAAGCCTATCAGAGATCTAGAAGTTCTCTCCTAGTTAAACATCCTAAATCCGCCTCTGCTATGGAACCAGTTAGATTTATCACCACTTATTCTGCTCATCACCATATACTGAGAGATATTCTAACCAAAAACTGGCACCTTCTGACGAACCACCAGACCCTAAACAAACACGTACGTTCCAACCCAGATTTGGTATTCCGGAGAGCTTGTTCCCTCCGCGATCGTTTAACCAGCAGCCACTATGTGGCTGCAAAACCCCCTAACAATAGACCATATGGGACGTTCAAATGTGGCCAATGTCCCCGTTGCCCATGGGTTAGGGAAGTTAAACGTTTCACTTTGCCAAACGGAGAGATTTTTGTTCCTCACTGCCATGCAGATTGTGGCACTAGAGGAGTGATTTATCTCATGATGTGTAAATGTAACTCATTCTATGTGGGTAAAACCTTTAGAGAATTTAGACAAAGGATTGGGGACCACCTCTATTATTCCGAAAGCAGCAAGCTGACCACAATTGGACGTCATATCGGACTATACCACCGCTATGACACGTCTGTGGTAGACTTCCGGATATTGGAGGTTATACCCCCAAACCCCAGAGGGGGTGATTGGGATCGCTTAATTTTACAAAGGGAGACCCTTTGGATTGAAAAACTAAAAACTGGTTCACACCGAGCCTCCCCCCAAAATCCCTTATAGGATTATTATGCCATCTGCACCCCACCATCCCTTGGCCACCACCGTTACCCCAGTGACTGAATGACCCCAACTGCTGACTATGGTGTGTAAAAGATACATATGGGTTTTTACAAAAATCCCCTTATTTCTGTATTTTGTATATTCTGTATGTATATTTTATTTATTATGTTTTTTGTATGTTTTTGCTGTACAGGGTGGATCATCTCACCGCTGCAATTTTCTGGAGACCGACCATAGGAGTCCATTTCCCCCCCTTTTTTTAGGGCTTCTCCCGGCGGATATGTGCCCATCTTGGAGGGACTACCATATCCCTCTTACCTAATACCGCCTGAGTTTACACTTAGGCTATCTTTGGAGCGTGGCGGGTTGGGGGTCAAGTCGACCCGTGGTAGGGCACCACTGTGTGGCCAGCCTCATTGCACACGTGTGCTGACCACTCTGATGTATGCGTGTGCCTTGTTCAGTGTTCTGCAGCGGCACCATTTATGGTGTCCGCTGCGCTGGATACTGCCTATGGGGTTGCTCGATGGTTACCTGGTTACCATCTATGCACACCGTCCTCGACGCATGCGCACCTGAGGCCTCCTCTGCGCATGCGCGGGCACAGGTCGCGCTCGTTACGTCACTCTCGCGAGCCACTTCGGTCCATCCATTTTGGCCGTCCCTGGTGCGTGCCGCGGCTTTACCTGGTCCCCCCTCTTTACCGCCACGTAGATGGGCTGACCGATGACGCCGATGTGGGCCACACCTGTGGCGTATACTGGCGTCATCGGTTGGGGTGCTTATATGACGGTGTTTTACACACCATCAATAAGCATATGGAACGACTCGGATGCGGAGCTAAGATTGGGATCCTCAGCTGTAAGGTAGGCGCCCTAACCGTTGGCGTTGATTGTTACCCTCTAATAATTAAGGACTCACTACTAATCCTTGTATGCTCTCCCTTTTCCCCAGACTCCCTCAATCAAACCGGGCATTAAACACCTTGTCTTTCTAGGCTGGTGTTGGCTCAAGGTAGTCACAATCGTACTATATGAGCAAGCCCATTTCTACATTAGACAGCTGATCCCTAAAAGCTCATGCATCTTGGTCTGGCTTGACAATACCCCATGTAAGTTTTATAACCGTAACTCTTTCTACTCACGGCATTGAATTGATAGGATCACTCCCCTTTCTTTTATCTCACCCCCTCTTTCCCTTGTTTTCCGTTTCCCCCCGTCTCCCTTCCCCCCCTCTCCCCCCCTTTTCTCTCCCGGCCGCCGCCCCCCCCCCCCCTTTTTCCTCCCCTCCCCTCTCCTTCCTTCCGCCCTCCCCCCCTCGAATTTAATCATAATAATGGAACCTCCTTTATTGTCATAGCCTAGTCCATAATAAAAAACCCCATATCCGCCGGGGAAGACATTTTTGGACTCGATTGGAACTTGTCTCCACATGCATTGGTGAGCAGATCCACCCTATTGTACTTAACTTGTATTAACCTGTCTTTTCATGAATATAATTGCTGTACGTAGAATATATTCAAAAATAATATCTATTTTAGATCTTTATCCTGAAGAAGCGGCCTAGGCTGCGAAACCGGTCGAGACACCTTCTCCTCACGTTCAAACAAATGCCAAGTTTGCAGGCGAACTCCTGCATCCATCTGCCGTGTTTGATACTCGTCTAGGAGGGGTTACTTTGTTGATTTTATTGAACTGTATTGTATATCATACATTTTTTGATGTATGTAACTGTCTTTTCTATTAAAAATTGTTTTCTGTCAATACTTTTTCTACCTCTAATTTCTGGTTATCCATTATCAGTACCGAGATAGTCCAAAAAAAATTCTTGCCCCCCCCCAAACTCTTGTGGGCGTTGGCTCATTGGACGCAGACTCAGCACCTGCGTTTTGTAGACCCACATAGCCCCTTGTTCCTTCAAATACACTTGTAAAAAATATTTAAAGCGGAGCTCCACCCAAAAGGTAAAGTTCCCCGCTCCTCTTGAACAATAGGCACATTTGAGGAGCGGGGGTGGTGGCATGTACCCAATTTTCACAGGTACCTGCTTCCCACTTCTGTTCCGAGTGCAGCGGCGCTCTGGACCAGACGCTCTCCTCCCTCCCACCCCCCTGCAGTCTTCTGGCACACTGACAGGTCCCAGAAGACTGCATCCACCATTCACGATGCGCAGTGGGTGCCCGGCTGTGAACCTGCAAGCTGAGACTGAAGACAGCGGTTGAGACCAACTGGGATCAGCACTTGGCTAGATCCTGGGACAGGTGAGTGGCTGTTTTTTAAAAGTCAGCAGCTACAGTTTTTGTGGCTGCTGACTTTTATTTTTTATGTTGGTGGCTGTAACTCCTCTTTAAGCAGAGGCAGGACAGTATCTTAGCTGCAAGAAAAGATGCAGTTATAGTCAGTGGTGTACCCAACACATATGGCACCTGGGGCTGGTGATTTTTTTGCACACCCCCTTCAAAAAAGAAATTCATACACAGTGCGCCATGCCACATTGTGGGTGTGGTCAAACTGCATTAACAGTGGGAGGGGCCTAAAGGGGCACATTCTTCAGCCACTTGCCAATGGGCCACAGTACATATACTGCGGCAGGTGAGCTCTATTGCGCGAAACAATGTACCTGTACGTCATTTTATGTAAATAAGGCATATCCCCATTCTGACAGGGAAGGACACAGTGATCTTGTGTTCCTGCTGAGCAAAAACAGATCTCTGTGTTTATCCAGTGATTCCATTCCCCACACAGTTAGCAAGCACCCCCCTAGGGATATACTTAACCCTTTGATCGCCCCTGGTGTTAACTTCTTCCCTGATAGTGTCATTAGCACAGTAAGGCCTCATGTACACTGCTTCTGATATACGGACGTTCAGAGGCAGTTGGCTGCTTTTTTCAGCTGCCCCTGAACTCCTCCAATGTTATCTTATGTGTACATGTACACAGGTTCTTTTAATGTAGTTTTTAGGCAGTTGCGTTTAGAGGCTTTTCTTTGAAGGCAAAAAAATGAGTTCAGACGCCGAAGTTTCAGATGCTAAACTTTGCTAAATGCGGCTAAACGCAGTACCGGCGTTTAGGCACATTTCATTTACAGGCGTTTTTCATTTTTGGCTATTTAACAAAAAAACACTGCTAAACGCGGCATGTAAAAGCGGCAAAACGGACGTTTTAAACGTGGGTTTTTATCTGTCAAGTTAAATCATTAAGGAGAGGTTGTAAAAACGTCCCGTGTACATTAAGCCTAACAGTGCATATTTTTAGCACTGTTCACTGTAATAATGTCACTGGTTCCCCTAAAAGTGTCAAAAGTGTCAGTTAGGTGTCCGATTTGTCTGCCGCAATGTCGCAGTCCCGCTAAAAATCTCTGATCGCCGCCATTACTAATAAATAAAAAATAAAATAAAAATGCCATAAAAATATCTCATAGTTTGTAGACTTTTGCGCAAACCAATCAATATACGCTTATTGGGATTTTTTTACTAAAAATATGTAGCAGAATACATATATATACATTTTTTTATTGAATATGTTTTATAGCAGAAAGTAAAAAATATATTTTTTTTTGTTTATAGCGCAAAAAATGAAAATCGCAGAGGTGATCAAATACCACCAGAAAGCTCTATTTGTGGGGAAAAAAAGGACATACATTTTATTTGGGTACAGCGGAGCACGACTGCGCAATTGTCAGTTAAAGTAAAGTAATGAAGTGCTGCATTGCAAAAAATGGCCTGGTAAAGGAGTAAAACCTTCCGGGGCAAATGTGGTTAATGATTATGCCACAAACTAGCGTGTAACAGACATGTACAAACCCCACTCATTTTAATAAAATGAAACTGTTCCATTGCATACAGTATGCTTTTCTACATACAGCCAACCTTAATGAAGAATGTAATGTATTTAGAGTGCAGTAGCCAGGAGTATGAAATGTAAAACACAATGAGGGGGATTTATCAAAACTGGAGCAGTCAGAATCTGGAGCAGCTTTGCATAGCAACCAATCAGCTTCTATCTTCAGCTTGTTAAACTAAGCTTTGAAAATGAAATCTATGAGCTGATTGGTTGCCATGCACAGCAGTTCCGGATTCTGGCTGCTCCAGTTTTTATATATTTCCCTTAGGGCTCTTTCAAATGGGCACTGGGACACGTCATCCATGCTAATGCTTTTTTGCTGTATCTGAAAGACATGTGTACACTGAAATATTTAGTTTCGGAATTTCGTTTTCGTCCGAAAAATACAATTATTTAGTTACTCCCGAAATTAGTTTATTTATTTAGTTTTCCGTTAAAAATTGCATTAGTCCGAAAATCCAAATTAATTAAGGTCGAATCTGTCATTGAAGGCTTATGGTGTCTGTCGAATGTTCAAAGAAGATTCCATGGAGCAGCTAAACTGTACGACGCCGTATAGTTTAGCTGCTCCGTCGAATCTTCTTAGAACTTTCGACAGACACCATAAGCCAAAGATTCGATGTTTGTATGTTTTTCGCTGCTTTGTCGAAACCTTTGTCGTTCATGTTGAATGTATATAGTTCAAACAGAAAATGGACTGGTGATAGTGATCACTGATCAGACAGGTAACAAGATAAGGTATATGGAATCTATATAGAATCTCAATCTATAATATAGAATCTATAATAATAAATCCCCCCCCCCCCCACACAACACGAGCAGCCTCTGAGGCTATCACAACACTAGCAACACTAGTATCACTATCAAATTCACAACACTAACACAATAGCAGCAGATTATTATGAAAAGGTTTAGTTGAACTGTAGCTTGCTTCACTATTGTTCTGCTGCTGTGCTTATGCTTAATTGCTAAATAATTCAGGTTCTCTGACAAACGGACCAGCTAAGATTGACTGTCTTCTGAAATGATTCAGTGTGTGTGTCTCTCTCTGCTAGCAATCGAAAGTGAAAGTAAGTTGGCTGTTCGTGTGTAATTAGTTCTAGCTATTTTACTGCTCCACCTCTTTGGTTACAATCAGCCAATAACATTCATCATCATCATTATTTTCATTTTACTTCCCCTACCCAATTCCAGCAGCTATCTTTTCTCTCTATGTCAAATCTTTTCAGACACCCCTTCTCCTAGTCTGGGGCCTCCAGACATCCCCTCAACTAGTCCAAGGCCTCTATGCATCCCCTCACCTAGTCAAGGGCCTCCAGGCATTCCCTCACCTAGTCACCCCAGGCACCCCTTCTCTATTTCGAGGCATCTAGGCACCCCTCACCTAGTTCAGGAACTACACTCCACACAACCCCCATTCCAGTCCAGGGCATCTCTGCACACCCCTGTTCCAGTCCAGGGCCTCAATGAACCCCCTCTCTTAGTCCAGGGCCTCCTTCACACAGCCTCCTCCACTAGTTCGGGAACTCTGCTCCAACTACCCTCTCCTAGTTTAAGGCCTCTTCTGCACCCCTCTCCTAGTCCAGTTCCTTCTCTGAACCCCTCTCCTAGTCCAGGGCCTTCTCCACATCAACCTCCCTTTCCTAGTCTAGGGCCTATCTAAACAACCCCCCCGCCCCAGTCCAAGAGCCTTCACCAAACAAACTCCCTCTCCTAATGCAGAGCTTTCAGTTCCAGGCAGGCTCTCCCCTGTAAATTCATGCTGCAGCTAGACTGCTTCACTCTCTGTCAGAAAGGGTGCGAGGGCAGCGTGATGCTGTGTGGAAGCTAACTTTCTCCAGTTCATGGCCTGAACAGTATTTACACCCATTGTTACAGTTTTATTATGTATTTCATTTTTTTAAATGATTATAGATGTACTGTTTTTTATAATTAATACATTTTTTCATTTTTTTTTACCAGTAAGGCCATCCCTGTCCTGGTCAAGCAAACACAGGCAGGGAGGGCAAGACTTAAAATGACTTCTAGGCTTCTAGGTGTCTAGGATGTTCCACTGGCTGGGTGTGATTTTTTTTTTTTTCACTTTCGAAAAAAGAGGGAAGAGAGAGGGAAGAGAACACCTGTCAGGTTTCTATTGCTGTCTGTACCCCTGTTAGAGATAATTAATCACCCTTTCTATTTGTCTTGTTTTCTGTTATAACTGAGAGTGAACATGAAAGGAAATCTCAAATGTTGGGTTCTCCCCAGAACAGGAATAGAAGGAAATCTTCCACAAGTGACATTCATTTTGGTGACTTTGGTGATAACCAGCGATTTCCTCCTGCTTTGGCTATAGAAATCTCCCTAATGAGGCACAAATGGCAAAACAAACTAACAAAGATTGTAACCTTCCTTACCCTATCAAAAATGAAAAAAAAAAAGTTCAGCCTTTAGTCCTACTTTAGTCCTAAGTGCAGTGCGGTGATTTGTGACTGAGAAGCTGACTTTTATTAAACAAAATCAAGCCTAGATCAAAATGATTATCCAAGACTTACTGCAAATTTTAATGATACATTTCGTTTATATCTGTCTAACTATAAGCCTAAAAACTTTTCTCTCTTTTATTTTCACTGTTGCAGCTGCTAATTTTTCCACCTCCTTTCCTTTGCCAAAACAAAATGAACCCCACTCAAATCCAGAGAGGATTGAGGTTCTAATTCTTTTGGAAGATAACTCTCTGTGACTTTTATGTTACCATTTAACCTTGTTTTCGCTGACTTAAGGCCCGTACACACGATCGCACTTTTTGACAACAAACATGCAAATTAGCTGTTTTGGACCAACATCCGACTGTGTGTACGCTCCATCGGACCAACTTTTTCAGTTTTCATTGGACTTTTGTTGGCTGTGGGAACAGACCAACTTTCTGCCAACAAAAGTCAGATGGAGCAAAGTCCGACCGTGTGTACACAAAGTACAAACACGCATGCTCAGAACCAGTGCAAAAGATCAGACAACAATATAGAAGTTGACCAAAGGTGGCGCTGGAGTATTCAAACGTCCTCTTTTGAAGTGTCGTCGGTACGTTGAAACGTCACTACGTTCATGTTTGTTGCCTAAAAAGTCTGATCGTGTGTATGCAATACCAACTTGGAGCCAACGCCCTTTGTACAAAAATCCACGGGAAAGTTGGTACAAGGTCCGATCGTGTGTATGAGGCTTTAGTTTAACCTACTTCCCTGCTCAGGTCTCAGGACCCTTTCCTTTGGTCCCGTGGCCCTTGCTACTGGTTCTGGGGCTCTTGCCACTGGTCCCAAGTCACTTCCCACTGGGCCCTGGGGCACTTCACTCCTGTCATGGGGCCCTTTATTACAGTCCCTTTCACATGTTCTGCAGTGTGCCCCCTTCCTGCCATCTTGGCCCCCCCTTGTCGGTGGATTGCCAGCACCTGGTCGCAAGTGCAACCTTTGCGACCCTGGTAATTCCGCCAATGCATCGCATTGATAGTAAGTAATGACCCTGTGACTTTTTATTTATTGTTAATTAAACTTAGGCTTTAAGGAAAAGAGTTGTTTCTACTTACTGTACAGTAGCTAGTGGAGTGCAATATGTGAATCACAAATTGGCATACGCTAATAACATTATAATATCTCCATAATAATATCCACTAGATTTGAAAACATGTCTCAGGGTAAACTAAATCCTGCCCCACTGCAATCTTGTTTGACTTTTCTGATTCACAAGGCCAGATATAGACATTTTAAATCTCCTAGCCCACCCAAGTTTCATCCAAGCCATACAGAATAGAATTGGTAAAACCACACTAGTTTACATAAACTCTTTTTGGTTTCCTGTAAATGGTGAACGACTTTCTACAGTAAATAAGGCTATTTCAGGAAGGCTAACAGATTTGCTCTGTGATGATTACAGGTCAGCCTCAAGTACTAATCAGCACTGTGAAAGTGGCCTCTTTTTGAGTGTACATAACCTTTTTGCTGGCCTTGACCTTAATGTATTAGAATGTACTTCAACCTTAAATCCAGCAACACCATTGTGATTAACACACGCTGTGACTGAAAAGAGTAAGTGTGGTGCATTTCATGTCAGTGACTCATTAAATAAAAGGCATTAGCTATGAGTAACCAAAGTTATTAGATTTAAAAGTCATAGAATATTTCCAATCTTTGCACTCAGAGCAAGGCGGCTTGTGAGCTGTCTGGACATCCACGTATTAGATATATAGTCTAGTTTAATAACAATTACCGCAAATATTAGGAAATGTGAGTCCTACATTGACAACACTATTTTGTAACATTTTACATTTAAGTAGGGAAGCGCAAAACTGGTAGTTGTGCACAGAGTAATGAATGTAAACTCTGTGATATAGTGCAAATTCTGCAATCACACTAAAAATGTGAGATGGGCAGTACGCGGATAACCCAAACGTGCAAAATCAGCAATAAAGTGCAGATGAAACTTCTTAATGCTAAATATAGCTGGCCTGTGCAAATAATGCCAATAAACGTATAAACAGAAGTGCAAACGTATAGCACAGTAATGGTGAAACAAATAATACAGATTTGATCCATGCAAGTTCGTAGTATGCAAAAATATGCAATTTAAATAGTCTGTTATGTGACTTTCTTCTTCCAGTGAATAAGCATTCAGGTGTGCAAATATTTGAATGTGCAGGTATTATAATATGCAGGTATCAAGCATGAAGTGCTATAGCAGTGGGGGTGTCTCCTCTTCGTGTAAATTACACACAAGTAAGGAGTGGCCCCTTACCTTGCGGTAAAGGGTTAACCGCATATGAGAAAACACTGGTAGTATCAGCTTCCTTCTCCCCTCTGTCACTGTGCCTAAATGGATTTCCTATCTTAGGGTCCAGGTGGTTTCTCCTTTACTCTCTCAGCGGATGCAGGAGTAAATGAAAGAAAAGGGGGGTGCCGTATAGTTTAGTATTTTAAAACAGTAGCGCATTTATTAGAACAGTAAATAGAGGTACTCACATTAAACAAATAAAAAAAATGCTTATCTCCTACGAGCGCCGAGCTTGTTTGCCTACGTCAGTATAAAGTGCTTTTCCCGTCCCTACGCGTGAGGTCGCAACCACGTGACTTCATCAGGGGATGCTGGGAAGGCACATAGATGGTGTTTAAATAGTCTTCAGTATTGGAGCTAATCGGTGGCCATTTTCTTGTTGCCTATTATATCTCTAAGAGACCGCGGGCGCGGCCATTTTCTCGGTTGTCTATTGTAGTATATTCAAAATAATGGCTATGCCATAGGCGCGGCCATTTTTGGAGTTATTTATTATACTGCGGCCAAAGCAATAGATGTGTGTGGTTAAAAAGATCATAATCCTGATGATCGGAAGTATGGAAACTGGTCTAAATAGTACTGTAATTTGGGAGCATAATAGGCTGCATATTAAGTTGCTAAAATAATATGACTATTTAGGGAATATTAGTAATACAGGCATACCCCACTTTTAAGTACACAATGGGGTTTATTTACTAAAGCTGTAAAGTGCAAAATCAGGCTCACTTCTGCATAGAATCCAATGAGCTTCTAACCCCAGCTTGTTCAATTAAGCTTTGGTAATTAAATCTGGAAGCTCATTGGTTTACATGCAGAAGTGAGCCTTATTTTGGACTTTCCAGCTTTAGTAAATAAACCCCATTGTGTACTTAAAAGTGGGGTATGCCTGTATATAAATCATGGGTGAAAGTAGCCCGAGCGCATGGAATAAACCTCCATACAGATGTATGCATTTTTGGCATAGGTGAAAACAACAGTGCATATATACATGCACATAATATACACCAATGCAAACATTGTTTTAAAAACAATAGTTTTTAACCACTTCAATACCGAGCACTTTTGCCCCTTCCTGCCCAGGACAATGTTCAGCTTTCAGCGCTGTTGCACTTTGAATGACAATTGCGTGGTCATGCAACAAAACTACATTTTTATAATTTTCTTCCCACAAATAGAGATTTCTTTTGGTGGTATTTGATCACCACTGGGGTTTTTATTTTTTGCTAAACAAACCTGCACGGTTTAGGAGATATCCCTGTATTTGCATGTGCCGACGTCATGCGGCACATGCACACTTAAGCCAACTCAAGCAATGGCACTATGTGGCGTTGCTTAAGCTGTACGGTGCCGTTTGTGGCGGCTCCCGCGCGCATGCACGGGAGGGATGCCATCGCGGCTCCGGCCAATCACAGGGCCAGGGCCACGATACCCGGAAGCAAGCCCGAGTGACATGTCGGCGGCCTGAGGGGGAGTCGAGGATGGCTGCGGGGGATTCGTTCTTGGGTAAGAAATTCATAATGAGCTAGTATGCTATGCATACTAGCGCATTAAGTCTTTATCTTGCAGGGTGTGTTTTTAGTTTTTCTTTTGCAGGAAGGGTTTACTTCCTCTTTAAGGTTTTCATTTTTTTGGGGGTTTCTTAATTTTTATTTTTTATTTTAATCTGTTTTATTATGAGAAGAAAGTCAAAATACAAAAGTTTTATTGTACAATAAGGT